>JAVANC010000005.1:32357615-33683449 GCA_033319125.1 Parnassius glacialis | reverse complement strand
CGGAAATATAACGAAATATTGAATCATCTAACGTTTAAGGCGTTGAATTTAGCAATAAACTCCATTTCATTTCCAGCTGTTGGCATCCTAAAATACGAACCTCCATTATATCCTTTTTTACTGCCATGACCTCTACGAACCAAATTGATACAATTCAACAACACTTCTTAGTAGAAGCCGTCAGAGAGATATATTAAAATTAAAATTAATTATAATTATTGAGTGTATTTGGGAATCCCACTATAATATACAAATAAAAAACAGGTCAACTTCTAGTCAAGGCTGAAGTTTTGTTATGTGAAAAAAATAAATAAATTTATAAATTGCGCCAAGTTCCTTGCCTACACGTTATTAGTAATGACTTGATGAGCACAGCGTTAAGTAACTAAACAAAGTGGCTTTTTAAATGTATTAAACAATATATAGATTAAGTTTAACTAGTTCTGTAAGTTGTAATTTGTGTGTGAGTTTTTAATGAAATGCTATTAAAATTACTACCCCGTAAAGTGACCTCGTGCAGGCGGAGTTAAGTTAGTAATTATAAAATATTATTCTATATTCGTTTAGGTTTGATAATTGGGTTTTATGGAAAATAAAATGAATTATACAAGTAGAGCTGCTTAAACATTAGGGAATTAAACTAGTAAATAATACGAGATAAAGGGTTAGAGAGCGAGGTAGAGAAAGAAAAACTGCTCCGGTGTCTTGAAAATAAAACTATGAAACTATAATTTTCAAAATTTCCTTAACTTTAACTTTTGATATAATATAAATTCCTATGACATAAATAATATTATGATACCATAATCTGAATATTTATTACATCTTAGTGTCAATAAATTTTCTACTAAATCTGCAATGTTAACATTAACCATGGTTTAGAGTCCATATTACATTATTACGTAAATGATGGTCCGATCCCTTTGTTCAATATATGGCTTTTTTTAGTATTTTGTGCTTACTATGTTCTTTTGCTTTTTTTATGAGAAATTAGATTGGTATAAAAATATTAAAACTAAAACTGAAAAATTAGAAATTATCTGTTCCTTTAACCTTGATTTCTTTGCAAAAGTTTTATTTTAATTTATCTATAAATTAATACGTGAAGAGAAAACTTTGTACTGTTTAAGTATAATTCGCATGAAAAATTGTGAGATTTAACCATAGTTAAAAAACATATGTATCGAGAAGGAGCGTTTGGGCTTTATTTCTTCCACGGCTATTAAATTATGTGAAAATTATATACATTTTAAATTTTTTAAAGTCAGTAATAATTTTTTTTTAATATGAATATTTAATCCTTTTGAGTGGACTAAGCAATATCACAATCTTAGGGTAAAGAAAAGAATGTCGTTCTACTATATTTGCATCCTAAATATTAATTATTTCTTTAAGATTGGTTCACAATTTGCGAACAAACATTGAATTGATAAACTATTTTTCTATATTCTACTAGTTGTTCCCCACGACTTCGGCCGCGTGTTATTTATGGTTTTAATTTTTATTGCGCTGAAGGCTAGTTCTTTTTCTAAAATAAAAGTAGCCTAAGTTATATATTACTCTTTACAACACCAGTTATTTGCCAGTGAAAACACATGAGTCAAGAAACCGTACAGAGGCAAAACTTCTAAGGAGCTGTCAAAATTTTAACCTACTCGTATTTCGGTAGGGTTGGCACAAGAGGATAAAATTAAATACACAAAACGTTTATCAGCTTTTATTTTATATTTAAGAAAGAATATATTTTTTATATACTACTTATTCTAGATATATAATTTTAAAATTATTGTTATTTTACAATTTGTTGTGCCTTTTAATTAAATGGTAAAATATAAATCTCATGAAAAGTTTTTTTTAATAATCTATTGAAAGGGACTCATATGGTATAACAAATATATAATCTTGCACAAGTTTTAATACTTCATTACCAATGTTTACAATATTTCTTTCGAGATCAAAATATTCGCAAAATTTTTGCTCAAGCAATTCATATGTTTATTTCAGATACATTCTTACATTGGCTGGAACTCAAACAAGCAACATTATTTGTTAGCAAGTTGAGTGTTGGAAATATATTTCCAAATAAATATTTTACAGGTCCTTTTTTAGAAAAGTTAATACAGGATATTTCGAAGTGATCCTCACAGAGTCTATATAGTTGACTTTTTTATAATCAAAAAGTTTTGAAAGGAGATCTTCTCACCCGGCAGCATTTAACCACTCTTGTCGTCTGAAATAATTAATAAAAAAAACATGAACCTACGTATTTAATTTATAAAGTTACGTTTAAATTTAAAAAAATATATTCAATTATAAATATTATGAAAATAACTATATAATCACTTATAGGTAGGTAGGTCACTTATAGGTAGGTAGGTGAGTTATCTAACATTCAAAATAATAAATTATAGTGAAGTTACTACTGACCTAGTGGAGTCTTTGGGATAATTAAATAAATTTTATATTTTTATTTGTTCTATTACTGTTCATGCAAACAGTACAGTAAATCATTTTCACACTTATTATATTTCATGTGACATGAATAATTCTTAAACAATAAAATTCTACATTTATTTCTTACCTTCACCCTGAGTTTGAGCACTGGCCGAGCCGGTATATAGCAGTTTTTCTCTGTACGTGAAGAGCCGTCAGTGCTCACGCACACATGCGCCTCAAGCTTGTAGTAGTGTAGCTATCACAGTGCGGTTGTATGAAGCTTTACCTCAAAATTGGACCAGCCATTTCGGAGATTAGCCGGAACAAACAGACAGAGTGACAAAAATATTAAAAAGATTATAAATTGTATTTTTTGTTCTAAGAACCGTACCGTATGAAAGTATGACATGCATTTATTATTATCAGAATAACAGCTTTTTACTAATAAAAAGCTCTTATTTTGACATTACAAACAGAAACAACAATTATATTTATTTGTATCGATGTATGTTTAATTTTAACAAGTTAATCCTAGTAACAAAAATAATTTGAAACAGTATTGTTGTGGGAGTAAAGGAAGACGAAGTTCTATTTATCTTGACTTAGGTAAATCCCTCTAAACTGACAAACGATGAAGGTAAACATCTTAAAGTGATTAATAGTAATCATTTGCAACATAATACAGAGGATTTAGTAGTTTAAATGATGTTACTTGGGTCACTATAAGTAATAATTTTCAAAGTTCTTATCGAGAACAATATAAACAATTGAATGTATGAACAATTGAATGAACAATAATATGATATTGATAATGATTTATTTTATTAACGCCAACTAAACAAATATTGAATGAATCTAATTTTACGGATATTGTAGAGTCCAATTTGTACTTATACATATATTGAAGTTCCGTAAAAAGAGCACATTATATCACCTATTTTCACAGATGGACTGAGTGCTTCAAAGGTCTGATGTTATAGTTAACTCGGGCTAACTTTAACATTTCGGTCCGAATCTGATCAAGGCAGGGTGAACTTACTATAACTTGAAGTTTGTTTGCCGTACGTCTTGAGTGATGCAAACGACTTGAACGTCAGGATTTTGAAATAAGTAAAATTAAACATATTATTATAATGCATAAAATTAGTTTCATTTGACGTGGTAAGTAATTATGTAAAAATTTTGTTTTGAGAAAAATTGTACAATTACAATTTACATTATAAAAAACAATAGTAGTACTAATAGCAGTATTTAAGTTGCTCGTTTGCCATATTATTCTATTAATTTTTTTTATAGAAGAGGGGCAAACGATCATGCGGCTTACCTGATGGTAAGTGACTACCGCCGCCCATGAACAACCGCAACACCAGGGGAGTTGCAGATGCGTTGCCGGCCTTTTAGATAGGTGTAAGCTCTTTACTTGAACAAGGAAGTTGTGCGAGGGAGAAAACTTTTTCTAATCCGCACAGTGGTGGACTGCCAATCATCTAGATGGTATGAATGGTAACGCGAGTTTTGTCGCGATGTGCGATGGTGAAATTGAGCGGCTGGAATTAGTCCGAACAATTCCTCAGAGCACTCCCCGTGATAGATGCGATAAAATACGCAAAGAGATGCAACATCTCTACGCAGTGCCAGTGTATCAAGCCAATCAGAAAGGATTCGGTCGTCGACGATTCGAACCACTCTGCGCTGGATGCGGTCAAGTGGAAGGAGCTGGCACTGGGGTGCCCTGGTCCAGCGATGAGAACAGTATTCCATGTGGGGCCGAACTTGCGCTTTGCAAAGTTGCAAGCGATGTGCTGCCATGAAATACTGTCTCCCTCTGCTGAGCACGCCAAGCTTTTTAGAGGCCAATTTGGCCTTCCCTTCCAAGTGACCACGAAACTGCACACTATTCGATATGTCGACGCCAAGGATTCCGATACTAGCTGAGGCAGCAAGGGGAGTGCCTTGAAACTGAGGAGATACGACAAAGGGGTTTTTTTAGCGGTAAACGCGCAAACTTGTATCTTTGGGGATTGAACTGGACTAGTAGATTTAGTCGCCCCCAATCCGAGATTTTGTTAAGCAAAGACTAGACTTCAGACACAAGTTTAGCAATGAATACTACCAGTTAGCAAGATATCATTGATATGCAGGAGAAACAGCGTTGGTGATAGCACGCAGCCTTGTGGAACCAGCGTTGATAGGCTTGAAATCAGAGCATGCACCATCTACTACGACCTTGATGCTCTGATCAGCAAGGAAACTGGTGGTCTATTTGCACAATTTCTCGGGAAGCCTATCGGAAGGAAGCTTCGAAAGAAGCGCTTTGTGCCAGACCCGATTGAAGGCCTTCGCTATGTCCAAACTAACGGCCAATGCCTCCCCTTGGACTCTACTGCCTCCGTCCATCTATGAGTCAGATAGACTAGATCACCAGCTGATCGACCCCGACGAAAACCATACTGGTGGTCACTAATCAGCTGGTGATCCTCAAGGTACCTCATGAGCTGGCAGTTTGTAATGGATTCCATTATTTTGGAGAACAAGGAGGTGATGGCGATAGGCCTGTAGTTGGACGGGTCTAGCTGGTCGCCTTTTTTAGGGATCGGGTAGACCAAAGCTGTCTTCCATGAATTCGAGACTCCGCCTTGGGAGTAGGAGTACCGAAAAAGACGCGTTAAAACCGGTGCCAACTCCGGAGCACACGTCTTCAGCACAATGGGAGGGCCTCCATCGGGCCCACTCGACTTGCTGACGTCCAGGGAGAAGAGTGCTTTGCGAACCGAGCACTGTGTTAACCGCAAATCCGGTATGGAGCACTCATATTGCGGGATGGTCGGTGGTGTGTTCCCACCGTCATCTAGAGTCGAGTTGGACGCAAAGAGAGAGTTCCACAGATCGGCTTTCTCTTTTGCAGCATGGTGCAGTGAGTCGTCCTCTCTGCGCAGAGATGGAAGAGATGGCTGACAGAAGTTCCCTTGGACAGCCTTGGCGAGAGACCAGAATGCACGGGTTCCCGAGGGAAGGCGAACTAGCTTCTCGCCAATTCTGCCGATGTGCTCAAACCTTGCCTTGGCAATGACGCTTTTGAAGGACCTGGAGGCGGAATTATACTTCTTTTTAAGTGCGTTGGTGTTTACATCCTGAGACGTTGATGCGTTAGCCCAGGTTTTTTTAATGTTTTAATGACATGTGAAGTTCCCTTGCAAGTGTTGGGGTAGCGCAGTGCACTCCATTTCAGATGGTGCATGTAGACAGTTGCTTTTAGGTCATACTGGATATTGAGATCCAGTATAATTTAAGTCCCTTTGCTCTCTTTATATATATATATATATATATATATATATATATATATATATATATATATATATATATATATATATATATATTACTTTAATAATTTGATATTCTTTAGTTATTGTTTAACATTCGAAGCTTATCAATGTAGGTTAAAAAGCTCTATAATTCGATATGCTCGAATTATCACACTCGTAAGTACTCTTTCGTAAGTCGTTTACATGACTTACGAAATTTTTATGTCAGTTGAATTTAAAAAAAAACATGCGTGGGTGTCGTGGCACACTCGGTTGAAACGAAGTTCCTTTCGTACTATTTTAATATTGATAAACTTATTATATTATTGATTAACAAATACAAATAAAATAATTACTAGCTTCTATTAAAATGAAGCGTCATTTAAAATAATATATCTTTTATGGCAAGGTGAGAAAAAAGTGAGAGGGAGATGGATATTATTCCATCTCGCTCGCATTACAGAAAGGAGATCGCGATGGAAAAATATTACACTTTTTCTCGCCTAGCCCCCATCCGCCAAATTCGTACCGTGCGACAACAAACTTTGTTCCATAAATTAAAAAAATAATACTTTTTTTTGGGCGTTGGGTGGCGACTGAGCGAAGAATTGTTCCATAATAATTTATATTGTATTAGTTATTTTAACACTAACTGCTGTATACCGAGAGAGCTGCCTGATAGAACTTTGTGGTAGATATATCTCTGTTAAGAAATAATATGTTTCTGCTATATCGGGTCCACTAATTGGGATCAGAAATAATAAAACACATGTTGTTGACCTGCGAACAATACCTGTCAAAAATGTTTTTAAAAGAAAACTATATGAGCATATCCGTAGCCTACAAAGTTAAATCAACTTTCTTTATATGTTTATAGTTATTTATATATACATTTCTTGATATATATATATATATATATATATGTGTGTGTGTATGTGTGTGTAAATGTGTGTATTTATTTATATATGTATATGAATTTTATATATATATATATATATATATATATATATATATATGTGTGTATATATATGTGTATATTTTATGTATGTGTATATATTTTTGAATTGAATAATATCATTACAACTTAACTGCCCAAACTCATTTTCTGTTCTACCCAAGGTTAGCTGGTAGAGAATGCCATATAGCATTAAGCTCGCCTTTTGTACAAATATTTGGTGCAAAAAAGAATAAATAAATAAATGAATGTAGCACAGCTCTTCAACCCGACACTACGTTAAGGCACACGCTGCTGAACGGTCGCTCCGAATTTAAGAAAATTGGTTTATGTATTTATATTGTATTTCCAAGATACATACTTAGAAGTATGTACTTTTGTACTACGTAAATCATATTTATCAGAATTACACTTAACATATTACTGGTATGGTTCTTAAAATATTGAACACACTCCTAATATCTCAATAAAATAACATTCATTTTTGCAATATGGCTAAGTGCTACTTAAGTAAGTTTTTTTAGTGAGTTGGATCAAATGCCAATGATTAATAAATATAACGCGTTTTACATACGAGTATTAAGTAATAGTAACTATAAGTCTTTAATTCCAGTAGGAATATAAAGGCTGACCTGCGTTCTCCGCGAGTGCTCGCCAGGCTAAAAATCATGTGAGTGATCGAGGATTTATCATTTATTGTAAAACACCTTCGGCAAACAAGTTATCAGTTACAAATATTTTGATTTTGTTATTCAAACCAATGATATCCTTTAGTGTCCAAATGAACTTCTAAATAGGTTTAACCCTTCTGGCTTTCCAAGGTAAGCGCTTATTTTTAAAGTTGGAGCGTATAATGATGGACCTATAATATTATTAAAAAAATTTAGTCTAGCTAAATTGCGCAACAGAACTAGACTGCTAGTAAAAGCTTAATATAAAAATGTTGCAGAAGCAACAGGACGCGAAAAGTTAGTTTTTGGTCCAAGAATTCCTATCCCATAATCCTGATCAAGTATATAACAATACAGTTTCCTCTCAAATTGTGCTTGCCATAACAGTTAAAATAATCCAAAAGGTAGTCGCTGAAAATGGCCGACATTGGCTTGATAGACGACTGTTTTTCTCACGGTCAGTTTAATGTAACATGTTCTCCGATCAGATTTAGACTAGTGTGGATATCTTAGGGGCAAAAAGAAACACCATGTACTAAATTTAATTCTATGTTAATGTGAATTATTGATATTTATTTAAAATTAAAATAATAATATATTGTAGGGTAAAAAAATACAAGAAAATATGAACAAATGAAGGTAGAATGGTAATCTCCCACTTATTTTAGCAGTATAAAGTATCAGCCAACTAAGAGGAACAGTCTGTAATTCGACGAGTCTCATATCGTTATTATGACCGTTGGGCTTAAAACATTATTTCTACACTGAGATTCTGCCCAAATAAGACAAGTGATGTGGTTTTATTCATGTAGTAGTTCTTCTAGTGTAAGCAAGGAAGATCGCGTTGCTGAGAGGCCCTGTGTTACATCGAGAGGAGTGGTGTAGCTGTTGCTTTGCATACTTTGATGTTATCATGTAATTATGTCCTACACGTTACACTAAGGTGTGATTGTGTCTGGTACATATTACGGTTGGTCGAACTGTATTTGCTCTATACTGAGTGTGTAGTGCTGTACGCTGTCTTATCCCTGATAATGATTGATTGCGTAAGCAAGAGAGCAAGTTGAACATTCGCTCTCATACTTTTATTATATTTAACAATTAACCTTCAGAGTAAATTCTAATACGAGTAACATTCTTTTATTAAATAATTTTGAGAATGATTTCTAACATCAGAAGTGGAATAGTTTCTAAAATCTGAAGTGGGATTAAAGCCTTTTCCTGTAGCTTTACATTGAAATTTCTTACAATATAATATTAAAATTCTTTTGGACGAAGTCGCAGACAGAAAGCCAATATTATATATTTTTTAATCATTTAAAAAACAGCAGTAAATAGTTTTGGTCCATTAAACAATGGTTTTCTATAAAAATACTGTAATCAAACATTTGTCGGCCAAAACTTTGATCTCATTATTAAAAGTCAGCGTAAAAATCTACTTAACAAAATTTATTTTGGCTCAGCTTTGAGGCCATGTGCGCTAGGATACTAAAGAGTAAGAAATAAGGAATTAACATATGGTAGAACCATGCCGGAGCTATATCATGGCTGTAGCTCGAATAGATGGGCTCGACCAAGGAAGCACCACCAGAATAACTGCGTAAAATAGCAGCTAAGCGGTGCTTTGTTTCTTGATTTTGCATTTTTATATGTTTTTGAAGTTATATTTCTTTGGGGCGTTTGGGAAAATGTTGGAGAGTGAGTTTTTACGATGTGCGTGCACACTGACACCTAAAAGCGACAACTTCGGTGGGTAATTGTCTCTCAAGTTTTTTTGTTTTGTTACGCTAAAGATGTATAGCTTCCTATGTGCGTACATAAGAACAGATACACTTTTTTAATCGGTAATAGATGTAGGTGTTTATTTGCCACAGCATCCAATTCCACAATCCATCAGGTGGACTGTGTGCTTGTTTATCACCCTTATTATATAAAAAAGAACTAAAAAATCACATTGCAGGATTTTCACTCGTGTATTCCGGCATGGTACACCTTAGCTCTAGCTATTGGGCTCTTGAAAAGTTGATATCTATGGCGAATTTTGTATTCATTTTGCGCTGGAAAGTAAAGTTTGTTGCTTTCTGCGTGAAAACACGGAGAATATGAATTTTCCCAGAAATGAAAACTAGCTAGATCGATTTATGTTCCCCGTAAACCGTGTCGTTTTCGAGAACGCGATTACAAACAAACTAACGACACCGAATTCAAAACGCACCAGCTTTATGCTGGTATTTTTGCTGATTTTTCTAATTTCTCTACTCAGCTCACCACTCGCCTTTGTGTTCCGTTTTACGTTGAAGTCTCTCATTACCACCATATAGTGGATTTTGGAAGAATGCATGGCTCGAGAGAATATTCTCATAAATCTCCTCTACTTCTTCACCGGGATGTGCTTATATAATTTTTAGTGTTCTTTAATGCATTTGGTGATTCTGAGTATAAGTAACAAATTTTTACAATGTTGTTAACGAGATACTAGCAGATGATAAATCTAACACCTCCTTGGGACAGAATGTCTCTCACATGGTAAAACAAGTTGCTAGATTTGAGGATTACGATGTAGTGGTGGTGTAAGTATATCCACTGTCTTCCTGTGAGTGTTAAAATGCGACAAAGGGAAACAAGTCAGGGGTTGGGCGTTAGCATCTTTCTGATGACTACTGATTAGTTATAAAAATCTGCAGTTGTCAGCCCGTTTTTTAAGTGTCGTAACTATGGCAATACACTCCCAATGAAGAAAAGTAGGAAGTGACGGTCCCAGCTTCCGACGACCCTACTATTTCTGGCTATGGTGGCGATTATGGTAACGGCAGGGTTTTTTTTATAGAAGAGGAGGCAAATGGCTCACCTGATGGTAAGTGACTACCGCCGACCTTTTAGAAAAGTGTAAGCTCTTTTCTTGAAGGTTCCTAAGTCGTATCGGTCCGGAAAAATCGCTGGTGGTAATTGATTCCACAAGAAAGTTGTGCGAGGGAGAAAACTTCTTCTAAATCGCACAGTAGTGGACCGCAAATCATCGTTATGGTATGGATGGTAACGTGAGTTTTGTCGCGATGTGCGATGGTGAAATTGAGTCGCCGGAATTAGTCCAAATAATGCCTCAGAGCACTCCCCGTGATAAATGCGATAAAATCCGCATAAAGATGCAACATCTCTACGCAGTGCCAGTGTATCGAGCCGATCAGAAAAAATTCGGTCGTCGACGATTCGAACCGCTCTGCGCTGGATGCGGTCAAGTGGAAGGAGCTAGCACTGGGGAGCCCCGGCCCAGAGGTGAGAACAGTATTCCATGTGAGGTCGAACTTGCACTTTGTAAAGTTGCAAGCGATTTGCTGGCATGAAATACTGTCCCGCTCTGCTGAGCACGCCAAGCTTTTTAGAGGCCAATTTGGCCTTCCCTTCCAAGTGACCACGAAAATGCACACTATTCGATATGTCGACGCCAAGGATTCCGATGCTAGCTGAGGCAGCAAGGGGAGTGCCTTAAAACTGAGGAGATACGACAAAGGAGTTCTTTTTTTATAGGATAATGGTGACAAACGAGCACACAGTCCACCTGATGGTAAGTGGTTGCTGCGGCCCATAGACATCTACATCTATCCTCGTTTGCGAATCAAAATACTGATGCGTTGTCACCCGTGAGGACTAAGATGGAATGCCTCATTTCCAGTAAAAAGGGCCTCCGGCCACCTGCACTCACCAAGCGAAACGCAGAGGTAAACCTCTACTTCACGCTGTTATTCTGTGAGGTCGTGGTACCACCCCGGTTCGAGCCGGCCCATCCGTGCGACAGCAAAAGCTGCCGCTTTGCTCTACCACTGTTAAAGAGTGTGCTAAGAATCTTCGGTGGATGTTCAGTTCGGTGGAGGACGAGAAGAACCTGCAGCTAGAAAAAAATAGACAAGTTGTGCTGGGATATTATAGGACTATCTGAAGTCGGAAGAGATAAAAAAAATAAAAATGCGGTAACATATTTTATAACATAGTTTATAGATTAATATTTGATACTAACTTGATTAATATATTTTTTTAACTTTTTAATTAAAATCTGGCTATTTTCCTTTAGGCAAAGGCTTTTTTCCAAAAGGCCAAACATTGTTAATAATATAACAGAATCGTTAAGCAAAATGTTTAATGAACTCTAAGGATTTATAAGGTTGAATGTTTCTATACAGGTAGAACGTTCTCTATACAGAGTTCAGAAATTCAATTTAAAGAGAATAAAGACGAAACAATACCGTTATTGGTTAATGGAGAAATTGCGTGCTAGGAATTACGGACGAGAGAGAAAATTGCTATTTTCAATCATCTTTAGGTAAAAGACAAATAGTGAAGTATGTTATAATTTAAAATCATTTTTAATCTTTTCTAGTTCATATAATGTTAATATTTAAGTATTGTAACTAAAAAATGAAATATCAGCGTGAAGAAATTGAAACATCACTTATTATATATCACTTATCAGTAATTAAAGGTATTTTCTCTTATTTTCAACAGCTGCGACACTACTCGTATTTGCTTACATCTGAGTCACAGTTAATGAACGTGGTAAGACAAGCAGAACAAAAAAAAAATAAACAAAATTATTACTGATTCTTCTATTTTAACCGGCCAGTAAAATGCACAGCTGGACATCGGCCTCTCCCTATGTAGGGAGGATCAGCCATAATCATCAAACTTGTCAGGCGCTTTGACGATTACTAGACACAGTACCAGCCGTCTCGCTACTTTAATGCTGCTGCTTCATAAAAATATATTTATTATTCATTTTAATAAAAAAATACTATTTCATATTTGCTGCCACAAAGTGCTGCAATAACATACCACCTCCGATCAAAAATAGCAACACAGTTCGTACTTTTAAAGTAAAAACTAAAAGAACACTTTAATTTTTACCTTAAGAATATAGTTATATATCTCAACTCTCAGTAAAATTTTTGAAAAAATAATTTTGGATCAATTGTTAATTTTTTTTAATACAAATAAATTACTTCATAAAAACCAATTTGGTTTTACAAGGGGTCGCTCGACGTCTGAGGCCAGTGTTGAGCTTATGAAATATATTTTTAATGCCTAGGAGAATTCACAAGATGCCTTAGGTATTTTCTGTGATCTTTCCAAGGCTTTCGATTGTGTTCATCATGAGACATTAATCAGGAAACTACAACATTACGGTGTAAACAATTTGGCGCTTAGAGTTATTACTTCATATTTAAGTAACAGAACTCAAAAAGTCGTGATCGATGGAAAAGGTTCCTCCGGATCGGTAGTATCAATGGGCGTTCCTCAGGGCTCGATTCTTGGCCCATTCCTGTTTTTAATCTATATTAATGACTTACCTTGTCTTGTAGGGGACAATCACGATATAGTATTATTTGCTGACGATACCTCTTTAATTTTCTAACTCAAACGGCAGTTAATTAATTATGACGATGTAAATAATGCTCTATCGAAATTAGTACATTGGTTTAACGCCAACAATATGCTCTTAAACGGCAATAAGACAAAGAGTATTAAATTTACAATACCTAATGTAAAACATTCGAATACCAATGTGCTATTAAATGGGGAGGAGTTGAGTCTTGTGAATACCACAATTTTTCTCGGTATTACTATTGACGCGAAACTTCAATGGGGCCCCCATATATCTAAATTAGCAAGCAGACTTAGTTCTGCAGCATATGCTATAAGAAAGATTAGAAGTCTCACAGATGTTGAGATAGCTAGATTAGTGTATTTTAGTTACTTTCATAGCGTAATATCTTATGGAATTTTGCTATGGGGTAATGCGACTGATATTGAATCTATATTTGTTTTGTAAAAGAGAGCCATTCGGGCGATTTATGATCTAAATTGTAAAGAGTCCCTTAGACAAAAATTTAAAGAAATAAACATATTAACTTTGGCATCGCAATATATTTATGAAAATGTAGTGTATGTACTTAAAAACATAAATAGCTTTAATAATAATAAGGATGTGCATACTTTAAACACTAGGAACAAACATAAGCTTGTAATGCCATTCACTAGACTCCACAGAATTAGTAATTCATTTAGGGGCAATGTATACACTTTTACAACGAAATCCTAGAATATGTTCAAAGTTTGTCAATAAGCAAGTTTAAAAATTTATTAAAAAAAAAACTGTACAAAATGGGTTATTATAATATCAAGGACTACATTAATGAAAATAACCCCTGGGAATAAGGTAATCGTCACCATGCTAGTTCTATGAAAATTCGTTTAAAATTGTATAAACAAAGTTATTGTTAAGTGAAATTATGTTTGAAAAAAAGTCCCGTTGGGTTTCTTGCTGGTTCTTCCCAGGACAGAGGTATTTTCCGAACCAGTGGTAAATAAAAAATGATTTTCAATAAGTATTATGTAATAATCAATATTGAATAAAACATTATTCTATTCTATATTGAGTTATATATATAGTATTTGAGTGGTTATGGAGTATAACAATAATAATAATAAGGGGTGTAAGGGAGTCAAACGGAGGAACGACTCCAAGCCAACCTCACCTGCACGTGGTGCACCCTGCTGTCACAAACGAGGCAATGGCGGAGGACTATTTTGCATACCAACGGTGATGCCTATAGGCTCAGTTAGGAAGTCTACTGCGACACATCACTATTGAACAAACGTGGTGGGTAACATTTGTCCAAAAAAATGAGTAAAAATAAGTATAACATGCCCCTAGTGCTCGGCTTACAGGGCCAGATGAATCTCTGGGTGGGGATTTCTCGCAAATATCAAACGACCAATGCTAGTCTCTCAGACTCTGATGCTTCTGAAACGATTTCTTCATCAACAGCTAATAAAGTTGTGCAGAAGGCAAGCGCCGATAACTCTGCACCCGCTAAAGCTAGTAAATGTGCACGCAGGAAACGGAGTGAGGATATGAATATCTTTATACTGCGCACATACCTTACTATCACATCTATGGAAACAAAAAATATTAGGTCATACCTTTCCCAACTTCCAACGATTACAAATCGAAAGAAAGATAGGAAAACCAATCGGGCAGCAATTATGAGAGGAGGAAATAGCCAAATTAGTAGCCTACAAGCCATAGAAAAGAAAAAATATTTGCATGTATGGTCGTTACATCCTGACACATCAAGAGAAACGATGATGGCATACGTTGAAAGTATCTGCGGTGGAAATAACATCACTGTTGAAAAACTAGCTCACAAAACACAGCGCGATTACTCATCTTTCAAAATTAGGGTGCCGGAAAGTTTATACGAGAGAATTGCTGATGAAGATGTGTGGCCTGTGAACGTATGTTTCAGTGAATGGCGTTGGTTTTGAAACTTTCGTAAATCCAGCGAAGGGGAAAACTAAGCATGCATTGGTGTTGTACTATCAAAATGTTCGGGGCCTGCGTACAAAACTGAAAATATTTTATAAAAATTTACTCGGATCAACGGGCAACTTAATAGCTATCACCGAAAGTGGAATAAATGACTCGGTGCATGATGGAGAACTTGCACCAAGCGGCTACGCAGTACTTCGACCGTGCGGATGGCCGCAAGCATGGAGGAGTGCTGCTGGCCGCTGCGCCACGCGGTGCTCTCGAGCTGCGAAGAGTAGCACTGCCTGACAATGCTAACCTAGACAACCATCCCATTGAAATCGTTTGTGCTACAGTGTATCGTGGAAATAATTTCCTATTTTTATGTTGTGCTGTGTATATTCCACCAAAGTCTATTGAGAGAGAGTATTTGTATATGTTTCATTTATTAGAACAGTTATGTATAGATTATGATAATATTGTTCTCGTTGCTGATCTTAATATGTATTCTGCAAATCAGGATATACAGTGTTATTATGAGTACTTTGTCACCTACTGCGGATTTCGACAATTTAATAACATTTTTAATTGCAACAGTCGAACGCTCGATGTCGTGCTGACTACTTTTCCGGAGGATGAGATCGTCGTTAGTGACGAACGTGATGAGTGCTTGTCATAGCTGGCTAATATATATTTTAGAACACTATAAAATTCATCTTCAAATTATAGAATTCTTAAAAAACGCAATGCTCCATTGGAGAACTACTCTCAAGCTTTGCAATGGTGACTCTTGTTTAAAGACTGATATAATCACAATCCGAAGGGGAATATTTCAAGGTGATGCCTTAAGCCCTCTTTGGTTCTGCCTGGCTTTAAATCCTTTATCTAACCTTTTCAGTAGAACTGACAAGGGATATAAAATCACCAATGGAAATACACACCACACACTATCACATTTACTTTATATGGATGACATAAAATTGTATGGAAGTAGTTTAAAAGATATACATATTCTTGCTGATATAACGGAAAGCTACTCAACTAATATTCAAATGGAATTTGGAATATATAAATGCAGGATACAATCAATTCGTAGAGGAAAATCAGAACAAAATTCATATACTCTCCAAACAGGTGAAACCATTGAATCTGTAGATGAAAACATTGGCTATAAATATCTACGATTCACCAAAAACACGTGAAAAAAACATTAGAAAAAGAATTTAAATTACGCCTAAATAGAATACTTAACACACATCTAAATGCACGAAACACCATTAAAGCAGTAAACACATTCGCTATCCCAATTTTAACTTATTTGTTTGGTATAATTCATTGGTCTAAAAGTAATTTAATAAAGCTGCAACTTCTCATCAATAAAATAATGACTAAATACAGACAACACCACCCTAGATCTTGTAGCGAACGACTCGCGTTATCTAAAATAGAAGGTAGAAGAGGTTTCGTAGATATAAAAAATCTTTATAACTCTCAAATTTCAGTTATTCGAAACTTCTTCCATCAACAAGCCAATAATAGTCCGCTTCATAATGCTGTTGTCCAAGCCGATACTAAACTCACTTCTTTAAACCTCAAAGATCAAAGAAAACAGAAAAATGAAAGTATTATCTCTGCACAGGATAAAATTAACAGCTGGTTGCAGAAGACGTTACATGGAAGACACCGTCGTGACTTGATGAACACAAACGTAGACAAGATAGCGTCTAACATGTGGCTCAAGCGCGGAGAACTCTTACCTGAAACGGAAGGCTTCATGTTAGCATTTCAGGACCAAACTCTACATACTCTAAACTACAGGAAACACATAAATAAAGACCACACTCTACAATCAGACCTTTGCAGACATTGTCATAATAGCTCAGAAACCATTCACCATATCACTGGTGCCTGCAGCTCAATAACCCAGACCGACTATAAACACAGACACGACCAAGTAGCTGCCATTATTCATCAATACCTCGCATATAAATATAAACTTATAGATGAAAAAATAGCACATTATAAATACAAGCCCGAAATCATACTTGACTCTCGTGAATTCAGACTCTACTTGGACAGAACTATGTTAACTGATAAGACCGTACATTATAATAGACCGGATATAACGCTACATGACAAAAAAAAAACGAATCAGTTTATCTTATAGATATTGCTATACCAAATACTCACAATTTGACCTCCACCTATAATGAAAAAATATCCAAATACACTGATTTATCCATTGAAATTAAATCCCAGTGGAAAGTTAAAACTGTAAAAACTGTACCTATTATAATATCAGCAACTGGCGTCATTCCCCATTCACTTTTTTCTAGCTTAAAGGATCTAGACATCCACAAACTTACCTTTATATTGCTGCAGAAAGCAGCAATATTGAATACATGTAGAATAGTCCGTAAGTTTCTGTCTAAAAATTAAACATTCAACCGAGTTCGTTTGGCTAACAGCCCGCGAAAAAGGTATGATACCTCGGAAACGAGAGTATACTAAACAGAAAGTATAACAATAACAATAATAAGGCGTAGGGAAGTGACCACTCCATCGCCCGCTGACGTAACGGTTATGTGACAAAATTGCTACATCAGCGCAGTCAGTCAAGACCTTGCCAAGAGGTGTGAGCGCCGTGCCTCGGCAGAATTAAGGGTGCTAATTTGGGCCCGCTTGTGCTTTCGGCCAAATCATGAAACGGTGCCGGGCCTGGGCGTCTCCCGTTAATTGACGCCCATTTTATGGATGATGGAAAGAAATAGACTGCGTATAGGGCCGCTGCCTGGGGGTCGCCGGGGCGCGTCTGGAGCTGGCGCTGGACGGGACAACATGCGGGCCGCCAGCCGAGCGTGAGATGCTGCACGACCATCTAGCAGCCCCTCGCATCCATCATCCCCACCAGCTGGCTTGGTGTTGGCAGGGTCTTCGCGGGCCCAGCAATCAGCACCCGCCACTGGTGGAGTACGCCGCATGCGTTGGTCAATGCAGATGAACAGCAACGCATTGCGGGCGTATTTTAGGGCGAAAGGGGGAGAAATTAGAGGTTTTGCATATCGGGCTAGGATGCATCGACTTTTTGCTGAGCTGGAGCCATCTATAACCGTCACCGATCAAAACCTATGACGTGAGGCTGTTCCCTCATCGGATGACAATGCTACGGCTGAGGATGTGCGCCACAAGTTGCAGAGCAACCAGCACACGTGGATGCCGCCGTAAATCTTTCAGTTATGGTTGGTTCCGACGATGATGGAACAGTCGCCCAGGAACTAGAACTAGAGCAAATGAGGAGTAGATTAGAAGAGGAAGAGGCTATTTTGGAAACGCGCAGTATGCCTCTCAAAAATCGATCGCGACTCCCGCGCATGCCCCTGAACAAGCGTAATCGGGCTGTCGTGAGGGCTCTCAACCCAATGCTGGTGACCTATTTGGAAGCCAGCCGGGATCTTTGCGAGACGGACTCAATTCTTTTTGGCGCCGCACTGGCAGTTTGGCGCATTATTGGCGCCAAAGTTCCCATGGCTGGACGCGCTACTAGACAAAGTAGCGCCATCCCAGCCTGGAGAAGAAGCATTGAGGACCGTATCGCAAAGGCAAGGGCCCTCATCGGCAGACTGATAAGCTTCAGGTCGGGCAATAATAGGCCGAGAATTGTGCGCACCGTCAGGATGGAGTTTGCTGGGACAAATATCAGTTTGTCCCAGCCGGATATAACGCAAAAACTGACGGAGCGCATAGACGACCTGAAGCAGAGAAAAGCTGCTTGGGGGAAGCGGATTCGGCGATATACCGAGAGGTCGACACGGTTCAACCAGAATCGTCTCTTCCAGAGTGATCAGAAGAGGCTCTATGAATCACTGGAGCGACCAATGGTACGTGGAACGGGCCCAGCACCGAATCAGGCCGACACTATCGCATTCTGGCGCGGCCTGTGGTCAGAGCCCGTAAACCACAGCGAGGGACCTTGGACGGAAGTTGTGGCGAGTCAGTGTGCGAATATTATGCCCATGGACCCCGTCATAATTACTCTGGATGACCCCCCCGTAGAGCCCCGAACTGGAAAAGTCCGGGGCTCGACGGGCTGCATCACTACTGGCTGAAGGGGTTTGTGGTGTGTCACGCTGTACTCGCCCGACAGTTTCAAGAGGATCTCGACCAGAAGTCGCTCTCGAGCCTCTTCACTACTGGGATCACTCATTTGGTTCCTAAAGATCAGGATACCACAGAACCGAGCAAATACCGCCCCATAACGTGTCTACCCACAATATACAAGACACTAACATCCATTTTGAGCGCGAGAATCACTCGTCACCTGAAATCAAATCAGGTGATCTCGCGCGCTCAGAATTGATGTAGGGGCAGTGATCGTGAAACCAAGGAACCACTCCTCATTGACGCGGTCATTGGCAAGGTGGTTAAACGCAACCGTCGGAACCTTTTCGCCGCCTGGATAGACTACAAAAAGGCATTCGACTCGGTGCCTCATACATGGCTTAAGAGGATCCTCGAGCTGTACAAGGTTGACTGTACAATTTGAGACTTCCTCGAGCAGTGTATGGGGCAGTGGAATACGATCCTTTGTCATCTAGGTGAGCGGATGATGACTGCGGAGAACCACATAAGGATAAGAAGGGGTATCTTCCATGCCGATTGTTTGAGTCCAATCTGGTTCTGCCTCTCTCTGTACCCTCTCAGTACCTTACTGGGGGGTTCCGGGAGGGGATTTCAGATTCGGAGAGGAGGTATAAAAGTGACCCACCTTTTCTATATGGATGATCTCAAATTATTCGCCTCCAGTCGCTCTCACCTTATGGAATTGCTAAACATAACTTGTGATTTTAGCAATTCTATTGGAATGGAGTTGGGGACGGATAAGTGTGCGGTCCTCTATGTTGAAAGGGGAAGGGTTGCTAACTCCGAGGGCATAGACTTATCTATGCCCATCAACATAAGGATCCTTTCCGAGACTGAAACATACCGATAACTGGGTATGTCACAGAACATCGGTGTAGATGAGGCGGGTATGAAACAGTCAGTTTGCGATGTGTTTTATGCACGCTTGACCAAAGTGCTTAACAGCCTTTTGTCCGGTGTGAATAAGACGCACGCATATAATGCTTGGATCATGCCTGTTCTCATGTATACCTTTGGCATACTCAGGTGGACTCAGACCGAACTAAACGCTCTGGACAGAAAAGTCCGCAGTAATGAGGCTGTACTTGCCGCGGAAGCATGGTGGGCGCGACTTTTTAAGCGCGCTTACCATGCATAATCACGAAGTGTGCAGCATCCGTAATTACTTTCTGACGAGAGCGGATGACGAAGCGGGACGTTATTTCTTGTGATAAAGGACTTATCCCTCTATCCTTAGCCAACGAGCAATGGCAGGACCCAGCAGTACAGAGCATGTCCAACCGGGAGACCGTATCGAAGGAGAAGGAGCTCCACGTGAGATTCTACAAGGCTCTACACGAGCCTTTCGTAGACACAGTCGCCTCCCTCCACTGGCTACGTTTCGGTGACCTCTTTGGGGAAACCTAGGGTTTTGTCTGTGCGATACAGGATCAGATTGTTAAGACCAACAATTATCGGAAATACATCCTAAAGGATGGCACCTTCGACATCTGTCGAGCTTGTCGCCATTCCTGTGAGTCACTTAGGCATATCATCTCTGGTTGTTCGGCGCTTTCAAACTCTAAGTATTTGCACAGGCACGACTTAGTAACCAGGATTCTACACCAGGAGCTCGTTTTGAAATACGGTCTCGTGGATCGGAAATTGCCGTATTATAAGTACTTGCCGGAAGCCGTACTCGAAAATGATCGCGCCAGGGTCTACTGGGACAAGGGCCATCATCACAGACAGAACTACTCTTGCGAATAAGCCTGATTTTGTGCTGATGGACCGGGCACAGTCAAGGATATTTTTGGTCGACATTACCATTCCTTATGACGAGAACCTCGTGAAAGCCGAAACAGATAAGCTGACAAAATATCTGGACCTGGCTCACGAGGTGACCGACATGTGGGGTGGACTGCCGACCGAAATTATACCTGAAGTCGTATCTGCGAACGGGTTATTTCCAGTCAGCCTCTCGGGTCATCTGAGGCGACTGGGACTCCATGACAGACCGCTCCAAGCTCAAATGCAGAAGGCGGTGCTCCTCGATACCGCCCGCATCGTCTGCCGGTTTCTTTCCCTTTCCCCCTAACACTCGGCCGTTTGGTCTCCCCTGCCGAGGGCTTCCATCTGGTTGGGTTTTTATTTATTTATGTATTTTTTATGTATTTATTTTATTTTATTGATATTTATGTATGTTTATATATTTCGTTTACAATTATATATTTAAACAGCCTAACCAGATGAGAAAACTTTAAAGATAAACCCAATAATAATAAATTCTTTATTTCAGATAATTAAAATCTATATGTGGGTTAGTAACACAATAATAATAACAACAATTATAATAACAAGTGTTAGTAAAAAAACAATGGTAAAAAAACAACGGTATACTGTGTATGTTTTAAAATAAAGAAAAACTTACATACTTTATTTTACTTCGAAAATGAATTCGAATATAATTTTGAAGTTCGGTCTGAAGTTTAGAGGACACTATTATTAATATATTTGTGATATTGAGTGATCACATTGGAACACACATCCAGGTTCGCAATTTTTTTATAGGCAAACGCTCCGAGCGCAGCGCCGCGAACAAACCGTGCTACGAAGCCGTCTATATAGTATATATTTAATTGCATGTATCGATAAGATTACAACTACCTTTTTTATAAAACTTGATCGGAGTAAACGTAGTAAGCCCACCGGCACAGCGGAAGCTATGCCGTAACGTGAGTCAGAAGTGCTGCAAAAGTTATTACTATATAAGGGTGGGAGCTTCTACAGGAGCTACATCTTTTAAGGTTTTTACAATCAGTTATATTCATCGTTCGAATAAAGTACCAAAGTACGAAACCTATGAAACTGCAGAGAGGTGTAAGACAGAGTAACGCTACATCTCCGAAACTCTTCACCGCTGTATTAGAAGATGTTTTCAAGTGACTGAACTGGAAAGGATATGGTATTAAGATCAATGGCGAGTA
The DNA here is from genome assembly GCA_033319125.1 of Parnassius glacialis. Taxonomy (NCBI): domain Eukaryota; kingdom Metazoa; phylum Arthropoda; class Insecta; order Lepidoptera; family Papilionidae; genus Parnassius; species Parnassius glacialis. Next base: position 33,661,676 of record JAVANC010000005.1, on the reverse strand, counting down.
CATCACTCATTATCAAGTTTGCTAACTATATAATCTTTATAGCAGACTCGCTGGAGGACCTAAGCAATAAAAAATTATCAATGACCTCAATAGTGTCTTTCTACGGATAAGTCTTAAGATGAACATAGATAAAACAAAGGTCATATGTAACGTCCATGTCACATGTCGTGTCACACATGCCGGTAGTTTTTTTAATAGAATTATGGTTATAAACCACCACCCAGTTCACCTGATAGAAAGTGTATGCTGGGGCCTGTAGACATCTACATCTATTCTCGATGAATAATCAAAACGCAGATGCGTTGTTACCCGTGTGGACTAAGATAGAATGCCTCATTACCAGTAAAAAGGGTCTCCGGTTCTCTACACTCATCACACGAAACACACTGGCATTAAATTTTTATTTTACGCTGGTATTCTGCGAGATCGTGGTCCTACTCCGGTCGAGCCGAACCATACGTGCTATAACCATAATTATAGCTGCATCGTAGCTCTACCACGTCAAAAGTTGTTGGGAGCACTACGCTTAAAGTTGTCGACGTGTATGTTTACCTAGAACAAATTAGTCCGACTAGGTAAGTCCAACTTCTATCGAGAGTCCGACTTTGGATGTGTATTGGTGGGCTGCGGCGAGAGGGGTGCCCTCTCTGCTACAGCCGAGGTGGAGTCGCGGGGGAAGAGTAGTGCTGGTATGGCGATGCACCACTCGGCCTGTCCTCGGGACTCTGACGGGGCCGCAACATTGATTCGGCGGTGGCGGGTCTGCGGGGAAGCAGGATGTTGTTATTGAGAGGCGCTGTTCTCCCTACTCGCCGCAGACGAAACTTTGTTGGCGACAGATCCGTCGACCAGATCCGCCGTTGGGGTGGGAAAGCGGGTGCTTCCAAGTGCTTGTATTTTTCCTGGCTCCCTAGCCCGGCGTGTCGGTCTCGGGGGGGGGGGGGGAGGCAGTTTCGTAGGTATAGTTGAAGCCGCGGAGGAAGGCACGCCTCGTGTGCTTGGAGCGGTTTACTTGAGAAACAAAGGAGAGGAGTGATCCTCCCCGGAGAAGGGGCTGCCATAGGGCGGTCGGCGCTGGTGGGGCCGCGAATGTGTGCGAAAATCACCACCATGGGATATTAGTGGGCACACATTAGTCCGACATAACCCATACTTGCCCGACCCAAGGCGGGTATGCGTTGGCATTTCCCTATGTAAGAGAAAAAACGGGCGGCCACCCACTAGATGGAGTGGAGACCTGGTAAGATATGTAGCAAGTCGATGAATGCTACTTGACTACCTGACTACTGTAGCGGCCTCTGTCTGCAGTTCATGACCGTGGTTTGTGGCATTCCTTGAGGGAGCCCTACGCTCAGCAGTGGACTTGTGAAGGGCTGAAATGATGACGATAATGATACTGATCATTATTATCATTATCATTATCGTTTCAATGAAAAGCCACTGTTAGACCTGTTTTGTCGTTTAACGATGACGTATGCAATAATATCTACAAGACTTACTGCTTCATCGGACTTAGATCTCATGGCGTTATGGCTGCAATATAGCAATATAGTAGGGTTGCTTTATTCGCATGTGTAATATTAATATCATCTTTCACAAAATAATATGTTTATTTAATAGTTATTTTTTTACAAGACATTAAGTAGTAGAAAGTAATTTTCTTAACTATTTAAAATGTAAAGGTGTCATAATATAAGTAATATTATATTAGACGTAAATTATCCAATAATAGAGATTTTAAAATAATGTACGCAAAAGAGATGTTTGGCATAAATTAATTTCTCGTCGACCCTTATAATTAAATTCAGAACAGACTGCGCGTTATGACAGTAACTAGAAATGAAATCATTTATAATTTAGAGGGTTCGTCATTTAATTGTTTTCGCTCGGCATAAATAAAATAAAAGTAGGTTAAAGGCTGTACAAAAAAAAACTTAACTTACATCAAAATAATTCAGTAAGAATAACCTTTGCGGTAATAAATACAACGACCACGTAATCTAGTATACAGAGCACTCTACCTAATAATCAATAGTCTAGTAAATAATAATCTAGTAAGTGACTACCGCCGACCATGAACAACTGCAACACCAGGGGAACCAGGGGGACCAGGGGAATTGCAGATGCGTTGCCGGCCTTTTAAAATGGAGTAGGCTCTTTTCTTGAAGGTCCTTAAGTCGTATCGGTCCGGAAAAATAGCTGATGGTAAACGGTTCCACAAGGAAGTCGTGCGAGGAAGAAAACATCTTCTAAATCGCACAGTGGTGGACCGCCAATCATCCAGATGGTATCGGGAGTTCCGCCGCGATGTGCGTTCGTGAAATTTGGTCGCTGGGATTAATCCGAACAATTTCTCAGAGCACTCCCCGTGGTAAATGCGAAAGAAAATGCAAAGGGATGCAACATATCTTCGCAATCGCTTCGCCAATGAATCGAGCCGATCGGAAAGGACTCGGTCGTCGACGATTCGAGCCGATCTGCGCTGGATGCGGTCAAGTGGAAGGAGCTGGCACTGGGGATTCGCTGCCCAGAGATGGGAACCGTATTTCATGTGAGGCCGAACCTGCGCCTTGTAAAGTCGCAGGCGGTGTGCCGGTATGAAATACTGTCCCGCTCTGCTAAGCACGCCAAGCTTTTTAGAGACCAATTTGGCCTTCTCTTCCAAGTAACCACGAAACTGCACGTCACGCGATATGTCGACTCCGAGGATTCCGATACCGGCTGAGGCAAGAAGCGGAGTGCCTTGAAACTGAGGAGATACGACAAAAAGGTTCTTTTAAGCGGTAAACGCGCAAATTTGTGTCTTCTAAAGATTAAACTGGACTAGATTTAGTCGCCTCCAATTCGAGACTTTGTTCAGCAAAGACTCGACTTCAGACACAAATTTGTTCCGATACTCGGCGACGTTTTTCCGAGAAATATTGGCACGGTCGGTGTATAGAGCATCACCAGTGCTCTAATTAATTCTATTAATAAGCAAAAAAAAAATTGACGTGGAAGTCGGTGGGTAAGTTTACTCATCGATAGATACTGTAAATTCTATCAAGCAAGCAGCGAAAATTAGCAGAAACCCATCAAAATTGCACGGAACTATGTTGTAAAATTCTAAACTGGTTCTAAAAACAAGTTACTGCTATCTTTTTATCAAGCTATCAGTAAACAAAATGAAGTCAATGTTGATTAAGTAAAATAATAGGACAAAATTTGGCAATGGAAAAAGGTGTGAAAAAAAAACCCAAGGATTTGCCGAACCTGGCGAACGGCAGATAGCATAAGTTATCCATGCTACCGTAGTACGCAGTTTTCAAAGGCGAGAGTCATATACTTTGTTGCTGCTGAGAAATGAAATCATGGATACTCAGAAAGCCAGCAACAAAATAGAAAAAAATCTTCTGTTATTAATAGAACGGTATAAGAGTCACAAGTAATCTGAATTCTACGCAAAGGGAATCCTAGACAGAACCTTTGGGTTCGGTTGTAAGAACAAAAATATTAAAAAATATTCTCGGAGTATTACGCGGACGAGGTCGCGGACAAAAAGTAAATATAATAAAGGTGAAAAAATGGCTGTATGTTTTCAAAATTATGTCGTTTTCCGACCTTCACGCGGGTGAAGCCTTTTGACTTTTTATGATAAAAGGGTGACAAAAGAGCACAAGGTAACCTGATGGTAAGCGGATGCGGTGGCCCATAGATAACTGCATCTACCCGCAGAATGCGTTGTTACTCCTGAGAGTAAAACGTAGTGGTTTGTGCCCTTTGACTGACGATTAAGATGAAACGCCTCATAATGGTAAAAGGGTTTACATGTGGCATCTTGTATTTAGGTTAATAAAGTATTTATGGTATATCTCTGGTATAATAAACAATAATATATCGGTATATCTATGTATATATATCTGGGTCACTCAGAAAGTTTTCAGAAACAAAAAATAGTTCAATGGTATAAAAGCTTTTCTACGGCCTGTTTGAACGCTGCATCTTCCGCTAATGAAAACTGTATACCTTTCCAATCTTCATTAAAGCCGAATCAGGGCTTTGAGAAGGGTAAACCAAAAGTGTAACCAGAGTGCTGTCCTATAAGTTCCTCGTTTAAAATGGTGAGTGTGCAGGCGCGTGTCATGGTAAAGCATTAGTCCACGGTTCATCATTTTCGGTCGCTTTTTGCTAACCACTGTGGACGCTTCTGGAAAGTATTTGGTAATATACCATTCGGCATTGATCCTACTTCGCTTGCGTAAATAAATTGCAACCAGATACCCCCAATCAAAGTGAAAAAAAAACTAGCGATCATAGTCTCTGCGCTTCTCGATTGCCTGACTTTGTAAGGTATTAATTAGTTGGTTCATTTCGAAACAGCCAAACTATCGACTGGCGCTTCGTTTTTAGATCGTATTGCCAAATGAAGATTCATCAGTTGTAATAATGCCATAAACACACCGAGAAAAGCCTGACAGAAAATTTAGTAATTATGCCAGGGACTCAAGCTACGCGGGCCTGGTTGTGGACATCAGTGAGGTGGCGCAGTACCTAATGCAAAACTATCCTTCTCACTCTAAGGTGTTCGTGTAAACTCTTGTGAACACGTCCCGATCTAATCTGCAATCTGAACTGAATCTCTTTATACGTAATCCGCCTATTCTCTTTAATAAAGTGTTTCACTTCCAGCACATTTACTTCCGTAATAGCCGTCAATGGGCGATTACTTCTTTCTTCATCACTAAAAGTTAGCCGACCGAGCTAAATAAAATTTATCGTATCAGCGGTTGAAGGACCTTTATCCATAAACGCCATTTGAAGTCTATCGAACGATTCGTCTGGTTTTAGGCGACATTTGAAATCGTAGGAAATTATCGCGCGAAAATGTTCGTGACGTGCGACTCAGATCAATTTTTCAATGAAAAAACAGTTCTATTTAGATCGTAAAAAATGTGGAGGGAAATTTGGAATTGGAACACTTCTACTTTTTCTTGTAAATTATCGTAATTAACCGACGAAAAAACGGAGGTTCTCAAGTCGACGTGTATATTTTTTTTATGTTAGACCACGTATAACTTTTTACACAGTGGACCGATTTTGATAATTTTTTTTTATTAGATAGGTTATACCCCAAAATTGGTCCCATATAAATTTGGGAACAAAACGTCTACCCTAAGGGTGGTAAAATAGGGGTGATTTATTGTTTACTCACATATTCTAATGCTGAGTTGTGTATTACTACATTACATAATAATTACATTACATTACATTACAAAAAACCTCACGATGAATGAGCTTTAGACCTGTCAGTTTCTTGTGTGTGGTCTACACTCAGGTCATCTCAGTCTCTGCATTTCTGCTAAAGCTCGTTCATCCTGAGGTTTGTGTAATACCTTATTTGGCTCTAGATTAGATAAAGCAATACCCTCAAGTTCTTGTACTCTACTCAGTGCCACATATACAGTGTTTGCCCTTTGGCAAACACTTTCTTTCCGAGGTCGATTACAGCTTTATCAAGGGTTGTACCTTGTAATTTGTGAACCGTGACGGCTCAGCATAAAATTATCAGCAACATCCTGCGCTCAGAGTCGCCATAACCCTTCATACTTTGAAAAGTTGCTACCACTTCACACAACCATAGCTATCTTTTAGTCTGCTTCTTATGCTTACAGTCTTTCCTCGCGATGATCTAAACTCTCCTGTTAACGTGTTAATCTAATTCTCTTTCTATTTGCTTCCCACCTTTTTTTTTTCATTATTATATTCTTCTATATATCTCTTTCTCATTCGAGCAGCATTTTTGGAGGCCTACCCATGGTGGTATATAAAGCCTGTTTTTTTTTAAAAGTATTTATATTCTACAACAAATAATAGTAAAAGTAGGATTATATAACAGTTAATAGCTATAGTAAGGTAGGTAACTAATTTGAAAGTATTCAAAAATTAAGCATGTAGTAATTAGTAGATTATAGCCACGAAAAATTATAAAATAAAAACTTTTTAACAAAAAATTTTGCCACCGAAAAAACTAAAAAGCAAAAAATAATAAACCTTTTTATTTAACCTTAATAACTAAGTTCTTAAACTAATTTAAGTATACCTAAGTATATATTTTTGTAATTATTTTGAGTTTTTAATTAACCTTAATAACTAAGTTCTAAAACTAATGAAAGTATACCTAAGTAATTTCGAGTCGGCGCTAAACAATCAATGAACAAAGACCAGTAAATTACCTTAAATTTAAAGAAATAACCAAATCAAATTAACAATGCCGCGCATCACGCTTTACATAATTAATTAATTTGCTTGTTTGGCGCCGACTCAAAATTACTTAGGTATACTTACATTAGTTTTAGAACTTAGTTATTAAGGTTAATTAAAAACTCAAAATAATTACAAAAATATATACTTAGGTATACTTAAATTAGTTTAAGAACTTAGTTATTAAGGTTAAATAAAAAGGTTTATTATTTTTTGCTTTTTAGTTTTTTCGGCGGTAAAATTTTTTGTTAAAAAGTTTTTATTTCAAAATAACTTATAACTGGCCAGTGATGGATACAAAAAACTTTATTTCGCTTAACTTTCTGGGTGGCCTCACACACTTTTACTAATATGTTCATTCACTCTCATAACCTTGAGGCCCAGGCACATAAATTTGTTGTAAAAAATTAATAGTGGAATTTGTATTGTCTCACAAGAATAAATGATGTGTATTATTTAATAAAAATACAGTATGTAATAATAATACTCTGACAGGAAGAATTGACGACCGATGATGATGATAATAATCTTAGTGGTGTGGTGACGTTTTGAGGTTAAGTTTCTAAAAGAAAAAGTTTCTAAAAGAAATACTTGCTCTTATGTGTAAAGGAAGGTTCGTGAGGTATATCATCATCGTCATCATTACAGCCTTTCATAAGTCCACTGCTGAACATAGGCCTCTCCCAAGGAATGCCACAAAGCACGGTCCTGAGCCACCTGCATCCCCATCGACTTCTTGCATGTCTTACCAGGTCGTCACTCCATCTAGTGGGGGGTCGCCCTACACTTCGCCTACCGGTACGAGGCTGCCACTCGAGAACCTTTCTTCCCCATCGGTTGTTGGTTCTTCGAGCTATATGGCCGGCCCACTGCCACTTCAGCTTACTAATCTGTTGGGCTATCTCGGTTACTCTGGTTCTACTGCGGATATCCTCATTTCTAAGTTTATCACGCAGAGAAATTCCGAGTATAGCCCGCTCCATAGCTCGCTGAGCGACCTTGAGCTTCCTCATACGACCTGCAGTGAAGGACCACCTCTTAGATCCGTTAGTCATCACTGGCAACACGCACTGGTTGTACGTGTACGTGAGGTATATAGAAGATCTCATTCCTAGAGATATCGTAAAGATTATAACAAGATGGAATGGTGTTTAAAATGCAACACAGAATACTTTGAAAAGTAGGAAATATATATCTTTCTTTTTCGTTTTTTTTTAATGTTGCTTCCACACTAGGATTTTATCCTGTATCGTGGAGGCAGTTTACAAACATGAATTGCACAAGGAGCAGTTATTGTAGCTGGAACAATTATTTGTAGGCTTTACAAATACTTGTTCCGTCCGGGATTCGAACCTGCGACCATCAGCGCTGCAACTTAAGCCACTAAGCTACTGCACCACGGAGGAGTCTATATTAGTTTACAACATATAAATTGTTTTATTTATGAGCTAGCAAAACTTTCAGTGGACCCCACGTAGTGCTATCGGTGGTGGAATTTTAATCGGAGAGAATCCTTTCTTGATCTCCTGAGGCAACACGTATCGGGGTTTCCATTACTTACGTGACGTATTCGGGGGGGGGGGGGGGGGTCGAGCCGAATATCACCCAATCTCACGTGGGGGAGTGGAAGGGTCTCGGCAAATAGTTTTAAGTTAATTTAATTTGTTTTCCGCAAGAAACAGTGTAAAATTTCGAATAAATTGGATTAAGTTAATTAAAATATGGCTTAATCAGTAACACTTATCACGGTAATGCGAACTCCACAAAATGTATAAAAATAACTAAGCAAATTATGTTATCTCTTATTTCAAATAAACCCAACACAATCAAATACAGATTTGCGTATATACATTAAAAACATTAAAAATTTTCATTTTAAAAATCTCAAATAATATTTGGGGGGGGGGGGGGGTTTGAGGTGGTCGATGACCAGGGGACAGGGGAGTCTAGAAAAACCGCTAAGATCGCCTCACGTAATTATTGGAAGGCATAATCTTTTTTTATAGGTTATAATAGTTTTTTGTACCTGATATTTTGGTAATAATTATAAAGAGCGTGGTGATGACAATTGTGCAACAAAAATAAATCATTTAAAATAATTTTACGTAACCTACATAATATTATATTATTTCAATATATTTTAAAAGCAACTCGTTAAATTATTAAATTAAAATATCTCTGCATATTTAAGGCTATTAAGTTCCATCCAGTTATCGTTGAAGCACAGTGTCCGTTGATTCGGGATTATGGAATTATTCAGCCAGTGACCTCCGCTGCTATTGTTGACCTGCTTTGAATAATGCGTCTACGATGCCGATAGAATAATAACTTAAGTACATATGTATTTAAACTATTATTTTCAAGTCTGAATTTTGAAATCTCAGGTGAAAAAGAAACACAAATTAAATTCATAAAGACTTTTGAATGATTATTAAAGGAATATCTATCAGTAAACAACATCTCGTCCTATGTGTCATCATTATCATCATCATTACAGCCTTTCACGACAGCCACAAAGCACGGCTACAATGATAACAAAATCTAGTTTTCAAATTATTAAATATAATGAGAAATATATGCACATGTATGTGTGTCTGTGTGTGTGCGTTGGCGTGTGCATGTGTGTTTGTGGCTAGGCATGTTACATTACAACGTGCGGCTGATGTTATGAATATTACCTGTGTACTATAGGCTTCTTCCAGTACACGCTTCGATGGATAATGGTTACTTATATCAATAATTTCACAATGATGATTTTCCTGTGGTACTGTTTCCAATCTATGAAAGAATTGATTATTTCAAATTATGTAGATATGTCAATTCTAAATATTATCGTTCTATGGTTCACAAGATGCGTAATAAAAATTTGCATTTCGTTTACTATTTTGTATTTGCTTTTGAAAAATTGTTAAGCTACAAGTAAAATAGCTAACATTCATACATAATTATAATTCCTACTTATAAACAAAATCAATAAATCTAAACTCTTACAGATGATTCTGTTATTTCGTCATGCCTATTTGTTAATTTATCAATAAGCCGCGGTCTTTTGACAAAAACATTAGGTATATTTAGTTTTTTTTTATTGTTATTATAGTTCAGAAAAGTTTTAGGTACTTACACATTGGTAATACTAACTTTCGTGTTGATATTTTCAACTTTCTTTCTCCTGTAAAAAATAATTACATTTCAAACGTTTTTTTAGTTATTATTTCTAAAAGTAATTAATAAATTTATCTAAACATGTCATACTTAAAATAAAAAAGAAAAAAGAAAATTTGACTTCATATTCCTGGAATCGAACCCGGGCCACTCGAGAGCAAACTGCAAATATAAGTTTATTGTTATAAAAATAAATATGTTTTTTTTAGTAAAATTTATAAAAGTATTTAATAAATTTGTCGAAATATGTAGTACTTTAAATAAAAAAGAAAATTTAACTTCATATTCCTGGATTCGAACCCAGGTACTCTCGAGTAGAAACTGCAAATCCATAATTCTACAAAATGTAGTAATACACTACGTTTCCTCACTTCATAGGTTTATTGTTATAAAAATAAATATATTTTTTTAGTTATTATTTATATAAATATTTAATAAATTTTTCTAAATACATAATACTCTTTTAATAAAAAATAAAATTTGACTTCATTTCCTGGAATCGAACCCAGGTACTCAGGTATACACTACGTTTCCAAATCATAAGTTTATTGTTATAAAAATAAATATTTAGTAATAATAAAATGTTCTTACATTTTAATATCGTTCATATGTTGGGCGTTTGAGTTATATGGATGTTTTTTAGTCTTCGTAACGGGTTTCACTTTTATTTCCCATATTTACCAATTATAATTATTAACTTAATTTAAATTAATCTAAACTTAAAAAAATATATATTTACACGAAAGGGGAATATTGATGAAAAGAAGAATATTTATGAATATGAAACATATTTAAAAATAAAATTATACAAAAACATTAAACAATCTTTACGTAAATAATACGGCAAAGAGAGCGACACGTCTGTATAGCATCGGGCCTCGGCCAGCAGCATAGATAATATACTATATAGGGTAGCCAGCAGTGTCGGCTCGGTACACAGGCGTTTACGCACACATCCGTACATATTATTTCAGAAATAAGAAAATGCGATTTAAAGAAAATCTATTAATTTTATTAAAAAATTAAAACACTATTAGGTTAATATGTTGCTTGTAGAATAATCTGACAAAAAAACCAAAATGATTGCATGTATATTAGTATGGTTTTTATTTGTTAAAAATTTTTTTAGAGGTACCTTTATGATTTTTTTCTATCGTATCAAATTAGTAGTATCATGTTTTCATCACACTATCTAACTAGCATATATACTAAAAAATATCATATATTTTTATGATTTACTTTACTGCATTGGATGATATACTTTAAGGCAATATAAAACTTGCGTTTAGCTCCTGTAGTCCCTTTAAACCTAGCTTTAATTTCTCTACGGTTGCCAATCCTCACGGGCGATGGTGGTTACTTACCGTTATGTGAGCCGCATACGCATTTGCCCTCCTCTCCTATAAAAATAACAATTCTAATTATATTACAAAAACAAGAAAGTTTGACTGTTTTTCATATACATAGATACTAAATACTACAAATAAATAAAATTGAAGTGTCTGTTTGTTATATCAAAATAACAGATTTTTACTAAATGCATAATATGTTAGTATATACGGTACCTACATATAACAAAAACACAATATTTTAAATTTTTGTCTCTCTGTTTGTTCCGGTTAATCTACGAAATGGCTTGACCGATTTTGATGGGACTTTCACTGGCGAATAGCTAATGTTATAAAGAGTAACTTAGCTACTTTCATTTTAGAAAAATAGTTAGGGGTTCCGCGCAAAAAAATTAAAACCCTAAATTACACGAGGGCAAATTCGCAGAGAACAGCTAGTCTGTAATAATTCATTACCTTATTCTCCGACGTCAGTCTGCAAGTTACCGCTTTTTGTGGCTTAGATAACATTATTTAAAGGGCTTAATCTTGGGCTATTATGTAGCAAGAGATTACGATTAATCACTATAAAATGTTTACCTTCATCTTATGTCAGTAGAGAGGGATTAATCTAAGTCAAGATAAATAGACCCCTGCTTTCATTTTCTCCCACAGCGATACAATAGTTTCAAATTATTTTGAATTTTTAAACAGGTTTTATGAATTCTTGTTTGAAACAAAACTTAAGATCGTTATTACAATTAAATTATATATTTGTTCTGTTTACTTGCCGCAGTTGAAAATAATTGAATTTTATATTTGATACTAGGCGTAGCTCGCTCAGAAACTCAGAATACAAGGGTATAAAAGTGCATAGTACATTTATATGTTTGTTATGCTAAGTGATAAAAACCGAAAATTCTTAATACTTGTAACAATGCATTCTATCTTTATCTTCGACGTGTCATTATGATTATTAATCGAGAATAATGGAGTCTGACCATTCGCAACGTAATTCTACCACATTCATGTTTTGTCTATTTACTGAAAATCAGTTGTAATTCGATGTTTGGTGGAATTCATGCTGCTATTACCAATTGCTTCTTCTGTTGTGGGTGATGTCGATGCCCTCCAGTTTAACAAGTTGTTTTACAACAAGTTGTACATTATTACATTTGTTTTCTGAAATATTGTTGAAATATTAACAATGGTGAAAGATCTACGTTTTTATTGGTCAGATATTCGTTTGAGAAATCTTATTTAAATTAATATTTAAAGTTCCCTCTATTCATTAATCTATGTACAGAAATGTAGTTCCATACTCGTATGTGTCAAATAATAGGGAGGGTTAAAGGCCTGTCACATGTATGCAATGTGTTTTGTGGTACTAACAAGATAAATTTGACGATCCACATTAACAACACCTGCTTGTTGCGAGATAATACGCTCCTTATCCGCCGGTAAAATATAACTGTGCTTAAAATACCAAGTGTTGAGCTATAATGTTGTTTGAAAGAATTACAATACAGAATTTTAGATCTGTGAGAACATTAAAATGGTAACTACAGTCACATTAATTAATTTCAATCATAATCCTATAAATAAGAATGTTTCTCGAGTGGCAGAATACGCAGATAGTCAATACTTGTGGGTGGCTTACTTTGTGGTAATCTTTGGTAAATGGCCACTTCAGCTCTTGAGTAATTGTAGCTAATGTTGAACAGAGAACTGTTTATTTTTCTGATAAGTATATTATATTCTTTTCATGAAAGTTTCCATCAGGAAATTATCACTTATAGATATTATAAGATTTAACAACACTAAAAATTAACAGGAAAAAGTACTCGCAGTAAGTGTTTATTGACATAGTGAAAAGTAAGCAAGCAATTTTTGTTAGAATCCTGGTATCGGCGCCACTGATAATGTTAACTATATTTATTTTAGTTAAACATTTATTTGCATCTTACTCAACTCCGACAAAAATAATAAAATAAGTGCAGCGAACAGAACTGATCAGTGAAGTCAGCTTAGTACTACAAAATAGCAAATAGTAAAAGAATATATCTTTAATTTTTTTTGTAGTTTAGTCCGTAGTCTTTATCTGCCGCTATCGCCAGGGTAACTGTATTATGGTTGAAATAATAGCACACAATAGCACAGAGAATAACAGCATAATACCGCTGTGCTTCGTATGATGAGTACAGAGAACTTTTTAATAGTATCCTTTGTTACTAGTTATGTGGTATTCCTCATCTTAGTCTGCGGGAGTTATAACGTATCTTGGTTTTTATTCTTAATTTACAATAGGTTAAGGTATCTATGGGCGATAGCTTGCACTTAACAGCATATCGACTGCATACGGTACGCTTGTTGGTTATCCTTAATAACAGTCTTAAAAAATACTTAGCGATAAATCGCTACAGTACGCATACGATTATAAAAATTCTTTAACAAAATTCCATTGACATTTCGTTATTTTTGGTTCTTAGCAAGTTTTACAGGTAAAGCACTATATTATGTTCTGCTTATCTTATTACTTTAGTTTGACACTGTACCGAAATTTTAATTGTGATGTACCAAAGAGTTTGTTTCCTTTATCACTCTTCTTTTACTCAATTGGCTTAAAATAAAATAAAATTAAATCGGACAGTTTTTGTTAATGATTGCCAGTTAATGTAAAAATAAACAACGATCGTTTTTATTCAGGATATTCAAAGAAACTGCTGGAGTAAATGGCTACCAATTGACGTTAATAGTAGACGGAGCCTCGTTTCACGACAAAGCGATCGACTCTAAATTCAGTCGTAATTTTCTTTTATGTTGTGAAATTGAACGTTCAAAATATAATTTTCGACCAAGAGGCCAATTTAGAATAAAATTTACAGCTAATTAGATTCTTAAGTATATGTAGAAGCTACGTCGGCCCTGATGGGAAGACAAAACGCTTAACACCCAAAGGGTAAGAACTTCATCTTTACATAAGAATTACATACGACTAGAAGATTTTTATAGGTTCGTTCGTTTAACTTTCGCCAATACGCATCGGGGCAACGTGGCAGAACTTACTTGCCCTAAAACCCTATCAAAAATGAGGGAAGACCTGTACCCAGCAGTCAGACGGTATATAGGCTGTAACTTTTTTAATTAACTTTTTCATATTATGTTGAAATAAATATCTTTCTAAATATAAATAGAATAGAATAAAAATAAGAATAGAATAGAAAACAATAATTTTAATTCAATATTGATTACAAGAAATTCTTATTGAAAGTAATTTTTTATTTTACCATGTAGCTCGAAAAAATCCTCTATCCTGGGAAGAACCAGCAAGAAACCTAGCGGAACTTTTTTTTAAATAAGTTTTTCAATACAAATGATTATAAACTATTTACAAAATTTATTTTTAAAACAGCTTGGAAGCGACCACCTCATTCATTCATTCAGGTAATGAGATACCTTGTATATTTTCTGGGACTTTGTTGTAATAGCGTATATATTGTTCCAAGAATGAATTACTGACTCTGTGGAGTCGAGGGACCGGTGTCACTAGCTTGTGTTTATTCTTAGTGTTTACAGAGTGTATATCCCTTTTTTTTTCTAAAACTGTCTTTGTTTTTGTGAACATACATTAAATTTTCGTAAATATACTGAAAGTTCAAAGTTAATATATTTTAATAATAAAATTATTTTAACTTTTCTCTAAGAGACCGAGAGCGGTTTAAGGTTGTAAATAGCTCTTATAGCCCTCTTCTGCAAAACAAAAATAGTTTCTAAATCAGCCGCATTTCCCCAAAGCAAAATGCCATAAGACATTATGCTATGGAAATAACTGAAATAAAATAATCTAGCTGTCTCGACACTAGTGAAATCTCTAATCTTTTTTACAGCATAAGCTGCAGAGATGTGTCTGCTTGGTAGTTTGGATATATGGGGGCCCCCACTGAAGCTTTGCGTCGAGAGTGATGCCAAGAAAATCAGAGGATTCAACAGGGCTCAGTTTTTCACCATTTAAAAACACAATCGTAGTTGTAAATTTAATACATTTAGGTTTATTGCCATTTAAATGCAGATTATTAACGTTAAACCAATACACTAATTTTGATATAGCATTATTGACTACGTCACATTTAAATGATAGACGATTTTTCTGCCGACTTCCAAAAAGGAGATGGTACTCAATTCGACTGTATTTTTTTTTACGTGTGTTACCTCATAACTTGTTACTGGGTGAACCGATTTCAATGATTCTTTTTTTTATATGAAAGCTGATAGTTCTCGTGTGGTCCCATTTGAATTTGATCAAGGTCAGACCAAATGTTTTTGAGTTATTCTTAAATAACTTATATTGAAGTCGGCCGTACAAAATTTTAAATTTTAAATTATTTATTTGGTTTTCGCTGGAGTTTACACCCCCCAGCGGGAATATATTGTCAATTTTCCACAGACATTTTACATTGCTCGCACAATTTTCATAAATTTATTACACACTGAGGGTGGAGAAACAATTTACGCTATTTGTTTTTTAACAATAGATACAGTAATAAAAGATAACCAAAGGGCACATACATATTCTTAGTCTATAATTATAAAACAATAATAACGAACACAAAAAGACCTTGTAAAATATTACATCTTCTTAATCTCATCATCATCATCATCATTACAGCCCTTCACAAGTCCACTGCTGAACATAGGCCTCCCCCAAAGAATGCCACAAAACACGGTCCTGAGCCACCTGCATCCATCGACTTCCTGCATGTCTTACCAGGTCGTCACTCCATCTTGTGGGGGGACGCCCTATACTTCGCCTACCGGTACGAGGCTGCTTCTTAATCTTTATAACTATAAAAACTAGCAGATAAATAACAAAAAAAAATACAGTAATAAAAAAGGCAGAAATAAATTGTAAACTTTGTATATTCTTTAGTTTATAATTATTTTCATACCTACTTACTAATTTAACGCTATTTACAGTCTTATTGAAGCTCTTTAGGTTCTTAAGTACTAAATCTTCTGTCTATTATTTTCTTGTGTCAGTATAAAGTAAGGTATAAAGCGTTAGTCCGAAACTGCCATTACTTTCGGACATAGAAATTCGAATATAGATGACACAAATATCGAAGTGGACAGAAATCATAAATTTCTGCTATTATTGAATACTTGAAGCACATATTTTAAAAATGATACGATCATAGTGAAATATGGCTTCATTTTGACCAGTGTTCCAGGAGTACCTTTCCTTCTTTTGTAAATGAGGACATTTTAAGTTGATTATTTGTTATACTCTGCAGATTTTTTATTAGCGTGCAAGTTTTCGTGAATGATAGCTAAACTATTGTTTATATTCAGTAAGTAAATTCTAACTTCTGGGCATAGGCTTCCTCCCATTTCTAAAATCATTTTAGAGCGGGGAAGATTCCGTCATGCAATATCAGAGTGTGTTGTCGGACTAAATATTAAAATGCTTTTAATTTCTTGGTAAGCAGGATTTCTCAAAGCCTATGTTGTAACTAAAAGAAAAAGAAGCAAATATAATATATTATAGGTTATTTGCAAAAATCATTCTTCTCCGTTACTACAAATTATTTTTACACACTTTTTTTTTTTTATAGGATAAGGGTGACAAACGAGCACACAGTCCACCTGATGGTAAGTGGTTGCTGCGGCCCATAGACATCTACATCTATCCTCTATTATAAATCAAAATGTAGATGCGTTGTCACCCGTGAGGACTAAGATGGAATGCCTGATTTCCAGTAAAAAGGGCCTCCGACCACCTGCACTCACCAAGCGAAACGCAGAGGTAAACCTCTACTTCACGCTGGTTTTCTGTGAGGTCGTGGTACCACCCCGGTTCGAGCCGGCCCATCCGTGCGACAGCAAATGCTGCCGCGTGGCTCTACCACTGTCAAAAACTTTTATATACAGTACCTACTTTGACCTGTATGTATCTATGTATACAATGTGATGAAATTTTATAGATCAGTTTTTACCTACTTTCAGACATCTGAATAATTTGAAATACAATCTACAATAAATTCATGACCAGTATTGATCTCACCCTGTATTTTTCTCACTGAGATCATCACAGTTCATGTGATCATTGCGTTTTGATAAAAACAATTTTTAAAACTCTTAAACTATTCTATGTTAAATTTTAGTTAATTGATTTTGGAATTCTAAAAAAGTAATTTTGAGTTAGACTTTGAAACAAAATTTTTCTATCCTTTTTATATAACCATCGTATTCGCTTATACACGGTGTGATTTACAATAGTTACACAATAATAATCCCACGGGCTTAAGCTTCGCTATCTCTCTAACCCATGTTAATGTAAGGCTTAAATTATAAAAGGTAATTTATAATAGTAAAGACAAAACTGCGGCATACCTAGTCAAATAAGTATAACTACAATAGCTTTATTGCATTTTGAACGCTAATATGATTTATGTTATATTATTTGTATATATTTACTACCTTCATCTTCGAATAATAGGAAACATACATCAAATATGGTATATAGGTGTAACTAAAGATGCAACGACATGATCTCATCCCTACATTTTTCTTTCAGTCATACTGATACATTTCTCTACCCGCTAGTGTATTGTTTATTCTCAGTTTACGTGAAAGACTTATACAATCTTTATGGAAAACCGTAAATATGACTACCGTTTATAAAAAAAATGTAATAATCTAACTTTAAAATAGTGAAAACAGACTTCAAAAACAAAAAAAAAATAAAAAAAATAAAAAGTTTTCGCATAATAACTTTTGAAGTCGGAGCTAAAGCATTGTAGGTACCTTGAAGAATTAATGGATTTCATAACGACGATATTTACAGTAAATCTTACTAACTGACATAATTCGACGGATCAGTGAGCTAAAGCGGCAATAGACCGATAATAATATACTCGTGGCTTAAGAAACGACAAAGGGCAGGAGATAAGTAATTGTGATGACACTTATGCTTATAACAATTAATAAGATGGCTATTTTACCATGTTTGAAAGGTCTCAGATAATTTTTAGAGTATCTATTAAAAGCCAGTGTTTGAGTACTATCCCACCTAATCGTAAGTTCTAATTAGTCCTTCAAGCTGGAGTCCTCCCCAACGATATCCTAAATTTTATTATGCCAAGATTTAGTGAGGTGTTAGTGACAATTATTGACTTAAGAAAAGAAAAATTATTTTACTTTAGAAAGTATCAAGTCATAATTTTTCGTATATATAACATTTGTTTTGGAGGATTCTAGCTTGAATTCAAGCTTGCAGCCTTTCCTCGTAAATACCATTTTTGTTTGCATGTGAGATGTGGTTCCTATTTTAAGATTTAGTGACTAATTAGCGACTTTTCTATACCAAGAATGAAATTGAGTTATGCATATGTCTTTGGAAGGATTCTTCATTGAAAATTATATATCATATATCAAATATGTGTTAAGATTTCTTATATTTTGACCCTTAGACCCTTTTTACTAGAAAAGAGGATTTCCATCTTAGTCCTCACGGGTGACAACGCATCTGCATTTTGATTCGCAAACGAGGATAAATGTAGATGTCTATGGGCCAAAGCAACCACGTACCATCAGGTGGACTGTGTGCACGTTTGTCACCTAATCCTTTAAAAAAAAATTACGCGAAAGCTACATATTAAATGAGACTAATTTTTTATAACGCGATAAAATCCGTAAAAATTAGTTTCATTTAATATGTGTTAAGATTTAGTGACTAATGAGTGACCGTTGGTTTAAACAATCAATTGATTTATGAGGTAGAATTTATTGAAAAAGTTACTTAAAGTAACAATAGGCATACTTAGTTTTATTGAAGTAAAGTTGTAACATTTAACTGCTTATGACTGTCAATAAGAAGTAAAATAAAAAAACCAAAACTGCACACCTTAAACGCTCATGTAATGTTATCAATTTACTTTTATTACTTACCGAAACATGTAATTCGTTTAAAGCTACAAAAAAAATCCGTTTAATTAAAACGAATTTTTTTTGATTGCTTGATACCGGTGTTTCGCATTTTGTTATCGAAAAAAATTGTCAAATAATTAAAAAATTTAAAGAACATATTAGTGAACAAAAAAATTAATGATGTTAATGGGGCGGTTTACAATAGTGAAATTCAAAAGGCTCGCTAAGGATTAAAATCTACAGCTAGTAAAAGAAAAACACGCATGAGTGTCGTGGAACACTCGGTTTGGAACGAAGTTCCTTTCGTAGAATATTATTATTGAGTGCCGTGGTAGCTCAAATGGTTAGCACTCGCTGTAAGCTTCACAGTACTCGAGCAACCCGGGTTCTATCCCCGCCGGCACCAATGAAATTGTTAATTGCAATTTTGAGTGCTGATTTATCACGTGCTCGGCGGTGAAGGAAAACATCATGAGGAAACCTGCATGTCTGAAAAATAAGAAAAAAATATTTCGAAGATATGTAAAGTTCGCGAACACGCATTGGGGCAGCGCGGCGGACATTTCCTTGCCCTAAAACGTTCTCAGAAATGAGAGAAGGCCTGTGCCCAGCAGTGGGACGTAAATAGGCTGCAACTTTACTTTACTTTTTATTATTGATAAACGTATATTGATTAACAAATACAAATAAATGAATTACCAGCGTGTATTAAAATGAAGCGTCATTTAAAAAATAAAATAGTATTTCTTTAATGGCAAGATAAGAAAAAGTGCCGCCAAGGCCGGCTACACTACGTCAGAAGGGGTTGTGACGGAAAAATCTTATACTTTTTCTCACCTAGTCCTAGTCCTAGTTCGATAAGGAATCTCGTTCCAAAAATCAAAGTGATAAGTTCAGTTTTCGAAATATATCTTGTTCACATCCATACCGACAAATTGACGTCCAAGTGATATTATTTTCAATTAACTTTTTTTTAAATAATAATCGAAATAAATAATCTTATAACTACGTCAGAAGTATTAATTGAAATCTCTTCTTGCGATTGGTTTACTTTTTATTATACAGAATGTCCCAGGAAATCTGTACCTGCGATTTTTTGTACTTTTCGAGATATGAATTTTTTTGTTTTATTTTCAGTTTGTTTTAAATTTTGGACGGTTTTAGCTATAACTTTTTTGTGAAGTAGTTCTTAGATATGTTTTTTGTTAGTATTATGGCTAGCATGTGTGTTCGTTCTTTTTTTTCTTTCTTCACCCAATACAGTAAAAAGATTTAATCTAACTCGAATTTTTATGTCAAATTTTTATATATTGATAATATCCTCATTTCTAAGTTTATTATTTTTATATTTTGCACTTTTATGCAAAATTTTTCACTGTCAAAAGCTACGTATATTTACCTTATTTTATTTTGTTATTTGGAGGCCAATTTTGGCTTACAAATTTCAACATAAAGATCAGAAAATATATAAGAGAGTTGTTATAATAATAATTTGTTGATTTCAGACATAATATTAAGAAAGGAAAATATTTCGGCTGCGCCGTTGACAACTGTCAAAGCGTAACGACTACGTACAATTTTTATCAATATGGAATAAATCCAGGGAAGTAATGTGATAATATTTCATTTATAAAGTAAAGTGCTTTTATTTAGGCCGTAAATGATTGTTTCAGGGAAAGATGCGGAGTACAGCACATTTCAAGTTACTATGAATATGTAATATAAAGACTTTTGAGTGTTGTAGAGATCTGTTTAGATCTTTTGATAATTATCTCTGCTTCGCTATATTCACAGCCGGATTTCCTACAGTGTCAAAATTGTGCGGACGGTAGGTAGGTAGGTATCAATAGTGAAAATAGTTGGCAAAAAATATTTACTTTCGCATATTCCCATTTTCATTTTGATAAAACAATAAATAAATCAATTACGTCTCAACTAAAAGAGATATCCTTTCAAAATTTAGATTACCCAATTAATACTCATTTATCTCGACCACGTCCTAAATTTGATTTAAAAAAAGTAGTTGAGTCGAAAGTAATGGATGGCGACTTAAAAAATGCATCCCGTATTTTATTCTCAGACGACATCCTCCTCGTAATGTCGAAACTCTTGAAAGCCTTCGTCAGAAGCATCCTTTGGTCAAACCTTCTCAGAAATTCTTCTCGAAAACTTCTCAAAATTGTTTCACTAATAGTGAAAATAGTTGGCAAAAATTATTTACTTTCGCATATTCCCATTTTCATTTTGATAAAACAATAAATAAATCAATTACGTCTCAACTAAAAGAGATATCCTTTCAAAATTTAGATTACCCAATTAATACTCATTTATCTCGACCACGTCCTAAATTTGATTTAAAAAAAGTAGTTGAGTCGAAAGTAATGGATGGCGGCTTAAAAAATGCATCCCGTATTTTATTCTCAGACGACATCCTCCTCGTAATGTCGAAACTCTTGAAAGCCTTCGTCAGATGCATCCTTTGGTCAAACCTTCTCAGGGTTTACCGCTGCCTCTCAAGACTTCTATGCAACCTTTACAAATTTCGGAAAAAGACACTTTAGAAGCAATTATGTCATTTTCGAATGGCTCTGCTGGCGGCATTGAAGGAATTACGCCTCAACATCTTAAAGATCTCGTAAGCGGTTCTGCCGGTGACGCCGGCGGAGTACTTCCTAAAGACATTACAAAATTATGTAACTTTATGTTTTCTGGTAATGTTAATCCAAATTTCATTCCATTCTTATATGGGGCAAGATTATGTGCCTTCAAAAAAAAAAAGGATAACGGTATCCGTCCTATTGCCGTTTGTTCCACATTTCGATGCTTAACTTCAAAATTAGCTTGCAGGCACATAATCTCTAACCTTAAGACCAAATTTCAGCCTACTCAACTAGGTTTTGGCACTAGAGGTGGCTGTGAGGCGGCGGTACATTCAGTGCGTACATTTTTAACAAACTCTGATGCAGATGTTCTTGTGAAGGTTGACCTAAGGAATGCTTTTAACTCTATCGATAGGGTAACCTTGCTGAAAGAAGTGGCTAATAATACCCCCTAAATTTATCATTTCGTTTGGCAGTGTTATAGTCAAAATACTAACTTGTTTTACGAAAACAATGTTATCGATTCTGCTGTCGGTGTTCAGCAGGGTAACCCACTGGGTCCAGCACTTTTCAGTTTGGTAATTCAACCAATTATTTCAAATTTGAAATCCAAGCTGAATGTCTGGTACCTAAACGACGGTACACTGGGAGGTAGAGCAGATGACGTCCTCAGTGATCTTACTCATATTTTTCAAAATTTTAAAAATATTGGTCTTGAACCAAATATTTTTTTCCAATAATTTATCTACTTCTCATAGAGACAGTTTAATTCAAAATTTTAATCATATTTGTCCAGGAATAAAAACTGTAACTACGGAATCACTATACCTGCTAGGTGCCCCGTTGTTTTTCGATAGTATTAAACCTGTTTTAAAACAAAATTTGATCAGTTTTTAAACCACGTTGATAAATTGTATAAATTAAACCCCCACATAGCTCTTAATATTTTAAAATATTGTCTTCTTGTACCTAGATTTACATACTTACTCCGCTCGTGTCCAGTCTGGAAATGTTCGGATATTTTACAACATATTGATAATAGTTTTAAAATAGCTATAGAAAAAATTCTAAATTGAACTTTAAATACAACAGCCTGGACTCAAGCTACTTTACCTATAAAATTTGGTGGCATTGGTGTGAGAAATCTTTCTAGCGTTGCATTGCCTGCTTTCTTTGCTTCCGTACATAGTGTCAGTGACTTATGTAATATAATTTTAAATAATAAAGTAGACCTATGCTTTGCTACGGAGGCAGAGCAGACATGGCAAACGCTCTGTCCTGGTGAAAATGTTCCACTGGAAGTTAACCAACAAAAACAGTGGGATATTCCGTTGGTACAGGGCGTGCAGAAGGATTTGTTTCATAATTTCCATAGTGACCAAGATAAGGCACGCCTTCTAGCTGTTTCGACTAAGGAATCTAGTCACTGGTTACACGCTTTACCATCAAGTAATCTCGGCACATTACTTGATGCGGAAAGCTTACGCATTGCCGTAGGAATCCGACTAGGAGTGGCGATTTGTCAACCCCATCAGTGTCCCTGTGGTAGCAGCGTCGACAAGTTTGGGCTCCACAGACTTTCATGTAAGAAAAGCGCTGGTAGGTTTTCACGACACAGTTCTTTGAACGATGTCATCCGAAGGGCTCTTGTCTCTATAAATGTTCCCACGGTTTTAGAGCCTTGTTGAATATTTAGAGACGATGGCAGGAGACCTGACGGTATGACATTAGTCCCTTGGGAGAGAGGTAAAGCCTAGGGCTTTACCTCTCTCCCAAGGGACTAATGTCATACCGTGTGTGGGATGCTACTTGCGTAGACACTCTGGCGGTCTCTCATCTCGGGGGTACCTCGTTTAGAGCCGGGGCGGCATCAGAGGCAGCTGAACTGAGTAAGTGGCGCAAATATGAGTCTCTGAGAGATGACTATATATTTGTGCCATTTGCTGTACAGACTATCGGTCCGTTGGGTCCACGTGCGGTGGGGTTCCTAAAGGAACTCCATCCGCGGCTGGTCGTTGCTGCTAGTGATAAGAGGGCTGGTTCTTTCCTCGCTCAAAGGCTAAGTATAGCCATTCAGCGGGTAAACACAGCCAGCGTTCTTGGCACGATACCGCGGGTAGTAGGACTATATGATATTTAAGTTTCTAGTTTTAGTTTTTTTTTATTATTATTATAGCTTTTAATATTGTATATATATTATAGTTAATAAACTCGAATTAGGAAAAAAAATTAAAAAAAAACTGAAAATAACAGAAAAAAATCATATCTCGAAACAGGTTTTCTGGGACACCCGCGTTCGATTATTGCAATAATCACGTAGCATTTATTTCCTTATTAAAGTTATATTATACTATCATATATATCACAAACTAGCACGGGATTATATAAAATGATCATTAGATTGGTGTAAATTAATAGCTAGTTTTAGACTCAGTTTGCTAACTTTTAAAATTAACTTGCCTTTTAATAATAATAAAAACAAAATCACACAATTGAAGTGATAAAAGTAACTAGATTTATAAGAGTATGTATTTATAAAATTATGTATTTGAAGATGGATAAGCGTACTGGCTAGCAGTCAGATGGAGACACATTGGAAAATGTTACGCCTTTTCACTTCACTCTTTTGCTATACGTAATAACATATAACATATATACATAGTAACCAAACCGAAGTTAAGTTCGAATTTGTGGTATGTCAATAAAAAGGAGTGATGAGCCGCTGAGTTCAGTAATTGTTCAAGGGTATAATTTTTTAATGGCAAACAATTTTCAAAGCGTTTGTTTTAGTCAACATTTATATATTACTAATAATATAAAATTAGTGACTCAAAAATTACTACCGTAGTAGGTAGTAATTTTTGAGTCACTAATTTTATTTAATTTATTTTGTATTAAAATAAAACTATAATAGTTATAAACTGAAAGATCTATCCGTTGTTTAAATCAATCAAAAGAAATTTATCTTAAGTATAAGTGATATCAAATTTACATCGGCTTATAAAAAGACACGATAAAAATATCAATGTATGATAGTAATGGAAGCGGAAATATAACGAAATATTGAATCATCTAACGTTTAAGGCGTTGAATTTAGCAATAAACTCCATTTCATTTCCAGCTTATGGAATCCTAAAATATGAATCTCCATTATATCCTTTTTTACTGCCATGACCTCTACGAACCAATTTGATTCAGTTCAACAACACTTCTTCAACCTTTCATGTTTTTAGTAGAAGTCATCGAAGAGATATATTAAAATAAAATTAATTGATTGAGTGTATAGGGGAATCCCACTATAATATACATATAAAAAAATAGGTCAACTTCTAGTTAAGGCTGAAGTTTTGTTATGTGAAAAAATAACTAAAATGTATAAATTGCGCCAAGTTCCTTGCCTATACGTTATTAGTAATGACTTGATGAGCACAATGTTAAGTAACTAAACAAAGTGACTTATTAAATGTATTAAACAATATACAGATTAAGCTTAACAAGTTTTGGAAGTTGTATTTTGTGTGTGAGTTTTTAAAGAAATGCTATTAAAATTACATATATTACCCCGTAAAGTGAACCCGTGCAGGCGGAGTTAAGTCAGTAATTATAAAATATTATTCTATATTCATTTGGGTTTGATAATTGGGTTTTATGGAAAATAAAATGAATTATGCAAGTAGAGCTGCTTAAAAATTAGGGAATTAAATAAAACGAGATAAAGGGTGAGAGAGCGCGACAGAGAGAGAAAGAAATACTGCTCCGGTGTCTTGAAAATAAGACTATGAAACTATGATTTCCAAAATTCCCTTTTTTTCCAAAATTGCCTTTAACTTTTAATATAATATAAATTCCTGTGACATAAATAATATTATAATAACATAATCTGAATATTTATTATATCTTAGTGTCAATAAATTTTCTACTAAATCTGCAATGTCAACATTAACCATGATTTAGAGTCCATATTACATTATTACGTAAATGATGGTCCGATCCCTTTGTACAATATATGGCTTTTTTGAATTTTGTGATTACTATGTTCTTTTGCTGTATTTTTATAAGAAATAAGATTGGTATAAAAATATTAAAACAAAAACTGAAAAATTACAAATTATCTGTTCCTTTAACCTTGATTTCTTTGTAAACGTTTTATTTTAATTTATCTATAAATTATACGTGAAGAGAAAACTTTGTACTGTTTAAGTATAATTCGCATGAAAAATTGTGAGATTTAACCATAGTTAAAAAAACTTTTGTATCGAGAAGTAGCGTTTGGGCTTTATTTCTTCCACGGCTATTAAATGAGGCATTCCATCTTAGTCCTCACGGGTGACAACGCATCTACATTTTGAATTGTAATAGAGGATAGATGTAGATGTCCCATGGGCCGCAGCAACCACTTACCATCAGGTGGACTGTGTGCTCGTTTGTCACCCTTATCCTATAAAAAAAATTATGTGAAAATTATATAATTATTTTAAATTCTTTAAAGTCAGTAATTAATTTTATTTAATATGAATATTTAATCCTTTTGAGTGGACTAAGCAATATCACAATCTTAGGGAAAACAAAAGAATGTCGTTCTACTATATCTGCATCCTAAATATTAATTATTTCTTTAAGATTGGTTCACAATTTGCGAAGATATTGCATAACATACGTACATAAAGAAACAAAAGACAAACAAATAAACATTGAATTGAAAAACTATTTTTCTATATTCTATTAGTAGTTCCCCACGACTTCGGCCGCGTGTTATTTAGGGTTTTAATTTTTTATGCGCCGAAGGCTAGTTGTTTTTCTAAAATAAAAGTAACCTAAGTTATATATTACTCTTTATAACACCAGCTATTTTCCAGTGAAAGCACATGAGTCAAGAAACCGTACAGAGGCAAAACTTCTAAGGAGTTGTGAAAATTTTAACCTATTTCGGTAGGGTTGGCACAGGAAAATAAAATTAAATACACAAAACGTTTATTAGCTTTTATTTCATTCTTAAGATATAACATATTTTTTATATACTACTTATTCTAAATATTTTAAATTAAAATTTTTGTTTTTTACAATTTGTTGTGTCTTTTAATTAAATGGTAAATTATAAATCTAATGTAAAGTTTTTTTAATAATCTATTGGAAAGGACTATGGTACGACAAATATACAATCTTGCACAGGTTTTAATACTTGACTACCAATATTTACAATATTTCTTTCAAGATCAAAATATTCGCAAAATTTTTGCTCAGGCAATTCAAATATTTATTTCAGATACATTCTTACATTGGCTGGAACTCAAACAAGCAACATTATTTGTTAGCAAGTTGAGTGTTGGAAATATATGTCCAAATAAATATTTAGAGGTCTTTTTATTAGAAAAGTAATACAGGATATTTCGAAGTGATCCTCACAGAGTCTATATGCCTTTTTTATAACCAAAAAGTTTTGAAAGGATATCTTCTCACCCGGCAGCATTTAACCACACTTGTCGTCTGAAATAATTAATAAAAAAAAACATGAACCTACGTATTTAATTTATAAAGTACGTTTAAATTTAAAAAAATATTTTCAATTATAAATATTACGAATATAACTATATAATCACTTATAGGTAGGTAGGTCACTTATAGGTAGGTAGGTGAGTTATCTAACATTCAAAATAATAAATTATAGTGAAGTTACTACTGACCTAGTGGAGTCTTTGGGATAATTAAATAAATTTTATATTTTTTTTTGTTCTATTACTGTTCATGCAAACAGTACAGTAAATCATTTTCACACTTATTATATTTCATGTGACATGAATAATTCTTAAACAATAAAATTCTACATTTATTATTCTTACCTTCACCCTGAGTTTGAGCACTGGCCGAGCCGGTATATAGCAGTTTTTCTCTGTACGCGAAGAGCCGTCAGTGCTCACGCACACATGCGCCTCAAGCTTGTAGTAGTGTTGCTATCACAGTGCGGTTGTATGAAGCTTTACCTCTGTACGTTATGGTTTCTTTACTCATGTGGTGAAAGTCCTGTCAAAATTGGACCAGTCATTTCGGAGATTAGCCGGAACAAACAGACAGAGTGACAAAAATATTAAAAAGATTATAAATTGTATTTTTTGTTCTAAGAACCGTACCAAGTATGACATGCATTTATTATTATCAGAATAACAGCTTTTTACAAATAAAAAGCTCTTATTTTGACATTACAAACAGAAACTATAATTTTATTTATTTTTAAAGATGTATGTTTAATTTCAACAAGTTAATCCCAGTAACAAAAATAATTTGAAACAGTATTGTTGTGGGAGTAAAGGAAGACGAAGTTCTATTTATCTTGACTTAGGTAAATCCCTCGAAACTGACAAACGATGAAGGTAAACACCTTAAAGTGATTAATAGTAATCCTTTGCAACATAATACAGAGGATTTAGTAGTAACAGAAACAGAAACAGAAACTTTTTTATTCAATATTGATTATAAATAATGCTTATTGAAAGTCACTCTTTTGTATAATTACCACTGGTTCGAAAAAAACACCTCTGTCCTGGGAAGAACCAGCAAGAAACCCAGTGGGACTTTTTTTTAAAAATAACAGCTTACAATCATTTATGTTACACAAATTAACAACACAACAAATTAGAAATAGCTTGGTAGCGATCACCTCATTTCCAGGGGTTATTATCATCTATAAATTTTTTAATACTATAATAACCCTTTTTATACAAACTTAGTTTAATAAAGTTTTTGAACTTTGAGCAGGTCAAATTTTGTATATTTTCTGGAATTTTGTTGTAAAAGCGTATACATCGCCCCAAGAATGAATTACTGACTCGATGGAGTCGAGTAACCGGTTCTACTAGCTTGTGTCTGTTCCTAGTATTTACAGAATGAATATCACTTATTTTTGTAAAACTACTTTTATTTTTGTGTACGTACATTACATTTTCATAAATGTATTGAGAGGCCAAAGTTAATATATTAATTTCCTTAAATTTTTGTCGCAGCGACTCTTTAGGCTTTAAATCATAAATTGCTCTTATGGCCCTCTTCTATAAAACAAATATAATTTCAGTGTCAGCTGCGTGTCCCCATAGCAAAATACCATACGACATTATGCTATGGAAATAGCTAAAGTAAACTAGTCTAGCTGTTTCAACACTAGTTAGACTTCTAATCTTTTTTACGGCATATGCTGCAGAACTAAGTCTGCTTGCTAGTTTTGATATATGGCCCCATTGAAGCTTCGCGTCTAGTGTGATTCCAAGAAAAATGGTGGTATCTACAAGACTCAGATTCTCCCCATTTAAAATTACATTAGTATTTAATTGCTTGACATTTGGAGTCATAAATTGCATACATTTCATTTTAGTGCCATTTAAATGCAAATTATTAACATTGAACCAATTTACTAATTTAGATATAGCATTATTTACTCCGTCATATTTTAGCAATTGTCGACTTAATTTGAAGATTAAAGAAGTGTCATCTGCAAATAATACTATATCATGGTTATCTCCTACTATGTAAGGTAAGTCAAGAAACAGAAAGGGGTCTAGAATTGAGCCTTCAGGCACGCCTATCTGTACCATCGACCCGGAAGAACTCATACTGTTAATGACAACTTTTTGCGTTCTCTTACTTAAATATGAAATAATTAATTTAAGAGCATCACTTCATACACCGTATTGTTGAAGTTTCCTGATTAATGTTTCATGGTGAACACAATCGAAGGCTTTGGATAGGTCACAAAATATACCCAAAGCATCCTGTGAATTCTCCCATGCATTAAATATATATTTAATCAGCTCAACACCGGCATCAGTTGTCGAGCGACCTCTTGTGAAACCAAATTGATTTTTATGAAGTAAATTATTTATATTAAAGAAATTTAACATTTGATCAAGAATAATTTTTTCAAAAATCTTACTAAGTGTTGGTAGTACAGAAATAGGTCTAAAATTAGCGGGGTCTAATGTACTACCAGATTTAAATAAAGGTATTACTTTACTATACTTCATTAAATCAGGAAACACACCAGATTCGATACTAGTATTAAAAATAGTAGCTAAATGAGGCGCGATTGTATCTATTATAGACTCAATAACTTTAACGAAAATCCCCCACAGATCCGCAGTTTTCTTAACATCAATATTTTTAAAATATTTTACAATATCTTTTGATGATACTTTATGAAATGTAAAATTCTTTGTACACGCATTTACATTTTGTTTAAGTAATGATTCGGCGACCGCAGGAGAAGAATTCAGTGACTTAGTGGTTAATATCGGAATATCATTAACATATTTCTCAAAAACCATTGCAACGTCCTGATCTGATTCGGTTAATTTGTTATTAACACTTAACTGGTAGTTTGAATTGCGAGAGTTAATCTTACCAGTTTCGCTATTAATTATACTCCATGTCATTTTAATTTTATTAGAAGCCGTCTTAATTTTGTTGCTCAAATGCAAAGACTTGGCTGTGGAGCACACTCTTTTAAATATTTTTGAAATTTTTTTTTACATATTCCCTAAATTCGACGCTATGATTATATGACCTTTCATGGTAAAGATCATATAACCTATGTCTGCTCTTATGGACTTCTACTGTCGTCCATTCATTAAATGACTTCCGACTGTTCAAGGAGAATGTTTTAGAAGTAAAAGTATTATTAAATTCATTGCAAATAAGCTTAAATAATGTTCCATACAAAAAATTTGGATCATTTTGGTATGTAAGTGATGGAAGTTTTTTCACTACGTTACTTCTAAATTTCTCCAAGCGACGTGCATTTACTGGAACAAACACAACTTTCTTATCTACTTGCTTTTTGTGAACATATGGTAACGAAACTACTTGCCCACAGTGATCAGAACTTAATTTTTGAATTATACATTTATGCAACGGCTTCACATTTGTAAAAATGTTATCTATACATGTTGCACTAGATTGAACAATACGCGTTGGCTCTAGAAATAAATTAAAAAGACCATATGATTTAAACAATGATCTAAATTTAATATTGATTGAGGAAGCTTCTAGGAGATTGATGTTAAAGTCTCCACATATTACAACAGATTTATTCCGTTTATTAAGCTTAGCAAAAACTTCCTCCATAATTTTTTCAAAAGTATCGTATATAGAACATGGGGGTCTGTAGACGCGCACAACAATGAGGTGCTCAAACTCAACACATGCCATTTCTACAGTTCGCTCAACAGAGAGGCTCACAATATCTTTACGTTCTTTACATGACAATAATTTACTAGCTAATATTAAGGAGCCACCTCTTAAAACCGTTTCTCTATTGTAAGAACTGACCACCTGGTGATTACTGAAGATAAACATTAAGTTATAAGCTTTTAACCAATGTTCAGTAATACATAAAATATGAATATTGTTGCTATTTAAGAACAACTCAATTTCTAGCTCTTTGCCTACCATGCCTTGTATATTTTGATGCACCAGGTGTATACAATTTTCATTATCACTCCGTGGAGTCATACAATTAAAGATTTGTAAGCTACATTCTAAATTATTTAAATTATTACAACTGCTAGAGATTACCTCTATTGTCTCATTTTCTAATTTAAATTACTTGGAACTGATTCCAAATTACATATTAAGTCATTACACTGCTCAAAAGGAGCAGATGTCTTTGTAGCCAAGTCCTTGGCTGAGTTAATATATAAACAATAAGATAGCACATTTGCTATCTGTCTTAAAATATATTTAGATAGGTAATACCTATCATTAGTCAAAAATTTCTTAATTAAATTATTTATGTCTATTAAATTACATTTATTATTATAATTATAACAATTAAATGTCAAGTTTATATTATTATTACATGAAAAGTTATTCATTAATAAATTTAAATCATATCTTATTTTATTTTCCTGCGGCCAACCCTGTATGTAAGGCAATGTAAACAAGATAATTTTATGTACATGACGGGACCAGCACCATTGCACGTGCGGCGCGGTAGCCGTCGGTGCAGTTAGACAGAATTCTTGTAAAAGACACGTGTACCGCACACCTGCGGCATTGCACCTGCGGTGCCGCCCGTCCTGCTTGTATAAAACTGACGGAGCGGCCACCGTTAAGACAGTCTTGGCTCTGACGTGAAACGGTACGCTTGTCGTATTCCGTTACTAGTTTATCCTCGACTCGTTGGATAATTAATTTGTGTAAACGAATTAATTATTATTCTTAACTACAAAATTAGTCTCTGTACTATACTCAATTACCCTTTCTACATCAGAAGTAGGATAAAGTCCCCATTTTTGCCCACATTTAATCTTCGAATAGTATGAGGATTATTACATTTGTGGAAGACTGTAATGCATTCCGCATTGATGAATCTGTTTTTATGTTAAATACTGTAATGAAATTTGCTATGCTACTTACGATATTTTCGTATCATTAAAGTGTAGAGAAAAGATAAAGTGAAATTATTTAAGCCAATTTTTTTTTAATTTGTTCGATTTGTATTAAAAGTACCCCGCAAGTGTTTTCATTATTTCTTGATGTACCTAAATATGTTAACAAATGTCGAAAGAAATTGGAGGCTTTCTAATTAACTTATTCAAGTTATTTTGTAATTTGATAGTTCACGCGAAACATGATTATCATTTGCTATATTTTGAAGTTCAAAACGTTTAAGGGATGTACCAAAATAAAGGATTAACTTTAACACGCTATGAATTGAAAATAATAAGTGACATTTTTGTGTTCTAATGTGTTGATCAGTGTTGCAGTTTGCTCCGAATATTGTGTCGTCGACAAGATTAGGGTTTGATGTCGAGGGATTCGTAGAAGTCTCTACAACAATGATCAATGAGGAAGATGTTGTGACGGCTAATCGAACATGGTCAGGTACGGCCGAGCGCTGGTAAGATTGAGCCTACACCGCTACAGACGGTAACTTATCGGCTGATCTTACGGCAGGGCAATTCAAGCGGCCGCCGCACAAATGGTGCTTTGGCGCTGTAAATGGACGTCTGAGGTCGGCTTTCGTAGATTTTGCGCAGTTACATCCTCCCTTTGAAATGTTGTGGTATTTGCCTCTACACATAGTTTCTGTTATTTTTGCAATGTTTTCAAATGTCATACTGTTGCTGTTTCTTAAGAGAATATGTGATGAATTTTGGAAGCTCGGAATTCCATGGTTTGCAATACATTTATCTCGATTTCTTTTAATTTTACAAAGCAGTGCAACGATTCGCTAGAGCTAGTACGGCTACGGTGCGACGGCTCGCTGGCGCAATTGTGGCTCGAACGCAGCAGAACGAAAAGCTGGAGTGCGTTTGCCTGAAGGTAGCCATATCGGCGCGTTCATGACTTAAATGAAGTCTGGGATGGTCGACCATTGTAATATTTAACAAGAGTTAATATCTGTTAGCAGGTGATGATAACTGATAGACCGTATGCTGTTCACTGTCAACCGCACGAGGACGTGCGACAATCAAAGGTAGCCGTGTCTGGTGCATCTATAAGATACTAGAGACGTTGCAACACTCTAGCGAAGTAATTATTCTTGTGCAGGAAAGGAACATGGAGTTGCAGGAAGGCTGGTCTGTGCTGCACTGGGATGTGTCGTGTTGCTGTTGGTTTACATACTTAGGTGTTATCATGTCACTACGTCCCTTACGATACACTTTTGTGTGATTGTGACTGTTACATGTTTGCGGTATGGTTGGTCTGTACCTGTTCTATATTGAATTGAAAAAAAAAGAGAGTAAGAAAAAAAAGTGGTTCTTACTATCATTGCAGGGCGTTTGCCGGTCCAATGATATAGCTACAGGGAATAGTGATTCCGGACTAGCAAATAGTACTTGAAAAAAAAAGAGAGTAAGAAAAAAAATAGTTCTTACTATCATTGCAGGGCTTTGTGCCGGTCCAATGATATGGCTATAGGGAATAGTGATTCCGGACTAGCGAAAACAGTACTTGAAAAAAAAAGAGAAAATAGAAAAGCTACAGACTAATCATTCCGATCTCGCATAAAGTTGATTAAAGTTTTGTGGGGCTTACTGCCGGATCAAAACTGATTGTCACCCAAGTCTGAAGGGTCAATATAGACCGGACCAGACGCTGTTATGCCAGGATAGTCGAACGATGTTTTTTTTCTCTACAGATAACTAAAATTGCGATGGAGCGCGTGCGAGGACGCACGCATGTCAGTATGGCCGTGACGGGACCAGCACCATTGCACGTGCGGCGCGGTAACCGTCGGTGCAGTTAGAGAGAATTCTTGTAAAAGATACGTGTACCGCACACCTGCGGCATTGCACCTGCGGTGCCGCCCGTCCTGCTTGTATAAAACTGACGGAGCGGCCACCGTTAAGACAGTCTTGGCTCTGACGTGAAACTGTACGCTTGTCGTATTCCATTACTAGTTTATCCTCGACTCGTTGGATAATTAATTTGTGTAAACGAATTAATTATTATTCCTAACTACAAAATTAGTCTCTGTACTATACTCAATTACCCTTTCTACATACATTTAAATTATTAAGATTATCAATATATTTTAATAATTGATTTTTGTTTAGATTGCCTCGTCTCCCAACAAGAATTATTAATGTGCTATTAGGGCAAAATTTACTAGCTAAAACTTTATTCATTATATGACTAAAGGATGCTCCTGGCATGCAATAATTACTAATCATATGTCCTTCTAAACAGTTATTTAACATCATGCCCAAATTTTTGCCTATGTCATCACAATACATAATAACTTTATTTTTTTTAATATTTACATTGCTTTTTAAGTTTATATCCTTTGTCATGGCACTGTCATAGAATGTAGGTGAAAATAATAAGTCCTTACTGTTTACTTTGTTATTTACACATATTGTCCCCGATGAACCTGGTATGGAGCGCTGATACTCACTCTGATGAGTGAATATCAGCGCTATTAAGGAGTCAAAGCGCTCCTCATTATATTTACATGATTTTACCAGATCATTCATGGCCAATATGTGTTCTTTTATCTCATCTTGAGCCGATGCATATTTATTTGATAAAATTTGTAG
Source organism: Parnassius glacialis (assembly GCA_033319125.1). Taxonomy (NCBI): domain Eukaryota; kingdom Metazoa; phylum Arthropoda; class Insecta; order Lepidoptera; family Papilionidae; genus Parnassius; species Parnassius glacialis. The sequence goes on along the minus strand of JAVANC010000005.1, from coordinate 33,627,389 downwards.
GGATTTTTTAAGGGATAAAATGGTTGAATTAAGACACTCTATATCAGTCTCATAACAGTGATTCATATTTTTCACCTCAATTGAATATATTTTAAGTTTATTAATTAATTGTTGCTTTTCTTTGCATACATTTATATAATTTTTAACATTAGTTTTAATTTTAATTAATTTTTGAATTTTTCTAATATATTTATTGATTTTCATATATTTCTTTAATTTTTTTCTACTGCAGGTAGTCCTTGATGCTGTTCTTGATGTGACATAATCATCACCAGTCAAATCAATCGTTGTGGAGGGTTGCAATGCTTTAGAAGATTCACATTCTATGAGCTCGTTGAACAGACTTTGAGTTTGTGACGCTTTCATGTTGTCTATGTAATGTTTTAATTGCACAATCTGCTCATTAACCTTACTTAACTGTAACTGCAATGCAGCAATTAATCTGAGGGATTCCTCATATTCCTTGCTGCATTGGTCAAACTCATCGACTGTTCTCTGAAGTAGATCCCTTTCTTTTGAAACAAATGTATATTCTGTATGCAACTTAACCATATCACTTTTTAGCTCAGTATTTTTAGCTACTATATTTATTATTTCCTTTTCATTGTCATCCCTTTCTTTACATAAAAGCTCACACTGCTCCTTTGACGCTTTAAGTTCTTGAAGCGCCATTTGAAGTTGGTTCTCCAGTTGGCGCGTTTTGGCGTTGCGTGTATTCATTTTACTATTAAGTGTAAATAGCAAAAGAAAACAAAGAAAGAAAACCAAAGAAGCAGAGTAAGCAAATGACTAGATGTTTGGGTTTATTTACAGATCTTAAATTAAATTATCATGTAAATAGTTCAGAATGAAATCCAGAACAATACTTACTTAACAGGTAAATCTTAAAATGTTAAAGGGATAACAAGAATTACACTTACAGTAAGTTTAAACGATGTTCGTTACAGCTGTTACTTTTGGTTGGAACTTGGAACACTAAACACAATGTAATTAAAATAGGTACTTCTGAGTTTTACTTATTTCACAAATACAAATAAGTCGTATTTAACAACTGTAACTCAAAATTGAGGTGGATATTATCAATTTACAATATTTAATTTTTAAAAATAGTTGGAAGCAATTATTTTACAACTTGTCACCAGGGTTGCCACAGAAAAAAAAGAAAAAAAAAGTAGTAGTAGTAGTAGTTTAAATAATGTTACTTGGGTCACTATAAGTAATAATTTCCGAAGTTCTTATCGAGAACAATATGAACAACTGAATGAACAATAATATGGTCTTGATAATGATTTATTTAATTAACGCCGACTCCACAAATATTTAATGAATCTAATTTTACGGATATTGTAGAGTCCAATTTTTACTTATACATAGATTGAAGTGTCGTAATAAGAGCACATTATATCACCTATTTTCACGGATGGACTGAGTGCTTCAAAGGTCTGATGTTATAGTTAACTCGGGCTAACTTTAACATTTCGGTCCGAATCCGATCAAGACAGGGCGAACTTACTGTAACTTGAAGTTTGTTTGCCGTACGTCTTGAGTGATGCAAACGACTTGAAACGTCAGGATTTTGAAATAAGTAAAATTAAACATATTAGTATAATCCATAAAATTAGTTTCATTTGATGTGGTAAGTAATCATGTATACATTTAGTTTTGAAAAAAATTGTACAATTACAATTTACAGTTTAAAAAACAATAGTAGTACTAATAGTAGTATTTAAGGTGCTCGTTTGCCATATTATGCTATTAATGTTTTAAATGACATGTGAAGTTCCCTTGCAAGTGTTGCGGCAGCGCAGTGGTAATTCAATCGGCAGGTTTTAATTGTCTCGAATCCCAAGCTCGTAACAATAATTTATTTTGGCCCAGCTTTGAGGCCATGTGGGCTAGGATACTAAAGAATAAGAAATAAGGAATAAACATATGGTACATCCATGTCGGAGCTATATTATGGTTGTAGCTCGAATAGATGGGCTCGACCAAGGAAGCACCACCAGAATTACTGCGTAAAATAGATAAGCGGTGCTTTGCTTATTGATTATACATTTTTAATTATTTTTAAGTTAAACTTCTTTTGGGGCGTTTGGGAAAAATGATGAAGAGTGAATTTTTACGATGCACGCGCACACTGACACCTAAAAGCGACATCTTCAGCGGGTAATTGTTTTTCAAGTTTTTTATTTTGTAACGCTAAAGAAGTAAAATTTCCTACGTGTGTACACACACACACACGTTTTTTAATCGAGAATAGATGTAGATGTCTATGGGCCACAGCATCCAATTACCATCAGGTGGACTGTGTGCTTGTTAGTCACCCTTATTCTATTATAAAGAACTAAAAAAGCACATTGCAGAATTGAAACTCGTGCCGGCATGGTACACCTTAGCTCTAGCCATTGGGCTCTTGAAAAGTTGATATCTATGGTGAATTTTCTATTCATTTTGTGCTGTAGAGTAAAGTTTGTTGTTTTCTGCATGAAAACACGTAGAAAACGAATTTTCCCAGAAATGAAAACTAGCTAGATCGATTTTTTCACCCCCGTAAACCGATTAAGTCGTTTTCGAGAACGCAATTACAAACAAACTAACGACACCGAATTCGAAACGCACCAGCTTTATGATGCTATATTTGTTGGTTTTCCGAGTTTCTCTACTCAGCTCACCACTTGCCCTTGTGTTTCGTTTTACGTTGAAGTTTCTCATTACCACCATATAGTGGATTTTGGAAGAATGCATGGCTCGAGAGAATTTTCTCATAAATCTCCTCCACTTCTTCACCGGGATGTGCTTATATATTTTTTAGTGTTCTTTAATGCATTTGGTGATTCTGAGTATAAGTAATAAGTTTTTACAACGTTGTTAACGAGATACTAGCAGACGATAAAACTAACACCTCCTTAGGACAGAAGGTCTCTCACATGGTAATACAACAAGTTGCTGAATTTGAGGATTACGGTGTAGTTGTGGTGTAAGTATATCCACTGCCTTCCTGTGAGTGTTAAAATGCGACAAAGAGAAACAAGTCAGGGGTTGGGCGTTAGCATATTTCTGATGACTACTAATTAGTAATAAAAATCTGCAGTTGTCAGCCCGTTTTTTAAGTGTGGTTACTATGGCAATACACTCCCAATGAAGATAAGTAGGAAGTGACGACCCTCAGCTTCGGGCGGCCCTGCTATTTCTGGTTATGTTGGCGATCGTGGTAACGTCAGGGTTTGCTAAGAATCTTCGGTGGATGTTCAGTTCGGTGAAGGACGAGAAAAACCTGCAGCCGAAAAAAAAATAGACAAGTTGTGCTGGGATATTATAGGATTATCTGAAGTCGGAAGAGATAAAAAAAATAAAAATGCAGTAAAATATTTTATAACATAGATTGATATTTGATACTTACTTGATTAATATATATTTTTACTTTTTAATTAAAATCTGACTATTTTCTTCTGGGCAAAGGCTTTTTTTCCAAAAGGCCAAAACATTGTTAATAATATAACAGAATCGTTAAGCAATATGTTTAATGAACTCTAAGGATTTATAAGGTTGAATGTTTCTATACAGGTAGAGCGCTCTCTATACAGGTTTCAGAAATTCAATTTAAAGAGAATAAAGACGAAACAATACCATTATTGGTTAATGGAGAAATTGCGTGCTAGGAATTACGGACGAGAGAGAAAATTGCTATTTTCAATCATCTTTAGGTAAAAGACAAATAGTGAAGTATGTTATAATTTAAAATCATTTTTAATCTTTTCTAGTTCATATAATGATGATATTTAAGTATTGTGACGAAAAGATGAAATATCGGCGTGAAGAAATTGAAACATTACTTTAAATAAAAGTAATTAAAGGTATTTTCTCTTATTTTCAACAGCTGCGACACTACTCGTATTTGCTTACATTTGAGTCACAGTTAATGAACGTGGCAAGACGAGCACGAACGAAAAACACGAACGAACGAATAAATAAAAAAACAAAAAATATTATTGTTTCTTCTATTTTTACCAGCCAGTAAAATGCACAGCTGGACATGGGCCTCTCCCTCTGTAGGGAGGATCAGCCATAATCATCAAACTTGTCATGCGCATTGACGATTACTAGACACAGTACCAGCCGTCTCGCTACTTTAATGCTGCTGCTTTATAAAAATATATTTACTATTAATTTTAATAAAAAAATACTATTTCATACTAAGGTTTGCTGCAACAAAGTGCTGCAATAACATACCACCTCCGATCAAAAATAGCAACACAGTTCGTACTTTTAAAATAAAAACTAAAAGAGTACTTTAATTGTTACCTTAAGAATACCTAGTAGAATTCTGTGACGATGTATTACACCTTTCTTATGGAGTATACTGTGTATGTTTCAAAATTATAAAAAACTTACTTTATTTTTTTTATTTTACTTCGAAAAGGAATTCGAATATAATTTTGAAGTTAGGTCTGAAGTTTGGAGGACACTATTATTAATATATTTGTAATATTTTTCGGATATTCCGTGATCACATTGGTAGACAAATCCAGGCCCGCAAATATTTTTTGTAGGCAAACACTGGCTCAAAGCGCAGCGCCGCGAGCAAACATTAAGCCACCGTGCTACAAAACCGTCGATATAGTATATATTTAATTGCATGTATCGATACGATTACAATTACCTTTATTATAAAACTTGATCGGAGTAGACGTAGTAAGCCCACCGGCACAGCGGAAGCTATGCCGTAACGTGAGTCACAAGTGCTACAAAACTTATTACTACATAAGGGAGGGAGCTTTATACATCTTTTAAGGTTTTTACAATCAATTATATTCATCATCCGAGTAAAATACCAGAGTACGAAACAGCTAGATGATGATAATGATCATTATTATCATTATCATTATCGTTTCGATGACAAACCACTGTTCGACTTGCATTGCCGTTTGACGATGATGTATGCAATACTATCTACAACACTTACTGCTTCATCGGACTTAGATCTCATGGCGGTATGGTTGCAATATAGCAATAAAGTAGGGTTGCTTTATCCGCATGTGTAATATTATATTAATATATGAATATTAGTATCATCTTTCACAAAATAATATGCTAATTTAATAATTATTTTATTACAAGACAATAAGTAGTAGAAAGTAATTTTTGTAACTATTTAAAATGCAAAGGTGTTATACATATAATATAAGTAAAGGTGTCATATTATTTTAGACGTAAATTATCCAATAATAGAGATTTTAAAATAATGTACGCAAAAGAGATGTTTGGCATAAATTAATTTCTCGTCGACCCTTATAATTAAATTCAGAACAGACTGCGCGTTATGACAGTAACTAGAAATGAAATCATTTATAATTTAGAGGGTTCGTCATTTAATTGTTTTCGCTCGGCATAAATAAAATAAAAGTAGGTTAAAAGTTGTACAAAAAAACTTAACTTACATCCAAATAATTGAGTAAGAATAACTTTTGTGGTAATAAATACAACGACCACGTAATCTAGTGTACAGAGAACTCGATTGCTGTGTCACGAAAATTTTGCGGTCCTGTGTTCAAGTTCCAGTCGTATTCACGATCCGATATCACAAATTGAGTTTCGGGTCCTAGATGTATGTGATTGTTTCTCTGTCTCTGACGTTGCATCTTTGTGTAATTCCGCATTCTATCACTATTAAGCGTAAATTTATACTTCAGTATTAATGCGTACGTTTGTGTTATTGTTAAAGTATTTGTGGTAGTGATGGCGATAAAACATGATTCTATTAATAAACAAAAAAATTTGACGTGGAATTCGGTGAGTAAGTTTACTCATCGATACATACTGTAAATTCTATCAAGCCAGCAGCGAAAATTAGCAGAAACCCATCAAAATTGCACGGAACTATGCTGTTAAATTCTAAACTGGTTCTAAAAACAAGTTACTGCTATCTTTATATCAAGCTATCAGTAAACAAAATTAAGTCAATGTTGATTAAGTAAAATAATAGGACAAAATTTGGCGTTGGAAAAAGGTGTGAAAAAAAATCTAAGGATTTGCCGACCCTGGCGAACGGCAGCTAGCATAAGTATCAATGCTAACGTAGTACGCAGTTTCCAAAGGCGAGAGTCATATATTTTGTTGCTGCTCAGAAATGAAATCATGGATACTCAGAAAGCCAGCAACAAAATAGAAAAAATCTGCTGTTATTAATAGAACAGTATAAGAGTCACAAGTAATATGAATTCTACGCGAAGGGAATCCTATACAGAACCTTTGTGTTCGGTTGGTAGTAAGAACAAAAATATTAAAAAAAATTCTCGGAGTATTACGCGGACGAGGTCGCGGACAAAAGGTAATAAAGGTGAATAAATAGCTGTATGTTTTCAAGATGATGTCGTTTTCCGACCTTCACGCAGGCGAAGCCTTTTGACTTTTTGTGATGAGAGGGTGACAAACGAGCATAAAGTAACCTGATTGTAAGGGGATGCGGTGGCCGATAGATAACTACATCTACCCTTCATTAGGAATAAAATGCAGAATGCGTTGTTACTCCTGAGAGTAAAACGTAGTGGTTTGTGCCCTTTGACTGACGAATAAGATGGAACGCCTCAAAATGGTAAAAGGGTTTACATGTGGCATCTTGTATTTAGGTTAATAAAGTATTTATGGTATATCTCTGGTATAATAAACAATAATATATCGGTATATCTATGGTATATACCGATCTGGGTCACTCAGAAAGTATTAAGAAAAAAAAAAGTTCAATGGTATAAAAGCTCTTCTATGGCCTGCTTGAACGCTGCATCTTCCGGCAATGAAAACTGTATACCTTTCCAATCTTCATTAAAGCCGAATCAGGGCTTTGAGAAGGGTAAACCAAAAGTGTAACCAGAGTGTTGTCCAAGAAGTTCCTCGTTTAAAATGGTGAGTGTGCAGGCGCGTATCATGGTAAAGCATTAGTCCACGGTTCCTCATTTTGGTTCGGTCGCTTTTTACTAACCACTGTGGACACTTCTGGAAAGTATTTGGTAATATACCATTCGGAATTGATCCTACTTCGATTGCGTAACTAAATTGAAACCAGATATCCCATCAAAGTGAAAAAAAAACTAGTGTTCATAGTCTCTGCGCTTCTCGGTTGCCTGACTTTGTAAGGTATTAATTAGTTGGTTCATTTCGAAACAGCCAAACTGTCGACTGGCGCTTCGTTTTTAGATCGTATTGCCAAATGAAGCTTCATCAGCTGTAATAATGCCATAAACACGCCGAGAGAAGCCTTACAGAAAATTTAGTTATTATGTCAGGGACTCAAGCTACGCGGGCCTGGTTGTGGACATCAGTGAGGTTGCGCAGTACCTAATGCAAAACTATCTATCTCACTCTAAGGTGATCGTGTAAACTTTTGTGAACACGTCCCGATCTAATCTGCAATCTGAACTGAATCTCTTTACACGTAATCCGCCTATTCTCTTTAATTAAATTTTTCACTTCCAGCACATTTACTTCCGTAATAGCCGTCAATGGGCGATTACTTCTTTCTTCATCACTAAAAGTTAGCTGACCGAGCTAAATAAAATTTATCGTATCAGCGGTTGAAGGACCTTTATCCATAAATGCCATTTGAAGTCTATCGAACGATTCGTCTGGTTTTAGGCGACATTTGAAATCGTAGGAAATTATCGCGCGTAAATGTTCCTGACGTGCGACTCAGATCCATTTTTCAATGAAACAACAGTTCTATTTAGATCATAACAAATGTGGAGGGAAATTTGGAATTAGAACACTTCTACTTTTACTTGTAAATTATCGTAATGAGGGCATCCACAACTTTTTCTGCCACCAGGGCGGCGCCAATTTACAGTGAGTGAAAATATTTGACAGATTTCATAGCGGGGACGATCATTTCTTAGGAAAATGTAATCTTTAAGTTTTTTTTCTGTATTATTAGTTATATTTTATATTAATTACATTAGAAATGAATAAAACAAACTATAAATATAATATAAGCCGATTTTTCTAAAAAAGAGTTATAAAGTGCAAAAAATTAAAAAAGCAAACCACTGACGCATTGTGTTGTGTATTAATATAATACTCGAAATAATGATAAACTATTATTTAAAACTAATTTTAAATTAACTGACACTGTGTAACAAAACACTTTACCTCAGTCACAACTAGCGACATCTGGAAGATTATTAGCCCTCATTTCAAAATAAACTATAACTGGCCAGTGATGGATACAAAAAACTTATTTCGCTTAACTTTCTGGGTGGCCTCACACACTTTTACTAATATGTTCATTCACTCGCATAACCTTGAGGCCCAGGCACATAAATTTGTTTAGTAGATTTTGTATTGTTTCACAAGAATAAATGCTGTGTATTATGTAATAAAAATACAGTATGTAATAATAATAGTCCGACAGGAAGAATTTACGACCGATTATGATTTTTATCAATATTATATTATTATATAATATTAATAAATTATTAATTGATTATTATCAATAATCTTAGTGGTGTGGTGACGTTTTGAGGTTAAGTATCTAAAAGAAATACTTGCTGTTATGTGTAAAGGAAGGTTCGTGAGGTATATCATCATCATCATCATCATTACAGCTTTTAATAAGTCCACTGCTGAACATAGGCCTCCCCCAAGGAATGCCACAAAGCACGGTCCTGAGCCAGCTGCATCCCCATCGACTTCCTGCATGTCTTACCAGGTCGTCACTCCATCTAGTGGGGGTTCGCCCTACACTTCGCCTACCGGTACGAGGCTGCCACTCGAGAACCTTTCTTCCCCATTGGTTGTCGGTTCTTCGAGCTATATGGCCGGCCCGCTGCCACTTCAGATTACTAATCTGTTGGGCTATGTCGGTTACTCTGTTTCTACTGTGGATATCCTCATTTCTAAGTTTATCACGTAGAGAAATCCCGAGCATAGCCCTCTCCATAGCTCGCTGAGCGACCTTGAGCTTCCTCATACGGCCAGCAGTGAAGGACCACCTCTCAGATCTGTAAGTCATCAACACGCACTGGTTGTACGTGTACGTGAGGTATATAGAAGATCTTATTCCTAGAGATATCGTAAAGATTATAACAAGATGGAAGGGTGTTTAAAATCCAACACAGAATACTTTGAAAAGTAGGAAATATATATCTTTCTTTTTCGTTTTTTTTTTTAAATGTTGCTTCCACACTAGGATTTTCTCCTGTATCGTGGAGGCAGTTTACAAACATGAATTGCACAAGGAACAGTTATTGTAGCTGGAACAATTATTTGTAGGCTTTACAAATACTTGTTCCGTCCGGGATTCGAACCTGCGACCACCAGCGCTGCAACTCAAGCCACTAAGCCACTGCACCATGGAGGAGTCTATATTAGTTTACAACATATAAATTGTTTTATTTATGAGCTAGCAAAACTTAAATATCGGGGTTTCCATTACTTACGTGAGGTATTGGGGGGGGGGGGGGGGGGTCGAGCCGAATATCACCCAATCTCACGTGGGGAGTGGAAGGGTGTCGGCAAATATCATTTAATTTGTTTTCCGCAAGAAACGGTGTAAAATTTCGAAAAAAGTGGATTAAGTTAAGTAAAATATGGTTTAATCCTATACAGTAACACTTATCGCGGTAAAGCGAACTCCACAAAATGTATAAAAATAACTAAGCAAATTATGTCATCTCTTATTTCAAATAAACCCAACACAATCAAGTACAGATTAGCGTATATACATTAAAAACATTAAAAATATTCATTTTGAAAAATCTCAAATAGGATTTGGGGGGGAGGGGGGTTTGAGGTGGTAGATCACCAGGGGAAAGGGGAGTATAGTAGGGAAAAATCGCTAAGATCGCCTCACGTAAATTTTGGACGACCCCTATAAGGCATAATCTTTTTTTATAGAATATAATAGTTTTTTGTACCTGATCTTTTAGTAATAAGTATAAAGAGCGTGGTGATGACAATTGTGCAACAAAAATAAATAATTTAAAATAATTTTACGTAACCTACATAATATTATATTATTTAAATATATTTTAAAAGCAACTCGTTAAGTTATTAAATTAAAATATCTCTGCATATTTAAGGCTATTAAGTTCCATCCAGTTATCGTTGAAGCACAGTGGCCGTTGATTCGGGATTATGGAATTATTGAGCCAGTGACCTCCGCTGCTATTGTTGACCTGCTTCGAATAATGCGTCTACGATGCCGATAGAATAATAGTTTAAGTACATATGTATTTCAACTATTATATTCAAGTCTGAATTTTGAAATCTCAGGTGAAAAAGAAACACAAATTAAATTCACAAAAACTTTTGAATGATTATTAAAGGAATATCTATCAGTAATCAGCATTTCGTTCTATGTGTCATCATTATCATCATCATTACAGCCTTTCACAACAGCCACAAAGCACGGTCCTGAGCCACCTGCATCCATCGACTCCCTACATGTTTTAACAGTTCACCACTCACACTTCGCCTACCGGTACGAGGCTGACGAGAAGATGTGTTGTAATCTCTCGAACGATGCCCAATCAAGTTGAATCTGTCGATTGACCTCACGATCGAAGTTGGACTTACCTAGTCGGACTATTTTTTCCAGGTAAACATACTCGTCAACAAGTTCAAGCTTAGTACTCCCAACAACTACCAGCACAGGTGTGACATGGACGTTACACATGATCTTTGTTTTGTCCATGTTCACCTTAAGACCTATCTGTTGGGAGGCACTGTTAAGGTTATTGAGCATAAAGCTTAGGTTCTTTAGCTATGCTGCTCTAAGGAGTATATTGTAGGCAAATCGAAGGTGAGTGACGTAGTTGCCATTGATTTTAATAGCATATCCTTTCCAGTCCAGTGGCTTGAAAACGTCTTTCGATGCAGCTGTGAGGACCACCATATAGGACGAAATAAAGAGCTTCTGAAGGACATCAAGTACCGGTTTTCCACCTGCTTTTAGAAGCTCCGCTGTAATTCCACCCTCGCTCGGGGACTTTATGTTTTTAAGGTGCTGGAGAGCCATTCTAATCTCGCTAAGACTGACATCCGAAATACTTGTATCATCGGAATAGTGCCGGATAAGACTTGCTCTTGGATAGCTATTTACACTTGCGTGTGGCTTCAAAGATGACGTGTACAGCTGCCCATAGAACCTCTCAATCTCACTCAAAATCTCAGGTGTCCAGGAAACAATGTTGCCACATTCAGTCTTCAGCTTCAACAGTTGGCTCTCGCTGGCAGAGAGATCTCTAGCAAAGACTTTGGAGCCCTGGTTCCGCCCGATCGCTTTTTCAATACGAGTTGTATTGAAGTTGCGGAAGTCCCGCCGCATGGTTTTGGAGATTTGTCTGTGCAGCTGATTGTATGCTGTCAAATCTGCTGAATACTGTAGCTTCATTTCCCGTCTAAAAGCCATGAGATTAAGAGTGCGAACGGCATTTTTGTGTTGTGCGACGGGTCTTGCAGAACTTGTCTCCGACCACTTTCACGTCAGTTTCCACTAGCTTGTCATTCATGTGTAACAATTTTAAATTCTATCCACATCAAGTCAATGGTTTGCCAACCACCACTGTGTGTTATTATAAATATTTTCTGGCGCACATGATCGCATTGTGGTCTTCATTGCCGCTAGAACCAAAGCGATATGACTTAGGTCTTGATTGAAGACTAAGAGTCTTCAAGAAATAACTCTCTTCTTCCTTAAACTTAGCTTAGCTGTTGCCAATCATCACGGGCGATGGTGGTTACTTACCGTTATGTGAGCCGCATACGCGTTTGCCCTCCTCTCCTATAAAAATAACAATTCTAATTATATTACAAAAACAAGAAAGTTTGACTGTTTTTCATATACATACATACTAAATACTACAAATAAATAAAATTGAAGTGTCTGTTTGTTATATCAAAATAACAGATTTGTACTAAATGCATAATATGTAAGTATATATATGTACGGTACCTACATATAACAAAACACAATATTTTAAATTTTTGTCTCTCTGTTTGTTCCGGTTAATCTACGAAATGGCTTGACCGATTTTGATGAGACTCACTGGCGAATAGCTGATGTTATAAAGAGTAGCAAAAACTTAGCTACTTTCATTTTAGAAAAATAGTTAGGGTTCCGTGCAAAAAAATTAAAACACTAAATTACACGAGGCCAAATTCGCGGAGAACAGCTAGTCTGTAATAATTCATTACCTTATTCTCCGACGTCAGTCTACAAGTTACCGCTTTTTGTGGCTTAGATAACATTATTTAAAGGGCTTAATCTTGGGCTATTAAGTAGCAAGGGATTAGGATTAATCACTATAAAATGTTTACCTTCATCTTATGTCAGTAGAGAGGGATTAATCTAAGTCAAGATAAATAGACCCCTGCTTTCATTTTCTCTCAGAGCGATACAATAGTTTCAAATTATTTTGAATTTTTAAACAGCTTTTATGAATTCCTGTTTGAAACAAAACTTAAGGTCGTTATTACCATTAAATTATATATTTGTTCTGTTTACTTGCTACAGTTGAAAATAATTGAATTTTATATTCGATACTAGGCGTAGCTCGCTCAGAATACAAGCGTATAACAGTAATACATATATGCTACTGTGTTTGTTATGCTAAGTGATAAAAACCGAAAATTCTTGTAACAATGCATTCTATCTTTAACTTCGAGGTGACATTATGATACTTAATCGAGAATAATGGAGTCTGACCATTCGCAACGTAATTCTACCACATTCATGTTTTGTCTATTTAATGAAAATCAGTTGTAATTCGATGTTTAATGTAATTTATGCTGTTATTACCAATTGCTTCTACTGTTGTGGTGATGTCGATGCCCTCCAGTTTAACAAGTTGTTTTACAACAAGTTGTACATTATTACATTTGTTTTCTGAAATATTGTTGAAATATTAACAATGGTGAAAGATCTACGTTTTTATTGGTCAGATTTTCTTTTAGGAAATCTCATTAAAATTAATATTTAAAGTTCCCTCTATTAATTAATCTATGTACAGAAATGTAGTTACATACTCGTATCTGTCAAATAATAGGGAGGGTTAAAGGCCTGTCACATGTATACAATGTGTTTTGTGGTACTAACAAGATAAATTTGACGTTCCACATTAACAACACCTGCTTGTTGCGAGATAATACGCTCCTTATCCGCCGGTATAATATAACTGTTCTTACCAATTTGTAAATACCAAGTGTTGAGCTATAATGTTGTTTGAAAGAATTACAATACAGAATTTTAGATCTGTGAGAACATTAAAATGGTAACTACAGTCACATTAATGATTTTAAACATAATCCTATAAATTAACAGTGGTAGAGCCACGCGGCAGAATTGCTGTCGCACGGATGGGCCGGCTCGAACCGGGGTGGTACCACGACCTCACAGAAAACCAGCGTGAAGTAGAGGTTTACCTCTGCGTTTCGCTTGGTGAGTGCAGGTGGCCGGAGGCCCTTTTTACTGGAAATGAGGCATTCCATCTTAGTCCTCACGGGTGACAACGCATCTGCATTTTGATTTGTAATAGAGGATAGATGTAGATGTCTATGGGCCGCAGCAACCACTTACCATCAGGTGGACTGTGTGATCGTTTTTCACCCCTATCCTATAAAAAAAAATAAGAATGTTTCTCGAGTGGCAGAATACGCAGGTAGTCAATACTTGCAGGTGGCTTACTTTGTGGTAATCTTTGGTAAATGGCCACTGCAGCTCTTGAGTAATTGTAGCTAATGTTGAACAGAGAACTGTTTATTTTTCTGATAAGTATATTATATTCTTTTCATGAAAGTTTCCATCAGGAAATTATCACTTATAGATATTATAAGATTTAACAACACTAAAAATTAACAGGAAAAAGTACTCGCAGTAAGTGTTTATTGACATAGTGAAAAGTAAGCAAGCAATTTTTGTTAGAATCCTGGTGTCGGCGCCACTGATAATGTTAACTATATTTATTTTAGTTAAACATTAATTTGCATCTTACTCAACTCCGACAAAAATAATAAAATAGGTGCAGCGAACAGAACTGATCAGTGAAGTCAGCTTAGTACTACAAAATAGCAAATAGTAAAATAATATATCTTTAATTTTTTTTTTGTAGTTTAGTCCGTAGTCTTTATCTGCCGCTATCGCCAGGGTAACTGTATTATGGTTGAAATAATAGCACACAATAGCACAGAGAATAGCAGCATAATACCGCTGTGCTTCGTATGATGAGTACAGAGGACTTTTTACTAGTATCCTTTGTTACTAGTTATGTGGCATTCCTCATCTTAGTCTCCGGGAGTTATAACGTATCTTGGTTTTTATTCTTAATTTACAATAGGTTAAGGTATCTATGGGCGATAGCTTGCACTTAACAGCATATCGACTGCATACGGTATGCTTGTTGGTTATCCTTAATAACAGTCTTAAAAAATACTTAGCGATAAATCGCTACAGTACGCATACGATTATAAAAATTCATTTACAAAATTCCATTGAAATTTCGTTATTTTTGGTTCTTAGCAAGTTTAACAGGTAAAGTACTATATTATGTTCTGCTTATCTTATTACTTTAGTTTGACACTGTACCGAAATTTTAATTGTGATGTACCAAAGAGTTTGTTTCCTTTATCACTCTTCTTTTACTCAATTGGCTTAAAATAAAATTAAATTAAATCGGACAGTTTCTGTTAATGATTGCCAGTTAATGTAAAAATAAACAACGATCGTTTTTATTCAGGATATTCAAAGAAACTGCTGGAGTAAATGGCTACCAATTGACGTTAATAGGAGACGGAGCCTCGTTTCACGACAAAGCGATCGACACTAAATTCAGTCGTAATTTTCTTTTATGTTGTGAAATTGAACGTTCAAAGTATAATTTTCGACCAAGAGGCCAATTTAGAATAAAATTTGCAGCTAATTAGATTCTTAAGTATATGTAGAAGCTACGTTAGGCCCTGGTGGGAAGACAAAACGCTTAACACCCAAAGTGTAAGAACTTCATCTTTACATAAGAATTACATACGAGTACAAGATTTTTATAGGTTCGTTCGTTTTACTTTCGCCAATACGCATCGGGGCAACGCGACAGAACTTACTTGCCCTAAAACCCTATCAAAAATGAGGGAAGACCTGTACCCAGCAGTCAGACGGTATATAGGCTGTAACTTTTTTAATTAACTTTTTCATATTATGTTGAAATAAATATCTTTCTAAATATAAATAGAATAGAATAAAAATAAGAATAGAATAGAAAACAATAAGTTTAATTCAATATTGATTACAAGAAATTCTTATCGAAAGTAATTTTTTATTTTACCATGTAGTTCGAAAAAATCCTCTATCCTGGGAAGAACCAGCAAGAAACCTAGCGGAACTTTTTTTTAAATAAGTTTTTCAATACAAATGATTATAAACTATTTACAAAATTTATTTTAAAAACAGCTTGGAAGCGACCACCTCATTCATTTATTCAGGTAATGAGATACCTTGTATATTTTCTGGGACTTTGTTGTAATAGCGTATATATTGTTCCAAGAATGAATTACTGACTCTGTGGAGTCGAGGGACCGGTGTCACTAGCTTGTGTTTATTCCAAGTGTTTACAGAGTGTATATCCCTTTTTTTTTCTAAAACTGTCTTTGTTTTTGTGAACATACATTAAATTTTCGTAAATATACTGAAAGTTCAAAGTTAATATATTTTAATAATAAAATAATTTTAACTTTTCTTTAAGAGACCGAGAGCGGTTTAAGGTTGTAAATAGCTCTTATAGCCCTCTTCTGCAAAACAAAAATAGTTTCTAAATCAGCCGCATTTCCCCAAAGCAAAATGCCATAAGACATTATGCTATGGAAATAACTGAAATAAAATAATCTAGCTGTCTCGACACTAGTGAAATCTCTAATCTTTTTTACAGCATAAGCTGCAGAGATGTGTCTGCTTGGTAGTTTGGATATATGGGGGCCCCCACTGAAGCTTTGCGTCGACAGTAATGCCAAGAAAATCAGAGGATTCAACAGGGCTCAGTTCTTCACCATTTAAAAACACAATCGTTGTTGTAAATTTAATACATTTAGGTTTATTGCCATTTAAATGCAGATTATTAACGTTAAACCAATACACTAATTTTGATATAGCATTATTGACTACGTCACATTTAAATGATAGACGATTTTTCTGCCGACTTCCAAAAAGGAGATGGTACTCAATTCGACTGTATTTTTTTTACGTGTTACCTCATAACTTGTTACTGGGTGAACCGATTTCAATGATTCTTTTTTTATATGAAAGCTGATAGTTCTGGTGTGGTCCCATTTGAATTTGATTAATGTCAGACCAAATGTTTTTGAGTTATTCTTAAATAACTTATATTGAAATCGGCTGTACAAAATTTTAAATTTTAAATTATTTATTTGGTTTTCGCTGGAGTTTACACCCCCCAGCGGGAATATATTGTCAATTTTCCACAGACATTTTACATTGCTCGCACAATTTTCATAAATTTATTACACACTGAGGGTGGAGAAACAATTTACGCTATTTGTTTTTAACAATAGATACAGTAATAAAAGATAACCAAAGGGCACATACATATTCTTAGTCTATAATTATAAAACAATAATAACTATAAAAACTAGCAGATATATAACAAAAAAAATACAGTAATGAAAAAGACAGAAATAAATTGTAAACTTTTTATATTCTTTAGTTTATAATTATTTTTATACCTACTTACTAATTTAACGCTATTTACAGTCTTATTGAAGCTTTTTAGGTTCTTAAGTACTAAATCTTCTGTCTATTATTTTCTTGTGTCAGTATAAAGTAAGGTATAAAGCGTTAGTCCGAAACTGCCATTACTTTCGGACATAGAAATTCGAATATAGATGACACAAATATCGAAGTGGACAGAAATCATAAATTTCTGCTATTATTGAATACTTGAAGCACATATTTTAAAAATGATACGATCATAGTGAAATATGGCTTCATTTTGACCAGTGTTCCAGGAGTACCTTTCCTTCTTTTGTAAATGAGGACATTTTAAGTTGATTACTTGTTATACTCTGCAGATTTTTTATTAGCGTGCAAGTTTTCGTGAATGATAGCTAAACTATTGTTTATATTCAGTAAGTAAATTCTAACTTCTGGGCATAGGCTTCCTCCCATTTCTAAAATCATTTTAGAGCGGGGAAGATTCCGCCATGCAATATCAGAGCGTGTTGTCGGACTAAATATTAAAATGCTTTTAATTTCTTGGTAAGCAGGATTTCTCAAAGCCTATGTTGTAACTAAAAGAAAAAGAAACAAATATAATATATTATAGGTTATTTGCAAAAATCATTCTTCTCCGTTACTACAAATTATTTTTACACACTTTTATACACAGTACCTACTTTGACCTGTATGTATCTATGTATGGTATGTATACAATGTGATGAAATTTTATAGATCACTTTTTACCTACTTTCAGACATCTTTTTTTTTTTACTTATTATAAGCCAGTGCTTGACCACAATCCCACCTTGTGGTAAGTGGTGATGCAGTCTTAGATGGTAAATCGCACTGTCTTATCGTAACAAAAGCCTATTCACTCTTGCCTTGAAGACGCCTAGATTGTATTCGGACGGAAAGATAGACGCCGGCAAATTATTCCACTCCTTTGCTGTACGCATTACAAAAGACGAAGCAAACCGTTTGGTTCTAATGCGTGGAATATCGACAACAAAGGGATGAAGACCCGCCGACCGTCTGGTTGTCCGATGGTGGAAAGGAGAAGGAGGAATTAAGGCGTGTAATTCCTGCGCACACTCACCGAAATGCATCCTATAGAATACCGAGAGACTGGCTACTCTGCGCTTGTGCTCAAGGCTGACAAGATTGGTTTCAACCAAATCAAGGTCACCAATGAGTCTCTTAGCACGTCTCTCCACTGAGTCCAATGCTGCCAGGTGGTATTTTGCAGCACCAGCCCATATGTGACAGCAGTACTCCATGCACGACCGGACTTGGGCTTTATATAAGGTAAGAAGCTGCCCCGGCGTGAAGTACCGCCGCACCCTTGCAAGGACACCAAGTTCCTTGCGGCTGCTTTGGCTCTGGACTCGATGAACCGCCCAAAGTTTAGGTTCGGAGAAAATTCAATCCCTAACAACTTAAGGCGGTCAGTGTACTCCAAGGATACATTCCGAAAAGTAGGAGCCAAGGTGAGCGGGCTCCTTTTAGCGGTAAAAAGACACGCTTGTGTTTTGGAGGCGTTATATCTCACGAGATCACATCTGAATAATTTGAAATACGATCTACAATAAATTCATGACCAGTATAGATCTCACCCTGTATTTTCTCACTGAGATCATCACAGTTCGTGTGATCATTGCGTTTTGATAAAAACAATTTTTAAAACTCTTAAATTATTCTTTATTAAATTTTAGTTAATCGATTTTGGAATTCTAAAAAAGTAATTTTGAGTTAGACTTTGAAACAAAATTTTTCTATCCTTTTTATACAACCATCGTATTCGCTTATACACGGTGTGATTTACAATAGTTACACAATAATAATCCCACGGGCTTAAGCTTCGCTATCTCTCTAACCCATGTTAATGTCAGACTTAAATTATAAAAGGTAATTTATAATAGTAAAGACAAAACTGCGGCATACCTAGTCAAATAAGTATAACTACAATAGCTTTATTGCATTTTGAACGCTAATATGATTTATGTTATATTATTTGTATATATTTATTACCTTCATCTTCAAATAATAGGAAAGATACATCAAATATGGTATATAGGTGTAACTAAAGATGCAAAGACATGATCTCATCCCTACATTTTTCTTTCAGTCATACTGATACATTTCTCTACCCGCTAGTGTATTGTTTATTCTCAGTTTACGTGAAAGACTTATACAATCTTTATGGAAAACCGTAAATATGACTACCGTTTATAAAAGAGAATGTAATAATCTAACTTTAAAATAGTGAAAACAGACTTCAAAAACAAAAAAAAAATAAATAAAAAAATAAAAAGTTTTCGCATAATAACTTTTGAAGTCGGAGCTAAAGCATTGTAGGTACCTTGAAGAATTAATGGATTTCATAACGACGATATTTACAGTAAATCTTAGTAACTGACATAATTCGACGGATCAGTGAGCTAAAGCGGCAATAGACCGATAACAAAGGGCAGGAGATAAGTAATTGTGATGACACTTATGCTTATAACAATTAATAAGATGACTGTTTTGCCATGTTTGAAAGGTCTCAGATAATTTTTAGAGTATCTATTAAAAGCCAGTGTTTGAGTACTATACCACCTAATCGTAAGTTCTAATTAGTCCTTTAAGCTGGAATCCTCCCCAACGATATCCTAAATTTTATTATGCCAAGATTTAGTGAGGAGAGTGACAATTATTGACTTAAGAAAAGAAAAATTATTTTACTTTAGAAAGTATCAAGTCATAATTTTTCTTATATATAACATTTGTTTTGGAGGATTCTAGCTTGAATTCAAGCTTGCAGCCTTTCCTCGTAAATACCATTTTTGTTTGCATGTGAGATTTGATTCCTATTTTAAGATTTAGTGACTAATTAGTGACTTTTCTATACCAAGAATGAAATTGAGTTATTCATATGTCTTTGGAAGGATTCTTCATTGAAGATTATATATCATAGAATATTTTCAGAATGCCTATGTCTTTCGAAGGGAAATATGTGTTAAGATTTCTTATATTTTGACCCTTAGACCCTTATTTAGACCCTTTTTTCTGGAAAAGAGGCATTCCATCTTAGTCCTCACGGGTAACAACGCATCTGCATTTTGATTCGCAAACGAGGATAAATGTAGATGTCTATGGGCCACAGCAACCACGTACCATCAGGTGGACTGTGTGCTCGTTTGTCACCCAATCCTATAAAAAAAAATTACGCGAAGGCTACATATTAAATGAGACTAATTTTTTATAACGCGATAAAATCCGTAAAAATTAGTTTCATTTAATATGTGTTAAGATTTAGTGACTAATGAGTGACCGTTGGTTTAAACAATCAATTGATTTATCAGGTAGAATTTAGTGAAAAAGTTACTTAAAGTAACAATAGGCATACTTAGTTTTATTGAAGTAAAGTTGTAACATTTAACTGCTTATGACTGTCAATAAGAAGTAAAATAAAAAAAAAACAAAATTGCACACCTTAAACGCTCATGTAATGTTATCAATTTACTTTTATTCATTACCGAAACATGTAATTCGTTTAAAGCTACAAAAAAAATCCGTTTAATTAAAACGAATTTTTTTGATTGCTTGATACCGGTGTTTCGCATTTTGTTATCGAAAAAAATTGTCAAATAATTAAAAAATTTAAAGAACATATTAGTGAACAAAAAAATTAATGATGTTAATGGGGCGGTTTACAATAGTGAAATTCAAAAGGCTCGCTAAGGATTAAAATCTACAGCTAGTAAAAGAAAAACACGCATGAGTGTCGTGGAACACTCGGTTTGGAACGAAGTTCCTTTCGTAGAATATTATTATTGAGTGCCGTGGTAGCTCAAATGGTTAGCACTCGCTGTAAGCTTCACAGTACTCGAGCAACCCGGGTTCTATCCCCGCCGGCACCAATGAAATTGTTAATTGCAATTTTGAGTGCTGATTTATCACGTGCTCGGCGGTGAAGGAAAACATCATGAGGAAACCTGCATGTCTGAAAAATAAGAAAAAAATATTTCGAAGATATGTAAAGTTCGCGAACACGCATTGGGGCAGCGCGGCGGACATTTCCTTGCCCTAAAACGTTCTCAGAAATGAGAGAAGGCCTGTGCCCAGCAGTGGGACGTAAATAGGCTGCAACTTTACTTTACTTTTTATTATTGATAAACGTATATTGATTAACAAATACAAATAAATGAATTACCAGCGTGTATTAAAATGAAGCGTCATTTAAAAAATAAAATAATATTTCTTTAATGGCAAGATAAGAAAAAGTGCCGCCAAGGCCGGCTACACTACGTCAGAAGGGGTTGTGACGGAAAAATCTTATACTTTTTCTCACCTAGTCCTAGTCCTAGTTCGATAAGGAATCTCGTTCCAAAAATCAAAGTGATAAGTTCAGTTTTCGAAATATATCTTGTTCACATCCATACCGACCAATTGACGTCCAAGTGATATTATTTTCAATTAACTTTTTTTTAAATAATAATCGAAATAAATAATCTTATAACTACGTCAGAAGTATTAATTGAAATCTCTTCTTGCGATTGGTTTACTTTTTATTATACAGAATGTCCCAGGAAATCTGTACCTGCGATTTTTTGTACTTTTCGAGATATGAATTTTTTTGTTTTATTTTCAGTTTGTTTTAAATTTTGGACGGTTTTAGCTATAACTTTTTTGTGTTTTTAGCTATATGTTTTTTGTTAGTATTATGGCTAGCATGTGTGTTCGTTCTTTTTTTTTCTTTCTTCACCCAATACAGTAAAACGATTTAATCTAACTCGAATTTTTATGTCAAATTTTTATATATTGATAATATCCTCATTTCTAAGTTTATTATTTTTATATTTTGCACTTTTATGCAAAATTTTTCACTGTCAAAAGCTACGTATATTTATCTTATTTTATTTTGTTATTTGGAGGCCAATTTTGGCTTACAAATTTCAACATAAAGATCAGAAAATATATAAGAGAGTTGTTATAATAATAATTTTTTGATTTCAGACATAATATTAAGAAAGGAAAATATTTCGGCTGCGCCGTTGACAACTGTCAAAGCGTAACGACTACGTACAATTTTTATCAATATGGAATAAATCCAGGGAAGTAATGTGATAATATTTCATTTATAAAGTAAAGTGCTTTTATTTAGGCCGTAAATGATTGTTTCAGGGAAAAATGCGGAGTACAGCACATTTCAAGTTACTATGAATATGTAATATAAAGACTTTTGAGTGTTGTAGAGATCTGTTTAGATCTTTTGATAATTATCTCTGCTTCGCTATATTCACAGCCGGATTTCCTACAGTGTCAAAATTGTGCGGACTGTAGGTAGGTAGGTATCAATGGTGAAAATAGTTGGCAAAAATTATTTACTTTCGCATATTCCCATTTTCATTTTGATAAAACAATAAATAAATCAATTACGTCTCAACTAAAAGAGATATCCTTTCAACATTTAGATTACCCAATTAATACTCATTTATCTCGACCACGTCCTAAATTTGATTTAAAAAAAGTAGTTGAGTCGAAAGTAATGGATGGCGGCTTAAAAAATGCATCCCGTATTTTATTCTCAGACGACATCCTCCTCGTAATGTCGAAACTCTTGAAAGCCTTCGTCAGAAGCATCCTTTGGTCAAACCTTCTCAGGGTTTACCGCTGCCTCTCAAGACTTCTATGCAACCTTTACAAATTTCGGAAAAAGACACTTTAGAAGCAATTATGTCATTTTCGAATGGCTCTGCTGGCGGCATTGACGGAATTACGCCTCAACATCTTAAAGATCTTGTAAGCGCTTCTGCCGGTGACGCCGGCGGAGTACTTCTTAAAGACATTACAAAATTATGTAACTTTATGTTTCCTGGTAATGTTAATCCAAATTTCATTCCATTCTTATATGGGGCAAGATTATGTGCCTTCAAAAAAAAAAAAGGATAACGGTATCCGTCCTATTGCCGTTTGTTCCACATTTCGATGCTTAACTTCAAAATTAGCTTGCAGGCACATAATCTCTAACCTTAAGACCAAATTTCAGCCTACTCAATTAGGTTTTGGCACTAGAGGTGGCTGTGAGGCGGCGGTACATTCAGTGCGTACATTTTTAACAAACTCTGATGCAGATGTTCTTGTGAAGGTTGACCTAAGGAATGCTTTTAACTCTATCGATAGGGTAACCTTGCTGAAAGAAGTGGCTAATAATACCCCCTAAATTTATCATTTCGTTTGGCAGTGTTATAGTCAAAATACTAACTTGTTTTACGAAAACAATGTTATCGATTCTGCTGTCGGTGTTCAGCAGGGTGACCCACTGGGTCCAGCACTTTTCAGTTTGGGAATTCAACCAATTATTTCAAATTTGAAATCCAAGCTGAATGTCTGGTACCTAGACGACGGTACACTGGGAGGTAGAGCAGATGATGTCCTCAGTGATCTTACTCATATTTTTCAAAATTTTAAAAATATTGGTCTTGAACCAAATATTTTTTTCCAATAATTTATCTACTTCTCATAGAGACACTTTAATTCAAAATTTTAATCATATTTGTCCAGGAATAAAAACTGTAACTACGGAATCACTATACCTGCTAGGTGCCCCGTTGTTTTTCGATAGTATTAAACCTGTTTTAAAACAAAATTTGATCAGTTTTTAAACCACGTTGATAAATTGTATAAATTAAACCCCCACATAGCTCTTAATATTTTAAAATATTGTCTTCTTGTACCTAGATTTACATACTTACTCCGCTCGTGTCCAGTCTGGAAATGTTCGGATATTTTACAACATATTAATAATAGTTTTAAAATAGCTATAGAAAAAATTCTAAATTTAACTTTAAATACAACAGCCTGGACTCAAGCTACTTTACCTATCAAATTTGGTGGCATTGGTGTGAGAAATCTTTCTAGCGTTGCATTGCCTGCTTTCCTTGCTTCCGTACATAGTGTCAGTGACTTATGTAATATAATTTTAAATAATAAAGTAGACCTATGCTTTGCTACGGAGGCAGAGCAGACATGGCAAACGCTCTGTCCTGGTGAAACTGTTCCACTGGAAGTTAACCAACAAAAACAGTGGGATATTCCGTTGGTACAGGGCGTGCAGAAGGATGTGTTTCATAATTTCCATAGTGACCAAGATAAGGCACGCCTTCTAGCTGTTTCGACTAAGGAATCTAGTCACTGGTTACACGCTTTACCATCAAGTAATCTCGGCACATTACTTGATGCGGAAAGCTTACGCATTGCCGTAGGAATCCGACTAGGAGTGGCGATTTGTCAATCCCATCAGTGTCCCTGTGGTAGCAGCGTCGACAAGTTTGGGCTCCACAGACTTTCATGTAAGAAAAGCGCTGGTAGGTTTTCACGACACAGTTCTTTGAACGATGTCATCCGAAGGGCTCTTTTCTCTATAAATGTTCCCACGGTTTTAGAGCCTTGTTGAATATTTAGAGACGATGGCAGGAGACCCGACGGTATGACATTAGCCCCTTGGGAGAGAGGTAAAGCCTAGGGCTTTACCTCTCTCCCAAGGGACTAATGTCATACCGTGTGTGGGATGCTACTTGCGTAGACACTCTGGCGGTCTCTCATCTCGGGGGTACCTCGTTTAGAGCCGGGGCGGCATCAGAGGCAGCTGAACTGAGTAAGTGGCGCAAATATGAGTCTCTGAGAGATGACTATATATTTGTGCCATTTGCTGTACAGACTATCGGTCCGTGGGGTCCACGTGCGGTGGGGTTCCTAAAGGAACTCCATCCGCGGCTGGTCGTTGCTGCTAGTGATAAGAGGGCTGGTTCTTTCCTCGCTCAAAGGCTAAATATAGCCATTCAGCGGGGAAACGCAGCCAGCGTTCTTGGCACGATACCGCGGGGAGTAGGACTATATGATATTTAAGTTTCTAGTTTTAGTTTTTTTTTATTATTATTATAGCTTTTAATATTGTATATATATTATAGTTAATAAACTCGAATTAGGAAAAAAAAAAAACTGAAAATAAAAGAAAAAAATCATATCTCGAAACAGGTTTTCTGGGACACCCGCGTTCGATTATTGCAATAATCACGTAGCATTTATTTCCTTATTAAAGTTATATTATACTATCATATATATCACAAACTAGCACGGGATTATATAAAATGATCATTAGATTGGTGTAAATTAATAGCTAGTTTTAGACGCAGTTTGCTAACTTTTAAAATTAACTTGCCTTTTAATAATAATAAAAACAAAATCACACAATTGAAGTGATAAAAGTAACTAGATTTATAAGAGTATATATTTATAAAATTATGTAATTGAAGATGGATAAGCGTACTGGCTAGCAGTCAGATGGAGACACATTGCAAAATGTTACGCCTTTTCACTTCACTCTTTTGCTATACGTAATAACATATAACATATATACATAGTAACCAAACCGAAGTTTAGTTCGAATTTGTTGTATGTCAATAAAAAGGAGTGATGAGCCGCTGAGTTCAGTAATTGTTCAAGGGTATAATTTTTTAATGGCAAACAATTTTCAAAGCGTTTGTTTTTGTCAACATTTATATATTACTAATAATATAAAATTAGTGACTCAAAAATTACTACCTACTACATTTTGTATTAAAATAAAACTATAATAGTTATAAACTGAAAGATCTATCCGTTGTTTAAATCAATCAAAAGAAATTTATCTTAAGTATAAGTGATATCAAATTTACATCGACTTATAAAAAGACACGATAAAAATATCAATGTATGATAGTAATGGAAGCGGAAATATAACGAAATATTGAATCATCTAACGTTTAAGGCGTTGAATTTAGCAATAAACTCCATTTCATTTCCAGCTTATGGAATCCTAAAATATGAATCTCCATTATATCCTTTTTTACTGCCATGACCTCTACGAACCAATTTGATTCAGTTCAACAACACTTCTTCAACCTTTCATGTTTTTAGTAGAAGTCATCGAAGAGATATATTAAAATAAAATTAATTGATTGAGTGTATAGGGGAATCCCACTATAATATACATATAAAAAAATAGGTCAACTTCTAGTTAAGGCTGAAGTTTTGTTATGTGAAAAAATAACTAAAATGTATAAATTGCGCCAAGTTCCTTGCCTATACGTTATTAGTAATGACTTGATGAGCACAATGTTAAGTAACTAAACAAAGTGACTTATTAAATGTATTAAACAATATACAGATTAAGCTTAACAAGTTTTGGAAGTTGTATTTTGTGTGTGAGTTTTTAAAGAAATGCTATTAAAATTACATATATTACCCCGTAAAGTGAACCCGTGCAGGCGGAGTTAAGTCAGTAATTATAAAATATTATTCTATATTCATTTGGGTTTGATAATTGGGTTTTATGGAAAATAAAATGAATTATGCAAGTAGAGCTGCTTAAACATTAGGGAATTAAATAAAACGAGATAAAGGGTGAAAGAGCGCGACAGAGAGAGAAAGAAATACTGCTCCGGTGTCTTGAAAATAAGACTATGAAACTATGATTTCCAAAATTCCCTTTTTTTCCAAAATTGCCTTTAACTTTTAATATAATATAAATTCCTGTGACATAAATAATATTATAATAACATAATCTGAATATTTATTATATCTTAGTGTCAATAAATTTTCTACTAAATCTGCAATGTCAACATTAACCATGATTTAGAGTCCATATTACATTATTACGTAAATGATGGTCCGATCCCTTTGTACACTATATGGCTTTTTTGAATTTTGTGATTACTATGTTCTTTTGCTGTATTTTTATAAGAAATTAGATTGGTATAAAAATATTAAAACTAAAACTGAAAAATTACAAATTATCTGTTCCTTTAACCTTGATTTCTTTGTAAACGTTTTATTTTAATTTATCTATAAATTAATACGTGAAGAGAAAACTTTGTACTGTTTAAGTATAATTCGCATGAAAAATTGTGAGATTTAACCATAGTTAAAAAAACTTATGTATCGAGAAGTAGCGTTTGGGCTTTATTTCTTCCACGGCTATTAAATGAGGCATTCCATCTTAGTCCTCACGGGTGACAACGCATCTACATTTTGATTTGTAATAGAGGATAGATGTAGATGTCCCATGGGCCGCAGCAACCACTTACCATCAGGTGGACTGTGTGCTCGTTTGTTACCCTTATCCTATAAAAAAAATTATGTGAAAATTATATAATTATTTTAAATTCTTTAAAGTCAGTAATTAATTTTATTTAATATGAATATTTAATCCTTTTGAGTGGACTAAGCAATATCACAATCTTAGGGAAAACAAAAGAATGTCGTTCTACTATATCTGCATCCTAAATATTAATTATTTCTTTAAGATTGGTTCACAATTTGCGAAGATATTGCATAACATACGTACATAAAGAAACAAAAGACAAACAAATAAACATTGAATTGAAAAACTATTTTTCTATATTCTATTAGTTGTTCCCCACGACTCGGCGCGTGTTATTTAGGGTTTTAATTTATTATGCGCCGAAGGCTAGTTGTTTTTCTAAAATAAAAGTAACCTAAGTTATATATTACTCTTTATAACACCAACTATTTTCCAGTGAAAGCACATGAGTCAAGAAACCGTACAGAGGCAAAACTTCTAAGGAGTTGTGAAAATTTTAACCTATTTCGGTAGGGTTGGCACAGGAAAATAAAATTAAATACACAAAACGTTTATTAGCTTTTATTTCATTCTTAAGATATAACATATTTTTTATATACTACTTATTCTAAATATTTTAAATTAAAATTTTTGTTTTTTACAATTTGTTGTGTCTTTTAATTAAATGATAAATTATAAATCTAATGTAAAGTTTTTTTAATAATCTATTGGAAAGGACTATGGTACGACAAATATACAATCTTGCACAGGTTTTAATACTTGACTACCAATATTTACAATATTTCTTTCGAGATCAAAATATTCGCAAAATTTTTGCTCAGGCAATTCAAATATTTATTTCAGATACATTCTTACATTGGCTGGAACTCAAACAAGCAACATTATTTGTTAGCAAGTTGAGTGTTGGAAATATATGTCCAAATAAATATTTAGAGGTCTTTTTATTAGAAAAGTAATACAGGATATTTCGAAGTGATCCTCACAGAGTCTATATGCCTTTTTTTATAACCAAAAAGTTTTGAAAGGATATCTATCTTCTCACCCGGCAGCATTTAACCACACTTGTCGTCTGAAATAATTAATAAAAAAAAACATGAACCTACGTATTTAATTTATAAAGTACGTTTAAATTTAAAAAAATATATTCAATTATAAATATTATGAATATAACTATATAATCACTTATAGGTAGGTAGGTCACTTATAGGTAGGTAGGTGAGTTATCTAACATTCAAAATAATAAATTATAGTGAAGTTACTACTGACCTAGTGGAGTCTTTGGGATAATTAAATAAATTTTATATTTTTATTTGTTCTATTACTGTTCATGCAAACAGTACAGTAAATCATTTTCACACTTATTATATTTCATGTGACATGAATAATTCTTAAACAATAAAATTCTACATTTATTATTCTTACCTTCACCCTGAGTTTGAGCACTGGCCGAGCCGGTATATAGCAGTTTTTCTCTGTACGTGAAGAGCCGTCAGTGCTCACGCACACATGCGCCTCAAGCTTGTAGTAGTGTTGCTATCACAGTGCGGTTGTATGAAGCTTTACCTCTGTACGTTACGGTTTCTTTACTCATGTGGTGAAAGTCCTGTCAAAATTGGACCAGCCATTTTGGAGATTAGCCGGAACAAACAGACAGAGTGACAAAAATATTAAAAAGATTATAAATTGTATTTTTTGTTCTAAGAACCGTACCAAGTATGACATGCATTTATTATTATCAGAATAACAGCTTTTTACTAATAAAAAGCTCTTATTTTGACATTACAAACAGAAACTATAATTTTATTTATTTTTAAAGATGTATGTTTAATTTCAACAAGTTAATCCCAGTAACAAAAATAATTTGAAACAGTATTGTTGTGGGAGTAAAGGAAGACGAAGTTCTATTTATCTTGACTTAGGTAAATCCCTCGAAACTGATAAACGATGAAGGTAAACATCTTAAAGTGATTAATAGTAATCCTTTGCAACATAATACAGAGGATTTAGTAGTAACAGAAACAGAAACTTTTTTATTCAATATAGATTATAAATAATGCTTATTGAAAGTCACTCTTTTGTATAATTACCACTGGTTCGAAAAAAAACACCTCTGTCCTGGGAAGAACCAGCTAGAAACCCAGTGGGACTTTTTTTAAAAATAACAGCTTACAATCATTTATGTTACACAAATTAACAACACAACAAATTAGAAATAGCTTGGTAGCGATCACCTCATTTCCAGGGGTTTTTATCATCTATAAATTCTTTAATACTATAATAACCCTTTTTATACAAACTTAGTTTAATAAAGTTTTTGAACTTTGAGCAGGTCAAATTTTGTATATTTTCTGGAATTTTGTTGTAAAAGCGTATACATCGCCCCAAGAATGAATTACTGACTCGATGGAGTCGAGTAACCGGTACTACTAGCTTGTGTCTGTTCCTAGTATTTACAGAATGAATATCACTTATTTTTGTAAAACTACTTTTATTTTTGTGTACGTACATTACATTTTCATAAATGTATTGAGAGGCCAAAGTTAATATATTAATTTCCTTAAATTTTTGTCGCAGCGACTCTTTAGGCTTTAAATCATAAATTGCTCTTATGGCCCTCTTCTGTAAAACAAATATAATTTCAGTGTCAGCTGCGTGTCCCCATAGCAAAATACCATACGACATTATGCTATGGAAATAGCTAAAGTAAACTAGTCTAGCTGTTTCAACACTAGTTAGACTTCTAATCTTTTTTACGGCATATGCTGCAGAACTAAGTCTGCTTGCTAGTTTTGATATATGGCCCCATTGAAGCTTCGCGTCTAGTGTGATTCCAAGAAAAATGGTGGTATCTACAAGACTCAGGTTCTTCCCATTTAAAATTACATTAGTATTTAATTGCTTGACATTTGGAGTCATAAATTTCATAAATTTCGTTTTAGTGCCATTTAAATGCAAATTATTAACATTGAACCAATTTACTAATTTAGATATAGCATTATTAACTTCGTCATATTTTAGCAATTGTCGACTTAATTTGAAGATTAAAGAAGTGCCATCTGCAAATAATACTATATCATGGTTATCTCCTACTATGTAAGGTAAGTCATTAATGTATACAAGAAACAAAAAGGGGCCTAGAATTGAGCCTTGAGGCACGCCCATCTGTACCATCGACCCGGAAGAACTCATACTGTTAATGACAACTTTTTGCGTTCTCTTAGTTAAATATGAAATAATTAATTTAAGAGCATTACTTCTTACACCGTAGTGTTGCAGTTTCCTGATTAATGTTTCATGGTGAACACAATCGAAGGCTTTGGATAGGTCACAAAATATACCCAAAGCATCCTGTGAATTCTCCCATGCATTAAATACATATTTAATCAGCTCAACACCGGCATCAGTTGTCGAGCGACCCCTTGTGAAACCAAATTGATTTTTATGAATTAAATTATTTATATTAAAGAAATTTAACATTTGATCAAGAATAATTTTTTCAAAAATCTTACTAAGTGTTGGTAGTACAGAAATAGGTCTAAAATTAGCGGGGTCTAATGTACTACAAGATTTAAATAAAGGTATTACTTTACTATACTTCATTAAATCAGGAAACACCAGATTCGATACTAGTATTAAAAATAGTAGCTAAATGAGGCGCGATTGTATCTATTATAGACTCAATAACTTTAACGAAAATCCCTCACAGATCCGCAGTTTTCTTAACATCAATACTTTTAAAATATTTTACAATATCTTTTGATGATATTTTATGAAATGTAAAATTCTTTGTACACGCATTTACATTTTGTTTAAGTAATGATTCAGCGACCGCAGGAGAAGAATTCAGTGACTTAGTGGTTAATATCGGAATATCATTAAAATATTTCTCAAAAACCATTGCAACGTCCTGATCTGATTCGGTTAATTTGTTATTAACACTTAACTGGTAGTTTGAATTGCGAGAGTTAATCTTACCAGTTTCGCTATTAATTATACTCCATGTCATTTTAATTTTATTAGAAGCCGTCTTAATTTTGTTGCTCAAATGCAAAGACTTGGCTGTGGAGCACACTCTTTTAAATATTTTTGAATATTTTTTTACATATTCCCTAAATTCGACGCTATGATTATATGACCTTTCATGGTAAAGATCATATAACCTATGTCTGCTCTTATGGACTTCTACTGTCGTCCATTCATTAAATGACTTCCGACTGTTCAAGGAGAATGTTTTAGAAGTAAAAGTATTATTAAATTCATTGCAAATAAGCTTAAATAATGTTCCATACAAAAAATTTGGATCATTTTGGTATGTAAGTGATGGAAGTTTTTTCACTATGTTACTTCTAAATTTCTCCAAGCGACGTGCATTTACTGGAACAAACACAACTTTCTTACCTACTTGCTTTTTGTGAACATATGGTAACGAAACTACTTGTCCACAGTGATCAGAACTTAATTTTTGAATTATACATTTATGCAACGGCTTCACATTTGTAAAAATGTTATCTATACATGTTGCACTAGATTGAGCTATACGCGTTGGCTCTAGAAATAAATTAAAAAGACCATATGATTTAAACAATGATCTAAATTTAATATTGATTGAGGAAGCTTCTAGGAGATTGATGTTAAAGTCTCCACATATTACAACAGATTTATTCCGTTTATTAAGCTTAGCAAAAACTTCCTCCATAATTTTTTCAAAAGTATCGTATATAGAACATGGGGGTCTGTAGACTCTCACAACAATGAGGTGCTCAAACTCAACACATGCCATTTCTACAGTTCGCTCAACAGAGAGGCTCACAATATCTTTACGTTCTTTACATGACAATAATTTACTAGCTAATATTAAGGAGCCACCTCTTAAAACCGTTTCTCTATTGTAAGAACTGACCACCTGGTGATTACTGAAGTTAAACATTAAGTTATAAGCTTTTAACCAATGTTCAGTAATACATAAAATATGAATATTGTTGCTATTTAAGAACAACTCAATTTCTAGCTCTTTGCCTTCCATGCCTTGTATATTTTGATGCACCAGGTGTATAAAATTTTCATTATCACTCCGTGGAGTCAAACAATTAAAGATTTGTAAGCTACATTCTAAATTATTTAAATTATTACAACTGCTAGAGATTACCTCTATTGTCTCATTTTCTAATTTAAATTACTTGGAACTGATTCCAAATTACATATTAAGTCATTACACTGCTCAAAAGGAGCAGATGTCTTTGTAGCCAAGTCCTTGGCTGAGTTAATATATAAACAATAAGATAGCACATTTGCTATCTGTCTTAAAATATAGTTAGATAGGTAATACCTATCATTAGTCAAAATTTTCTTAATTAAATTATTTATGTCTATTAAATTACATTTATTATTATAATTATAACAATTAAATGTCAAGTTTATATTATTATTACATGAAAAGTTATTCATTAATAAATTTAAATCATATCTTATTTTATTTTCCTGCAGCCAACCCTGTATGTAAGGCAATGTAAACAAGATAATTTTATGTACATTTAAATTATTAAGATTATCAATATATTTTAATAATTGATTTTTATTTAGATTGCCTCGTCTCCCAACAAGAATTATTAATGTGCTATTAGGGCAAAATTTACTAGCTAA
Source organism: Parnassius glacialis (assembly GCA_033319125.1). NCBI lineage: Eukaryota > Metazoa > Arthropoda > Insecta > Lepidoptera > Papilionidae > Parnassius > Parnassius glacialis. Next base: position 33,594,915 of record JAVANC010000005.1, on the reverse strand, counting down.
AACTTTATTCATTATATGACTAAAGGATGCTCCTGGCATGCAATAATTACTAATCATATGTCCTTCTAAACAGTTATTTAACATCATGCCCAAATTTTTGCCTATGTCATCACAATACATAATAACTTTATTTTTTTTAATATTTACATTGCTTTTTAAGTTTATATCCTTTGTCATGACACTGTCATAGAATGTAGGTGAAAATAATAAGTCCTTACTGTTTACTTTGTTATTTACACATATTGTCCCCGATGAACCTGGTATGGAGCGCTGATACTCACTCTGATGTTTTATTAAGGAGTCAAAGCGCTCCTCATTATATTTACATGATTTTACCAGATCATTCATGGCCAATATGTGTTCTTTTATCTCATCTTGAGCCGATGCATATTTATTTGATAAAATTTGTAGGGATTTTTTAAGGGATAAAATTGTTGAATTAAGACACTCTATATCAGTCTCATAACAGTGATTCATATTTTCCACCTCAATTGAATATATTTTAAGTTTATTAATTAATTGTTGCTTTTCTTTGCATACATTTATATAATTTTTAACATTAATTTTAGTTTTAATTAATTTTTGAATTTTTCTAATATATTTATTGATTTTCATATATTTCTTTAATTTTTTTCTACTGCAGGTAGTCCTTGATGCTGTTCTTGATGTGACATAATCATCACCAGTCAAATAAATTGTTGTGGAGGGTTGCAATGCTTTAGAAGATTCACATTCTATGAGCTCGTTGAACAGACTTTGAGTTTGGGACGCTTTCATGTTGTCTATGTAATGTTTTAATTGCACAATCTGCTCATTAGCCTTACTTAACTGTAACTGCAATGCAGCAATTAATCTGAGGGATTCCTCATATTCCTTGCTGCATTGGTCAAACTCATCGACTGTTCTCTGAAGTAGATCCCTTTCTTTTGAAACAAATGTATATTCTGTATGCAACTTAACCATATCACTTTTTAGCTCAGTATTTTTAGCTACTATATTTATTATTTCTTTTTCATTGTCATCCCTTTCTTTACATAAAAGCTCACACTGCTCCTTTGACGCATTAAGTTCTTGAAGCGCTATTTGAAGTTGGTTCTCCAATTGGCGCGTTTTGGCGTTGCGTGTATTCATTTTACTATTAAGTGTAAATAGCAAAAGAAAACAAAGAAAGAAAACCAAAGAAGCAGAGTAAGCAAATGACTAGATGTTTGAGTTTATTTACAGATCTTAAATTAAATTATCATGTAAATAGTTCAGAATGAAATCCAGAACAATACTTACTTAACAGGTAAATCTTAAAATGTTAAAGGGATAACAAGAATTACACTTACAGTAAATTTAAACGATGTTCGTTACAGCTGTTACTTTTGGTTGGAACTTGGAACACTAAACACAATGTAATTAAAATAGGTACTTCTGAGTTTTACTTATTTCACAAATACAAATAAGTCGTATTTAACAACTGTAACTCAAAATTGAGGTGGATATTATCAATTTACAATATTTAATTTTTAAAAATAGTTGGGAGCAATTATTTTACAACTTGTCACCAGGGTTGCCACAGAAAAAAAAAAGAAAAAAAAAAGTAGTAGTAGTAGTAGTTTAAATAATGTTACTTGGGTCACTATAAGTAATAATTTCCGAAGTTCTTATCGAGAACAATATGAACAACTGAATGAACAATAATATGGTCTTGATAATGATTTATTTAATTAACGCCGACTCCACAAATATTGAATGAATCTAATTTTACGGATATTGTAGAGTCCAATTTTTACTTATACATAGATTGAAGTGTCGTAATAAGAGCACATTATATCACCTATTTTCACGGATGGACTGAGTGCGTCAAAGGTCTGATGTTATAGTTAACTCGGGCTAACTTTAACATTTCGGTCCGAATCCGATCAAGACAGGGCGAACTTACTGTAACTTGAAGTTTGTTTGCCGTACGTCTTGAGTGATGCAAACGACTTGAAACGTCAGGATTTTGAAATAAGTAAAATTAAAGATATTAGTATAATCCATAAAATTAGTTTCATTTGATGTGGTAAGTAATCATGTATACATTTAGTTTTGAAAAAAATTGTACAATTACAATTTACAGTTTAAAAAACAATAGTAGTACTAATAGTAGTATTTAAGGTGCTCGTTTGCCATATTATGCTATTAATGTTTTAAATGACATGTGAAGTTCCCTTGCAAGTGTTGCGGCAGCGCAGTGGTAATTCAATCGGCAGGTTTTAATTGTCTCGAACCCCAAGCTCGTAACAATAATTTATTTTGGCCCAGCTTTGAGGCCATGTGGGCTAGGATACTAAAGAATAAGAAATAAGGAATAAACATATGGTACATCCATGTCGGAGCTATATTATGGTTGTAGCTCGAATAGATGGGCTCGACCAAGGAAGCACCACCAGAATTACTGCGTAAAATAGATAAGCGGTGCTTTGCTTATTGATTATACATTTTTAATTATTTTTAAGTTATACTTCTTTTGGGGCGTTTGGGAAAAATGATGGAGAGTGAATTTTTACGATGCACGCGCACACTGACACCTAAAAGCGACATCTTCAGCGGGTAATTGTTTTTCAAGTTTTTTATTTTGTAATGCTAAAGAAGTAAAATTTCCTACGTGTGTACACACACACACACGTTTTTTAATCGAGAATAGATGTAGATGTCTATGGGCCACAGCATCCAATTACCATCAGGTGGACTGTGTGCTTGTTAGTCACCCTTATTCTATTATAAAGAACTAAAAAAGCACATTGCAGAATTGAAACTCGTGCCGGCATGGTACACCTTAGCTCTAGCCATTGGGCTCTTGAAAAGTTGATATCTATGGTGAATTTTCTATTCATTTTGTGCTGTAGAGTAAAGTTTGTTGTTTTCTGCATGAAAACACGTAGAAAACGAATTTTCCCCGAAATGAAAACTAGCTAGATCGATTTTTTCACCCCCGTAAACCGATTAAGTCGTTTTCGAGAACGCAATTACAAACAAACTAACGACACCGAATTCGAAACGCACCAGCTTTATGCTGCTATATTTGTTGGTTTTCCGAGTTTCTCTACTCAGCTCACCACTTGCCCTTGTGTTTCGTTTTACGTTGAAGTTTCTCATTACCACCATATAGTGGATTTTGGAAGAATGCATGGCTCGAGAGAATTTTCTCATAAATCTCCTCCACTTCTTCATCGGGATGTGCTTATATATTTTTTAGTGTTCTTTAATGCATTTGGTGATTCTGAGTATAAGTAATAAGTTTTTACAACGTTGTTAACGAGATACTAGCAGAAGATAAATCTAACACCTTCTTAGGACAGAAGGTCTCTCACATGGTAATATAACAAGTTGCTGAATTTGAGGATTACGGTGTAGTGGTGGTGTAAGTATATCCACTGTCTTCCTGTGAGTGTTAAAATGCGACAAAGAGAAACAAGTCAGGGGTTGGGCGTTAGCATATTTCTGATGACTACTAATTAGTAATAAAAATCTTCAGTTGTCAGCCCGTTTTTTAAGTGTGGTAACTATGGCAATACACTCCCAATGAAGATAAGTAGGAAGTGACGACCCTCAGCTTCGGGCGGCCCTGCTATTTCTGGTTATGTTGGCGATCGTGGTAACGTCAGGGTTTGCTAAGAATCTTCGGTGGATGTTCAGTTCGGTGAAGGACGAGAAAAACCTGCAGCCGAAAAAAAATAGACAAGTTGTGCTGGGATATTATAGGATTATCTGAAGTCGGAAGAGATAAAAAAAATAAAAATGCAGTAAAATATTTTATAACATAGATTGATATTTGATACTTACTTGATTAATATATATTTTTACTTTTTAATTAAAATCTGACTATTTTCTTCTGGGCAAAGGCTTTTTTTCCAAAAGGCCAAAACATTTTTAATAATATAACAGAATCGTTAAGCAATATGTTTAATGAACTCTAAGGATTTATAAGGTTGAATGTTTCTATACAGGTAGAGCGCTCTCTATACAGGTTTCAGAAATTCAATTTAAAGAGAATAAAGACGAAACAATACCATTATTGGTTAATGGAGAAATTGCGTGCTAGGAATTACGGACGAGAGAGAAAATTGCTATTTTCAATCATCTTTAGGTAAAAGACAAATAGTGAAGTATGTTATAATTTAAAATCATTTTTAATCTTTTCTAGTTCATATAATGATGATATTTAAGTATTGTGACGAAAAGATGAAATATCGGCGTGAAACAATTGAAACATCACTTTAATAAAAGTAATTAAAGGTATTTTCCCTTATTTTAAACAGCTGCGACACTACTCGTATTTGCTTACATCTGAGTCACAGTTAATGAACGTGGCAAGACGAGCACGAACGAAAAACACGAACGAACGAAAAAAAAATAAACAAAAAATATTATTGTTTCTTCTATTTTTACCGGCCAGTAAAATGCACAGCTGGACATGGGCTTCTCCCTCTGTAGGGAGGATCAGCCATAATCATCAAACTTGTCATGCGCATTGACGATTACTAGACACAGTACCAGCCGTCTCGCTACTTTAATGCTGCTGCTTTATAAAAATATATTTACTATTAATTTTAATAAAAAATTACTATTTCATACTAAGGTTTGCTGCCACAAAGTGCTGCAATAACATACCACCTCCGATCAAAAATAGCAACACAGTTCGTACTTTTAAAATAAAAACTAAAAGAATACTTTGATTATTACCTTAAGAATAACTAGTAGAATTCTGTGACGAAGTATTACACCTTTCTTATGGAGTATACTGTGTAAGTTTTAAAATTATAAAAAACTTACTTTATTTTTTTTTATTTTACTTCGAAAATGAATTCGAATATAATTTTGAAGTTCAGTCTGAAGTTTGAAGGACACTATTATTAATATATTTGTGATATTTTAGCGACATCTGGAAGATTATTAGCCCTCATTTCAAAATAAATTATATCAATAATCTTAGTGGTGTGGTGACGTTTTGAGGATAAGTTTCTAAAAGAAATACTTGCTGTTATGTGTAAAGGAAGGTTCGTGAGGTATATCATCATCATCATCATTACAGTCTTTAATAAGTCCACTGCTGTACATAGGCCTCCCCCAAGGAATGCCACAAAGCACGGTCCTGAGCCAGCTGCATCCCCATCGACTTCCTGCATGTCTTACCAGGTCGTCACTCCATCTAGTGGGGGTTCGCCCTACACTTCGCCTACCGGTACGAGGCTGCCACTCGAGAACCTTTCTTCCCCATCGGTTGTCGGTCCTTCGAGCTACATGGCCGGCCCACTGCCACTTCAGATTACTAATCTGTTGGGCTATGTCGGTTACTCTGTTTCTACTGTGGATATCCTCATTTCTAAGTTTATCACGCAGAGAAATCCCGAGCATAGCCCTCTCCATAGCTCGCTGAACGACGTTGAGCTTCCTCATACGGCCAGCAGTGAAGGACCACCTCTCAGATCCGTAAGTCATCAACACGCACTGGTTGTACGTGTACGTGAGGTATATAGAAGATCTTATTCCTAGAGATATCGTAAAGATTATATCAAGATGGAAGGGTGTTTAAAATGCAACACAGAATACTTTGAAAAGTAGGAAATATATATCTTTCTTTTTCGTTTTTTTTTTAAATGTTGCTTTCACACTAGGATTTTCTCCTGTATCGTGGAGGCAGTTTACAAACATGAATTGCAAAAGGAACAGTTATTGTAGCTGGAACAATTATTTGTAGGCTTTACAAATACTTGTTCCGTCCGGGATTCGAACATGCGACCACCAGCGCTGCAACTCAAGCCACTAAGCCACTGCACCACGGAGGAGTCTATATTAGTTTACAACATATAAATTGTTTTATTTATGAGCTAGCAAAACTTAAATATCGGGGTTTCCATTACTTACGTGAGGTATTGGGGGGGGGGGGGGGGTCGAGCCGAATATCACCCAATCTCACGTGGGGGAGTGGAAGGGTGTCGGCAAATATCATTTAATTTGTTTTCCGCAAGAAACAGTGTAAAATTTCGAAAAAAGTGGATTAAGTTAAGTAAAATATGGCTTAATCCTATACAGTAACATTTATCGCGGTAAAGCGAACTCCACAAAATGTATAAAAATAACTAAGCAAATTATGTCATCTCTTATTTCAAATAAACCCAACACAATCAAGTACAGATTAGCGTATATACATTAAAAACATTAAAAATATTCATTTTGAAAAATCTCAAATAAGATTTAGGGGGGGGGGGGGATTGAGGTGGTCGATCACCAGAGGAAAGGGGAGTCTAGAAAAATCGCTAAGATCGCCTCACGTAATTATTGGACGACCCCTATAAGGCATAATCTTTTTTTATAGAATATAATAGTTTTTTGTACCTGATCTTTTAGTAATAATTATGAAGAGCGTGGCGATGACAATTGTGCAACAAAAATAAATTATTTAAAATAATTTTACGTAACCTACATAATATTATATTATTTAAATATACTTTAAAAGCAACTCGTTAAGTTATTAAATTAAAATATCTCTGCATATTTAAGGCTATTAAGTTCCATCCAGTTATCGTTGAAGCACAGTGGCCGTTGATTCGGGATTATGGAATTATTGAGCCAGTGACCTCCGCTGCTATTGTTGACCTGCTTTGAATAATGCGTCTACGATGCCGATAGAATAATAGTTTAAGTACATATGTATTTCAACTACTCGTATTATATTTAAGTCTGAATTTTGAAATCTCAGGTGAAAAAGAAACACAAATTAAATTCACAAAAACTTTTGAATGACTATTAAAGGAATATCTTTCAGTAATCAGCATTTCGTTCTATGTGTCATCATTATCATCATCATTACAGCCTTTCACAACAGCCACAAAGCACGGTCCTGAGCCACCTGCATCCATCGACTCCCTACATGTTTTAACAGTTCACCAGTCACACTTCGCCTACCGGTACGAGGCTGACGAGAAGATGTGTTGTAATCTCTCGAACGATGCCCAATCAAGTTGAATCTGTCGATTGACCTCTCGATCGAAGTTGGACTTACGTAGTCGGACTATTTTTCCCAGGTAAACATACTCGTCAACAAGTTCAAGCTTAGTACTCCCAACAACTACCAGCACAGCTGTGACATGGACGTTACACAAGATCTTTGTTTTGTCCATGTTCACCTTAAGACCTATCTGTTGGGAGGCACTGTTAAGGTTATTGAGCATAAAGCTTAGGTTCTTTAGCTATGCTGCTCTAAGGACTATATTGTAGGCAAATCGAAGGTGAGTGACGTAGTTGCCATTGATTTTAATAGCATATCCTTTCCAGTCCAGTTGCTTGAAAACGTCTTTCGATGCAGCTGTGAGGACCACCATATAGGACGAAATAAAGAGCTTCTGAAGGACATCAAGTACCGGTTTTCCACCTGCTTTTAGAAGCTCCGCTGTAATTCCACCCTCGCTCGGGGACTTTATGTTTTTAAGGTGCTGGAGAGCCATTCTAATCTCGCTAAGACTGACATCCGAAATACTTGTATCATCGGAATAGTGCCGGATAAGACTTGCTTTTGGATAGCTATTTACACTTGCGTGTGGCTTCAAAGATGACGTGTACAGCTGCCCATAGAACCTCTCAATCTCACTCAAAATCTCAGGTGTCCAGGAAATAATGTTGCCACATTCAGTCTTCAGCTTCAACAGTTGGCTCTCGCTGGCAGAGAGATCTCTAGCAAAGACTTTGGAGCCCTGGTTCCGCCCGATCGCTTTTTCAATACGAGTTGTATTGAAGTTGCGTAAGTCCCGCCGCATGGTTTTGGAGATTTGTCTGTGCAGCTGATTGTATGCTGTCAAATCTGCTGAATACTGTAGCTTCATTTCCCGTCTAAAAGCCACGAGATTAAGAGTGCGAACGGCATTTTTGTGTTGTGCGACGGCTCTTGCAGAACTTGTCTCCGACCGCTTCCACGTCAGTTTCCACTAGCTTGTCATTCATGTGTAACAATTTTAAATTCTATCCACATCAAGTCAATGGTTTGCCAACCACCACTGTGTGTTATTATAAATATTTTCTGGCGCACATGATCGCATTGTGGTCTTCATTGCCGCTAGAACCAAAGATTGAAGACTAAGAGTCTTCAAGAAATAACTCTCTTCTTCCTTAAACTTAGCTTAGCTGTTGCAAATCATCACGGGCGATGCTGGTTACTTACCGTTATGTGAGCCGCATACGCGTTTGCCCTCCTCTCCTATAAAAATAACATTTCTAATTATATTACAAAAACAAGAAAGTTTGACTGTTTTTCATATACATACATACTAAATACTACAAATAAATAAAATTGAAGTGTCTGTTTGTTATATCAAAATAACAAATTTTTACTAAATGCATAATATGTTAGTATATACGGTACCTACATATAACAAAAACACAATATTTTAAATTTTTGTCTCTCTGTTTGTTCCGGTTAATCTACGAAATGGCTTGACCGATTTTGATGGGACTTTCATTGGCGAATAGCTGATGTTATAAAGAGTAACTTAGCTACTTTCATTTTAGAAAAATAGTTAGGGGTTCCGCGCAAAACAATTAAAACCCTAAATTACACGAGGGCAAATTCGCAGAGAACAGCTAGTCTGTAATAATTCATTACCTTATTCTCCGACGTCAGTCTGCAAGTTACCGCTTTTTGTGGCTTAGATAACATTATTTAAAGGGCTTAATCTTGGGCTATTAAGTAGCAAAGGATTACGGTTAATCACTCTAAAATGTTTACCTTCATCTTATGTCAGTAGAGAGGGATTAATCTAAGTCAAGATAAATAGACCCCTGCTTTTATTTTCTCCCACAGCGATACAATAGTTTCAAATTATTTTGAATTTTTAAACAGGTTTTATGAATTCTTGTTTGAAACAAAACTTAAGATCGTTATTACAATTAAATTATATATTTGTTCTGTTTACTTGCCGCAGTTGAAAATAATTGAATTTTATATTTGATAATAGGCGTAGCTCGCTCAGAAACTCAGAATACAAGGGTATAAAAGTGCATAGTACATTTATATGTTTGTTATGCTAAGTGATAAAAACCGAAAATTTTTAATACTTGTAACAATGCATTTTATCTTTATCTTCGACGTGTCATTATGATTATTAATCGAGAATAATGGAGTCTGACCATTCGCAACGTAATTCTACCACATTCATGTTTTGTCTATTTAATGAAAATCAGTTGTAATTCGATGTTTGGTGGAATTCATGCTGCTATTACCAATTGCTTCTTCTGTTGTGGGTGATGTCGATGCCCTCCAGTTTAACAAGTTGTTTTACAACAAGTTGTACATTATTACATTTGTTTTCTGAAATATTGTTGAAATATTAACAATGGTGAAAGATCTACGTTTTTATTGGTCAGATATTCGTTTGAGAAATCTCATTTAAATTAATATTTAAAGTTCCCTCTATTCATTAATCTATGTACAGAAATGTAGTTCCATACTCGTATGTGTCAAATAATAGGGAGGGTTAAAGGCCTGTCACATGTATGCAATGTGTTTTGTGGTACTAACAAGATAAATTTGACGATCCACATTAACAACACCTGCTTGTTGCGAGATATTACGCTCCTTTTCCGCCGGTAAAATATAACTGTGCTTAAAATACCAAGTGTTGAGCTATAATGTTGTTTGAAAGAATTACAATACAGAATTTTAGATCTGTGAGAACATTAAAATGGTAACTACAGTCACATTAATTAATTTCAATCATAATCCTATAAATAAGAATGTTTCTCGAGTGGCAGAATACGCAGATAGTCAATACTTGTGGGTGGCTTACTTTGTGGTAATCTTTGGTAAATGGCCACTGCAGCTCTTGAGTAATTGTAGCTAATGTTGAACAGAGAACTGTTTAGTTTTCTGATAAGTATATTATATTCTTTTCATGAAAGTTTCCATCAGGAAATTATCACTTATAGATATTATAAGATTTAACAACACTAAAAATTAACAGGAAAAAGTACTCGCAGTAAGTGTTTATTGACATAGTGAAAAGTAAGCAAGCAATTTTTGTTAGAATCCTGGTGTCGGCGCCACTGATAATGTTAACTATATTTATTTTAGTTAAACATTAATTTGCATCTTACTCAACCCCGACAAAAATAATAAAATAGGTGCAGCGAACAGAACTGATCAGTGAAGTCAGCTTAGTACTACAAAATAGCAAATAGTAAAATAATATATCTTTAATTTTTTTTGTAGTTTAGTCCGTAGTCCTTATCTGCCGCTATCGCCAGGGTAACTGTATTATGGTTGAAATAATAGCACACAATAGCACAGAGAATAGCAGCATAATACAGCTGTGCTTCGTATGATAAGTACAGAGAACTTTTTACTAGTATCCTTTGTTACTAGTTATGTGGCATTCCTCATCTTAGTCTCCGGGAGTTATAACGTATCTTGGTTTTTATTCTTAATTTACAATAGGTTAAGGTATCTATGGGCGATAGCTTGCACTTAACAGCATATCGACTGCATTTTTTTTTGCGGATGGAAAATCATCTAATGACGCCTTTCGCTGTGGGTGGAGCGGAAGGGAGTGTCAGACTTTTACTGACTAAAAACCATCCGTGTTCCATCAGTGCCCTTACGTTCCGGAGCCGCGGTATCTCTTTCGAACAGCCCGCAGCCCCGGCAGGCGTCGGCCCTTGCGGCCCCTTCACGCTGCTGACAGCTCTTTGAGGCGCGCGTGGAACAAAACGCGCCGTCGACACGGCCTGTCGTCGTTAGACGGACGGACGGCGAGCTACCCATTGCTCGCCGTCCACAGGCCCGCGCCTACGGTGGCCGGGGGCCACAACGTAGCCCCCGACGCCCGGGGTGTCTCCCGCGGCGGCCGGGAAGGAAAGCTGTTGCTCTTTCCTTCTCCCGCTCCGCCATCTCCTTCGCTAGCATCACTGCTTCGCAGAAGGTGGTGACGGAATCCCATTCCGTCTCGCTCCGGACCATGGCTTCGACCAGGGCCGGACGCGAGAGGTCGCCGCCGCCTATCGCCGCTACGAGGACACGGCGGTGCTCCGCCCAAGCAGGGCACACCTCCACGGTGTGCTCCACCGTGTCCTCCGGTCGATCCTCGGTATCGACTGCATACGGTACGCTTGTTGGTTATCCTTAATAACAGTCTTAAAAAATACTTAGCGATAAATCGCTACAGTACGCATACGATTATAAAAATTCATTAACAAAATTCCATTGACATTTCGTTATTTTTGGTTCTTAGCAAGTTTAACAGGTAAAGTACTATATTATGTTCTGCTTATCTTATTACTTTAGTTTGATACTGTACCGAAATTTTAATTGTGATGTACCAAAGAGTTTGTTTCCTTTATCACTCTTCTTTTACTCAATGGGCTTAAAATAAAATTAAATTAAATCGGACAGTTTTTGTTAATGATTGCCAGTTAATGTATAAATAAACAACGATCGTTTTTATTCAGGATATTCAAAGAAACTGCTGGAGTAAATGGCTACCAATTGACGTTAATAGGAGACGGAGCCTCGTTTCACGACAAAGCGATCGACACTAAATTCAGTCGTAAATTTCTTTTATGTTGTGAAATTGAACGTTCAAAGTATAATTTTCGACCAAGAGGCCAATTTAGAATAAAATTTGCAGCTAATTAGATTCTTAAGTATATGTAGAAGCTACGCCCTGATGGAAAGACAAAACGCTTAACACCCAAAGGGTAAGAACTTCATCTTTACATAAGAATTACATACGAGTACAAGATTTTTATAGGTTCGTTCGTTTTACTTTCGCGAATACGCATCGGGGCAACGCGGCAGAACTTACTTGCCCTAAATCCCTATAAAAAATGAGGGAAGACCTGTACCCAGCAGTGAGACGGTATATAGGCTGTAACGTTTTTAATTAACTTTTTCATATTATGTTGAAATAAATATCTTTCTAAATATAAATAGAATAGAATAAAAATAAGAATAGAATAGAAAACAATTATTTTAATTCAATATTGATTACAAGAAATTCTTATTGAATGTAATTTTTTATTTTACCATGTAGTTCGAAAAAATCCTCTATCCTGGGAAGAACCAGCAAGAAACCTAGCGGAACTTTTTTTTAAATAAGTTTTTCAATACAAATGATTATAAACTATTTACAAAATTTATTTTAAAAACAGCTTGGAAGCGACCACCTCATTCATTCATTCAGGTAATGAGATACCTTGTATATTTTCTGGGACTTTGTTGTAATAGCGTATATATTGTTCCAAGAATGAATTACTGACTCTGTGGAATCGAGGGACCGGTATCACGAGCTTATGTTTATTCCTAGTGTTTACAGAGTGTATATCCCTTTTTTTTTCTAAAACTGTCTTTGTTTTTGTGAACATACATTAATTTTTCGTAAATATACTGAAAGTTCAAAGTTAATATATTTTAATAATAAAATAATTTTAATTTTTCTCTAAGAGACTGAGAGCGGTTTAAGGTTGTAAATAGCTTTTATAGCCCTCTTCTGCAAAACAAAAATAGTTTACTAAATCAGCCGCATTTCCCCAAAGCAAAATGCCATAAGACATTATGCTATGGAAATAACTGAAATAAAATAATCTAGCTGTCTCGACACTATTGAAATCTCTAATCTTTTTTACAGCATAAGCTGCAGAGATGTGTCTGCTTGGTAGTTTGGATATATGGGGGCCCCCACTGAAGCTTTGCGTCGAGAGTGATGCCAAGAAAATCAGAGGATTCGACAGGGCTCAGTTCTTCACCATTTAAAAACACAATCGTTGTTGTAAATTTAATACATTTAGGTTTATTGCCATTTAAATGCAGATTATTAACGTTAAACTAGTACACTAATTTTGATATAGCATTATTGACTACGTCACATTTAAATGATAGACGATTTTTCTGCCGACTTCCAAAAAGGAGATGGTACTCAATTCGACTGTATTTTTTTTACGTGTGTTACCTCATAACTTGTTACTGGGTGAACCGATTTCAATGATTCTTATTTTATATGAAAGCTGATAATTCTCTTGTGGTCCCATTTGAATTTGATCAAGGTCAGACCAAATGTTTTTGAGTTATTCTTAAATAACTTATATTGAAGTCGGCTGTAGAAAATTTTAAATTTTAAATTATTTATTTGGTTTTCGCTGGAGTTTACACCCCCCAGCGGGAATATATTGTCAATTTTCCACAGACATTTTACATTGCTCGCACAATTTTCATAAATTTATTACACACTGAGGGTGGAGAAACAATTTACGCTATTTGTTTTTAACAATAGATACAGTAATAAAAGATAACCAAAGGGCACATACATATTCTTAGTCTATAATTATAAAACAATAATAACTATAAAAACTAGCAGATAAATAACAAAAAAAAAAAACAGTAATGAAAAAGACAGAAATAAATTGTAAACTTTATATATTCTTTAGTTTATAATTATTTTTATACCTACTTACTAATTTAACGCTATTTACAGTCTTATTGAAGCTCTTTAGGTTCTTAAGTATTAAATCTTGTCTATTATTTTCTTGTGTCAGTATAAAGTAAGGTATAAAGCGTTAGTCCGAAACTGCCATTACTTTCGGACATAGAAATTCGAATATAGATGACACAAATATCGAAGTGGACAGAAATCATAAATTTCTGCTATTATTGAATACTTGAAGCACATATTTTAAAAATGATACGATCATAGTGAAATATGGCTTCATTTTGACCAGTGTTCCAGGAGTACCTTTCCTTCTTTTGTAAATGAGGACATTTTAAGTTGATTATTTGTTATACTCTGCAGATTTTTTATTAGCGTGCAAGTTTTCGTGAATGATAGCTAAACTATTGTTTATATTCAGTAAGTAAATTCTAACTTCTGGGCATAGGCTTCCTCCCATTTCTAAAATCATTTTAGAGCGGGGAAGATTCCGCCATGCAATATCAGAGCGTGTTGTCGGACTAAATATCAAAATGCTTTTAATTTCTTGGTAAGCAGGATTTCTCAAAGCCTATGTTATAACTAAAAGAAAAAGAAACAAATATAATATATTATAGGTAATTTGCAAAAATCATTCTTCTCCGTTACTACAAATTATTTTTACACACTTTTATACACAGTACCTACTTTGACCTGTATGCATCTATGTATGGTATGTATACAATGTGATCAAATTTTATAGATCAGTTTTACCTACTTTCAGACATCTGAATAATTTGAAATACGATCTACAATAAATTCATGACCAGTATTGATCTCACCCTGTATTTTTCTCACTGAGATCATCACATGGTGTGATTTACAATAGTTACACAATAATAATCCCACGAGCTTAAGCTTCGCTATCTCTCTAACCCATGTTAATGTCAGGCTTAAATTATAAAAGGTAATTTATAATAGTAAAGACAAAACTGCGGCATACCTAGTCAAATAAGTATAACTACAATAGCTTTATTGCATTTTGAACGCTAATATGATTTATGTTATATTATTTGTATATATTTACTACCTTCATCTTCGAATAATAGGAAAGATACATCAAATATGGTATATAGGTGTAACTAAAGATGCAACGACATGATCTCATCCCTTTTTTTTTTTGCGGATGGTTAATCATCTAATGACGCCTTTCGCTGTGAGTGGAGTGGAAGGGAGTGTCAGACTTTTACTGACTAAAAACCATCCGTGTTCCTTCAGTGCCCTTACGTTCCGGAGCCGCGGTATCTCTTTCGAACAGCCCGCAGCCCCGGCAGGCGTCGGCCCTTGCGGGCCTCTTCACGCTGCTGATAGCTCTTTGAGGCGCGCGTGGAACAAAACGCGCCGTCGACACGGCCTGTCGTCGTTAGATGGACGGACGGCGAGCTACCCATTGCTCGCCGTCCACAGGCCCGCGCCTACGGTGGCCGGGGGCCACGACGTAGCCGCCGACGCCCGGGGCGTCTCCCGCGGCGGCCGGGAAGGAAAGCTGCTGCTCTTTCCTTCTCCCGCTCCGCCACCTCTTTCGCTAGCATCACTGCTTCGCAGAAGGTGGTAACGGCATCCCATTCCGTCTCGCTCCGGACCATGGCTTTGACCAGGGCCGGACGCGAGAGGTCGCCGCCGCCTATCGCCGCTACGAGGACACGGCGGTGCTCCGCCCAAGCAGGGCACACCTCCACGGTGTGCTCCACCGTGTCCTCCGGTCGATCCTCGCAGTGGGAGCACCCGGGCGTTTCCTCCCGCCCGATTCAGTGCAGGAACCTCCCGAACACACCGTGTCCGGTAAGGACCTGCGTCAGGCGGAAGGTGAGGACGCCGTGGCGTCTCACAAGCCACTCCTCAAAGAGGGGTCTTATCGCCGCTATAGTGGCGTGCCCAGCACGGGGTTGCGACAGTCGCTCTCTCCATGTCGCCATGAGATCATGCCGGAAGTCTGTCCGCTGCGCGACAACTTGCCGCGGCAGCGGGGTTTCCCCCCGGCATAGTGCCTCCGCGCGCCATTCATGCAGGCGCGCGAGGACTATTGCCTCCAGATCCCATGGCGGCAATCCGGCAAGGAGGCTCGCCGCCTCGCGGGAGATCGTGCGGTAGCCGCGAACCATTTTTACGGCAACCACCCTTTGGGGCGCGTTCAGGTGGTGGACGGCAAGCCGCGCCAAACCACGCGCCCACACCGGGGCCCCGTAAAGGGCCATGGACCTTACGATCCCCGCGTAGAGCCTCCGGCAGGAGGCGTTTGGCCCCCCCAGGTTCGGCAGGAGCCGCCTGAAGGCAGCCCCGGTCCGTTCCAGTTTGGGAGCCAAACGTCGGAAGTGCTCAACGAAGTTCCATCGGCCGTCGAGGACGAGTCCTAGGTACTTCAACGTCGACTCGACGCCGATGGATACCCCTCCTACCATCACTGAGGATCCCGGTGGTGGCCTGTTCCGAGGACCATGGAAGTGCATGGCCTCGGACTTGTGCAGAGCCACCTCGAGACCCAGTTGCCGGATCCTCTCAACGACTATCGCAACCCCGCGTGTCATAGTTTCCGCCGCCGCCCCGTACGACCCCCCTTGTGCCAGTACCAGCGTGTCGTCAGCGTAGCAAACTACGCTGACGCCGGTAGGGAGGTCGGCGCGCAGCACCTAGTCGTAACCGATGTTCCACAGGGGCGGTCCCAGAACCAAACCCTGTGGGACACCGCACGACATCTCTCGCCGGTTCCACTCACCGTTGCGACCGGGGTAGATGACGGCCCTGTCCGTCAGATAGTCCCCGACTATACGACGGAGATAGGTCGGCACCCGGTGATACCGGAGTGCTTCCCTAATGAAGCTCCAGGGCATGGAGTTGAAGGCGTTGGCGATGTCGAGAGACACCGTCAAGACAACCCCCCCCCCCTGGCCACTGCATCCCCTGTCGTGAGGGCTCTCACGCGCATGATGGCGTCCACCGTAGAGCGCCTCTTGCGGAAACCAAACTGGTGTTCCGCAAGATCCGGCCCCGTCCCCGCAAGGTGCTCGGCGAGGCGGTTTACAATTACTCTTTCAAAGAGCTTGCCCACCTCGTCGAGCAGCACCACGGGCCGGTATGCGGACGGAGAGTCCGCAGGGCTCCCCGGCTTCCGAATGAGGACCAGCTTCCCCGTCTTCCAACGAAGCGGGAATTGGCCTCTCTCCAAGCATGCGCTTAGGAGCCCCTCCAGTCGGGGCCCGAGAGCCTCCGAGGCCAGGACCCAGGCTTTGCTAGGCAAGCCATCGGGTCCTGGGGCGGTATTCCTGGCCTTGAGCCTACGTACCGCCACTCACAGGTCTACCCCGGTCCCTTCCGGGATGTCGTCGTCGTCGTCCTGGTGGTCCGTTTCCGGCACCGCAGGTGGCGGAGCCATAGGTGGGGGCGGATGTCCTCCTCGCGCAGGGAACAGAGCGCTCACCACGTTCTCCACGAGCTGAGGCCGGAGACTCTGCGTCAGCGGGGGGGCCCAGGTGCGGAGTTTATCCCGCACCATTTTGTAAGGGCGCCCCCACGGATCTCTATCGAGAGTCTCCAGCATCTCCTCACGGGCCCGATCCCGGGCCCGCAGGACAGCCTCCCGGAGGGCGGTCTTCGCCGCTCTGTATCCCTCGTACAGCTCCGCCTCAATGGCTGCTGCATTCGGTGGACGAATGCGGAGCATGCGATGCCTGGCGTACAGGTGCCGCGCGGCGACTCACGCCTCGCGCAGAGACGTCAGCTCACGCGACCACCAATACATCTGACGCCGGGCGCTTCCTGGCCGGACGCGGGGCATTGCCACGTCACATATCTCGGACATGGCCTCCTGGAACCACCCTGCCTCATCATTGACGTCGGCAGGCCTGTCCGGTGATGACACCCAGGCCTGCACGATCGAGGCTTTCAGGAGGAGCTCCCGGTCCAGCTGCTTCAGCGCCCAACGCGGACCACTCGGGGCCTGTTGGACTGGCGCGCTCAAGGGCTGGGTGGAGACGTCAAATCGGATGTACCGGTGGTCGGAGTAGGTCTCCACCCCCTCCATGACACGCCAGTCAATGGCACGCGGTGACAGAGCGGGGCTAGCGAACGAAATGTCCACCACCGATTCGCCCCGCATCCGCACACACGTGGGGACAGAACCCCGATTTAGGACGACCAGGTCTGTCTCCAGAGCCCAGTCTTCCACCATCCTAACCCGCACATCTGTACAACGAGAACCCCAAGCCAAGTTCTTGGCATTGAAGTCCCCGAGGACAAGTACGGGGAGGGGATAACTTCCGACGACGACTGCTCTCAGCTCTGCAAGAGAGTTGTGGAACTCGGCGAGAGATCGGTTCGGGGAGAAGTACACCCCCACAACGACGAACTCCCCGAACCGTGCTGCTACGCACCCCTGACCCCTACTGACACCTTCAAGGGTCGGGGTACCGGCGGCGGCCGAAGAAATGATGGCCACTGAGCCGTTAAGGTCCGCCACCCAGTCCTCCCTAGGCCAGACAAAATACGGCTCAGCGACCACAGCGATGTTAATCGACCACTGCGCCATGCTCTGGAGCAACAGATCCTGAGCGCAGGCGCAGTGGTTGATATTCGCCTGGAGGAAGCTTAATGGGGCCGTTATAGGCATTCCATTTCAGCTTCCTCCACGGGGCGCCCCTCTGCGGGCGTCGGTGTCGCGGCGGCGGCGGCGGCGACAGTGACAGTGGCGGCGGCGGCAGTTGCGGCTTCGGCGGTGGCCACAGAGGCGGTGGCGGCGGAGGGCCTTCCCCTACCCGCGGCCTTGGCCTTGGCGGGTGGCACGCAGGCCTTGCTTCCGGCCCGGTGATCGGCTGGCTTGCCGGTCGCCGCACATGCATCACAGTGGGGCGTAACGCAGCAGGTCGCCGATATGTGTCCGGGCTGACAGCAGCGGAAGCAAAGGCCACTGCGGTCAACCTCCGAGGCGCATTTCACTGATACGTGGTGTCCCACGAGACAGCGGTAGCACCTCAGAGGTCTGGGCTCCAGCAGCTAAACCTGCGCTGAGACCCAGCCCACCAGAAGCCTTCGGCCCTCCACTATGGTTTTGGCCGCCGTAACAGGGCAGTACACCGTGGCGGCATGCATACCCTGTTGGTCCGGGCGTATCGCGCTTGACCTGACCTGGTCAGTAGTGCACCCCCCGGACCTGGCGACGGCGGCCACCAACTCCTCCTCCGATACCGAGTCGTCCAGACACATGATGCGCAGGTCTGCGCATCTGACGGGCCTGGACACTCGGGCCTCGTCCGCGTCCAGGGACGCTCTGAGCTTCGCAGCCAGAGCGTCCGCGGTCGCGCCACTGAATTCCCCGGGGATCTTCAGCATACGGGCCCCCGTTTGGGTGACTTTGAGCCGGAGGCCCCCGGTGATCCCGAGCTCCCCGAGATCCACCGCCTCTTTCGCCTTCGCGAGCAGATCGTGGTAGGTAACGCCCTTCTTTTCCGCGTCCGGCTGTAGTGTAATCACTACAGCTGCGGTCTTCGGGGCGCGGAGCCTAGCCGCGATCTTGCGCGTCCTGAACTGGCGCTGCCGCTCCTGCTCTTTGGCCTTTTTGGCTGCCTTCTTCCCCTTCTTTTTGTCCCCGACCACCTGCCAACCGGCTTCAGCCGCGGGAGGTGTAGGGAGCTGGTGGGGCGGTGGTGGCGGCGGCAGCTAGCACTGGCACATTCGCCGCAGGCACTGGGGCTGGCGCAGCTACCCCCTGTGCTGCCGCCTTGCCCTTTTTCGCCTTCGCCTTGCCTCTCTTTCCCGTCGCCGGTACCAGTTTTGCCGGAACCGGCTTTTCAGGGGGGGGGGGAGGGGCAACTGCAGCCCCGCCCGAGGGCTGGCTGGACGGCCCCGGCCTGGATGCGGCAGCCGTGGCCGCCGCGTACGAGACCGTTGCCGGCCTCGCCACCGTCTTGTTTGCTCCTAGGGGGGGGGGGGGGGGGGGGTGGCGCAGGACGATGCCCTCCAGCACGGAAAACCGGTGCTGGAAGGCAGCCAGCTCCTGCCGGACCAGGTTCAGAACCTGGTTCTCCACCGGCACGGGCTGGCTTGGGCGCTGCGTCTGGGGCGCCGCGCGAGAGGCAGGCTTACGTAGACTGCGTGGCCACGTGGCCAGGTCTGCGCGGAGCTTCTCGTTCTCCTTCTGGAGAGTCTCCATGGCGGACGTCGGGCGGGCCACGTCCGCCCGCAGCTTCGCTACCTCGTTCGCATTAGGCTCGGCCCCAACAAAGTTGGCCTCGGCAGCCGCCATGATGGAGGCGGAGGCCGCGGGAATGGCCTTTAACTTCGAGGAGGCCTTTTGCTTGTGGGCCACGACCTTGATCGCGGCCTCCACCTCCTTTACGAATCTGGCCTTACGTTCCACCTCGGAGCCGCCAGTCGCATCCGTCTCTTCGCCTGATACCTGAGCAGTATCGCCCGGGTGGCGCCCCTCCTCGGCATGCTTTGCCGCTTGTTCGGCCCTCTGATTGTCAGAGGGCCCCCTCCCCTTGCCTCTCAGCCCGCCCCGCCTGTTGGTGGGGATTTTCCGGGCCGAAGCCTCCTCTTCACCGACTGACGACCCCTGGTCGCCATCCCGCCTGGACCGCTTGCGGAAGAACTTACTGGTCTCCGCGGTCCCAGGCCCCACGCGTCGGGAGCTCTCTGAGCCTCCCACGCTGCTCGATGCGGCGTCGGACTCTGTCACCGCATCGTTCCTCCTCTCCTCTACGTTGCCGTTGCCGGCGGTTTTGGTTTTTTGTTTTCTTTTTCTTTATTTTCCATTTTTGTACCCACGAGTATGGGGGAATTAAAGGTCCACCTTGGCAGAGACCAAGGTACCAAGGTAAGCAGATTTAGAGGATTTATTACTCGCCAGGGGGTCTGCAGGTACCCTGGCGAGGAGCGCACTAGCGACTGATTTGTTCATAGAACCCCGTCAGCCATCCATCCCCTCGCGGTGCGTCGCCGCTTGAGATTCGGGGTAACTTTTTATAGAGGTTTTCTCCCTCACGGTCCGGGCGGTTAAGCCAAGACCCTCGGTCCCTATCAAAGCCGCGAGACATGATCCACGACACTTCGATACTGGGATTACGAGACCGGCGGTGACAGCAAAGGATGAATCCTTCACTGTCTGCCCGGAGGCAGGGTAAGTGCACACCGAGCCCGCCCTCACTCTTCTGCTATGCCCTCTGCTGATCAGAGGGTCACGCAGAGGAACGCACCGTTGGTCCGAGACGGACCCCACCCATGTCAGAATAATTAGCCGCGGCAGTAACATTCCCCAAGGAATAAGAATTTCTTCTCATTACTCAAGGAAGATTACTGCCGCGCCCAGGGTGCACCGGCCCAGTAGCTGCTCTTCCCTCCAGACGTATCGAGAGGGACCCGCAACTACTAGGCACACGTGGAGGACTTCTGACTTCGCACCCCATGATCTCATCCCTACATTTTTCTTTCAGTCATACTGATACATTTCTCTACCCGCTAGTGTATTGTTTATTCTCAGTTTACGTGAAAGACTTATACAATCTTTATGGAAAACCGTAAATATGACTACCGTTTATAAAAAAAAATAATTTTCGCATAATAACTTTTGAAGTCGGAGCTAAAGCATTGTAGGTACCTTGAAGAATTAATGGATTTGATAACGACGATATTTACAGTAAATCTTACTAACTGACATAATTCGACGGATCAGTGAGCTAAAGCGGCAATAGACCGATAATAATATACTCGTGGCTTAAGAAACGACAAAGGGCAGGAGATAAGTAATTGTGATGACACTTATGCTTATAACAATTAATAAGATGGCTATTTTGCCATGTTTGAAAGGTCTCAGATAATTTTTAGAGTATCTATTAAAAGCCAGTGTTTGAGTACTATCCCACCTAATCGTAAGTTCTAATTAGACCTTCAAGCTGGAGTCCTCCCCAGCGATATCCTAAATTTTATTATGCCAAGATTTAGTGAGGAGTTAGTGACAATTATTGACTTAAGAAAGGAAAAATTATTTTACTTTAGAAAGTATCAAGTCATAATTTTTCTAATATATAACATTTGTTTTGGAGGATTCTAGCTTGAATTCAAGCTTGCAGCCTTTCCTCGTAAATACCATTTTTGTTTGCATGTGAGATTTGATTCCTATTTTAAGATTTAGGACTAATTAGTGACTTTTCTATACCAAGAATGAAATTGAGTTATGCATATGTCTTTGGAAGGATTCTTCATTGAAGGTTATATATCATATATCAAATATGTGTTAAGATTTCTTATATTTTGACCCTTAGACCCTTTTTACTAGAAAAGAGGATTTCCATCTTAGTCCTCACGGGTGCCAACGCATCTGCATTTTGATTCGCAAACGAGGATAAATGTAGATGTCTATGGGCCAAAGCAACCACGTACCATCAGGTGGACTGTGTGCACGTTTGTCACCTAATCCTATAAAAAAAAAAATTACGCGAAAGCTACATATTAAATGAGACTAATTTTTTATAACGCGATAAAATCCGTAAAAATTAGTTTCATTTAATATGTGTTAAGATTTAGTGACTAATGAGTGACCGTTGGTTTAAACAATCAATTGATTTATGAGGTAGAATTTAGTGAAAAAGTTACTTAAAGTAACAATAGGCATACTTAGTTTTATTGAAGTAAAGTTGTAACATTTAACTGCTTATGACTGTCAATAAGAAGTAAAATAAAAAAAACCAAAACTGCACACCTTAAACGCTCATGTAATGTTATCAATTTACTTTTATTCATTACCGAAACATGTAATTCGTTTAAAGCTACAAAAAAAATCCGTTTAATTAAAACGAATTTTTTTTGATTGCTTGATACCGGTGTTTCGCATTTTGTTATCGAAAAAAATTGTCAAATAATTAAAAAATTTAAAGAACATATTAGTGAACAAAAAAATTAATGATGTTAATGGGGCGGTTTACAATAGTGAAATTCAAAAGGCTCGCTAAGGATTAAAATCTACAGCTAGTAAAAGAAAAACACGCATGAGTGTCGTGGAACACTCGGTTTGGAACGAAGTTCCTTTCGTAGAATATTATTATTGAGTGCCGTGGTAGCTCAAATGGTTAGCACTCGCTGTAAGCTTCACAGTACTCGAGCAACCCGGGTTCTATCCCCGCCGGCACCAATGAAATTGTTAATTGCAATTTTGAGTGCTGATTTATCACGTGCTCGGCGGTGAAGGAAAACATCATGAGGAAACCTGCATGTCTGAAAAATAAGAAAAAAATATTTCGAAGATATGTAAAGTTCGCGAACACGCATTGGGGCAGCGCGGCGGACATTTCCTTGCCCTAAAACGTTCTCAGAAATGAGAGAAGGCCTGTGCCCAGCAGTGGGACGTAAATAGGCTGCAACTTTACTTTACTTTTTATTATTGATAAACGTATATTGATTAACAAATACAAATAAATGAATTACCAGCGTGTATTAAAATGAAGCGTCATTTAAAAAATAAAATAATATTTCTTTAATGGCAAGATAAGAAAAAGTGCCGCCAAGGCCGGCTACACTACGTCAGAAGGGGTTGTGACGGAAAAATCTTATACTTTTTCTCACCTAGTCCTAGTCCTAGTTCGATAAGGAATCTCGTTCCAAAAATCAAAGTGATAAGTTCAGTTTTCGAAATATATCTTGTTCACATCCATACCGACCAATTGACGTCCAAGTGATATTATTTTCAATTAACTTTTTTTTAAATAATAATCGAAATAAATAATCTTATAACTACGTCAGAAGTATTAATTGAAATCTCTTCTTGCGATTGGTTTACTTTTTATTATACAGAATGTCCCAGGAAATCTGTACCTGCGATTTTTTGTACTTTTCGAGATATGAATTTTTTTGTTTTATTTTCAGTTTGTTTTAAATTTTGGACGGTTTTAGCTATAACTTTTTTGTGAAGTAGTTCTTAGATATGTTTTTTGTTAGTATTATGGCTAGCATGTGTGTTCGTTCTTTTTTTTTCTTTCTTCACCCAATACAGTAAAAAGATTTAATCTAACTCGAATTTTTATGTCAAATTTTTATATATTGATAATATCCTCATTTCTAAGTTTATTATTTTTATATTTTGCACTTTTATGCAAAATTTTTCACTGTCAAAAGCTACGTATATTTATCTTATTTTATTTTGTTATTTGGAGGCCAATTTTGGCTTACAAATTTCAACATAAAGATCAGAAAATATATAAGAGAGTTGTTATAATAATAATTTTTTGATTTCAGACATAATATTAAGAAAGGAAAATATTTCGGCTGCGCCGTTGACAACTGTCAAAGCGTAACGACTACGTACAATTTTTATCAATATGGAATAAATCCAGGGAAGTAATGTGATAATATTTCATTTATAAAGTAAAGTGCTTTTATTTAGGCCGTAAATGATTGTTTCAGGGAAAGATGCGGAGTACAGCACATTTCAAGTTACTATGAATATGTAATATAAAGACTTTTGAGTGTTGTAGAGATCTGTTTAGATCTTTTGATAATTTTTTTGTTTTTTTTTATTATTTGGCTGTGAATATAGCGAAGCAGAGATAACTCTGCTTCGCTATATTCACAGCCGGATTTCCTACAGTGTCAAAATTGTGCGGACGGTAGGTAGGTAGGTATCAATAGTGAAAATAGTTGGCAAAAATTATTTACTTTCGCATATTCCCATTTTCATTTTGATAAAACAATAAATAAATCAATTACGTCTCAACTAAAAGAGATATCCTTTTAAAATTTAGATTACCCAATTAATACTCATTTATCTCGACCACGTCCTAAATTTGATTTAAAAAAAAGTAGTTGAGTCGAAAGTAATGGATGGCGGCTTAAAAAATGCATCCCGTATTTTATTCTCAGACGACATCCTCCTCGTAATGTCGAAACTCTTGAAAGCCTTCGTCAGAAGCATCCTTTGGTCAAACCTTCTCAGGGTTTACCGCTGCCTCTCAAGACTTCTATGCAACCTTTACAAATTTCGGAAAAAGACACTTTAGAAGCAATTATGTCATTTTCGAATGGCTCTGCTGGCGGCATTGAAGGAATTACGCCTCAACATCTTAAAGATCTTGTAAGCGCTTCTGCCGGTGACGCCGGCGGAGTACTTCTTAAAGACATTACAAAATTATGTAACTTTATGTTTTCTGGTAATGTTAATCCAAATTTCATTCCATTCTTATATGGGGCAAGATTATGTGCCTTCAAAAAAAAAGGATAACGGTATCCGTCCTATTGCCCTTTGTTCCACATTTCGATGCTTAACTTCAAAATTAGCTTGCAGGCACATAATCTCTAACCTTAAGACCAAATTTCAGCCTACTCAACTAGGTTTTGGCACTAGAGGTGGCTGTGAGGCGGCGGTACGTTCAGTGCGTACACTTTTAAAAAAACTCTGATGCAGATTTTCTTGTGAAGGTTGACCTAAGGAATGCTTTTAACTCTATCGATAGGGTAACCTTGCTGAAAGAAGTGGCTAACAATACCCCCTAAATTTATCATTTCGTTTGGCAGTGCTATAGTCAAAATACTAACTTGTTTTACGAAAACAATGTTATCGATTCTGCTGTCGGTGTTCAGCAGGGTGACCCACTGGGTCCAGCACTTTTCAGTTTGGGAATTCAACCAATTATTTCAAATTTGAAATCCAAGCTGAATGTCTCGTACCTAGACGACGGTACACTGGGAGGTAGAGCAGATGACGTCCTCAGTGATCTTACTCATATTTTTCAAAATTTTAAAAATATTGGTCTTGAACCAAATATTTTTTTCCAATAATTTATCTACTTCTCATAGAGACACTTTAATTCAAAATTTTAATCATATTTGTCCAGGAATAAAAACTGTAACTACGGAATCACTATACCTGCTAGGTGCCCCGTTGTTTTTCGATAGTATTAAACCCGTTTTAAAACAAAATTTGATCAGTTTTTAAACCACGTTGATAAATTGTATAAATTAAACCCCCACATAGCTCTTAATATTTTAAAATATTGTCTTCTTGTACCTAGATTTACATACTTACTCCGCTCGTGTCCAGTCTGGAAATGTTCGGATATTTTACAACATATTGATAATAGTTTTAAAATGGCTATAGAAAAAATTCTAAATTTAACTTTAAATACAACAGCCTGGACTCAAGCTACTTTACCTATAAAATTTGGTGGCATTGGTGTGAGAAATCTTTCTAGCGTTGCATTGCCTGCTTTCCTTGCTTCCGTACATAGTGTCAGTGACTTATGTAATATAATTTTAAATAATAAAGTAGACCTATGCTTTGCTACGGAGGCAGAGCAGACATGGCAAACGCTCTGTCCTGGTGAAAATGTTCCACTGGAAGTTAACCAACAAAAACAGTGGGATATTCCGTTGGTACAGGGCGTGCAGAAGGATTTGTTTCATAATTTCCATAGTGACCAAGATAAGTCACGCCTTCTAGCTGTTTCGACTAAGGAATCTAGTCACTGGTTACACGTTTTACCATCAAGTAATCTCGGCACATTACTTGATGCGGAAAGCTTACGCATTGCCGTAGGAATCCGACTAGGAGTGGCGATTTGTCAACCCCATCAGTGTCCCTGTGGTAGCAGCGTCGACAAGTTTGGGCTCCACAGACTTTCATGTAAGAAAAGCGCTGGTAGGTTTTCACGACACAGTTCTTTGAACGATGTCATCCGAAGGGCTCTTGTCTCTATAAATGTTCCCACGGTTTTAGAGCCTTGTTGAATATTTAGAGACGATGGCAGGAG
The DNA here is from genome assembly GCA_033319125.1 of Parnassius glacialis. Lineage (NCBI taxonomy): Eukaryota > Metazoa > Arthropoda > Insecta > Lepidoptera > Papilionidae > Parnassius > Parnassius glacialis. Next base: position 33,568,709 of record JAVANC010000005.1, on the reverse strand, counting down.
AACCGACGGTATGACATTAGTCCCTTGGGAGAGAGGTAAAGCCTAGGGCTTTACCTCTCTCCCAAGGGACTAATGTCATACCGTGTGTGGGATGCTACTTGCGTAGACACTCTGGCGGTCTCTCATCTCAGGGGTACCTCGTTTAGAGCCGGGGCGGCATCACAGGCAGCTGAACTGAGTAAGTGGCGCAAATATGAGTCTCTGAGAGATGACTACATATTTGTGCCATTTGCTGTAGAGACTATCGGTCCGTGGGGTCCACGTGCGGTGGGGTTCCTAAAGGAACTCCATCCGCGGCTGGTCGTTGCTGCTAGTGATAAGAGGGCTGGTTCTTTCCTCGCTCAAAGGCTAAGTATAGCCATTCAGCGGGGAAACGCAGCCAGCGTTCTTGGCAGGATACCGCGGGGAGTAGGACTATATGATATTTAAGTTTCTAGTTTTAGTTTTTTTTTTTATTATTATTATAGCTTTTAATATTGTATATATATTATAGTTAATAAACTGGAATTAGGAAAAAAAATTAAAAAAAAAACTGAAAATAAAAGAAAAAAATCATATCTCGAAACAGGTTTTCTGGGACACCCGCGTTCTATTATTGCAATAATCACGTAGCATTTATTTCCTTATTAAAGTTATATTATACTATCATATATATCACAAACTAGCACGGGATTATATAAAATGATCATTAGATTGGTGTAAATTAATAGCTAGTTTTAGACTCAGTTTGCTAACTTTTAAAATTAACTTGCCTTTTAATAATAATAAAAACAAAATCACACAATTGAAGTGATAAAAGTAACTAGATTTATAAGAGTATGTATTTATAAAATTATGTAATTGAAGATGGATAAGCGTACTGGCTAGCAGTCAGATGGAGACACATTGGAAAATGTTACGCCTTTTCACTTCACTCTTTTGCTATACGTAATAACATATAACATATATACATAGTAACCAAACCGAAGTTTAGTTCGAATTTGTGGTATGTCAATAAAAAGGAGTGATGAGCCGCTGAGTTCAGTAATTGTTCAAGGGTATAATTTTTTAATGGCAAACAATTTTCAAAGCGTTTGTTTTAGTCAACATTTATATATTACCAATAATATAAAATTGGTGACTCAAAAAGCCTTACTATATTTTGTATTAAAATAAAACTATAATAGTTATAAACTGAAAGATCTATCCGATGTTTAAATCAATCAAAAGAAATTTATCTTAAGTATAAGTGATATCAAATTTACATCGGCTTATAAAAAGACACGATAAAAATATCAATGTATGATAGTAATGGAAGCGGAAATATAACGAAATATTGAATCATCTAACGTTTAAGGCGTTGAATTTAGCAATAAACTCCATTTCATTTCCAGCTTATGGAATCCTAAAATATGAATCTCCATTATATCCTTTTTTACTGCCATGACCTCTACGAACCAATTTGATTCAGTTCAACAACACTTCTTCAACCTTTCATGTTTTTAGTAGAAGTCATCGAAGAGATATATTAAAATAAAATTAATTGATTGAGTGTATAGGGGTATCCCACTATAATATACATATAAAAAAATAGGTCAACTTCTAGTTAAGGCTGAAGTTTTGTTATGTGAAAAAATAACTAAAATGTATAAATTGCGCCAAGTTCCTTGCCTATACGTTATTAGTAATGACTTGATGAGCACAATGTTAAGTAACTAAACAAAGTGACTTATTAAATGTATTAAACAATATACAGATTAAGCTTAACAAGTTTTGGAAGTTGTATTTTGTGTGTGAGTTTTTAAAGAAATGCTATTAAAATTACATATATTACCCCGTAAAGTGAACCCGTGCAGGCGGAGTTAAGTCAGTAATTATAAAATATTATTCTATATTCATTTGGGTTTGATAATTGGGTTTTATGGAAAATAAAATGAATTATGCAAGTAGAGCTGCTTAAACATTAGGGAATTAAATAAAACGAGATAAAGGGTGAAAGAGCGCGACAGAGAGAGAAAGAAATACTGCTCCGGTGTCTTGAAAATAAGACTATGAAACTATGATTTCCAAAATTCCCTTTTTTTCCAAAATTGCCTTTAACTTTTAATATAATATAAATTCCTGTGACATAAATAATATTATAATAACATAATCTGAATATTTATTATATCTTAGTGTCAATAAATTTTCTACTAAATCTGCAATGTCAACATTAACCATGATTTAGAGTCCATATTACATTATTACGTAAATGATGGTCCGATCCCTTTGTACAATATATGGCTTTTTTGAATTTTGTGATTACTATGTTCTTTTGCTGTATTTTTATAAGAAATTAGATTGGTATAAAAATATTAAAACTAAAACTGAAAAATTACAAATTATCTGTTCCTTTAACCTTGATTTCTTTGTAAACGTTTTATTTTAATTTATCTATAAATTAATACGTGAAGAGAAAACTTTGTACTGTTTAAGTATAATTCGCATGAAAAATTGTGAGAATTAACCATAGTTAAAAAAACTTATGTATCGAGAAGTAGCGTTTGGGCTTTATTTCTTCCACGGCTATTAAATGAGGCATTCCATCTAAGTCCTCACGGGTGACAACGCATCTACATTTTGATTTGTAATAGAGGATAGATGTAGATGTCCCATGGGCCGCAGCAACCACTTACCATCAGGTGGACTGTGTGCTCCTTTGTCACCCTTATCCTATAAAAAAAATTATGTGAAAATTATATAATTATTTTAAATTCTTTAAAGTCAGTAATTAATTTTGTTTAATATGAATATTTAATCCTTTTGAGTGGACTAAGCAATATCACAATCTTAGGGAAAACAAAAGAATGTCGTTCTACTATATCTGCATCCTAAATATTAATTATTTCTTTAAGATTGGTTCACAATTTGCGAAGATATTGCATAACATACGTACATAAAGAAACAAAAGACAAACAAATAAACATTGAATTGAAAAACTATTTTTCTATATTCTATTAGTTGTTCCCCACGACTCGGCCGCGTGTTATTTAGGGTTTTAATTTATTATGCGCCGAAGGCTAGTTGTATTTCTAAAATAAAAGTAACCTAAGTTATATATTACTCTTTATAACACCAGCTATTTTCCAGTGAAAGCACATGAGTCAAGAAACCGTATAGAGGCAAAACTTCTAAGGAGTTGTGAAAATTTTAACCTATTTCGGTAGGGTGGGCACAGGAAAATAAAATTAAATACACAAAACGTTTATTAGCTTTTATTTCATTCTTAAGATATAACATATTTTTTATATACTACTTATTCTAAATATTTTAAATTAAAATTTTTGTTTTTTACAATTTGTTGTGTCTTTTAATTAAATGGTAAATTATAAATCTAATGTAAAGTTTTTTTAATAATCTATTGGAAAGGACTATGGTACGACAAATATACAATCTTGCACAGGTTTTAATACTTGACTACCAATATTTACAATATTTCTTTCGAGATCAAAATATTCGCAAAATTTTTGCTCAGGCAATTCAAATATTTATTTCAGATACATTCTTACATTGGCTGGAACTCAAACAAGCAACATTATTTGTTAGCAAGTTGAGTGTTGGAAATATATGTCCAAATAAATATTTAGAGTTCTTTTTATTAGAAAAGTAATACAGGATATTTCGAAGTGATCCTCACAGAGTCTATATGCCTTTTTTATAACCAAAAAGTTTTGAAAGGATATCTTCTCACCCGGCAGCATTTAACCACACTTGTCGTCTGAAATAATTAATAAAAAAAAACATGAACCTACGTATTTAATTTATAAAGTACGTTTAAATTTAAAAAAATATATTCAATTATAAATATTATGAATATAACTATATAATCACTTATAGGTAGGTAGGTCACTTATAGGTAGGTAGGTGAGTTATCTAACATTCAAAATAATAAATTATAGTGAAGTTACTACTGACCTAGTGGAGTCTTTGGGATAATTAAATAAATTTTATATTTTTATTTGTTCTATTACTGTTCATGCAAACAGTACAGTAAATCATTTTCACACTTATTATATTTCATGTGACATGAATAATTCTTAAACAATAAAATTCTACATTTATTATTCTTACCTTCACCCTGAGTTTGAGCACTGGCCGAGCCGGTATATAGCAGTTTTTCTCTGTACGTGAAGAGCCGTCAGTGCTCACGCACACATGCGCCTCAAGCTTGTAGTAGTGTTGCTATCACAGTGCGGTTGTATGAAGCTTTACCTCTGTACGTTACGGTTTCTTTACTCATGTGGTGAAAGTCCTGTCAAAATTGGACCAGCCATTTTGGAGATTAGCCGGAACAAACAGACAGAGTGACAAAAATATTAAAAAGATTATAAATTGTATTTTTTGTTCTAAGAACCGTACCAAGTATGACATGCATTTATTATTATCAGAATAACAGTTTTTTACTAATAAAAAGCTCTTATTTTGACATTACAAACAGAAACTATAATTTTATTTATTTTTAAAGATGTATGTTTAATTTCAACAAGTTAATCCCAGTAACAAAAATAATTTGAAACAGTATTGTTGTGGGAGTAAAGGAAGACGAAGTTCTATTTATCTTGACTTAGGTAAATCCCTCGAAACTGATAAACGATGAAGGTAAACATCTTAAAGTGATTAATAGTAATCCTTTGCAACATAATACAGAGGATTTAGTAGTAACAGAAACAGAAACAGAAACTTTTTTATTCAATATAGATTATAAATAATGCTTATTGAAAGTCACTCTTTTGTATAATTACCACTGGTTCGAAAAAAAACACCTCTGTCCTGGGAAGAACCAGCAAGAAACCCAGTGGGACTTTTTTTTAAAAATAACAGCTTACAATCATTTATGTTACACAAATTAACAACAAAACAAATTAGAAATAGCTTGGTAGCGATCACCTCATTTCCAGGGGTTTTTATCATCTATAAATTCTTTAATACTATAATAACCCTTTTTATACAAACTTAGTTTAATAAAGTTTTTGAACTTTGAGCAGGTCAAATTTTGTATATTTTCTGGAATTTTGTTGTAAAAGCTATCCATCGCCCCAAGAATGAATTACTGACTCGATGGAGTCGAGTAACCGGTACTACTAGCTTGTGTCTGTTCCTAGTATTTACAGAATGAATATTACTTATTTTTGTAAAACTACTTTTATTTTTGTGTACGTACATTACATTTTCATCAATGTATTGAGAGGCCAAAGTTAATATATTAATTTCCTTAAATTTTTTTCGCAGCGACTCTTTAGGCTTTAAATCATAAATTGCTCTTATGGCCCTCTTCTGTAAAACAAATATAATTTCAGTGTCAGCTGCGTGTCCCCATAGCAAAATACCATACGACATTATGCTATGGAAATAGCTAAAGTAAACTAGTCTAGCTGTTTCAACACTAGTTAGACTTCTAATCTTTTTTACGGCATATGCTGCAGAACTAAGTCTGCTTGCTAGTTTTGATATATGGCCCCTTTGAAGCTTCGCGTCTAGTGTGATTCCAAGAAAAATGGTGGTATCTACAAGACTCAGGTTCTTCCCATTTAAAATTACATTAGTATTTAATTGCTTGACATTTGGAGTCATAAATTTCATACATTTCGTTTTAGTGCCATTTAAATGCAAATTATTAACATTGAACCAATTTACTAATTTAGATATAGCATTATTAACTTCGTCATATTTTAGCAATTGTCGACTTAATTTGAAGATTAAAGAAGTGTCATCTGCAAATAATACTATATCATGGTTATCTCCTACTATGTAAGGTAAGTCATTAATGTATACAAGAAACAAAAAGGGGCCTAGAATTGAGCCTTGAGGCACGCCCATCTGTACCATCGACCCGGAAGAACTCATACTGTTAATGACAACTTTTTGCGTTCTCTTAGTTAAATATGAAATAATTAATTTAAGAGCATTACTTCTTACACCGTAGTGTTGAAGTTTCCTGATTAATGTTTCATGGTGAACACAATCGAAGGCTTTGGATAGGTCACAAAATATACCCAAAGCATCCTGTGAATTCTCCCATGCATTAAATATATATTTAATCAGCTCAACACCGGCATCAGTTGTCGAGCGACCCCTTGTGAAACCAAATTGATTTTTATGAAGTAAATTATTTATATTAAAGAAATTTAACATTTGATCAAGAATATTTTTTTCAAAAATCTTACTAAGTGTTGGTAGTACAGAAATAGGTCTAAAATTAGCGGGGTCTAATGTACTACAAGATTTAAATAAAGGTATTACTTTACTATACTTCATTAAATCAGGAAACACCAGATTCGATACTAGTATTAAAAATAGTAGCTAAATGAGGCGCGATTGTATCTATTATAGACTCAATAACTTTAACGAAAATCCCCCACAGATCCGCAGTTTTCTTAACATCAATACTTTTAAAATATTTTACAATATCTTTTGATGATACTTTATGAAATGTAAAATTCTTTGTACACGCATTTACATTTTGTTTAAGTAATGATTCAGCGACCGCAGGAGAAGAATTCAGTGACTTAGTGGTTAATATCGGAATATCATTAAAATATTTCTCAAAAACCATTGCAACGTCCTGATCTGATTCGGTTAATTTGTTATTAACACTTAACTGGTAGTTTGAATTGCGAGAGTTAATCTTACCAGTTTCGCTATTAATTATACTCCATGTCATTTTAATTTTATTAGAAGCCGTCTTAATTTTGTTGCTCAAATGCAAAGACTTGGCTGTGGAGCACACTCTTTTAAATATTTTTGAATATTTTTTACATATTCCCTAAATTCGACGCTATGATTATATGACCTTTCATGGTAAAGATCATATAACCTATGTCTGCTCTTATGGACTTCTACTGTCGTCCATTCATTAAATGACTTCCGACTGTTCAAGGAGAATGTTTTAGAAGTAAAAGTATTATTAAATTCATTGCAAATAAGCTTAAATAATGTTTCATACAAAAAATTTGGATCATTTTGGTATGTAAGTGATGGAAGTTTTTTCACTATGTTACTTCTAAATTTCTCCAAGCGACGTGCATTTACTGGAACAAACACAACTTTCTTATCTACTTGCTTTTTGTGAACATATGGTAACGAAACTACTTGTCCACAGTGATCAGAACTTAATTTTTGAATTATACATTTATGCAACGGCTTCACATTTGTAAAAATGTTATCTATACATGTTGCACTAGATTGAGCAATACGCGTTGGCTCTAGAAATAAATTAAAAAGACCATATGATTTAAACAATGATCTAAATTTAATATTGATTGAGGAAGCTTCTAGGAGATTGATGTTAAAGTCTCCACATATTACAACAGATTTATTCCGTTTATTAAGCTTAGCAAAAACTTCCTCCATAATTTTTTCAAAAGTATCGTATATACAACATGGGGGTCTGTAGACGCTCACAACAATGAGGTGCTCAAACTCAACACATGCCATTTCTACAGTTCGCTCAACAGAGAGGCTCACAATATCTTTACGTTCTTTACATGACAATAATTTACTAGCTAATATTAAGGAGCCACCTCTTAAAACCGTTTCTCTATTGTAAGAACTGACCACCTGGTGATTACTGAAGTTAAACATTAAGTTATAAGCTTTTAACCAATGTTCAGTAATACATAAAATATGAATATTGTTGCTATTTAAGAACAACTCAATTTCTAGCTCTTTGCCTACCATGCCTTGTATATTTTGATGCACCAGGTGTATACAATTTTCATTATCACTCCGTGGAGTCATACAATTAAAGATTTGTAAGCTACATTCTAAATTATTTAAATTATTACAACTGCTAGAGATTACCTCTATTGTCTCATTTTCTAATTTAAATTACTTGGAACTGATTCCAAATTACATATTAAGTCATTACACTGCTCAAAAGGAGCAGATGTCTTTGTAGCCAAGTCCTTGGCTGAGTTAATATATAAACAATAAGATAGCACATTTGCTATCTGTCTTAAAATATATTTAGATAGGTAATACCTATCATTAGTCAAAAATTTCTTAATTAAATTATTTATGTCTATTAAATTACATTTATTATTATAATTATAACAATTAAATGTCAAGTTTATATTATTATTACATGAAAAGTTATTCATTAATAAATTTAAATCATATCTTATTTTATTTTCCTGCGGCCAACCCTGTATGTAAGGCAATGTAAACAAGATAATTTTATGTACATTTAAATTATTAAGATTATCAATATATTTTAATAATTGATTTTTGTTTAGATTGCCTCGTCTCCCAACAAGAATTATTAATGTGCTATTAGGGCAAAATTTACTAGCTAAAACTTTATTCATTATATGACTAAAGGATGCTCCTGGCATGCAATAATTACTAATCATATGTCCTTCTAAACAGTTATTTAACATCATGCCCAAATTTTTGCCTATGTCATCACAATACATAATAACTTTATTTTTTTTTAATATTTACATTGCTTTTTAAGTTTATATCCTTTGTCATGGCACTGTCATAGAATGTAGGTGAAAATAATAAGTCCTTACTGTTTACTTTGTTATTTACACATATTGTCCCCGATGAACCTGGTATGGAGCGCTGATACTCACTCTGATGTTTTATTAAGGAGTCAAAGCGCTCCTCATTATATTTACATGATTTTACCAGATCATTCATGGCCAATATGTGTTCTTTTATCTCATCTTGAGCCGATGCATATTTATTTGATAAAATTTGTAGGGATTTTTTAAGGGATAAAATTGTAATCATTGATAAAACTCTATATCAGTCTCATAACAGTGATTCATATTTTCCACCTCAATTGAATATATTTTAAGTTTATTAATTAATTGTTGCTTTTCTTTGCATACATTTATATAATTTTTAACATTAATTTTAGTTTTAATTAATTTTTGAATTTTTCTAATATATTTATTGATTTTCATATATTTCTTTAATTTTTTTCTACTGCAGGTAGTCCTTGATGCTGTTCTTGATGTGACATTATCATCACCAGTCAAATCAATTGTTGTGGAGGGTTGCAATGCTTTAGAAGATTCACATTCTATGAGCTCGTTGAACAGACTTTGAGTTTGGGACGCTTTCATGTTGTCTATGTAATGTTTTAATTGCACAATCTGCTCATTAGCCTTACTTAACTGTAACTGCAATGCAGCAATTAATCTGAGGGATTCCTCATATTCCTTGCTGCATTGGTCAAACTCATCGACTGTTCTCTGAAGTAGATCCCTTTCTTTTGAAACAAATGTATATTCTGTATGCAACTTAACCATATCACTTTTTAGCTCAGTATTTTTAGCTACTATATTTATTATTTCCTTTTCATTGTCATCCCTTTCTTTACATAAAAGCTCACACTGCTCCTTTGACGCATTAAGTTCTTGAAGCGCCATTTGAAGTTGGTTCTCCAATTGGCGCGTTTTGGCGTTGCGTGTATTCATTTTACTATTAAGTGTAAATAGCAAAAGAAAACAAAGAAAGAAAACCAAAGAAGCAGAGTAAGCAAATGACTAGATGTTTGAGTTTATTTACAGATCTTAAATTAAATTATCATGTAAATAGTTCAGAATGAAATCCAGAACAATACTTACTTAACAGGTAAATCTTAAAATGTTAAAGGGATAACAAGAATTACACTTACAGTAAGTTTAAACGATGTTCGTTACAGCTGTTACTTTTGGTTGGAACTTGGAACACTAAACACAATGTAATTAAAATAGGTACTTCTGAGTTTTACTTATTTCACAAATACAAATAAGTCGTATTTAACAACTGTAACTCAAAATTGAGGTGGATATTATCAATTTACAATATTTAATTTCTAAAAATAGTTGGGAGCAATTATTTTACAACTTGTCACCAGGGTTGCCACAGAAAAAAAAAAGAAAAAAAGTAGTAGTAGTAGTAGTAGTTTAAATAATGTTACTTGGGTCACTATAAGTAATAATTTCCGAAGTTCTTATCGAGAACAATATGAACAACTGAATGAACAATAATATGGTCTTGATAATGATTTATTTAATTAACGCCGACTCCACAAATATTGAATGAATCTAATTTTACGGATATTGTAGAGTCCAATTTTTACTTATACATAGATTGAAGTGTCGTAATAAGAGCACATTATATCACCTATTTTCACGGTTGGACTGAGTGCTTCAAAGGTCTGATGTTATAGTTAACTCGGGCTAACTTTACCATTTCGGTCCGAATCCGATCAAGACAGGACGAACTTACTGTAACTTGAAGTTTGTTTGCCGTACGTCTTGAGTGATGCAAACGACTTGAAACGTCAGGATTTTGAAATAAGTAAAATTAAACATATTAGTATAATCCATAAAATTAGTTTCATTTGATGTGGTAAGTAATCATGTATACATTTAGTTTTGAAAAAAATTGTACAATTACAATTTACAGTTTAAAAAACAATAGTAGTACTAATAGTAGTATTTAAGGTGCGCGTTTGCTATATTATGCTATTAATGTTTTAAATGACATGTGAAGTTCCCTTGCAAGTGTTGCGGCAGCGCAGTGGTAATTCAGTCGGCAGGTTTTAATTGTCTCGAACCCCAAGCTCGTAACAATAATTTATTTTAGCTGAGCTTTGAGGCCATGTGGGCTAGGATACTAAAGAATAAGAAATAAGGAATAAACATATGGTACATCCATGCCGGAGTTATATTATGGTTGTAGCTCGAATAGATGGGCTCGACCAAGGAAGCACCACCAGAATTACTGCGTAAAATAGATAAGCGGTGCTTTGTTTTTTGATTATACATTTTTATATATTTTTAAGTTATACTTCTTTTGGGGCGTTTGGGAAAAATGATGGAGAGTGAATTTTTACGATGCACGCGCACACTGACACCTAAAAGCGACATCTTCAGCGGGTAATTGTTTTTCAAGTTTTTTATTTTGTAACGCTTAAGAAGTATAATTTCCTACGTGTGTACATAAGTACACACACACGTTTTCTAATCGAGATTAGATGTAGATGTCTATGGGACACAGCATCCAATTACCATCAGGTGGACTGTGTGCTTGGTTGTCACCCTTATTCTATTATAAAGAACTAAAAAATCACATTGCAGAATTGAAACTCGTGCCAGCGTGGTACACCTTAGCTCTAGCCATTGGGCTCTTGAAAAGTTGATATCTATGGTGAATTTTCTATTCATTTTGTGCTTTAGAGTAAAGTTTGTTGTTTTCTGCATGAAAACACGTAGAAAACGAATTTTCCCAGAAATGAAAACTAGCTAGATCGATTTTTCACCCCCGTAAACCGATTAAGTCGTTTTCGAGAACGCAATTACAAACAAACTAACGACACCGAATTCGAAACGCACCAGCTTTATGCTGCTATATTTGTTGGTTTTCCGAGTTTCTCTACTCAGCTCACCACTCGCCCTTGTGTTTCGTTTTACGTTGAAGTTTCTCATTACCACCATATAGTGGATTTTGGAAGAATGCATGGCTCGAGAGAATTTTCTCATAAATCTCCTCCACTTCTTCACCGGGATGTGCTTATATATTTTTTAGTGTTCTTTAATGCATTTGGTGATTCTGAGTATAAGTAATAAGTTTTTACAACGTTGTTAACGAGATACTAGCAGACGATAAATCTAACACCTCCTTAGGACAGAAGGTCTCTCACATGGTAATATAACAAGTTGCTGAATTTGAGGATTACGGTGTAGTGGTGGTGTAAGTATATCCATTGTCTTCCTGTGAGTGTTAAAATGCGACAAAGGGAAACAAGTCAGGGGTTGGGCGTTAGTATATTTCTGATGACTACTAATTAGTAATAAAAATCTGCAGTTGTCAGCCCGTTTTTTAAGTGTGGTAACTATGGCAATACACTCCCAATGAAGATAAGTAGGAAGTGACGCCCCTCAGCTTCGGGCGGCCCTGCTATTTCTGGTTATGTTGGCGATCGTGGTGACGTCAGGGTTTGCTAAGAATCTTCGGTGGATGTTCAGTTCGGTGAAGGACGAGAAAAACCTGCAGCCGAAAAAAAAATAGACAAGTTGTGCTGGGATATTATAGGATTATCTGAAGTCGGAAGAGATAAAAAAAATAAAAATGCAGTAAAATATTTTATAACATAGATTGATATTTGATACTTACTTGATTAATATATATTTTTACTTTTTAATTAAAATCTGACTATTTTCTTCTGGGCAAAGGCTTTTTTTCCAAAAGGCCAAAACATTGTTAATAATATAACAGAATCGTTAAGCAATATGTTTAATGAACTCTAAGGATTTATAAGGTTGAATGTTTCTATACAGGTAGAGCGCTCTCTATACAGGTTTCAGAAATTCAATTTAAAGAGAATAAAGACGAAACAATACCATTATTGGTTAATGGAGAAATTGCGTGCTAGAAATTACGGACGAGAGAGAAAATTGCTATTTTCAATCATCTTTAGGTAAAAGACAAATAGTGAAGTATATTATAATTTAAAATCATTTTTAATCTTTTCTAGTTCATATAATGATGATATTTAAGTATTGTAACTAAAAGATGAAATATCGGCGTGAAAAAATTGAAACGTCACTTTAAATAAAAGTAATTAAAGGTATTTTCTCTTATTTCAACAGCTGCGACACTACTCGTATTTGCTTACATCTGAGTCACAGTTAATGAACGTGGCAAGACGAGCACGGGCGAAAAACACGAACGAACGAAAAAAAAAAATAAACAAAAAATATTATTGTTTCTTCTATTTTTACCGGCCAGTAAAATGCACAGCTGGACATGGGCCTCTCCCTATGTAGGGAGGATCAGCCATAATCATCAAACTTGTCATGCGCATTGACGATTGCTAGACACAGTACCAGCCGTCTCGCTACTTTAATGCTGCTGCTTTATAAAAATATATTTACTATTAATTTTAATAAAAAAATACTATTTCATACTAAGGTTTGCTGCCACAAAGTGCTGCAATAACATACCACCTCCGATCAAAAATAGCAACACAGTTCGTACTTTTAAAATAAAAACTAAAAGAATACTTTAATTATTACCTTAAGAATACCTAGTAGAATTCTGTGACGATGTATTACACCTTTCTTATGGAGTATACTGTGTATGTTTTAAAATTATAAAAAACTTACTTTATTTTTTTTTATATTACTTCGAAAAGGAATTCGAATATAATTGTGAAGTTCGGTCTGAAGTTTGGAGGACACTATTATTAATATATTTGTGATATTTTTGGGATATTGCGTGATCAAATTGGAAGACAAATCCAGATCCGCAAATATTTTTTGTAGGCAAACACTGGCTCCGAGCGCAGCGCCGCGAGCAAACACTAAGCCACCGTGCTAGGAAGCCGTCGATATAGTATATATTTTATTGCATGTATCGATACAATTACAATTACCTTTATTATAAAACTTGATCGGAGTAAGCCCACCGGCACAGCGGAAGCTATGCCGTGACTGAGTCCCAAGTGCTACAAAACTTATTACTACATAAGAGAGGGAGCTTTATACATCTTTTAAGGTTTTTACAATCATTTATACTCATCATCCGAGTAAAGTACCAGAGTAAGAAACAGTCAGATGATGATACTGATCATTATTATCATTATCATTATCGTTTCGATGACAAGCCACTGTTCGACTTGTATTGCCGTTTGACGATGATGTATGCAATACTATCTACAAGACTTACTGCTTCATCGGACTTAGATCTCATGGTGGTATGGCTGCAATATAGCAATATATTAGGGTTGCTTTATCCGCATGTGTAATATTATATTAATATACGAATATTAGTATCATCTTTTACAAAATAATATGTTAATTTAATAATTATTTTATTACAAGACAATAAGTAGTAGAAAGTAATTTTCCTAACTATTTAAAATGCAAAGGTGTTATACATATAATATAAGTAAAGGTGTCATATTATTTTAGATATAAATTATCCAATAATAGAGATTTTAAAATAATGTACGCAAAAGAGATGTTTGGCATAAATTAATTTCTCGTCGACCCTTATAATTAAATTCAGAACAGAGTGCGCGTTATGACAGTAACTAGAAATGAAATCATTTATAATTTAGAGGGTTCGTCATTTAATTGTTTTCGCTCGGCATAAATAAAATAAAAGTAGATTAAAAGTTGTACAAAAAAACTTAACTTACATCAAAATAATTCAGTAAGAATAACCTTTGTGGTAATAAAAACAACGACCACGTAATCTAGTGTACAGAGAACTCGATTGCTGTGTCACGAAAATTTTGCGGTCCTGTGTTTAAGTTCCAGTCGTATTCACGATCCGATATCACAAATTGAGTTTCGGGTCCTAGATGTATGTGATTGTTTCTGTGTCTCTGACGTAGCATCTTTGTGTAATTCCGCATTCTATCACTATTAAGCGTAAATTTATACTTCAGTATGAATGCGTACGTTTGTGTTATTGTTATAGTATTTATGGTAGTGATGGCGATAAAACAAGATTCTATTAATAAACAAAAAAATTTGACGTGGAATTCGGTGAGTAAGTTTACTCATCGATACATACTGTAAATTCTATCAAGCCAGCAGCGAAAATTAGCAGAAACCCATCAAAATTGCACGGAACTATGTTGTTAAATTCTAAACTGGTTCTAAAAACAAGTTACTGCTATCTTTATATCAAGCTATCAGTAAACAAAATTAAGTCAATGTTGATTAAGTAAAATAATAGGACAAAATTTGGCGTTGGAAAAAGGTGTGAAAAAAAATCTAAGGATTTGCCGAACCTGGCGAACGGCAGCTAGCATAAGTATCAATGCTAACGTAGTACGCAGTTTCCAAAGGCGAGAGTCATATATTTTGTTGCTGCTCAGAAATGAAATCATGGATACTCAGAAAGCCAGCAACAAAATAGAAAAAATCTGCTGTTATTAATAGAACAGTATAAGAGTCACAAGTAATATGAATTCTACGCGAAGGGAATCCTAGACAGAACCTTTGTGTTCGGTTGGTAGTAAGAACAAAAATATTAAAAAAAATTCTCGGAATATTACGCGGACGAGGTCGCGGACAAAAGGTAATAAAGGTGAATAAATAGCTCTATGTTTTCAAGATGATGTCGTTTTCCGACCTTCATGCAGGCGAAGCCTTTTGACTTTTTGTGATGAGAGGGTGACAAACGAGCATAAAGTAACCTGATTGTAAGGGGATGCGGTGGCCGATAGATAACTACATCTACCCTTCATTAGGAATAAAATGCAGAATGCGTTGTTACTCCTGAGAGTAAAACGTAGTGGTTTGTGCCATTTGACTGACGAATAAGATGGAACGCCTCATAATGGTAAAAGGGTTTACATGTGGCATCTTGTAT
Organism: Parnassius glacialis; assembly: GCA_033319125.1. Classification (NCBI taxonomy): domain Eukaryota; kingdom Metazoa; phylum Arthropoda; class Insecta; order Lepidoptera; family Papilionidae; genus Parnassius; species Parnassius glacialis. The sequence goes on along the minus strand of JAVANC010000005.1, from coordinate 33,553,364 downwards.
TTAGGTTAATAAAGTATTTATGGTATATCTCTGGTATAATAAACAATAATATATCGGTATATCTATGGTATATACCGATCTGGGTCACTCAGAAAGTATTAAGAAAAAAAAAAGTTCAATGGTATAAAAGCTCTTCTATGGCCTGCTTGAACGCTGCATCTTCCGGCAATGAAAACTGTATACCTTTCCAATCTTCATTAAAGCCGAATCAGGGCTTTGAGAAAGGTAAACCAAAAGTGTAACCAGAGTGTTGTCCAAGAAGTTCCTCGTTTAAAATGGTGAGTGTGCAGGCGCGTATCATGGTAAAGCATTAGTCCACGGTTCATCATTTTGGTTCGGTCGCTTTTTACTAACCACTGTGGACACTTCTGGAAAGTATTTGGTAATATACCATTCGGAATTGATCCTACTTCGATTGCGTAACTAAATTGAAACCAGATATCCCATCAAAGTGAAAAAAAAACTAGTGTTCATAGTCTCTGCGCTTCTCGGATGCCTGATTTTGTAAGGTATTAATTAGTTGGTTCATTTCGAAACAGCCAAACTGTCGACTGGCGCTTCGTTTTTAGATCGTATTGCCAAATGAAGCTTTATCAGCTGTAATAATGCCATAAACACGCCGAGAGAAGCCTTACAGAAAATTTAGTAATTATGTCAGGGACTCAAGCTACGCGGGCCTGTTTGTGGACATCAGTGAGGTTGCGCAGTACCTAATGCAAAACTATCCATCTCACTCTAAGGTGATCGTGTAAACTTTTGTGAACACGTCCCGATCTAATCTGCATTCTGAACTGAATCTCTTTATACGTAATCCGCCTATTCTCTTTAATTAAATTTTTCACTTCCAGCACATTTACATCCGTAATAGCCGTCAATGGGCGATTACTTCTTTCTTCATCACTAAAAGTTAGCTGACCGAGCTAAATAAAATTTATCGTATCAACGGTTAAAGGACCTTTATCCATAAATGCCATTTGAAGTCTATCGAACGATTCGTCTGGTTTTAGGCGACATTTGAAATCGTAGGAAATTATCGCGCGTAAATGTTCCTGACGTGCGACTCAGATCCATTTTTCAATGAAACAACAGTTCTATTTAGATCATAAAAAATGTGGAGGGAAATTTGGAATTAGAACACTTCTACTTTTACTTGTAAATTATCGTAATGAGGGCATCCACAACTTTTTCTGCCACCAGGGCGGCGCCAATTTACAGTGAGGTAAAATATTTGACAGATTTCATAGCGGGGACGATCATTTCTTAGGAAAATGTAATCTTTAAGGTTTTTTTTCTGTATTATTAGTTATATTTTATATTAATTACATTAGAAATGAATAAAACAAACTATAAATATAACTAAAAGCCGATTTTTCTAAAAAGGAGTTATAAAGTGCAAAAAATTAAAAAGCAAACCACTGACGCATTGTGTTGTGTATTAATATAATACTCGAGATAATGATAAACTATTATTTAAAACTAATTTTAAATTAACTGACACTGTGTAACAAAACACTTTACCTCAGTCACAACTAGCGACATCTGGAAGATTATTAGCCCTCATTTCAAAATAAACTATAACTGGCCAGTGATGGATACAAAAAACTTATTTCGCTTAACTTTCTGGGTGGCCTCACACACTTTTACTAATATGTTCATTCACTCCCATAACCTTGAGGCCCAGGCACATAAATTTGTTTAGTAGAATTTGTATTGTTTCACAAGAATAAATGCTGTGTATTATGTAATAAAAATACAGTATGTAATAATAATAGTCCGACAGGAAGAATTGACGACCGATTATGATTTTTATCAATATTATATTACGAGTATTATATAATATTAATAAATTATTAATTGATTATTATCAATAATCTTAGTGGTGTGGTGACGTTTTGAGGTTAAGTATCTAAAAGAAATACTTGCTGTTATGTGTAAAGGAAGGTTCGTGAGGTTGTCGTGAAGCGACAATTAAAAGAGAAAGAACCTAACCTAAGAACAGCAAAACAACAAAATAGACCAAGAAAATAATATATTATAATTTTTTAAAAGGTATTTACAATCTTATAAAAAAATGAAATATGAAGGTGATGGATGAAATGAGATTACAATTAGGTTTAAAAAAAATAAAGGTTGGAGAATAGGACAATATAGTTTTATAGTGGAGCCTGGAGCCTCGCTGCTTTTGTAGAAGTAGGCACACGCAGAGCTTGAGGTTTCTCAGCGGCGACGGCACGCAGCGCCTGGACTGGGCACACGCAGCGTCCGTAGCCGGCGCACGTAGTGCCTGGGGTAGGTGCGCTCAGTTCTTGGAGAAGTAGTCGCCGCGCCCAGAGGTAGCGCGGGCAGTAGGGACGCAGCGCCTGGAGCCAGCAGTCAAAGCGCGCCTGAAGGTAGCGCGGGCAGTAGGCTGCACTCAGCGCCTGGATCAAGCAGTCGTAGCGCGCGGAGTAGTGTGGCCCCGCACTTGAATTAGAATTCACCGACGACTTCACGTGTAGATGGAGGCTTGCAGGATCCCGGGGCAAAGCGGCCCCGGGATAAGGCCTTTAGTAGATGTTTCTCGTTTGAGAACCGAAGCGAGACTATCCTGTATTCTCCAATTGTTTGGCTTTTATACCTTTTTAGAGAGAACGAGAAATTATTTAAATTAAAACGAAATTTATTGTAAATGACCTACAGCCAAAGAGTATTTATGTAGAAAGAACATCATACCAGAGACGAATTTGAATAAAAGTTACCATGACAACGAAATAAATAACGGCTGTCAAATATAAAATTTTTGGTTTTTAGGAATATAATTGGAAAATCATTACATTTAAGTAAGAAATGAGATATTATTCACATAGGAAAAACCAATGCACGGCAGCGTACATGAAGCCTGAAATTGTAGAGTTACAGAGAATTCAATAAAAGACCGAAAAAGGTAAGACTTCATTGACAGCTATTTTAAAAGTACTAAATAGTGTGAAAATATGCAGTAAAATGATATGTAATTGTGTAAAAACGTTACAGGATCCTATGGAAATAAAGGTGATGCAAAATATAAATGCAGAGAATCAAAAACAGAATGAAAAAAATAGTATAAAGTGATGCAAAACATGAATGCAGAATATCAAAGCAGAATGGAGAATTAGTGTACAATGAAATGTAAGTAGTATAACACTACAAGGTATATCATCATCATCATCATTACAGCTTTTAATAAGTCCACTGCTGAACATAGGCCTCCCCCAAGGAATGCCACAAAGCACGGTCCTGAGCCAGCTGCATCCCCATCGACTTCCTGCATGTCTTACCAGGTCGTCACTCCATCTAGTGGGGGTTCGCCCTACACTTCGCCTACCGGTACGAGGCTGCCACTCGAGAACCTTTCTTCCCCATTGGTTGTCGGTTCTTCGAGCTATATGGCCGGCCCGCTGCCACTTCAGATTACTAATCTGTTGGGCTATGTCGGTTACTCTGTTTCTACTGTGGATATCCTCATTTTTAAGTTTATCACGTAGAGAAATCCCGAGCATAGCTCTCTCCATAGCTCGCTGCCAGCAGTGAAGGACCACCTCTCAGATCCGTAAGTCATCAACACGCACTGGTTGTACGTGTACGTGAGGTATATAGAAGATCTTATTCCTAGAGATATCGTAAAGATTATAACAAGATGGAAGGGTGTTTAAAATCCAACACAGAATACTTTGAAAAGTAGGAAATATATATCTTTCTTTTTCGGTTTTTTTAAATGTTGCTTCCACACTAGGATTTTCTCCTGTATCGTGGAGGCAGTTTACAAACATGAATTGCACAAGGAACAGTTATTGTAGCTGGAACAATTATTTGTAGGCTTTACAAATACTTGTTCCGTCCGGGATTCGAACCTGCGACCACCAGCGCTGCAACTCAAGCCACTAAGCCACTGCACCACGGAGGAGTCTATATTAGTTTACAACATATAAACTGTTTTATTTATGACCTAGCAAAACTTAAATATCGGGGTTTCCATTACTTACGTGAGGTATTGGGGGGGGGGGGGGTCGAGCCGAATATCACCCAATCTCACGTGGGGGAGTGGAAGGGTGTCGGCAAATATCATTTAATTTGTTTTCCGCAAGAAACAGTGTAAAATTTCGAAAAAAGTGGATTAAGTTAAGTAAAATATGGCTTAATCCTATACAGTAACACTTATCGCGGTAAAGCGAACTCCACAAAATGTATAAAAATTACTAAGCAAATTATGTCATCTCTTATTTCAAATAAACCCAACACAATCAAGTACAGATTAGCGTATATACATTAAAAACATTAAAAATATTCATTTTGAAAAATCTCAAATAAGATTTGGGGGGGGGGGGGGTTGAGGTGTTAGATCACCAGGGGAAAGGGGAGTATAGTAGGGAAAAATCGCTAAGATCGCCTCACGTAAATATTGGACGACCCCTATAAGGCATAATCTTTTTTTATAGAATATAATAGTTTTTTGTACCTGATCTTTTAGTAATAATTATAAAGAGCGTGGTGATGACAATTGTGCAACAAAAATAAATTATTTAAAATAATTTTACGTAACCTACATAATATTATATTATTTAAATATACTTTAAAAGCAACTCGTTAAGTTATTAAATTAAAATATCTCTGCACATTTAAGGCTATTAAGTTCGATCCAGTTATCGTTGAAGCACAGTGGCCGTTAATTCGGGATTATGGAATTATTGAGCCAGTGACCTCCGCTGCTATTGTTGACCTGCTTCGAATAATGCGTCTACGATGCCGATAGAATAATAGTTTAAGTACATATGTATTTCAACTATTATATTCAAGTCTGAATTTTGAAATCTCAGGTGAAAAAGAAACACAAATTAAATTCACAAAGACTTTTGAATGATTATTAAAGGAATATCTATCAGTAATCAGCATTTCGTCCTATATGTCATCATTATCATCATCATTACAGCCTTTCACAACAGCCACAAAGCATGGTCCTGAGCCACCTGCATCCATCGACTCCCTACATGTTTTAACAGTTCACCACTCACACTTCGCCTACCGGTACGAGGCTGTCACTCGATCTTTTTGACTAGAACCTTGCTTCCCCATCAGTTGTCGGTTCTTTGAGCTATATGGCCGGCATTTCCATTTCAGCTTACTAAGCAGTTGAACTATGTCGGTTACTCAGGTTATAGTGCGGATATCCTCGTTTCTAAGTTTATCACGCAGAGAAACCCCGAGCATAGCCATCTCTATAGCTCGCTGAGCGACCTTGAGCTTCCTCATACGGCCAACAGTGAAGGACCACGTCTAAGATGCATAAGTCATCTCTGACAACACGCACTGGTTGTACAATCTCGTTTCCAAGTTTTTAGGTAAACCTGACGAGAAGATGTGTTGTAATCTCTCGAACGCTGTCCAATCAAGTTGAATCCGTCGATTGACCTCTCGATCGAAGTTGGACTTACCTAGTCGGACTATTTTTCCCAGGTAAACATACTCGTCAACAACTTTGAGCTTAGTGCTCCACACAACTACCAGCACAGGTGTGACATGGACGTTACACATGATCTTTGTTTTGTCCATGTTCACTTTAAGACCTATCTGTTGGGAGGCACTGTTGAGGTTATTGAGCATAAAGCTTAGGTTCTTTAGTTATGCTGCTCTAAGGACTATATTGTCTGCAAATCGAAGGTGAGTGACGTAGTTGCCATTGACATTAATAGCATATCCTTTCCAGTCCAGTGGCTTGAAAACGTCTTTCGATGCAGCTGTGAGGACCACCATATAGGACGAAATAAAGAGCTTCTGAAGGACATCAAGTACCGGTTTTCCACCCGCTTTCAGAAGCTCCGCTGTAATTCCACCCTCACTCGGGGACTTTCCGTTTTTAAGGTGCTGGAGAGCCATTCTAATCTCGCTAAGACTGGCATCCGAAATACTTGTATCATCGGAATAGTGCCGGATGAGACTTGCTCTTGAATAGCTATTTACACTTCCGTGTGGCTTCAAAGATGACGTGTACAGCTGCCCATGGAACTTCTCAATCTCACTAAAAACCTCAGATGTCCAGGAAACAATGTTGTCACATTCGGTCTTCAGCTTCAACAGTTGGCTCTCTCTGGCAGAGAGCTCTCTGGCAAAGACTTTGGAGTCCTGGTTCCGCCCGATCGCTTCTTCAATACGAGTTGTATTGAAGTTGCGTAAGTCCCCGCCGCATGTTTTTGGAGATTTGTCTGTTCACGTGATTGTATGCTGTCAAATCTGCTGAAGACTGTAGCTTCATTTCCCGTCTAAACGCCATAAGATTAAGAGTGCGAACGGCATTTTTGTGTTGTGCGACGGGTCTTGCAGAACTTGTCTCCGACCGCTTCCACGGCAGTTTCCCTAGCTTGTCATTCATGTGTAACAATTTTAAATTCTTACACATGAATGAAATGGTTTGCCAACCACCACTGTGTGTTATTATAAATATTTTCTGGCGCACATGATCGCATTGTGGTCCTCATTGCCGCTAGAACCAAAGCGATATGATTTAGGTCTTGATTGAAGACTAAGAGTCTTCAAGAAATAACTCTCTTCTTCCTTAAACTTAGCTTAGCTGTTGCAAATCATCACGCGATGCTGGTTACTTACCGTTATGTGAGCCGCATACGCGTTTGCCCTCCTCTCCTATAAAAATAACAATTCTAATTATATTACAAAAACAAGAAAGTTTGACTGTTTTTTCATATACATACATACTAAATACTACAAATAAATAATTTGAAGTGTCTGTTTGTTATATCAAAATAACAGATTTTTACTAAATGCATATTATGTTAGTATATATATATATATATATATATATATATATATATATATATATAATATGTGCGGTATCTACATATAACAAAAGACAATATTTTAAATTTTTGTCCCTCTGTTTGTTCCGGTTAATCTACGAAATGGCTTGACTGATTTTGATGAGACTCACTGGCGAATAGCTGATGTTATAAGAGTAACTTAGCTACTTTCATTTTAGAAAAATAGCAAAAAAATTAAAACCCTAAATTACACGAGGGCAAATTCGCGGAGAACAGCTAGTCTGTAATAATTCCATTACCTTATTTTCCGACGTCAGTCCTGCAAGCTAACCGCTTTTTGTGGCTTAGATAACATTATTTAAAGGGCTTAATCTTGGGATATTAAGTAGCAAGGGATTACGATTAATCACTCTAAAATGTTTACCTTCATCTTATGTCAGTAGAGAGGGATAATTCTAAGTCAAGATAAATAGACCCCTGCTTTAATTTTCTCCCACAGCGATACAATAGTTTCAAATTATTTTGAACTTTTAAACAGGTTTTATGAATTCTTGTTTGAAACAAAACTTAAAATCGTCATTACCATTAAATTATATATTTGTTCTGTTTACTTGCTACCGTTGAAAATAATTGAATTTTATATTTGATACTAGGCGTAGCTCGCTCAAAATACAAGGGTATAACAGTAATACATATATGCTACTGTGTTTGTTATGCTAAGTGATAAAAACCGAAAATTCTTAATACTTGTAACAATGCATTCTATCTTTAACTTCGAGGTGACATTATGATACTTAATCGAGGATAATGGAGTCTGACCATTCGCAACGTAATTCTACCACATTCATGTTTTGTCTATTTAATGAAAATCAGTTGTAATTCGATGTTTGGTGGAATTTATGGTGTTATTACCAATTGCTTCTTCTGTTGTGGTGATGTCGATGCCCTCCAGTTTAACAAGTTGTTTTAAAACAAGTTGTACATTATTACATTTGTTTTCTGAAATTTTGTTGAAATATTAACAATGGTGAAAGATCTACGTTTTTATTGGTCAGATATTCGTTTAGGAAATCTCATTAAAATTAATATTTAAAGTTCCCTCTGTTCATTAATCTATGTACAGAAATGTAGTTACATACTCGTATGTGTCAAATAATAGGGAGGGTTAAAGGCCTGTCACATGTATGCAATGTGTTTTGCGGTACTAACAAGATAAATTTGACGGTCCACATTAACAACACCTGCTTGTTGCGAGATAATACGCTCCTTATCCGCCGGTAAAATATAACTGTGCTTAAAATACCAAGTGTTGAGCTATAATGTTGTTTGAAAGAATTACAAGACAGAATTTTAGATCTGTGAGAACATAAAAATGATAACTACAGTCACATTAATTAATTTCAATTATAATTCTATAAATAAGAATGTTTCTCGAGTGGCAGAATACGCAGGTAGTCAATTCTTGCAGGCTAATGTTGAACAGAGAATTGTCTATTTTTCTGGTAAGTGTATTATATTCTTTTCATGAAAGTTTCTATTATGAAGTTATAGTTTTCTGCATGAAAACACGTAGAAAACGAATTTTCCCAGAAATGAAAACTAGCTAGATCGATTTTTTCAGCCCCGTAAACCGATTAAGTCGTTTTCGAGAACGCAATTACAAACAAACTAACGACACCGAATTCGAAACGCACCAGCTTTATGCTGCTATATTTGTTGGTTTTCCGAGTTTCTCTACTCAGCTCATCACTTGCCCTTGTGTTTCGTTTTACGTTGAAGTTTCTCATTACCACCATATAGTGGATTTTGGAAGAATGCATGGCTCGAGAGAATTTTCTCATAAATCTCCTCCACTTCTTCACCCGGGATGTGCTTATATATTTTTTAGTGTTCTTTAATGCATTTGGTGATTCTGAGTATAAGTAATAAGTTTTTACAACGTTGTTAACGAGATACTAGCAGAAGATAAATCTAACACCTCCTTAGGACAGAAGGTCTCTCACATGGTAAATATAACAAGTTGCTGAATTTGAGGATTACGGTGTAGTGGTGGTGTAAGTATATCCACTGTCTTCCTGTGAGTGTTAAAATGCGACAAAGAGAAACAAGTCAGGGGTTGGGCGTTAGCATATTTCTGATGACTACTAATTAGTAATAAAAATCTGCAGTTGTCAGCCCGTTTTTTAAGTGTGGTAACTATGGCAATACACTCCCAATGAAGATAAGTAGGAAGTGACGACCCTCAGCTTCGGGCGGCCCTGCTATTTCTGGTTATGTAGGCGATCGTGGTAACGTCAGGGTTTGCTAAGAATCTTCGGTGGATGTTCAGTTCGGTGAAGGACGAGAAAAACCTGCAGCCGAAAAAAAATAGACAAGTTGTGCTGGGATATTATAGGATTATCTGAAGTCGGAAGAGATAAAAAAAATAAAAATGCAGTAAAATATTTTATAACATAGATTGATATTTGATACTTACTTGATTAATATATATTTTTACTTTTTAATTAAAATCTGACTATTTTCTTCTGGGCAAAGGCTTTTTTTCCAAAAGGCCAAAACATTTTTAATAATATAACAGAATCGTTAAGCAATATGTTTAATGAACTCTAAGGATTTATAAGGTTGAATGTTTCTATACAGGTAGAGCGCTCTCTATACAGGTTTCAGAAATTCAATTTAAAGAGAATAAAGACGAAACAATACCATTATTGGTTAATGGAGAAATTGCGTGCTAGGAATTACGGACGAGAGAGAAAATTGCTATTTTCAATCATCTTTAGGTAAAAGACAAATAGTGAAGTAAATCATTTTTAATCTTTTCTAGTTCATATAATGATGATATTTAAGTATTGTGACGAAAAGATGAAATATCGGCGTGAAACAATTGAAACATCACTTTAATAAAAGTAATTAAAGGTATTTTCCCTTATTTTAAACAGCTGCGACACTACTCGTATTTGCTTACATCTGAGTCACAGTTAATGAACGTGGCAAGACGAGCACGAACGAAAAACACGAACGAACGAAAAAAAAATAAACAAAAAATATTATTGTTTCTTCTATTTTTACCGGCCAGTAAAATGCACAGCTGGACATGGGCTTCTCCCTCTGTAGGGAGGATCAGCCATAATCATCAAACTTGTCATGCGCATTGACGATTACTAGACACAGTACCAGCCGTCTCGCTACTTTAATGCTGCTGCTTTATAAAAATATATTTACTATTAATTTTAATAAAAAAATACTATTTCATACTAAGGTTTGCTGCCACAAAGTGCTGCAATAACATACCACCTCCGATCAAAAATAGCAACACAGTTCGTACTTTTAAAATAAAAACTAAAAGAATACTTTGATTATTACCTTAAGAATAACTAGTAGAATTCTGTGACGAAGTATTACACCTTTCTTATGGAGTATACTGTGTAAGTTTTAAAATTATAAAAAACTTACTTTATTTTTTTTTATTTTACTTCGAAAATGAATTCGAATATAATTTTGAAGTTCAGTCTGAAGTTTGAAGGACACTATTATTAATATATTTGTGATATTTTAGCGACATCTGGAAGATTATTAGCCCTCATTTCAAAATAAATTATAACTGGCCAGTGATGGATACAAAAAACTTTATTACGCTTAACTTTCTGGGTGGCCTCACACACTTTTACTAATATGTTCATTCACTCCCATAACCTTGAGGCCCAGGCACATAAATTTGTTGCAAAAAATTAATAGTAGAATTTGTATTGTTTCACAAGAATAAATGCTAAGTATTATGTAATAAAAATACAGTATGTAATAATAATAGTCCGACAGGAAGAATTGACGACCGATGATGATTTTTATCAATATTATATTATTATATAATATTAATAAAATATTAATTGATTATTATCAATAATCTTAGTGGTGTGGTGACGTTTTGAGGATAAGTTTCTAAAAGAAATACTTGCTGTTATGTGTAAAGGAAGGTTCGTGAGGTATATCATCATCATCATCATTACAGTCTTTAATAAGTCCACTGCTGTACATAGGCCTCCCCCAAGGAATGCCACAAAGCACGGTCCTGAGCCAGCTGCATCCCCATCGACTTCCTGCATGTCTTACCAGGTCGTCACTCCATCTAGTGGGGGTTCGCCCTACACTTCGCCTACCGGTACGAGGCTGCCACTCGAGAACCTTTCTTCCCCATCGGTTGTCGGTCCTTTGAGCTACATGGCCGGCCTACTGCCACTTCAGATTACTAATCTGTTGGGCTATGTCGGTTACTCTGTTTCTACTGTGGATATCCTCATTTCTAAGTTTATCACGCAGAGAAATCCCGAGCATAGCCCTCTCCATAGCTCGCTGAACGACGTTGAGCTTCCTCATACGGCCAGCAGTGAAGTACCACCTCTCAGATCCGTAAGTCATCAACACGCACTGGTTGTACGTGTACGTGAGGTATATAGAAGATCTTATTCCTAGAGATATCGTAAAGATTATATCAAGATGGAAGGGTGTTTAAAATGCAACACAGAATACTTTGAAAAGTAGGAAATATATATCTTTCTTTTTCGTTTTTTTTTTAAATGTTGCTTCCACACTAGGATTTTCTCCTGTATCGTGGAGGCAGTTTACAAACATGAATTGCAAAAGGAACAGTTATTGTAGCTGGAACAATTATTTGTAGGCTTTACAAATACTTGTTCCGTCCGGGATTCGAACATGCGACCACCAGCGCTGCAACTCAAGCCACTAAGCCACTGCACCACGGAGGAGTCTATATTAGTTTACAACATATAAATTGTTTTATTTATGAGCTAGCAAAACTTAAATATCGGGGTTTCCATTACTTACGTGAGGTATTGGGGGGGGGGGGGGGGTCGAGCCGAATATCACCCAATCTCACGTGGGGGAGTGGAAGGGTGTCGGCAAATATCATTTAATTTGTTTTCCGCAAGAAACAGTGTAAAATTTCGAAAAAAGTGGATTAAGTTAAGTAAAATATGGCTTAATCCTATACAGTAACACTTATCGCGGTAAAGCGAACTCCACAAAATGTATAAAAATAACTAAGCAAATTATGTCATCTCTTATTTCAAATAAACCCAACACAATCAAGTACAGATTAGCGTATATACATTAAAAACATTAAAAATATTCATTTTGAAAAATCTCAAATAAGATTTAGGGGGGGGGGGGGTTGAGGTGGTCGATCACCAGGGGAAAGGGGAGTATAGTAGGGAAAAATCGCTAAGATCGCCCCACGTAATTATTGGACGACCCCTATAAGGCATAATCTTTTTTTATAGAATATAATAGTTTTTTGTACCTGATCTTTTAGTAATAATTATGAAGAGCGTGGTGATGACAATTGTGCAACAAAAATAAATTATTTAAAATAATTTTACGTAACCTACATAATATTATATTATTTAAATATACTTTAAAAGCAACTCGTTAAGTTATTAAATTAAAATATCTCTGCATATTTAAGGCTATTAAGTTCCATCCAGTTATCGTTGAAGCACAGTGGCCGTTAATTCGGGATTATGGAATTATTGAGCCAGTGACCTCCGCTGCTATTGTTGACCTGCTTCGAATAATGCGTCTACGATGCCGATAGAATAATAGTTTAAGTACATATGTATTTCAACTATTATATTCAAGTCTGAATTTTGAAATCTCAGGTAAAAAAGAAACACAAATTAAATTCACAAAAACTTTTGAATGATTATTAAAGGAATATCTATCAGTAATCAGCATTTCGTACTATGTGTCATCATTATCATCATCATTACAGCCTTTCACAACAGCCACAAAGCACGGTCCTGAGCCACCTGCATCCATCGACTCCCTACATGTTTTAACAGTTCACCACTCACACTTCGCCTACCGGTACGAGGCTGACGAGAAGATGTGTTGTAATCTCTCGAACGATGCCCAATCAAGTTGAATCTGTCGATTGACCTCTCGATCGAAGTTGGACTTACCTAGTCGGACTGTTTTTCCCAGGTAAACATACTCGTCAACAAGTTCAAGCTTAGTACTCCCAACAACTACCAGCACAGGTGTGACATGGACGTTACACATGATCTTTGTTTTGTCCATGTTCACCTTAAGACCTATCTGTTGGGAGGCACTGTTAAGGTTATTGAGCATAAAGCTTAGGTTCTTTAGCTATGCTACTCTAAGGAGTATATTGTCGGCAAATCGAAGGTGAGTGACGTAGTTGCCATTGATTTTAATAGCATATCCTTTCCAGTCCAGTGGCTTGAAAACGTCTTTCGATGCAGCTGTGAGGACCACCATATAGGACGAAATAAAGAGCTTCTGAAGGATATCAAGTACCGGTTTTCCACCTGCTTTTAGAAGCTCCGCTGTAATTCCACCCTCGCTCGGGGACTTTATGTTTTTAAGGTGCTGGAGAGCCATTCTAATCTCGCTAAGACTGACATCCGAAATACTTGTATCATCGGAATAGTGCCGGATGAGACTTGCTCTTGGATAGCTATTTACACTTGCGTGAGGCTTCAAAGATGACGTGTACAGCTGCCCATAGAACCTCTCAATCTCACTCAAAATCTCAGGTGTCCAGGAAACAATGTTGCCACATTCAGTCTTCAGCTTCAACAGTTGGCTCTCGCTGGCAGAGAGATCTCTAGCAAAGACTTTGGAGCCCTGGTTCCGCCCGATCGCTTTTTCAATACGAGTTGTATTGAAGTTGCGTAAGTCCCGCCGCATGGTTTTGGAGATTTGTCTGTGCAGCTGATTGTATGCTGTCAAATCTGCTGAATACTGTAGCTTCATTTCCCGTCTAAAAGCCATGAGATTAAGAGTGCGAACGGCATTTTTGTGTTGTGCGACGGGTCTTGCAGAACTTGTCTCCGACAGCTTCCACGTCAGTTTCCACTAGCTTGTCATTCATGTGTAACAATTTTAAATTCTATCCACATCAAGTCAATGGTTTGCCAACCACCACTGTGTGTTATTATAAATATTTTCTGGCGCACATGATCGCATTGTGGTCTTCATTGCCGCTAGAACCAAAGCGATATGACTTAGGTCTTGATTGAAGACTAAGAGTCTTCAAGAAATAACTCTCTTCTTCCTTAAACTTAGCTTAGCTGTTGCAAATCATCACGGGCGATGCTGGTTACTTACCGTTATGTGAGCCGCATACGCGTTTGCCCTCCTCTCCTATAAAAATAACAATTCTAATTATATTACAAAAACAAGAAAGTTTGACTGTTTTTCATATACATACATACTAAATACTACAAATAAATAAATTTGAAGTGTCTGTTTGTTATATCAAAATAACAGATTTGTACTAAATGCATATTATGTTAGTATATATATATATATATATATATATATATATAATATGTACGGTATCTACATATAACAAAACACAATATTTTAAATTTTTGTCCCTCTGTTTGTTCCGGTTAATCTACGAAATGGCTTGACCGATTTTGAATAGACTCACTGGCGAATAGCTGATGTTATAAAGAGTAACTTAGCTACTTTCATTTTAGAAAAATAGTTAGGGTTCCGCGAAAAAAATTTAACGAGGGCAAATTTGCGGAGAACAGCTAGTCTGTAATAATTCATTACCTTATTCTCCGACGTCAGTCTGCAAGCTACCGCTTTTTGTGGCTTAGATAACATTATTTAAAGGGCTTAATCTTGGGATATTAAGTAGCAAGGGATTACGATTAATCACTCTAAAATGTTTACCTTCATCTTATGTCAGTAGAGAGGGATTAATCTAAGTCAAGATAAATAGACCCCTGCTTTCATTTTCTCCCACAGCGATACAATAGTTTCAAATTATTTTGAATTTTTAAACAGGTTTTATGAATTCTTGTTTGAAACAAAACTTAAGATCGTCATTACCATTAAATTATATATTTGTTCTGTTTACTTGCTACCGTTGAAAATAATTGAATTTTATATTTGATACTAGGCGTAGCTCGCTCAGAATACAAGGGTATAAAAGTGCATAGTACATTTATATGCTACTATGTTTGTTATGCCAAGTGAGAAAAACCGAAAATTCTTAATACTTGTAACAATGCATTCTATCTTTAACTTCGAGGTGACATTATGATACTTAATCGAGGATAATGGAGTCTGACCATTCGCAACGTAATTCTACCACATTCATGTTTTGTCTATTTAATGAAAATCAGTTGTAATTCGATGTTTGGTGGAATTTATGGTGTTATTACCAATTGCTTCTTCTGTTGTGGTGATGTCGATGCCCTCCAGTTTAACAAGTTGTTTTAAAACAAGTTGTACATTATTACATTTGTTTTCTGAAATTTTGTTGAAATATTAACAATGGTGAAAGATCTACGTTTTTATTGGTCAGATATTCGTTTAGGAAATCTCATTAAAATTAATATTTAAAGTTCCCTCTATTCATTAATCTATGTACAGAAATGTAGTTACATACTCGTATGTGTCAAATAATAGGGAGGGTTAAAGGCCTGTCACATGTATACAATGTGTTTTGTGGTACTAACAAGATAAATTTGACGGTCGACATTAACTACACCTGCTTGTTGCGAGATAATACGCTCCTTATCCGCCGGTAAAATATAACTGTGCTTAAAATACCAAGTGTTGAGCTATAATGTTGTTTGAAAGAATTACAAGACAGAATTTTAGATCTGTGAGAACATAAAAATGATAACTACAGTCACATTAATTAATTTCAATTATAATTCTATAAATAAGAATGTTTCTCGAGTGGCAGAATACGCAGGTAGTCAATTCTTGCAGGCTAATGTTGAACAGAGAATTGTCTATTTTTCTGGTAAGTGTATTATATTCTTTTCATGAAAGTTTCTATTATGAATTTATCACTTGTAGATATTATAAGATATAAGAACACTAAAATTAACATGAAAAAGTATTCGCAGCAAGTGTTTATTGATATAGTGAAAAGTAAGCGCGTAATTTTTGTTAGAATACTGGTGCCGGCGCCACTGATAATGTTAACAATATTTATTTTAGTTAAACATAAATTTGGATCTTACTCAACTCCGACAAACTATAAAATCGACAAAAATAATAAAATAGATGCAGTGAAGTCAGCTAAGTACTACAAAATAGCAAACAGTAAAATAATATATCTTTAGTTTTTTTTGTAGTTTAGTTCGTAGTCCTTATCTGCCGCTATCGCCAGGATTGTAACTATATTATGGTTGAAATAATAGCACATAATAGCACAAAGAATAACAGCATAATACCGCTGTGCTTCGTATAATGAGTACAGAGAACTTTTTACTAGTACCTTTTGTTCTAGTAACATGAGGCATTCCTCATCTTAGTCCCCGGGAGTTATAACGTATCTTGGTTTTATATAGATTAAGGTATCTAGGGGCTATAGCTTCCACTTAACAGCATGTCGACGGTATAGAGTTTGCTCGTTTGTTACCTTTAATAACAAAGTCTTAAAAATATACTTAGCGATAAATCGCTACAGTTCATAGTAGAAAAAAAAATACATGCGAATGTGAAAATTCATTAACAAAATTCCATTGAAATTTCGTTATTTTTGGTTCTTAGCAAGTTTAACAGGTAAAGTACTATATAATGTTCTGCTTATCTTATTAATTTAGTTTGATTCTGTACCAAAATTTTAATTGTGATGTACCAAAGAGTTTGTTTCCTTTATCACTCTTCTTTTACTCAATTGGCTTAAAATAAAATAAAATTAAATCGGACAGTTTCTGTTAATGATTGCCAGTTAATGTAAAAATAAACAACAATCGTTTTTATTCAGGATATTCAAAGAAACTGCTGGAGTAAATGGCTACCAATTGACGTTAATAGGAGACGGAGCCTTGTTTCACGACAAAGCGATCGACTCTAAATTCAGTCGTAATTTTCTTTTATGTTGTAAAATTGAACGATCAAAGTCTAATTTTCGACCAAGAGGCCAATTTAGAATAAAATTTACAACTAATTAGATTCTTAAGTATATGTAGAAGCTACGTTTCGCAGCCCTGATAGTAAGCCAAAATAGTTAACACCCAAAAGGAGCTACAAGTACTTCATCTTTACATAAGAATTATATACAATATTTTTATAGGTTCGTTTGTGTGAAGTTCGACAACACGCATCGGGGCAGCGCGGCGGAACTTCCTTGCCCTAAAACACTCAAAAATGAGGGGACGCCTGAGCCCAGCAGTGAGATGGTATATAGGCTGTAACTTTTTTAATTAATTTTTTTATATTATGTTGAAATAAATATCTTTCTTATCTGAGCCGTGGTAGCTCAGATGGTTAGCGCTCGCTGTAAGCTTCACAGTACTCGAGCAACCAGGGTTCGATCCCCGCCGGCACCAATGAAATTGTTAATTGCAATTTTAAGTAGGTACTGATTTCCCACGTACTCGGCGGTGAAAGAAAACATCATGAGGAAACCTGCATGTCTGAGAAATAAGAAAAAAAATATTTCGAAGACATGTGACAGCATGTGCAGCGCGGCGAACAATTCCTTGTCCTAAAAAACCCTCTCAGAAATGAGAGGAGGCCTGTGCCCAGCAGTGGGATGTAAATAGGCTGCAACTTTATATATCTTTCTAAATATAAATCGATTTTATGAAATTTAAATCATATAGCATACATTCATACAGGATATCGAACACAATTTGTAGGAGATGGATAAAAATAAATTATTTTAGTTATTTAAAAAATATCTTCCAATTGTATCATAAACTTTGGTCAAGTGCATGTTATAATTAATTGCACAGGTAGTTCTCGCTATCCCCACCCTTAAATTATTAATAGTTATGCAAATGATGCCGTGTAATGGCGGTGACCCTGCCGTTCTCTACTCTGGTGGAAGTCATGAAAACGGTCGGGCAAGGTTTATCTAGAATCTAAGGTGAAGGTTTAGCTGTCACTAACGGCGATTGGATTTGGAAACGTATATTTAACGCACGTTGAGATATAATAAGAAGATTCTAGAGCTGGAGGACTAGAACTAGGAAGATCAGGGAGAGAACTTTAAACAGTGGTAGAGCCACGCGGCAGCTTTTGCTGTCGCACGGATGGGCCGACTCGAACCGGGGTGGTACCACGACCTCACAGAATACCAGCGTGAAATAGAGGTTTACCTCTGCGTTTTGCTTGGTAAGTGCAGGTGGCCGGAGGCCCCTTTTACTGGAAATGAGGCATTCCATCTTAGTCCTCACGGGTGACAACGCATCTGCATTTTGATTCGCAAACGAGGATAGTTGTAGATGTCTATGGGCCGCAGCAACCACTCACCATCAAGTGGACTGTGTGCTCGTTTGTCACCCTTATCCTATAAAAAATAAACTTGTTGACGATGGACTGGCGACCATCTGTTTCAAGGAGCAGTCGCATTTATCGTTCACTAGTCTACGTTAATAACGTTGCGAATGATTGGAAGTGTATCAATGACGGTATGGTATGAGGGTAGTTGGATTTTTCGGTTGATAGCTTCTCCCAACTAGATGGATTGCTTTTTTTGGATTTTTCTCAACGATTCTCTTACGTATCTACAAATATAAAAAGCAAAAACAAAACCATCATACTTTAAGCTCATATATGACATGACATCACATCCTGTCTCATAATAGACTGCGCGTACAGATGGACACTGAAATAATTCTATGTGTTTGCTATTTCTAATATAATAAGAATGGTTTGCACTTTATTTTCGGTTATGAAATGCCATGTTAACTTTACACTATGCGAGCAAAGACGTATTAAAAAAGATAGACAGATTACACACTGACATTATTGTATTTTAAAGTGGCACAGGTAGTACTATATCTACGTACAGTTTTTTATTATGACACGTTGCGCTAACAAAAAGAGACAGATGATAGGGCATAACTGTTGTTAGAAAAAGATGAATATACATCATTAGTTGCGTATTGATTGTATTGTCGACCAACTGTATGAATTCGGTCTCAATTAGCAATACTGTAATTTAAGATTATAGATAACTATAAATTTATCTTAAAATAGGCGTATCAACAAGAACGAAGAAACTTGCACATTATACGATTCAAATTATAAGTAGCGGGAACTTGCCCGCACATGGATGGCTGTTCCTGTATTATTGTTTAAATAGTGGCTTGAAGCTCAAGGATTCCACCATTTAAAAGTGATTTAATGGTGATAAAAACCACAAGTTTTTTTATACTATCGTCACAAACTATCGGCTGGGTTAAGAGGCCGGTCCTTAAGAAACACGCAAATAGGCAGTTACGATTTTAAAAATATAAAAGAACTGACTTCATTGAATGACACCACAAAAAATCCAATTAGTTAATAGATAAGTCCTTACTTTCACTGCGTGATATTTATAATAAAATCTTGATTTTCGAGAAAAGAATTGTCAACAATGGTAAAACCACTTAAAACGGCCTTTTATATTTTAAATCACTAGGCTATGTCGTTATTATTTTAGAAAATATTTTTGTTTAAAACTCGAGATAAAACCTATAATTTTTAATACATTCATCATTACTTTTTTTACTAATTCAAACTAAACAGGAATAATGTAAACCTAAATATCATTCATTTTTTAGCAGGAATCGTTCCCCGCTTTCCATATATTTTAGTATGAAGAGATTAGGTTTCCGTAATTTGCTTTATATTAGAGATTTAGAGAACACACGTGAAAAAAATTCAGCGCCGCCTCAATTTTGCAGGTGACTGCACGCCCGTTCGTAGCCTTATTTGACGAGTCAAGTCAACACATTAAAGGTAGAGGCAGACTGATCCCACGTACGCAACGTATGAAACGCATCATGAATAGAA
The DNA here is from genome assembly GCA_033319125.1 of Parnassius glacialis. NCBI lineage: Eukaryota > Metazoa > Arthropoda > Insecta > Lepidoptera > Papilionidae > Parnassius > Parnassius glacialis. The sequence continues at coordinate 33,533,778 of JAVANC010000005.1, read as the reverse complement.
TATAATTAAATAATTTTTATTCAATATAGATCACATGTGTATTTTTTATTGAAAGTCATTTTTTAATTTATCAATGGTTCGTAAAAAAACTCTGTCCTGGGAAGAACCAGCAAGAAACCCAGTGGGACTTTTTTTAAAAGCATATTTTACATTAATGGTTGGTACAAAATTTATTTTAGAAACGGCTTGGAAGTCAACACCTTTTTCCCAGGGATTATTATCAACCATGTATTCATTTATACTATAATAACCCTTTTTATACAGTTTCAACTTAACAAAACATTTAAACTTGGTAATAGAGAGAGCCTGTATACTTTCCGGGACCTTGTTGTAATAGCGTATACATTGCCCCAAGAATGAATTACTGACTCTGTGGAGTCGAGAAACTGGTATCACTAGCTTGTGTTTGTTTCTAGTGTTTACAGCATGTATATCACTTTTTTTTTACTAAAACTACCTTTGTTTTTGTGAACATTCATTAAATTCTCGTAAATGTACTGAGAGTCCAAAGTCAATATATTTATTTCTTTAAATTTATCTCTAAAAGACTCTCGGTTTTAGGTTGTCAATAGCTGTAAAACAAATATAGTTTCTGAATCAGCCGCATTTCCCCTAGCAAAATCCCATAAGACATAATATGCTGTGGAAATAACTGAAATAAACTAATCTAGGTGTTTCGACGCTAGTGAGACCTCTAATCTTTTTTACAGCATAGGCTGCGGAACTTAGTCTGCTTGCTAGTTTGGACATATGGGGGCCCCACTGAAGCTTTGAGTGATGCCAAGAAAAACAGTAGATTCAACAGGGCTCAGTTCTTTCCCATTTAAAAACGCATTGGTATTCAGATTTTAAACATTCGTTGTTGTAAATTTAATACATTTAGTTTTATTTCCGTTTAAATGTAGATTATTAACGTTAAACCAATTCACTAATTTTGATAAAGCATTATTCACTTCGTCACATTTAAATGATTGACGTTGATGACGTTTAAGTTTAAAAATCAAGGAAGCATCATCAGCAAATAATACTATATTATGATTATCCCCTACAAGAGAAGGCAAGTCATTAATACACACTAGAAATAGGAATGGGCCGCGAATGGAGCCCTGAGGGACACCCATTAGTACAGGTGAGTATGACATGATAGAGTGACAAAGTATGACATCTGGAATCTTGATTTTATATGAAAAATTATGCATTTGAAACATACTTATGATAGGGACGGACTAGTCCCACGTTCGCAACGTATGCGATGCAACGCTCCTTCGTCAGTGTACACACTTGACCTACGTATGCAACGTACTGTTATGCGGGGCTTCACGAAATGTCTTTTAAAATAGATATTTAAAAATTACAACTGGATTTTATTATAGAATGATACAAATTTGGAATTGAAATTGAGAGGCGAGTATTTCGGATGAGAGTGTATGGCGGACTGAGCGGTATTGCTACTGTTGAAATAAGAAAGTACCGTAGTTACTAATAGAGTGCTGACTGTGTGCTTTGTGTCAGCGGATCCCTATTAAAAAGGAATCTATAACAACCCCCCCCCCCCGTTCAGAGGAAACTCACCCTTGAGTGAGTTTACGGCTACCCTATGCGTAGCTGTGGTCGATCAGCGTGATGATGATTTTCTGTATTTTCTTTGTAAAATTAAAATGCTCTCTGAAAGACTTTCCTCTCTCACAAATTGTATAGGTTATAATAGATATGCAAAGTGTTACAGATATAAGACTTATTATAGAGCAACTAACATTATACAAATTTGGACTTTATAGGGTGTCTAGTCGTTTGATAATTTGATCCGAATCAGTGTTGTAAGATTTTAAATTTTCTAAATTCAAAGTTTTTACATTTATAGAAGACGTAAGGTTAACTGAAAATTTGTTAAAGTTACTTAACTTACAACAACTATCATTAATTATATTAAAATCCGAATATATTTCGGGAACATTTATACTAGGATAGAGCTTAGTTTCTAATTTCAGATTCTTATGGAAAGCTACGCAATCAGGTGGAATTGTGAGTAATCCCGTACCGGATAGAGTGTATTCGGTTAAATTGTAACTACACTCCACTGATAACTTAGTGGGTTTGGTTTGAACGAAAATCCACTTGTTGTTGTATAGTTTATGCCATATATCCAGATCACCGGAAATTAGTCTAAATGGATAGTTATCTGGGATTGATATCAAGGCTTTCGTCATAATTTCTATTTCACAGGGTACATTATTGGATACTGTAGCTACATCTACAACATCACAAAGGTAGGTATTTGTCGGGATATTTTTACAATTATTTATGTCTTTTAGATAAACATAACTTGTTTTATCTGTGCTTAGCGGTACAAACTTTTCAGAAGGGATGATCATGGCAAAAGGGTTTGCTCTATCTTGAGCATGTGGAGGCAAAGGTAAGTTCTTATATAAATTATATTCTATCAAACTAACTAAAGGTAGTTTTATGATAAAAATAAGCTTATTGTCTAAATAATAACATACTAAATCGGCAATGTTAATTAAAGTATGAATGTTGCTTAATTCTAGAGATATTGGAAAATCTTTGTATTTGGGCATAATTCTTAGGTTACTAATTATATCATTACCCTCTCAGAAACCCTTTCAAAAATGAGAGGAGGCCTGTGCCCAGCAGTGGGACGTAAATAGGCTGCAACTTTACTTTAATTTAATTATATCATTATACATTTTGTGTGATTGAAGTGTCGGAGTCTGTCAAAGACGTTGGAAAGATTATTTATGTGTGTTTAAAGATCATATGAGTAAATAACGATATCATCTAGGTAGACGAAGCACTGCAGTCCTTATAGGCCAGATAGGGCAGTGTTCATCCTTTGGAATGTTGAAGGGGCTTTTTATAACCCAAAAGGCATCCTTGTAAATTCAAAGTGTCGTTGCGGGACTGAGCAGGCAGTTTTAAGAGCGTCTTTTTCGGACATTCTTATCTGGTGGAAACCGGAAGCAAGATCTAAAGTGCTAAAGTATTTACATTTCCCTAACTGATCAAAAATTTCTGTTATGTAGGGTATCGGATAGGAAATTCCTATAGTGATATCGTTTAGACGGCGGTAATCTATGACTACGCGCCATTTACGTTGCCCGGACGCATTGATTTTCTTTGGAACTATCCAAATTGGTGATGACCAGGGTGATGTAGAGGATTTGATGATGCTATCGTCAAGCATTTTATTTATTTGGCGTTCTACTTCTGGTTTATGAATGTCAGGGAAGAGGTAATCAACACTAAGATTGGTATGGAAGACGAAGTAGGAATTTCGTGTTGCACGACGTTTGTGTTAATTAATTTGTCACCAGGCAGATGAAAGATATCGGAGTAAATACAGCAAAGATCGCATGGTGCTTCTTTCTCTTCTTTGTTTAGGTGTGACAATCTTAAGAGATTTAGAGTTTGATCGGTGCGAGTAAAGACGTTATTTCGTGAACCGTCTGAAGAAGTATAAAAGATTTGATGATTATATTTATTTTCCAAAGGTTGTAGCGTTAGTTTTAGATCGGAATCGACGATTAATTCGCTTTCGGAAGTATTTACAACGGAGATATTAATTCTTGAATTTGATTTCACTTTTACGATGCAGTTAGCTATTAGAAGCGAGTCTACGGGGTTCTGATCGAGAACAAGTCCTTCTTTAATGTCCGGATTTCTTACAGAACACTCTATGATAGTTTCACATCGAGGTGCAATAGTATAGACTGGCTTAGTGAAACAAAGCTCTATTTCATCTTTATTTAATTTTAAGGTGTTGTTATCATAATTAATTTTGCAATTTAATTTGATAAGAAAGTCGCTACCGATCAATCTTTCATACGGAAAATCAAACGCTGGAAGTACGTAGAAGTTATGTTGGTAGGAACAAAATTTAATTGGGATGTGAACAAGGGATGTAACAGAGTCATTTCCTATACCAGTAATTTTTATAGTATTGTTGTTTATTTCAGGCATCTTTTTTACAGCGGAATCTTTAATAATACTGATAGCTGCGCCGGTATCGACGAGCAAGGATAAGGATTTCGACGAGACAGAAGTTTGAACTTTTATAAAAGGTAAGTATTATTTTGATGGATTTGTAGAGATTTTATATATTTTAATATTGTTTTCTTTCTTATCAGATGCAGTAGACGAAATATTCTTTGATATGACGCCGTTAATAGGCTGTTTGGTAATTGAAGTAGAATTATTAACTTTCAATCTGTCAGTTTGGGGCTGGATAACCTGTCAGTTAGATTGAGTTGGAACGGGAATAGATGCAGGAGACGAAATAATCTTCGATATGACGCCGTTAATAGGCTGTTTGATAAATAATTGAAGTAGCATTATTAACTTTCAATCTATCGTTTTGGGGCTGGATACCCTGTCGGTTAGATTGAATTAGAACGGGAATAGAAAATGAGTGAAATGCTGTGTTATGGTTAGCAATGGGGTGAGTATCGGCTTCGCTATTTAGTCTTACCGTGCGATACTGGACAGGAAATCCTCCGCGTTTAAATGATGGTTGGTGTTATCGACATTTTGATCGTCTGCAATAGCAGCATTGATATGCTGATTATGATTCGGGAAAATGGGAGCCGGTGGACCATTATTATTGTAGTTATTGCGATTAACATTATTATTACTATAATTGTTTTGAACGTTGCCAAATCGTCGTCGATTATTAGCCTCGCGTTTGCGGCATGTTTCTAATGTATGACCGGGTATTTTACAATATCGGCACACTGGGTAATCGGTTCTGAACATAGAGAAAGACCAAGCTGAATTATTAAAAGGCCTCTCTCGCGTGATTGTTTGGTTTTGTTGAAAATTACGACTAGTAAAGCGTCTTTGGTTTGTATCCTGGGTATTTGTTTGACTAAGGTGGCGTCGAGTCACCTGGAATATTTTTTCGTCAGACGGCAAAATTAATAGCATTATTGAGCGTATCGGGATTGCGGCATCGAACTACTGTTGATAGACGAGGAATTAAGCCAACCACGAAAGTGTGTAACGCTAAGTCCTGCATTGACGCGAGACGGCCTGCTAGTTCTTCCTTTTTTTTTGTAGGTATTGATATATTTATTTCCGTTAACAATTTAGAAAAACACGCCTCTATTCGCAGGGCGTACTGGTTGACCGTTTCGTTATTGGATTAAAGACATTCTTGTAGGTTTGAGAGCAGTGCAGCGTAATGTTTTCTGTCACCGAATTGGGATTTAAGAAAGTCTTCTAACTGTGACCAAGATTCAAATATTTTAATCGAGCAAGCACTTTCAGCGCGTCCTTCTAATTGACTAAATATGCATTTTAAAAGGATATCACGTTGTTGATCTGACGCGAGGTTCATAGCATTACTATAGTTATTAATAAATGGCATTAATTTTTCTCGGTTGCCGTAAAACTTACTTATAAATTTACAAAGAATATTGAGATCGATGCTTGGTGTCAAAATAACCGGTGTAGGTTCGTCTTTAGGCATTGTGACGGACGAGGATTAGTCAAAACAAAGATAAGGTACTCGGCGTTTCGCGTGGGAGTAGTAGCGATAAGGCGTTGCACTGGTCTCGAATACAAGCAATGGCACACAATTAAAATATAATGTTTAAAAGAGACTTGATATACAATGGATTATGTTAAAATGAATGAAGGAGTGTGTAATTGAAACATGAATTAATTTTGTGTTTATTATATTTTCTTTTGATTTGACTGTTTAAATAAATTAGGTTATATATTTTGTAAAGTTTATAAAACATTCAGTATTATTCGCAACATTTAAGACTGTATCATTATTATATTCGTATAAAACTGGAGCGGACTTACGGGAACATGTCGGGTTTATGTACTTGTATTTTTGATCAAGATTCAGGAACACGGCGACAGCGTAGAAAACAGCGAAAGTGTGCAGCACTGTTGAATTCGTAGACTTGGTTTGCGGATGATGAGCAGATGCTGGGTGGTATTCTTCTTCTACTCTCTTTTCTTATTTTTTTCAGTTGTATGACTACTAGCATAAATTTTCATGTGCCCAGGTATCGTTTTCGGAAGTTCAGCGAAGAAACGAGTTTTAAGCGGTAAGTATTTATAGAGATCACAACACAGAAGTTTCTAGTAATTGCACAATTGAGTCCTCAGTGGCACCAAGGACCTTTTATAGATCCCTTCACCGTTGCCACCAATGTTATACGGGGCTTCACGAAATGTCTTTAAAAAAAACTATTTAGAAATTACAACTGGATTTTATTATAGAATGACACAAAGAGCAATGGCAGAAAAATAGTTGACAAAAATTATAGCGTCTAGAAATAAGTTATATATAAAATGAGTTTTATTATTTTTCTATGATTTTTCAAATAAAAATGTATTTTAATTAAAGCCACAGAAAAAAACAAACATTTTTAGGAATATCAAATGACTTAGATCATTTTACTCTATTCAAATGTTGCCATTTAGTATATTCATACTGTTTTCGTATACACTTTGTAAGACTACCAACACAACACACAAAATATTTTTATATTAAGTTATTATTAGTAATAACTGTACTATCAGTAATAATAAAAATAAAAGTGATATGGCTAAGAATAAGTCTCTTACAAAGAATTTCCTACAATAATACATTAACTCAATCATAGTACTATGTAACAATTCCATTTAATGTTATGCCAACACTAGCTAAAATAAAATGTCACTGTTTTTTTTACTGGCTTTACGGCTCTGGGTTCTAGCCCTTCTGAGAATGTCACTATGATACAAAAGCCCTAGACCCATGCCAGAAATATATATTTATATTATGCAAATATATAATAGAGATACAGTAATCTAAAAACTCTCAATTATGTATTATGTATTAAGCTAACATCAAACAACCACAGGAAGCATGACTTTTTCCAAGTGACATAGGACATAACCTAAAAAGGTTTAAATGTAAATATCTTTTTTTTGACGCCTTCTCAGGACAAAATTCTTTGACAGAGTTATTAAGGACCTAACGCTTAACATTTTAAGATATTTTTGGTATATAGATGCTACCATTTCTTCTCAACTAATTTTATGTATGAAAGTCTGCCATTGTTCTTTGGCATTAAAATTGAGAGGCGAGTATTTCGGATGAGAGTGTATGACGGACTAAGCGGTATTGCTAGTGTTGAAATAAGAAAGTACCGAAGCTACTAAGAGAGTGCTGACTGTGTGCTTTTTGTCAGCGGATCCCTATTAAAAGGGAATCTGTAACAGTACGCAGTAGTGCCAAAAAGTAAACTAGCTCTCCACTAGATTCAACTTCTAAAACCACCAGAAAACCTAACTAACAAAAAGCAACCCTACACTCGTAATCCCTAAATTTTTTACTAAATACTTTTTGTTTGCTATGAAAGTAAAAAAAGTATGCATATTAATAATTGTTTAATTTTATTATTACATTCTAAGAAACAAAATATGAAATTTCTATGTAAATAAACAATAACTCAATAAACTTATAATTAATAAATCAACAAGTCAACATCTTTTAATTATTTAATCATCAGAAGAATACTTCAGATGAATAATTTTTGTCGACACCATCAACTTCGTTTTCAGATTGATATGATTATTGGATATAACATGTTTATAACGCTTATCGGAATTTCCATTTCGCTGTAGCATTTTCCTGCCAACCTCATACCGCAGCGTACTCTTATTATTATGACAGTTAAAGATAATTAAAATATAAAGGATTTTTTTCATTTAATTTCATTCTATTCCTCAGCTTGTTATTATTACAGAGTAATCACAAAAATCGCTAATAACTCCAATTTTAATTCAACTCGGATGGATCGTCTGACGCATGTCATGTCTGATGAATCATATTTGCCTACACAGTAAAAATGAATTCTGAAATGACGTAGATATATACGAGTATAAACTCGTACTTCGAAACGTATCTGCCTTAACAGTCAAGTGATCATCATTCCACAAATTGACTTTATTCTACTGACCCACTAGAAAAATCCACCAGCTGGAGCAATATTGCACAACTGAAAGTAGTATTTCTCCACTAAAAGGAGGGTCGAAACCACAAGTTTTAGTGGAAAATTCACTAAGTTGGCTATACTAGTGGGATGGCGTACGATCATCGCCTCCACCTTCCCACACCGATCTAGATAGACATCACAGATCGACGTTGCGTCAGACGCGTGTGATTGCGTTGCATACGATAAGTGTGTCTCTAGTGTATAGTTTTTCATACCAACATCAAGCGTTCAGGTGTCATAATGCGTTGCATACGTTGGGTACATGGGACTAGTCTCTCCCTACCATTATCGTATGCAACGCAATCACACGCGTCCGACGCAACGTCGATCTGTGATGTCTAGATCGGCGTGGGAAGGTGGAGGGGATGTTCCTACGTAATCCCACGCGTACGACCAGTGTGTTCCTAGAACTTATGCGTAACGCGTCATAAACAAATAGAACCTTGCACCGTGCACGCGTTTTGTTGCCAAAATGGGAAATGAACAGCTCATCGATTCCGTAAGGCGGTACGAATGTACTTAAAATATTATTGGGTAAACTATACTCTTGTCTTTGTTATTGTAAAAATCAACAAAATAGCCGTAATAACGTAATTCACAACGCATTTGTTTCCGAAATTATTGAGTCAATAATTGGTTCCTATACAACAGATAAGAGGTTGCTTTAAATAAGTAAGATCAATCACCAATTATTCGTACTACAATGAGGCACCTTATTGCCTTTAATATTAAAAATAAAATATGTTAAATATAAACTATAATCCAATGACAATTTCTTATATTTACGCGAATACTAAGATCAATTTTGGTTCGTTTTAGTTCACCCCGAATGCGTGACGAGTTTTTGGCTGCTGCTATAACATTTAACAGGAAGGCACCCACGATTGGTGACCGGCTTAACACAAGTCACATCGGGGTTGCGGGTGATAAAAAAACCTATATACGTTGTCGAACACTTCTCGCCAACAATCAAAGCGCTTCATGCAGCAGCTCGAAAAAAAGCCAAGGAGTTTAACTATAAGTTTGTCTGGGTGAAGGGTGGACAGGTGTATATGCGGAAAACTCCGGGCTAAGAATACAAATTTATCCGTAACTCCGATGTACTGGCGAAATTAACCCAATAATGTGTTTTTATTTCTCTCAGTTGTTTGTAATATATACGTATTTAATTTTTTGTTTAATTGGTTTATTTTGGTTATATTCCTATTTTAATATTTTTTTTTATTCTTTATTTGTAAGCTTTAAGTTATATGTCAACATCTACTAGTTGCTACTATCAAAATGTGAGAGGCCTTAGATTCAAAAGAAGAGAGGTGCGTCAAGAAATACTTAATAGTCATTACGACATTTTTATATTCACAGAAACTTGGTTAAATTCCAGCGTTGGTGACAACGAGATATTTGGTGACAAATTTCATATTTTTAGGCGTGACCGTGAAAGTTCCACTCTTCAAAATAACAAAAAAACAGGTGGTAGGGTATTAGTAGCAGTTTCAAAAAAGTATGTGTCTAAGCCTGAGCATAGCTTTGAAAGTGAGTGCGAAGATATTTGGATTACTATCAATACTTCTTCAAACAAAAAATGCATTGAAAAGATAAGATTGTGTGCGGTTTACCTACCTCCACCAATAACGCAAAATAGCTTAGATAGTTTTCTTGATAGCACTAGCAAAGTCCTTGAAAACCCTTGTCAGCATACTACTACATAGGAATATCGTGGACAGTATCTCTGACGAGATATCTTATTTACACTCTTCTACCTTTGAGACATGTAATTTAAAATCAAGCTTCATCGATTTTTAGCTTTAAATAATTTAAAACAGGTTAACCCAATAACTAACAATAAAAATAAAATCTTAGACCTAATTTTGTATGACAATGAAATAATATCAGTAAATAAAAGTCCCTATCCTATCCGTGATAGATGCGTTACACCCTCCGTTTGAACTTTCATTAAGAATAATAGCTTTGCAGTGTGCAAAATACTTATCAAAAAGCAAATTTAACTTTTATAAAGCAGATTATGGTGCAATAATAAAATATCTCGATCAGGTGAACTGTGTAGATGAACTGAACCCTTTCAGCAACGTAAATATAATGTTAGAAAAGTTTTACGCTATACTACAAAAAATAATAAAAGATTATGTACCCAAGACACGTAAATGTAATTTAAACTATCCAGTGTGGTTTCCTCCTAGCTTAATTCGCTTATTAAAACTGAAATATAAATACCATACCAAATTTAAAAAAATACGACAATCCGCTAGACCAAATTGAATTTTAATATATAAGAAAAGATGTGGATCGTATAATAAATAAGTGCTACATAAAACATGTTACAATTATTGAAGACAAAATATCAAAAAATCCCAAATATTTCTGGGCACATATTAAACACATGCGAAAAAATTCTTCCTCATTTCGTCCTATCATGACGCTTGGCAACGAGAAAGCATACAACACAAAAGAAATTTGCGATTTATTCGCAGAAAACTTTTCTTCAATTTACGTAAAAAGTGACGGCACTGACCACCAATCACAAATCCCAACTTCCGCTGTACTACCAGAAATGGAGAACTTCCAAATAACATTTAAAGAAATAGTTAAAAAATTAAAAAGACTTGACTGTACTAAAGGAAAGGGACCGGACAACATCCCACCAATATTTTTTAACAAATGTGCACGTTCCTTAGCTGAACCTCTTTCTACCGTTTTCAACACTTCTTTGACAACTGGCATATTTCCCTCAAAATGAAAAGAAGCAAGGATTGTTCCTATTTTCAAAGCTGGTACTAAAGAACTAATCTGCAACTATCGTCCATTCTCAATCCTTTCGACTCTGTCGAAGACCTTTGAGGCACTAGTATATCCTCACCTGTACAATCATATCAAGAATATTATTAGTCACAATCAACATGGTTTCGTAACAAAACGATCTACTAATACAAATCTTATAGATCATGTTTCTAATTTAGCAGAAGCAGTTGATAATAGCTTGCAAATAGACAGCATATACACTGATTTTGCGAAGGCCTTCGATAATGTCGATCACCAAACCCTATTGCGTAAATTGAAGTCATTTGCTATAACAAATCCTTTTTTTGTTTGGTGTGAATCATACCTAGAGGCACGCACACTTAAAGTAGTATTGGATGGCAATGAATCTTATTCATTTACACCCTTATCAGGAGTACCACAGGATCACACGTGGGGCCATTACTTTTTACTCTTTTTCTTAATGATATCACATCATCCTTGAAGAACTCGACAGCCCTCTTATATGCTGATGATTTAAAATTGTATCGAGCTGTTATAACCAAAAATGATGAATAACTGTTGCAGAAAGACCTTAATAGCCTAGTTACGTGGTGCGAACACAATAAAATGACACTTAATCCATCTAAATGTCGGTATATCAATTTCACTCGAAAAAGAAACAAACACCAATCAGTATATAGCATCCAGGACGAAAAGTTGACCGAAGTGGCAGAGATTCGAGACTTAAGAGTCACGCTAGATAGTCGCCTTGGCTTCGTACCCCATATTAATACAACCTTAATTGCAGCCAATAAAGCACTCGGTTTTGTCATAAGAAGAGGCAAGGAGTTCAAGAAAACCGGAACAATCATAACAGTGTACAATTGCTTAGTAAGAAATAAGCTAGAATACTGTGGTACAGTATGGTCACCTTATTAAAATACTCACATACAGCGAATAGAACGTTTACAGAAACGATTAACCAGACATTTAGTATATCGAAGTCAGTTATTGCGCTGGACATCTTATACACAAAGGCTTCAGATTTTTAATATGCATTCATTAGAATTAAGACGATCACTGCTAGATATGACATTCTTATATAAACTGTTTAATAATGCTTTAGATTGCCCAAATCTGCTTAATAAATTTTCCATAAAGGTACCCACACATCTGCCTCGTCATCCAATCGGAATACTTAAAGTACGTAAACATGAAAGTAATCTAGGAATAAATTCACCAATTTCCCGTTTGACACGTACCTATAATATAAAATCAACTGATGACACAGATCTCGACATTTTTAATGACACCTCACATAATTATAAAAGAAAAATGATTATCAGTGACTGATGCACCTCTATTATGTATTTTATGTATTTTAATTATGTATTTTATTTATTAATGTTATATATATTGGCCCTTTTCTTTAATATCTTTAATTTTTGTACTTTTTTTCTCATCAAATTTAAGCATGTTGTGACACATTTTAATTTTTGAAAGAGGTATTCCGGTTTTTCTGATTTTATGCATCCGAAAAGAAGCGTAGCTAAATGTAAATCTCGCCTCAATGACATCTTTAATATGTCCGATTTATTAAGATACGAATGTACATGAATATCATCATCGAAGTATATGAAAGATGTACCTTGCACATGCGTTTTGGACCCTTTGTATTGATCTATTTGTTTTAGCAAATAATCTAGGACCATACACAGTATCTGCGTGACCAAGCCTTGAAAGTACGAGTGACTCACATAGACGCAGGCGATCACTCTCACTGATATAATCACGCACTTGGTACAGTACTTTGAGTCTATAAAAACAGTTGCGTGTTATTTCAAGTACATGATTCTCAAAGCGAAGAACCTGGTCCGTCAGCAATCCTCGATTACGAGTCTCACTTACACGTTCCACCGGTTCTCCACGAATGCTTATAACAAATTTCGTTTTCATTATAGAGTCGACCTGCCCTTTTGACCTTAACAGCATGAATTTGGATTTGCATGGGTTGAGCACAAGTGTATTTGCTTCTGACCATAATGAGATGTGATGCAAATCCTCATTTATCTTTGCTATTACACTTTCTACGTCGCTAGGAAAAAATGGCAAATAAATCTGTATATCGTCAGCGGAACTTGCAGTGCCTTATATGGCGACATACGTCCGCTGTATATAAAATAAAAATAAGTGGACCAAGTATAGAACCCTAAGGCACTCCCCTAATTACACGGCATGGAGACGAGCGCAGCTGAGTACCATTATCTTTGTTAGTTGCTACTATCTGTGTCCGATTAGATAAATAGCTATCGAACTATCGAACAGCGGGCAATTCAAAACCATAATATCTCACTTTGGATAGCAATAAGGGAATGTTTATGGCATCGAATGCCCGGGAAAAATCAAATAACACCAGTAACGTGCCTTGTCCAATGTCTTGTGATGTCAAGATATTGTCAACTACGTCCATTAAGGCTGTTGATGTACTACGTGCCTTTCTGAACCCGGATTGAAAGATAGGTAATATATATAGTAGATAGGTAATATAATATATATAGTATAATTTATGAACCTCAGACTAAGTAAATCATTCTCAATCTCACTCTCAGAATCAGAAAACATGCTATAAGTTTATACTCGTGCGTGCGCTAAGAAGTGACAAGAGTGTCTGACGCCAAACATACGTTGCATATGTAGGTCAAATGTGTATACTAACATGGGAGCGTTGAATCGTATACGGTGCGTATGTGGGATCAGTCTGTTTCTCCCATTAACGTACGTTGCATACGTTGGTCAAGTGTGTTCACCGACGTGGGAGCGTTCCATCGCATGCGTGGGATCAATCTGTCCCTAGCTTTAAGCTGTCGTCAAAATGACAAAAAAAACCGAAGTAACGCATCAGCATACTGTTAAGAATATTGTCATGAAATACCCGTTAGACTAGGCTGTATGTAACAACTTTGCCTGTTTTAACTGGCAAATCGTAACATTACCAAACCTACGTATGCTGCATTCTAAAAATACTTCGCATCATTATTGTTATAGACGAAGTGTGAATAAACTACACAAAGAATGGATTTATCTAAGACATGAAATTTACAAGCTTATAAATATAGCCTTATATTAGGTCCTTACATATGAAATTAGCGTTTTGTCGTACTGACCACTTTGATCTGAAATATCTCCTCTTTGGTTAAGAATTCCAAATTAAAATTTGTAAATTCATTTAGCTGGTAAGTTTGAGTTTCGCAGACAGTCATTCATAAGTATTTCCGTCATTATTTTTTTCTTTGGCGCCGCTTATTACCGCACAATGGAAAATATAAAATCAATTTCACCATCGCACATCGCGACAAAACTCGCGTTACCATCCATACCATCTGGATGATTGGCGGCCACGACTGTGCGATTTAGAAGAAGTTTTCTCCCTCGCACGACTTCCTTGTGGAATCAATTACCACCAGCGAATTTTCCGGACCGATACGACTTAGGAACTTTCAAGAAAAGAGCTTACACTTTTCTAAAAGGTCGGCAACGCATCTGCAATTCCCCTGGTGTTGCGGTTGTTCATGGGCGGCGGTAGTCACTTACCATCAGGTGAGCCGCATGCTCGTTTGCCCCCTATTCTATAAAAAAAAAAATATTGGTATATTTACGAGTACAAGTTCTACCGTGGCACCAGTGCTGTAGAAACAGCTCGAAGGATTAATGATGTGTACGGCGCCGGTGTCGCAAAGGAAAGCACGGTACGTAGTTTCAACGTTTACATTCTGGAAATTTCGACCTTCAGAACCAACCCCGTGGACGGCTGAAGACTAAAGTGGAAAATGAAGAATTAAAGGCTATTGTGGAAGCGGATCAATCACAAAGCACTTCAGAGATAGCTGCATGGAGATGGCTTGGGAGTAAGTAATAAAAGTGTATTAATCCATTTGAAGCAAATCGGGAAAGTAAAAAAACTTGAACGATTGGTACCTCATGAATTGAGTGAATCGAACTTGCAAACACGCGTCGACTGTTGTGTTACTTTGCTCAACCGACACAATAATGAAGGGATTTTAAATCGAATCATTACTTGTGATGAAAAGTGGATAATGTACGATAATCGGAAGCGCTCGTCGCAATGGTTGAACCCTGGAGACCCAGCCAAATCCTGCCCTAAACGAAAATTGACTCAGAAAAATTTACTTGTGAGTGTTTGGTGAACTAGCGCCGGTGTCGCTCACTACAGTTTTCTAAAATCTCGCCAAACGATTACGGCAGATGTCTATTGTCAGCAATTGCAAACTATGAAGGAAGAACTATCTGCTAAACAACCGACACTGGTCGATCGCTCTAGGCCACTGCTGCTTCACGACAACGCAAGACCACACACTGCACAACAAACAACCACTAAGTTAGATGAGCTACAATTGGAATGTCTGCGACATCTACCGTACTCCCCGGACCATGCTCCAACAGATTACCATTTTTCCGGAATTCGGACAACTTCTTACAAGGAAAAAATTCAACTCCGATGCAGCAGTACAAACCGCCTTCAAAGAGTTTATTGATACTCGCTCCCCATGTTTGTTTTAGTAAAGGAATCAGTGAACTACCTATGAGATGGCAAAAGTGTATAGATAATAACCGTGCATACTTTGATTAATTAAATATAAGTTTTACAAAAAAAAATTGACTTTATATTCCTCCCGTACAAAACGCCAATTTCATATGTAAGCACCTAATATTTGTTCACTGAAGGAATTTTATTATTCAGACATGCAGATATTCACATTCTGTTTTGTTCAACGCCGTGCACGTTATAAATTAGCACTTAAAATTGCAAAATTGTTCACGTAGAATAAAATTTAGATCAAGCTCATAGCCCCTGAGCTACCATAGCTCTCATCAAATGAGATGAAGCCTGTACCCATCATCATGAGACGCTTATAGATTTTTACATTTCAAATATTCTTATTCTATTTTTAATTACATTTTCATGATTTCATGATGAGCAAAAGCTCTTTGAGATTTATCTTAATTAAGCTTGATGGATTCTACGAATTTTTCTTGTACTTGATTTTGAACTACATCTTGTTTTGTTCTCGTCTTTTTTCCGTAATTGGTCATATTAAAACCGAGGCTACACAATTTGCTAAATTGGGTGATCTGTCTTAATGAGGTTATACTTAAAATGCCGTGAGAGAATATCTCTGCAAAAAGTAAAATAATTTAGAAATGGTTATTTTACGCATAGCAGTATACAAAATCTTATTTTAGAATTAAAAAATATACATTATTACATTAATATAATAATAGTCATATACAACATATGACTGATATTCATAAATATTAGTTAGTTATATGGCGCTGCTTATAATAAATATGATAATAACATTTTGTCCAGTGTAATAATAATTTTAAGTAATGTAATACAAGTTATGATCTTTTTCATTCACTCTTCAAACATTATTCCGATTTTTCACCATATATGCATGACCATTCCATTGGGTTAGAATTATAACGATGAATGAGTTAGAGATTTGCACGGATAAAACAGAATAAATAGAATTACATATTTTAATTAATGTATATTAAAAATAATGCTTATTGAGTGTAGTTTTTAATTTACAACCATAATATAGCAGCAGCGTGACTGTACCACGTAATAACAGCTATCCTCGATTAAGATTCAAAATAAAAATGCTTTGCCACCCCTGATGGTTAAGATCTTAAAGTATACATTAGCTTGATTACGTTTGCTCTAAGACGCCCATTACACGGCAGGTTTTGCTGTCAGTTTTACAACAATCATGGTTGTGATTGACGAATAACCGTGTTATGTGGTGATTGACGGTTGCATGAAATTGATTGACAAATATCTGGATATTTTGATTTTTACGTTAATCAACTATCAGTTACGAATTTTGATTGAACGTGTAATGACATTTCGTCAATCACGCGTCAGTCAACGCTTAGACAGCGATGGAGGCGGACGCAGAATATATTGAAGAGGCGGCTTCCACGCGCTCGTGAAGCCCGTTGCCACTCCCGCCAAACGTGCTTCCGTCAGAAAAAGATTTTATTTTAAATTTTGAGTCTATCCCTGAGTTGTGGGATACGAAAAACCCCGGTTAGGGGGGATGCCCGTTATACCAGCCACGCCCCTAATTCCAGCCTTTCCGCCTTTTTACTTCGGAAATAAGATTTCTAGTAGTCTTAACTACAAATATTGTCGGCTAATAAATTCTTCGTAACCAGGGGAAAGTATATTTCAAATATTACCTCACAGTTCTAAAACTTACAGTGTTAATTTAAAAATCAAAACTCGTACGCAACGAAAAACGCTCATTTTCCTAATTTTTTGACGAGTTATGGTCCCGATCCAATTAAGCATATTATACATTAGCTAATCTTCAGGCTTTTTGATTTGTATGAATGTGACTATAGACATAGTAATGCAGCTATTTTTGTTTAAACCTATAAGTTTTTTATTTTATTTTAGTGGAAATTAATGGGGCTGTAATTAGATATACGAAATGTATGGAGTGCTTAATATCAGCTGCTTGGCTGTTTGACGTATTTGGTTACATTTGGTTTGACATAGAAAATAAGAAGTACCTAATTTCAGCCACGTAATATAAATCAGGGCTGTCATAAACTGGAACAAATACCATTCATTAGAGCATAACTTATTTTATAGTTAAGGAAGTTATGATCAATTCGTCTATATTTTAAAATTGGTTTTTGATTTAAAAGTTTAGCAAATGATACGTACTTGCTTTTCAGACATTTGGTATATGTTAAGAACACTATACAATATTTAATTATGTTTAAGAAAGATAAAAACAAGCAGTAAATGTAATTAACTACAACTTAGTAATACTAATTTTACTATAACTTAAGAACATAAATGAAAAAGTCATAACAAGGAAAGTGGTTCAGGACCCTGCTTTGCGGCAGTCTATGGAGGATGATGTTCTTTAGTGGACTTGTGAAGTGCTGAAATGTGATGAAGATTCAAAAACTTGGATGATTAAATTATAAGAAATCGATATACTGTAACACATAATTTTTATTATAATTTTGTTTTAATTAATTGTTTAGTGTTAAAAGAAAAATGGAACTGCTTAAAGCTAAACCACAGTAAGGTAAGAAGTAAAACATTAAAATAAAATAATTGTTGTCGTCTATCTTAATACATATTCCATGCTTGTGACATGCATGATTTAAAATTAAAAGTTGTTATGAATTTATTTCAGTGCCCTTAAAACTTACTTACAATAGGTACCTACAAAAAACTCAAAAGGCATAGCCCTATGTTATGCTGGCATTAGTTACACAAAAGGAAATTGAAATTGGCACTAAAAGGCTGGTGATAGGGGCATCCACCCTATACGAATAAATATAAAAGTTAAGCTTATTTTTCGTCAATAAATGCGTTTCAAATAAAGCCGCGTATCGATTATGCGCTCCCAGATTACGTGATAGAGCCATGCTGCAACTATACCATTAATATATGACTGGTATAGTTGCAGCATGAATGGGTCGGCTCGACCAGGGAAGGACCACGCTCTCACAAATTACCAGCGTAAAATAGCAGTGTAACGCGGCTGTGTTTCGTATGGTGAGTGTAGAGAACCAGAGACCCTTTTTACTGGAAAGGAGGCATTCCATCTTAGTCCTCACGGGTGGCGATGCATATTCATTTTGATTTGTAATCGAGGATAGATGTAGATGTCTATGGGCCAAAGCAACCACTTACCATCAGGTGGACTGTGTGCTCGTTTGTCACCCTTATCCTATAAAAAAAACTAATAAAATATTGTATATAATAAAATTTGAATATTAAAAAAAATGCAAAGCCAATATATATAATATTTAATTAAAATTGTAATTACATGCAAAATAAATTGATAATTTGTTATAATTTATTTAAAGTAATTTGTTTAAAGTTTTGCTGCTGGTTTGTTGATTTCATTAATTTACTGTTATCATGTAATGATTTCACATCATTTGTGATTATTAACGCCACATTTAAGGTATATGCAATATTTATATCAGCTCTATTGAAGTTCGTTTTTATACTAGAGGCTATATTTTCTGGCTGTATACCATTATAGAGCCAGAAAATACAGCATCTGTACAAGCGCTTATACAGTTCTTATAAGTAAAAAATTGGCACAAATTATACAGCTTCATGCGTTAGTAGCGCTGTACAGTAGTTGTACAAGATTAAAAGAGGCTGTATAATAGCTGTACTACAGCTTTTATCTGACATGCAAGGAAACTATTACACTACAGATATTGTTTTATAAGTAACTTTAAAGATAAGTGTTCTAAACTGTTTTTTGAACGGAATTACAAATTAAATTAAAACAAAATAAACTTTATTTTCGATGACTAGATTGTATTGGAACGAAGTTCTTTATCGGACAGTACAGATTTGGCGGATGGAGGCTAGGCGACGAAAAATTGTAAGGTTTTTCCGGATAAGGAAGCGAGATAGAATAATATCCATCACTCTCGCACTTTTCCTTATCTTGCCATGAAAGAAATATTATTTTAAATGCCGCTTCAGTTTAATAGACGCTAGTAATTGTTTTATTTGTATTTGTTAATCACTAATATAATACGTTTATCATTTATTCTCTCGGTTGAAACGAAGTTCCTTTTGTAGTATATTATTAAATATACTACAAAAGGAACTTCGTTTCAACCGAGTGTTCTACGACACTCACACATTTTTTTTATATACTTTATTGAATGATGGCGACATTTTATGTGAGAGAAAAAAATATATTTAACATATTAATATTATACTGGAATTGGAGTTTAGTTTTGACGGTGATAATTGGTTAATTGTTAGTACAAAATTAGATTCACGGTAAACTTGTATATGTTTTCTATAAAAAGACTTGCCGCGTCATCAAAATAACCAAATAATATAAGGACAAAATACTACATACGGTAACTAAATATCGGTTTTATAGGTTAGAATAAAAAAAAATATAATAAATGAATGGATATGAAGGCACATTCGGGCACAGTGATCATTAGTCAAACTAAATAAAGTGGCTAAACTTATTTCTAATATTCGTAAAATTATATTTTAAATTTTGTTTTTATGCGTTCTAAAATGGCGACAATTTGCTAAACAGCCAAAACGGTATTTCAAGGGTCTTATAGTGTTAGTAGCTATACTATGTACGTGTAGGTTATGGATTCTATCATGGAGCCAATGGTTTTTAATCCATTATTTAATAGAATATTTTTATAACTTACGCTGTATAGCAGTTTTTTCAACATGTTTAACAGTGGTAGAGCCACGCGGCAGCTTTTGCTGTCGCACAGATGGGCTGGCTCAAACCGGGGTGGTGCCACGACCTCACAGAATACCAACGTGAAGTAGAGGTTTACCTCTGCGTTTCGCTTGGTGAGTGCAGGTAGCCGGAGGCCCTTTTTACTGAAAATGAGGCATTCCATCTTAGTTCTCACGGGTGCATGCACATCTGCATTTTGATTTGTAATAGAGGATAGATGTACATGTTTATGGGCCGCAGCAACCACTTACCATCAGGTGGACTGTGTGCTCGTTTGTCACCCTTATCCTATAAAAAAAAACATAAAATTCTCTTTAGAGAATCTTTTATACTTAAAAGATGAAAATCTAGGCTTGGAAACAGTGTTGGATAACTTTTATTGAGATTTCACATGATTTTCTAACTGCACCAAATTTATATTGATAACAAATTTATTTTGTTCATAACATAATATAAACATTCTGTTACGGACGGCGAGGGGAGCCGCCGCTCCGTCGCCCTTTCAGACCCCGTTGTGCCCCGCGTATACCGCACACCGGCAGCAGATCACGCGATGTCGCAGACCAATAAGCGCGCGGCATCGCCTCACGACGCTACTCACAAACTGAGACGCTCTCCTGCGAGATATAAGAAGGGCGTTTTGGTCTGTGAGCTGTTGTATTCATTTTGGAAGCGGCACTCGAAGACAACAGCAAGCGAAGAAATCAAGAGAAATCAAGAGAAGAGTGAAGACTCCCCTTTCTTTATATAGTTTATTAGTGCCGCATTTGTAAATAATTGAATACAGTATAGTCTACAGTACCATCTTTCCTCTAAGCAGTCTCCTAGCGTAGTATACATCAGTCAGTCAATTAATCAGTCATACAGTCCACTTACATAGTAAACTCATACAGTCCACTATATTCCCTAAAACACGCAATGCATGCAAAATGACGATATTCTATCACTTATACAGATTTAAATTGTCCTATGGCTATTATTTGTTTTAAGTTTTATTACAACCTCATAGACAGAAGTCATTAAAATACTGTATTTACAAAAGTGTGTACAATTGCGTTATAAAAATAAATTTTAGAAGGGAGTTTGCATACACTTTTGTTCAGAAATAAGATTTGAGTGTTACTATAATAACACTTAGAGTTGTATAAGTGACACCACGCAAAACCAGCTTCTATACAGCTTTCATGATATAACTAGATTCAAGGGTTACAAAATACTTAAAGTTCTATACTAGAGTTTTCATATCCTGATTATGAACCCAAGTTTACCTAGATCATATAACACAGACTTTATACAACTTGAGTAGTATAATAACTCATAAACCACTCTTATAAGGATATACTACCTTTTAAAAACCCTTATACACTACTACAAGAACTTTAAATTCTATATGGGCTGATATATTGATGTTCATAACACTTGTGCTGCTTGGGGGTCGGTTTGCAATTGCGCAACGATGAATTGAAGCGATAGTCAATGATTTTAAGGAAAGACGTTAGTTGTTATAATATAACCAAGACATGATTTATTAAATTGTGTTTATTGTTGTGAAATCGGTTAATAGGTAACATAATATAATAAATAAATAATATTGCATTTTAATACCATGCAGTATAATAATATCGTTGTATCTCCCTTTTTGTGGATATACACTAGCTTTTATAGTTCGTATTTATGCCGTGTAGTGGCGGTCAAGAATATCCACTACCCCATATCCTCCCGTGGGTGTCGTAAAAGGCGACAAAGGGAAACAGGCAGGAGATGGGCAGCAGCATCTTCCTGACAATAGCCAAATTTACAATAAAAAATTTGCGGTTTCCAACCCGCTCGCCAAGCGTGGCAACTATGGCAAATACCCCCCAATGATTAAAGCAACAAACAGACGGCGCCCAGTCCCCGGCGGCCCCGCTATTCCTGGCTACGGTGGCGACCATGGTAACGGCGGGGCAGGGGGTGCTAAGAATCTCCGGTGGAGGTTCGGTTGCCACCTTAGACGACTCGACCTGGCAACGTACAACGCACGCATCCTGAGGACTGACGAGAAGATCGTAGAGCTGGAAGAAGAGATAGACAACTTGCGCTGGCATATTATAGGAAGTCCGAAGAAAGGGGGAGGACACGGTAATCCTCGAATCCGGCAACTTGCTCTATCACCGGGAGAGCGACCATCTGTCCCAAGGAGGTGTCAGATTTATCGTCCACAAGCCTCTCGTTAACAACGTTGTAAAGATCGGGAGTGTGTCGACGAGGGTTGCGTACCTTATACTCAGAATCACCAAACGGTATTCTCTGAAGGTCATACAGGCTTACGCACCAATCTCGGCACACTCCGATGAGGAGGTGGAGGAAATGTATGAGGATATCTCTAGAGCCATGCATTCCTCCAAAACCCAATATACCGTATTAATGGGAGACTTTAATGCAAAACTAGGCACAAGAGAGAACGGTGGGCTGAAAGTAGGGAAATTTGGAATAGGGCAACGGAACCCAAGGGGCCAGCAGCTGGACGACTTCATGGAGAAAGAGGCACTCTTTATGATGAACTCTTTCTTCAAGAAGCGGCCCCACAGGAAGTGGACCTGGTCGAGCCCCGACGGTTCGACAAAAAATGAGATTGACTTCATTATGACGACCAGACGACAACTGGTTCAGTGATGTCTCAGTGATCGCGAGGGTGAAAACCGGCAGCGATCACCGAATGGTTAGAGGCACACTGAACCTAAATGTTAAGTTGGAGAGGTCTCGTCTGATGAAGTCAACGCTCCGTCCCCCTCGTGCTCTAATCCAAAGTCCCGAAACCTTTCAGCTCGAGTTACAAAACCGTTTTCAGTGCCTAGAAGACTGCAATGAAGTGGACGGTATGAATGACAAGCTCGCGGAAACTGTCCATGCGGTCGGAGCTAAGTTCTGCAAGACCCACCGCAGAAGAACACAAAAACTCTCCGATCACACTCTTAATCTCATGGCTGTTAGACGGGAGATGAGGCTACATTCTTCAACAGATTTGACAGCATACAGGCAACTGAACAGACAGATCTCCAAATGCATGCGGCGAGACTTACGCAACTTCAATACAGCTCGTATTGAAGAAGCGATCGAGTGGAACCAAGGCTCCAAAGTCTTTACCAGAGATCTGTCTGCCAGAAAGAGCCAACTGTCAAAGCTGAAGACCGAATGTGGCAGCATCTTTTCCGGGGCACCTGAGATTTTGAGTGAGATTGGGAGTTTCTATGGGCAGCTGTATACGTCATCGTTGGAGCCACACGCAAGTGTGAGTAACGATCCAAGAGCGAGTCTTATTCGACACTCTTCCGAAGATATCCCGGACGTCAGTCTGAGCGAGATTAGAATGGCTCTCCAGCATCTTAAAAACGGCAAGGACCCCGGCGAGGATGGAATTACAGCGGAGCCTCTGAAAGCGGGTGGAAGACCGGTACTTGAAGTCCTTCAGAAGCTCTTTAATTCCGTCCTCCATGGTGGCATTACAATGGAGGCGTGGAGCAGAAGTGCGGTGGTCTTGTTCTTCAAGAAAGGTGATAACGCTTTCTTGGAGAACTACAGACCGATTTCCCTTCTGAGCCGCGTCTACGTGCTGTTTTCGTCATTACGAATCGTCTCGCGCGCAGACTTGACGACTTCCAGCCTCCCGAACAAGCCGGTTTCCGAAAGGGCTTTAGCACCACAGACCACATACATACCCTACGGAAAATTGTACAGAAGTCCGAAGAGTACAATTTGCCACTATGTCTGGCGTATGTGGACTATGAGAAAGCCTTTGATTCCGTCGAAATTTGGGCGGTGCTGCAGTCCCTTCAGCGGTGCCAAGTTGACTGTCGGTATATCGAAGTGCTGAAGTGTTTGTACAGTAGAGCTACGATGGCTATCCGAGTACAGAACCAGAGTACGAAACCTAACCAATTGCAAAGAGGTGTAAGACAGGATGACCTTATATCCCCGAAACTCTTCACCGCTGCATTGGAAGACGTTTTCAAGCTTCAGGACTGGAAAAGATACGGAATTAACATCAATGGCGAGTACATCACTCACCTTCGATTTGCCGACGATATAGTCCTCATGGCAGAATCGCTGGAGGAGCTAAGCACTATGCTCAATGACCTCAATAGTGTCTCCCAACGGATAGGTCTTAAGATGAACATGGACAAAACAAAGATTATGTTTAATGTCCATGTCACACCTATGCCGGTAGTTGTTGGGAGCACTAAGCTCGAAGTTGTTGACGAGTATGTTTACCTGGGACAAATAGTCCGACTAGGTAAGTCCAACTTCGACCGAGAGGTCAATCGATGGATTCAACTCGGTTGGGCAGCGTTCGGGAAATTACGGCACATCTTCTCGTCAGGTATACCTCAAAACTTGAAAACAAGACTGTACAACCAGTGCGTGTTGCCAGTGATGACCTATGGTACTGAGACGTGGTCCTTCACTGCTGGCCGTATGAGGAAGCTCAAGATCGCTCAGCGAGCTATGGAGAGGGCTATGCTCGGAGTTTCTCTGCGTGATAAACTTAGGAATAAGGATATCCGCAGTAGAACCAGAGTAACTGACATAGCCCAACGGATTAGTAAGCTGAAGTGGCAGTGGGCCGGCCATATAGCTCGAAGAACCGACAACCGATGGGGAAGAAAGGTTCTCGAGTGGCAGCCTCGTACCGGTAGGCGAAGTGAAGGGCGTCCCTCCACAAGATGGAGTGACGACCTGGTAAGACATGCATGAAGTCGATGGATGCAGGTGGCTCGGGACCGTGCTTTGTATCATTTCTTGGGGGAGGCCTATGTTCAGCAGTGGACTTGTGAAGAGCTGTAATGATGATGATGATGATGATGATTAAAATACTCACATACAGCGAATAGAACGTTTACAGAAACGATTAACCAGACATTTAGTATATCGAAGTCAGTTATTGCGCTGGACATCTTATACACAAAGGCTTCAGATTTTTAATATGCATTCATTAGAATTAAGACGATCACTGCTTGATATGACATTCTTATATAAACTGTTTAATAATGCTTTAGATTGCCCAAATCTGCTTAATAAATTTTCCATAAAGGTACCCACACGGCTGCCTCGTCATCCAATCGGAATAATTAAAGTACGTAAACATGAAAGTAATCTAGGAAAAAATTCACCAATTTCCCGTTTGACACGTACCTATAATATAAAATCTACTGATGACAAAGATCTCGACATTTTTAACGACACCTCATATAATTATAAAAGAGAAATGATTGTCAGTGACTGATGCACCTCTATTATGTATTTTATGTATTTTAATTATGTATTTTATTTATTAATGTTATATATATTGGCCCTTTTCTTTAATATCTTTAATTTTTGTACTTTTTTTTCTCATTAAATTTAAGCATGTTGTGACACATTTTAATTTTTGAAAGAGGTATTCCGGTTTTTCTGATTTTATGCATCCGAAAAGAAGCGTAGCTAAATGTAAATCTCGCCTCAATGACATCTTTAATATGTCTGATTTATTAAGATACGGATGTACATGATGATATCGAGGTATATAATAGATGTACCTTGCACATGCCTTTTGGACCCTTTGTATTGATCTATTTGTTTTACGAGTAGCAAATAACCTAGGACCATACACAGTATCTGCGTGACCAAGCCTTGAAAGTACGAGTGACTCACATAGGCGCAGGCGATCACTCTCACCGAGATAATCACGCACTTGGTACAGTACTTTGAGTCTATAAAAACAGTTGCGTGTTATTTCAAGTACATGATTCTCAAAGCGAAGAACCTGGTCCGTCAGCAATCCTAGATTACGAGTCTCACTTACACGTTCCATCGGTTCTCCACGAATGCTTATAACAAATTTCGCTTTCATTATAGAGTCGACCTGCCCCTTTGACCCTAACAGCATGAATTTGGATTTGCATGGGTTGAGCACAAGTGTATTTGCTTCTGACCATAATGAGATGTGATGCAAATCCTCATTTATCTTTGCTATTGCACTTTCTACGTCGCTAGGAAAAAATGGCAAATAAATATGTATATCGCAGCAGAACTTGCAGTGCCTTATATGGCGACATACGTCCGCTGTATATAAAATAAAAATAAGTGGACCAAGTATAGAACCCTGAGGCACTCCCATAATTACACGGCATGGAGACGAGCGCAGCTGAGTACCATTATCCTTCTTAGTTGCTACTATCTGTGTCCGATTAGATAAATAGCTGTCGAACTATCGAACAGCGGGCAATTCAAAACCATAATATCTCACTTTGGATAGCAATAAGGGAATGTTTATGGCATCGAATGCCCGGGAAAAATCAAGTAACACCAGTAACGTGCCTTGTCCAATGTCTTGTGATGTCAAGATATTGTCAACTACGTCCATTAAGGCTGTTGATGTACTACGTGCCTTTCTGAACCCGGATTGAAAGACAGGTAATATACTATTACACTCTAAAAAAGCTGAAAGTTGCATACACACGATTTTCTCTAGTAATATAGATAAACAAGTTAGAATAGTAATTGGCTGTAAGTCATTTATATCTGACACATTATTTTTTTGGGCAGATGCTTAACTATGGCCGTTTTCCAGGTGTCGGGAAAAGTAGATGTACGATGTGACGCGTTTATAATAGCTGTAATAACTTTGAGTGTACGTGAAAGTGTCAGTAGCAACATTTCAAGAGAAATTCCATCACTGCCCAGCGCATTTGATTTTAGTGAATGTATGACTTTTGAAACTGTGGTTTCATCAGTGGGCTATAACTCAAAACATGCGTTTCCAAAACGATGAAATTCGTAATAAGTTAGGTTCGACATTGGTGTTACTATTTCTCCGGGTATCGTACAAAATTGATAGTTCAGTCTGTCTGAGCTTTGTAAGTGCTCAGGGATTTCAGTAACACGGTGATTGTATAACATTGCGTCCTAATTTTTCAGGAGACACAAACAATTGAATATCTTAAAATATTATTGGATAATAATTTTTAATTTTACATACTGCGAGTCTTCTCTGCTACCAATAGACTTACGTAAATGTGTATATTATTTTTTATATCACTTGCAATAATTTTATGAATCTCCTCAAACTGCACTTTCATCATACGAAAGTACAGAAAAATCGTTCGTTATCATTTATGTGTGGCATTCTCTAACCCCCCCCCCCCCCTTCTCTTGGTTTATTTATTTCATGTACCCAATATCTTCGCATCTTAACTTTTCTCTTTTTCTTTATGGCGTGGATGTATTAATTTATGAACATCAGACTAAGTAAATCATTCTCAAACTCACTCTCAGAATCAGAAAACATAAGTTTATACTCGTGCGTGCGCTAAGAAGTGACAAGAGTGTCTGATGCCAAACGTACGTTGCATATGTAGGTCAAGTGTGTACACCAACATGGGAGTGTTGCATCGCATACGGTGCGTATGTGGGATCAGTCTGTTTCTTCCATTAACGTACGTTGCATACGTTGGTCAAGTGTGTTCACCGACGTGGGAGGGTTTCATCGCATGCATTGCGTACGTGGGATCAATCTGTCCCTAGTTTTAAGCTGTCGTCAAAATGAGAAAACAATCGAAGTAACGCATCAGCATACTGTTAAGAATATTGTCATGAAATACCCGTTAGACAAGGCTGTATGTAACAACTTTGCCTGTCTTAACTGTCATAACATTACCAAACCTACGTATGCTGCATTCTAAAAATACTTCGCATCATTGTTGTTATAGACGAAGTGTGAATAAACTACACAAAGAATGGATTTATCTAAGACATGAAATTTACAAGCTTATAAATATAGCCTTATATTAGGTCCTTACATATGAAATTAGCGTTTTGTCGTACTGACCACTTTAATCTGAAATATCTCCTCTTTGGTTAAGAATTCCAAATTAAAATTTGTAAATTCATTTAGCTGGTAAGTTTGAGTTTCGCAGACAGTCATTCATAAGTTTTTCCGTCATTATTTTTTTCTTTGGCGCCGCTTATTACCGCACAATAGAAAATATAAAATATTGGTATATTTACGAGTACGAGTTCTACCGTGGCACCAGTGCTGTAGAAACAGCTCGAAGGATTAATGATGTGTACGGCGCCGGTGTCGCAAAAGAAAGCACGGTACGTTTCTAGTTTCAACGTTTACATTCTGGAAATTTCGACCTTCAGAACCAACCCCGTGGACGGCTGAAGACTAAAGTGGAAAATGAAGAATTAAAGGCTATTGTGGAAGCGGATCAATCACAAAGCACTTCAGAGATAGCTGCATGGAGATGGCATGGGGGTAAGTAATAAAAGTGTATTAATCCATTTGAAGCAAATCGGGAAAGTAAAAAAACTTGAACGATTGGTACCTCATGAATTGAGTGAATCGAACTTGCAAACACGCATCGACTGTTGTGTTACTTTGCTCAACCGACACAATAATGAAGGGATTTTAAATCGAATCATTACTTGTGATGAAAAGTGGATACTGTACGATAATCGGAAGCGCTCGTCGCAATGGTTGAACCCTGGAAATCCAGCCAAATCCTGCCCTTAAAGAAAATTGACTCAGAAAAATTTACTTCTGAGTGTTTGGTGGACTAGCGCCGGTGTCGTTCACTACAGTTTTCTAAAATTTCGCCAAACGATTACGGCAGATGTCTATTGTCAGCAACTGCAAATCATTAAGGAAGAACTATCTGCTAAACAACCGAAATTGGTCGATCGCTCTATTTATTAAATTTTGAACAGTGGTAGAGCCACGCGGCAGCTTTTGCTGTCGCACGGATGGGCCGGCTCGAACCGGGGTGGTACCACGACCTCACAGAAAACCAGCGTGAAGTAGAGATTTACCTCTGCGTTTCGCTTGGTGAGTGCAGGTGGCCGGAGGCCCTTTTTACTGGAAATGAGGCATTCCATCTTAGTCCTCACGGGTGACAACGCATCTACATTTTGATTTGTAATAGAGGATAGATGTAGATGTCTATGGGCCGCAGCAACCACTTACCATCAGGTGGACTGTGTGCTCGTTTGTCGTCCTTTTCCTATAAAAAAAAAAATTCACTGCACAACAAACAACTACTAAGTTAGATGAGCTACAATTGAAATGTTTGCGACGTCTACCGTACTCCTCGGACCTTGCTCTAACAGATTACCATTTTTGCGGAATTTGGACAACTTCTTACAAGGAAAAAAATTCAAATCCGATGCGGCAGTCCAAACCGCCTTCAAAGAGTTTATTGATACTCGCTCCCCATGTTTTTTTTTGTAAAGGAATCAATGAACTACCTATGAGATGGCAAAAGTGTATAGATAATAACGGTGTATACTTTGATTAATTAAATATAAGTTTTACAAAAAAAAAATGACTTTATACTCCTCCCGTTCAAAACGCCAATTTCATATGTAAGCACCTAATATTTGTTCACTGAAGGAATTTTATTATTCAGACATGCAGATATTCACAGAATGTTTTGTTCAACGCCGTGCACGTTATAAATTAGCACTTAAAATTGCAAAATTGTTCACGTAGAATAAAATTTAGATCAAGCTCATAGCCCCTGAGCTACCATAGCTCTCATCAAATGAGATGAAGCCTGTACCCATCATCATGAGACGCTTATAGATTTTTACATTTCAAATATTCTTATTCTATTTTTAATTACATTTTCATGATTTCATGATGAGCAAAAGCTCTTTGAGATTTATCTTAATTAAGCTTGATGGATTCTACGAATTTTTCTTGTACTTGATTTTGAACTACATCTTGTTTTGTTCTCGTCTTTTTTCCGTAATTTGTCATATTAAAACCGAGGCTACACAATTTGCTAAATTGGGTGATCTGTCTTAATGAGGTTATACTTAAAATGCCGTGAGAGAATATCTCTGCAAAAAGTAAAATAATTTAGAAATGGTTATTTTACGCATAGCAGTATACAAAATCTTATTTTAGAATTAAAAAAATATACATTATTACATTAATATAATAATAGTCATATACAACATATGACTGATATTCATAAATATTAGTTAGTTATATGGCGCTGCTTATAATAAATAAGATAATAACATTTTGTCCAGTGTAATAATAATTTTAAGTAATGTAATACAAGTTATGATCTTTTTCATTCACTCTTCAAACATTATTCCGATTTTTCACCATATATGCATGACCATTCCATTGGGTTAGAATTATAACGATGAATGAGTTAGAGATTTGCACGGATAAAACAGAATAAAATAGAATTACATATTTTACTTAATATATATTAAAAATAATGCTTATTGAGTGTAGTTTATAATTTACAACCGTAATATAGCTGCAGCGTGTCTCTACCACGTAATAACAGCTATCCTCGATTAAGATTCAAAATAAAAATGCTTTGCCACCCCTGATGGTTAAGATCTTAAAGTATACATTAGCTTGATTAGGTTTGCTCTAAGACGCCCATTACACGGCAGGTTTTGCTGTCAGTTTTACAACAATCATGGTTGTGATTGACGAATAACCGTGTTATGTGGTGATTGACGGTTGCATGAAATTGATTGACAAATATCTGGATATTTTGATTTTTACGTCAATCAACTATCAGTTACGAATTTTGATTGAACGTGTAATGACATTTCGTCAATCACGCGTCAGTCAACGCTTAGACAGCGATGGAGGCGGACGTAGAATATATTGAAGAGGCGACTTCCAGGCGCTCGTGAAGCCCGTTGCCACTCCCGCCAAACGTGCTTCTGCCAGAAAAAGATTTTATTTTAAATTTTGAGTCTATCCCTGAGTTGTGGGATACGAAAAACCCCGGTTAGGGGGGATGTCCGTTATACCAGCCACGCCCCTAATTCCAGCCTTTCCGCCTTTTTACTTCGGAAATAAGATTTCTAGTAGTCTTAACTACAAATATTGTCGGCTAATAAATTCTTCGTAACCAGGGGAAAGTATATTTCAAATATTACCTCATAGTTCTAAAACTTACAGTGTTAATTTAAAAATCAAAACTCGTACGCAACGAAAAACGCTCATTTTCCTAATTTTTTGACGAGTTATGGTCCCGATCCAATTAAGCATATTATACATTAGCTAATCTTCAGGCTTTTTGATTTGTATGAATGTGACTATAGACATAGTAATGCAGCTATTTTTGTTTAAACCTATAAGTTTTTTATTTTATTTTAGTGGAAATTAATGGGGCTGTAATTAGATATACGAAATGTATGGAGTGCTTAATATCAGCTGCTTGGCTGTTTGACGTATTTGGTTACATTTGGTTTGACATAGATAATAAGAAGTACCTAATTTCAGCCACGTAATATAAATCAGGGCTGTCATAAACTGGAACAAATACCATTCATTAGAACATAACTTATTTTATAGTTAAGGAAGTTATGATCAATTCGTCTATATTTTAAAATTGGTTTTTGATTTAAAAGTTTAGCAAATGATACGTACTTGCTTTTCAGACATTTGGTATATGTTAAGAACACTATACAATATTTAATTATGTTTAAGAAAGATAAAAACAAGCAGTAAATGTAATTAACTACAACTTAGTAATACTAATTTTACTATAACTTAAGAACATAAATGAAAAAGTCATAACAAGGAAAGTGGTTCAGGACCCCGCTTTGCGGCAGTCTATGAAGGATGATGTTCTTTAGTGGACTTGTGAAGTGCTGAAATGTGATGAAGATTCAAAAACTTGGATGATTAAATTATAAGAAATCGATATACTGTAACACATAATTTTTATTATAATTTTGTTTTAATTAATTGTTTAGTGTTAAAAGAAAAATGGAACTGCTTAAAGCTAAACCACAGTAAGGTAAGAAGTAAAACATTAAAATAAAATAATTGTTGTCGTCTATCTTAATACATATTCCATGCTTGTGACATGCATGATTTAAAATTAAAAGTTGTTATGAATTTATTTCAGTGCCCTTAAAACTTACTTACAATAGGTACCTACAAAAAACTCAAAAGGCATAGCCCTATGTTATGCTGGCATTAGTTACACAAAAGGAAATTGAAATTGGCACTAAAAGGCTGGTGATAGGGGCATCCACCCTATACGAATAAATATAAAAGTTAAGCTTATTTTTCGTCAATAAATGCGTTTCAAATAAAGCCGCGTATCGATTATGCGCTCCCAGATTACGTGATAGAGCCATGCTGCAACTATACCATTAATATATGACTGGTATAGTTGCAGCATGAATGGGTCGGCTCGACCAGGGAAGGACCACGCTCTCACAAATTACCAGCGTAAAATAGCAGTGTAACGCGGCTGTGTTTCGTATGGTGAGTGTAGAGAACCAGAGACCCTTTTTACTGGAAAGGAGGCATTCCATCTTAGTCCTCACGGGTGGCGATGCATATTCATTTTGATTTGTAATCGAGGATAGATGTAGATGTCTATGGGCCACAGCAACCACTTACCATCAGGTGGACTGTGTGCTCGTTTGTCAGCTTTATCCTATAAAAAAAAGGTTTTTTCCTATTCGTTTTTTTTCTGTTTCTTTTTAAGATATTAAATTACAGTTAAATTGTGAATCGAAAATGAACTTAGTTTATAGGTACGTCCTTTCCCTCCGAAAATTTGGGTTTCACTGACATCAGTCAGCATGAGCGTGTAATGTGAAAATTATTCTATCATTCAAACGTCAATCATGATACAGCGAACTGATTGACGCTTGCGTAGGGGTGTAATGGGCGTCTAAGATTTAAGATGTAATGCTTCGTGACTAATATAAAGGTACTCTAGTTCACTTTACTTACAGTAAATACGTTTTACGAAACACAACAGCATTATACTGTTATGTTTGCATGTAAAAACATCACAACAATCAACCATAAAATCATCAATATCATCATCATCGTTAACATAATTGATTTTTTTAGGTTTTTTATTATTATAGTTTTTAATATTGTATATAATAAAATTTGAATATTTAAAAAAAATGCAAAGCCAATATATATAATATTTAATTAAAATTGTAATTACATGCAAAATAAATTGATAATTTGTTATAATTTATTTAAAGTAATTTGTTTAAAGTTTTGCTGCTGGTTTGTTGATTTCATTAATTTACTGTTATCATGCAATGATTTCACATCATTTGTGATTATTAACGCCACATTTAAGGTATATGCAAGATTTATATCAGCTCTATTGAAGTTCGTTTTTATACTAGAGGCTATATTTTCTGGCTGTATACCATTATAGAGCCAGAAAATACAGCATCTGTACAAGCGCTTATACAGTTCTTATAAGTAAAAAATTGGCACAAATTATACAGCTTCATGCGTTAGTAGCGCTGTACAGTAGTTGTACAAGATTAAAAGAGGCTGTATAATAGCTGTACTACAGCTTTTATCTGACATGCAAGGAAACTATTACACTACAGATATTGTTTTATAAGTAACTTTAAAGATAAGTGTTCTAAACTGTTTTTTGAACGGAATTACAAATTAAATTAAAACAAAATAAACTTTATTTTCGATGACTAGATTGTATTGGAACGAGGTTCTTTATCGGACAGTACAGATTTGGCGGATGGAGGCTAGGCGACGAAAAATTGTAAGGTTTTTCCGGATAAGGAAGCGAGATAGAATAATATCCATCTCTCTCGCACTTTTCCTTATCTTGCCACGAAAGAAATATTATTTTAAATGCCGCTTCAGTTTATTAGACGCTAGTAATTGTTTTATTTGTATTTGTTAATCACTAATATAATACGTTTATCATTTATTCTCTCGGTTGAAACGAAGTTCCTTTTGTAGTATATTATTAAATATACTACAAAAGGAACTTCGTTTCAACCGAGTGTTCTACGACACTCACACATTTTTTTATATACTTTATTGAATGATGGCGACATTTTATGTGAGAGAAAAAAATATATTTAACATATTAATATTATACTGGAATTGGAGTTTAGTTTTGACGGTGATAATTGGTTAATTGTTAGTACAAAATTAGATTCACGGTAAACTTGTATATGTTTTCTATAAAAAGACTTGCCGCGTCATCAAAATAACCAAATAATATAAGGACAAAATACTACATACGGTAACTAAATATCGGTTTTATAGGTTAGAATAAAAAAAAATATAATAAATGAATGAATATGAAGGCACATTCGGGCACAGTGATCATTAGTCAAACTAAATAAAGTGGCTAAACTTATTTCTAATATTCGTAAAATTATATTTTAAATTTTGTTTTTATGGGTTCTAAAATGGCGACAATTTGCTAAACAGGCAAAACGGTATTTCAAGGGTCTTATAGTGTTAGTAGCTATACTATGTACGTGTAGGTTATGGATTCTATCATGGAGCCAATGGTTTTTAATCCGTTATTTAATAGAATATTTTTATTACTTACGCTGTATAGCAGTTTTTTCAACATGTTTAACAGTGGTAGAGCCACGCGGCAGCTTTTGCTGTCGCACGGATGGGCTGGCTCAAACCGGGGTGGTGCCACGACCTCACAGAATACCAGCGTGAAGTAGAGGTTTACCTCTGCGTTTCACTTGGTGAGTGCAGGTGGCCGGAGGCCCTTTTGACTGAAAATGAGGCATTCTATCTTAGTCCTCACGGGTGACAACGCATCTG
Source organism: Parnassius glacialis (assembly GCA_033319125.1). Lineage (NCBI taxonomy): Eukaryota > Metazoa > Arthropoda > Insecta > Lepidoptera > Papilionidae > Parnassius > Parnassius glacialis. The sequence goes on along the minus strand of JAVANC010000005.1, from coordinate 33,499,105 downwards.
CATTTTGATTTGTAATAGAGGATAGATGTAGATGTTTATGGGCCGCAGCAACCACTTACCATCAGGTGGACTGTGTGCTCGTTTGTCACCCTTATCCTATAAAAAAAAACATAAAATTCTCTTTAGAGAATCTTTTATACTTAAAAGATGAAAATCTAGGCTTGGAAACAGTGTTGGATAACTTTTATTGAGATTTAACATGATTTTCTAACTGCACCAAATTTATATTGATAACAAATTTATTTTGTTCATAACATAATATAAACACGCTGTTACGGACGGCGAGGGGAGCCGCCGCCCCGTCGCCCCTTCAGACCCCGTTGTGCCCAGCGCACGCCGTACACCGGCAGCAGATCACGCGATGTCACCGACCAATAAGCGCGCGGCATCGCCTCACGACGCTACTCACAAACTGAGACACTCTCCTGCGAGATATAAGAAGGGCGTTTTGGTCTGTGAGCTGTTGTATTCATTTCGGAAGCGGCACTCGAAGACAACATCAAGCGAAGAAATCAAGAGAAGAGTGAAGACTCCCCTTTCTTTATATAGTTTATTAGTGCCGCATTTGTAAATAATTGAATACAGTATAGTCTACAGTACCATCTTTCCTTTGAGCAGTCTCCTAGCGTAGTATACATCAGTCAGTCAATTAATCAGTCATACAGTCCACTTGCATAGTAAATTCATACAGTCCACTATAGTTCCTAATACACGCGATGCATGCAAAATGACGATATTCTATCACTTATACAGATTTAAATTGTCCTATGACTGTTATTTGTTTTAAGTTTTATTACAACCTCATAGACAGAAGTCATTAAAATACTGTATTTACAAAAGAGTGTACAATTGCGCTATAAAAATAAATTTAAGAAGGGAGTTTGCATACACTATTGCTCAGAAATAAGATTTGAGTGATACTATAATAACACTTAGAGCTATATAAGTGACAGCACGCAAAACCAGCTTCAATACAGCTTTAATGTTTTAACTACATTCAAGGGTTACAAAATACTTACAAATCAAACAAAATGTAAAGGTCAAACAAAATGTAAAGGCTTGTTCAAATACTTTTAAATTCCATAGAGTACTGCTGTACTGCTAGCTTACTGTTAAGAAAACGGCAGACTTATGGGGGATTTCCGTTAAAGTTATTTTATCTATAATAGATATAATAGCACCTTATCCAGCCACTACGAGTATATTTAATATAAGCGTCGAATCTGGTGTGTTTCCTGATTTAATGAAACATAGTAAAGTCATACCTATATTTAAATCTGGTAGTACATTAGACCCCGCCAATTTTAGACCAATTTCTGTACTACCAACATTAAGTAAAATTTTTGAAAAAAATATTTTAGATCTGATGTTAAGTTTCCTTAATATTAATAAATTGCTACATAAAAATCAATTCGGTTTTACAAGGGGTCGTTCGACAACTGACGCTGGAGTTGAGCTTATTAAACATATTTTTTGTGCATGGGAGAATTCAGAGGATGCTTTGGGTATATTTTGTGACCTTTCCAGGCCATCGACTGTGTTCACCATGAGACATTAATCAGGAAGCTACAGTACTATGGTGTCAAGAACACAGCGCTCAAACTTATTATTTCATATTTACGTAATAGAAAGCAGAAGGTTATTATCAATGGTAAAAGTTCTTCCGGGTCACCTGTACTAATGGGTGTTCCTCAGGGCTCGATTCTCGGCCCATTTCTGTTTCTGGTGTATATTAATGACTTACCTCACCTTGTAGGGGATAGTCATGATATAGTATTATTTGCTGATGATACTTCCTTGATTTTTAAACTTAAACGTCAATCATTTAAATGTGACGAAGTGAATAATGCTATATCAAAATTGGTAGATTGGTTTAACGTTAATAATCTGCATTTGAACGGAAATAAACCTAATTGTGTTAAATTTACAACATCGAATGTTAAAAATCTGAATACCAATGTGTTTTTAAATGGGGAGGAATTGAGCCCTGTTGTATCCACTGTTTTTCTTGGCATCACTCTTGACGCAAAGCTTCAGTGGGGCCCCCCATATATCCAAATTAGCAAGCAGACTAAGTTCTGCAGCCTATGCTGTAAAAAAGATTAGAGGTCTCACTAGCGTCGAGACAGCTAGATTAGTTTATTTTAGTTATTTCCACAGCGTAATGTCTTATGGGATTTTGCTATGGGGAAATGCGGCTGATTCAGAAACTATTTTTGTTATACAGAAGAGGGCCATTAGAGCTATTTACAATCTAAAACCAAGAGAGTCTCTTAGAGATAAATTTAAAAAAATTAATATATTAACTTTGGCCTCTCAGTATATTTACGAAAATTTAATGTATGTTCACAAAAACAAAGATAGTTTTAGTAAAAAAAGTGATATACATTCTGTAAACACTAGGAACAAACACAAGCTAGTGATGCCAGTTTCTCGACTCCACAGAGTCAGTAATTCATTCTTGGGGCAATGTATACGCTATTACAACAAGGTCCCGGAAAGTGTACAGGTTCTCTCTATTACCAAGTTTAAATGTTTTATTAAGCTGAAACTGTATAAAAAGGGTTATTATAGTATAAATGAATACATGGTTGATAATAACCCCTGGGAATGAGGTGGTCGCTTCCAAGCAGTTCCTAAAATAAATTTTGTAAATAGTTAGTAATCATTTATATTGTAAAATTTATTTAAAAAAAATGTCCCGCTGGGTTTCTTGCTGGTTCTTCCCAGGACAGAGGGTATTTTTTCGAACCAGTGGTAAAGTAAAAAATGACTTTCAATAAGAATTACACATGTAATGTATATTGAATAAAAATTATTCTATTCTATTCTATTCTATTGTTACGCGCCACTATTAATGTCTTGTACATGGCAACTCTAGTTACACTAGCGCCCTCAAGTGTCGAGTAGCAGAACTAGGAGAGTCGAGATCCTTCCAGAAATGTCGGGACCGATATGTACTCGAACATTCTAGATGTCGCTACAGTAGAATGTTCTGGAAACTCTCTGAGGCCCTATATAAGGCCGGTATAGACCACGACCGGGGCAGTATTGAATTGGCGATACAAGAGAATACTTCGAAGCGAAATATCGGTGAACTGTGTTTTATTATTAGTGTGATTTTAAGTTGTAATTAGTGTTAATAGTAGTAGTAAAAGTAGTAAATAGTCAATTTTGGTAATTCAATCGGCAGTTTGTAATTGTCTCGAACCCCAAGCTCGTAACACTATTCTATTCTATTCTTAAAGTTTTATACTAGAGTTTTCATATCCTGATTATGAACCCAAGTTTACCTAGATCATATAACACAGACTTTATACAACTTGAGTAGTATAATAACTCATAAACCAGTCTTATAAGGATATACTACCTTTTAAAACTCTTATACACTTATAAAAGAACTCTTAATTCTATATGGGCTGATATATTGATGTTCATAACACTTGTGTGCTGCTTGGGGGTCGATTTGCAATTGCGAAACGATGAATTGAAGCAATAGTCAATCATTTTAAGGAAAGACGTTAGTGTGAAAGTAGTTAGTGTTATAATATAACCAAGACATGATTTATTAAATTGTGTTTATTGTTATGAAATCGTTTAATATGAAACATAATATAATAAATAAATAATATTGCATTTTAATACCATGCAGTAGAATAATATCGTTGTATCTCCCTTTTTGTGGATATACATTAGTTTTATAGTTCGTATTTATGCCGTGTAGTGGCGGTCAAGAATATCCACTACCCCATATCCTCCCGTGGGTGTCGTAAAAGGCGACAAAGGGAAACAGGCAGGAGATGGGCAGCAGCATCTTCCTGATAATAGCCAAAATAACAATGAAAAAACTGCGGTTGCCAACCCGCTCGCCAAGCGTGGCAACTATGGCAAATACCCCCCAATGAATAGAGCAACAAACAGACGGCCCCTAGTCCCCGGCCGCCCCGCTATTCCTGGCTACGGTGGCGAATATGGTAACGGCGGGGCAGGGGGTGCTAAGAATCTCCGGTGGAGGTTCGGTTGCCACCTTAGACGACTCGACCTGGCAACGTACAAAGCACGCACCCTGAGGACTAAAGAGAAGATCGTAGAGCTAGAAGAAAAGATAGACAAGTTGCGATTGCATATTATAGGATTATCCGAAGTCCGAAGAGAGGGGGAGGACACGGTGATCCTCGAATCCGGCAACTTGCTCTATCACCGGGAGGGCGACCATCTGTCCCAAGGTGTCAGATTTATCGTCCACAAGTCTCTCGTTAACAACGTTGTAAAGATCGGGAGTGTGTCGACGAGGGTTGCGTACCTTATACTCAGAATCACCAAACGGTATTCGCTGAAGGTCATACAGGCTTACGCACCAACCTCGACATACCCCGATGAGGAGGTGGAGGAAATGTATGAAGATATCTCTAGAGCCATGCATTCCTCCAAAACCCAATATACGGTGTTAATGGGAGACTTCAATGCAAAACTAGGCACAAGAGAGAACGGTGAGCAGAAAGTAGGGAAATTTGGAATAGGGCAACGGAACCCAAGGGGCCAGCAGGTGGCCGACTTCATGGAGAAAGAGGGACTCTTTATGATGAACTCTTTCTTCCAGAAGTGGCCCCACAGGAAGTGGACCTGGTCGAGCCCCGACGGTTCGACAAAAAATGAGATTGACTTCATTATGACGACCAGACGACAACTGTTCAGTGATGTTTCCGTGATTACGAGGGTGAAAACTGGTAGCGATCACCGAATGGTTAGAGGCACACTGAACCTAAACGTTAAGTTGGAGAGGTCTCGTCTAATGAAGTCAACGCTCAGTCTCCCTCGTGCTCTGTTCCAAAGTCCCAAAACCTTTCAGCTCGAGTTACAAAACCGTTTTCAGTGCCTAGAAGACTGCAATGAAGTGGACGATATGAATGACAAGCTCGTGGAAACTGTCCATGCGGTCGGAGCTAAGTTCTGCAAGACCCGCCGCAGAAGAACACAAAAACTCTGCGATCACACTTTTAATCTCATGGCTGTTAGACGGGAGATGAAGCTATATTCTTCAACAGACTTGACAGCATACAGGCATCTGAACAGACAGATCTCCAAATGCGTGCGGCGGGACTTACGCAACTTCAATACAGCTCGTATTGAAGAAGCGATCGAGCGGAACCAAGGCTCCAAAGTCTTTGTCAGAGATCTGTGTGCCAGAAAGAGCCAACTGACAAAGCTGAAGACAGAGTGTGGCAGCATCGTTTCCGGGGAGGTACCTGAGATTTTGAGTGAGGTTGAGAGGTTCTATGGGCACTGTAACACGTCATCGTTGGAGCAACACGCCAAGTGTGAGTAACGATCCCAAGAGCGAGTCTCATCCGACACTATTCCGAAGATATACCGGAAGTCAGTCTGAGCGAGATTAGAATGGCTCTCCAGCACCTTAAAAACGGTTAAGGCCCCAGGCGAGGATGGAATTACAGCGAAACTTCTGAAAGCGGATGGAAGACCGGTACTTGAAGTCCTTCAGAAGCTGTTTAATTCCGGCCTTCATGGTGGCATTACACCGGAGGCATGGAGCAGAAGAGCGGTGGTCTTGTTCTTCAAGAAAGGTGACAACACTCTCTTGAAGAACTACAGACCGATTTCCCTTCTGAGCCACGTCTACGTGCTTGTTTTCGAGAGTCATTACGAATCGTCTCGCGCGCAGACTTGACGACTTCCAGCCTCCCGAACAAGCCGGTTTCTGAAAGGGCTTTAGCACCATAGACCACATACATACCCTTCGGCAAATATGTACAGAAGTCCGAAAAGTACAATTTGCCACTATGACTGGCGTATGTGGACTATGAGAAAGCCTTTGATTCCGTCGAAATTTGGGGCGGTGCTGCAGTCCCTTCACCGGTGCCAAGTTGACTGTCGGTATATCGAAGTGCTGAAGTGTTTGTACAGTAGAGCTTCGATGGCTATCCGAGTACAGAACCAGAGTACGAAACCTATCCAATTGCAGAGAGGTGTTAGACAGGGTGACGTCATATCCCCGAAACTCTTCACCGCTGCATTGGAAGACGTTTTCAAGCTTCTGGACTGGAAAGGATACGGTTTCAACATCAATGGCGAGTACATTACTCACCTTTGATTTTCCGACGATAAAGTCCTTATGGTAGAATCGCTGGAGGACCTAAGCACTATGCTCAATGACCTCAATAGTGTCTCCCAACGGATAGGTCTTAAGATGAACATGGACAAAACAAAGATTATGTTTAATGTCCATGTCACACCTATGCCGGTAGTTGTTGGGAGCACTAAGCTCGAAGTTGTTTACGAGTATGTTTACCTGGGACAAATAGTCCGACTAGGTAAGTCCAACTTCGACCGAGAGGTCAAACGACGGATTCAACTCTGCTGGGCAGCGTTCGGGAAGCTACGACACATCTTTTCAGCTGGTCGTATGAGGAAGCTCAAGGTCGCTCAGCGAGCTATGGAGAGGGCTATGCTCGGAGTTTCTCTGCGTGATAAACTTAGAAATGAGGATATCCGCAGTAGAACTAGAGTAACCGACATAGCCCAACGGATTAATAAGCTGAAGTGGCAGTGGGCCGGCCATATAGCTCGAAGAACCGACAACCGATGGGGAAGAAAGGTTCTCGAGTGGCAGCCTCGTACTGGTAGGCGAATCGTAAGGCGATCCCCCACGAGATGGAGTGGCGACCTGGTAAGGCATGCAGTAAGTCGATGGATGCAGGTGGCTCAGGACCGTGCTTTGTGGCATTCCTTGGGGGAGGCCTATGTTCAGCAGTGGACTAATGAAAGGCTGTAATGATGAAATGATGATGATTTACGTGGAAAGGTGCTTTATGTTAGTCTAGAAAAGGATTAATGAATGTGACCAATGTCAAAATTTTGCTTACAAAATGGTTAAACGTATGCATAGCGAAAACCTACAATTTTATATAAATTGAATCAATATACTTCTCCCGCTTTTCCTAATTTTATTTTCAAATAAGACAAAAAGAGACAAATCTATTGAAAGATGTTGCGTGTAATTCATGCCTTAAAAAAGAAATGTCAATTGGTCATCTTTGGTCTCTTTATACTATGCCAAATATAAGAGTAAGTACAATCGTATGTTCTGATTTACTACAAAAATGACATTCCTATTATAGTAGTATTATATGTGCCGTTACTTTACAAGATATGACGTCTTCAATCTATAGTGATTTCATTCGCAATGTTAACAACAATCGCATCCAATACTCGTTTTTGTTTGGTAATTTATTTGTTACTTTATTATATTGCATGCCGAGCGCAAAGCGCGTGGGTATGTTCTACTAACGCCTAAAAATCAAAATTCCACCGTTTTGTCGCATGAAATCGTATCCAGCAATCATATTACACATATAAATGATATAAAAAGCACATTGTTAGAAAGATAAATGATTGTTGAACTTATTAATATTTTTTTAAAATCTATTAATTGCTATTTTTAAATAAAAAAAAGTGGTTTTAGTGGCTTATGGTGTGGATTTATCATGTCCCCAAGGCTTGTAAATACTATAACTTTTGTAAATATCAATTGTTTAACTTAATCTATTTATTAATCTCTTCATCTATCATGTGGGAATCCACTGAATGTAAATGGCAGTGTAATTTTGTTTTGTTTAGCTATAATTAATTTTTTTCGGCTCGAAAATGGCGAAATTTTCGTTGATTTGGTAGCCTCGTATAGAATTATTTCTGTAAATGGGGAGCTGCAGCCACAGAGTAGTTTACTCACTAACTCAGTTGGCCATCGCCATAGATTACTGTATATATCAGTTCGCCGCATTAGCTTGCTACATTTATATTTTATCTATGGTTCGCCGTCAGTCGCCGTCGTGAGTGGACATTATTTCGGTTGTTTGCAGCGGCTCAAAAAGATCGCTGTACAAATACACAATATTCGAATAACCAAATTTCTTAAATACTTGATTATAATAATAATAACAGATTTATTTATTACAATATTTTAAAAGCACAGAATAAATAATACTACGTACTAAAATCAATTTTTTTGTCATGGGTGAAATTTTCATGGTTTTCGAGGATGTTGAAACCGATAGGGTTGTCGAAATGTAAATCCAAGATGGCGGCCGCAATATGTATCAATTTTTTCAATATGGGTGTCATTTTCATGGTTTTCGAGGGTGCTGAAGCCAATAGAGTTGTCGAAATGTAAATCCAAGGTGGCGGCTGCAATAGCTATAATTTTTTTCATAATGGGTGTCTTTTTCATGGTTTTCGTTAATGTTGAAGCCGACAGTGCTGTCGAAATGTAAATCCAAGATGGCGGCTGAAGTAGGTACCAATTTCTTCATCATGGGTGTCATTTTCATGGTTTGCAAGGGTGTTGAAGCCGATAGTGCTGTTGAAATGTAAATCCAACATGGCGGCTGCAATATATATCAATTTTTTCATCATGGGTGTCATTTTCATGGGCTTCAAGGGTGTTGAAGCCGATAGTGTTGTCGAAATGTAAATCCAAGATGGCGGCTGAAGTAGGTACCAAATTTTTTCATCATGGATATCATTTTCATGGTTTTCGAGGGTGTTGCAGCCGATAGTGCTGTCGAAATGTAAATCCAACATGGCGGCTGCAATAGATGTCAATTTTTTCATCATGGGTGTCATTTTTATGGGTTTCGAGGGTGCTGAAGCCGATAGTGCTGTCGAAATGTAAATCCAAGATGGCGGCTGAAGTAGGTACCAAATTTTTTCATCATGGATATCATTTTCATGGTTTTCGAGGGTGTTGCAGCCGATAGTGCTGTCGAAATGTAAATCCAACATGGCGGCTGCAATATATATCAATTTTTTCATCATGGGTGTCATTTTCATGGGCTTCAAGGGTGTTGAAGCCGATAGTGTTGTCGAAATGTAAATCCAAGATGGCGGCTGAAGTAGGTACCAAATTTTTTCATCATGGATATCATTTTCATGGTTTTCGAGGGTGTTGCAGCCGATAGTGCTGTCGAAATGTAAATCCAACATGGCGGCTGCAATAGATGTCAATTTTTTCATCATGGGTGTCATTTTTATGGTTTTCGAGGGTGCTGAAGCCGATAGTGTTGTCGAAATGTAAATCCAAGATGGCGGCTGAAGTAGGTATCAAATTTTTTCATCATGGATATCATTTTCATGGTTTTCGAGGGTGTTGCAGCCGATAGTGCTGTCGAAATGTAAATCCAACATTGCGGCTGCAATTGATATCAATTTTTTCATCATGAGTGTCATTTTCATGGTTTTAGAGGGTGCTGAAGCCGATAGTGCTGTCGAAATGTCAATCCAAGATGGCGGCTGAAGTAGGTACCAAATTTTTTCATCATGGATATCATTTTCATGGTTTTAGAGGGTGCTGAAGCCGATAGTGCTGTCGAAATGTAAATCTAAGTTGGCGGCTGCAATAGGTTTAAAGTTTTTCATCATAGTTGTCATTTTCATGGTTTTCGAGGGTGTTGAAGCCGATAGTGCTGTCGAAATGTCAATCCAAGATGGTGGCTGAAGTAGGTACCAATTTTTTCATCATGGGTGTCATTTTCATGGTTTTCAAGGGAGTTGAAGCCGATAGTGCTGTAGAAATGTAAAGCCAAGATGGCGGCTGCAATAGGTATAAATTTTTTCATCATGGGTGTCATTTTCATGGGTTTCGAAGGTGTTGAAGCCGATAGTGCTGTCGAAATGTATTTAAACTACTTTAAAAAAAATCCGTTTAATCATGCTATACGTTATTTTTAATGAGAAGGCATGCTCAATTGGATTTACCAATATATTTTAAAAATATAAAGAAAACAGGGCAAGACTTATTATTATTCGACCGATCAAGAAAAAGCAAATATGTAATAATTAATACCTAATATTAGTTTCGCAAACTTTAAAAACTAATAGTTAGAGAGGTATGAATACTAAGTCTTGAAAGACACACGGTACATTAGCGAGTTTGATTCCATTTTTAATCCCAATTTTATATGCTGACTAACGATCAGCTCCGGCTTTGCACGACTGTTTTCTAGATCTCGACAACAGCGCTACTTACCAGGTCCAATTGTGAGTGTAAGTGTATTTCAAAATTGGTCCAGCTGTTCTCAAGTGATTATTTTCATACATTTGATTTTAATTTATACAGATTTACTACTCTCTAAGCAGAAAACCATCGACTATATTCAACAAAGCTTTATCTCTTAGATGAAAATATTTCAAAATCATGATCATCATCATTATCATTCATCATTACAGCCTTTCACAAGTCCACTGCTGAACATAGGCCTCCCCCAAATAATGCCACAAAGCACGGTCCTGAGCCATCTGCATCCATCGACTTCCTGCATGTCTTACCAGGTCGTCACTCCATCTCTTGGGGGGACGCCCCACACTTCGCCTACCGGTACGAGGCTGCCACTCGAGGACCTTTCTTCCCCATCGGTTGTCGGTTCTTCAAACTATATGGCCGGCCCACTGCCACTTCAGCTTACTAATCCGTTGGGCTATGTCGGTCACTCTGGTTCTACTGCGAATATCCTCATTTCTGAGTTTATCACGCAGAGAAACTCCAAGCATAGCCCTCTCCATAGCTCGCTGAGCGAACTTGAGCTTCCTCATCCGGCCAGCAGTGAAGGACCACGTCTCAGTTCCGTATGTCATCACTGGCAACACGCACTGGTTGTACAATTTCGTTTTAAGGTTTTGAGGTATGTCTGACGAGAAGATGTGTTGTAGCTTTCCAAACGCTGCCCAGCCGAGTTGAATCCGTCGATTGACCTCTCGGTCGAAGTTGAACTTACCTAGTCAGACTATTTGTCCCAGGTAAACATACTCGTCAACAACTTCGAGCTTAGTGCTCCCAACAACTACCGTCATAGGTGTGACATGGACATTAAACATAATCTTTGTTTTGTCCATGTTCATCTTAAGACCTATCCGTTGGGAGACACTATTGAGGTCATTGAGCATAGTGCTTAGATCCTATAGCGATTCTGCCATAAGGACTATATCGTCGGCAAATCGAAGGTGAGTGATGTACTCGCCATTGATGTTAATACCGTATCCTTTCCAGTCCAGAAGCTTGAAAACGTCTTCCAATGCAGCGGTGAAGAGTTTCGGGGATATAACTCACCCTGTCTTACACCTCTCTGCAATTGGATAGGTTTCGTACTCTGGTTCTGTACTCGGATAGCCATCGTAGATCTACTGTATAAACACTTCAGCACTTCGATATACCGACAGTCAACTTGGCACCGCTGAAGGGACTGCAGCACCGCCCAAATTTCGACGGAATCAAAGGCTTTCTCATAGTCCACATACGCCAGACATAGTGGTAAATTGTACTCTTCGGACTTCTGTACAATTTGCCGTAGGGTATGTATGTGGTCTATGGTGCTAAAGCCCTTTCGGAAACCGGCTTGTTCGGGAGGCTGGAAGTCGTCAAGTCTGCGCGCGTGACGATTCGTAATGACTCTCGAAAACAGCACGTAGACGCGGCTCAGAAGGGAAATCGGTCTGTAGTTCTTCAAGAGAGCGTTGTCACCTTTCTTGAAGAACAAGACCACCGCACTTCTGCTCCACGCCTCCGGTGTAATGCCACCATGGAGGACGGAATTAAAGAGCTTCTGAAGGACTTCAAGTACCGTTCTTCCACCCGCTTTCAGAATCTCCGCTGTAATTCCATCCTCGCCTGGGGCCTTGCCGTTTTTAAGATGCTTGAGAGCCATTCTAATCTCGCTCAGACTGACGTCCGGGATATCTTCGGAATAGTGTCGGATAAGACTCGCTCTTGGATCGTTACTCACACTTGCGTGTGGCTCCAACGATGACGTGTACAGCTGCCCATAGAACCTCTCAATCTCACTCAAAATCTCAGGTGTCCCGGAAACGATGCTGCCACACTCGGTCTTCAGCTTTGACAGTTGGCTCTTTCTGGCAGACAGATCTCTGGCAAAGACTTTGGAGCCTTGGTTCCGCTCGATCGCTTCTTCAATACGAGCTGTATTGAAGTTGCGTAAGTCCCGCGGCACGCATTTGGAGATCTGTCTGTTCAGTTGCCTGTATGCTGTCAAATCTGTGGAAGAATGTAGCTTCATCTCCCGTCTAACAGCCATGAGATTAAGAGTGTGATCGGAGAGTTTTTGTGTTCTTCTGCGGCGGGTCTTGCAGAACTTAGCTCCGACCGCATGGACAGTTTCCACGAGCTTGTCATTCATAGCGTCCACTTCATTGCAGTCTTCTAGGCACTGAAAACGGTTTTGTAACTCGAGCTGAAAGGTTTCGGGACTCTGGATTAGAGCAGGAGAGGGACGGAGCGTTGACTTCATCAGACGAGACCTCTCCAACTTAACATTTAGGTTCAGTGTGCCTCTCACCATTCGGTGATCGCTGCCGGTTTTCACCCTCGCGATCACTGAGACATCACTGAACAGTTGTCGTCTGGTCGTCATAATGAAGTCAATCTCATTTTTTGTTGAACCGTCGGGGTTCGACCAGGTCCACTTCCTGTGGGGCCGCTTCTTTAAGAAAGAGTTCATCATAAAGAGTCCCTCTTTCTCCATGAAGTCGGCCAGCTGCTGGCCCCTTGGGTTCCGTTGCCCTATTCCAAATTTCCCTACTTTCAGCTCACCATTCTCTCTTGTGCCTAGTTTTGCATTGAAGTCTCCCCTTAACACCGTATATTGGGTTTTGGAGGAATGCATGGCTCTAGAGATATCCTCATACATTTCCTCCACCTCCTCATCGGGGTGTGCCGAGGTTGGTGCGTAAACCTGTATGACCTTCAGCGAATACCGTTTAGTGATTCTGAGTATAAGGTACGCAACCCTCGTCGACACACTCCCGATCTTTACAACGTTGTTAACGAGAGACTTGTGGACGATAAATCCGACACCTCCTTGGGACAGATGGTCGCCCTCCCGGTGATAGAGCAAGTTGCCGGATTCGAGAATTACCGTGTCCTCCCCCTCTCTTCGAACTTCGGATTATCCTATAATATGCCAGCGCAACTTGTCTATCTCTTCTTCCAGCTCCACGATCTTCTCATCAGTACTCAGGGTGCGTGCGTTGTACGTTGCCAGGTCGAGTTTCATGAGAGAGATCATGATGTTTAGGCAGAATCATGATAATGCCGTGTAGCGGCGGCATAAAATAAACTATCAAATAATATATATTGTTACTTAGAAACTCTAAAACCTCACACTATACCATAAAGAAGCGTAAAATACAACATAAGAAAATGAAACAGAAGATAGGCAACAGTATCTTCCTGATAACAACTCAAATAATAAAAAAAATGCGGTTGCCAAACCACTTGCTAAGAGAGATACAATAGCTATGGGATGTATCTAGGTGACCTGAAGTTGCAGCTGGATTATGTAATTTTTAAACTTCTAGTACAACAATCAACTTGGATTCATTAAATTATCACGTGAGGGTAGCACGGTAGTACTGCAGTGAGCATTTGAAAACCACGGTATGGAGATGTATAGATATCCAGCGGCAGTAGAGGGCAGAAACAATAACAGCAGAATTCATTCCTCATCCGGCTGGCTCATTGAGCTTCCTCACCCTGGCCGGATGAGGAAGCTCAAGATTGCTCAGCGAGCTATGGAGAGGGCTATGCTCGGAGTTTCTCTGAGTGATAAACTTAGAAATGAGGATATCCGCAGTAGAACTAGAGTAACCGACATAGCCCAACGGATTAATAAGCTGAAGTGGCAGTGGGCCGGCCATATAGCTCGAAGAACCGACAACCGATGGGGAAGAAAGGTTCTCGAGTGGCAGCCTCGTACTGGTAGGCGAATCGTAAGGCGATCCCCCACGAGATGGAGTGGCGACCTGGTAAGGCATGCAGTAAGTCGATGGATGCAGGTGGCTCAGGACCGTGCTTTGTGGCATTCCTTGGGGGAGGCCTATGTTCAGCAGTGGACTAATGAAAGGCTGTAATGATGAAATGATGATGATTTACGTGGAAAGGTGCTTTATGTTAGTCTAGAAAAGGATTAATGAATGTGACCAATGTCAAAATTTTGCTTACAAAATGGTTAAACGTATGCATAGCGAAAACCTACAATTTTATATAAATTGAATCAATATACTTCTCCCGCTTTTCCTAATTTTATTTTCAAATAAGACAAAAAGAGACAAATCTATTGAAAGATGTTGCGTGTAATTCATGCCTTAAAAAAGAAATGTCAATTGGTCATCTTTGGTCTCTTTATACTATGCCAAATATAAGAGTAAGTACAATCGTATGTTCTGATTTACTACAAAAATGACATTCCTATTATAGTAGTATTATATGTGCCGTTACTTTACAAGATATGACGTCTTCAATCTATAGTGATTTCATTCGCAATGTTAACAACAATCGCATCCAATACTCGTTTTTGTTTGGTAATTTATTTGTTACTTTATTATATTGCATGCCGAGCGCAAAGCGCGTGGGTATGTTCTACTAACGCCTAAAAATCAAAATTCCACCGTTTTGTCGCATGAAATCGTATCCAGCAATCATATTACACATATAAATGATATAAAAAGCACATTGTTAGAAAGATAAATGATTGTTGAACTTATTAATATTTTTTTAAAATCTATTAATTGCTATTTTTAAATAAAAAAAAGTGGTTTTAGTGGCTTATGGTGTGGATTTATCATGTCCCCAAGGCTTGTAAATACTATAACTTTTGTAAATATCAATTGTTTAACTTAATCTATTTATTAATCTCTTCATCTATCATGTGGGAATCCACTGAATGTAAATGGCAGTGTAATTTTGTTTTGTTTAGCTATAATTAATTTTTTTCGGCTCGAAAATGGCGAAATTTTCGTTGATTTGGTAGCCTCGTATAGAATTATTTCTGTAAATGGGGAGCTGCAGCCACAGAGTAGTTTACTCACTAACTCAGTTGGCCATCGCCATAGATTACTGTATATATCAGTTCGCCGCATTAGCTTGCTACATTTATATTTTATCTATGGTTCGCCGTCAGTCGCCGTCGTGAGTGGACATTATTTCGGTTGTTTGCAGCGGCTCAAAAAGATCGCTGTACAAATACACAATATTCGAATAACCAAATTTCTTAAATACTTGATTATAATAATAATAACAGATTTATTTATTACAATATTTTAAAAGCACAGAATAAATAATACTACGTACTAAAATCAATTTTTTTGTCATGGGTGAAATTTTCATGGTTTTCGAGGATGTTGAAACCGATAGGGTTGTCGAAATGTAAATCCAAGATGGCGGCCGCAATATGTATCAATTTTTTCAATATGGGTGTCATTTTCATGGTTTTCGAGGGTGCTGAAGCCAATAGAGTTGTCGAAATGTAAATCCAAGGTGGCGGCTGCAATAGCTATAATTTTTTTCATCATGGGTGTCTTTTTCATGGTTTTCGTTAATGTTGAAGCCGACAGTGCTGTCGAAATGTAAATCCAAGATGGCGACTGAAGTAGGTACCAATTTCTTCATCATGGGTGTCATTTTCATGGTTTGCAAGGGTGTTGAAGCCGATAGTGCTGTTGAAATGTAAATCCAACATGGCGGCTGCAATATATATCAATTTTTTCATCATGGGTGTCATTTTCATGGGCTTCAAGGGTGTTGAAGCCGATAGTGTTGTCGAAATGTAAATCCAAGATGGCGGCTGAAGTAGGTACCAAATTTTTTCATCATGGATATCATTTTCATGGTTTTCGAGGGTGTTGCAGCCGATAGTGCTGTCGAAATGTAAATCCAACATGGCGGCTGCAATAGATGTCAATTTTTTCATCATGGGTGTCATTTTTATGGGTTTCGAGGGTGCTGAAGCCGATAGTGCTGTCGAAATGTAAATCCAAGATGGCGGCTGAAGTAGGTACCAAATTTTTTCATCATGGATATCATTTTCATGGTTTTCGAGGGTGTTGCAGCCGATAGTGCTGTCGAAATGTAAATCCAACATGGCGGCTGCAATATATATCAATTTTTTCATCATGGGTGTCATTTTCATGGGCTTCAAGGGTGTTGAAGCCGATAGTGTTGTCGAAATGTAAATCCAAGATGGCGGCTGAAGTAGGTACCAAATTTTTTCATCATGGATATCATTTTCATGGTTTTCGAGGGTGTTGCAGCCGATAGTGCTGTCGAAATGTAAATCCAACATGGCGGCTGCAATAGATGTCAATTTTTTCATCATGGGTGTCATTTTTATGGTTTTCGAGGGTGCTGAAGCCGATAGTGTTGTCGAAATGTAAATCCAAGATGGCGGCTGAAGTAGGTATCAAATTTTTTCATCATGGATATCATTTTCATGGTTTTCGAGGGTGTTGCAGCCGATAGTGCTGTCGAAATGTAAATCCAACATTGCGGCTGCAATTGATATCAATTTTTTCATCATGAGTGTCATTTTCATGGTTTTAGAGGGTGCTGAAGCCGATAGTGCTGTCGAAATGTCAATCCAAGATGGCGGCTGAAGTAGGTACCAAATTTTTTCATCATGGATATCATTTTCATGGTTTTAGAGGGTGCTGAAGCCGATAAAGCTGTCGAAATGTAAATCTAAGTTGGCGGCTGCAATAGGTATAAAGTTTTTCATCATAGTTGTCATTTTCATGGTTTTCGAGGGTGTTGAAGCCGATAGTGCTGTCGAAATGTCAATCCAAGATGGTGGCTGAAGTAGGTACCAATTTTTTCATCATGGGTGTCATTTTCATGGTTTTCAAGGGAGTTGAAGCCGATAGTGCTGTAGAAATGTAAAGCCAAGATGGCGGCTGCAATAGGTATAAATTTTTTCATCATGGGTGTCATTTTCATGGGTTTCGAAGGTGTTGAAGCCGATAGTGCTGTCGAAATGTATTTAAACTACTTTAAAAAAAATCCGTTTAATCATGCTATACGTTATTTTTAATGAGAAGGCATGCTCAATTGGATTTACCAATATATTTTAAAAATATAAAGAAAACAGGGCAAGACTTATTATTATTCGACCGATCAAGAAAAAGCAAATATGTAATAATTAATACCTAATATTAGTTTCGCAAACTTTAAAAACTAATAGTTAGAGAGGTATGAATACTAAGTCTTGAAAGACACACGGTACATTAGCGAGTTTGATTCCATTTTTAATCCCAATTTTATATGCTGACTAACGATCAGCTCCGGCTTTGCACGACTGTTTTCTAGATCTCGACAACAGCGCTACTTACCAGGTCCAATTGTGAGTGTAAGTGTATTTCAAAATTGGTCCAGCTGTTCTCAAGTGATTATTTTCATACATTTGATTTTAATTTATACAGATTTACTACTCTCTAAGCAGAAAACCATCGACTATATTCAACAAAGCTTTATCTCTTAGATGAAAATATTTCAAAATCATGATCATCATCATTATCATTCATCATTACAGCCTTTCACAAGTCCACTGCTGAACATAGGCCTCCCCCAAATAATGCCACAAAGCACGGTCCTGAGCCACCTGCATCCATCGACTTCCTGCATGTCTTACCAGGTCGTCACTCCATCTCTTGGGGGGACGCCCCACACTTCGCCTACCGGTACGAGGCTGCCACTCGAGGACCTTTCTTCCCCATCGGTTGTCGGTTCTTCAAACTATATGGCCGGCCCACTGCCACTTCAGCTTACTAATCCGTTGGGCTATGTCGGTCACTCTGGTTCTACTGCGAATATCCTCATTTCTGAGTTTATCACGCAGAGAAACTCCAAGCATAGCCCTCTCCATAGCTCGCTGAGCGAACTTGAGCTTCCTCATCCGGCCAGCAGTGAAGGACCACGTCTCAGTTCCGTATGTCATCACTGGCAACACGCACTGGTTGTACAATTTCGTTTTAAGGTTTTGAGGTATGTCTGACGAGAAGATGTGTTGTAGCTTTCCAAACGCTGCCCAGCCGAGTTGAATCCGTCGATTGACCTCTCGGTCGAAGTTGAACTTACCTAGTCAGACTATTTGTCCCAGGTAAACATACTCGTCAACAACTTCGAGCTTAGTGCTCCCAACAACTACCGTCATAGGTGTGACATGGACATTAAACATAATCTTTGTTTTGTCCATGTTCATCTTAAGACCTATCCGTTGGGAGACACTATTGAGGTCATTGAGCATAGTGCTTAGATCCTATAGCGATTCTGCCATAAGGACTATATCGTCGGCAAATCGAAGGTGAGTGATGTACTCGCCATTGATGTTAATACCGTATCCTTTCCAGTCCAGAAGCTTGAAAACGTCTTCCAATGCAGCGGTGAAGAGTTTCGGGGGTATAACATCACCCTGTCTTACACCTCTCTGCAATTGGATAGGTTTCGTACTCTGGTTCTGTACTCGGATAGCCATCGTAGATCTACTGTATAAACACTTCAGCACTTCGATATACCGACAGTCAACTTGGCACCGCTGAAGGGACTGCAGCACCGCCCAAATTTCGACGGAATCAAAGGCTTTCTCATAGTCCACATACGCCAGACATAGTGGTAAATTGTACTCTTCGGACTTCTGTACAATTTGCCGTAGGGTATGTATGTGGTCTATGGTGCTAAAGCCCTTTCGGAAACCGGCTTGTTCGGGAGGCTGGAAGTCGTCAAGTCTGCGCGCGTGACGATTCGTAATGACTCTCGAAAACAGCACGTAGACGCGGCTCAGAAGGGAAATCGGTCTGTAGTTCTTCAAGAGAGCGTTGTCACCTTTCTTGAAGAACAAGACCACCGCACTTCTGCTCCACGCCTCCGGTGTAATGCCACCATGGAGGACGGAATTAAAGAGCTTCTGAAGGACTTCAAGTACCGTTCTTCCACCCGCTTTCAGAATCTCCGCTGTAATTCCATCCTCGCCTGGGGCCTTGCCGTTTTTAAGATGCTTGAGAGCCATTCTAATCTCGCTCAGACTGACGTCCGGGATATCTTCGGAATAGTGTCGGATAAGACTCGCTCTTGGATCGTTACTCACACTTGCGTGTGGCTCCAACGATGACGTGTACAGCTGCCCATAGAACCTCTCAATCTCACTCAAAATCTCAGGTGTCCCGGAAACGATGCTGCCACACTCGGTCTTCAGCTTTGACAGTTGGCTCTTTCTGGCAGACAGATCTCTGGCAAAGACTTTGGAGCCTTGGTTCCGCTCGATCGCTTCTTCAATACGAGCTGTATTGAAGTTGCGTAAGTCCCGCGGCACGCATTTGGAGATCTGTCTGTTCAGTTGCCTGTATGCTGTCAAATCTGTGGAAGAATGTAGCTTCATCTCCCGTCTAACAGCCATGAGATTAAGAGTGTGATCGGAGAGTTTTTGTGTTCTTCTGCGGCGGGTCTTGCAGAACTTAGCTCCGACCGCATGGACAGTTTCCACGAGCTTGTCATTCATAGCGTCCACTTCATTGCAGTCTTCTAGGCACTGAAAACGGTTTTGTAACTCGAGCTGAAAGGTTTCGGGACTCTGGATTAGAGCAGGAGAGGGACGGAGCGTTGACTTCATCAGACGAGACCTCTCCAACTTAACATTTAGGTTCAGTGTGCCTCTCACCATTCGGTGATCGCTGCCGGTTTTCACCCTCGCGATCACTGAGACATCACTGAACAGTTGTCGTCTGGTCGTCATAATGAAGTCAATCTCATTTTTTGTTGAACCGTCGGGGTTCGACCAGGTCCACTTCCTGTGGGGCCGCTTCTTTAAGAAAGAGTTCATCATAAAGAGTCCCTCTTTCTCCATGAAGTCGACCAGCTGCTGGCCCCTTGGGTTCCGTTGCCCTATTCCAAATTTCCCTACTTTCAGCTCACCATTCTCTCTTGTGCCTAGTTTTGCATTGAAGTCTCCCCTTAACACCGTATATTGGGTTTTGGAGGAATGCATGGCTCTAGAGATATCCTCATACATTTCCTCCACCTTCTCATCGGGGTGTGCCGAGGTTGGTGCGTAAACCTGTATGACCTTCAGCGAATACCGTTTAGTGATTCTGAGTATAAGGTACGCAACCCTCGTCGACACACTCCCGATCTTTACAACGTTGTTAACGAGAGACTTGTGGACGATAAATCCGACACCTCCTTGGGACAGATGGTCGCCCTCCCGGTGATAGAGCAAGTTGCCGGATTCGAGAATTACCGTGTCCTCCCCCTCTCTTCGAACTTCGGATTATCCTATAATATGCCAGCGCAACTTGTCTATCTCTTCTTCCAGCTCCACGATCTTCTCATCAGTACTCAGGGTGCGTGCGTTGTACGTTGCCAGGTCGAGTTTCATGAGAGAGATCATGATGTTTAGGCAGAATCATGATAATGCCGTGTAGCGGCGGCATAAAATAAACTATCAAATAATATATATTGTTACTTAGAAACTCTAAAACCTCACACTATACCATAAAGAAGCGTAAAATACGACATAAGAAAATGAAACAGAAGATAGGCAACAGTATCTTCCTGATAACAACTCAAATAATAAAAAAAATGCGGTTGCCAAACCACTTGCTAAGAGAGATACAATAGCTATGGGATGTATCTAGGTGACCTGAAGTTGCAGCTGGATTATGTAATTTTTAAACTTCTAGTACAACAATCAACTTGGATTCATTAAATTATCACGTGAGGGTAGCACGGTAGTACTGCAGTGAGCATTTGAAAACCACGGTATGGAGATGTATAGATATCCAGCGGCAGTAGAGGGCAGAAACAATAACAGCAGAATTCATTCCTCATCCGGCTGGCTCATTGAGCTTCCTCACCCTGGCCGGATGAGGAAGCTCAAGATTGCTCAGCGAGCTATGGAGAGGGCTATGCTCGGAGTTTCTCTGAGTGATAAACTTAGAAATGAGGATATCCGCAGTAGAAACAGAGTGACCGACATAGCCCAACGGATTAGTAAGCTGAAGTGGCAATGGGCCGGCCATATAGCTTGAAGAACCGACAACCGATGGGGAAAAAAGATACTCCAGTGGCAGCCTCGTACTGGCAGGCGAAGTGTAGGGCATCCCCCCACTAGACGTAGTGACGACCTGGTAAGATATGCAGGAAGTCGATGGATGCAGGTCGCTCAGGACCGTGCTTTGTGGCATTAATTTGGGGAGGCCTATGTTCAGCAGTGGACTTGTGAAGGGCTGTGATGATGATGATGATGATGAGAATTCATTTACGACACGTTACGACAAAAATTTATTATACTTATATTATGTTTCATGAGAATATAAATGGCGTAAACGCAATAACAGAATATTACTGCTCGTGCTATCATGGTAAAAGGACATTGGGAAGTTGCTCACACCTCATTAGTGTTGTCTATTACTTAGAGTGGGCTACACATCGAGATCACTTTGACCACCCCGTACTGGGTATGGATTATATTTTAAGGGACATAGAAATTCAATAAAACTTTATTTCGACATATTGGTTTTTTTATAGATCATGGAACCCCAATGATAGGTACATAAATCTCTGATGTGCAATGAATTATCGAATACAACGATTTTAATGAATCCTAACTTGATTGTTGTACTAGGAGTTCAAAAATTACATAATCCAGCTGTATCTCCAGGTCACCTAGATACATCCCATAGCTATTGTATCGTCATTTAGTTACATACATTTACGAATTTTGTATTAGTTAGTCGTAGTATTTTTAGAGTAACGGCAGAACAATATTTAGGTGTTAGCCATTGATTTCCAATATAAAGAATATATAATTTAACTATAATTTTAACAGTGGTAGAGCCACGCGGCAGCTTTTGCTGTCGCACGGATGGGCCGGCTCGAACCGGGGTGGTACCACGACCTCACAGAATACCAGCGTGAAGTAGAGGTTTACCTCTGCGTTTCGCTTGGTGAGTGCAGGTGGCCGGAGGCCCTTTTTACTGGAAATGAGGCATTCCATCTTAGTCCTCACGGGTGACAACGCATCTGCATTTTGATATGTAATAGAGGATAGATGTGGATGTCTATGAGCCGCAGCAGCCGCTTGCCATCAGGTGGCCTGTGTGCTCGTTTGTCACCCTTATATTATAAAAAAAAATATAAAAATGACAGAAAAACTGAGATACGTCTCGTTTCTATGGGGTCTGGGTTTTTTTTCTATGGGGCGTGACCGTTCTTCTTTCTTTATATTACGTACCACGAGGTAGAGCCATTCTGTAGCTATTAGTAGTTTATTTGTAGCACGAATGGGCCAGCTCGCCCGTGAAAGAACCACGCTCTCATAGATTACCAGCGTAAAATAGCAGCTTAACGCTGCTGTGTATAGTATGGTAAGTATAGAGAGCCGGAGACCCTTTTTACTGGGAACTAGGCATTCTATCATAGTCCTCACGGGTAACAACGCATTTGCATTTTGATTCGTAATCGAAGATTGATGTAGATGTCTATGAGCCACAGCAACCACTTACCATCAGGTGGACTGTGTGCTCGTTTGTCACCCTTACCCTATAAAAAAATTGTATTTAAAAATACTGAAAACATCGATTTATAGAGTTATTTGTAAGCTGTGACACATATATTTATTTATTAACTAACGTTAGAATAAATTGGGAATGCAAAAGAGGAATACTTCTGGACTTCATGCAGCTTAAAACCCGCGAAAGGCCACAATGCTTGTAAAGTTATCTAATTTATCAAATACCATACTTAACTTAACTTATCTTCACGCACAATCCCTGACGGGGTAGCCAGAGAGAACAGATCGCCAAGTGTCACGATCCTTACATACCTCTTTCGCTTCTTTCAGATTCATTATCTTCTTCATACATGCACGTCTAGGTATCCGAGTACTCTTGACCCTCCCCTCTTCGAGCAGTTTGCTCACATGATCTTCGAAAGTTAGTCTCGGTCTACCTCGACACCTTTTAATATTAACTTTCGCGCTATATTTCTCTCTGGCTACCCCGTCAGGGATTGTGCGTGACGATAAGTAAGTAAGTAAGTAAGCGCTATATATTTTCTTCACCATTCGGTCTTCACTCATTCGCTCAACGTGCCCAAACCATCAATATACCATGAGTAGTTTAAAAGATATTTTACATACATAGCCTTCTATATTTTTATTATATTGAGTACAAATATTCACCTACATCATCTGCGTCAAATCAGAAGACACGAATATACTGCAATCGGTATCGATAATTATAGTTAAGGCAGGCTATGCATAGTGCAGCATTAATTGTCACCCACATATGCACATTACACGCACAATGGTGTGTTTAACAAAGAACAATGCTACTTAGATTGTATATTACTCTTGCTAATAAAAACATTCAGTAAAAATCTTTTTAGTCTTTCTTATTATCACAAAAACAGAGAAGACAATAACAAGATGTCGTTGAAAATCAGGCACTTTAGAACAAGGAAAAATATCCTAATCCATCATGAGTAATTGCGACGGTCTGTATTTTTTTAATTTTATTTTGCTCCTATTTTTTTCTTTTCCTTAAACATTTGATTAATGTTTTCGTTTATTAATTAATATGATTAATAAAATCTTGGTTGGTGCGTCTGTTTAGTGATAGTTTAACTTCTGAACGACTTGATCGATTGAAGCCATAATGACACAGTATTTTTTGTATTGAGACGTTTTATATCCGAGAAAAGCTATGCCAGGATATTATAGATGGTTCTGTAGTCATGTTATTAATAAATTCCAAATTTATGAACTAAAATGACATGCAATTTTTTTAATTTGCACTGCAAAAAGATGGAAGTGAATTCGGAATGAAACTCATCCTGCCAGCTACTGGAAAGAGCAGAACAACGTCCGCCGAACCAAATAGACATACGAGTATTATAAAATACGTATAAAGGACGTACTCACCTGATTGTCGTTTTTTAAGAGATTACTTTTATATTTTCTAATTTTTTTTAGAAAAGTTAAATTAATTCATTGATCTTATTGTTGAGAATACAAGCGAATTTTTATTGCATACGATCTTTGTCATAATTAAGACTGTAATTAGAATGTGTGCTTTAAATAAACACAAAATTGTGAAAGAGTTAACTTTATAATGTTTTTTGTGAGGGCAAATTTAGGATCACTACACTACTTTGCTGCAGCCACTCAGTTATTCCAGGCTTATGTGGGGGTATTCATGAACGAGCATGTTCGCCAAACACGTATTCTACCGTAAACCAGAAATAGTCGTTCCAAACCAAATGTTCAAGTGGTCTGTGAGCATAAGCGGCCTGTCCGTTGTTCTAAACGAGGATACGACTCATCCAATGGTAAATTGTCACTGCTAAACACCGACCGCTTTTAACGTATATCGGCAATATCGAAAACATTACAAAAGCGTTTCTGGCCTTTAAAAGGCCTCTTTTTTATACTTAGAATAAATGAAATTTTTAATTCACTGATGGATTTGGAACTGAGAGCTGATAGCTCAACTAAATACAACATCTTCGTTTGAAATCGTATTAAAATGAAACAAATATTATAGACAGATAAATATCTCTTACGCCGGTTATATTCAAATTCTGCTTAATAATTACGTCGTAGATATTTTATAACGTTTGTTATAAACCCTCAAGGGTGCAGATGCTGTAGGTGTTACGTTACTGAATATAATGTGTCTTTCGGAGGACAATTACATGTACTATTGCAGAGCTACCTTTCATCTACTAAAAGCATTGAGTTATAAGTACTACGTACTAGAGGACTTATTCCAAACAAAAAAATGTGTGCTACTCTATGTCTTGAATACAAACAAAAAATGTGCGCAACTCTATGTCAGAATTCGAAATCTAGTGCCTAATACATATATAGAGTTATTTTGCAACAACCGGCCAAATTTGCAAAAACGGTTCTAGGTCATCATCATCATCATCATCATCATCATTACAGCCATTCACAAATGCACTGCTAAACATAGGCCTCCCCCAAGGAATACCACAAAGCACGGTACTGGGCCACCTGCATCCATCGACTTCCTGCATATCTTACCAGGTCGTCACTCCATCTAGTCGGGGACGCGCTACACTTCGTCCGCCGGTACGTCGTTGCCACTCGAGAAACTTTTTTCCCCATCTGTTGTTGGTTCTTCAAGCTATATGGCTGACCCACGGAGACATCACTGAACAGTTGTCGTCTGGTCGTCATAATGAAGTCAATCTCATTTTTTGTCGAACCGGCGGGGCTCGACCAGGTCCACTTCCTGTGGGGCCGCTTCTGGAAGAAAGAGTTCATCATAAAGAGTCCCTCTTTCTCCATGAAGTCGGCCAGCTGCTGGCCCCTTGGGTTCCGTTGCCCTATTCCAAATTTCCCTACTTTCAGCTCGCCGTTCTATCTTGTGCCTAGTTTTGCATTGAAGTCTCCCATTAACACCGTATATTGGGTTTTGGAGGAATGCATGGCTCTAGAGATATCCTCATACATTTCCTCCACCTCCTCATCGGGGTGTGCCGAGGTTGGTGCGTAGACCTGTATGACCTTCAGCGAATACCGTTTGGTGATCCTGAGTATAAGGTATGCGTACCTCCCTCTTTCTCTATGAAGTCGGCCAGCTGCTGGTCTCGCTCTATCTTGGGTTCCGTTGCCCTATTCCGAATTTCCCTACTTTCAGCTCACCATTCTCTCTTATGCCTAGTTTTACGTTGAAGTCTCCCATTAACACCGTATAGTGGGTTTTGGAGGAATACATGGCTCTAGAGATATCCTCATACATTTCCTCCGACTCCTCGTCGGCGTGTGCCGAGGTTGTTTTTTTATATAGTATAGGATGACAAAGGCGCACACCGTCCACCTGGTGGTAAGTGGTTCCTGTGACCCATTAACATCCACATTTATCCTCAATAAAGAATCAAAATGCAGATGCGTCGTCACCCGTGAGGACAAAGATGGAATGCCTCCTTTCCAGTAAAAAGGATCTCCCGTTCTCTACACTCACCATACGACACACAACAGCGTTAAGCTGCTACTTTGCGCTGGTTTTCTGTGAGAGCGTGGTCCCTCCCCGGTCGAGCTGACCCATTCGTGCTACAACTATACTGCTAATATAGCTGCAGAATGGCTCTACCACGTAAAACCTGTATGACCTTCAGCGAATACCGTTTGGTGATTGTGAGTATAAGGTACGCACGTACGGTACCCTCGTCGACACACTCCCTATCTTTACAACGTTGTTAACGAGAGACTTGTGGACGATAAATCCGACACCTCCTTTGGACAGATGGGCGTCCTCCCGGTGATAGAGCAAGTTGCCGGATTCGAGGATTACCGTGTCCTCCCCCTCTCTTCGGAATTCGGATAATCCTATAATATGCCAGCGCAACTTGTCTATCTCTTCTTCCAGCTCCACGATCTTCTCGTCAGTCCTCAGGGTGCGTGCGTTGTACGTTGCCAGGTCGATCTCTCTGATGGAGAAGAAACTGATTATTCCTCTGTAAATTTAACACCAAATCATGTATCACATCGAAGTTTCTCTCTGCCTATGCATTGTTATGATGAAGTTAATGAACTGAAGCAAAAAATACTGAAGCTGGAGAAAAGTATTGAGATAGCAGAAAATGAAATAACGAATTTATCTTCAGAATACCATTATTTAAACAAAATTTGCGGAATATGACCTAAAGTTCAATCAGTTGAAACATATATCAAGTTCAAGTAAGTCCACGAAAAAGTAAAGAAAATAGTTTTTAATTTATCCCTAAAGGAATCAGTAAACCAAAATCCTCCTCACATAGGTCTTGCACCGAGTAGTTTCCCCTTGACGCAACTAGATGGCAGCACGTTAACAGATAGCCATAATATTAAAACCTGCATTACTGCTGGGACCTCAAAAGTGAGGAGCAGCTAAAACTATACTGCTACCACTGAAACACGCTCAAAGAGCTGTATCAAAAGTCGCAACATTTCGCCCTATCCTATTCCCGTCTCTTATATAAATCATATAATGTCCTTTCAGTGCACCAGTTATTTGTAATGAGTACGTTACTAAAACAGCACTTAAAGTTGCCCTACAGAAGAGAGATCACTGATAAAATACGCAAAGTTAAATTCTTTGAAACTAACATTAGAATAAGGCATTCTTTCATGCATAAATTTTTTACATTTCTTGGCCCTTTTCTGTAAAATCAAGTCAATGCAAAATTGTCTTTAATATTATGAGCTCTTCCGGGTCGACAGTATAAATGGGCGTGCCTCAAGGCTCAATTCTCGGCCTCTTTCTGTTTCTTGTATATAATAATGACTTAACTTACATATTTAAATAAAACTAATTTTACGGATTTAATCGTGTATATTAACATATTTTATATTTGCGACGTTTCGAGCACTTTACGGCACCCCTGGTCACGGGGAGAATCATGGGAGGAACTGAGTCTTGTTGATACCATGAATAACACTAGATGCGAATCTTCAATGAAGCCCCAATATATTAAAATTAGCATGCAGACTTAGTTCTGTAGCAAATGCTGTAAAAGAGATTAGAAATCTTACCAGTGTTGGAACAGCTAGACTTCTTTACTTTAATTATTTCCATAGCATAATGCCGTATGGTATTTTGCTATGGGGGCACGCGCCTGACACTGAAATTATATTTCCTTTACAGAAGAGGGACATAAGAGCAATCTATGATTTAAAACCTAAAGGGTCACTCCGACAAAAATTTAAGGAAATTAATATATTAACGTTGGCCTCTCAATACATTTAAAGTAAAGTAAAGTTGTAGCCTTTTCGCGTCCCACTGCTGGGCACAGGCCACCTCTCATTGAGAGGGTTTTAGGACAAGGAAATGTTCGCCGTGCTGCCCAAATGCGTGTTGGCGAACTTGGCATGTCTTTAAAATATTTTTTTTCTTATTTCTCATACATGCAGGTTTCCTCACGATGTTTTCCTTTACCGTCGAGAACGTGGTAAATCAGCAGTTAAAATTGCAATTAACAATTTCATTGGTGCCGGTTGGGATCGAACCCGGGTTGCTAGCGTACTGGGAAGCTTACAGCGAGCGCTAACCATCTGAGCTACCACGGCTTTTATGAACAGCACGGCATTTATGAAAATGTAATGTACGTACACAAAATAAAAGCAGTTTTTCAAAAATAAGTGATATTCATTCTGTAAATACTAGGAACAGAAACAAGCTAGTAGTAACAGTTACTCGACTCCACCAAGTCAGTAATTAATTCTTGGGGCGATGTATTTTATATTTTACAACAAAATCCCAGAAAATATACAATATTTGACCTGCTCAAAGTTAAAAACTTTATTAAACAAAGTTTGTATAAAAAGGGTTATTATAATATTAAAGAATTTATGGATGATAATAACGCCTGGGAATGAGGTGATCGCTACGAAGCTATTTTTATGAGGTTTTGTGTGGTTAATTGTGTAACATAAATGATTGTAAGCAATTATTTAAAAAAAAGTCCTGCTGGGTTTCTTGCTGGTTCTTCCCAGGACAAAGTTGTTTTTTTTTTAAACCAGAGGTAATTAAACGAAGGAGTGACTTTCAATAGGTATTATTTATAATCTATATTGAATAAAACAGTTTCTGTTTCTGTATCTATTTAATATGTGAAAAGTGCAATCGCGCATGCCGCTTGTGTTAATATCGGACCACAAGTCCGCCTGTTGTAACACGCAAGGTGATTACAATAATGAATGAATAAATAAATAAATCACAAATGCATGGGAACCCTCGACAGAAAAGACTAATCTGAAGGGGCTTAACCCTCAAGTGGAAAGGGTAAGTGATGATTGTACGATGATTGATTGGGAAGTGAGAGACCACCCTCTCACTTCCCATTTCTTGTGAGCCTTACAGAAATTAATTAGTTTGCTCGAACGACTTATGAAATGATTTAGTTTTCCTATTTGTTTCGGCGTTCATGTGTTTTTTTTATAATAACGTGTAAATTACGAAAAACCGTATTACTGTAAAATATATATCGGTTGTAGCAGTCAGTCGCAATGGTTGTCCTCTTACGTGCCGAAGCACAAGGTGAAACATCGCCAAACTCCTGACTTCGCATTGCTAATGAGAATTTCTTGATAGAAAAACCCAACAACTGATTTTGACCCGACCAGGAATTAGAACTCGGAACCATTTGATCAACAGTGGTGCTTACGATCACCATTTAACCGCATGCTGAATCAGACACATGAGAATTATAATTTTTTTCATTATATCTTAACTCAGATTGGGATTGAATTTACCTGACTAGACTAAAATACAGAAGTTTTATTAATTAACGATTTCTTTTATTTACGCGAATACTACATATTGAATTAAATAAATACGTAATAAAATTACGTAGTTTCTCGCGTTTATTTTTAACATTTTTTTATTTCCAGACGTTTCGTGTGCATTTCAACATCATACGGTAACGTCGGACTGTAAAAATCAAGCCTTTATTTAAAGAGAATTAAATATAAGCGTACATTACATATATAAAACCGTGGTAAAGCTCAGCAGTTAAGCGCTCGTTATTAATTTTACAGAAAGCGTGCAACTTTAGATCAATCCCCGCCGGCACCAATTATAATACCAATTACTGGCAATATTAAGTGTTGATGACGTACGTATTAGGCGGTAAAGGAAAACATTGTCAGGAAACTTTATGCCTGAGAAATTAAAAAAAATATTTTTCGAAGAAGTGTTGTATTGTTCGAAGAAGTCCGCCAACACGCCCTATTGGGCAGTGAGGTAAATATTTCCCTGTTCTAAAACTCTCTCAGGAATGAGAGGAGGATTGTGGTCAGGAGTGGGCCGTATAAAAGCTGTAACTAAACAATTTTACATACATATACATTTAAGATAATAAAAGAATATTAAGTAATATATAAAATCTAGCTTCTGGTTGCTTTTAGAATTTTTAATCTCGGATAGAATTCGGGTTGTGACCTTTAAGCATATACGGATAGTTACAAAGTAAAATACACTATGATTATTTTAATTATAAATGCCTTCAACCTTAACGTACGCGTACACAAAAGGATTTTTATACATTTTTATATACTACATAAAGTTTTGAAATAGATTTGCAATGAATTGGAACATCTATGACATGTTAAATGAAATTGGTTTTTACGAATTTAGTCGCGTTTAATAAATTTTCTTATATTCTCGACGTTTTGAGTACTTTACAGCATTTATGGTCACGAAGGTGTTCGACGTCCCCAATGTCATGGTTATTCACGGCTACGTCTAGTTGAAAGAAAAAGTATCTGAGAAAAGATAATAAGAATGCTAATCCTTTATGCGTATTGTGCGAAACGAATGCGGGACATTATTAACAATATCATATATTTGTATTTTGCTTGTCACTTCAAATTTATAGAGAAACAGTTAATTTCAGTAGCATACAAGTAAAAAACCTTAATACTCGTACATCCCAATGCAGGACCCAAGCTTCCTATAATTTTTGAGAGGGATTAAGGCAAATGATGTGTCCGCAGTCCTAATACGTGTTGGCAGATTTCACATGTCTTAAAAAATATATATTTTTTTAAATTTCTCAGTATGCAGATTATCTCACGATGATTTTCTTTGCCGCAGAGCATGTGACAAATCAGCGCTTAAAATCGTAATCAACAATTTTATTGTTGCCGGCGGGGAACGAACCAAGATAGTTCGCGTTTATGACGAGCGCTTGGCTACAAAGCTACCATTTGGCTGGGCTTCTTGTTGTTTTTTCCCAGGACAAATATATTATCCGAACCCGTGGTAAATCAAACATAAAAGTGTATTTCAATAAGTGTTATTTAAACCTATATTGAATAAAAAGTTTCTGTATCTGTTATAGAATATAATATGTTAGTGTTATTAATAACATTGTAAAAATATGAGGCTTGCAATACACACAAAAGCTTATTCTTACCAATTATATATTGCAGTAGTACTCCTTGCACGACCGGACTTGCGCTTTATATACAGTAAGCAGTTGTCTCGGCGGGAAGTACCGCCGCACCTTTAAAAGGATTCCTAGTTTCCTTGCATCCTTTTTTCCCAGCTTTGACCTTGAACTCAATGAATCACCGCAAGTTCAGGTTTGAGAAAATCTCTTTTAACTTGCAGCTATATTAATTGTATAGTTGTAGCACAAACGGGTCGACTCGACCGGGAAAGGACTACGCTCACACAGAATACCAGCGTAAAATGGAAGCTTGACACTGCTGTGTTTCGTATGGTAAATGTAGAGAACCGGAGACCCTTTTTACTGGAAAAGAGGCATTCCATTTTAGTCCTCCTGACTGGCTCGAGACTCATTTAGTATCTCTCCAGAACTGTTGTGTCGTCTGAATACCCATAGACACTGGGCATAAGCAGATCTGAATTATGCTAAGGAACTCCAGATTTTTCGTCTTAGGATCGGATGAGCAGCCATCAACGAAGACTTGGGGAGACCGTTTACTCAAAAAGTCCTTCACTCAATCAATCAAGCCATTTGGGGGGACTATGACTTTGACTGAGTGAAGAAAGTGTAGTCGTACGCGGGAAGCTTACCCAAAAGTGTTTGAAATCTTTGGTATTATATATTATTTTTAATTTAATATATTTAAAACATATTATGTATACGTTTTAGCTTTTGCCCTACTTCCCCCTATAATTTTTAATTATGCCAACTGGATGCGCCAGAGTTCGCTTCCTGCCATTATCTTAAATACTTTGTTTCACCTTGTGGGCAAACCCTGTTGACACAGTCGCGTCGCAATTTTCAAGGCACGCACTCGCATCAGTCGCTTTCCGTTTGTCGACCCTGAGAGTCGCTTCCGAAACGTCGCGTCGGCTCAAACGCGCGCGCCATTTTGATCACGCAACGCACCGCATAGTTAAGCGTTCGTCGCCTTATCGTCCGCAAGAAACACGCGCCGTGCGCGTGTCGCAACAATAAAACCCGCAACTTGAAGATAACCGCCTCGCAGCTATTGAAGTAAGGAGTTCGCCACGCCGCCCTGTATCCGAAAATCGCAGGTGAGCCTATTTGGTCTTATGAACACGCAACTACGCGCTGGTCCTTTGTACCTATCTACCTTAACTCAAATCAGCCTCTACCTGGAGGTCTTTTTTACGGGGGGAAATCCTCATGGACTACCTCCGCCTGGGGAAAGGCCGAGGGGCGTGCCGGACTCTTACCTTCTAAAACCACCCCGGTGTCTCCTCGCACGTGCGCGCGGGGCCGCGGGAATCCAAATTCCTCGTCTCCTGCACGGGGTAGTGAGTTCAACTACCCAGTGTATCGCCTCAGGAGCGCGCGCCGACACCCGTGCGCGCCACCGCCTCAGGTCCATCGAATAGGGCTGGGAGGGGCTTCCCCAAGTCCTTCACCCCTGGACCCATTCATGAGGGTCGGAAAAGGTCGTTGTCCTTCCGGTTGACCTTCTCCTGCGCCCAGTGCGCCTTCTGCGGCCGGGGAAGGGAGTCGAGATCTCCCTCTCCCGTTCCGCAGTTTCCTTCTGCGACATCAGGTCCTCGCAGAAGGACACCACCGCGTCCCACGACTCTGCGCTACCGACCATCCTCCGCACTAAAGCCGGCAGCGACAGATCGCCTCCTACTTCATTTGTGAGGACACGGCTCTGCTCCTCCCAAGCTACACACTCGGCGAGCGTGTGTTGCACCGTGTCCTCCCCGCAATGGACGCAGTGGTGGCACCGAGCGTCCGGCTTCTTTACGGCACAGGTATTTACCGAAGCAGCCATGTCCCAACAGCACATGCGTCACCCTAAACGACAGGGAGCCGTGCCTTCTCCCGAGCCAGTCGTCGAGTACTGGCCGGATTGCCTCGATGGTAGCGAGGCCGGCGGTAGGGCGCAGAAGCCTTCGCCGCCATTCCGCCACTATGTTGAAACCGATAGGGTTGTCGAAATGTAAATCCAAGATGGCGGCCGCAATATGTATCAATTTTTTCAATATGGGTGTCATTTTCATGGTTTTCGAGGGTGCTGAAGCCAATAGAGTTGTCGAAATGTAAATCCAAGGTGGCGGCTGCAATAGCTATAATTTTTTTCATAATGGGTGTCTTTTTCATGGTTTTCGTTAATGTTGAAGCCGACAGTGCTGTCGAAATGTAAATCCAAGATGGCGGCTGAAGTAGGTACCAATTTCTTCATCATGGGTGTCATTTTCATGGTTTGCAAGGGTGTTGAAGCCGATAGTGCTGTTGAAATGTAAATCCAACATGGCGGCTGCAATATATATCAATTTTTTCATCATGGGTGTCATTTTCATGGGCTTCAAGGGTGTTGAAGCCGATAGTGTTGTCGAAATGTAAATCCAAGATGGCGGCTGAAGTAGGTACCAAATTTTTTCATCATGGATATCATTTTCATGGTTTTCGAGGGTGTTGCAGCCGATAGTGCTGTCGAAATGTAAATCCAACATGGCGGCTGCAATAGATGTCAATTTTTTCATCATGGGTGTCATTTTTATGGGTTTCGAGGGTGCTGAAGCCGATAGTGCTGTCGAAATGTAAATCCAAGATGGCGGCTGAAGTAGGTACCAAATTTTTTCATCATGGATATCATTTTCATGGTTTTCGAGGGTGTTGCAGCCGATAGTGCTGTCGAAATGTAAATCCAACATGGCGGCTGCAATATATATCAATTTTTTCATCATGGGTGTCATTTTCATGGGCTTCAAGGGTGTTGAAGCCGATAGTGTTGTCGAAATGTAAATCCAAGATGGCGGCTGAAGTAGGTACCAAATTTTTTCATCATGGATATCATTTTCATGGTTTTCGAGGGTGTTGCAGCCGATAGTGCTGTCGAAATGTAAATCCAACATGGCGGCTGCAATAGATGTCAATTTTTTCATCATGGGTGTCATTTTTATGGTTTTCGAGGGTGCTGAAGCCGATAGTGTTGTCGAAATGTAAATCCAAGATGGCGGCTGAAGTAGGTATCAAATTTTTTCATCATGGATATCATTTTCATGGTTTTCGAGGGTGTTGCAGCCGATAGTGCTGTCGAAATGTAAATCCAACATTGCGGCTGCAATTGATATCAATTTTTTCATCATGAGTGTCATTTTCATGGTTTTAGAGGGTGCTGAAGCCGATAGTGCTGTCGAAATGTCAATCCAAGATGGCGGCTGAAGTAGGTACCAAATTTTTTCATCATGGATATCATTTTCATGGTTTTAGAGGGTGCTGAAGCCGATAGTGCTGTCGAAATGTAAATCTAAGTTGGCGGCTGCAATAGGTTTAAAGTTTTTCATCATAGTTGTCATTTTCATGGTTTTCGAGGGTGTTGAAGCCGATAGTGCTGTCGAAATGTCAATCCAAGATGGTGGCTGAAGTAGGTACCAATTTTTTCATCATGGGTGTCATTTTCATGGTTTTCAAGGGAGTTGAAGCCGATAGTGCTGTAGAAATGTAAAGCCAAGATGGCGGCTGCAATAGGTATAAATTTTTTCATCATGGGTGTCATTTTCATGGGTTTCGAAGGTGTTGAAGCCGATAGTGCTGTCGAAATGTATTTAAACTACTTTAAAAAAAATCCGTTTAATCATGCTATACGTTATTTTTAATGAGAAGGCATGCTCAATTGGATTTACCAATATATTTTAAAAATATAAAGAAAACAGGGCAAGACTTATTATTATTCGACCGATCAAGAAAAAGCAAATATGTAATAATTAATACCTAATATTAGTTTCGCAAACTTTAAAAACTAATAGTTAGAGAGGTATGAATACTAAGTCTTGAAAGACACACGGTACATTAGCGAGTTTGATTCCATTTTTAATCCCAATTTTATATGCTGACTAACGATCAGCTCCGGCTTTGCACGACTGTTTTCTAGATCTCGACAACAGCGCTACTTACCAGGTCCAATTGTGAGTGTAAGTGTATTTCAAAATTGGTCCAGCTGTTCTCAAGTGATTATTTTCATACATTTGATTTTAATTTATACAGATTTACTACTCTCTAAGCAGAAAACCATCGACTATATTCAACAAAGCTTTATCTCTTAGATGAAAATATTTCAAAATCATGATCATCATCATTATCATTCATCATTACAGCCTTTCACAAGTCCACTGCTGAACATAGGCCTCCCCCAAATAATGCCACAAAGCACGGTCCTGAGCCATCTGCATCCATCGACTTCCTGCATGTCTTACCAGGTCGTCACTCCATCTCTTGGGGGGACGCCCCACACTTCGCCTACCGGTACGAGGCTGCCACTCGAGGACCTTTCTTCCCCATCGGTTGTCGGTTCTTCAAACTATATGGCCGGCCCACTGCCACTTCAGCTTACTAATCCGTTGGGCTATGTCGGTCACTCTGGTTCTACTGCGAATATCCTCATTTCTGAGTTTATCACGCAGAGAAACTCCAAGCATAGCCCTCTCCATAGCTCGCTGAGCGAACTTGAGCTTCCTCATCCGGCCAGCAGTGAAGGACCACGTCTCAGTTCCGTATGTCATCACTGGCAACACGCACTGGTTGTACAATTTCGTTTTAAGGTTTTGAGGTATGTCTGACGAGAAGATGTGTTGTAGCTTTCCAAACGCTGCCCAGCCGAGTTGAATCCGTCGATTGACCTCTCGGTCGAAGTTGAACTTACCTAGTCAGACTATTTGTCCCAGGTAAACATACTCGTCAACAACTTCGAGCTTAGTGCTCCCAACAACTACCGTCATAGGTGTGACATGGACATTAAACATAATCTTTGTTTTGTCCATGTTCATCTTAAGACCTATCCGTTGGGAGACACTATTGAGGTCATTGAGCATAGTGCTT
This sequence comes from Parnassius glacialis, assembly GCA_033319125.1. Taxonomy (NCBI): domain Eukaryota; kingdom Metazoa; phylum Arthropoda; class Insecta; order Lepidoptera; family Papilionidae; genus Parnassius; species Parnassius glacialis. The sequence goes on along the minus strand of JAVANC010000005.1, from coordinate 33,463,464 downwards.
AGATCCTATAGCGATTCTGCCATAAGGACTATATCGTCGGCAAATCGAAGGTGAGTGATGTACTCGCCATTGATGTTAATACCGTATCCTTTCCAGTCCAGAAGCTTGAAAACGTCTTCCAATGCAGCGGTGAAGAGTTTCGGGGATATAACTCACCCTGTCTTACACCTCTCTGCAATTGGATAGGTTTCGTACTCTGGTTCTGTACTCGGATAGCCATCGTAGATCTACTGTATAAACACTTCAGCACTTCGATATACCGACAGTCAACTTGGCACCGCTGAAGGGACTGCAGCACCGCCCAAATTTCGACGGAATCAAAGGCTTTCTCATAGTCCACATACGCCAGACATAGTGGTAAATTGTACTCTTCGGACTTCTGTACAATTTGCCGTAGGGTATGTATGTGGTCTATGGTGCTAAAGCCCTTTCGGAAACCGGCTTGTTCGGGAGGCTGGAAGTCGTCAAGTCTGCGCGCGTGACGATTCGTAATGACTCTCGAAAACAGCACGTAGACGCGGCTCAGAAGGGAAATCGGTCTGTAGTTCTTCAAGAGAGCGTTGTCACCTTTCTTGAAGAACAAGACCACCGCACTTCTGCTCTACGCCTCCGGTGTAATGCCACCATGGAGGACGGAATTAAAGAGCTTCTGAAGGACTTCAAGTACCGTTCTTCCACCCGCTTTCAGAATCTCCGCTGTAATTCCATCCTCGCCTGGGGCCTTGCCGTTTTTAAGATGCTTGAGAGCCATTCTAATCTCGCTCAGCAACTGACGTCCGGGATATCTTCGGAATAGTGTCGGATAAGACTCGCTCTTGGATCGTTACTCACACTTGCGTGTGGCTCCAACGATGACGTGTACAGCTGCCCATAGAACCTCTCAATCTCACTCAAAATCTCAGGTGTCCCGGAAACGATGCTGCCACACTCGGTCTTCAGCTTTGACAGTTGGCTCTTTCTGGCAGACAGATCTCTGGCAAAGACTTTGGAGCCTTGGTTCCGCTCGATCGCTTCTTCAATACGAGCTGTATTGAAGTTGCGTAAGTCCCGCGGCACGCATTTGGAGATCTGTCTGTTCAGTTGCCTGTATGCTGTCAAATCTGTGGAAGAATGTAGCTTCATCTCCCGTCTAACAGCCATGAGATTAAGAGTGTGTTCGGAGAGTTTTTGTGTTCTTCTGCGGCGGGTCTTGCAGAACTTAGCTCCGACCGCATGGACAGTTTCCACGAGCTTGTCATTCATAGCGTCCACTTCATTGCAGTCTTCTAGGCACTGAAAACGGTTTTGTAACTCGAGCTGAAAGGTTTCGGGACTCTGGATTAGAGCAGGAGAGGGACGGAGCGTTGACTTCATCAGACGAGACCTCTCCAACTTAACATTTAGGTTCAGTGTGCCTCTCACCATTCGGTGATCGCTGCCGGTTTTCACCCTCGCGATCACTGAGACATCACTGAACAGTTGTCGTCTGGTCGTCATAATGAAGTCAATCTCATTTTTTGTTGAACCGTCGGGGTTCGACCAGGTCCACTTCCTGTGGGGCCGCTTCTTTAAGAAAGAGTTCATCATAAAGAGTCCCTCTTTCTCCATGAAGTCGGCCAGCTGCTGGCCCCTTGGGTTCCGTTGCCCTATTCCAAATTTCCCTACTTTCAGCTCACCATTCTCTCTTGTGCCTAGTTTTGCATTGAAGTCTCCCCTTAACACCGTATATTGGGTTTTGGAGGAATGCATGGCTCTAGAGATATCCTCATACATTTCCTCCACCTCCTCATCGGGGTGTGCCGAGGTTGGTGCGTAAACCTGTATGACCTTCAGCGAATACCGTTTAGTGATTCTGAGTATAAGGTACGCAACCCTCGTCGACACACTCCCGATCTTTACAACGTTGTTAACGAGAGACTTGTGGACGATAAATCCGACACCTCCTTGGGACAGATGGTCGCCCTCCCGGTGATAGAGCAAGTTGCCGGATTCGAGAATTACCGTGTCCTCCCCCTCTCTTCGAACTTCGGATTATCCTATAATATGCCAGCGCAACTTGTCTATCTCTTCTTCCAGCTCCACGATCTTCTCATCAGTACTCAGGGTGCGTGCGTTGTACGTTGCCAGGTCGAGTTTCATGAGAGAGATCATGATGTTTAGGCAGAATCATGATAATGCCGTGTAGCGGCGGCATAAAATAAACTATCAAATAATATATATTGTTACTTAGAAACTCTAAAACCTCACACTATACCATAAAGAAGCGTAAAATACAACATAAGAAAATGAAACAGAAGATAGGCAACAGTATCTTCCTGATAACAACTCAAATAATAAAAAAAATGCGGTTGCCAAACCACTTGCTAAGAGAGATACAATAGCTATGGGATGTATCTAGGTGACCTGAAGTTGCAGCTGGATTATGTAATTTTTAAACTTCTAGTACAACAATCAACTTGGATTCATTAAATTATCACGTGAGGGTAGCACGGTAGTACTGCAGTGAGCATTTGAAAACCACGGTATGGAGATGTATAGATATCCAGCGGCAGTAGAGGGCAGAAACAATAACAGCAGAATTCATTCCTCATCCGGCTGGCTCATTGAGCTTCCTCACCCTGGCCGGATGAGGAAGCTCAAGATTGCTCAGCGAGCTATGGAGAGGGCTATGCTCGGAGTTTCTCTGAGTGATAAACTTAGAAATGAGGATATCCGCAGTAGAACTAGAGTAACCGACATAGCCCAACGGATTAATAAGCTGAAGTGGCAGTGGGCCGGCCATATAGCTCGAAGAACCGACAACCGATGGGGAAGAAAGGTTCTCGAGTGGCAGCCTCGTACTGGTAGGCGAATCGTAAGGCGATCCCCCACGAGATGGAGTGGCGACCTGGTAAGGCATGCAGTAAGTCGATGGATGCAGGTGGCTCAGGACCGTGCTTTGTGGCATTCCTTGGGGGAGGCCTATGTTCAGCAGTGGACTAATGAAAGGCTGTAATGATGAAATGATGATGATTTACGTGGAAAGGTGCTTTATGTTAGTCTAGAAAAGGATTAATGAATGTGACCAATGTCAAAATTTTGCTTACAAAATGGTTAAACGTATGCATAGCGAAAACCTACAATTTTATATAAATTGAATCAATATACTTCTCCCGCTTTTCCTAATTTTATTTTCAAATAAGACAAAAAGAGACAAATCTATTGAAAGATGTTGCGTGTAATTCATGCCTTAAAAAAGAAATGTCAATTGGTCATCTTTGGTCTCTTTATACTATGCCAAATATAAGAGTAAGTACAATCGTATGTTCTGATTTACTACAAAAATGACATTCCTATTATAGTAGTATTATATGTGCCGTTACTTTACAAGATATGACGTCTTCAATCTATAGTGATTTCATTCGCAATGTTAACAACAATCGCATCCAATACTCGTTTTTGTTTGGTAATTTATTTGTTACTTTATTATATTGCATGCCGAGCGCAAAGCGCGTGGGTATGTTCTACTAACGCCTAAAAATCAAAATTCCACCGTTTTGTCGCATGAAATCGTATCCAGCAATCATATTACACATATAAATGATATAAAAAGCACATTGTTAGAAAGATAAATGATTGTTGAACTTATTAATATTTTTTTAAAATCTATTAATTGCTATTTTTAAATAAAAAAAAGTGGTTTTAGTGGCTTATGGTGTGGATTTATCATGTCCCCAAGGCTTGTAAATACTATAACTTTTGTAAATATCAATTGTTTAACTTAATCTATTTATTAATCTCTTCATCTATCATGTGGGAATCCACTGAATGTAAATGGCAGTGTAATTTTGTTTTGTTTAGCTATAATTAATTTTTTTCGGCTCGAAAATGGCGAAATTTTCGTTGATTTGGTAGCCTCGTATAGAATTATTTCTGTAAATGGGGAGCTGCAGCCACAGAGTAGTTTACTCACTAACTCAGTTGGCCATCGCCATAGATTACTGTATATATCAGTTCGCCGCATTAGCTTGCTACATTTATATTTTATCTATGGTTCGCCGTCAGTCGCCGTCGTGAGTGGACATTATTTCGGTTGTTTGCAGCGGCTCAAAAAGATCGCTGTACAAATACACAATATTCGAATAACCAAATTTCTTAAATACTTGATTATAATAATAATAACAGATTTATTTATTACAATATTTTAAAAGCACAGAATAAATAATACTACGTACTAAAATCAATTTTTTTGTCATGGGTGAAATTTTCATGGTTTTCGAGGATGTTGAAACCGATAGGGTTGTCGAAATGTAAATCCAAGATGGCGGCCGCAATATGTATCAATTTTTTCAATATGGGTGTCATTTTCATGGTTTTCGAGGGTGCTGAAGCCAATAGAGTTGTCGAAATGTAAATCCAAGGTGGCGGCTGCAATAGCTATAATTTTTTTCATCATGGGTGTCTTTTTCATGGTTTTCGTTAATGTTGAAGCCGACAGTGCTGTCGAAATGTAAATCCAAGATGGCGGCTGCAATAGATGTCAATTTTTTCATCATGGGTGTCATTTTTATGGGTTTCGAGGGTGCTGAAGCCGATAGTGCTGTCGAAATGTAAATCCAAGATGGCGGCTGAAGTAGGTACCAAATTTTTTCATCATGGATATCATTTTCATGGTTTTCGAGGGTGTTGCAGCCGATAGTGCTGTCGAAATGTAAATCCAACATGGCGGCTGCAATATATATCAATTTTTTCATCATGGGTGTCATTTTCATGGGCTTCAAGGGTGTTGAAGCCGATAGTGTTGTCGAAATGTAAATCCAAGATGGCGGCTGAAGTAGGTACCAAATTTTTTCATCATGGATATCATTTTCATGGTTTTCGAGGGTGTTGCAGCCGATAGTGCTGTCGAAATGTAAATCCAACATGGCGGCTGCAATAGATGTCAATTTTTTCATCATGGGTGTCATTTTTATGGTTTTCGAGGGTGCTGAAGCCGATAGTGTTGTCGAAATGTAAATCCAAGATGGCGGCTGAAGTAGGTATCAAATTTTTTCATCATGGATATCATTTTCATGGTTTTCGAGGGTGTTGCAGCCGATAGTGCTGTCGAAATGTAAATCCAACATTGCGGCTGCAATTGATATCAATTTTTTCATCATGAGTGTCATTTTCATGGTTTTAGAGGGTGCTGAAGCCGATAGTGCTGTCGAAATGTCAATCCAAGATGGCGGCTGAAGTAGGTACCAAATTTTTTCATCATGGATATCATTTTCATGGTTTTAGAGGGTGCTGAAGCCGATAGTGCTGTCGAAATGTAAATCTAAGTTGGCGGCTGCAATAGGTTTAAAGTTTTTCATCATAGTTGTCATTTTCATGGTTTTCGAGGGTGTTGAAGCCGATAGTGCTGTCGAAATGTCAATCCAAGATGGTGGCTGAAGTAGGTACCAATTTTTTCATCATGGGTGTCATTTTCATGGTTTTCAAGGGAGTTGAAGCCGATAGTGCTGTAGAAATGTAAAGCCAAGATGGCGGCTGCAATAGGTATAAATTTTTTCATCATGGGTGTCATTTTCATGGGTTTCGAAGGTGTTGAAGCCGATAGTGCTGTCGAAATGTATTTAAACTACTTTAAAAAAAATCCGTTTAATCATGCTATACGTTATTTTTAATGAGAAGGCATGCTCAATTGGATTTACCAATATATTTTAAAAATATAAAGAAAACAGGGCAAGACTTATTATTATTCGACCGATCAAGAAAAAGCAAATATGTAATAATTAATACCTAATATTAGTTTCGCAAACTTTAAAAACTAATAGTTAGAGAGGTATGAATACTAAGTCTTGAAAGACACACGGTACATTAGCGAGTTTGATTCCATTTTTAATCCCAATTTTATATGCTGACTAACGATCAGCTCCGGCTTTGCACGACTGTTTTCTAGATCTCGACAACAGCGCTACTTACCAGGTCCAATTGTGAGTGTAAGTGTATTTCAAAATTGGTCCAGCTGTTCTCAAGTGATTATTTTCATACATTTGATTTTAATTTATACAGATTTACTACTCTCTAAGCAGAAAACCATCGACTATATTCAACAAAGCTTTATCTCTTAGATGAAAATATTTCAAAATCATGATCATCATCATTATCATTCATCATTACAGCCTTTCACAAGTCCACTGCTGAACATAGGCCTCCCCCAAATAATGCCACAAAGCACGGTCCTGAGCCACCTGCATCCATCGACTTCCTGCATGTCTTACCAGGTCGTCACTCCATCTCTTGGGGGGACGCCCCACACTTCGCCTACCGGTACGAGGCTGCCACTCGAGGACCTTTCTTCCCCATCGGTTGTCGGTTCTTCAAACTATATGGCCGGCCCACTGCCACTTCAGCTTACTAATCCGTTGGGCTATGTCGGTCACTCTGGTTCTACTGCGAATATCCTCATTTCTGAGTTTATCACGCAGAGAAACTCCAAGCATAGCCCTCTCCATAGCTCGCTGAGCGAACTTGAGCTTCCTCATCCGGCCAGCAGTGAAGGACCACGTCTCAGTTCCGTATGTCATCACTGGCAACACGCACTGGTTGTACAATTTCGTTTTAAGGTTTTGAGGTATGTCTGACGAGAAGATGTGTTGTAGCTTTCCAAACGCTGCCCAGCCGAGTTGAATCCGTCGATTGACCTCTCGGTCGAAGTTGAACTTACCTAGTCAGACTATTTGTCCCAGGTAAACATACTCGTCAACAACTTCGAGCTTAGTGCTCCCAACAACTACCGTCATAGGTGTGACATGGACATTAAACATAATCTTTGTTTTGTCCATGTTCATCTTAAGACCTATCCGTTGGGAGACACTATTGAGGTCATTGAGCATAGTGCTTAGATCCTATAGCGATTCTGCCATAAGGACTATATCGTCGGCAAATCGAAGGTGAGTGATGTACTCGCCATTGATGTTAATACCGTATCCTTTCCAGTCCAGAAGCTTGAAAACGTCTTCCAATGCAGCGGTGAAGAGTTTCGGGGGTATAACATCACCCTGTCTTACACCTCTCTGCAATTGGATAGGTTTCGTACTCTGGTTCTGTACTCGGATAGCCATCGTAGATCTACTGTATAAACACTTCAGCACTTCGATATACCGACAGTCAACTTGGCACCGCTGAAGGGACTGCAGCACCGCCCAAATTTCGACGGAATCAAAGGCTTTCTCATAGTCCACATACGCCAGACATAGTGGTAAATTGTACTCTTCGGACTTCTGTACAATTTGCCGTAGGGTATGTATGTGGTCTATGGTGCTAAAGCCCTTTCGGAAACCGGCTTGTTCGGGAGGCTGGAAGTCGTCAAGTCTGCGCGCGTGACGATTCGTAATGACTCTCGAAAACAGCACGTAGACGCGGCTCAGAAGGGAAATCGGTCTGTAGTTCTTCAAGAGAGCGTTGTCACCTTTCTTGAAGAACAAGACCACCGCACTTCTGCTCCACGCCTCCGGTGTAATGCCACCATGGAGGACGGAATTAAAGAGCTTCTGAAGGACTTCAAGTACCGTTCTTCCACCCGCTTTCAGAATCTCCGCTGTAATTCCATCCTCGCCTGGGGCCTTGCCGTTTTTAAGATGCTTGAGAGCCATTCTAATCTCGCTCAGACTGACGTCCGGGATATCTTCGGAATAGTGTCGGATAAGACTCGCTCTTGGATCGTTACTCACACTTGCGTGTGGCTCCAACGATGACGTGTACAGCTGCCCATAGAACCTCTCAATCTCACTCAAAATCTCAGGTGTCCCGGAAACGATGCTGCCACACTCGGTCTTCAGCTTTGACAGTTGGCTCTTTCTGGCAGACAGATCTCTGGCAAAGACTTTGGAGCCTTGGTTCCGCTCGATCGCTTCTTCAATACGAGCTGTATTGAAGTTGCGTAAGTCCCGCGGCACGCATTTGGAGATCTGTCTGTTCAGTTGCCTGTATGCTGTCAAATCTGTGGAAGAATGTAGCTTCATCTCCCGTCTAACAGCCATGAGATTAAGAGTGTGATCGGAGAGTTTTTGTGTTCTTCTGCGGCGGGTCTTGCAGAACTTAGCTCCGACCGCATGGACAGTTTCCACGAGCTTGTCATTCATAGCGTCCACTTCATTGCAGTCTTCTAGGCACTGAAAACGGTTTTGTAACTCGAGCTGAAAGGTTTCGGGACTCTGGATTAGAGCAGGAGAGGGACGGAGCGTTGACTTCATCAGACGAGACCTCTCCAACTTAACATTTAGGTTCAGTGTGCCTCTCACCATTCGGTGATCGCTGCCGGTTTTCACCCTCGCGATCACTGAGACATCACTGAACAGTTGTCGTCTGGTCGTCATAATGAAGTCAATCTCATTTTTTGTTGAACCGTCGGGGTTCGACCAGGTCCACTTCCTGTGGGGCCGCTTCTTTAAGAAAGAGTTCATCATAAAGAGTCCCTCTTTCTCCATGAAGTCGACCAGCTGCTGGCCCCTTGGGTTCCGTTGCCCTATTCCAAATTTCCCTACTTTCAGCTCACCATTCTCTCTTGTGCCTAGTTTTGCATTGAAGTCTCCCCTTAACACCGTATATTGGGTTTTGGAGGAATGCATGGCTCTAGAGATATCCTCATACATTTCCTCCACCTCCTCATCGGGGTGTGCCGAGGTTGGTGCGTAAACCTGTATGACCTTCAGCGAATACCGTTTAGTGATTCTGAGTATAAGGTACGCAACCCTCGTCGACACACTCCCGATCTTTACAACGTTGTTAACGAGAGACTTGTGGACGATAAATCCGACACCTCCTTGGGACAGATGGTCGCCCTCCCGGTGATAGAGCAAGTTGCCGGATTCGAGAATTACCGTGTCCTCCCCCTCTCTTCGAACTTCGGATTATCCTATAATATGCCAGCGCAACTTGTCTATCTCTTCTTCCAGCTCCACGATCTTCTCATCAGTACTCAGGGTGCGTGCGTTGTACGTTGCCAGGTCGAGTTTCATGAGAGAGATCATGATGTTTAGGCAGAATCATGATAATGCCGTGTAGCGGCGGCATAAAATAAACTATCAAATAATATATATTGTTACTTAGAAACTCTAAAACCTCACACTATACCATAAAGAAGCGTAAAATACGACATAAGAAAATGAAACAGAAGATAGGCAACAGTATCTTCCTGATAACAACTCAAATAATAAAAAAAATGCGGTTGCCAAACCACTTGCTAAGAGAGATACAATAGCTATGGGATGTATCTAGGTGACCTGAAGTTGCAGCTGGATTATGTAATTTTTAAACTTCTAGTACAACAATCAACTTGGATTCATTAAATTATCACGTGAGGGTAGCACGGTAGTACTGCAGTGAGCATTTGAAAACCACGGTATGGAGATGTATAGATATCCAGCGGCAGTAGAGGGCAGAAACAATAACAGCAGAATTCATTCCTCATCCGGCTGGCTCATTGAGCTTCCTCACCCTGGCCGGATGAGGAAGCTCAAGATTGCTCAGCGAGCTATGGAGAGGGCTATGCTCGGAGTTTCTCTGAGTGATAAACTTAGAAATGAGGATATCCGCAGTAGAAACAGAGTGACCGACATAGCCCAACGGATTAGTAAGCTGAAGTGGCAATGGGCCGGCCATATAGCTTGAAGAACCGACAACCGATGGGGAAAAAAGATACTCCAGTGGCAGCCTCGTACTGGCAGGCGAAGTGTAGGGCATCCCCCCACTAGACGTAGTGACGACCTGGTAAGATATGCAGGAAGTCGATGGATGCAGGTCGCTCAGGACCGTGCTTTGTGGCATTAATTTGGGGAGGCCTATGTTCAGCAGTGGACTTGTGAAGGGCTGTGATGATGATGATGATGATGAGAATTCATTTACGACACGTTACGACAAAAATTTATTATACTTATATTATGTTTCATGAGAATATAAATGGCGTAAACGCAATAACAGAATATTACTGCTCGTGCTATCATGGTAAAAGGACATTGGGAAGTTGCTCACACCTCATTAGTGTTGTCTATTACTTAGAGTGGGCTACACATCGAGATCACTTTGACCACCCCGTACTGGGTATGGATTATATTTTAAGGGACATAGAAATTCAATAAAACTTTATTTCGACATATTGGTTTTTTTATAGATCATGGAACCCCAATGATAGGTACATAAATCTCTGATGTGCAATGAATTATCGAATACAACGATTTTAATGAATCCTAACTTGATTGTTGTACTAGGAGTTCAAAAATTACATAATCCAGCTGTATCTCCAGGTCACCTAGATACATCCCATAGCTATTGTATCGTCATTTAGTTACATACATTTACGAATTTTGTATTAGTTAGTCGTAGTATTTTTAGAGTAACGGCAGAACAATATTTAGGTGTTAGCCATTGATTTCCAATATAAAGAATATATAATTTAACTATAATTTTAACAGTGGTAGAGCCACGCGGCAGCTTTTGCTGTCGCACGGATGGGCCGGCTCGAACCGGGGTGGTACCACGACCTCACAGAATACCAGCGTGAAGTAGAGGTTTACCTCTGCGTTTCGCTTGGTGAGTGCAGGTGGCCGGAGGCCCTTTTTACTGGAAATGAGGCATTCCATCTTAGTCCTCACGGGTGACAACGCATCTGCATTTTGATATGTAATAGAGGATAGATGTGGATGTCTATGAGCCGCAGCAGCCGCTTGCCATCAGGTGGCCTGTGTGCTCGTTTGTCACCCTTATATTATAAAAAAAAATATAAAAATGACAGAAAAACTGAGATACGTCTCGTTTCTATGGGGTCTGGGTTTTTTTTCTATGGGGCGTGACCGTTCTTCTTTCTTTATATTACGTACCACGAGGTAGAGCCATTCTGTAGCTATTAGTAGTTTATTTGTAGCACGAATGGGCCAGCTCGCCCGTGAAAGAACCACGCTCTCATAGATTACCAGCGTAAAATAGCAGCTTAACGCTGCTGTGTATAGTATGGTAAGTATAGAGAGCCGGAGACCCTTTTTACTGGGAACTAGGCATTCTATCATAGTCCTCACGGGTAACAACGCATTTGCATTTTGATTCGTAATCGAAGATTGATGTAGATGTCTATGAGCCACAGCAACCACTTACCATCAGGTGGACTGTGTGCTCGTTTGTCACCCTTACCCTATAAAAAAATTGTATTTAAAAATACTGAAAACATCGATTTATAGAGTTATTTGTAAGCTGTGACACATATATTTATTTATTAACTAACGTTAGAATAAATTGGGAATGCAAAAGAGGAATACTTCTGGACTTCATGCAGCTTAAAACCCGCGAAAGGCCACAATGCTTGTAAAGTTATCTAATTTATCAAATACCATACTTAACTTAACTTATCTTCACGCACAATCCCTGACGGGGTAGCCAGAGAGAACAGATCGCCAAGTGTCACGATCCTTACATACCTCTTTCGCTTCTTTCAGATTCATTATCTTCTTCATACATGCACGTCTAGGTATCCGAGTACTCTTGACCCTCCCCTCTTCGAGCAGTTTGCTCACATGATCTTCGAAAGTTAGTCTCGGTCTACCTCGACACCTTTTAATATTAACTTTCGCGCTATATTTCTCTCTGGCTACCCCGTCAGGGATTGTGCGTGACGATAAGTAAGTAAGTAAGTAAGCGCTATATATTTTCTTCACCATTCGGTCTTCACTCATTCGCTCAACGTGCCCAAACCATCAATATACCATGAGTAGTTTAAAAGATATTTTACATACATAGCCTTCTATATTTTTATTATATTGAGTACAAATATTCACCTACATCATCTGCGTCAAATCAGAAGACACGAATATACTGCAATCGGTATCGATAATTATAGTTAAGGCAGGCTATGCATAGTGCAGCATTAATTGTCACCCACATATGCACATTACACGCACAATGGTGTGTTTAACAAAGAACAATGCTACTTAGATTGTATATTACTCTTGCTAATAAAAACATTCAGTAAAAATCTTTTTAGTCTTTCTTATTATCACAAAAACAGAGAAGACAATAACAAGATGTCGTTGAAAATCAGGCACTTTAGAACAAGGAAAAATATCCTAATCCATCATGAGTAATTGCGACGGTCTGTATTTTTTTAATTTTATTTTGCTCCTATTTTTTTCTTTTCCTTAAACATTTGATTAATGTTTTCGTTTATTAATTAATATGATTAATAAAATCTTGGTTGGTGCGTCTGTTTAGTGATAGTTTAACTTCTGAACGACTTGATCGATTGAAGCCATAATGACACAGTATTTTTTGTATTGAGACGTTTTATATCCGAGAAAAGCTATGCCAGGATATTATAGATGGTTCTGTAGTCATGTTATTAATAAATTCCAAATTTATGAACTAAAATGACATGCAATTTTTTTAATTTGCACTGCAAAAAGATGGAAGTGAATTCGGAATGAAACTCATCCTGCCAGCTACTGGAAAGAGCAGAACAACGTCCGCCGAACCAAATAGACATACGAGTATTATAAAATACGTATAAAGGACGTACTCACCTGATTGTCGTTTTTTAAGAGATTACTTTTATATTTTCTAATTTTTTTTAGAAAAGTTAAATTAATTCATTGATCTTATTGTTGAGAATACAAGCGAATTTTTATTGCATACGATCTTTGTCATAATTAAGACTGTAATTAGAATGTGTGCTTTAAATAAACACAAAATTGTGAAAGAGTTAACTTTATAATGTTTTTTGTGAGGGCAAATTTAGGATCACTACACTACTTTGCTGCAGCCACTCAGTTATTCCAGGCTTATGTGGGGGTATTCATGAACGAGCATGTTCGCCAAACACGTATTCTACCGTAAACCAGAAATAGTCGTTCCAAACCAAATGTTCAAGTGGTCTGTGAGCATAAGCGGCCTGTCCGTTGTTCTAAACGAGGATACGACTCATCCAATGGTAAATTGTCACTGCTAAACACCGACCGCTTTTAACGTATATCGGCAATATCGAAAACATTACAAAAGCGTTTCTGGCCTTTAAAAGGCCTCTTTTTTATACTTAGAATAAATGAAATTTTTAATTCACTGATGGATTTGGAACTGAGAGCTGATAGCTCAACTAAATACAACATCTTCGTTTGAAATCGTATTAAAATGAAACAAATATTATAGACAGATAAATATCTCTTACGCCGGTTATATTCAAATTCTGCTTAATAATTACGTCGTAGATATTTTATAACGTTTGTTATAAACCCTCAAGGGTGCAGATGCTGTAGGTGTTACGTTACTGAATATAATGTGTCTTTCGGAGGACAATTACATGTACTATTGCAGAGCTACCTTTCATCTACTAAAAGCATTGAGTTATAAGTACTACGTACTAGAGGACTTATTCCAAACAAAAAAATGTGTGCTACTCTATGTCTTGAATACAAACAAAAAATGTGCGCAACTCTATGTCAGAATTCGAAATCTAGTGCCTAATACATATATAGAGTTATTTTGCAACAACCGGCCAAATTTGCAAAAACGGTTCTAGGTCATCATCATCATCATCATCATCATCATTACAGCCATTCACAAATGCACTGCTAAACATAGGCCTCCCCCAAGGAATACCACAAAGCACGGTACTGGGCCACCTGCATCCATCGACTTCCTGCATATCTTACCAGGTCGTCACTCCATCTAGTCGGGGACGCGCTACACTTCGTCCGCCGGTACGTCGTTGCCACTCGAGAAACTTTTTTCCCCATCTGTTGTTGGTTCTTCAAGCTATATGGCTGACCCACGGAGACATCACTGAACAGTTGTCGTCTGGTCGTCATAATGAAGTCAATCTCATTTTTTGTCGAACCGGCGGGGCTCGACCAGGTCCACTTCCTGTGGGGCCGCTTCTGGAAGAAAGAGTTCATCATAAAGAGTCCCTCTTTCTCCATGAAGTCGGCCAGCTGCTGGCCCCTTGGGTTCCGTTGCCCTATTCCAAATTTCCCTACTTTCAGCTCGCCGTTCTATCTTGTGCCTAGTTTTGCATTGAAGTCTCCCATTAACACCGTATATTGGGTTTTGGAGGAATGCATGGCTCTAGAGATATCCTCATACATTTCCTCCACCTCCTCATCGGGGTGTGCCGAGGTTGGTGCGTAGACCTGTATGACCTTCAGCGAATACCGTTTGGTGATCCTGAGTATAAGGTATGCGTACCTCCCTCTTTCTCTATGAAGTCGGCCAGCTGCTGGTCTCGCTCTATCTTGGGTTCCGTTGCCCTATTCCGAATTTCCCTACTTTCAGCTCACCATTCTCTCTTATGCCTAGTTTTACGTTGAAGTCTCCCATTAACACCGTATAGTGGGTTTTGGAGGAATACATGGCTCTAGAGATATCCTCATACATTTCCTCCGACTCCTCGTCGGCGTGTGCCGAGGTTGTTTTTTTATATAGTATAGGATGACAAAGGCGCACACCGTCCACCTGGTGGTAAGTGGTTCCTGTGACCCATTAACATCCACATTTATCCTCAATAAAGAATCAAAATGCAGATGCGTCGTCACCCGTGAGGACAAAGATGGAATGCCTCCTTTCCAGTAAAAAGGATCTCCCGTTCTCTACACTCACCATACGACACACAACAGCGTTAAGCTGCTACTTTGCGCTGGTTTTCTGTGAGAGCGTGGTCCCTCCCCGGTCGAGCTGACCCATTCGTGCTACAACTATACTGCTAATATAGCTGCAGAATGGCTCTACCACGTAAAACCTGTATGACCTTCAGCGAATACCGTTTGGTGATTGTGAGTATAAGGTACGCACGTACGGTACCCTCGTCGACACACTCCCTATCTTTACAACGTTGTTAACGAGAGACTTGTGGACGATAAATCCGACACCTCCTTTGGACAGATGGGCGTCCTCCCGGTGATAGAGCAAGTTGCCGGATTCGAGGATTACCGTGTCCTCCCCCTCTCTTCGGAATTCGGATAATCCTATAATATGCCAGCGCAACTTGTCTATCTCTTCTTCCAGCTCCACGATCTTCTCGTCAGTCCTCAGGGTGCGTGCGTTGTACGTTGCCAGGTCGATCTCTCTGATGGAGAAGAAACTGATTATTCCTCTGTAAATTTAACACCAAATCATGTATCACATCGAAGTTTCTCTCTGCCTATGCATTGTTATGATGAAGTTAATGAACTGAAGCAAAAAATACTGAAGCTGGAGAAAAGTATTGAGATAGCAGAAAATGAAATAACGAATTTATCTTCAGAATACCATTATTTAAACAAAATTTGCGGAATATGACCTAAAGTTCAATCAGTTGAAACATATATCAAGTTCAAGTAAGTCCACGAAAAAGTAAAGAAAATAGTTTTTAATTTATCCCTAAAGGAATCAGTAAACCAAAATCCTCCTCACATAGGTCTTGCACCGAGTAGTTTCCCCTTGACGCAACTAGATGGCAGCACGTTAACAGATAGCCATAATATTAAAACCTGCATTACTGCTGGGACCTCAAAAGTGAGGAGCAGCTAAAACTATACTGCTACCACTGAAACACGCTCAAAGAGCTGTATCAAAAGTCGCAACATTTCGCCCTATCCTATTCCCGTCTCTTATATAAATCATATAATGTCCTTTCAGTGCACCAGTTATTTGTAATGAGTACGTTACTAAAACAGCACTTAAAGTTGCCCTACAGAAGAGAGATCACTGATAAAATACGCAAAGTTAAATTCTTTGAAACTAACATTAGAATAAGGCATTCTTTCATGCATAAATTTTTTACATTTCTTGGCCCTTTTCTGTAAAATCAAGTCAATGCAAAATTGTCTTTAATATTATGAGCTCTTCCGGGTCGACAGTATAAATGGGCGTGCCTCAAGGCTCAATTCTCGGCCTCTTTCTGTTTCTTGTATATAATAATGACTTAACTTACATATTTAAATAAAACTAATTTTACGGATTTAATCGTGTATATTAACATATTTTATATTTGCGACGTTTCGAGCACTTTACGGCACCCCTGGTCACGGGGAGAATCATGGGAGGAACTGAGTCTTGTTGATACCATGAATAACACTAGATGCGAATCTTCAATGAAGCCCCAATATATTAAAATTAGCATGCAGACTTAGTTCTGTAGCAAATGCTGTAAAAGAGATTAGAAATCTTACCAGTGTTGGAACAGCTAGACTTCTTTACTTTAATTATTTCCATAGCATAATGCCGTATGGTATTTTGCTATGGGGGCACGCGCCTGACACTGAAATTATATTTCCTTTACAGAAGAGGGACATAAGAGCAATCTATGATTTAAAACCTAAAGGGTCACTCCGACAAAAATTTAAGGAAATTAATATATTAACGTTGGCCTCTCAATACATTTAAAGTAAAGTAAAGTTGTAGCCTTTTCGCGTCCCACTGCTGGGCACAGGCCACCTCTCATTGAGAGGGTTTTAGGACAAGGAAATGTTCGCCGTGCTGCCCAAATGCGTGTTGGCGAACTTGGCATGTCTTTAAAATATTTTTTTTCTTATTTCTCATACATGCAGGTTTCCTCACGATGTTTTCCTTTACCGTCGAGAACGTGGTAAATCAGCAGTTAAAATTGCAATTAACAATTTCATTGGTGCCGGTTGGGATCGAACCCGGGTTGCTAGCGTACTGGGAAGCTTACAGCGAGCGCTAACCATCTGAGCTACCACGGCTTTTATGAACAGCACGGCATTTATGAAAATGTAATGTACGTACACAAAATAAAAGCAGTTTTTCAAAAATAAGTGATATTCATTCTGTAAATACTAGGAACAGAAACAAGCTAGTAGTAACAGTTACTCGACTCCACCAAGTCAGTAATTAATTCTTGGGGCGATGTATTTTATATTTTACAACAAAATCCCAGAAAATATACAATATTTGACCTGCTCAAAGTTAAAAACTTTATTAAACAAAGTTTGTATAAAAAGGGTTATTATAATATTAAAGAATTTATGGATGATAATAACGCCTGGGAATGAGGTGATCGCTACGAAGCTATTTTTATGAGGTTTTGTGTGGTTAATTGTGTAACATAAATGATTGTAAGCAGTTATTTAAAAAAAAGTCCTGCTGGGTTTCTTGCTGGTTCTTCCCAGGACAAAGTTGTTTTTTTTTTAAACCAGAGGTAATTAAACGAAGGAGTGACTTTCAATAGGTATTATTTATAATCTATATTGAATAAAACAGTTTCTGTTTCTGTATCTATTTAATATGTGAAAAGTGCAATCGCGCATGCCGCTTGTGTTAATATCGGACCACAAGTCCGCCTGTTGTAACACGCAAGGTGATTACAATAATGAATGAATAAATAAATAAATCACAAATGCATGGGAACCCTCGACAGAAAAGACTAATCTGAAGGGGCTTAACCCTCAAGTGGAAAGGGTAAGTGATGATTGTACGATGATTGATTGGGAAGTGAGAGACCACCCTCTCACTTCCCATTTCTTGTGAGCCTTACAGAAATTAATTAGTTTGCTCGAACGACTTATGAAATGATTTAGTTTTCCTATTTGTTTCGGCGTTCATGTGTTTTTTTTATAATAACGTGTAAATTACGAAAAACCGTATTACTGTAAAATATATATCGGTTGTAGCAGTCAGTCGCAATGGTTGTCCTCTTACGTGCCGAAGCACAAGGTGAAACATCGCCAAACTCCTGACTTCGCATTGCTAATGAGAATTTCTTGATAGAAAAACCCAACAACTGATTTTGACCCGACCAGGAATTAGAACTCGGAACCATTTGATCAACAGTGGTGCTTACGATCACCATTTAACCGCATGCTGAATCAGACACATGAGAATTATAATTTTTTTCATTATATCTTAACTCAGATTGGGATTGAATTTACCTGACTAGACTAAAATACAGAAGTTTTATTAATTAACGATTTCTTTTATTTACGCGAATACTACATATTGAATTAAATAAATACGTAATAAAATTACGTAGTTTCTCGCGTTTATTTTTAACATTTTTTTATTTCCAGACGTTTCGTGTGCATTTCAACATCATACGGTAACGTCGGACTGTAAAAATCAAGCCTTTATTTAAAGAGAATTAAATATAAGCGTACATTACATATATAAAACCGTGGTAAAGCTCAGCAGTTAAGCGCTCGTTATTAATTTTACAGAAAGCGTGCAACTTTAGATCAATCCCCGCCGGCACCAATTATAATACCAATTACTGGCAATATTAAGTGTTGATGACGTACGTATTAGGCGGTAAAGGAAAACATTGTCAGGAAACTTTATGCCTGAGAAATTAAAAAAAATATTTTTCGAAGAAGTGTTGTATTGTTCGAAGAAGTCCGCCAACACGCCCTATTGGGCAGTGAGGTAAATATTTCCCTGTTCTAAAACTCTCTCAGGAATGAGAGGAGGATTGTGGTCAGGAGTGGGCCGTATAAAAGCTGTAACTAAACAATTTTACATACATATACATTTAAGATAATAAAATAATATTAAGTAATATATAAAATCTAGCTTCTGGTTGCTTTTAGAATTTTTAATCTCGGATAGAATTCGGGTTGTGACCTTTAAGCATATACGGATAGTTACAAAGTAAAATACACTATGATTATTTTAATTATAAATGCCTTCAACCTTAACGTACGCGTACACAAAAGGATTTTTATACATTTTTATATACTACATAAAGTTTTGAAATAGATTTGCAATGAATTGGAACATCTATGACATGTTAAATGAAATTGGTTTTTACGAATTTAGTCGCGTTTAATAAATTTTCTTATATTCTCGACGTTTTGAGTACTTTACAGCATTTATGGTCACGAAGGTGTTCGACGTCCCCAATGTCATGGTTATTCACGGCTACGTCTAGTTGAAAGAAAAAGTATCTGAGAAAAGATAATAAGAATGCTAATCCTTTATGCGTATTGTGCGAAACGAATGCGGGACATTATTAACAATATCATATATTTGTATTTTGCTTGTCACTTCAAATTTATAGAGAAACAGTTAATTTCAGTAGCATACAAGTAAAAAACCTTAATACTCGTACATCCCAATGCAGGACCCAAGCTTCCTATAATTTTTGAGAGGGATTAAGGCAAATGATGTGTCCGCAGTCCTAATACGTGTTGGCAGATTTCACATGTCTTAAAAAATATATATTTTTTTAAATTTCTCAGTATGCAGATTATCTCACGATGATTTTCTTTGCCGCAGAGCATGTGACAAATCAGCGCTTAAAATCGTAATCAACAATTTTATTGTTGCCGGCGGGGAACGAACCAAGATAGTTCGCGTTTATGACGAGCGCTTGGCTACAAAGCTACCATTTGGCTGGGCTTCTTGTTGTTTTTTCCCAGGACAAATATATTATCCGAACCCGTGGTAAATCAAACATAAAAGTGTATTTCAATAAGTGTTATTTAAACCTATATTGAATAAAAAGTTTCTGTATCTGTTATAGAATATAATATGTTAGTGTTATTAATAACATTGTAAAAATATGAGGCTTGCAATACACACAAAAGCTTATTCTTACCAATTATATATTGCAGTAGTACTCCTTGCACGACCGGACTTGCGCTTTATATACAGTAAGCAGTTGTCTCGGCGGGAAGTACCGCCGCACCTTTAAAAGGATTCCTAGTTTCCTTGCATCCTTTTTTCCCAGCTTTGACCTTGAACTCAATGAATCACCGCAAGTTCAGGTTTGAGAAAATCTCTTTTAACTTGCAGCTATATTAATTGTATAGTTGTAGCACAAACGGGTCGACTCGACCGGGAAAGGACTACGCTCACACAGAATACCAGCGTAAAATGGAAGCTTGACACTGCTGTGTTTCGTATGGTAAATGTAGAGAACCGGAGACCCTTTTTACTGGAAAAGAGGCATTCCATTTTAGTCCTCCTGACTGGCTCGAGACTCATTTAGTATCTCTCCAGAACTGTTGTGTCGTCTGAATACCCATAGACACTGGGCATAAGCAGATCTGAATTATGCTAAGGAACTCCAGATTTTTCGTCTTAGGATCGGATGAGCAGCCATCAACGAAGACTTGGGGAGACCGTTTACTCAAAAAGTCCTTCACTCAATCAATCAAGCCATTTGGGGGGACTATGACTTTGACTGAGTGAAGAAAGTGTAGTCGTACGCGGGAAGCTTACCCAAAAGTGTTTGAAATCTTTGGTATTATATATTATTTTTAATTTAATATATTTAAAACATATTATGTATACGTTTTAGCTTTTGCCCTACTTCCCCCTATAATTTTTAATTATGCCAACTGGATGCGCCAGAGTTCGCTTCCTGCCATTATCTTAAATACTTTGTTTCACCTTGTGGGCAAACCCTGTTGACACAGTCGCGTCGCAATTTTCAAGGCACGCACTCGCATCAGTCGCTTTCCGTTTGTCGACCCTGAGAGTCGCTTCCGAAACGTCGCGTCGGCTCAAACGCGCGCGCCATTTTGATCACGCAACGCACCGCATAGTTAAGCGTTCGTCGCCTTATCGTCCGCAAGAAACACGCGCCGTGCGCGTGTCGCAACAATAAAACCCGCAACTTGAAGATAACCGCCTCGCAGCTATTGAAGTAAGGAGTTCGCCACGCCGCCCTGTATCCGAAAATCGCAGGTGAGCCTATTTGGTCTTATGAACACGCAACTACGCGCTGGTCCTTTGTACCTATCTACCTTAACTCAAATCAGCCTCTACCTGGAGGTCTTTTTTACGGGGGGAAATCCTCATGGACTACCTCCGCCTGGGGAAAGGCCGAGGGGCGTGCCGGACTCTTACCTTCTAAAACCACCCCGGTGTCTCCTCGCACGTGCGCGCGGGGCCGCGGGAATCCAAATTCCTCGTCTCCTGCACGGGGTAGTGAGTTCAACTACCCAGTGTATCGCCTCAGGAGCGCGCGCCGACACCCGTGCGCGCCACCGCCTCAGGTCCATCGAATAGGGCTGGGAGGGGCTTCCCCAAGTCCTTCACCCCTGGACCCATTCATGAGGGTCGGAAAAGGTCGTTGTCCTTCCGGTTGACCTTCTCCTGCGCCCAGTGCGCCTTCTGCGGCCGGGGAAGGGAGTCGAGATCTCCCTCTCCCGTTCCGCAGTTTCCTTCTGCGACATCAGGTCCTCGCAGAAGGACACCACCGCGTCCCACGACTCTGCGCTACCGACCATCCTCCGCACTAAAGCCGGCAGCGACAGATCGCCTCCTACTTCATTTGTGAGGACACGGCTCTGCTCCTCCCAAGCTACACACTCGGCGAGCGTGTGTTGCACCGTGTCCTCCCCGCAATGGACGCAGTGGTGGCACCGAGCGTCCGGCTTCTTTACGGCACAGGTATTTACCGAAGCAGCCATGTCCCAACAGCACATGCGTCACCCTAAACGACAGGGAGCCGTGCCTTCTCCCGAGCCAGTCGTCGAGTACTGGCCGGATTGCCTCGATGGTAGCGAGGCCGGCGGTAGGGCGCAGAAGCCTTCGCCGCCATTCCGCCACTAAGACCTGACGGAGCTCCTCTTGGCGCAGCGCGATCTGCCGCTGCACCGGCCTCGAGCCCCGTGCCCGCTCTTCCTCGCGCCATCGATATAATGACGCGAGTACTTTCGCCTCTTGGTCCCAGGGCGGGGATCCGGCCAGGACGCAAGCCGCCTCGTAGGAAATCGTGCGATACCCGCGGGCGACTCTGACGGCCATCACCTTCTGCGGTTTGCGCAGAATGGCGAGAGTGCTGGCCGTCATGTCCATCGCCTACACAGGGGCCCCATACAGGGCCATGGACCGCACGATTCCCACGTACAACCGCCTACAGGCGGCGCTCGGGCCCCCCAAGTTGGGAAGCAACGTTGAAAGCGCGCCCGCTGCACCCATCAGCTTGGGCGCCAGTCACCGGAAGTGGGGTCCGAATTCCCATCGGCTCTCAAGCACCAATCCCAGATACTTCATGGTGAACTCGACAGCTATCCGGGCCCCGCTGACCACGATGTGTGATCCCGGCGGCGGCGCGCGTCGAGGGCCATGGAACACCATGGCCTCCGACTTGTTAAGGGCCACCTCCAGGCCCAGGCGCTGAATGCGGTTCACCATTTGTGACACCGCAGCAGTGGCATACAACGCTGCTTCCCTGTGCGAGCTCCCCCGGGCAGTGACGAGCGTATCGTCCGCATAACACGTCAAGTCGGCGCCCGACGGGAGTTCATCTCTCAGCACTCAGTCGTAGCCGATGTTCCACAGAAGCGGTCCCAAGACCGATCCCTGCGAAACACCGCAAGACATGACGTGCCGACCAGCGCCGTCACGTCCCCGATACGTAACGCATCTCTCCTTAAGGTAAGCCCCTATTGTGCGGCGGAGGTAGGGAGGCACGCAATGGTATATCAGCGCCTCCCGGATACAACTCCAGGGTAGGGTGTTGAAGGCGTTGGAAATGTCTAAAGACACCGCCAGCACCACTCCACCCCGGGACACTGTCTCCTCCGCCAGGGCCCTCACGCGCGTAATAGTGTCTATGGGTGGATCGCCCGCGACGAAAACCAAACTGGTCCTCGTCCAGGTCCGACCCCTCTCTGCACAAGTGGCTGACGATGCGATCTGCGATGATACGCTCAAGAAGTTTGCCCGCCTCGTCGAGCAGCACTATGGGCCGGTACGCAGACGGTGAGTCCGCGGGGCGCCCCTCCTTCCTGAGCAGGACCAGCCTCCCCTCCTTCCACACACTGGGAAACTACCCTGCTCGAAACATGCCGTGAAGGGCCCGTCAGCTAGGGCTCTAGCTCCTTCAGAGCCAGGACGAGAGATCGACCAGGAACTCCGACAAGGAAAGCCTGAGCTATCGTAGGAAATTGTTTAAAGCCCTCACCGCGTGTGCGCCTCGTGGGCCACATCCACCGCATAGACTGGGTTTTCCTGGTCAAACCTGCGGGTTTGCCGCAAACCAGAAATAGTGTGCGTACTATTTCTGGTATTTTTCTCGAGCTGCAGATTCTTACAAAATTCTTGGTACGAATCTCGCATTTAAGCAAATTAAATAAATTAGCTAGTGACCCAGTTAGAGACGCACCCACCACTACCAACTCTAACGCAATACGCTTAATAAGTTTTCTCTTTACCAATTATTAATATATAGATTTGGACGTTACTAGACCTAGTTTTATTCAAAAGTAACCGTCTAAAACACAGTGTAGTGGCGGTGTAAGAATATCCATTACCCCATATTGAAATTATAAAAAATATATAAAAATAAAAATATAAAAAATATTGAATTGGAACATCTATGACATGTTAAATGAAATTGGTTTTTACGAATTTAGTCGCGTTTAATAAATTTTCTTATATTCTCGACGTTTTGAGTAATTTACAGCATTTATGGTCACGAAGGTGTTCGACGTCCCCAATGTCATGGTTATTCACGGCTACCTTCAGTTTAAATTATAAACATTTTTGGTCTACAAAAAATTTTGGTATATAAAGTGCAGTTCAAGATGTTGTCAGGAACCTGAATTACTAATATATCTAAAAAAGTTAAAGAATTATTTGACACTAACTTCATTATGAACTCCCAAACTAAGCATACCACTGCAAGACTAAGATAAAAATAGTTTTTTCTGCGTAGATCGAACCAACCATTAATAATTTAAATTGAAGATAGACGTGGTTAACCATGACATTGGGACGTCAAACACGTTAGTTCTCCTGTGACCATAAGTGCTGTAAAGTACTCGAAACTTAGGAAATATAAAATAAGTTAAAAAGCGCAATAAATTCCGTAAAAACTTGTTTCAATCAATGTGTAGTGTTCACGTAAATACGAGTATAAGAAATTAAAAGCTATGACATGCATATGACATATATCGTAATGAAGTATATCCATAAATTCTATTGGTCGTGTAGAGGCGGCGTAAGAGAATCCACTAGCCCATATCAACCCGTGGGTGTCGTTAGAGACGATGGAGAGAAACTGAAACAGGAGATGGACAGCGGCATTCTCCTTATCATCTAAACATAATTGACAAGTGAAGCTGGCTGCCTGGATCGCTCGCTAAGACGAGACTTTTAGTATTTGTACTGATTTTAAAGATAACATGTGTGGAGTGGGCTAAGCCCACGCTGGCCTTTTTATACTTGTCTAAACATAATTGACAAGTGAAGCTGGCTGCCTGGATCGCTCGCTAAGACGAGACTTTTAGTATTTGTACTGATTTTAAAGATAACATGTGTGGAGTGGGCTAAGCCCACGCTTGCCTTTTTATACTTGTCTAAACATAATTGACAAGTGAAGCTGGCTGCCTGGATCGCTCGCTAAGACGAGACTTTTAGTATTTGTACTGATTTTAAAGATAACATGTGTGGAGTGGGCTAAGCCCACGCTGGCCTTTTTATACTTGTAACTCAATAATTAATAAACAACTGCGATTGCGAACTCGCCTGCCAAGCGATCTATGGGAAATATTTCTCTAAGACTTATAGAATTATATATATATATATATATATATATATATATATATATATATATATATATATATATATATTGATGATGAATGAATAAAATAATGAAGTTATATAATACACATTAAAATGTAATTAACATAATATCTTTTTTTTTAAAGAAACTAATAATGATAAAACTTTATTAGTAGCAGATTTGTGAAAGTATATGCGATACATAAAACCATGTCTTTGGCTTCGTAGGCCTTTAATCTTTTTAAAAATGAATCGATGGATTTACGCACTTTTTCTATTGAGAATTTAGTCACTGTTATGTTTAAAGATTTCTTCAGTGTCACTGGTGGAGTAATGTTTTGAGCAGGCAATATTTCTTGATAAACTTTGGCCGAAATCTTTACTCTAATTATATTCGTTGAAGACTTTGAGGGCTTCCTACATAAACATTTCCTGTTAATAAAAGATTTTATAAAAATGGTACAAAGATATTACCTTTACATACTTATCATCAATAAGAAAAAAAGTTTAATTGCTTTTTAAATCTTTATAAATCCTTAAACGTTAAATTCTATAAAATTTTTTGTTCAACATAATTTTTACTGAACATTTCTATTAAAATTTTAATATTTTCCTGTTCAATATTTTGCGTTCAAATCATGTTCGAATACAAATTTAAGGTAGCGCTTCTTAGAAATTTTGTAAGCAATTTATCACTTTTTCTGCATTAAAAGTAGAATAAACATAAAAATGTTTTAATCTGATGACATTTTTTTTATAGGATAAGGGTGACAAGCGAGCACACACTTGATGGTAAGTGGTTGCTGTGGCTCATAGACGTCTACATCTATCCTCGATTACGAATCAAAATGCAGATGCGTTGTCACCCGTGAGGACTAAGATGGAATGCCTCGTTTTCAGTAAAAAGGGAGATGTTGAAATTTATTACTTAAATGTGCTTTTACCAATGATTAATATTAAAGACTTAAAAGATATGAATTCTAATAAAAAGTAGCTTAGTAGAAAAACTATAAAAGTTATTTACGATCGTATATTACAAAAAGGTGTTAAATGGAATTTTATGCGAAGCAGAATTTCATAGGGCCGCATAAATTATTTTCTCTCTGAAAATAATGAACCCTGTATGTTGGAACAGTTTTAATTAATAAAAAATAAAAATGTGTACATTTGGTAATTAAAATTACCATATAGACTGGCTTTTTATTTCAAGAAAATTGATTAACAACCTTTGTTCTCATGAAATTTGTAGTAACTAGACGTAGAGTAGAGTGCTAGTTGAAAGAAAAGTAGTCGTTCCGCAGTTTCCTTCTGCGACATCAGGTCCTTGCAGAAGGACACCACCGCGTCCCACGACTCTGCGCTACCGACCATCCTCCGCACTAAAGCCGGCAGCGACAGATCGCCTCCTACTTCATTTGTGAGGACACGGCTCTGCTCCTCCCAAGCTACACACTCGGCGAGCGTGTGTTGCACCGTGTCCTCCCCGCAATGGACGCAGTGGTGGCACCGAGCGTCCGGCTTCTTTACGGCACAGGTATTTACCGAAGCAGCCATGCCCCGACAGCACATGCGTCACCCTAAACGACAGGGAGCCGTGTCTTCTCCCGAGCCAGTCGTCGAGTACTGGCCGGATCGCCTCGATGGTAGCGAGGCCGGCGGTAGGGCGCAGAAGCCTTCGCCGCCATTCCGCCACTAAGACCTGACGGAGCTCCTCTTGGCGCAGCGCGATCTGCCGCTGCACCGGCCTCGAGCCCCGTGCCCGCTCTTCCTCGCGCCATCGATATAATGACGCGAGTACTTTCGCCTCTTGGTCCCAGGGCGGGGATCCGGCCAGGACGCAAGCCGCCTCGTAGGAAATCGTACGATACCCGCGGGCGACTCTGACGGCCATCACCTTCTGCGGTTTGCGCAGAATGGCGAGAGTGCATGCCGTCATGTCCATCGCCCACACAGGGGCCCCATACAGGGCCACGGACCGCACGATTCCCACGTACAACCGCCTACAGGCGGCGCTCGGGCCCCCCAAGTTGGGAAGCAACGTTGAAAGCGCGCCCGCTGCACCCATCAGCTTGGGCGCCAGCCACCGGAAGTGGGGTCCGAATTCCCATCGGCTCTCAAACACCAATCCCAGATACTTCATGGTGAACTCGACAGCTATCCGAGCCCCGCTGACCACGATGTGTGATCCCGGCGGCGGCGCGCGTCGAGGGCCATGGAACACCATGGCCTCCGACTTGTTAAGGGCCACCTCCAGGCCCAGGCGCCGAATGCGGTTCACCATTTGTGACACCGCAGCAGTGGCATACAACGCTGCTTCCCTGTGCGAGCTCCCCCGGGCAGTGACGAGCGTATCGTCCGCATAACACGTCAAGTCGGCGCCCGACGGGAGTTCACCTCTCAGCACTCAGTCGTAGCCGATGTTCCACAGAAGCGGTCCCAAAACCGATCCCTGCGAAACACCGCAAGACATGACGCGCCGACCAGCGCCGTCACGTCCCCGATACGTAACGCATCTCTCCTTAAGGTAAGCCCCTATTGTGCGGCGGAGGTAGGGAGGCACGCAATGGTATATCAGCGCCTCCCGGATACAACTCCAGGGTAGGGTGTTGAAGGCGTTGGAGATGTCTAAAGACACCGCCAGCACCACTCCACCCCGGGACACTGTCTCCTCCGCCAGGGCCCTCACGCGCGTAATAGTGTCTATGGGTGGAGCGCCCGCGACGAAAACCAAACTGGTTCTCGTCCAGGTCCAACCCCTCTCTGCACAAGTGGCTGACGTTGCGATCTGCGATGATACGCTCAAGAAGTTTGCCCGCCTCGTCGAGCAGCACTATGGGCCGGTACGCAGACGGTGAGTCCGCGGGGCGCCCCTCCTTCCTGAGCAGGACCAGCCGCCCCTCCTTCCACACACTGGGAAACTACCCTGCTCGAAACATGCCGTGAAGGGCCCGTCAGCTAGGGCTCTAGCTCCTTCAGAGCCAGGACGAGAGATCGACCAGGAACTCCGACAAGGAAAGCCTGAGCTATCGTAGGAAATTGTTTAAAGCCCTCACCGCGTGTGCGCCTCGTGGGCCACATCCACCGCATAGACTGGGTTTTCCTGGTCAAACCTGCGGGTTTGCCGCAAACCAGAAATAGTATGCGTACTATTTCTGGTATTTTTCTCGAGCTGCAGATTCTTACAAAATTCTTGGTACGAATCTCGCATTTAAGCAAATTAAATAAATTAGCTAGTGACCCAGTTAGAGACGCACCCACCACTACCAACTCTAACGCAATACGCTTAATAAGTTTTCTCTTTACCAATTATTAATATATAGATTTGGACGTTACTAGACCTAGTTTTATTCAAAAGTAACCGTCTAAAACACAGTGTAGTGGCGGTGTAAGAATTTCCATTACCCCATATCACTCCGTGGGTGTCGCAAGAGGCGACAGAGGGAAACAAATCAGGAGATGGGCAGCAGTCTTTATAATAACGACTTAAAATAAAAAAATGAGGTTGCCAACTCGTTTGCCAAGCGTGGTGACTATGGCAAGTATCCCCTTCTATCAGCAGCCCCCATATAAGATTTATAAGTGCCGTGCAGTGGCGTTGTAAGAATATCCACTACCCCATATCATCCAATGGGTGTCGTAAGAGGCGACAGAGGGAAACATACCAGGAGCTAGCTAGCAGCGTCTTCCTTGTAACAAAAAACTAAATGAAATAAAAAACTGCGGTTTCCAACCCGCCTGACTAGCGTGGCAAATATCCCCCTTATTAGGCAATGTATGGGAGAAGCCTATGTTCAGCAGTGGACTTTTGATTGGCTGTTACGGCAACGGCCGAGAGCTGATGTGGCCATGGGCCATGGGCCAGCAATATAGCTTGAGCATCGGCAACTAATGGGGTAACGGTAGACGAAGTGTACAGCAGCCCCCTACTAGGTAGAGTGACAACCGGGTTAAATATGCAAGAAATCGATGGATGCAGTGGCTCTGGATGGGCTTTGTGTCGTTTCTACCATGTTAAGGCCATGTTCAGTCATGTAGTTCATGTTCAGCAGTGGAATTGTGAAGAACTAAAGAGATGATGATGTTATTTAATATTAATAATAAAGTTGGTAAAAGTTTATTTGCTTATATCCAACAGATTATTACCAACTAGAATATAATGGATTTCCTCAAAGTAACGCCTGATTCTTTTAATTATCTAATATTATTAAGTTTTACTTCAACCGTTTCAAAGGTTACATACGCTCATTTAAAAAGAAATATTAGAGTTAAACGTACATATTTTGATTACAGTGTTTATTTTTTATTATACAAACTCGAATCATTAAAGCAAGAGGGGCGAGATCGCTTGAATTTTTGATTGCTTCATTTAGAATCCACCGTAACAAGTTTAATACTTAATTATCATTAGGACTGTAATTGTAATTAAGAATTGTTGTATATTTTTTTTTCAAGTAACTTAAACTTTTATAATTTGAATCGTGATAGTTCTGAAGCAAATACGTGGTAGAGCCACGCTGCAGCTATATTAGTTGTATAGTTGTAGCACGAATGGGTTGGCTGGACCGGGGAAGGACCACGCTCTCACGGAATACCAGCGTAAAACGGCAGCTTGACACTGCTGTGTTTCGTATGGTAAGTGTAGAGAACCGGAGACCCATTTTACTGGAAAAGAGGCATTCCATCTTAGTCCTTACGGGTGACGACGCATCTGCATTTTGATTCTTTATTGAGGATAAATGTAGATGTCTATGGGTCACAACAACCACTTACCATCAGGTGGACTGTGTGCTCGTTTGTCACCCTATCCTATAAAAAAAAACTTTAATAGAGCATACAGTAAACAAAAGCCTGTATTTCACCCCATGTACTAATTAAAAAAAATATTTATGTAATAAAATATTTGCAAATTATTATTTTATAAGAACTAAAGTTCTTCGCTTTACTCGAAGGTAATTGCTACGAAGGCTTCTAATACGTGGTGATATAACCACCCCGTATCAAAGTTATACCATGAGCGCCATTGTGTAATTCATTGAGTATTGTAGGTAGCATCGCATTGACGTCTGACAGTAGTTTCGTAATATTTATTTTTGCAAATTACATACCGGTGAAAATTAAGGACAATTATAAAAAATAACTTAAATTAAAAACAGTTGAACTATAGTAAATACATTACACCTAATTAATACAAAACTACTTAATTATTCCAGAAATACATACAAACATACACACACACACACACACACATATATATATATATATATATATATATATATATATATATATATATATATATATATATATACATATAACGGGGAGGTCAATTAATTGTTGTTTACCTTTAAATAACGTTGTCGCACCAATCTTTTAAACAAAAGCTTATTCGTTACCCTTGACACCAGTGGGTAAGGCGTTCCATAGGAGAATAGCCTGAACTGTGAAGGAAGAATTAAAAATTTTGTTCTATATTTTGGAATATTAATTACTAACTTTAAGTGTGTTAGAAGGACAAAGGTTTCACGGCCGGAAAGTTGAAGTTATCTTTAAGATATGGCGGAGAATTAACATCATTTAAGATGAAAAAACTGGTCAAGTGCGTGTTGGGCCACGCACAATGTAGAGCTAGGGTTCCGTAGTTGCCCGTCACAATACGTGGGCTTTCTTGATAAAGAGAATAATAAGTGAGTCCGTGGTTTGATTTTGTGGTGCGTGGATTGTTTGTTCGCTATAACGACTAAAAGTGGGCCCAAATAGGAAGATCGTAATTGAAGGGCTTATTTTCCAATCAGCCTTATACGGAGTGGTATTCAAAAAAGATTTCAATATAATATTTGAGAGAAATTTTCGATTTTGGTAATAATAATGTATATAAGTCATTTTCATCATAAAATATTTATTCTTAACAGTTTACAATAACATTAATGCATCTAGTTTTAGATCATTTTCTATGGAGTTGTTACGAAATTTTTACTAATCCAAGTGCATTTTATAAGTTGGTCGACTATTACTCCATAACTTGCTTAGCTGCGATAGTTTTCCTTTTAACTTCATTATTGCATACCTTAAGCGAAAGCGCAAGGTATGTTCTACTATCGCCTAAAAATTAAGATTTCAACGTTTTATCGAATAAAATCGTATCTAGCAATCATATTATACATATAAATGATATAAAAAGCACATTGTTAGAAAGATAAATGATTGTTGAACTTATTAATATATTTTTTAAATCGATTAATTGCTATTTATATATTAAAAAAGGGGTTTTAGTGGTTTATGGTGTGGATTTATCAAGTCCGGAAGGCTTGTAAAATCTGTAACTTTTGAAAATATCAATTGTTTAACTCAATCTATTTTTTAATCTCTTCATCTATCATGTGGGAAGCCACTGAATGTAAATGGCAGTGTAATTTTGTTTTGTTTAGCCATAATTAATTTTATTCGGCTCCAAAATGGCGAAATTTTCGTTGATTTGGTAGCCTTGTATGTAAATTAATTATGTAAAGGGAGCTAAAGCCACAGAGTAGTTTACTTACTCACTCAGTTCGACGCACAGAGTACTTTTTATATACTGGTCAGTCGCCGTCGTGAGTGGACATTGTTTCGGATGTTTGCAGCGGATCAAGAAGATCGCTGTACAAATACACAATATTCGAATATCCAAATTTCTTAAATAACTGATTATAATAATAATAAGGTAATAGGTATAAATTTTTTCATCATGGGTGTCATTTTCATGGTTTTCGAGGGTGTTGAAGCCGATAGTGCTGTCGAAATGTATATCCAAGATGGCGGCTGCAATAGGTATCAATCTTTCATCATGAGTGTCATTTTCATGGTTTTCGAGAGAGTTGAAGCCGATAGGGTTGTCGAAATGTAAATCCAAGATAGCGGCTGCAATAGATATAAATTTTTTCATCATGGGTGTCATTTTCATGGGTTTCGAGGGTGTTGAAGCCGATAGTGCTGTCGAAATGTAAATCCAAGATGGCGGCTGAATTAGGTACCAATTTTTTCATCTTGGGTGTCATTTTCATGGTTTTCGAGGGTGTTGAAGCCGATAGTGCTGTCGAAATGTAAATCCAAGATGACGGCTGCACGAGGTATCAATTTGTCATCATGGGTGTCATTTTCATGGTTTTAGAGAGAGTTGAAGCCGATAGGGTTGTCGAAATGTAAATCCAAGGTGGCGGCTGCAATAGATATCAATTTATTCATCATGGGTGTCATTCTCATGGTTTTCGCGGGTGTTGAAGCCGATAGTGCTGTCGAAATGTAAATCCAAGGTGGCAGCTGCAATGGTTATCAATTTTTTCATGATGGGTGTAATTTTCATGGGTTTCGAGGGTGTTGAAGCCGATAGTGCTGTCGAAATGTATTTAAACTACTTTAAAATATTCCATATTAATCATGTTATACGTATTTTTTTATGCGCTTAAGGTATGCCCAATTGGATTTACCAATTATTTATATTCTACTATTGTGTATACATTTCACATTTCCAAAAACAGTGGTTTGGTTTGTAGAGGGGGATGACATGTGACTGTAATGAAAAATACCATTTTAAAGCTAAATATTTCACAAACGGACCCCTGAAGCGAAAAGATGTTATTCAAAACCCCCAATGAGTTTGAAAGACCTATCCAACGTTATCCCACATGAAGGAACAGACGGGTAAAAATCATTCTCCATTTACTTGTATGGGAAGTCCCAAAATAAAAAAGCTTTTAAGATTTTATTTCACAGATTTCTAGGCGTGATTAATATATATATAACTATGCCACATTACAGATTTGTAGCACCTGGGGTCTCTGAGAAAAATTGCGGGCGGAAACGGACGGACATTGTGAAATTATAAGGGTTCCTTGTTGTGTAACTACGGAACCCTAAACTGTGTCAATAAAATTCTGGAGCAACGTTTGACGTATAGTGAGCCATTTAATCTTAGAAAGATGGGCAGAGACATGGTTGTATTTACGTAAATTCAAAACAAATCTTATACAACTATTGAGAAGGCGCTTCAACTTGTTGCGAAGATTTTGCAATATCTCCGGATAGCATACATCAGCATAATCAATAATGGGAAGAATAAGGGAATTAACAAACATAAGCTTAGTTTTGAAGGGCAAGAAATTTTTCTGACGATACAGGGAACGCAGGGCGGCAACAACTTTACGCCTTATTTCAGATATTTGCAGACCCAGTTCATAGTTTGATCTACAACGTGTAACAAAAACCTTGTGGTTCCCTTTAAGGGCGTTATCAGATACAGTATTCAAACGTAAGGGAATAACTTTTTTTCAAAAAACATTAAACATTAAAAAAATTACATTTGAATTATAAAAAATTAATCTGTAAATTGTATGTGGTTTTGTTACCTCTGAGATGAGCATCTGTGAAGGGGGGGTCTTTCACAATCCTCTTATTCTCCGGATAATTCAGAGGCATGCAGAGGTAATAAAACCACATACAATTTGCAAATTATTTTTTTTTTAATTAAAATATATTGTTATGTTCAAGTTTTTTCAAAAAAAGTTATTTCTTTACTTTTGAATACTGACTCTGATAACGCACTTAACCGGAACCACAGGGTTTTTGTTACATGTTGTATATGCAAGTCGAGATTAACTATTGATTCATTGATAGGGATCGATATCCTATTGTAAACATTAGGTTCAAGGTTTCTATAGTAAATTTTAATCAGCATCCTTGAACTAGCTACAATCATCGCTTTGCATTTCAACGGATTTATATGACGGCTCCGTGGCGCAGTGGCTTAGTAATTGAGTTGCAGCGTTAAGGGCCGCGGGTTCGATCCCGGACGGAACAAGAATTTTTATGGCCAGCAAATAATTATTCCAAGTCTGGATGTTTGTCCTTGTGAAATTTATGTTTGTCAATTGCCCCTACCATACGGGAGAAAATCTTAGTGTAGAGGTTACGTTTTTTAAAAAAAGTAAAAAAAAAAATACCGAGATACAGTGCCTGTACGACCAAACTAGGATAGCATCAAGATCATCGTTCAGCAGTCTTATGACGTTATTGATGTCATAAATACTAGATTGTACGTATAGTTGAAGATCATCTGGATACAGATAGTGCGAACAGTTAATAACAGAAGATATGGAATTAATGAATAAAGAACACATTATAGGAGAAAGTATACCGCCTTGCGTCACAACAGATTCAATGTCAGCCCAGCGAGAGAACTGTTGTCCAAGGTGGACTGACTGCTGGTTGACCGCGAAGTTAAGGTGAGATCCACTTCAAGGCTGATGATGAAAATCTGAGATAGGTCAGAATGGAGAAGAGGACATCGTGATCGTGTCAAGAGGTGTTGAAAGCATTTGAAAAGTCGACAAGCACAATCACTGTAACTTGTGATCTTAATTAGTGCAGTGATGGTACTGTGACCAGACCGAAACCCTGATTGAAAAACATTCAATAGATTATTTTCTTTTATGAAAGCAGAGATTTGCTTATATACGAGTACATAGGCTTCAAGAACTTTGGACAGTACAATATGTGTTATTGCTAGGAAAAGGTAATTGAGGTATTCACTATAGTCTTGCTAATTTCATCATAATCAATAGCCTTGGAGTTAATAGCTAATAACGTCTTAGCAACATCATTTTGGATTACGGGAGAAAATTCAAAAAAGAGAATGGAGTGTGATCCCATAGAAGCGACAGAATGTACCGTTTGGGATTTAATACGAAGGTCAACAGAAACAATGACAGAAAAGTGACGATTAATGTCATCTTACTATCTCTACTAACGGAGGTTTAGTAATATCTAGGGATCCAAGGAATTTCCACATACCTGCGGTAAAAGTTATTAAGAATATTATCATTAATAGAATCAGGCGTTACTTTGCGGAAATCCATTATATAAAAGCTTTTAGAAAAATTACGACTTAGCGGTTAGTCGCCGTAGAGTCCATATCACCTGAGGATGCCTCGTGTAGAGGCGAAACACGTGTCGTATTATCGTCAGTGGTGTGTCTTGCCTAGTGTAGTGGTGTTGGGAGTAGCGGTGCTGCGATTAGTGGTGACGGAGATAGTGCACGCAATTGAGGGAGGGCGGGAGGTGCTCTTCAAACTAGGTAAGACACATCATTTTATTTTATAACGCGGATATTTGCAAAGTAAAATTTTTCTAAAAGCTTTTAAGAATATTATCGTAAATGTTTTGCGGCGTTTAGCGTTTCACACCATCTTGTTACATCTATTTCTTAAAACCTTAAAACCAGTCCAATTTTCCATTGTGCGTTGTTTCTTTAACTTCTGAAAAGCTCGGTTCCGTATCGCTATAGCCACCCTTACGCCCCTGTTCATCCAGGGTGCAGGAGGACGCTTTACTATTATTTGATGTACAGGAGCATGAACATTATATAATGAGAACAATACTATTAAGGACTGAGGTAATATTGTGAGATAATATTGTATGAATGTATCCCACCAAAAATATTCTGTAAAAAACTAGCCAAGTCTCGATGGAGCTGCTTGTTTATCTCTAAAAAGTAATGAAATCTAGTCAAAGTCGTGCCAAGTCTAAGGTTCCTTACTGCGATTTCTTTATTATTATAGTTAATGTTGTGTGACTTGGCCGTTGAAGGGTACACAAGGGTACAAAACCAGGTGCTACATGACACCATTGCACCAATCTGTCGCCAGAAACGCTACCTATTGACGATGGAAAATTGCCACTTGGAAAAAGTTGATTGAATAACCAGTCAATTGTAAGCTTGATAAAGTTGCGTTTACACGTAATGTTGCACGTAATTGTATTTACACGTAATGCTATATCTGTTGTAACTACCTATGTTTGTTAAGCGAGATAATAGCCCATACTGGTATTATTGGACGCTAGTGTCTCATTTTAGGCAGTTGTTGATTGTGGAACTCATGCATTCAGCATTGACAATGCTGTCTTCTGCTCTCTTCTTTTTGGAGCGTCAAATCGACCACCGATGTTACATGAAATAGACATACAGACGGACTTATATCAATGATTAGAAGTCCGCCTGTACTGGAAATAATTTTTATACTGTTTGTTTCAGGCTCGCCTATACAAAAGTATTATTGAAATACGCAGCTTTATCAAGCCTACAAATTGACTGGCTATTCAATCAACGTTTTCCAAGTGGCAATTTTCCATCTTTAATGGGTAGCGGTTCTGGCGACAGATTAGTGCAATGGTATGTATGCAATGTAGCACCTGGTTTTGTACCCTTGTGTACCCTTCAACGGCCAAGTCACACAACATTAACTATAATAATAAAGAAATCGCAGTAAGGAACCTTAGACTTGGCACGACTTTGACTAGATTTCATTACTTTTTAGAGATAAACAAGCAGCTCCATCGAGACTTGGCTAGTTTTTTTACAGAATTATTTTGGTAGGATTTCACTGCTTTTTGTAGAAATGTGGGCATATTGATTTATTTTATTAGATTTTCTTATTTGACAAAATTTTTTTTTCTTTTTAGGAGTAGTTTTTTTATTATTACAAATCTTTCTTTTCTTTTTTTCCGGTTCTGATTCTTGTACAGTAGCAACAGTTTTTAGTATTGCCCATTCGCGTTTATTATTTATTCTTTTAGACAGTTTAATTTCTGAAAGATCTGCGCGGTATTTACGCCTAAGCCGGTTCATATTCAGTGATCACTGAAGCTTGAGCTTTTATACTCTTTAAGTCAACATTTATGAGGTGCACCCCATGAATATTGGTTACTCGTGAAAGCGCCACGTAGGCTTGTCCATAAGAGAACATGGAGGTGCCAATGTCAATGAGGGCATTTTTAGACTTAGATCTTGGCTCTTGTGAATTGTTAGAGCATACGCCACACAGATTGGGAATTGTTCTCTGTACGCGTATTTTTTTATGTACCAATAGTAGAAGGGGGCATTACCATATCTCTAATACATCTGAGACCAGCTGAGGGTTCTTCATCAGATACTTCAGACCTTCGATTTTTGACATCAAATGAAGAGGCCCACCAAGTTGAATATTTTTTGTAAAGGCGGTCTGTCGATCTCTTCTAATAGTTTGGTTGGGCTCTTGTGTTTTCTAATCAGGGTCACCAGGTACTCCAGATCTTCGATTATCCTAGTTTTTATAGTTTTCTCTTTATGTGACCATTAAACCCTAACTCTGTACCAAATTTCAGCTCTCTGAGTTTATGGAAAGTATTAGTTCTATTTTGATGATCATGAGTGAGTGAGTGAGTGTCATAAATGCGAAACTTTGCTTTCGCTTAACTTCGGAACTAAATGACCTACAGACTTGGAATTTTGAATTTTAAGTATGTGATTATAGTTTACTGGATGACGAAAATTTCTGCGTTCTGGTCTTATCCGGAGGTTCTCAAATAGGGGCCCGAAAATGCGGCGAAATGGTTCCAGTAAAGGATGGTACGGCAATGTTTGCTTCGCGCTCGACTTGGCGGCGGCACTGCCGTGCCCCCCGATTAGTAACGTCAGTATTTAATAAGCCTATAATATTAATAATATTTTATTTTTAGTTCCTTTAAAAGTGTTGCCACGCATCTGTGTGAAGTTCTATTATGTGTGTATCTTCAAAGTTGGTTAAATAGCTAAATTCTATTATATTATATATATCGGTCTACATATATCCAGATATTGCATTGTACTTTATAAATTGTGAAGCAAGAGCGATGAAACTTTGTAGCTGTTTTGCTATTATTGACTCTAGAAACCTTAACTTTACACAGTTTTCGTCTAGTTTTCTAATGATCATATTTCGCCATTTATGTCAACTTTTCCTAAGTATTAAACTTTGGTCATGAGTATCTCGAATTTCTTTCAATTTATCGCAAGACCATAATTCAGGGCGATTTTCAGAGATTCTCTCATTCTTTTTAAGAATCCTATACAGGGTTTTAAGGTGAATCATCAACAAAGGTTATTAAATTTCCTCTGAGAATAATTTCTCTGAAAATAATCGTAGCTTATCGTTAGAAATACTTTAGGTATATCGACAGCCTAAAGGATGCTCGTAAAAATAAAAGCTATCTCTGAAGGGTCACAAATGAGGTGAATTTATAGAACAACAAATATGATATGGATTTTAGACATTCTTTAAATCAAATATGCTGCCGACTTCCTCTTGTTACTCCATCAAGTTGGAGGCCGTCGCCCTATACTTCGATTACAGTAAGTACGAGGCAGCCACATGAAAAAAATTATTTCCCATCGGTTGTCGATTCTTCGAGCTTTATGGCTGACCCATTGCCAATTTAGCTTACTAATCCATTAGGCTTGATCGATTACTCTCGTTTATTTATTAATTCTTTATTGCACCAAATATTTGTACAAAAGGCGAGCTTAATGCTATATGGCATTCTCTACCAGCTAACCTTGGGTAGAAGAAAGAGTGAGTTTGGGCAGTTAAGTTGTCATGATATAATTCTTTACAAATATATACATGCAACACATATATAAAATATACACACATATATAAAATATTTATAATTCATACACATATATAAATAAATACACACATTTATACATATATATCTCAATAAATGTATATATAAATAACTATAAACATATAAAGTATGTTGACTCAACTTTGTAGGCTACGGATATGCTCATATAGTTTTCTTTTAAAAATATTTTTGGAAGGTATTGTTCCCAGGTCAACAGGCAATTTGTTCCAGAGGGTAATGGAAGTAACTGTGAAAGAATTTGACATAAACCTAGAATGGTGGAGAGAAGTAGACAGGAATAAGCTGTGTGAAGAACGGAGATTGAGAGAATGAGTGTCACTACGGAATTGAAATATTTCTTTTAGATAAAGGGGTGAGGAAGGATCATTAAGAACTAAAAACAGAGTGGACAGGATTCGGAAACCTCTGCGCTGGCGTATGGTCAAGCACTTCAACTGAGAGCGAAACTGGTTCTACTGAAGATATTCTCATTTCTAAGTTTATCACGCATAGAAAACCCCAGAATAAACCTCTCCATAGCTCGCTGAGCAACCTTAAGTTTCCTCATAGAGCCAGCAGTGAAGGACGTCGTCTCAGACTTATATGTCAATACTAGCAATACGCACTGGTTGTACAATCTTCTTTTCTAGTTTTGAGTCATACGTGATGAAAAGATGTGTCGCACTCTTACGAACGATGCCCAGCCAAGTTGAATCCATCAATTGACCTCTCGGTCAAAGTTGGACTTACTTTGTCGGACAATTTGTAGTAGGTAAACATACCACTACCGGTATAGGCGACATGGACCTTACACATGATCTTTGTTTTGTCCATGTTAATTTTAAGACTAAGCCGTTGAGACACGCTTTTGATCATAGTGCTTAGGTTCTCAAAAATACTATCATAAATACTATATCGTCGGTAAATGAAAGGTGAGTGATGTACTCGCTATTGATGTTATGTGAACTAGGTAGTAACTGACAATCAAGATAAACGCCTAGATCACTCACCTCGGTAACCCTCTTCAGTAATATATTATTAATGCTGAAGTTATAAGGATAGGAATGTTTTCAATAAGAAATGTTAAAAATAATTTATTACGCATATAATGTCACTATTAAAATCACTCTGTAAATCAAGACAATCTTGAATAGATTTTACAACAATAAAAAATTTGGTATCATCAGCATTTAGTAAAACTTTCGTATAACGAAAGCAACTTAAAACGTCATTGATAAATATGTTGATCAACAAGGGACCAAGATGAGAGCCTTGAAGCACATGAGATGTGATAGGGACAAACAAAGATGTAAAGCCTTTAACAACCACAGCCTGAGACTGGTCTCTGAGGTAAGACGTGAGTCATAGAAAGAGATTGCCATGTATAATACCAAATTGCTCAATGTTCTTTTACAATAATGAGTGGGAAAATTTGTCAAAATATGTCACTAGATAAGGAAGGAACTAAAAAAGTCTGCTACAGGGATAAGTAAGTTCTTTACAAGAACGTTTCAAAAAAGCTGGATGGAGACTGGATGGAGATGGGATTTGTATGTCAACCGTGTAGTGGCGATATATGAATATCCACTACCCCATATAGCACAGTGAATGTCGTAAGAGATGACAGAGGGAAACTGAAACAGGAGATGGGCAATAGCATATTCTTGACGACAATTATAAGTTTAGGTAAAAGTTTCTTCATTATTTTTTTAACACTGACAACAATGAAGTACTCAAACTCAACACATGCCATTTCTACAGTTCGCTCAACAGAGAGGCTCACATTATCCTTACGTTCTTAACTTATTAATAATTTATTAGCTAATATTAAGGAGCCACCACGTAATTTTGCAACTGACCATCTGGTGTTTACTGAAATTAAAGATATTATAGTTATTATCTTTTAAGAATAGATCTGTCGTCGTATGTAAAGACTTTAATATCAATCTCCTTGAAACTTCTCCCATCAGTATTAAGTTAAGATCATTGCTCAAATCATACAACCTTGTTAATTTGTTCTTTGAGCCAACACGTATTGCAGGGCCTAGTGCAACTTGTATAGATAATATTTTTACTGATGGTGATCCCTTACACGGTTCGACAAAAATGAGATTCACTTCATTATGACGATCAGACGACAACTGTTCAGTGATGTCTCAGTGATCGCGAGGGTGAAAACCGGCAGCGATCCCCGAATGTTGAGAGGCACACTGAACCTAAACGTTAATTTGGAGAGGTCACGTCTAATGAAGTCAACGCTCCGTCTCCCTCGTGTTCTAATCCAAAGTCCCGAAACCTTTCAACACGAGCTACAAAACCGTTTTCAGTGCCTAGAAGATTGCAATGCAGTGGACGATATGAATGACAAGCTCGTGGAAATTGTCCATGCGGTCGGAGCTAAGTTTTGCAAGACCCGCCGCAGAAGAACACAAAACTCTCTGATTCCACTCTTAATCTCATGGCTGTTAGACGGGATATGAAGCTGCAGTCTTCAGTAGATTTGACAGCATACAGGCAACTGAACAGACAGATCTCCAAATGCATGCGGCGGGACTTACGCAACATTATTACTGCTCGTATTAAAGAAGCGATCGAGCGGAACCAGGGCTCCAAAGTCTTTGCTAGAGATCTGTCTGCCAGAAAGAGCCAACTGTCGATGCTGAAGACCGAGTGTGGCAGCGTCATTTCTGGGACACCTGAGATTTTGAGTGAGGTTGAGAGGTTCTACGGGCACGATCCAAGAGCGAGTCTTATCCGACACTATTCCGTTGATATCTCGAAAGTCAGTCTGAGCGAGATTAGAATAGCTCTCCGGCACCATAAAAACGGCAAGGTCCCAGGCGAGGATGGAATAACAGCGGAGCTTCTAAAACCGGGTGGAAAATTGGTACGTGAAGTCCTTCAGAAGCTCTTTAATTCCGTTTTCCATGGTGGCACTACACTGGAGGCGTGGAGCAGAAGTGCGGTGGTCTTGTTCTTCAAGAAAGAAGACAACGCTCTCTTGAAGAACTACAAACCGTTTTCCCTTCTAAGCCGCGTCTACGTGCTGTTTTCGAGAGTCATTACGAATCGTCTCGCGCGCAGACTTGACGACTTCCAGCCTCCCGAACAAGCCGGTTTCCGAAAGGGCTTTAGCACCATAGACCACTTACATACCCTACGGCAAATTGTACAGAAGTCCGAAGAGTACAATTTACCACTATGTCTGGCGTATGTGGACTATGAGAAAGCCTTTGATTCCGTCGAAATTTGGGCGGTGCTGCAGTCCCTTCAGCGGTGCCAAGTTGACTGTCGGTATATCGAAGTGCTGAAGTGTTTGTACAGTAGAGCTACGATGGCTATCCGAGTACAGAACCAGAGTACGAAACCTATCCAATTGTAGAGAGGTGTAAGACAGAGTGATGTTATATCCCCGAAACTCTTCACCGCTGCATTGGAAAATGTTTTCAAGCTTCTGGACTGGAAAGGATACGGTATTAACATCAATGGCGAGTACATCACTCACCTTAGATTTGCCGACGATATAGTCCTTATGACAGAATCGCTGGAGGACCTAAGCACTATGCTCAACGACCCAAATAGTGTCTCCCAACGGATAAGTCTTAAGATGAATATGGACAAAACAAAAGTCATGTGTATCGTCCACGTCACACTTATGCCGGTATTTGTTCGGGACACTAAGCTCGAAGTTGTTGACGAGTATGTTTACCTGGGACAAATAGTCCTACTAGGTAAGTCCGACTTCGACCGAGAGGACAATCGATGGATTCAACTCGGTTGGGCAGCGTTCGGGAAATTACGGCACATCTTCTCGTCAGGTATACCTCGAAACTTGAAAACAAGAATGTACAACCAGTGCGTGTTGCTGGTGATGACCTATGGTATTGAGACGTGGTCCTTCACTGCTGCCCGTATGAGGAAGCTCAAGGTCGCTCAGCGAGCTATGGAGAGGGCTATGCTCGGAGTTTCTCTGCCTGATAAACTTAGAAATGAGGATATCCGTAGTAGAACCAGAGTAACCGACGACCATAGCCCAACGGATTAGTAAGCTGAAGTGGCAATGGGCCGGCCATATAGCTCGAAGAACCGACAACTGTTGGGGAAAAAAGGTTTTCGAG
Source organism: Parnassius glacialis (assembly GCA_033319125.1). Classification (NCBI taxonomy): domain Eukaryota; kingdom Metazoa; phylum Arthropoda; class Insecta; order Lepidoptera; family Papilionidae; genus Parnassius; species Parnassius glacialis. The sequence continues at coordinate 33,421,465 of JAVANC010000005.1, read as the reverse complement.
TTTTTGTCTAGCCAAGTCTTTATATTTAAGAAATAACCTTAAGAATGCCTCTAATAAAATTAAAATGACTTTGAGTGTAATCTAAAGTGAAACTGGCAAAATAAAATTACACAACTCAAACTTTCAGATAAATTTTAACAGTATTTTGACGAAATCAGATCAAGACGTTGTAACGGCTTTTGAACAATTATATCGACATTCCGATCTTGACCACCAAGTCACTCAATTCCCCGCTGTTGTGGCCAAGTCATTATTTAAAGAAAATGTAAATGTCTGTAAAAAAGAATTTGCATTTCATAGAAAATTATCAGGTGACATTGTAAAATATTTCAAAACTATTGATATTAAGAAAACAGCAGGACTATGGGGAACTTCTGTTAAAGTTATTACATCTATAATAGATGCGATTGCACCCAACCTTGCTATCATTTTCAATGCTAGTATCGAATCTGGTGTGTTTTCAGATATATCTGAAAACACACCATATAATGAGACATAGTAAAGTTATACCTTTATTTAAATCTGGCAATATATTAAACCCCACTAATTTTAGACCTACTTCTGTACTTCCAACGTTTAGTAAAAATTTTGAAAAATCATTCTAGATCATATGTTAAGTTGTTTTTAATGTAAATAAATTACTCCATAACAATCAATTTGGATTTACAAGGGGTCGCTCGACAAATGAAGCTGGTGTTGAGCTAATCAAACATATTTTCTGTGCGTGGGCAAATTCTAAGGGTGCTTTGGGTATATTTTGTGATCTTTCCAAGGCTTTCGACTGTGTTCACCATAAGACATTTATCAGGAAGCTATATCATTATGGCGTAAACACATAGCGCTTAAACTTATTATGTCATACCTAAATAATAGAACGCAAACAGTTGTTATTATTGGATGCCGTTCTTCCGGATCGGTAGTATCTATCGGTGTTTCTCAGGGCTCAGTTCTTGATCCCTTTCTGTTCTTAGTTTATATTAATGACTTACCTTACTTCGTAGGAAATAACCATGATATAGTATTATTTGTTGATGATAGTTCGTTGATTTTCCGACTAAAAACGCAGTTATTGTAATATCACGAAGCAAATTATGCTATATCAAATGTGAATGATGAACGATAATAATAATAATAATAGATTTATTTATTTCCCACAATTTGATTGTAAACAGCTTAAAAAAATATACAAATGTTGTGCGGTGGACTGGTGTCTCAACTAGGTACAATCCTGTATTATGGATCACTAGGCCTCCACCCCTTGGATAAATACAATCTTTGTAGTATGAAAATACAAATAAGAGAGAAAGAATGCTATTGCATGTTTGTTTGTGTGTGTGTGTGTGTGTGTGTGTGTGTGTGTGTGTGTGTTTTTGTGTGTTTGTGTGACTGTGTGTTCTTTTTAGCCTACGCCAATGACTTGGGATCAGTTATTAGATTATAAGGATCTTAAACCACAAACCGAAATACTTATGTTGTTTAACATTACAAGAATTAGCAATTAACACTTAGCAAGTTTTCTGTCATATCATAATCCAGCGTCTCCAACCATTTGGAGACATTTCTTTTACAGGAGTTTTTGTTTGTGGGAAGAGATTTAACATTTTATTAAGTTTAATATATAAATAACCTCCCAAGAAAGTAAAAGATTTTTTGCGAAGCTCGAATGAGGTTTTATTTTACATATAGCATCCTTACGTCTTTTTCCTTTTAATATTGATGAATCATAAGGTAATAGAGAATGTTGCCTATTTACGGTGTATAAAATATAACGCTGTCGAAACGCGAGGACTTGACATTTTTTATATAGATCACGCGTTGGAAATATGTACGGAAGGGAACGTGATGTTTTTAGTAGAGCGCTTTGAGCTCTTTCCAGTTTTATGAGAATAGATTTGGATGTTCCTCCCTAAATTGTGATTCCGTAAATTAATATGGATTGGCATAGTGCTAAATATAACATTCTAATAATGTTCAAATTAGCTACGTTACGTAACCTCTTAAATATATACATTAATTTACGAGTTCTACTAGTAAGCATATCTATATGACTGTTAAAGCTTAGGTTAACAGTGGTAGAGCCACGCGGCAGCTTTTGCTGTCGCACGGATGGGCCAGCTCGAACCGGGGTTGTACCACGACCTCACAGAATACCAGCGTGAAGTAGAAGTTTACCTCTGCGTTTCGCTTGGTGAGTGCAGGTGGCCGGAGGCCCTTTTTACTGCAAATGAGGCATTCCATCTTAGTCCTCACGGGTGATAACGCATTTGCATTTTAATTCGCAAGCTGGATAGATGTAGATGTATATGGGCCACAGAACAACTTACCATCAGGTGGACTGTGTGCTCATTTGTCACCCTTATCCTGTAAAAAAGAAGGTTATTATCTAAGTAAATTCCTAAATATTTAATACTACTAACGGACTGGAATTTTAGACAGTTACAGTTTTCCTTCTCTTCGCTTAGGACAGAACAGTTGTGAGAAGTTATTGAAAGATTAATAGTTGGCATATTTCCTTTCTTATTAAATATTAGATACGTCGTTTTATCAACATTTAATGTCAGAACATTTTCATGTAACCATTGAGTAACTAAGTTAAAATCATTTTGTCCATAGCGGAAGAGATACTCATAACTGTCAACGCTAAAAACTAGAGCAGTGTCATCTGCGAATGATGTAATTAGACCATTTGGTGTCTGTAATTTACATAGGTCATTTATGTAGACAAGAAAGAGGCTAGGACCTACAATACTTCCCTGCGGTACACCGTAGGTAACAGGTAAATCCTTATTTATAATATTTCCTATCTTTATACGTTGAGTGCGGTTTATTAAATAGTCAGTAAAGAGTTTTAGTTGCGTACCCCTTTTTTGTTTTTTTTTTTTGCGGATGGAAAATCATCAAATGACGCCTTTCGCTCTGGGTGGAGCGGAAGGGAGTGTCAGACTTTTACTGACTAAAAACCATCCGTGTTCCTTCAGTGCCCTTACGTTCCGGAGCCGCGGTATCTCTTTCGAACAGCCCGCAGCCCCGGCAGGCGTCGGCCCTTGCGGGCCCCTTCACGCTGCTGACAGCTCTTTGAGGCGCGCGTGGAACAAAACGCGCCGTCGACACGGCCTGTCGTCGTTAGACGGACGGACGGCGAGCTACCCATTGCTCGCCGTCCACAGGCCCGCGCCTACGGTGGCCGGGGGCCACGACGTAGCCCCCGACGCCCGGGGCGTCTCCCGCGGCGGCCGGGAAGGAAAGCTGTTGCTCTTTCCTTCTCCCGCTCCGCCACCTCCTTCGCTAGCATCACTGCTTCGCAGAAGGTGGTGACGGCATCCCATTCCGTCTCGCTCCGGACCATGGCTTCGACCAGGGCCGGACGCGAGAGGTCGCCGCCGCCTATCGCCGCTACGAGGACACGGCGGTGCTCCGCCCAAGCAGGGCACACCTCCACGGTGTGCTCCACCGTGTCCTTAGTTGCGTACCCCTAACTCCAACCTTTTCAAGTTTCTTAATCAGAATTGGGATAGAGACCGTGTCTAATGCCTTAGCTAGATCTAGGAAAATTGCCATACACTTTTTGTTGTCAAGTTCTTTGAAAATATAGTTTGTAAAATCATGGGCCGCATCTGTTGTTGATAAACCAGATCTAACTCAGAACTGCGCCTTGGAAAAAATTAAATTCTTTTCAAGAAAACAGGTTACCCGGTTATTCATGATCTTTTCAAGAATCTTAGACATTGATGGTAAAATAGATATTGGTCGATAATTATTTACGCGGTCTCTAGCTCCATTCTTAAAAATAGGAAGGATTACAGATTTCTTAAAAGTAGAAGGAAATATGCCATTTGTTATGGCTATATTACAGACATGTGTTAAAGGATGTGCTATTATATATTTGTATAATTTTAATATGTTAGCACTGATATTATCCCACCCAACAGCATCGCTTTTTAGTGACATAATTAACCTTTCGACTTCTTTTATTTCAGTAGGCATTATTACTAAAGACCGGAAATTATTTACTATTTTGCTAGACGGCGAATCCTCGTCTTTTGACCTTCGCGTTTCTTTAAGTATATTCTCGGCAAGATTTTTTCCCACGTTTGCAAAGTATTAATGTGTTCAAAGTTAACATTTGGAACTGTACAGTTGGATATAAGTTCAGTTGCAGGTGTTTCTACTTTTTGTCTATTTGTTATATCATTAATGGTTTTCCATAATAATTTTGGATTACTTTTGGTCTCAATTAGCTCTTGTCCTTCGTATTCTCTCTTTATTTTTCTCAATAGTATAAGTATTAATAGTAGTAAGTATTACATAAGTTGCAATAATCGGTGTATGTTAATTTTAGAGTTTCGTTGGTAGGATTATTTTTTAGCTTTTTGTGAAGTTTATCTCTATTTCGCATACATCGTAGTAGACTTGGAGTGATCCACGGCTTTTTAATTCGGTTACGTTTAGAAAGAGTGATAACATAAGAATTGGATTCTATCGCCTGAGAGATGGATTCAATAAGATAGTTTGCAGCATAACTTTCATCACTGGATTCAAATAGCGGTTTGAAGTTAATGTTATTTAAACTTAATGCAAGACCGTTGTGATTAATATGCTAAACGGAACTTTTAAGATTTTCAGTTTTTGTTTGTTGATCAAGGTAAAATATTACAGTTTCGTGGTCAGTTAAGGTTGTTTGAGCTATATAAGTAAATGCATATAATTTGGTTTTTAAAAAACGTGATCGAGGCAATTTCCATAACGCCTAGATAAGGAATGTGCTAGAAGTAAGCCATGGTAAGCTGCTAGTTCTAGATATTCGCATGCATTTGCCTCTAAGTTATTACATTTAATATTTAAATTTATGTCCCCTGTTCAAATAAAAGTCGTGAATGTGGCAAATTTAGAGAGAATTTTATCCAATGAGTTTAAGAAAAGGGAGATATTTCTGAAGGAAGGAGGGCGATAACATCAGTATTAAGTTTTAATATAAGATAATTTACTTCAGAAAACTCTGGTTCCTCCATTACAACTGAGAAATAATTTTTAGTATACTTTTACAATGCCTTCATTTTGTGAACTGTTAGAGGTTGTCGCAAATGTACGATAACTATGCAATGAAGGTACGTTGGAATTAGCTTTTAGCCAGCATTTGGTCAAGACAATCACATCCCAGTTAATTTTTGATCTAGCCATGAGGGTTCCTAATCCAGATATATTTCGAGATATGCTACGAATATTTTGGTTCAAAATTTTTATGTAATGATTGGGGCTATTTATGAGGGACCGGCAGTCATTTATATCAATTTTAGCAAATTTTGATACGAAAAAGGAGTCAATATTTCTTTGTAAATTTGTTATTTGATTCGCAGCGAATATTTATATATTATACTAGCTTGCCAGGCAGACGTTGTTCTGCCCTTTCCAACGACCCTTCCTATAAAAATCCTTAAATTCGCAATAAAAAATTTTGAGGGCCATTTTTCGGGATAAAAACTATCCTATCTCTCAAGTTGGACCAAAATGCACACAGTGTGCAAGATTTCATTGAAATCAATTCAGTAGTTTAGCAGTCCATCGCGGACAAACAACGTGACATGTAATTTTTATATATAAAGACTGTGCGTCATCGTCAGATAATAAGTTAAGCTAGATTTTATAGACATTTATAGACATCCTATAAATGTTGTATGTTCTCAAGTTATTATAAACAGTAAGAGTAATTAAGATCTTGTTTAAGTAAGATATTATGCATTTTAATATTTTGTACTCATTCAACTCAAGCCAAGAAGTAGGCAGTATGTAGCGCAGGAAATCACTTGTATGATTATTAATGTTAGTGCGTAAAGGTTTGTGTGTAAATAGTGTTATTGTAAAATTTTGTTCATAATAATATCTTAAGTAAAGAAATTAACAAACTAAATAAGTTTAATAGTTTAAGTAGGTTAATTAAAAGTAATAGGTAACAAAAGTAAAATATTGTAAAGTTATAATAACTAATGTATGTTAGTCATTTTTCTTTTTCCAGCTTAATAAAATCAAGCTCTGAATAAATTCTAGTGCAAAGGTCGCCGTCATTCTTCCGTCAAGCCCGCCAAGTATACCTGGCCATAGGATATCCAGCTATATTTAAATTTGTTTTTCGTAGCAAATCCTTTAGCCGAAACAAATAGTTTTCTAGTTCTACTGGTAAGATTTTCAGATATATATATACAGGTGTTTTTACTCCATGAAAACCCAAGTGCGTAGTATTGAGTTTGTTATCCTTACTTTGTTTCCTATTAAATAAAATGACCGACTTTAACAATGTATCCTAAAAATAATAAAACGAAATGTATTAAATGCACTACACCTAATGTTAAAACAGGTGAATATCAATGTGCTTTTAAATGGGGAGGAGCTGGGCTATCTAAGTATTATGTACCTATATTGAATAAAAAATATTCTATTCTATTCTTAAACTATTATTTGATATTTGCGTGTTTTAAGATACCAAATCCCGTTTATGCAAATTTTCATTTTGTTATTAATAAAATTTACGTAGGTAGGTTTAAAGGGTATAGGGAGCTTGTTTATTTATCGGCTATGAGGCATACAACGTGGTAGAGACATGCTGCAGCTATATTAGTAGTATAGTTATAGCACGAATGGGTCGGCTTGACGGGGGAAGGACCACGCTCTCACGGAATACCAGCGTAAAATAGCAGCTTAATGCTGCTGTGTTTCGTACGGTGAGTGTAGAGAACCGGAGACCCATTTAACTGGAAAAGAGGCATTCCATCTTAGTCCTCACGGGTGACGACGCATCTGCATTTTGATTCCTTATTGAGGATAAATGTAGATGTCTATGGGTCACAGCAACCACTTACCATCAGGTGGACTGTGTGCTCATTTGTTACCCAATCCTATAAAAAAATACAATCTTCGCGACAACGCATCTGTACGCTTCTTTGTAAAAAGTTCGTTGCAGGTGGCATGTGGTCGGTCCTTGAACTGCGGTTGCCATTTAAAATCAGGTGGATTGTAGATTTCTTTATCATTTCAATGTTATAAAAATAAATATCTCATTATATCAAAATATTTTTGAAGCTCACTGCGGGATATTTATTATCATCATTCATCACACATTCATCACATCAACAGCCCGTAAAAGTCTTCTGCTGAATGAAGCTTTTCCATTTTAGAAAAGATTTGCCTTAATCGTCTAGCTAGACCGGCGGATTGACTATCGTAGTGCCAGATGTCTAGCATCTGTGGCACTGCTCCCCGTCACCGGTCTGGGTATTTACGTCTACGTAAACTAGATAGTAATTCAACCAGTAGTCTAATGGCAAGGTGTGGTACCGCGAACTCAAAAGGTTGTGAGTTCGAAACTGAATTTTTTTGCCGTGGTATTATGCCAAGAACGCTGGCAGCGTTTAATCGCTGAATGGATATACTTAGGCTTTGAGCGAAAAAACAACTAGCCCTCTTATCACCAACAGCGACGATCAGTCGCGGTTACATTTCCTTTTGGAACTTCAACGCGCGTAGACCCCACGGACCGATAGTTTCTACAGCAAATGGCTCAAATAAATAGTAATCAGAGACTCATATTTGTGCCACTTACTTAGTTGAGCTGCTTCTGATGCTGCCCTGGCTCTAAACGAGGTACCCCTGAGATGATAGGCTGCCAAAGTATCTACGCAAGTAGCATCCCACTCTAGGGCCTTACCTCCCTCCCAAAGGACCAATGTCATACCGTCAGGTCTTTACCATCGTCTCTAAATCCATAAGGGTATAAAACCGAGGGAACATTCCCAGAGACAAGAGCTCTTCGGATGACATTGTTCTAAGAACCGTGCCGCGAAAACCTACCAGCACTTTTCTTACATGAAAGTCCGTGGAGCCCAAATTTGTCGACGCTGCTATAACACTTATGCGTTTAATTATAAAAAATATTTATCACATTATTTATTATTACATAAATTTTTTGGTTGATATAGCCACAAAGACTGCCAAATTAAGATTACGGTTAAATGGTCAGTGATTGTACATATTCTCTCGATAGAGAATAGCATGGTATGCTCGCAATATCCAGACTTTTTTATTATATACAAATGATAAAATGTATGTAAGAAATTACCACTTACTACGGAGAATAAACTCCTAAAATAAATTTATTGAATATATATTATATTATAATTATGCTTTCAACCTTTTAAATAAACCTAGCAAGCTAACAGCATAGCAAAGTCGCGAAGCAATCAGCTTTGTAGCGGTTTCTAACGGAAAAAAAATTCAAAATAGGAGGTTCAGATGCCTGGGTGATCAGTAATCGATTGCTGAAAACAGAATTTGAAAATTCGAAACCGTTCTCGAGATAATCGTGGGACAGACGGACAGACGTACGGACGGACGGACAGACGGACAGACGGACAGACGGACAGACATCGTGAAATCAATAAGTGTCTTCGCAAGCTTCGCCACTTAATAAGCCTGCCTTTTAAGCTTTTTATTTTTTTAATGTATGAAATAATTTGCTTTTACCTAGTTCCTTCCCATTTTTCCATGTTTTATTTTATATTGGATAGCTGTAAGCAGTAATTGAATTGTTAGAATATTCAATCTCGTTTTATGGGGCGATAAAATTTTTACTGTTACTAATTCTGTTCTCAATCTATTGAAACATTTTTATCAATATTTTTAAAGGATATTTTGCTTTATTTTAGTTATAATATAAATATTTTAGATAACACACATATACAGCTGGTCTTTCACAAGATAAACAAGCTGGTACATTGCTACAAGCATAAAGTTTTTGCTAGGCATTTTCTAAGTTAACTTATTTCTTAATTAATTTTAACGTTTTAACACATTTTATTTTGTTTAGCTTTTAGCAGTAATGAGTTAGCACTTAATGTGATAATGACTACTGCAACCCATGAACATCTGCATCAAACTTCAAACTCAACTTCATATATAGTAGAGATGGCTACAGATACGCTGTAACGCGACTGACTGAGAAATAAGAAGGAATGCTTACAGCCAGTAATCATACTGACTCTCCCTTATTAAGACCGGATTAGAGTAGTACAGGCCCTAATAGGTATAAGACCTACGTTTTCAGGAAATTTAAGAATGATTGTTATAAGTAAAATTTATAGCTTCTATTATCAAAAATATTTTGTTGATTTATTTTTACTTCATATGCACAAACGATACCCTTTTGAGTAGTCTTAGGAATATACGACTATCACAAGATCCAGCAACTAGAAAGTCGTTTATATAGGTGAATTAAAATTTACATACCCCATTTTTTCACTTTTATGGATGAATTATTTTACTTAAATCAGTAGTCACCGAGAAATAAGGTGAACGTACACAAAAAACATACGCGTCGAATATAAAATCCTCTCGTTTTTTGATCTCGTTTAAAATAAATTACATAAAATTCTTCCAACGCTCTAGATATTAAATTGTTCGAGATTATGCCAGTTTCATATCAAACGAAAGGTACAGGTAATATAAACATTATTTTTTGCAATGTCTTTAGTATTTTCGACATGCCAAGGCGTGAAAAAGTATTCAGTTGCCCATAAGTCAGCTATATTTAGAAAAACTATTCATCTTCGTCAATTTAAAAAATAAAGTTGGCTAAAAATAAAAACGTATATTTATAAAGCACCTACTTAAAAATCCTTTAAGAAAGCTCCAAAATTTGTTTAACATTATTAAAGGTTTAATAATTAATAAATGCACACTTATTTATGTATGAAATTTAATGATTATTAATCTTAAATCCTTATAATTATTAATAAACTGACCAAGTAAAAATATTAAATTATACGGGGTTATTTTGCAATAACCGGCCAAATTTACAGGGGTACTTCAGAATAAGTAATATAAGCGAATGGTGGAGAAAATAAACAAGAAAAAACTGAAACATTTTATCCTTTATATCCAAAATTCGTGGAAATACATTATTTTTATTGATTTTCATCCATAAATATGAAGCGCACATTTGTAAGGGAGTATTGAGTTCGAAAGCAGTCGGTGGAATTTGGTGCTATTGCTCGGTTACAGATTTAGGTATCTAATAACTGTTGTTTTGACTCAGTAAAGACAAACGCGTCTCTCTAATCTTTCCCTACCGTTACACCGCTAGGTACGGTCACCTGGCAGTCCGATAGTGTTGACTTGACAAGGACCTCATTTTGTACCGAGTGTTCTATTTTTAAATTTTCGCAGGTAGTATTACTTGTCATTTAGATTATATTAAATTGAGTCTAAATTAAAAAATAAATAAATTGAGTTTAAATTGAGAGAAAAAGAAAGAGTGACAAAGCAAATTTATGTTGCAGAGGTGAATGGCAGAGTCCGGAAGGGTCGCCCTAGGCGAAAGTTTATCGACCAAATTGGCGATATATTGAAAATGGGCCAAATTAAGAGTACCTTTAACCGACGGGCGTGTATAGGTATATGGATGTGGAAGAAGCGAGAGAGGTTTGTCAGGATCGTGCCAAATGGAATTCCATAGTCTCTGCCTACCCCTCTGGGTGACAGGCGTGAGTGTTTATGTTTATGTATGTTTTAAATTGAGTCTTTACCCTGTTTGCAAAGACAAGGAAATAAGATGCGGGCACCACCCAATCGGAGTACAATTTTGGCAGCAAACCAAATGCTATTAGACTTTGGACAGTTCACCAATCCGTCACATGGAAGTGCTCGAGGTGGTCATTCAGTAATAAGCCCGGCTATCGAAAACACAGTGATCGAGTTTTTCTAGCGAAACCCCCGCGCTAGCACCAATGACTGCATCTTCGACAAATTAGCCACTATTACGTGTGGAAACTACTGAATCCTTCTAGATATCACTCATTTCATTACCAACGTGTGCAAGCACTGTATAATAACGATTTTCCATCTCGAAAACATTTTTGTAAATGGTTTTTGTCAAATATTGATAGTATTAACATTATTTGGACTGACAAAGCCCTATTTACGCATGTAGGGCTTTATAATAGTCGTAACTAACATTACTAGACAGTGTGTCACACACACACTATAAAATAAAGTAGTCATCAAGTGTGATTTAGTGTGAATTTTTGATAACATAATTAAGGGCCCGTTCTTCATTGAAAGACGATTAATGGGTGGTAATTATTTAGACATGTTACAAGATGCTATTCAAGATTTACTCGACGATATACCTCTAGTGTTAAGTACTTACTGAATAAAATTTATTTCCGAGACGACGGTGGACCTTACACTATTAGACTTTTATTTATGGGTTGAAATAAAGAGACGTGTTTACGTCGAAGAGGCCCAAAGAAGTGACAGCTCCGCAGCAAAATAATTGCTACATGTAATTTTTCACATTAATTATATGACACATGTAATTAATGTGAAAAATAATTTTAGGAAACGTGCTCAACTATGCTTTTCAGAAACGGACTCCATTTTGAACACCTATCAAAATAACAGTAAGTTAGTTTTATTTTAATTAATTGCATATTTAAGATATAAAAATTTCTTTGTTGTAAATAGTTATTCGTTTTGAATTTTTAATAGTTGTAAGTAATTGATTCCAGTTTTTAAATACGCCATAATTTGTGTCAGTTTTGAATATTGAATATTGAACAGCGTACGCGCCGACGCTATGTCGTATCGGTAGAGGTCGGCAATGCTCGGCAGCCATCCGGTCCGGGCGCCTTCGTTTTTACCGGCCAGCCAGTCTGCCATTTTTTTAATTTTATTTATTATGAGAGTTCTAAGCCTGTTTAAAGTATGAAGGGAAAATTGGAATCATAATTCGCGTCATAGTTGTTAACTTGGTAGCGAGAATTTCATTGAAGAAGTAAATAGTAGGCAAAAGCTCAGTGCATTGACTCGTACAAACACAAACGCGCGTTGTTGTTGCCCATAAACTACATTCAATTTCGGATATTTTTAAATAAATGTAGAAATCTTATTTATGCATATTTTTAAAAACTGTAAAAAATGTATATCGGTGTAGTGTGTATCTTTGAAAAATAACCTTGTATACAATGCTTTTATAATTGTTTTACTCATTGTTATGAATTTTATTAATAAACTGAGAAATGGGAGGGAACTGATTTAAAATTAATGATATTTTAAATTAAAAACTTTAAAACAGCTTCCAAACAATTTGCTTTCCCTAAATTTTTTGTAAATGGATTTTTTGAATTAATGTTGAGTTTTACTTTCACTTACAGTGTACAAGATTTACATGTATGTAACATTTCCGTTTTCATGATTTCTAAAAGAGCATTATGGAAGACCTTCAGTGTGTAGAAGCAGTTAAATGTACCTTATACAGCAGAAGCAAATAATTTATAGTAATGTAGTTTACTGTAACTTTGGAATAACCTCGAGATCACTTTAATGTGATTAATAACACGATCCCTACTTACTAGTGAAACTTGCTTTGAAGTCAAAGGTCACCCTGAGAAAATATTTGCAGACACTGGTAGCGCAGTATCTAGAATAATTTAATATTTTCTACTACAAATTTTTTTTTAGTATTTTTTGAATCCGATAATGTAAAACTCTTTTAAAATTTATTTACTGGAATATTTTTACACAATCCCCGGTTAGTAGTTTACTCAATCATAATCTTTATCATACACATTTATTTGAAAATAAAATAAATGAAATTTGAAAGACTACACAAAAGTTTATTTTGTGGTGTACTGATGACACTGCGATGTTTTCTGTAACCATTTAAAATTTTAATTTTTTTTTAAATAAAGGGTCTAACTAACTTACAGTCAACTTGTGGGTAGTTAATAAGAGGCTCTGCAGTTTTTGTACACTGGTTTTAAAAACGACGAAGGAAAACAAAGCAGGGGATTTGCAGCAGCATCTTCCTCATAACTACAAAAAATATATAAAAAATGCGGTTGCGAATTCGCCTGCCAAGTGAGATTTTGTTTTCGATGATTCTTTTTTTATTTGAAAGCCGTTGCTTTTTATGTAGTCCCATATAAATTGATCAAGGTCTGACCAATAGTTTTTAGTAATTCTTAATAATTTATACTGAAGTCGGTAGTGCAAAATTTTTAAATTTAAATTAATCTAAATAAAACTAATATTACGGATTTTATCGCGTATATTAACTTATTTTTATCTTCCCGACGTTTCGGGTGCTTTCCAGCACCCGTGGTCACGTACGTAATACCATCATGTGCCAAACCACCGAGATTGTATGGGTTACCGAAAATACACAAACCAAACGCTCCACTACGTCCTATAGTAAGCCAGATCGATTCACCAACTTATAAGTTGGCTCAACACTTGGCAAAAATACTGTCACTACTAAGAGGACATACCAGAGCACACACAAAGGATTCATACCATTTTGTTAGTGAGATAAAAGACCTACATCTCGCTGACAATGAAACTATGGTCAGTTTTGATGTTCAGTCACTATTCACATGCCTACCTATTGAAGACTGCATCTCAATTGTTACTAGAAAGCTAGAAGATAACAACATGCCCACAGAATATGCAGTATTACTCAAACACTGCCTTACATCTGGCTATTTATTGTGGAAAGAAGAGTTCTACATGCAAGTAGATGGAGTGGCAATGGGCTCACCTGTATCTCCCGTAGTCGCCGACATATTCATGGAGGACTTTGAGAAGAAAGCCCTTCTTACTGCTCCTGTAAATCCAAGATTCTACAAGCGGTATGTAGACGATACTTTCACAATTTTACCATCTGACAAAGTAACTGCATTTTTAAACCACCTTAATTCCATAAACCCTAAAATACAATTCACAATAGAGTAAGAGGCAAACAATACTATAGCTTTCCTAGATGTTTTAGTCATCCGTAATCCTGATAACACTATTGGTCATACTGTGTACAGAAAAAATACCCATACCAACCGATATTTAAATGGTGATTCGCATCATCATCCTTCACAGTTAGCTACCGTGGGAAAATCTTTGTTTTAGAGAGCACGAGGGATCTGTGACAGAAAACATCTGGCCGCCGAGCTTCAGCACGTTGAGCAAGTACTGCAAGACAACAAGCTTCGGGTCTCGCGCCTACGTCACAGTGACCGAGTGAAGCCAGCCACAGTCGAGCGTGTGCCTGCTGTATTACCCTATGTCAGAGGAGTCACAGACAAGGTTGGCTACATCTTGAAGCGAGCTTCCGTTAAAACATACTTCAAGCCGCTGAAGAAGATTGGTCAATTTTTACCGCCAAGTGTCATATCCCTCTACAAGATGCAGGAGTGTACAAGCTGGATTGTGAATGTGGTCTCTCGTACATAGTACAAACAAAAAGATCTATTAAAACCTGCGTTAAAGAACATATAGCTGACGTGAAGCACCGACGTATCGGGAAGTCTGCAGTTTGTGAACATGTTCAAGATCGGCCCCGCCATTACATTAGATTTGATAGACCACAAATCCTCGCAAAAGAACACCGATTTCTCCCAAGGATGATTCGTTTTTTAATTTCAATAGCCTCGCTATTGAAATTAAAAAACATCCTAATTTCAATAGAGAAGATGGATGGGTGCTGCTATCTGCTTGGGATCCCATAATTACTAAAATCAAATCCAAACCCAAGTATACCACTGCTAGACCTCAAGATACTGTAAGCTCATTCTGCGTAAATCGAACCAAAATTTAATATTAAAAAACTGAAGGTAGCCGGGCTAACTATGACAGCAGGACGTCAAACACCTCAGTCCCCCGTGACCACGGGTGCTGGAAAGCACCCGAAACGTCGGGAAGATAAAAATAAGTTAATATACGCGATAGAATCCGTAAAATTAGTTTTATTTAAATGTGTAGTGTTCGCGTAAATATAAGAAATCATTAAATTAATCTGCATGAAAAGTAGCACAAAATGTCAATTTGATGATGTTGAAATTTATTATTTAAATGTCCTTATATCAAAAGTTAATATTAAAGACTTAAAAGAAATAAATCCTAATAAAATGTGTCTTAGTAGAAGAAATATAAAAGTTATTTACGATCGTATATTATTACAAAAAGTTATTAAACGAAATTATGCGAAGCAGAATTTCATAGGGTTACATAAATCTCTCTCTCTCTCTCTCTGACCTAGGTATGTTTGATAATAATAAAGCCTGTATTGTAACTAGCATGTTAGAACAGTTTTAATAAATGAAAATAAAAATGTGCACATTAAGTAATTAAAATTACTATAAAGAATAAGTTTTAATTTCAAGAAATTGTATTAACAACCTTTCTTCTCATGATGTTTGTTGTACCCTAGTTTGTAAGAATGCTAAGCCTCTTACGTTATGTGCAAAACTACTGCGGGACAAATATAATTAAAAAAATTAAATATATGATATTTGTAGTTCACATGTTTGTAGTAGTAGTAATCATGTTTAATGTCCATGTCCCACCTATGCCGGTAGTTGTTGGGAGCACTAAGCTCGAAATTGCTGACGACTATGTTTACCTGGGACAAATAGTCCGACTAGGTAAGTCCAACTTCGACCGAGAGGTCAATCGACGGATTCAACTCAGTTGGGCAGCGTTCGGGAAATTATGGCACATCTTCTCGTCAGGTATACTTCAAAACTTGAAAACGAGACTGTACAACCAGTGCGTGTTGCCAGTGATGGCCCATGGAACTAAGACGTGGTTCTTCACTACTGGCCGGATGAGGAAACTCAAGGTTGCTCAGCGAGCTATGGAGAGGGCTATGCTCGAGGTGTCTTTCCGTGACAAACTTAGAAATGAGGATATCTAGTAGAACCAGAGTGACCGACATAGCGCAAAGGATTAGTAAGCTGAAGTGGCAATGGGCCGGCTATATAGCTCGAAGAACCGATAACCGATGGGGAAAAAAGGTTCTCGAGTGGCGACCTTTTACCGGAGAACGAAGTGTAGGGCGTCCTCCCACTAGATGAAGAGACCTCCTGGTAAGATATGCAGGAAGTCGATGGATGCAGGTGGCTCATACCCTGCTTTGTGGCATTCCTTGGGAGAGGCCTATGTTCAGCAGTGGACTTGTGAAGGGCTGTAATGATGATGGTGATGATATTTGTATTTTGCTTGTCACTTCGATATTTACCTCCACCATCGAGCATGTGATAAAACAGGGCTTCAAATAGTAATCAACAATTTTGTTGTTGCCGGCGGGGATCGAACCAGGATATTTCGCGTTTACGGCGAGCGCTTAGCCCCTAAGCTATCATTTGGCTGGGTTTCTTGTTAGTCCTTCCCAGACAGAAGAGTTTTCCGAACCAGTGGTAAATTAACTATAAAGGTGTCTTTCAATAAGTATTATTTAAACCTATATTGAATAAAAAAGTTTCTGTATCTGTTATAGAATATAATATGTTAGCCCCATTAATAACATTGTTGTAATATGTGAGTAACATGTTGTGGTAAGTGGCGATGCAGCGGAAGGTGGTGAAGCGCATTGACTTAACAAAAGCCTTTTCACTCTTGTCTTGAAGACACCCACATTGTAATCGGATGGAAAGACAGTTGTTGGCAACTGATTCCACTCCTTTGATTTGCGTTTGTTCGAGACCGGTGAGATTCATTTTAACCAGGTTCGGGTCACAAATAAGCCTCTTAGCACGCCTTTCCATTGAGTTCAAAGCTACTAGGTGCGATTTTGCAGCATCAGTTCATATATGGCAGCCATACTCCATGCAAGACCGGACTTGTTCTTTATATAGAGTAAGCAGATCTGTCGACGGGAAGTACCACCGAAGCTTTTCAAGGGTTCCTAGATTCCTTGCATCTTTTTTCCTAGTTTTAGCCTTGGACTCTATGAATTGCACGAATTTCAGGTTTGAGGAAATCTCAACCCTCAACAACTGAAGGTGGTCGGTGAATTCCAGTGATTCATTTAGAAAAGGAAAAGCCCAGGTGAGCTGGCTACTTTTTCAGTGAAGAGACATGCTTGTGTTTTGGAGGCGTTGAATTTTACAAGATTGGCATCGACAAATTTGGATAATGCCTATAGTGTGAGTTGGATTTACATGTTCAACCGTAGCTTCTCTTTCGGCTTGGATTTGACCCAAACTAGCCCGAGATTCAGTTGGTATCTTTCCACAGCTGTGCTGTCGTTTGCATACCCATAGATACTGGGCATAAGTAGATCTTAAGTATGCTAAGGAACTCCAGATTTGTCGCCATAGGACCGGATGAGCAGCCATGGACGACGACTCGGAAAGACAGTTTACTCAGAAAGTCCTTCACTCAGTCAATCAAGCCACTTGTGAGGGGGCTATGACTTTGACTGAGTGAAGAAAGAGAAGCCGTACGCTTGAAGCTTATCCAAAAGTGTTCAAAATCTTTGGTATCATATATTATTTTTAATTTAATATATTTATAACATATTATGTATACGTTTTAGCTTTGGCCCTCCTTCCCCATATAATTTGTAACTATGCCAACTCTAGCGCAATATGCTTAATAAGTTTTCTCTTTACGTATTATTTATATATAGATTTGGACTTTACTAGACCTAGTTTTATTCAAATGTAACCGCCCAAAACACAGTGTAGTGGCGGTGTAAGAATATCCACTACCTCATATCATTCCGTGAGTATCGTAAGAGGCGACAGAGGGAAACAAATTAGGAGTTGGGTAGCAGGGTCTTCTTTAAAACAATAAAATAAATGATATAAAAAACTGCGGTTGCAACCCGCCTGCCATGCGCGGCAGCTATGGCAAGTATCCCCTTTTTATCATAATCCTCTATTTAAGATTTATAAGCGGGGAGCGGTCTTTCTTATAACAAAAAACTAAATGAAATAAAAAAAAAACTGCGGCTTCCAACCCTTACAAGGGGGTATTTGCCGCCATGGGCATGCAACTTAGAACATTATTTTACGAACAAAATGATACGTTTTATGTGCTTCCATCTACATTCCGAAGTGCTAGGATAGACTTATTTTAATCTCACTAGAGGGCACACTTATATATTAAGTCTACGCAATCATGCGCACTACGCAGTTAGTAGCGGTCACTGGTAGTTACGCTTAAATTGTTATTAATATTTATTGAACATTATTTATTTTTAGAAAATGACGTTTAATCCGTGTTTTCAGGCAATGGAAAACTGCTAAAATATCAATAGAATACTATAATGTAGGTAAATTTCACCACTACGTAAAAGGTTACCCACCTGAGCTATTATAAGCTCAGGTGGGTAACCGGGCGGTCCCGAAACCAAAAGACACCGGTTCGAGTCCAGCAGATCTGTTTATTTTTCCCTTTTTTTCAAGTTCCTTCTTTTGTAAGAATTAAGCGCCATCTATTTGCCAAAGCACGACACTAACGAAAATTAAATTTGAGTTGCGCATCTATATTTAGTATATATACAGTAATCTATGTTTGCCACGCTAGGCCCTTATTAGATAATTTATGGAAGAGGCCTATGTTCAGCAGTGGACTTTTAATAGGCTGTAATGGTTACGTTCACGGCCGAGAGCTGATGCGGCCTTGGACTGACCATATAGTTTGAGAATCGGCAAATATGGGGATAAAATGATCTCTAGCAGCAGCCTCGTAACGGTAGACGAAGTGTAAGGCAGCCCCCTACTAGATGGAGTGACAACCGGGAAAACATGCAGCAAATCGGTGGATACAGTGGCTCTCGAACGTGCTTACCATGTTATGGCCACGTTCAGCCACGCTCAGACCATGTTCAGCAGTTGAATTGTGACGGACTGAAGTTATGATAATGTAAATTGATATTAATAATAAAGTTGGTAAAAATTTATTTGCTTATATCTAACAAATTTTTACCAACTTGAATATAATGGATTTCCGCAAAGTAACACCTGATTCTGTCAATTATCTTATATTAATAATTTTTACTTCTGCCGTTTCAAGGGTCATTGGCATTAACTTTTTTAACAAATGTTAAACGTACGTATTCGTAGAGTTAAGCGTATATTATATACATATTCTGATTAAAGCAAGAGGGGCGAGATCGCTTGAATTTTTGATTGCTTAATTTAGAATCCACCGTAACAAGTTTAATACTTAATTATCATTAGGACTGTAATTGAAATTAAGAACTGTTGCTTTTTTTTACAAGTAACTTAAATATTTATAATTTGTATCGTGATAGCTCGTAGTAGCATAGTAGTAAACAAAATTCATCCGTATGTCGCCCCTGTACCTAATGAAATAAGGATATTTATTTCATTGGGTAATTTTATGATATATATCTAATGAAATTATACGTATATATATAATAGCATATTATATCTTATGAAATATTTGTAAATTATTATTTGACTAGATTTGAAAATTGTTCGCTTGACTCGAAGAGCATTGCCACCAAGATTTAACGTCTAATATGTGGTGATAATATGAACAACCCGTAAAATATACAATAAGATGCGAAGTATCCACTAAGTAGTCTGTGTACGATAAGAATAAGATGGGCACAGTTTCTTTCTGAACACAACACAAAATTAAAAAAACTGCAGTTAGCAACCCTATTGCCAAACGTGGCAAATGTGGCAGGATCTCCCCTATGAAGCCACTATATTTAGGAGAGGTCTATGTACAGCAGTGGACTTTTATAGGCCGTTATGGATGGAAAATGGAGGGATGTGTATACTCGTATTGTATTGTATTGTTAACTTTTATTATTATGTCTGATGAAGAATACAGATACAAAAATAATACAGATGGTTAGCGCAGAAACTTCTTTTTAATATAAGTGAGGGTAATATTCAAATAATTAAGAGCCTTACGCATTTAAACAGAAATAAATTAAGCAAAGTATTATTGAAATCCTCTCAAAAAATCAATATTAACTGAGTCATAAACACATTAATGGTACACGTATACATTGTTTGATTACTTTATTATTATTATGGGGTATTTGAATAGTTTTCTCATCTGGCTGGGCTAAACAAATATATAAATGGAAATGATAAATATAAATATATTATTATAGTGAAATAAGTACATAAAGAATACGTAAATAAATAAAAAGCCAACCAGATGGAAGCCCTTGGGAGGGGTGACCAAACGGCTGAGGGTTAGGGGGAAGTGAGAGAAACCGGCGCACGATGCGGGCTGAATCGAGGAGTCCCGCCTTCTGCCTTTGAACCCGAAGCGGTCCGTCACGGGGTCCCAGTCGCCTCAGATGACCCGAGAGGCTGACTGGGATAGGTTCGGAGAAACGATTACAGGTATAATTTCGGTTGGCAGGCCACCCCACATGTCAGTCACCTCGTGATCCAGGTCCAGATATTTTCTTCAATTATCTGTTTTGGCTTTCACGAGGTTCTCTTCATACGGAATGTCGAATGTCGACCAAAAATATCCTTGACTGTGCTCAGTCCATCAGTATAATATCAGGCTTATTCGCAAGAATAGCGATAGATGTTGACGATTTTTTAGGATGTATTTTCGATAGTTGTAGGTGTTAATAACCTGATCCTGTATCGTACAGACAAAACTGTCGGTTTCCCCAAAGAGGTCACCAAAACGTAGCCGGTGGAGGGAGGCAACTGTGTCAACGATAGGCTCATGTAGAGCCTCGTAAAACCTCCCGTGGAGCTTCAACGAGGCTTCTCCTTCCATATCGGCTCCCGGTCGGAAATGCTCTGTACTGCCGGGTCTTGCCATTGCTCGGGAACTAAGGATAGAGGAGTGAACCTTTTATCACAAGAGATGCCATTCCTATAGAATGGATCTTCCAATCTCGTCAGAAAGTAATTACGGAGGTTGCACGATTCGCGATTATACATGGTAAGCACGCTTAAAAAGCCACGCCCTTCATGTTTCCGCGGCCAGTACAGCCTCATAATTGACGATCTCGGGTGATGCATCCTATGGGACATCATAGTAGTGCGAACTTTTCTATCCAGGACGTTAAGTTCAGTTTAAGTCCACCTAAATATGCCAAAGGTATACATGAGAGCAGGCATGACCCAATCGTTATATGTGTGTGTCTTATTCACACTGGACCAAAGGCTGTTAAGCACTTTGGTTAAGCGCGCATAAAGCACATCGCAAACTGACTGTTTCATACCCGCCTCATCAATACCGATGTTCTGTGACATACCTAGGTATCGGTATGTATCAGCCTCGAAAAGGGTCCTTAAATGGATGGGCATTAATAAGTCTATGCCCTCAGTGTTAGCAACCCTTCCCCTTTCAACATGGAGGACTGCACACTTATCCGTCCCCAACTCCATTCTAATAGAATTACAAAAATCACAAGTGATGTTTAGCAATTCCATAAGATGGAAGCGACTGGAACGAATAACTTGAGATCATCCATATAGAAAAGTTGGGTACCTCCTTTCCGAAGCTAAAATCCCCTACCAGAATCATCCAGTAAGGTACTGAGAGGATTCAGGGAGAGGAAAAACCAAATCAGACTCAAAGAATCGTCCTGGAAGATACCCCTCCTTATCCTTATGCGGCTTTCCGCATCCATTATCTGCTCGCCTAGATGACAAAGGATTTTACTCCACTTCCCCACTACTACTCGAGGAAGTCTAACTATACAGTCAACCTTGTACAGTTCGAGGATTCTCTTTAGTCATGTATAGGGCACCGAGTCGTATACTTTTCTATAGTATATCCAGGCGGCGGAGAAGTTGCGACGGTTGCGTTTAATTACTTTACTAATGACCGCGTTAATGAGGAGTTGTTACTTGGTTCCACGACCACCGCCCCGACATCCATTTTGGGCACACTACATCACCTGATTTAAGTCCAGGTGACGAATGATTTGCGTATTCAAAATAGATGTCAGTGTGTTATATATGGTGTGTAGACCCGTAATGGGGCGGTATTTGCTCGAGTCTGTGGAATACCGATCTTTTGGAAGCAAATGAGTGATCCCAGTAGTGACGAGGCTTGGTAGTGACTATTCGTGGAGAGCCTCTTGAAACTGTCGGGCGAACACAGCGTGACACACCTTCAGCCAGTAGTGATGCATCCCGTTGAGTCCCGGATTTTTCCAGTTCGGGGCCCTATGGACCGCCTAAGCTACGTCATCAGACGTTATAATAACGGTGTCCATGGGCGTAACTTCTGTCCAAGGACCCTCGTTGTGGTTTACGGGTTCTGGTCCCGGCTGGCTTCCAAATAGGTCACCAGAATTGGGTTTAAAGCCCTCAAGACAGCCCGATTCCGCTTGCTTAGGTTTATATAGGGAAAGCGCGGTCGATTTTCGAGAGGCGTACTACGCGTTTCTACAATCGCCTCTTCCAATATATTCCTCATTTGCTCAAGTTCTAGTTCCTGGGCAACTGTTTCATCATCGTCTGAATGAACCAGAATTGGGGGATTCACGGCGGCATTCACATGTGCGGGTTGCTCTGCAACTTGTGGCACCGCATTCTCAGCCGTAGTATTTTTATCCGATGAGGAAACAGCCTCACGTCGTAGCCGTTCAAGTTCGGTGCCATCAAATATGTTTGAACACAAGATATACCGACCTCGGTCTACCAGGTTTTGCTCGGTGACGGTTATAGATGGCTCCAGTTCAGCAAAAAGTCGATGCATTGTAGCTCCGTACGCAGAACCTTTAACTTCTCCCCCTTTCGCCCTAAAATACGTCCGCAATGCGTTGCTGTTCATTTGCATTGTTCATCGCATGCGGCGTACTCTACCAGTGGCGGGTGCTGTTGCTGGGCCCGCAAAGATCCTGCTGACACCAAGCCAGCAGGTGGGGACGATGGATGCGAGGGGCTGCTGGGTGCTCGGCTAACGGTTGGCATGCTGTCGCGTATAGCGCCAGCTCCAGACGCGCCCTAGCGACCTCCAGGCAGCGGCGCTTTGCGCGTATTTCTCAATTTTATCATCCATGTAATGGGCGTTAGTTGACGGGAGACGATCAGACCCGGCACTGATTCATGGTGAAGCCATTTGCACAAGCGGGACTTTGCACCTTCAGTTTAGCCGAGGCATGGAGCTAACACCTCATGGCATGGCGCTGACTAACTGCGTTGACGTAGCAGTTTTGTCACATAACCGTTACGTTAGCGGGCGATGGGGTCGTCACTTCCCTACGCCTTATTATGTTATTATTAGTATGTATGCTTTTTAAATATTTTATAATTAATTAGTAGTAGTCTTTAATTATTATTTTGTTTTTTTTTAATTATTATTAATTGTAGGTACATATAAGTGCTGGTTCATAATAATATATAGTTTAAAAAGCGTGTACTCGCCGACGAACTGATTGCATTTTGGCGAGACAGTTTCAGTAATAATATACTTACCTATGTAAGAATAAATTTAAAAAATGAGCTCACAAGTTATTTAGGGATAAGTAGATGCTGTATCTGTCTACGAGCCACTGTTTTTATCTCCACTAACATCTATCTCAAGATCAAGAACTTAATGTAAATGTAATATGGTACTCAGGGAAGTCCGTTACGCTTGCGGAATTGGAGACGAGTAAGACATGCTTGCGCATTCTGGTGCACCTTGCCTGTACAGAAAGAGGGGAAGAATGGGAGAACAACCCGTGGAGGGGCGTTTACGAAGTGGTCGTCGCTGGCAGGGCTGCGGACGTGTGCGAAATCATTACTGTGGCCCTATCAATATACAGCGACGCTGGAACACCTTAGGGTTTTAGTCAGTACGTGTTCGACAAAAGCAATCCTTGACCGCGAGGCGGCTATGCTTAGGCATTTCTTTTCATTTCCATTTTCATTTGGAAGCTAACATATGTCTTTATTGACAACAGAATTCAACTTAATAACACCCTCATTTGAGAGTTGATTCAATAAAAAAAAAAACAAGCATCGAAGCGAGTTTGATCGTGGCCTTCAGTAAACATTTCATTATACATTTCCGCTATTTAGCTTCGTTACTTTCCCAATTTGATGAAAATGTATTATCAAAAATTAATTTACTAATTCTAGGATTCGTTTTTTTATATAATAAGGGTGACAAGCGAACACACATCCCACTTGATAGTAAGTGGATGTGATGGCGCATAGATATCTACATCTATCCTCGATTAAGAATTAAAATGCAGATACGTTGTCACCCCAGGACTAAGATGAATGATGTATTCTGTAAAAAGGAGTCTGGTTCTCTACACTAACCATACGAAACACATTAGCAAGAGCTGCTTTTTTACGCAGTTATTCTGTAAGCGCGTGATCCTTCTCCGGCCTAGACGACCTATTCGTGCTTCAACCACATAATAACTGCAATATGGCTCTACTACGTATAAAACTTTCTATAATAGTTTTAAGCCTACTATTAAATTCTTAGCAATAGCTTTCTAAGCAAAATAATGCGGCAGATGGAAACCAAACCAATCATCATTTTTTATTGTTATCAGTATGATGGCCTTTATATCGGTGCATTATGTATTTTTTTTACGTCAAGTTTGAATAATTTTATGACTGACCGTTTAATTTCAGTAACATATAAAGTTAAATTTTCGACAATAAACGAAAATAAGGATACTTTTACGACATACTAAAACAGAAGCACTTGAAATTTTATGTTCAGATTTTGTTTTATTTCAATACAGGTCAGTAAAACTACAATTTTATATTTGCGTGTTTTAAGATATCAAACCCCATTTATGCTAATTGTTAATTTGTTTAAATACAATTAACGTAGGTACTTAGATTTACATCGTTTGTATTTCTGTCGCCAATTAGTAGTACTTGCATTTCTGTGTTCTGGTTTGAAGATTACAGAGGGCCCGTATAATGAGAGGCTGTTAGACATTCCATCTTAGTATGTCATGCGTTGTCACCCCTTTTTTTTTTTTTTGCGGATGGAAAATCATCAAATGACGCCTTTCGCTCTGGGTGGAGCGGAAGGGAGTGTCAGACTTTTACTGACTAAAAACCATCCGTGTTCCTTCAGTGCCCTTACGTTCCGGAGCCGCGGTATCTCTTTCGAACAGCCCGCAGCCCCGGCAGGCGTCGGCCCTTGCGGGCCCCTTCACGATGCTGACAGCTCTTTGAGGCGCGCGTGGAACAAAACGCGCCGTCGACACGGCCTGTCGTCGTTAGACGGACGGACGGCGAGCTACCCATTGCTCGCCATCCACAGGCCCGCGCCTACGGTGGCCGGGGGCCACGACGTAGCCCCCGACGCCCGGGGCGTCTCCCGCGGCGGCCGGGAAGGAAAGCTGCTGCTCTCTCCTTCTCCCGCTCCGCCACCTCCTTCGCTAGCATCACTGCTTCGCAGAAGGTGGTGACGGCATCCCATTCCGTCTCGCTCCGGACCATGGCTTCGACCAGGGCCGGACGCGAGAGGCGCCGCCGCCTATCGCCGCTACGAGGACACGGCGGTGCTCCGCCCAAGCAGGGCACACCTCCACGGTGTGCTCCACCGTGTCCTCCGGTCGCTCCTCGCAGTGGGAGCACCCGGGCGTTTCCTCCCGCCCGATTCGGTGCAGGAACCTCCCGAACACACCGTGTCCGGTGAGGACCTGCGTCAGGCGGAAGGTGAGGACGCCGTGGCGTCTCTCAAGCCACTCCTCAAAGAGGGGTCTTATCGCCGCTATAGTGGCGTGCCCAGCACGGGGTTGCGACAGTCGCTCTCTCCATGTCGCCATGAGATCATGCCGGAAGTCTGTCCGCTGCGCGACAACTTGCCGCGGCAGCGGGGTTTCCCCCCGGCATAGTGCCTCCGCGCGCCATTCGTGCAGGCGCGCGAGGACTATCGCCTCCAGATCCCATGGCGGCAATCCGGCAAGGAGGCTCGCCGCCTCGCGGGAGATCGTGCGGTAGCCGCGAACCATCTTTACGGCAACCACCCTTTGGGGCGCGTTTAGGTGGTGGACGGCAAGCCGCGCCAAACCACGCGCCCACACCGGGGCCCCGTAAAGGGCCATGGACCTCACGATCCCCGCGTAGAGCCTCCGGCAGGAGGCGTTTGGCCCCCCCAGGTTCGGCAGGAGCCGCCTGAAGGCAGCCCCGGTCCGTTCCAGTTTGGGAGCCAAACGTCGGAAGTGCTCAACGAAGTTCCATCGGCCGTCGAGGACGAGTCCTAGGTACTTCAACGTCGACTCGACGCCGATGGATACCCCTCCTACCATCATTGAGGATGCCGGTGGTGGCCTGTTCCGAGGACCATGGAAGTGCATGGCCTCGGACTTGTGCAGAGCCACCTCGAGACCCAGTTGCCGGATCCTCTCAACGACTATCGCAACCCCGCGTGTCATAGTTTCCGCCGCCGCCTCGTACGACCCCCCTTGTGCCAGTACCAGCGTGTCGTCAGCGTAGCAAACTACGCTGACGCCGGTAGGGAGGTCGGCGCGCAGCACCCAGTCGTAACCGATGTTCCACAGGGGCGGCCCCAGAACCGAACCCTGTGGGACACCGCACGACATCTCTCGCCGGTTCCACTCACCGTTGCGACCGGGGTAGATGACGGCCCTGTCCGTCGGATAGTCCCCGACTATACGACGGAGATAGGTCGGCACCCGATGCGTTGTCACCCCTGAGGATTAAGATGTGTAGTCTTCTTTGTATAAACTTAGCTGAAGGTGTCCATGGACTCTGGTAACCACTTATTATGAGGTAGGTTGTTGGTTGGTTTGTCTCTTCAATTTTTAAAAAGTAATATCACATCATATCTAGATCTTTTTGAAGCCCAATCATATATATTCATAATCGTCATTCATGACATCAACAGCCTTTAATAGTCCTCTTCTGAATTCAAAACTCAAAAATCTTCAATTTGGAAAGGATATGCCTTAATTGACTAGCTTGATTGTATGATTGGCTATCGCAGTGTCAGACGTGTAGCACCTGTGGCACTGCTCCCGGTCACCGGTCTGGGTATTTACGTCTACGTAAACTAGTTAGTTATATTACCATGTATTAATATAATATAATATGTTTGACATTTTCCAAATTCGGCTCTTACGACGCCCACAAGAAAAAATGGGGTGATGGATTCTGTTTTAACGCTACACACGGCGATAAACTGCGGAATATTATTTGGAAGATTCTCTCATACTACGCTGCAGGTTCTGTATGTAAAATTTCAACACCACTACAATTGCTTATCACAATTTAAAGTACTCATTTACAATATGTTGTACGTTGACCGGTAAACAACGAGAGAAAACTGTATATATGTATATATGTGAAACTCAAACAAACAGACACTGTTACTGGGTTGCGTGGCAGATTTGTCTCTCACCTAAAAACTCTCTCAAAATAGAGGAGGCCTAGCAAGGGAATATATAAATTCTGGTCCTGATTTACTTTTACTCCTATTGAAAAACTATGGCCCACCACATTGGCTCCAGACAAATGTCAACATTTGTGCAAATAAGACGATTCTTTTTTCCATCGCTATACACACCTATGAATAACGTTGTCTTCAAGCTGCAGGTTAGCCCACGAGGATGGAATCTTGGGGAAATAACTACTTACGTGTATGAGGCTAGCGTGGGCAAGTACAGATTATGTCAGACTCAATTACCACTCGATGGTGATCTACCGTATTTTAGCAGAGTATCGGGAATGCTTTCGCACATATCCGCGGCCCCACTTCGAGAGAGTATTATTTACTATCTTTACCTCCTCAAGCACGATACACTTTCAAATATGGCCTCCATCTCCACCTGCGTAACGGATCCCGAGTTCGTTATGAGAAGGACATGAAGTCAGGACATAATTATGAGCACTCGAAAGCAAAAGAGTTCTCAACCCCAATGGCTCTTTATGTTTCTCTCTGTCGCCTTATACACACGGTAGAAGGTACACTGTTACATTAATAAATACCAACGGAATATTAATATCAAAATATAAACGGAAATAGAAAAAAAAAGATCCAAAAGAAATAATAGATACGCAAGCGTGTTTAAAAATGTTACAAAAATTAAATTCTCGAATACTACGTAGTAATATAAAACAAATGATTTGTTAAATTTTTACTAAGCTAACACAAACTTTTATTTGCTAAACAAAATTTAACATGCTTTGAGTTGACAAAACTGGTGTTTAATGCTAATTAGTTGCTGTAAATCAGGGGCAAGAACCACCAAGCCACGTTCGTTCATCATGTTTCAGATTGAAACTTTCCGCTCGAGTTTAAAAATTTGTTTAGAGTGCCTTTGCAGACTTCAAAAAAGAGGCGGTACTCAATTCGTACTATATGTTTTTTATTTGTTACAAACTTTTTTAACACCTTTTTTATTAACTTTTTTACAAACTGGGTTTTTTATTAACTTTTTATTAGAAAGCTAGTGCTTTTCATGTGGTCCCATATAAATTTGATCAAGGTCTGACAAATAGGTTTTGAGTTATTATTATTAATAATTTATATTGAAGCCGGTTGTACAAGATTTTTAATTTTAAATTATCATTTAGTTACTCTGAAGATTTACTAATAAACAGTACGAAAAGAAATTATGTTATCCAAATCATTGTGTTTTAGGAACGCTTCTATTGATATAGCAATAAGCAGGTTTGATCTTTATTTGCCCATACACTTTGGCACTGGTGTTGATTATCGTACCAGTAACGAGAAGGGTTACCAACTCCTTACGGTCCACTAGCAATATAATCTCTCATCGTAATAATTATTAAACCGTCCCCAGAAAAGTCTAATGTGTCCCTTATTACATACAAAATACTTCTCTAACTATATTTTTTAACAACTAAATTTATAATAATCTAAATTATTAAATAAAAGAGAATTTTTTTTACAGATCAGCACTAAAACGTAGAATTGACATAATGTCACTCAATAAGACTTTACAAATAACAGTCACCTTATATGCTCATTTTAATATCATCATCATCATTATCATAATCATTATTACGGCCCACCATAAGTTCACTGCTGAACATTTGACTCCCCCAAGGAATGTGAAGAATGTCCTGAGCCACTTACATCCATCGATTTCCTGCGTAAATATTACGTATATATATACGAGTACATAACTAATAGAATCGAATTATAGAATAAAATCCGTGAATTGGCAGCAAACCTTTTGTGGAGTCTAAACTAATTTATTCATTTACTTTTCAATTGTGACGCTTGTCGTTTCTGTGTTACCTTAGAATCATAACATATGTAATATGTGTAACCGTTTTGCTGTAAAATTATGTGTTGTTTTTCATATGAAAAACTTCGATACTTACTAAAACAGATATTTAATTTTTTAAGCATGTATTTAAATAACATTGAAATATATATACAATATTAAAAACTTTAATAAAATAAGTATAACTATTAACTTAAATAATCATACAGTCCTACTACCCGTGGTATTGTGCCAGGAACGTTGGCTGCGTTTCCTCTCTGAATGGCTATACTTAGCATTTGAGCGAGAAAAGAACCGTCACTTTTATCACCAATAGCCACGAACATTCGCGGATACAGTTCCATATGAGCTTCACATGGACATTCTTAAACGTGGTAGAGTCATGCTGCAGCTATATTAGTAGTATAGTTGTAGCACGAATGGGTCGGCTCAACCGGAGAATGACCACGCTATCACAGAATAACAGCGTAAAATAGCAGCTCAACACCACTGTGTTTCTTCTAGTGAGTGTAGAGAACCGGAGACCCTTTTTACTCGAAAAGAGGCATTCTATCTTAGTCCTCACGGGTGACAACGCATCTGCATTTTGATTCGCAAAGGACGATAGATGTAGATATCTAAGGGCCACAGCAACCACTTACCAACAGGTGGACTGTGCTCGTTTGTCACCCTATCCTATAAAAAACGGACCGATTGTTTCTACAGCAAATGGCTCAAATATGTAGTAATCTCTCAGAGACTCATATTTGCGCCGCTTACTTAATTCAACTGCTTCTGATGCCGCACCGGCTCTAAACGAGGTACCTCTGAGATGAGAGGCTGCCAAAGTGTCTATGCAAGTAGCATCCTACACTAAGGCTTTACCTTTCGCCCAAGCGAACAATGTCATTCCATCGGGTCTAAAACCGAGGGAATATTTATAGATACAAGCAGGGATTGAAAACGGTTCCAAAATACCGGTATAGAACCGGTATTTAGGGGTTTCGGTACCTATACCGGAACAGGAACCAGAACCTAAATTAGAACCTTCAAGAACCTTTATTTTACCGGTTCCTTAGCAAAGCGAAAGCGAGTCCACACTTGTTTGAGGTGCGGTTAGGTGGACGGCCCGATGCAGCGCGCGGCGTAGTGTGAGGAGAAGGGAGTTTTTTTTTATTATATTTTTTTAGTATAACTATCCACAAATATTAAAGTGTGTATAGTTATTTTATTTGTTTTTTACTAAAAATTATTAATTTTTTTTATAGAAGAGAGGGCAAACCAGCATGTGGCTCACCTGATGGTAAGTGACTACCGCCGCCCATGAACAACCGCAAACCATGGCTGGGATCTGACTCGGATGGGCACCACAGAGGATGGAGTAAAAAGTTCCATACCCTGAAGTACCACATCAGCACCACAATCGGCAACAACGTTGGGATCTTCCGGCGAGAAGCAAACCCGCCCCCAAGGGTAGGATGCAAGAAAAGACCATATCCCGTCCTAATCGGCCGACCTTTAGTGCCAAACACGGCGGCAGGCTGCAGATCGCAACTGCAATCGGAGCGTGAGTGGCACCATACTCCGGATCAGACAATGGTCCGAAGAGCCCAGAGGGGCATCGACGGAGACCTGATATCCCTCCGGATGAGAGGTCAGCAGAAGGTCCAACAGGGAAGGTACATGATCCTCCCCATCTGGCATCCACGTAGGCGAAGTAACCGGTTGTGTTAGACCATATGCCAAGGCAAAGTCGTAGACAGATCTACCCGCATGATTGGTTAAACGAGAACGAAGCCATTCAGCGTGGTGGGCGTTAAAATCACACGATCTCTGCGGATGGGACCTGTTGTAGAACTGAGTTTGCAGCCTTTTGGACGTGGTCGATGAGCCGGTCTGTGTCGGCATTACCGCTATGGTACCTATAGAGGCACCCGTAGACGCGGGGATGATCGTCGTTGTCTACGCGCAGCCATAGGATGGACAGGTCCGTACATTCAAGACTGCCGAGGCGTCGAAAACAGATGTCCTCTCTGACGTATACGAAAACTCCAGCCCGGGGCACGAAGGAGTGTTCTAATTTGTACCTCGGGTAGGAGAGATATAAAGTATCAGCCGGAGAGGACATCTGAGTCTCGCTTAAAAAGAGCAAGGCCGGCTTTGCCGTCTCTAGATGGTAATGAACAGCGTTAAGGTTGAAATGAAGTCCCCTGATGTTCACGGATAGCGTGACAGGGGTCGTCTTGGTTTTATTGCTCCGCTTGCCCCGAGCAGTAGTAGTCGCGAATGGAATCTTGCCACCCCCCCCCCCCCCCCCGCCCCAGAATACCCGAGGCAGCCTGAGCACCCACGCTCAGGAGTGTAGTATTTTGGTCGTGGATGCTCAGCGAAGGATTCTCCAGGGGTGCTGATACCCCTCCTGGGGTAGTCTTTTATGTAATTCCGCTACCATGTTGATTCACTTCACTTCACGCTGGTATTCTGTGAAGTCGTGGTACCACTCCGGTTCGAGCCGGCTCGATATTTTGAAATAGCATCTACGGTACGGATTTGGATAAATTTGGTTATAGGTTCTCGGAACCGGTATTTAGAACCGGTACATCGGAACCCAAACTGGAACCGTACCGAAAAGAGGAACCTTTATAAGAACTTAAATGAAGAACCAGACACAAAATTGGTACCGGTATTCAATCCCTGAATACCGGTACAAGAGCTCTTTGGATGACATAGTTCAAAGAACCGTGCCTTGCGTAGTATAGTGTGCTCGGAATATCCAGGCTATCTTATTTTATAGTTGTTTAGTTCAAAAAGAAAATAATAAAGTTTATATAATAAATTACCACCTACTGTGAAGAATTTGCTTCTAAGATATTTTTATTAAAGTAAATTTAAAAATGAAAATCTGCTTTGTTAGGGTTATTATATAATAATTCCGACCTTTTAAATAAGCCTGCCTTTTAAGTTTTTAGATATTTTTTAAAAAACGATACAATTTTCCTAGTTTCCTCAATGTTTTTTCTTGTTTTATTTTATATTGGATAGCTGTAAGTAGTAATTGAAACTTTAGAATTTTCAATCTCGTTTTATAGGGTGACAACATTTTTACTGTTACTAATTCTCGAGTTCTCAATTTATCGAAATATTTAATCAATATTTTTAAAGTATTTTGCCTTATTTTAGTTATAATATTAATTATTAATAATTATTTCTGTGATAACACACATATACAGTTGGTCTTTCACAAGATATGCAAATGAGTCTGGTATATTGCTACAAACATTAAGTTTTTGCTAGGCGTTTCCTTAGTGAGTTTACTTAGTTCATTATTTTTTTTTAAATATTTTATTTTCTTAAGCCTTTTGCAGTAGCCACTTAATATCTAATAATAAGTGAATAACTTCAAACTATTCTTCGAACATAGCAGACAAGGCTACAGATACGCAGTAACACGACTGACCGAGGACTAAGAAGGAATGCTACAGCCCGTAATAACACTATACCCTTATTCAGACCGGATTACTGTAGTGCATACTCTAATAGGCATAAGACCTACGCTTTCAGTTAATTTATGAATGATTGTTATTAATGAAATGTATAGCCTCTATTATCAAAAATATTTTGTTATTTTTATATGAGAGACAATAAAGTTACCCTTTTGAGTAGTCTTAAATAAAGAAGAAAATAAGAAAAATATACGACTATCTCATGATCCAGCAACTATAATTTGGTTTAAATAGGTGCATTAAAATCTACGTCCCCTATTTTTTCACACTAATGTATGGAATATTTTCTTTAAAATTATATGGGACCACTTCAGAAGTACATTAATAAAAATAATTAATTAAATCGGTTCAGTATTTACCGAGAATTCGGTGAACGTACATAAAAAACATACGTTTCGAATGTAAAACCCATTTGTTTTTTGAAATCGCTTAAAATATATTACATAAAATTATAACGATCTAGATATTATTAAATTGTTCGAGATTCAGAAAGTTTCATTTCAGATGAAGGGCACAGGTAATTTAAACATTATTTTTGTTATATCTCTTGAGTATTTTAGACATTCCAAGGCATGAGAAAGTATTCGGTTGCCCATAAGTCAGCTAAATTTCATCATCATCATCATCATTACAGCCCTTCACAAGTCCACTGCTGAACATAGGCCTCCCCCAAGGAATGCCACAAAGCACGGTCCTGAGCCACCTGCATCCATCGACTTCCTGCATGTCTTACCAGGTCGTCACTCCATCTTGTGGGGGGACGCCCTACACTTCGCCTACCGGTACGAGGCTGCCACTCGAGAACCTTTCTTCCCCATCGGTTGTCGGTTCTTCGAGCTATATGGCCGGCCCACTGCCACTTCAGCTTACTAATCCGTTGGGCTATGTCGGTTACTCTGGTTCTACTGCGGATATCCTTATTCCTAAGTTTATCACGCAGAGAAACTCCGAGCATAGCCCTCTCCATAGCTCGCTGAGCGACCTTGAGCTTCCTCATACGGCCAGCAGTGAAGGACCACGTCTCAGTTCCGTAAGTCATCACTGGCAACACGCACTGGTTGTACAATTTTGTTTTAAGGTTTTGAGGTATTTCTGACGAGAAGATGTGTCGTAGCTTCCCGAACGCTGCCCAGCCGAGTTGAATCCGTCGGTTGACCTCTCGGTCGAAGTTGGACTTACCTAGTCGGACTATTTGTCCCAGGTAAACATACTCGTCAACAACTTCGAGCTTAGTGCTCCCAACAACTACCGGCATAGGTGTGACATGGACATTAAACATAATCTTTGTTTTGTCCATGTTCATCTTAAGACCTATCCGTTGGGAGACACTATTGAGGTCATTGAGCATAGTGCTTAGCTCCTCCAGCGATTCTGCCATGAGGACTATATCGTCGGCAAATCGAAGGTGAGTGATGTACTCGCCATTGATGTTAATTCCGTATCCTTTCCAGTCCAGAAGCTTGAAAACGTCTTCCAATGCAGCGGTGAAGAGTTTCGGGGATATAACGTCACCCTGTCTTACACCTCTCTGCAATTGGATAGGTTTCGTACTCTGGTTCTGTACTCGGATAGCCATCGTAGCTCTACTGTACAAACACTTCAGCACTTCGATATACCGACAGTCAACTTGGCACCGCTGAAGGGACTGCAGCACCGCCCAAATTTCGACGGAATCAAAGGCTTTCTCATAGTCCACATACGCCAGACATAGTGGCAAATTGTACTCTTCGGACTTCTGTACAATTTGCCGAAGGGTATGTATGTGGTCTATGGTGCTAAAGCCCTTTCGGAAACCGGCTTGTTCGGGAGGCTGGAAGTCGTCAAGTCTGCGCGCGAGACGATTCGTAATGACTCTCGAAAACAGCACGTAGACGCGGCTCAGAAGGGAAATCGGTCTGTAGTTCTTCAAGAGAGCGTTGTCACCTTTCTTGAAGAACAAGACCACCGCACTTCTGCTCCACGCCTCCGGTGTAATGCCACCATGGAGGACGGAATTAAAGAGCTTCTGAAGGACTTCAAGTACCGGTCTTCCACCCGCTTTCAGAAGCTCCGCTGTAATTCCATCCTCGCCTGGGGCCTTGCCGTTTTTAAGGTGCTGGAGAGCCATTCTAATCTCGCTCAGACTGACGTCCGGGATATCTTCGGAATAGTGTCGAATAAGACTCGCTCTTGGATCGTTACTCACACTTGCGTGTGGCTCCAACGATGACGTGTACAGCTGCCCATAGAACTCTCAATCTCACTCAAAATCTCAGGTGCCCCGGAAACGATGCTGCCACATTCGGTCTTCAGCTTTGACAGTTGGCTCTTTCTGGCAGACAGATCTCTGGCAAAGACTTTGGAGCCCTGGTTCCGCTCGATCGCTTCTTCAATACGAGCTGTATTGAAGTTGCGTAAGTCTCGCCGCATGAATTTGGAGATCTGTCTGTTCAGTTGCCTATATGCTGTCAAATCTGTTGAAGAATGTAGCCTCATCTCCCGTCTAACAGCCATGAGATTAAGAGTGTGATCGGAGAGTTTTTGTGTTCTTCTGCGGTGGGTCTTGCAGAACTTAGCTCCGACCGCATGGACAGTTTCCACGAGCTTGTCATTCATGTCGTCCACTTCATTGCAGTCTTCTAGGCACTGAAAACGGTTTTGTAACTCGAGCTGAAAGGTTTCGGGACTTTGGATTAGAGCACGAGGGGGACGGAGCGTTGACTTCATCAGACGAGACCTCTCCAACTTAACATTTAGGTTCAGTGTGCCTCTAACCATTCGGTGATCGCTGCCGGTTTTCACCCTCGCGATCACTGAGACATCACTGAACAGTTGTCGTCTGGTCGTCATAATGAAGTCAATCTCATTTTTTGTCGAACCGTCGGGGCTCGACCAGGTCCACTTCCTGTGGGGCCGCTTCTTGAAGAAAGAGTTCATCATAAAGAGTCCCTCTTTCTCCATGAAGTCGGCCAGCTGCTGGCCCCTTGGTTTCCGTTGCCCTATTCCAAATTTCCCTACTTTCAGCTCACCGTTCTCTCTTGTGCCTAGTTTTGCATTGAAGTCTCCCATTAACACCGTATATTGGGTTTTGGAGGAATGCATGGCTCTAGAGATATCCTCATACATTTTCTCCACCTCCTCATCGGGGTGTGCCGAGGTTGGTGCGTAAACCTGTACGACCTTCAGCGAATACCGTTTGGTGATTCTGAGTATAAGGTACGCAACCCTCGTCGACACACTCCCGATCTTTACAACGTTGTTAACGAGAGACTTGTGGACGATAAATCCGACACCTCCTTGGGACAGATGGTCGCCCTCCCGGTGATAGAACAAGTTGCCGGATTCGAGGATTACCGTGTCCTCCCCCTCTCTTCGGACTTCGGATAATCCTATAATATGCCAGCGCAACTTGTCTATCTCTTCTTCCAGCTCCACGATCTTCTCGTCAGTCCTCAGGGTGCGTGCGTTGTACGTTGCCAGGTCGAGTCGTCTAAGGTGGCAACCGAACCTCCACCGGAGATTCTTAGCACCCCCTGCCCCGCCGTTACCATGGTCGCCACCGTAGCCAGGAATAGCGGGGCCGCCGGGGACTGGGGGCCGTTTATTATTGTCATTGCTCATGGGGGGTATATTGCCATAGTTGCCACGCTTGGCGAGCGGGTTGGCAACCGCAGTTTTTTTATTGTATTTATGCCGTTACCAGGAAGATGCTGCTGCCCATCTCCTGCTCGTTTCCCTTTGTCGCCTTTTACGACACCCACGGGAGGATATGGGGTAGTGGATATTCTTGACCGCCATTACACGGCACTAAATTTAGGAAAATTATATTCGTCTACGTGAATTTAAAAATAAAGAAAAATCGGCTACAAAGAAAAACGTCTATTTATTAAAAACCTACTTAAAAATCCTTCAAAGAAGGAAAATTAGTTTAACATTATTAAAGGTTTAATAATTAATAAATGCAAACTTATTTATGTATGAAATTTATTAAACATTAATCTTAAAGCCTTATCATTATCAGTATTTTAGTTATTGAGTGGTCTTAGGAATGTCATTTATATAAGTTTATTAAAATCTTCATTCCCTATTTTTCACTATTAAAGATAGATTAGTTTCCTTTAAATTATATGGGACCACCTCAGGAGTATATTAATAAAAATAATAATTTAAACAGATAAAAAAACAATGCCTTCTCGTTTTTTGAACTCTGATAAAATATATTAGATAACATGCATCCAGCGCTCTAGATATTAAATTGCTCGAGATTCTAACAGTTTCATTTCCGAAGAAGGGTACAGGTAATATAAACATTATTTTATGTGTGACCGTGTAGTGGCTGTGTAAGAACATCCACTACCCCATATCATCCCGCGGGTGACGTAAGAGGCGACAGTGGGAAGATGAAACAGGATATTGGCAACAGCATCTTCCTGATAACAACTCAAAATAATAAAACACTGCGGTTGGGACGCAGGTTATTTACCTGTTTGCCAAGCGTGGTAACTACGGCAAATATTACCCGCATCGATTTTTTTATAGTATAGGGTGACATACGAACACACAGTCCACCTGATGGTAAATGGTTGCTGTGGACCATAGACATTTAAATTTATCCTCGTTTGCGAATCAAAATGCAGATGTGTTGCCACCCGTGAGGACTAAGATGGAATGCCTCGTTTCCAGTAAAAAGGGTCTCCGGTTCTCTACACTCACTATACGAAACACAACAGTGTTAAGCTGCTATTTGACGCTGGTATTCTGTGAGAGCGTGGTCCTTCCCCGGTCGTGCCGACTCATTCGTGCTACAACTATACTGTTAATATAGCTGCAGCATGGCTCTACCACGTACAAATTTCCCGCGACTCTAATAGGCTGTAACGGTAACGGTAATCATTTAAATCGGTTCAGTGGTTACCGAGAAATTTGTAAACGCACATTAAAGGTTAGCTGGTAGAGAATGCCATATAGTATTAAGCTCGCCTTTTGTACAAATATTTGGTGCAAAAAGAATAAAGAAATAAAATCATTTGAAATTAAAAATTTTGTACAACCGACTTCAATTTAATTTATTAAGAATGACTAATAAACTATTGGTCAGACCTTGATCAAACTTATATGGGACCACATGAGAAGCACCAGTTTTGAAATAAAGAAAATTATCGAAATCGGTTCACCCAGAAAAAAGTTATGAAGTAACGCACATAAAAACATACTGTCGAATTAAGTACCTCCTTCTTTTTGAAAAACAAACTCGTCGAATATAGAGTCTTTTCGTTTTTAACTCGGTCAGAAATATATTAGATAACATTTTTCCAACGCTTACGAGTATTAAATTGTTCGAGATTCTGCCAGTTTCATTTCAGACGAAGGGTACAGGTCATATAAACATTATTTTTTGTAATATGTCGTGAGTATTTTCGACATGCCAAGGTACGAAAAGGTGTTCCATTGCCCATAAGTAAACTAAATTTAGGAAAACTTTATTCGTCTTCGTCACTTTAAAAATAAAGTAAAGTCGACTAAAATACAAACATCTATTTATTAACTACCTACTTAGAAATACATAGCTCTAAAATAAGCTTTACATTAATAAAGGTTAATTAATTAATAAATGCACATTAATTTACGTATGATAATTAATCTTAGTCTTATAATTATTAATAGATTAACTGGGCAAAAATGTGTTATTATATACAATACCTTTTATCATTTTTTGCACATTGTATAAACTTTATGTGAAATGAGAGGGCATTAATTTGTAATTAATAATATTTTAAATTAGACACTTTTAAACAGCTTCCAACCAATATTTTTTCCTAAACTTTTCGTAAATGGACTTTTTGAATTGATAATTGAGCTTCACTTTCTCTTCAGTGTACATTTAGTATTTCGTTTTCATGATTACTAAAAAGTATTATGGAAGATATTCTTTGTGTAGAAGCTGTGCATTATACAGCAGAAGCAAATAATTTATAGTAATGTTGTTTGCTGTAGGTAACTTTGGAACAACCTCGAGATCACTTTAATATAAATTAACAACACGATCCCTACTTACTAGTGGAACTTGCTTTGAAGTTAAAGGTCTCTGTGGGAAAATGTTTGCAGACACTGTTAGCGGAGTATTCCGAATAATTTAATGTTTTGTACTAGTAAAAGACTTTTTTTGCTCTTTAGATACCAATAATGGATACTAGGACTTTAAGATGTCTTTCTAATATTGTACTATTCCTACTAATATTATAAACGTGAAAGTTTGTGAGGTTGTATGGATGTATGGATGTTTGTTGCTCATACATCAGAACAACACATAGACTATAATTAATAAAGACATTGTGTAAATTATGCATAAACAGTATGCGAGCAAACCAGGTTCGATTCCCACCGACACCAATTAAAATGTTAATTGCAATTTTAACAGTCGTAGAGCCATGTATCAGCTTTTGCTGTCGCACGGATAAGACAGCTCGAAACGGAGTGGTACCACGACTTTACAGAATTAGCTACCTTAGTTTTTCCAGGCTGCCCAGCGTATTCTGAGAGGGGGAAGGGAGCGAAATTTCGCTCAAGACGAAACCTGTTTGGGGCAAGCGGAGCAATAAAACAAAGGCAACCCCTGCCACGATTTCCGTGAATTTCTGAAATATCAGGGGAGTTCATTCAAACCTTAACGCCGTCCACTACCATCTGGAGACGGCAAAACTGACCTTGTTCTTTCTAATCGAGGCACAGGTGTCCTCTCCGGCTGATACTTCGTATCTCTCTTACCCGGAGAACAAATTAGAATACTCCTTTGTGCCCGGGGCTGGAGTTTGCGTGTACGTCAGAGGAGACATCTGTTTTCGACGCCTCAGCAGTCTTGAAGGTACGGACATGTCCATCCTATGGCTGCGCGTAGACAGCAACGACCATCTCCGCGTCTATGGGTGCCTCTGTAGGTCCCATAGCGGTAGGACTTATCGACCACGTCCAAATGGCTGCTGACTCTGTGCTACAACAGATCCCATCCACAGAGATCGTGATGCACGGTGATATTAACACCCACTAGGTTGAATGGCTTGGTTCCCGTTTAACCGATCATGCGAGTAGATCTGTTTATGACTTTGCTTTAGCATATAGTCTGCCACAACTGATTACTTCGCCTACGCGGATCCCAGATGTGGAGAATCATGTACCTTTCCTGTTGAACCTTCTGCTGACTTCTCATCCGGACGGATATCAGGTCTCTGTCGATATCTTGACTCTTCGGATCATTGTCCAATCCGGAGTACGATGCCACTCACGCTCCCATCGCAGTTGAGATCTGCAGCTTGCCGCCGTATTTGGCACTATAGGGCGGCACATTGGGACAGGATGATTCTGTCGCTGATGTGGTACTTCAGGGAATGGAATTACTTATTCCATCATCTGAAGTGCCTATCGGAGGCAGAGCTCAGCCATGGTTTGGTCATTCCTGTAAAATTGCATCACATTATAAGCAGGAGTGCTATCGGGTCTGGGCTGATGCATTAACGTCCCTGGATGTAAACACCAGCGCTCTTAAAAAGAAGTATGATTCCGCCTCCAGGTTCTTCAAAAGTGTCATTGCCAAAGCAAGGTCAGAGCACATCGGCAGAAATGGCGAGAAAATAGTTCGCCTCACTTCGGTAACACGTGTAATCTGGTCTCTCGCCAAGGTTGGCCAAGGGAACTTCTGTCAGCCATCTCTGCCATCTATGCACAGGGTGGACGACTCACTGGCCCATGACGCAAAGGAGAAAGCCGATCTGATAGGCTTTCTTTTTGGTTCCAACTCGACTGTATATAACGGGAGGAACACACCGCCGACCATTCCGCGGTGTGAGTGCTCCATGCAGGAAGTGCTGTTTACACAGCGCACGGTGCGTAAAGCATTCCTCTCCCTGGAAGTCAACAAATCGAGTGGTCCTGATGGAGTCCCACCTATTATGCTGAAGACGTGTGCTCCGGAGTTAGCACCGGTTTTAACGCGTCCTTTCCGGTACTCTTACTCACTGGGCGTAGTCCAGAACTCATAAAAGACAGCTTTGGTGCACCCGATCCCTAAAAAAGTCGACCACTCCGATCCGTCCAACTGCAGACCTATCCTTATCACCTCCTTCTTCTCCAAAGTAATGGAAATGATTATTAATGCAAGTACCTTGAGGATAACAAGCTGATTAGTGACCTCCAGTACGGTTTACGTCGAGATCGCTCAGCTGGTGATCTCCTAGGTTACCTGACTCATAGATGCTCGAAGGCAGTGGAGTCCAAAAGGGAAGCGTTGGGCGTTAGTTTGGATATAGCGAAGTTCTTCGATCGGGTTTGGCACAAGCGCTTCTTTCGAAGCTCTCTTTCTATGGGCTTCCGGAAAAATTGTGCAATTGGATCACCAGCAAATCAGATGCAGATCAGACCATCAAAGAGCATCGTAGTAGCCGGTACATGATCTGGTTACAAGGCCATTAACGCTGGTATTCCACAAGGCTGCGTGCTATCACCAACGCTATTTCTTCTGCATATCAGTGATATGTTGCAAACCGGTAAGATTCATTGCTATGCAAATGACAGCAATGGTGATGCATTATACACCGGCCAATATTTCTCGGGAATACGTCGCCGAGTACCGGTAAAAACTTGTGTCTGAAGTCGAGATTTTGTTGAACAAAGTCTCAGACTAAGGGCGACTTAATCTTGTCCAGTTCAATCACCCGGAGGACACAAGTTTGCGCGTTTACCGCTTAAAAGAACCCCTTTGTC
Source organism: Parnassius glacialis (assembly GCA_033319125.1). Lineage (NCBI taxonomy): Eukaryota > Metazoa > Arthropoda > Insecta > Lepidoptera > Papilionidae > Parnassius > Parnassius glacialis. The sequence continues at coordinate 33,380,278 of JAVANC010000005.1, read as the reverse complement.
GTATCTTTTTTTTTATAGGATAAAGGTGAAAAACGAGCACACAGTCCACCTGATGGTAAGTGGTTGCTGCGGCCCATAGACATCTACATCTATCCTCGTTTGCGAATCAAAATGCAGATGCGTTTTCACCCGTGAGGAATAAGATGGAATGCCTCATTTCCAGTAAAAAGGGCCTCCGGCCACCTGCACTCACCAAGCGAAACGCAGAGGTTAACCTCTTCTTCACGCTGGTATTCTGTGAGGTCGTGGTGCCAGCCCGGTTCGAGCCGGCCCATCCGTGTGACAGCAAAATCTGCCGCGTGGCTCTACCACTCTTAAAAAATCTTCTCAGTTTCAAGGCACTCCCCTTGTTGCCTCAGCAAGTATCGGAATCCTTGGTGTCGACATATCGAGTGATGTGCAGTTTCGTGGTCACTTGGAAAAGAAGGCCAAATTGGCCTCTAAAAAGCTTGGCGTGCTCAGCAGAGCGGGACAGTATTTCATGCCGGCACACCGCTTACAACTTTACAAGGCGCAGGTTCGGCCTCACATGGAATACTGTTGCCATCTCTGGGCAGGGGCTCCCTAGTGCCAGCTCCTTTCACTTGACTGCACCCAGTGCAGAGCAGTTCGTATCGTCAACGACCAAGTTCTTTCTGATCGGCTTGACTCACTGGCACTGCTTAGATATGTTGCATTTCTTTGCGTATTTTATCGTATCTATCACCGGGAGTGCTCTGAAGAATATTTCGGACTCATTCCAGCGGCTCAATTTCACCATTGCACGTCGCGACAAAACTACGAACACCAACTACGAAGATTCGCTTTGCAAACTGGAACATTGGCACGCTTACGGGACGCTCCGCAGAACTTGCGGCCATACTTGCCAGGCGTAAAGTGGCAGTGGCATTCCTGCAGGAGACACGGTGGATGGCCAACAGGAGCCGGAATATTGGGCACGGCTACAAGCTGATCTATACAGGCTCTTCTGGTGTGGAGAACGGTGTGGCAGTGGTGCTCGTCGAGCGTTTCCACGATAGCGTCTTGGAAGTTAGACGCATATGCGACCGACTTATGGTAGTAAGGTTGCTTATTGAGGGGGTCGTGACTCACTTTTTTTTTATAGGAGAGGGGGCAAACGAGCATGCGGCTCACCTGATGGTAAGTGACTACCACCGCCCATGAACAACTGCAACACCAGGGGAATCGCAGATGCGTTGCCGGCCTTTTAAAAAGGAGTAGGCTCTTTTCTTGAAGGTCCCTAAGTCGTATCGGTCCGGAAAAATCGCTTGTGGTAATCGATTCCACACGGAAGTTGTGCGAGGGAGAAAACTTCTTCTGAATCGCACAGTGGTGGACCGCCAATCATCTAGATGATATGGATGGTATTGCAAGTTCTGTCGCGATGTGCGATGGTGAAATTGAGCGGCTGGAATTAGTCCAAACAATTCCTCAGAGCACTCCCCGTGGTAAATGCGATAAAATACGCATAGAGAATGCAACCTCTCTACGCAGTGCCAGTGAGTCAAGCCGATCGGAAAGAACTCGGTCGTCGACGATTCGATCCGCTCTGTGCTGGATGCGGTCAAGTGGAAGGAGCTGGCACTGGGGGGCCCCTGCCCAGAGATGGGAACAGTATTCCATGTGAGGCCGAACCTGCGCCTTGTAAAGTTGCAAGCGGTGTGCCCGCATGAAATACTGTCCCGCTCTGCTGAGCACGCCAAGCTTTTTAGAGGCCAATTTGGCCTTCTCTTCCAAGTGACCACGAAACTGCACGTCACTCGATATGTCGACATCGAGGATTACGATACTGGCTGAGGCAACAAGGGGAGTGCCTTGAAACTGGGGAGATACGACAAAGGGAATCTTTTTAGCGGTAAACGCGCAAACTTGTGTTTTCTGGGGATTGAACTGGACTAGATTTAGTCGCCCCCAGTCTGAAACTTTGTTCAACAAAGTCTCGACTTCAGACACAAGTTTGTTCCGGTACTCGGCGACGTTTTCCCGAGAAATATTGGCACGGCCGGTGTATAAAGCATCAACAGTGCTGTCGTCTACATAGCAATGAATGTTACTGGTTTGCAACATATCATTGATATGCAGAAGAAACAGCGTTGGTGATAGCACGCAGCCTTGTGGAACACCAGCGTTAATGGGCTTGTAATCGGAGCATGCACCGTCTACTACGACCTTGATGCTCCGATCTGCAAGAAAGCTGGTGATCCAATTGCACAATTTCTCGGGAAGCCCATAGAAAGGCAGCTTCGAAAGAAGCGCTTTATGCCAAACCCTATCGAAAGCCTTCGCTATGTTCAAACTAACGGCCAACGCCTTCCCCTTGGACTCCACTGCCTCCGCCCATCTATGGGTCAGGTAGACTAGAAGATCACCAGCTGAGCGAACTCGACGGAAACCGTACTGGCGGTTACTAATTAGCTGGTGATCCTCAAGGTACCGCATGAGCTGGCTGTTAATAATCGTTTCCATTACTTTGGAGAACAAGGAGGTGATGACGATAAGCCTGTAGTTGGACGGATCTGAGCGGTCGCCTTTTTTAGGGATCGGGTGCACTAAAGCTGTCTTCCATGAGTCCGGGACTACGCTTAGGGAGTAGGAGTACCGAAAAAGACGCGTTAAAACCGGTGCCAACTCCGGAGCACACGTCTTCAGCACAATAGGTGGGACTCCATCAGGCCCACTCGACTTGTTGACGTCCAGGGAGAGGAGTGCTTTACGCACCAAGCGCTGTGTAAACAGCACTTCCCGTATGGAGCACTCACACCGCGGGATGTTCGGCGGTGTGTTCTCCCCGTCATCTAGAGTCGAGTTGGAAGCAAAAAGAGAGCCTAGCAGATCGGCTTTCTCCTTTGCATCATGGGCCAGTGAGTCGTCCACCCTGCGCAGAGATGGCAGAGATGGCTGACAGAAGTTCCCTTGGACAGCCTTGGCGAGAGACCAGAATGCACGTGTTCCCGAAGGGAGGCGAACTAGTTTCTCGCCAATTCTGCCGATGTGCTCTGACTTTGCCTTGGCAATGACACTTTTGAAGGACCTGGAGGCGGAATTGTACTTCTTTTTAAGAGCGCTGGTGTTTACATCCCGGGAAGTTGATGCGTCAGCCCAGGCCTGGTAGCACTCCTGCTTACTGCGTAATGGAGTTATACAGGAGCGACCAAACCATGGCTGGGATCTGCCTCCAATGGGCACCACAGAGGATGGAATAAAAAGTTCCATACCCTGAAGTACCACATCAGCAACAGAATCGGCAACAACGCTGGGATCTTCCGTCGAGAAGCAAACCCGCCTCAAGGGTAGGATGCAAAAAAGACCGCATCCCGTCGCAATCGGCCGACCTATAGTGCCAAACACGGAGGCAAGCTGCAGATCGCAACTGCGATGGGAGCGTGAGTGGCACCGTACTCCGGATCAGACAATGGTCCGAAGAGCCCAGTGGGGCATCGACGGATACCTGATATCCGTCCGGATGAGAGGTCAGCAGAAGGTCCAACAGGGAAGGTACATGATCCTCCACATCTGGGATCCGCGTAGGCGAAGTAACCAGTTGTGTTAGACCATATGTCAAAGCAAAGTCATAGACAGATCTACCCGCATGATCGGTTAAACGAGAACCAAGCCATTCAGCGTGGTGGGCGTTAAAATCTCCGAGTATCACGATCTCTGCGGATGGGACCTGTTGTAGCAGCTATTTGGATGTGGTCGATGAGTCGGTCTGTGTCGGCATTACCGCTATGGGACCTATAGAGGCACCCGTAGACGCGGGGATGGTCGTCGCTGTCTACGCGCAGCCATAGGATGGACAGGTCCGTACCTTCAAGACTGCCGAGGCGTCGAAAACAGATGTCCTCCCTGACGTATACGCAAACTCCAGCCCGGGGCACAAAGGAGTGTTCAAATTTGTACCCCGGGTAAGAGAGAATAAGTTCTCATAGTTAGCAAAACCATAACGTACCTTTTGCGGAGATGGAAAATTATATGAAAACTAAAGTACTTGGCCTTCAGTGGAACCCAAATTTAGATTCATTTATTTTCAGTGTTCAAATTACCTCTAACAAATGTACTAAGCATTAGATTCTTTCAGAACCTAGAATTTATGACCCACTTGGTTTTTTATCGAGTGAAAATGAGGTATTAACCAGGTTGTATCATTTTCAGGTAAAGCATAAGATTTCTACATTTTTAAATATGGGTCAATTTCGCAAACAAATAAAAAATATCCGGGTGATGTCCACACGCATTACGAAATAGCATCGCGGGACCTTCCTTGCTCTAAGACGCTTTCAGAAATGACCGGAGTCCGCTGTCCCACAGTGAAACATGTATAGGTTGTTATTTATTTTATTATATAGTACTTTTTTGAGAAGTATACAGACTACATGTGTAATAAGTAGGATAACGCATTCGTGACAATGTTGGTGACAAGTTTTTAACAGTGGTAGAGCCATGCGGCAGCTTTTACAGTTGCACGTATGGGCTGGCTCGAGCCGTGGTGGTACCACGAATCACAGAATACCAGCGTAAAGTGGAAGTTCTGCTTCTGCGTTTTTTCTGGTAAGTGCAGGTGGTCGGACGCTCATCCCCCCCCCCCCCGCGTCATTAACACGGTAGCAGAATTAAACGGAAGACTACTCCAGGAGGATACCAGCACCCCTGGAGAATCCCTCGCTGAGCATCCTTGACCAAGCTACTCCACTCCTGAGCGTGGGTGCTAAGGCTACCCTGCGTATTCTTTCTGTCTATCCGTGAATTTCTGCAATATCAGGGGACTTTATTCGAACCTAAACGCCGTCCACTACCATATCGAGACGGAGAAGCCGGCCTTTTTCTTTCTGACCGAGCCGCAGGTATCATCTCCAGCTAATACTTCGTATCACTCCTACTCAGGGTACAAATTAGAACACTCCTTTATGTCTCGGGCTGGAGGTTGCATATTTGTCACTGTTCTCGAGGCGTCGGCAGTCTAGAAGTTTCGAACTTGTCCATCTTTTAGCTACGCGTAGACAGCGACGGCCATCCGCGCATCTATAGGTCCCATAGCGGTAATGCCAAAACAGACTGACTCATTGACTACGTCCAAACGGCTACAGATTTCTTGCTACAGCAGATCCCATCCACAGAGATCGTGATCCTCAGCGACTTTAAAGCCCAACACGCCGAATGGCTCGGTTTGCGTTTAACCGATCATGCGCGGAGATCTGTTCATGATTTTGTTTTGGCATATGTTCTAATACAACTTACTTCGCCTATGCGGATTTCAGATGTGGAGGATCATGCATCTTTCCTGTCTGACCTACTGCTGATCTCTCATACGGATTGATATCAAGTCTCTGTCGACGTCCCTCTTGGCTCCTCGAACCATTGTCTAGTCCGGAGTGTGATGCCACTCACGCTGAAATCGCGGTTGCACTCTACAGGCTGCCATACCAGAGCACACACAAAGGATTCATACCAATTTGTTAGTGAGATAAAAGACCTGCATCTCGCTGACAATGAAACTATGGTCAGTTTTGATGTTCAGTCACTATTCACATGCCTACCTATTGAAGACTGCATCTCAATTGTTACTAGAAAGCTAGAAGATAACAACATGCCCACAGAATATGCAGTATTACTCAAACACTGCCTTACATCTGGTTATTTATTGTGGAAAGAAGAGTTCTACATGCAAGTAGATGGAGTGGCAATGGGCTCACCTGTATCTCCCGTAGTCGCATATTCATGGAGGACTTTGAGGAGAATGCCCTTCTTACTGCTCCTGTAAATCCAAGATTCTACAAGCGGTACGTAGACGATACTTTCACAATTTTACCATCTGACAAAGTAACTGCATTTTTAAACCACCTTAATTCCATAAACCCTAAAATACAATTCACAATGGAGTTAGAGGCAAACAATACTTTAGCTTTCCTAGATGTTTTAGTCATCCGTAATCCTGATAACACTATTGGTCATACTGTGTACAGAAAAAATACCCATACCAACCGATATTTAAATGGTGATTCGCACCATCATCCTTCACAGTTAGCTACCGTGGGAAAATCTTTGTTTCAGAGAGCACGAGGGATCTGTGACAGAAAACATCTGGCCGCCGAGCTGCAGCACTTCGAGCAAGTACTGCAAGACAACAAGCTTCGGATCCCGCGCCTACGTCACAGTGACCTAGTGAAGCCAGCCACAGTCGAGCGTGTGCCTGCTGTACTACCCTATGTCAGAGGAGTCACAGACAAGGTTGGCTACATCTTGAAGCGAGCTTCCATTAAAACATACTTCAAGCCGCTGAAGAAGATTGGTCAATTTTTACCATCCGTCAAGTGTCATATCCCTCTACAAGATGCAGGAGTGTACAAGCTGGATTGTGAATGTGGTCTCTCGTACATAGGACAAACAAAAAGATCTATAAAAACCCGCGTTAAAGAACATATAGCTGACGTGAAGCACCGACGTATCGGGAAGTCTGCAGTTTGTGAACATGTTCAAGATCGGCCCCGCCATTACATTAGATTTGATAGACCACAAATCCTCGCAAAAGAACACCGATTCCTCCCAAGGATGATTCGCGAGGCTATTGAAATTAAAAAAACATCCTAATTTCAATAGAGATGATGGATGGGTGCCGCCATCTGCTTGGGATCCCATAATTAATAAAATCAAATCCAAACGCAAGTATACCACTGCTAGACCTCAAGATACTGTAAGCTCATTCTGCGTAAATCGAACCAAAAATTAATATTAAAAAACTGAAGGTAGCCGGGCTAACTATGACAGCAGGACGTCAAACACCTCAGCCTCCTGTGACCACGGGTGCTGGAAAGCACCCGAAACGTCGGGAAGATAAAAATAACTTAATATACGCGATAAAATCCGTAAAATTAGTTTTATTCTCTGTAGCACCCATCGGAGGCAGACCTAAGCAATGGTTTAGTCGCTCCTGTAAAATAGCATCACGCTATAGACAGGAGTGCTACCGGGCCTAGGCTGACGTATGAACGTACATGGATGTAAGCACCAACGCCCTTAAAAAGAATTATAATTCCACCTTCAGGTCCTTTAAAAGAGTCATAATTGGCATAGGCAGAATTGAAACTAGTTTACCTTTCTTCAGGAACGCCAACTAGTATGCACGGGGTATTCCGGTCTTTCACCAAGACTGTCTAAGGGAACTTCGGTCAGCCATCTCTTCCAACTCTGCACAGAGAGAGCGACTCACTGGCCCATGCCGCAAAGGAGAAAGCCGATCTGCTAGGCGGGGGGGGGGGGGGGGGAAACAACGCCCACTATCGCGCGGTGTGAGTGCTCCATGCTGGATGTGCGGTTCACACAGTGCTCGGTTCGTAAAACACTCCTCTCCCTGTACATTCACAAGTCAAGTGGCCTGACAGAATGCCCCAATTGTCACCGGTTTTAACGTGTCTTTTCCGGTACTCCTTCTTCCTGGACATACTACTGGAACGGTGAATGATGGCTTTTGTTCACCCGATCTCCAAAAAGAGCTACCGCTCAGATCTGTCTAACTACAGACCTATCACCACCATCTCCTTATCCTCCTAACAGTTTATAATGTAATCCATTATAAACTGCCAGCTCATGCGATACCTTGAGGATCACCAGCTGATTAGTCACCGCCAATACGGTTTTCGTCGGGGTCGATCAGCTGGTTATCTTCTCATATGATGGTCTATCTGACTCATAGATGGGCTCTGGCAGTAGAGTCCAAGGGAAGGCATTGGCCGTTTTTTTGGACATTCCGCAGGCCTTCGATCGGGTTTGGCACAAACGCTTCTATCGAAGCCCTATGGGATTTCCGAGAAATTGTGCAATTTGATCATCAGCTTTCTTGCAGATTGGAGCATCAAGGTCGCTGTAGACGGTGTATGCTCTGCTTACAAGCCTAATATTCACAAGAATGCGTGCTCTCTGTCACCAACGCTGTTTCTTATGCATATCAATGATATGTTGCAAACCGATAACATTCATTGCTATGCAGATGACAGCATTGGTGGTGATCTATATATCCGCCGTGCCAATATTTCTCGGGGAAACGTCACCGAGTACCAGAACAAACTTGTGTCTAAAGTCTCGAATTGGGAGCGACTAAATCTAGTCCAGTTTAATCCTGAGAAGACACGAGTTCGCACGTTTACCGCTATAAAGAACCCCTTTGTCGTATCTCCTCAGTTTCAAGGTACTCCTCATGCTGCCTCAGCAAGTATCGGAATCCTCGGCGTCGACATATCGAGTGACGTGCAGTTTGGTGGTCACTTGGAATAAAAGGCCAAATTGGCCCCTAAACAGCTTGGTTTCCTCAGCAGAGCGGGACAGTATCTCATGCCGGCAACCGCCAGCAACTTTACAAGGCTCAGGTTCGGCCTCACGTGAAATACTGTTCCTATATCTGGGCTGGGGCTCCCCAGTGCCAGCTTCTTCCACTTGACCGCATACAGCGCAGAGCGGCTCGAATCGTCGACGACGGAGGCCTTTCCGATCGGCTCGATTCACTGGCGGTGCAAAGATATGTTGCATCTCTTTGCATTTTCTTTCGCATCTACCACGGGGAGTGCTCTTTTGGAATTGTTCGAATTAATCTCACCCGCCAAAATTCACAAACGCACATCGCGACAAAACTCCCGTTACCATCGATACCATCTGGATCTAACGTATACGACCTCTCTGTGGAATAGTTTACCACCGGCGATTTTTCTGCACCGATACGACTTAGGGACCTTCAAGAAAAGAGCTTACTTAATTTCTTAATCTTCAGCAGTGGACTTTTGATATGCTGTAACGGTAGCGATATATTGTTTTTCGCCATGAAGATTCTTTGTCATCTATTAATATGCCAATACTATTCAAAATAAAAAAAATACATTTGTCTTTACTGTTTTATAATGTTAACATAGTAGCTTACATGCTGGTGTATAAATAGAGAAAACATGAAGACTTTATGATTATCGATTTGCTGATTTTTTATCTATTGAATGAATATCAGATTTATTAATATTTATGATACCACTAAAGATAACATAGTTGAACTAATATGTATTTAAACTCTAACTGAGATAAAACCTATTTATTCACTTACTTGTCACTATGTAATACTAAAATGTAGTTATTATATTCTCTTTGTGCTATATTATATCCAAGGAGTATCGTAGTAACAGTCAATTGCTTCATATTATCGTAAAATTTGAAGTGAACCAGCGTACTATCTGCTGCTGCACAGAGCGTACGCTTCTAAGGTCATAAAATTCCCCACCTACTTCTATTTATATTAAGAATAGCTTACAATAGTTTACAATTTAAGAATTTAAACACTGTTTTAATAAGAATTATTTGCTAAAAATAATTTCGCAAATAGTAAATTTAACATATTTATGAGGAATGCGAAAAAACTGTAGTTAACAATAAGAAAGTCAATAAAACGCGGTAAAATGAAGGTGGGTGCGATCAAAACGTCTGCGACAAACTATTAATTTCCCATTTGTTTTCATACAATATTATTATGCCATCTGATAATAACGTAGCGGCAGATGATAAAGCATACTAGCTCAACTAAAAAGGCGCCCATTTACTTTTCTTAATTGAATATAAGCTCCAACAGAATTAATTTAAATGAAAACTTAATAAAGTATTCATTATAGAATTAAGAGTCGTACTACTGGTTTGAAGACCATATAAAAATTACAATTTATTTTTAATTTTATTATATTAAAAATATTGGGTTTGTAAATCATAATACAAATAATTTATGTAAATAATTTTATAACAATATACATACAGACAATATTATAATTATATAACATTATCTACATCCATATTTCCATCAATATCATCCATCCATCTATATTTCCCTAAATTAACCGTAAGAAAATTATATTTTTTAAAACTTTGAAACAAAATTGACATACGTTATAGTAAAATAAATAACATTTAGGCTTACAAAATCTTACGTAAAGAGAACTTATTTTAAATCTTTACAATATAGACGTAGTTTTTTTTAATATTATTGATATTTTGTAAGGCTTCTTTTATGATAGGAATAAATTAATTTAAAAAGTTTTTATTGTACTCTTTATACTTTATACAAAATTACCGTAAGCACTCCTGAAAATTATAAAGGTAAGTTAAAACAAACCAAAATATTTAAAGAAACAAAGCAGTGATTTGTTTGTCACCTCAGGCTCTTGATTAATAGCATTAATAAGTAATTGTAGAGTAATAAAGATTATAATGGTTGGTGTAAGAATTGCCGTGACTTTTCATATATTTTTTACGAAAATGCACAATACGTGAAGGGTGATCTAGCGGCGTAGATAATTCAAGATTATTATATTAAGATTATTATAACAGTAGATGCGTTTCACACATGGATAAAGATTCAGACAAAAATAAATTATTTGTAGCCTAAACGAACTCGTTTTACAGACGGTAATCAAACTCGCGGCCTGCAGCTCAGTAACCATACACGTAGCAATTGAGCTATCGAGCCGACCGTGAATTAACATTCCATTACAGCCTACCAAAAGTCCACTGCTGAATATAGCTACCCCATAGAGGGAATATCTGCGAGAGTTGTCACGCTTGGCTAGCGGGTTGGTAATCGAGTTTTATTTTTATTTTGAAAGAAAGAAAGAAAGAAAGAAAAATTATTTATTACATCAAACACCGACACACATGTTACAAAAGATATTATGCACTAAAAAACTTATAACTACAGATCAAAACAAAATTAAAACATAAATAAAATGATTACAATCAAAATTTTATTATGTGTGTGGGTTTGGTATAAAAGGGCTACACTCAGCATTATTTCGTGGTATTATCCACGAAGCTGGTTTTCAGTGCGCCCTCTAGTGAGTAACGTACGGTCGAATATGCAACAACCAGTACCACAATTACAACGCTACACTTGATGCACATACCACACATAAACACATAGTGAGTAAAAATAAAAATGAAAAAGTGAAAATGTGAGATGCAGATATTGCTGATTTTATAATAACAATTTTGAGTTGTCATCAGTAACATACTGCTGCCCATGTGTATCATTTTACTCTGGCTCCGCTCACGATATTTATAGTTGATTTTATGGCAAGGCATTTGTGGAAATGTCTGCAGCGCTGTTCCAATGCGAGTTAGCGGACTTCGCATGCCTTCAAAATATTTTTTTTTATTTCTCAGATATGCAGGTTTCTTCACGATGCAATTTAAATTGCAATTAGCAAATAGTTTCTGATCTAACTCGGATTGCTCGGTTAACCTCTGATCTATCATTGTTCACCATCGCTATATTAAAGTGAGAAAATTATGAGATGGCGTTTACATGATTTATGTATTTACGTTCGAATTTTTTTTAGTATTTACAGTAATAAAGCTTGCATTTTACCTGATGATAGTAGCCACTGCAGCCCATGGACACTTTCAGCCAGCTACATCTTAACTGTCTCCCTTACCATTCAAACTAGAATATTAGAGTGGGTTCCCTGCTTAGCACTGGAAATATATATGAAATCCATTAGGCAGGATACAAACGTCAGATTTTTTGATTAGGTTTCCGTACCAGAAATTCACATTCGTAATTCCGGCAATAGTTTCCATATGAAATTTAATAATACATCCGAACGCACGTGCTCGCTTCCGAAATGAACGTAAGGCAAGAAAATGTGCACCTTTTATGCAGAAATATTTGTATCAAATGCCTGCATTTGGGCACTTGATACAAATATTTCTGTACTTGTATCAAGTGCCAATGCCAGTGTTTGAATTTGAAAATCGAATTTGGGAATCGAATACGCAAGCCATACGTTCAGGGCGAACTTAAGGTATTAAGGCGGGAATACACATTCCTGTAGCTTTCAAAATGGAATACATATAGTTGTGTCTACGCAACAACACAAACGTAAGTCAGGAACTTACATTTGCAAAATGCTAAAGTTAGGGGTTTTATATGCTAATTAGATGCCAAGTTTAAAGATTTGGTTACTCTAAAGTTTTCACCGCAACGAAAGATTGATATTTGCGTTGCTGGCAAAACGTATCGTTAGCAACGCAACGAAGTTATTATACTCAACCAAATCTAAATAATAACTTTTGATATTTCACAATAACCATTCCGCAACAACTTTGTACAAGCGTACTCACAAGACTTTAAATAAACTTTTATATAAATCCCAATAATTATGAAGTAATATATATTTCATTACAACCTATATAGTTCCTTATCACTAATTTAAGTTCAAGCTTTTCAAAAAAAGCATAATATAAAAAAATTACCAGTGTCAACTTGTTTGCCTAACGTTGTTTCAATTATATGTCGCTATGTATCTCACCGTAGTGTTTGAATGATTAAAATTAATTGTTATGGGAATAATCGGCAAAAATATTAAAATAATCGGTAAAAATATTCAATTAATCGAAACTGTATGTAATTTTATTATTTGTTTATTTAAATCTTTATTTTAAAAATGCTTAAATTATATGAATCATGAATAAAACATTTTTTTTTATAATTTCCTACTTTATCAGCTTAAAATGTAGGCAAGAAAACACGTATCCAATGCCGCGCTGAAAAAACACTACGTAATTACAATCTCCCGCCATTTTGGGAGCTTACTGTGCGTAATTTTGTGATTTTGTTTGTCTTTTCATTTTGTGTCTCGGCTATAACTTTTTTGGTTAATTCTACTATATTCTTTGACCGTGGGAATTTATACACTGGACTTTAACTAAGCAAGTGATCATAATGCCGAAAAGATAGTTGTGGTAGCCCCAATTTAAACAGTCTGGCTTGTGTATTGGTGGTGAAATTACAAGAAATATTCCAATTCGTGAACGTGAGTCACAAAAAGGCGGGCCCCTTTTACCAGTGACACAAGTGCGAGATCTTGTCAATGAAGCACTCGGAATTGGCAAACGCACCGTTGCCAAGACTGAAAAAGAACAAAGCTGTAACAGGTATCGACCAATTCGACGCAGATACGGCTATTTCACAAGGGGCGAATACCCTGCTGCTGTGAAGTTGCAAGAAAGTTTAGTAGATGTCGGCTTGTGCAATGGTAGTATAGAGTCATTAAGAACCATTTTAAAACGATAGGTTTCCGATACAAAAAAAAATTATAAACGCAAAATAATTATGATGAGGCATGACATAGTGTTGTAAAAAATAACATTTTTAAGAGAAATGAGAAATATAACCAATTGGGAAACAATTCGTTGAACGTTGAAACCTTGTTAAACGTCAACCACACTGTGCCCCATATTTGGTCAAATAACACTGCAGCATCTTGCTCAAAGGTGTCCGTAGGAAAAGGTGGGTCCTCATAATTTGCCACGCGGGATCCGCTGGAGGAGGATTTGTAGAAAATTATTTGTTGGCCTTCCAATCAAAGAGTGAATAACATGTGGAAATTAATGCAGAAAAATTCAAAGAGTGGTTTATAACCCTTTAATAAAATATTTCTACAAATAGCACAATAATAATGGACAACGCCCCGTATCATGAAGCAAATACAACGAGGAGACGGCATAAGCTAGTGTGCACTGTGATTCTAAGTAGGTCCTGACGTCATCATAGTGGGCGTGGCTTTAGTTAGTATACTGTCAGCATTTGTCCTGTACGCTTATGTGTTGAAAATCGTAAATCGGTGTCTTTTCGTAGTATTAAGAAGAAAAGGATGATGTGTTTTATCGTGTAAAAACTACACAGATAGACACTCTGATGCTATGGAGAATTGATTAAAATAGTTCAAGAAAGATCTCTTTGCGTCGGCTTTCAAATATAGTTAAATATATTCGTCACGAGATGGCGATACTTAGTATCATGTGAACTAAAAATATAAAAGTACGTAGAGATCAATATTGGTAAAATAATCAAACGAAGGTGCTAAAATTTGTTTTGCATTGTAGTGTTATGGTACTTACATATCATTTTACACTGTTTTAAATTTATTTTTCCATTCCGTTTTTGATTTTCTGCATTCATATTTTGCATCACCTTTATTTCCATAGGATCTTGTAACGTTTTTGGACCATAATAGCACAATAACAGGTCATTTTCACTTCGTATTTTCACGCTGTCAATAGAGTCTACCTTTTTCGATCTTTTATTTAGTTCTCCGTAACTCTGCAATTTCGGGTTTCGTGCGCGCTGTTGCGCTACCTTTTTTCCTATATCAATAATATCTCATTTCTTACTTAAATTTTGCCGTGTCTTAAGTACGAGCCTAAAACCAAAAATTGACATGTTTTGACATCGTTATTTATTTGGTTGTCATGGCAATTTTTATTCAAATTCGTTACCGGTCTGATGTTTTTATTTCAATATTTCCACATAAATACTCTTTTGCTCTGGGCCATTTACAAAAATTTGCTTTTAATTTAAATAATTTTCCGTTCTCTCTAAAAAGGTATAAAAGCCGAATCATCGGTCAATACAGACAGTCTCGCTTCAGCTTCCAAACTTGAAGCATCTCCTAAAGGCCTTATCCCGGGGCCGCACTGCCCCGGGATCCTGCAGGCCAGGCGCATCCTACAGGCCAGGCGCATCCTGCAGGCCAGGCGCATCCTGCAGGCCAGGCGCATCCTGTAGGCCAGGCGCTGCTGACGTTGAGAAGATCCTCAGCTCTGTGGGTATTGAGGCAGACTCCGAGAAACTGAAGAAGGTCATCTCGGAACTCAATGGCAAGAAAGAAGAGCTGATCGTGCAGGGTCGTGAGAAGTTGTCGACCATACCCGTCGGTGGAGCAGCGCCCGTGGCCGCGGTCGCCGCTGCTGTAGCGCCGGCAGCTGAGGAGAAGAAGGAAGAGAAAGAGACCTAGAAAGAAAAATCTGACGATGAAGATATGGTCTTCGGTCTCTTCGACTAAAGCTTAATTTTCTTTATCTTTATCTTCACTTGGGAGCGGCTGACTACTCCCTTAATTTTCTTTATCTTTATCTTTACTTGGGAGCGGCTGACTACTCCCTTAATTTTCTTTATCTTTATCTTCACTTGGGAGCGGGTGACTACTCCCTTAATTTTTTTTTCTCCACGCAGGAGCGGATGACAACTCCTTAAATAAGCCTGAATGTCCTTTCGAAAACATACTTTTAGAGTGGTGTCTCTTCGACTAAAGCTTGCTTAAATTATTTTTTTTTCAACGCAGGAGCGGATGACTACTCCTTAAATAAGCCTGAATGTCCTTTCGAAAACACACTTTTAGAGTGGTAGTCATTGAATGTGAACTCCACCCTTACCTGAATGCAGATGATGAATGTAAGAGATAGTATATCTGATTTTGCCTGTTGATGTCTGTTTCTGCAAAGCTGTGTTTTTATGGTTTATTTTAGAATGTACATGTCAAAATTTTTGCTGAGTCAAAAATTTTCCAGGTTCGGGGGGAAAATGTAGTGTTATGGTACTTACATATCATTTTACACTGTTTTAAATTTATTTTTTCATTCTTTTTTTGATTTTCTGCATTCATATTTTGCATCACCTTTATTTCCATAGGATCCTGTAACGTTTTTGGACCATAATAGCACAATAACAGGTCATTTTCACTTCGTTTTTTCACGCTGTCAATGGAGTCTACCTTTTTCGATCTTTTATTTAGTTCTCCGTAACTCTGCAACTTCGGGTTTCGTGCGCGCTGTTGCGCTACCTTTTTTCCTATATCAATAATATCTCATTTCTTACTTAAATCTTGCCGTTTCTTAAGTACGAGCCTAAAACCAAAAATTGACATGTTTTGACATCGTTATTTATTTGGTTGTCATGGCAATTTTTATTCAAATTCGTTACCGGTCTGATGTTTTTATTTCAATATTTCCACATAAATACTCTTTTGCTCTGGGCCATTTACAAAAATTTGCTTTTAATTTAAATAATTTTCCGTTCTCTCTAAAATGGTATAAAAGCCGAATCATCGGTCAATACAGACAGTCTCGCTTCAGCTTCCAAACTTGAAGCATCTCCTAAAGGCCTTATCCCGGGGCCGCACTGCCCCGGGATCCTGCAAGCCTCGGTCTTCACCTGAAGTCGTCGCCTAGTCTACTCCAAGCGCGGGGCCACACTGCTCCGGGATCCTGCAAGCCTCTGTCTTCACCTGAAGTCGTCGACGTAGCCTACTCCAAGCACGGGGCCGCACTGCTCCGGGATCCTGCAAGCCTCTGTCTTCACCTGAAGTCGTCGACGTAGCCTACTCTAAGCACGGGGCCGCACTGCTCCGGGGTCCTGCAAGCCTCTGTCTTCACCTGAAGTCGTCGGCGTGGCCTACTCCAAGCACGGGGCCGCACTGCTCCGGGATCCTGCAAGCCTCTGTCTTCACCCGAAGTCGTCGCCTAGCCTACTCCAAGTGCGGGGCCGCACTACTCCGGGATCCTGCAAGCCTTTGCCTTCATCTGGAGTCGTCGCCTGCGCCTGCATCTACTAGTGCCCGTGCTATCTTTAGCCACTGTGCGTGCTTGCTCCAGGCGCTGCGAGACTCCAAGCTCAGCGTGTGCCTACTCCTACTCCAAGCGCAGCTTGTGCCACTTTGACCTTCAGGCTCCGCTTCAATATTCATCTATCTTTATTTTCTATTTAATTGTAATTCATGTCACCCATCACCATCATCATACATCATTTTTTATATAAAAGTGTAAATATCTCTTTAAAATTTGAAATATATTTTTTTTTGTTCTATTTTTGTTGTTTCGTTGTTGTTAGCTTAGGTTCTTTTTTTTATTGTCTTCACGACAGCATATAGACATAAAGAAATTTTAATCGCCAAAATATTATTTTTAGCAAATCTAATATATAGGAATTAATGTTTGTTTGTTTGTATTTTATGTGCTGCCATACTGTTCATCAGATTGCGGTAAAACTTAGGCAACTTATTGCTTGCACTTACTAAAAGGTTATAAGTCATAGTACAATTAACTAATAGTACATAGGTGTTATATTATATCGACAAATTTATTTATAAGTTATAAATCATACAATTTCAATTAATGTGTTAACATTCCATTATAAAGGCATTTTTACAATTACGAGTATTTCTTATGTGGAAGCAACGCGCCAGGTACCAGCTAGAAAACTGTACAATTAATTATAATAGTGAACTATTGAAATAATTCCATTACAGTAAAACTATTTTTTTGTATTTATCAAAATATAAAATAAAATAGTTTATAACATAATTAAAAATTATTCACAGGGTTTGTATGAATCCATGCATCCGTTCAATACAGCCTATATATGTCCACTGTTGAACATAGGCCTCCGAATAGATTGCCTCACAGAGGGGTTATTTGCCATAGTTGCAATGCTTGGCAGGCAGATTGGCAGTTTTTTTAGTTGTGTGTTCAGACTTTGCTGCGCATATTTTTTCTATTTCCTTCTGTCGCCTCTTTTGACACCTACGGTACAATATCGGGTAGTGAATAGTCTTACACCGCTTCACACCATCGAATATTAATATTCTATCTTTAAATTTCCAGTTGTTTTTTTATAAAAACCGTCATGACACCTTCATTTTATTTTAGCAATGCACGATTTATCTATCGCTTCCACATAACTAAAGTAAATTAAAAAAAAAGGAAATTAGAGTTGAGCTTTTATTTCATCGTATAACAAACTTGGATCGTTTAATTTGCTTTACGATTTCGAATTTGTATTTGATTGATATTTGTGTAAAAATTTTATTTGTATTTTTGAAAACACGACTTTATCTACTTCTGAATGATCGTTCAGAAAGCTTGAATATAATATTAATAACGAGCGTTTTACCCGCGGCTTCGCACGTGTGAGCTTGAATTTAGGAACATCATTAAATACTATTCATAGACTCATACGATCTATGAAACCAGGACTGTCACAAATATCTTAATTTGCCTGAAAATATGAAAGCTATCTTAAATTAGAAACTGATTTATACGTCTCATTAAAGGCAAAAAAGTAAAATAGCAGCTAATATACATACAACATATAAATATACGGCTCACTACTGTGCACGGGGCTCCTCATCACTTATAGTGTTTTGTGGGCAGAAAAATAGAGTATGCTGCAATACTTCAATCATATTAATGGTTTTCACATCTCCACGACTATTTTAATTACACACATCTGGGTTTCCCCACGAAGTTATTCTTTACCACTTTAATAGACAAGTGTTAAGTCAGCACGTAAAATTTTCTATAACAGATTCATCCTCAAGGGAATTGTACACGTTTTACTCCAGTGCCATGATGAAATTTCACTGCAAGGTACAGGGTCCTCGTATTTGTTGAAATATAATTCAGAGAAACTGAAACTAAGCCT
Organism: Parnassius glacialis; assembly: GCA_033319125.1. Classification (NCBI taxonomy): domain Eukaryota; kingdom Metazoa; phylum Arthropoda; class Insecta; order Lepidoptera; family Papilionidae; genus Parnassius; species Parnassius glacialis. The sequence goes on along the minus strand of JAVANC010000005.1, from coordinate 33,362,004 downwards.
TTGCATGATTTTTGATAACGTCTACCTAATAATTACACATCCAATGATGCTACGAACGAATTTGCAATTATATACATCGTATATTCAGTATCACTCTATTATATAATTTTATTAGTGACTTACCATTTTAGTTTATATAAGTAGATGGAGCTATTATTAGATGAAATATATTGGTAATTCCAATTGAGCATGCCTTCGCATTAAAAATAACGTATAGCATGATTAAACGGATTTTTTTTAAAGTAGTTTAAATACATTTCGACAGCACTATCGGCTTCAACACCCTCGAAAACCATGAAAATGACACCCATGATGAAAAAATTTATACCTATTGCAGCCGCCATCTTGGCTTTACATTTCTATAGCACTATCGGCTTCAAAACCCTTGAAAACCATGAAAATGACACCCATGATGAAAAAATTGATATCTATTGCAGCCGCCATGTTGGATTTACATTACGACAGCACTATCAGTTGCAACACCCTCGAAAACCATGAAAATGACACCCATGATGAAAAAAATTATACCTATTGCAGCCGCCACCTTGGATTTACATTTCGACAGCACTATCGGCTTCAGCACCGTCGAAAACCATTAAAATGACACCCATGATGAAAAAATTGATATCTATTGCAGCCGCCATGTTGGATTTACATTACGACAGCACTATCGGCTGCAACACCCTCGAAAACCATGAAAATGATATCCATGATGAAAAAATTGGTACCTACTTCAGCCGCTATCTTGGATTTACATTTCGACAGCACTATCGGCTTCAGCACCCTCGAAAACCATGAAAATGACAGCCCTGATGAAAAAGTTGATATCTATTGCAGCCGCCATATTGCATTTACATTTCGACAGCACTATCGGCTGCAACACCCTCGAAAACCATGAAAATGATATCCATGATGAAAAAATTTGGTACCTACTTCAGCCGCCATCTTGGATTTACATTTCGACAGCACTATCGGCTTCAACACCCTCGAAGCCCATGAAAATGACACCCATGATGAAAAACTTGATATATATTGCAGCCGCCATCTTGGATTTACATATCAACAGCACTGTTTTACTCAGCGCTCGGTCCGCAAAGCACTCTTCTCCCTGGACGTCAACAAGTCGAGTGGGCCCGATGGAGTCCCTCCCATTGTGCTGAAGACGTGTGCTCCGGAGTTGGCACCGGTTTTAACGCGTCTTTTCCGGTACTCCTACTCCCAAGGCGTAGTCCCGAACTCATGGAAGACAGCTTTGGTGCACCCGATCCCTAAAAAAGGCGACCGCTCAGACCCGTCCAACTACAGGCCTATCGCCATCACCTCCTTGTTCTCCAAAATAATGGAAGCCATTATAAACTGCCAGCTCATGAGGTACCTTGAGGATCACCAGCTGATTAGTGACCGCCAGTACGGTTTTCGTCGTGGTCGATCAGCTGGTGATCTTCTAGTCTACTTAACTCATAGATGGGCGGAGGCAGTAGAGTCCAAGGGGGAGGCATTAGCCGTTAGTTTGGACGTAGCGAAGGCCGTTGATCGGGTCTGGCACAAAGCGCTTCTTTCGAAGCTTCCTTCCTATGGGCTTCCCGAGAAATTGTGCAAATGGATCACCAGTTTCCTTGCTGATCGGAGCATCAAGGTCGTAGTAGACGGTGAATGCTCTGATTTCAAGCCTATCAACGCTGGTGTTCCACAAGGCTGCGTGCTATCACCAACGCTGTTTCTCCTGCATATCAATGATATGTTGCTAACTGGCAGCATTCATTGCTATGCGGACGACAGCACTGGTGATGCCTTATATACCGGCCGTGCCAATATTTCTCGGGAAAACGTCGCCGAGTACCGGGATAAACTTGTGTCTGAAGTCGAGTCTTTGCTTAACAAAGTCTCGGATTGGGGGCGACTAAATCTAGTCCAGTTCAATCCCCAGAAGACACAAGTTTGCGCGTTTACCGCTAATAAGAACCCCTTTGTCGTATCTCCTCAGTTTCAAGGCACTCCCCTTACTGCCTCAGCCAGTATCGGAATCCTTGGCGTCGACATATCGAATAGTGTGCAGTTTCGTGGTCACTTGGAAGGGAAGGCCAAATTGGCCTCTAAAAAGCTTGGCGTGCTCAGCAGAGCGGGACAGTATTTCATGCCGGCACATCGCTTGCAACTTTACAAAGCGCAAGTTCGGCCCCACATGGAATACTGTTCTCATCTCTGGGCCGGGGCACCCCAGTGCCAGCTCCTTCCACTTGACCGCATCCAGCGCAGAGCGGTTCGAATCGTCGACGACCGAGTTATTTCTGAGCGGCTCGATACACTGGCACTGCGTAGAGATGTTGCATCTCTTTGCGTATTTTATCGCATTTATCACGGGGAGTGCTCTGAGGAATTGTACGGACTAATTCCAGCCGCTCAATTTCACCATCGCGACAAAACTCGCGTTACCATCCATACCATCTGGATGATTGGCAGTCCACGACTGTGCGATTTAGAAGAAATTTTCTCCCTCGCACGACTTCCTTGTGGAATCAATTACCACCAGCGAATTTTCCGGACCGATACGACTTAGGAACCTTCAAGAAAAGAGCTTACACCTTTCTAAAAGGTCGGCAACGCATCTGCAATTCCCCTGGTGTTGCGGTTGTTCATGGGCGGCGGTAGTCACTTACCATCAGGTGAGCCGCATGCTCGTTTGCCCCCTATTCTATAAAAAAAAAAACTATCGGCTTCAACACCCTTGCAAACCATGAAAATGACACCCATGATGAAAAAGTTGGTACCTACTTCAGCCGCCATCTTGGATTTATATTTCGACAGCACTATCGGCTTCAACACCTTCGAAACCCATGAAAATGACACCCGTGATGAAAAAATTGATACCCCTTGCAGCCGCCACCTTAGATTTACATTTCGACAGCACTATCGGCTTTAACACCCTCGAAAACCACGAAAATTACACCCAAGATGAAAAAATTTATATCTATTGCAGCCGCCATCTTGGAATTACATTTCGACAGCACTATCGTTTTCGACACCCTCGAAAACCATGAAAATGACACCCATGATGAAAAAATTGGTACCTACTTCAGTCGCCATCTTGAATTTACATTTCGACAACACTATTGGCTTCAGCACCCTCGAAAACCATGAAAATGACACCCATATTGAAAAAATAATACATATTGCGGCCGCCATCTTGGATTTACATTTCGACAACCCTATCGGTTTCAACACCCTCGAAAACCATGAAAATTTCACCCATGACAAAAAATTGATACTACTTACTTTTAGTACGTACTACTATTATTTATTCTGTGCTTTTAAAATATTGTAATAAAAAAATCTGTTATTATTATTATAATCAAGTATTTAAGAAATTTGGTTATTCGAATATTGTGTATTTGTACAGCGATCTTTTTGAGCCGCTGCAAACAACCGAAATAATGTCCACTCACGACGGCGACTGACGGCGAACCATAGATAAATATAAATGTAGCAAGCTAATGCGGCGAACTGATATATACAGTAATCTATGGCGATGGCCAACTGAGTTAGTGAGTAAACTACTCTGTGGCTGCAGTTCCCCATTAGCTTGCTACATATATATTTATCTATGTTCCCCATTTACAGAAATAATTCTATACGAGGCTACCAAATCAATGAAAATTTTGCCATTTTCGAGCCGAAAAAAATTAATTATAGCTAAACAAAACTAAATTACACTGCCATTTACATTCAGTGGCTTCCCACATGATAGATGAAGAGATTAATAAATAGATTGAGTTAAACAATTAATATTTACAAAAGTTATAGTGTTTACAAGCCTTGGGGACATGATAAATCCACACCATAAGCCACTAAAACCCCTTTTTTATTTAAAAATAGCAATTAATCGATTTAAAAAAAAATTAATAAGTTCAACAATCATTTATCTTTCTAACAATGTGCTTTTTATATCATTTAAATGTATAATATGATTGCTGGATACGTTTTCATGTGACAAAACGGTGGAATTTTGATTTTTAGGCGTTAGTAGAACATGCCCACGCGCTTTGCGCTCGGCATACAATAATGAAAACCGAAACGTGATATTGTTAGATAGTACATATCTAACAATATCAGCTATAGAACGAACATTTATTTATTACTAGCTTTTTATCCGCGGCTTCGCTCGCGTGGTCTTCAATTTAGAAACGTCATTAAATGCTATTTCGTGTCAAATTTTGCAAAATTTGATCACTTTTAGAGTCACTTACCAGGCAGATACCGATCTGCGTCTCTATGTCAGTTTGTCAAAGAATTTTTTTTTGAATTCCCAAAGTCTATTGGACCTAGATAATTGATATTTGCCCATATAAAATATGCTACAGGAACACGTCCTTCAGAAGCTCTTTAATTCCGTCCTCCGTCCACCTGAGACAAATAGTCCAACTAGGTAAGTCCAACTTCGACCGAGAGGTCAATCGACGGATTCAACTCGGCTGGGCAGTGTTCGAAAACTACGACACATCTTCTCGTCAGACATACCTCAAAACCTTAAAACGAAATTGCGTACAACAAGTGCGTGTTGCCAGTGATGACTTACAGATCTGAGACGTGGTCCTTCACTGCTGGCCGTATGAGGAAGCTCAAGGTCGCTCAGCGAGCTGTGTAGAGGGCTATGCTCGGGGTTTATCTGCGTGATAAACTTAGAAATGAGTACATCCGCAGTAGAACCAGAGTAACTGACATAGCCTAACGGATTAGTAAGCTAAAGTGGCAGTGGGCCGGCCATATAGCTCGAAGAACCGACAACCGATGGGGAAGAAAGGTTCTCGAGTGGCAGCCTCGTACCGGTAGGCGAAGTGTAGGGCAACCCCCCACGAGATGGAGTGACGACCTGGTAAGACATGCAGGAAGTCGATGGATGCAGGTGGCTCAGGACCGTGCTTTGTGGCATTCTTTGGGGGAGGCCTATGTTCAGCAGTGGACATGTGAAGGGCTAAAATGATGATGAATGATGATGACAGGAACACGTGAATTATTTTTTTTTTAATTGCATTAATACCATATGCCCAGAAACACTAAGTCGGGTCTTTCGATATATCCATAAGAAAGATAAATTGTCTTAAAAGCAAAATTTATTATTATTATTTAGTCTTTACATTCATTCATAATTAACGTTAACATTGGTTTATCAAAATAATGACGACTTCATGATCTTATATGCGATATTTGATTCATATCATTAGTCCCATTTAATATTGATTGGCACTATAAAATAGATTCTGCGATTTTTTATACTTTTGAGTAGACTTCAAAATTTCATAAATGCAGTTCTATAATGATAAATATTATACATTTAATAAAACAAATTTCAATAAATCACGTTACATTTTAACTTTCATCTAAGCGAGTTGTACAAAACACATATTTGAAAATAAACTTCCATAAAATTTGCGGAAAGGAACATATTGCTGATGTGAAGCACAGTATCGTCCCAACCATTATATCAGATTTGACAGACAACAAATCCTCGCAATAGAACACCGATTCCTATCAAGGATGATTTGCGAGGCTATTGAAATTAAAAACACCCTAACTTCCATAGAGACGATGGCTGGGTACTACCATCTACTTGGGATCTCATAATTAATAAAATTAAAACCGAACTCAAACATACTACTGCAAGACTTCAAGATAGTGTGTGCTCGTCCTGCGTAGATCGGACCAAACATTATTAGTTAAAAGTTGATTTTAGTCTTTGTACACTATGATATCAGGACGTCAAACACCTCAGCCCCTCCCCCCTTCCTGTCTTCATGGGCTCCTTAAAGTGCCCGAAATATCAAGAATTAAAAAAGTTAAAACTAAACACGATAAAATCCTTAACATTAATTTTATTGCAAATGAAGTTCTATCCGCAGTGAACGTGGGTAGAACTACACATGAACGGTAGCAGAAAATTGTTCGCCTTGTTGTGGCGGCGAAAGAGAATTCGCCACCTCATATCGTTCCGTGTGTGTCCTAAGAGGCGACAGAGGAAAACAAACAAGAGACAAACATGTTCTTTTTTTTTTGAAGTTCCGTAATCAGATAAAAGGTAGCTTATAAGTTGCACCGGGTTACTAACTACCAAAATAAAAAAAATGTAAATCGGTGCAGTTGTTTTTTTGGTGAATCTGAAATACACAGACAGACGGAAAGACAGACAAAAATTCTAAAAACCACTGATTTGTGACTGTATGGTTTTACAATTCTTTATTTAGTCCCCGGGACTGGTTTTTTCAAGAATATATTAGAATTACAGATTAGAATTTTCTACAGATTTATTATATGTATAGATATGACATGTATTTAGAACGCATCGGGAAGTTCGTAGGACAAGGACGTATTACAATGCTACTACAATTTGTCGCATTGTAGTTAAATCATTTTAGAAATAATATATGTCGGCAATTTACCTTAATGAAAATCTTTTATTCCTTTTTGCTTTGAACGTGAATTATTCATCTGAGCCCATATTTTGTTAGCTCAACGTGGACCGAGTAGTTCACTGCTCTTTGGACTCTGCCTACCCCCTCGAAGATAATAGGCGTGACGCTATGTATGTATATAATAAGAACACGAATATAATTTATTACATAACATCAATCTCGCTTTGGATATTAAATTCTTGGGTATTCTGACAGTTTCATTACAGAAACAAAATAACAGGAAAAATATATTATATTCTTTTACCCGATGTTATACGAGTGTGTCCCGAGCATTCCTGACATATTTATTACTAAATGCTTTCCATTCTTTTCTATTGGTGTACGTACTACTGGGTTTTCTAAAGGCATAATAAACATCCAATAATATTCAGTAAAGTCCATTGATAAGCAAAACTTTCATATACCCTTCGTAATTTAATGTTATATTACTAGCTATGATTTTATTTAGCAAATTGTTAGTTTTCAGGTTGGATTCGATACATTCGGTCAACAAATTGCCTGCCACACTTTACGGATAGTAATAAATTGATTTAAGTTTCTTGTTCGGCGGTGTGTGTATTATGTTGTTATAAAACCCCTCAAAACTTATGTATGATGTAGGCGCGGGTGTGATGCTCGTTGTCGTGTAGTACTTGTCCTACGGGATGGAGCTCGGCGGCTTAGTGTTTTACCAGATTTCAATTTTACAGATCCCATAAGCTCTTTTAAATAAAGATTTTTCCCAGAGTAGTTGGAAAGTAATGAATCTTATCGTTTAAATATCAGTTTCTAGCGTTTGCCTGCGGTTCCACGAGTGTTTAATAATGAAAAGCCAACGTATTTAAATTAAAATACCAAATTATTTAAACATAAATTTTTAGGACGCGGAACTGAAATATACATTTAGACTACATTGAATGTAGCTATTTAGAGCTGTCCTTGGAAAAAAATTGTCGTACCCAAATGTAATCCCGCTACTTTCAAGACTTGACACTGGGATTTTTTAATTTTAATTGAAATGCTACTTTAAATACGGTTATTGTGAATAATCTATGATAGATAAATATAGAGCATGTCTTTCTCAAAATATTGGTATCTCTATTCTTGAGTACATTTTATAATTTTTTCTATTATAGTTAATGTAGGGTACGCCGAGAAATATAATTTTATTGACGAATTATTAGTAAAATTAATGAAAAAAAAATGTTATTTGGAATAGATAAGAAATATGGCTTATATATATATATATATATATATATATATATATATATATATATGTATTGGTTTGTTGCCAAGTTTCACCAAAATCCAGTTAGAAGCTTTTGTGTGATTGAGTAACAAACATAAAAACATTTATAACGTTAGTAAGGATAACGAAAGAATAGAAAGAACTATTAGGAAGTAGGATTTGTAGTACAGGATCAGGCAAGGATAGAATTGTTTGCATTTTGCCTATAGGTAACTAATAGTAACAGGAATTGGAATCATAAAAACATACAAAAAGATAAAGAATCATGTTCCTGTACCATTGAGAAATCAATATTTAGCAGACTTTAAAAAAGGAGGGTACTTACAGTATAATTTCGATTGATTTTTTTAAAATTAAATAGTTTATGCCTCGAGTATAACTGCACATAAATTTGGAGAAAAAATTACAGATGATGATGTATGTCAAAATAGGAGATTAATATAATAATGTAACTAATTAGGCGACATTGAAGTAAAAAGTAAAGTTGCAGCCTATTTACGTCCCACTGCTGGGCACAGGCCTCCTCTCATTTCTGAGATGGTTTTAGGGCAAGGATATGTCCACCGCGCTGCCCCAATACGTGTTGGCGAACTTCACATGTCTTCGAAATATTTTTTTTCTTATTTCTCAGACATGCAGGTTTCCCGATGTTTTCCTTCACCGCCGAGCATGTTGTTGTAAATCAGCACTTAAAATTGCAATTAAGAATTTTATTGGTGCCGGCGGGGATCGAACCCGGGTTGCACGAATACTGTGAGAAGCTTACAGCGAGCGCTAACCATCTGAGCTACCACGGCTTTTTTTAGGCGACATTGAGATTCGATATTCCTTATTCCACTCAACAGGATAAAAAACTAAATTTTAATAAAAGTAAAAGGCGACATTCTTCTAGACATTTCACGACATTCTAATAACACTTCATCAACAGTTTTAGCACCGATTTCATAATGTGAAGTTATTTTTTATTTTTAGTTCTGAGAAGTCCGCTTTTACTATATTTGAAAATTTAATTTTAAGTGGAGTGAAAGACGTCTAAAATTCAGTTATTTTGTCTGAAAGTACTCCGAAACGTCATGAATTAAATGTAAGTTAAAATAAAATGAGAGGAATCCGTAAAAATTCAATATGCAGTTTAAATTATTTATGTTTATAATTGAATTACGCCCGTAAAATAATTTAAATCAACCCTGCCATAAATATTAAAAATAAGTTTTTTTCTTTTTCGCCGTGGAATGGCAATTGAAGAAAAATAGAATAGATGCCTATTTGGATGCCTGACCAATACTCTGGCAGTACTGATGTCTGTGAAAATGCGTTCATATTGTTGCAGTATTGTAATATCTATTGTGTTGTTCGCTTCACAATGTTAGTTTCGTGTTAACAAACCTTATTTTACAGATATACTATCTTACATAAGACAGGTGTCGCTAATTTCGACTGACAAGATTCATCATAGCGAATTTACTGGAGCGTGAGAACAAATGACGTGTCTAATTCTGTTTCATTCGTCGTCTTCACTTAACGAAATACATAGTTTATACATATGTATGTAACTAAGACACTTTGAAGTTAAATAATCATATATATCTTATGCAGTCGTTATTTAAAGCAAAAATATTGTGGTGTGGACTTTTTTTATGAAAGAGGATGACTGACAAGCAAACAGTCCGCATGATAGTAAGTGGATGTATTCGTGTTGTCACCCCTTAGGGCTAAAATAGATTGCCTTGTTACCAATAAAAAGAGTTCTCCGGTTCTCTACACTCACTTACTACACGTATTCTATGAGAGCGTGGTGCTACCCTGGCAGCGTCTCCTTGCAACCAAAAAATAAATAAGTCTCTGGATAAGTGTTTTCTGGAATATCATGGCCTTGATAAAAAAAAATATTTAAAATCTGTTACCTAAAGCTAGGAAAACAACGCGCAAATTTTTTCAATGAAATGATAGTCTGCATTATTTAACTATTCATTGTTGTTCACAAGGCTTAGACTCGCAAATCATGAATTATAAGACATTTATAAATAGTCATAAATATGATATCTAACAGATCGGCGTTAAATGACCGCGTAGGAAAATTTACTAACCTATATCACCCACAGAAGGGCAGTTTCGATTGATAATAACTCAATATTATGTCAGTGAGTCTACACGCTTGCAAGGCGTGGTAAATATTTATGTAATGAGACAATCTATGGGGGAGGGCTATGATCACGAGAAAACTTTTGATGGGCTGTAATGAATAAGCGAATGAATGAATGGTAGTAGATCCATTATTAGATGGGATAGTTAGTAGGAAAGGGCGCAACATCGTCTGTGGGGAGGTCTGTCTGTCTAGCAGCATTGCGCTCACCAAATTTGTCCGGAAGCAAATATGAGCGAACTTTTCCAAAACTCGGTATTTAACTTGTACTAAATGACGATTTGTGGAAAATTTATATTGTTAGTAGTTATATTGTATTCTTTGTGAAACCTATCAAGTAGTAGATTTAAAAGGTTGGTTACACTTATAGGACAAAATTGTAAACAGGCTAAGGACTGAGACTGTGTTTTTGATAAAAAGGCATCACATGTAAGTGTTCAGGGATAAGCCATCATCAAACTCGACATTTTGATTTATTTTGATAATGTGTGTGCATGTGTTAACCAGTCTTTTTCTATAAATAATTTTATATTTGTATATATTTTATTTATTATAAAATAAAACATATTTCAGTGATTAATGATCGCCTTTTTGTAATTTAGAATTCTTATCGTCAGCATCATTACAGCCTTTCATAAGTCCACTGCTGAACATAGGCCTTCCCCAAGGAATGCCACAAAGCACGGTCCTGAGCCACCTGCATCCATCGACTTCCTGTATGTCTTACCAGGTTGTCACTCCATCTCGTGGGGGGTTGCCCTACACTTCGCCTACCGGTACGAGGCTGCCACTTAAGAACCTTTCTTCCCCATCGGTTGTCGGTTCTTCGAGCTATATAGCCGGCCCACTGCCACTTTAGCTTACTAATCCGTTAGGCTATGTCAGTTACTCTGGTTCTACTGCGGATGTACTCATTTCTAAGTTTATCACGCAGATAAACCCCGAGCATAGCCCTCTACACAGCTCGCTGAGCGACCTTGAGCTTCCTCATACGGCCAGCAGTGAAGGACCACGTCTCAGATCTGTAAGTCATCACTGGCAACACGCACTTGTTGTACGCAATTTCGTTTTAAGGTTTTGAGGTATGTCTGACGAGAAGATGTGTCGTAGTTTCCGAACACTGCCCAGCCGAGTTGAATCCGTCGATTGACCTCTCGGTCGAAGTTGGACTTACCTAGTCGGACTATTTGTCCCAGGTAAACATACTCGTCAACAACTTCGAGCTTAGTGCTCCCAACAACTACCGGCATAGGTGTGACGTGGACATTAAACATGAACTTTGTTTTGTCCATGTTCATCCTAAGACCTATTCGTTAAGAGACACTATTGAGGTTATTGAGTATGATGCTTAGGTCCTCCAGCGATTCTGCCATAAGGACTATAACATTTCGCAAAATCGAAGGTGAGTGATATACTCGCCATTGATGTTAATACCGTATCCTTTCCAGTCCAGAAGGTTGAAAACGTCTTCCAATGCAGTGGTGAAGAGTTTCGGGGATATGACGTCACCCTGTCTTACACCTCTCTGCAATAGGGTAGGTTTCGTACTCTGGTTCTATACTCGGATAGCTCTGCTGTACAAACACTTCAGCACTTCGATATACCGACAGTCAACTTGGCACCGCTAAAGGGACTGCAGCACCGCTCAAATTTCGACGGAATCAAAGGCTTTCTCATAGTCCACATACGCCAAACATAGTGGCAAATTGTACTCCTCGGACTTCGAAAACAGCACGTAGATGTGGATCAGAAGGGAAATCGGTCTGTAGTTCTTCAAGAGAGCGTTGTCAACTTTCTTGAAGAACAAGACCACCGCACTTCTTGTCCACGCCTCCGGTGTAATGCCACCATGGAGGATGGAATTAAAGAGGTTCTGAAGGACTTCAAGTACCGGTTTTCCACCCGCTTTCAGAAGCTCCGCTGTAATTTTATCGTCGCCTGGGGCCTTGCCGTTTTTAAGATGCTGGAGAGCCATTCTAATCTCGCTCAGACTGACGTCCGGGATAACTTCGGAATAGTGTCGGATAAGACTCGCTCTTGGATCGTTACTCACACTTGCGTGTGGCTCCAACGATGAAGTGTACAGCTGCCCATAGAACCTCTCAATCTCACTTAAAATCTCATGTGCCCCGGAAACGATGTTACCACACTCGATCTTCAGCTTTGACTCTTTCTGGCAGACAGATCTCTGGCAAAGACTTTGAAACCTTGGTTCCGCTCGATCAATTCATCAATACAAGTTGTATTGAAATTGCGTAAGTCCCGCCGCATGCATTTGGAGATCTGTCTGTACAGTTGCCTGTTTGCTGTCAAATCTGTTGAAGAATGTAGCTTCATCTCCCGTCTAACAGCCATGAGATTGAGAGTGTGATCAAAGAGTTTTTGTGTTCTTCTGCGGTGGGTCTTGCAGAACTTAGCTCCGACCGCATGGACAGTTTCCACGAGCTTGTCATTCATACCGTCCACTTCGTTGCAGTCTTCTAGGCACTCTAATCTGCCGAGCTGAAAGGTTTCGGGACATTGGAACAGAGCATGAGGGGGCCGGAGCGTTGACTGCATTAGACGAGACCTCTCCAACTTAACGTTTAGGTTCAGTGTGCCTCTAACCATTCGGTGATCGCTACCAGTTTTCACCCTCGCGATCACGGAGACAACACTGAACAGTTGTCGTCTGGTCGTCATAATTATGTCAATCTCATTTCTTGTGGAACCGTCGGGGCTCGACTAGGTCCACTTCCTGTGGGGCCGTTTCTGGAAGAAAGAGTTCATTATAAAGAGTCCCTCAGTCGGCCAGCTGCTGGCCACTTGGGTTTCGTTGCCCTATTCCAAATGTCCCCACTTTCAGCTCACCATTCCCTCTTGTGCCTAGTTTTGCATTGAAGTCTCCCATTAACACCGTATATTGGGTTTTGGAGGAACGCATGGCTCGCATGGAGAGACATCCTCATACATTTTCTTCACCTCCTCATCGGAATGTGTCAAGGTTAATGCGTAAACCTGTATGACCTTCAGCGAATACCATTTGGTGATTCTGAGTATAAGGTACGCAACCCTCGTCGACACACTCTCAATCTTTATAACGTTGCTAACGAGAGACTTGTGGACGATAAATACGACACCTCCTTGGGACAGATGGTCACCCTCCCGGTGATAGAGGAAGTTGCCGGTTTCGAGGATTACCGTGTCCTCCCCTTCTCTTCGGACTTCTTAACTTAATCCTATAATATGCCAGCGTATTTTGTCTATCTCTTTTTCCAGCTCCACGATCTTCTCGTCAGTCCTCAGGGTGCGTGCGTTGTACGTTGCCAGGTCGAGTCGTCTAAGGTGGCAATTGTTGCAATTCTTATTTTTTTTTTGTTTTAAACTCTGATACTCTAATTATTTTAAAAACGCTTAGGAAAAATAATAAATTTATTAATTTATAAATCTTATATCAGAAAAGTGATTTGGGAAGGTACAACTTTTTTTGCAAAGCTCTTTATAGACAGTGGAAACGTATTCATATAATAACTTCTTCATAGCACGCCATATTTGTATTATCCGAAACCAATATCGTACCTACGTCAAAATTATAATCGAAGCATTAGTACTGTAATGATTATATTGCATGACATCAACTTCAGCTCTTCGTGGCGTATTGTTCATAGTAGTTAAATATATATTATAACGAGTATAGACTCGTATAAGTGCGTGTTACACTTCAATGTAAATGAAAGTGTGATTCGAAATGAAGCATGGTTGAGGAGGTGACAGTCTCTGAAAGGGGGGGGGGCAGTGCCAATCTTGTGAGATTTAATGCCTCCATTCCAAAAGTATGTCTCTGCACCGTAAAAACGAGCTAGATCACCTTGGCTCCTTCTTTCCATAAAGTATCAATGGAATTTACAGATCGCCTGCAGGTGTTGAGAGATGACATTTCCTTGAACGTAACTTTGGGCGTTTCATTGAGACCGTGGCCAAAGACACGAAAGTTAGGTGTACTCGTAAAGACGCGACTATACTTAACATCTGAACAGTTGCTTACAATATAATATATGAAGAGCAAGTCCGTTTGTGCATGAAGTATTGCTGCCATATATGCGCTGGTGGTACTTAATGGATCCATATGTTTAGTATAACTCTTATCAATTTCGATCACGGGCGCAAATTAGCCAGCCTTTTGTTGTTTGAATAGGCTTTTGTCAAACTACGTCAGTGCGCTTTACCATTTTTGGTTGCATCACTACTTACCATCCGGTGGGATAGTAGTCCAGCACTAGCTTATAAAATTTAAAAAAAGAATTGCAATTTTAAATGCCGATTTACCACGAGCGTTGGTGGCTAGGTGAAGGAAAACGTCGTGAGGAAATATGCATATCTGGATTAAATTTATTCCAAGGTATGTGAAATCTGCCATCATGCACTGGAGCAACGCCGTGGTCTAATAAGTGTAGCATTCTTAGAAATGTGAGTAGGTCTATATCCAGTAGAGCGATAGTCAAAAAATTAAAGTTACAGACTAGCATTGGCTTGCGTCCTCTCTCAAGGCGCGCCACAACCCGATTTTCGGCTTATATCACATTTAAATTCTTTAAATAAATTCTTACTCCTTACTGAATTGCTTCAAATTTAGAAGAGTTCGGTTTTAACATTTTGAACTTGGATATTTTTTTACTGTCTAAATTTTATGTGAGATTTACGAATACACACTAAGGATTTTAACAGTGGTAGAGCCACGCGCTAGCATTTGCTGTCGCACGGATGGGCCGGATCGAACCGGGGTGATACCACGACCTCACAGAAAACCAGCGTGAAGTAGAGGTTTACCTCTGCGTTTCACTTGGTGAGTGTAGGTGGCCGGCGGCCCTTTTTACTGGAAATGAGGCATTCCATCTTAGTCCTCACGGGTGACAACGCATCTACATTTTGATTTGTAATAGAGGATAGATGTCTATGGGCCACAGCAACCACTTACCATCAGGTGGACTGTGTGCTCGTTTGTCACCCTTATCCTATAAAAAAAGGAAGTATTGCTCGAGTGGAAGCATACGAAATTCAAAGAAAATTCGTAACAGAATTTGTTAACAACTCAATGCTATTTGCCGAACGTGTAGTGAGAATTGTGTTTATGCTTTTTATTATATTTGTTTTGTAATGACCAATCTTCTCCATGTACAGTTTAATTTACAGATTTCATTATAAAAGTAATCAGAGTTCAAAGCACAGTAGCCTTAGTTAAATGTTCGAAATTAACAGTACCTTTATAAATAAAATCTGTTAAATGCTATATATACTCGGTGTTACATGTTACATACGCAATTGAAGGTAACAATTTACCCCGAAATAGTTTAAAAAAAAAATGTAATGTTAATCTTATAGTTTCCCTTTAATCTATAATTAAATTTAACCAAATATTTATTCTTACAAAAGTAACATCAGTACATGAATGCCGGTGCTATGTTCACCAATCCGACTGTCCAACATGATGACTAAAAGCTATTCTTTCGGGTAACGCTAATCAGTTGGAGCTTTGTAGGTCTATATCCAGCAGTGAATTATCCGGCGGTATTTTTTTACGTGGCAGAGCCATGCTGCAGCTATATTAGTAGTATAGTTGTAGCACGAATGGATCGGCTCGACCGGGGAAGCACCACGCTCTCACAGAAAACCAGCGTAAAATAGCAGCTTAACGCTGCTGTGTTTGTGTATGGTGAGTGTAGAGAACCGGAGTTTCGAAATAAAACCTCTGTCCTGGGAAGAACCAGCAAGAAACCCAGCGGGACTTTTTTCTAAAGCAAATTTTACAATAATGGTTGTACAAACTATATAAGTACATAAATTTATTTTAGAAACAGCTTGGAAGCGATCACCTCATTCTTAGGGGTTATTATCAACCATGTATTCATTTATACTATAATAACCCTTTTTATACAGTTTCAACTTTACAAAACATTTAAACTTGCTAATAGAGAGAGCCTGTACACTTTCCGGGACCTTGTTGTAATAGCGTATACATTGCCCCAAGGATGAATTACTGACTCTGTGGAGTCGAGAAACTGGTATCACTAGCTTGTGTTTGTTCCTAGTGTTTACAGAATGCACATCACTTTTTTTACCAAAACTACCTTTGTTTTTGTGAACATACATTAAATTTCCTAAATAGAGGCCAAAGTTAATATATTTATTTCTTTAAATTTATCTCTAAGATACTCTCTCGGTTTTAGGTTGTAAATAGCTCTAATTGCTCTATTCTGTAAAACAAAAATAATTATGAATCAGCCGCATTTCCCCATAGCAAAATTCCATAACACATTATGCTATGGAAATAACTGAAATAAACTAATCTAGCTGTCTCGACACTAGTGAGACCTCTAATATTTTTTACAGCATAGGCTGCAGAACTTAGTCTGCTTGCTAGTTTGGATATATGGGAGCCCCACTGAAGCTTTGCGTCGAGAGTGATGCCAAGAAAAACAGTGGATTCAACAGAGCTCAGTTCTTCCCCATTTAAAAACACATTGGTACTCAGATTTTTAACATTCGTTGTTGTAAATTTAATGGTTCCGGTTCCGGTCGTCGATCAGTCAATACGCACGTCACAGAGCTCCGCGAAAAATAAAAAATAAACAGTGTAAAAAAGTGCCAACAAAGTGTGTCATACGAACTATTGACTACAACAAAGTACAAAATACGTGATCAGTGAAAAAATTACAGAAAAAGTGTTAAATTGCGAGTACTAATCAACCGTAATTGTAATCATTCTAACCTACAAAAATACCGTCAAGTGTCAGCTGATGCAAATTGTACATAGACTATAGAGTGGAAACTACAGTACCAACATAACAAACAGCAAAACAAGTGTTGCCATAGCAAAACAAGTGTTGCCACAGTAAAACAAGTGTTGCCATAAAGAAACAAGTGTTGCCACAGTGAACCAAGTGTTGCCATAACAATATAAAAAATACCAAAGATGGAAAAAGTATGGAAATCCTATTGGCAAAATTAGACGAAAAGTTAGACCAACAAACTAAACTTATAACAACTTCAGTAACACAAAATGTCATGGCAGCACTAGACGAAAAGCTTAAAGTGGTCACCGAAGAAAACGCCCAACTCAAAAATAAAATAAACGAGCTAGAGTTAAAACTTAAATTCGTTGATAAGGATAAGCGCAAAAATAACCTTGTCTTTTTTGGCATCGAGGAAGGAAAAGCAAGAACAGAACCAGAGCTAGTAGACTACATAAAAGACATTATAATAGAAATGGGAGTACATTTTGAAGTCTTCGAAATTAATAATGTTTACAGAATCGGTAAAAAAGAGCTAGATAAAAATCACCCTGTTGTAGTCTCACTCACAACTACATGGAAAAAACATATGATTCTGCGAAACAGATCTAACCTGCAAAAAGGTGTAAATATCAAAGAGGATTACCCTAAAGAAATAATAGAAAAACGTAAACAGCTGCAGCTGCAAGTTGAAGAGGAAAAGAAAAAAGGGAATATAGCCTTCATGAAATACGACAAACTGATAATAAGGAAAACACACGAAAGCAACAGAGAAAAAAGGAAAAGAGAGACTTCAAGATCACCGAAAATACCATCACAAAAGAAAGTCAATGCAGGTAGTACCGAAAGTACATTGACCACCTTGAACAACGCCCCCTCTAAAACTGCGACAAAGGATATTATCAGACCAAATATACTGAGCTATGTAGAGCGTGGGAGATCAGCTTCATTATCAAATCTCTCAAAAAACTAATAAGCGACACCCGGATTCAAACAACCCTAACAACCACATTACCAAATACAACATTCATAAATTGCACCCCAAGCCGGCTTGTCACCGTGGGGGAAGAAGACAAACACCCTCCATCTAAATCAAAACATTATATTTCGAAACACCCTAAAGCAAACATATTTAATAAGAAAACAATACAGATAGAACAAGGTAAAAAGATCACTGAACATATAAATGTCTGCACACTGAATACTCGGACACTAAGAACAGAAGAGAGCCTAAAAGAACTACAAATAGCCATATCTAACATAAAATGGGACATAATTGGCATCAGCGAGATGAGAAGGCCAGGAGAAGGGATAGAAGAGAGGAACGACTATATCATGTTTCACAAAGGAGAACACACCGGACAAAAAGGAGTAGGTTTCCTCATCAAGTCTAAACTGAAGAAGAACATTATGGGATTTGAAGGAGTTTCTGACAGAATTGCTGTAGTTCATTTAAAATTTCCGGGGTACAAGAAAAACTGGGCCATCTTTCAAATATACGCCCCAACAGAACAAGTGGGGAAATCAGAAATAGAATATTTCTACGAGAGTATCTCAGAAGCAATAAAACCGCATTACAACAACAACATAATAATCATGGGCGACTTTAACGCACAGGTTGGAGAAAGGCAAACTGGAGAAGAATCCTCAATTGGGAAGTTTGGGTATGGCAAAAGAAGCCAAAATGGACAGAAATTAGTAGAAGTCATGATGGAAAATAACCTTATTTTAATGAACTCATGTTTTAACAAAAAAACTAAAAGCAAATGGACGTGGTCCTCCCCAGGTGCAAAATTCAAAACTGAAATTGACTTTATTATAACTAACAAAGCAAAAGCGTTCACAGATACCAACATAGTTAAAAACCTCAACTTTAACACTGACCACCGTATGGTAAGAAGCTGCCTAAACCTAAACCAACCCAAAATATCCAGGAAAAACCTAGTAAACAATAATAAGCTGTATCAAATATCAGAATGCAATCATTCCACTAATTCCCGCACAACAGAATCACTCAATGAAATTATTACCTCCGACGCAGAAACTTGGATTAAATACAGGAGATTACAAAACAAATTGAAAGAGATGCTAGTCAGCAAACCCAGAAGCAAAGAAAGCTATTTAAGTAAAAAGACACTAGAACTATTAGACGAAAGAAGAACACTAATATCGAATAAAGAGGACAAAGAAAGACGGCAAAAAATTGCAACCCTTAGCAAGGAAATTAAGGAGAATATGAGGAAAGACCGTAAAGAGAAAAGAAATAGAGTTTTGGAAGAAAATATAAAAAGAACAGGAGGAACAAAAAAGGCTATGAAACAACTAAGCGAACATGGGAAAGAATGGATAGCGAAACTAAAGCAACGTGAATCTTATTCAACTAATCGACTCTCAATACAGAAACTAGCTACGGACTATTACCGCCTATTGTACTCTGATAAATTCGATTCAGGGATGGCCACAATTCCGGAAGTAAACGAAGTAAAAGAAAACAAAGTGGATGAAGTGCCAGAAATCCTTACATCAGAGGTAATCAAGGCAATAAAATCTCAAAAACTCGAGAAAGCCCCAGGGCCGGACAAGATACCTAATGAAATACTCAAGGGATCCTTAGAGGAATACAGTCCCGTGCTGGCAAAACTTTTCAATGAAATCTTACAAACAAGGCAAATTCCAGAAGAATGGACCGAGTGTCACATAGTTCTACTACATAAAAAAGGCCATAGAGAAGAGATTGGGAACTATAGGCCGATTTCTCTTATATCAAATATATATAAAGTATTTGCTAAAGTGATCCTAGAAAGAATATCATTAACACTCAACGAAAGCCAACCCGTAGAGCAGGCAGGATTCAGAAAAGACTTCAGCACAATAGATCACATTCACACAATAAAACAGTTGATACAGAAGTATAACGAATACAATAAACAAATCTACTTGGCGTTTATAGATTACTCAAAGGCATTCGACCGCCTCAGGCACCAATACATATGGCGGAGCCTTGAACAACAAGGGGTCCAGAGCAACTATATAGAAATACTTAAGAGTATATACAAATCTAGCAAGGCCAGTATTAAACTAGAATCAACAGGAGAACCATTTCCTATCAAAAAGGGCGTACGCCAAGGCGATCCTCTCTCCCCTGCACTATTTAACGCCGTACTCGAGCACATCTTTAGACAGCTAAACTGGGACCACTTAGGTCTGAACATTAATGGAGCTTGCCTAAACCATCTAAGATTTGCCGATGATCTGGTGCTTCTTGAAGAGAATCCAGCAGCAATAGAACAAATGATGCAGAGCCTAGCAAATATAAGTAGAGAAGTTGGTCTGGAAATCAATGCCAGAAAAACAAAATTAATGTCAAACTCAAGGGAAATAGACGTTATGGTAGATGGCAACAACATCGAATATGTCAAAGAATATATTTACTTAGGACAGATAATATCCCCTTCAGATGAAATGACAAAGGAAATAAACAGGCGAATAGCCCAAGGATGGAGAAAATATTGGTCACTGAAGGAAATAATGAAAAGTAAGGATCTAGGCAATCACATAAAAAAGAAAGCATTCGAGACCTGTATTCTACCAGTTCTTACTTATGGCTGTGAAACTTGGTCAACAACACCATAGGGAAAGGCTAACAAAATGCCAACGTGCCATGGAAAGAAGCATGCTAGGGTTAAAAATCAAAGACAGAGTCAGGAACGTAGACATTAGAACAAGAACAAAACTCACAGACATTCTTACCCGGATAGACGTCCAAAAATGGAGATGGGCTGGAAATTTGCTACGCCACCCCATTAACAAATGGAGCAAGCAAGTCACTCTCTGGCAACCAAGAGACGGCAAAAGAGGCAGGGGTCGTCAAGTCAGGAGATGGGAAGACGACTTGAAATAGACAGCGGGACCATTCTGGTTGAGAGTAGCAAGGGACAGGAACCATTGGAAGGAATCGGAGGAGGCCTATGCCAAAAGGCACACCGAACGTAGGGACCTCTTGTAACTCTATGTTTAGGAATAAAAGGCTATTATTATTATTATGTTGTAAATTTAATACAGTGAGATTTATTTCCGTTTAAATGTAGATTATTAACGTTAAACCAATGCACTAATTTTGATATAGCATTATTCACCTGGTCACATTTAAATGATTGACTTTTAAGTTTGAAAATCAAGGAAGTATCATCAGCAAATAATACTATATCATGATTAACCTCTGCAAGAGAAGGTAAGTCATTAATTTACACTAGAAATAGGAATAGGCCAAAATCGAGCCCTGAGGGACACCCATTAGTACAGGTGAGCGGGAAGAACTTTTACCATTGATAATAACTTTCTGCATTCTATTACTTAAATATGAAATAATAAGTTTAAGCGCTGTGTTCTTGACACCATAGTACTATAGCTTCCTGATTAATGTCTCATGGTGAACGCAGTTGAAGGCTTTGGAAAGGTCACAAAATATACCCAAAGCACCCTCTGCATTCCATTCACAACATATTTTTTCTGCATTCCCCGGCACAAAAAATTTGTTTAATAAGTTCAACTCTAGCGTCAGTTGTCGAGCGACCCCTTGTAAAACCGAATTGATTTCTATGTAGCAATTTATTAATATTAAAGAAACTAAACATCTTATCTAAAATTATTTTTTCAAAAATTTTACTAAATGTTGGTAGTACAGAAATTGGTCTAAAATTGGCGGGGTCTAATGTACTACCAGATTTAAATAAAGGTATGACTTGATTTTGTTTCATTAAATCAGGAAACTGACCAGATTCGACGATTATATTAAATATAGTGGCTAGATAAGGTGCTAATATATCTATTATAGATAAAATAACTTTAACGGAAATCCCCCATAAATCTGCCGTTTTCTTAACATCAATAGTTTTAAAATATTTAACGATATCTTTTGGCAGTACTCTATGGAATTTAAAAGTATTTGAACAAGCCTTTACATTATGTTTGAGCAATAATTCGGCAACAGTAGGAGAAGAGTTTAATGATTCATTTGTCAAAAAAGGAACATCAGTAAAATGTTTCTCAAAAGCCATAGCAACTTCTTGATCAGATCGAGTTAAATTATTGTTAATATTCAATTGAAAATCCGACTTGCGCGGTTTGACCTTGCCCGTTTCACTTTTTATTATTCTCCAGGTCATTTTAATTCCTACTGTCGCTTATTCATTAAATGATTTGCGACTGTTAAGAGAGAAAGTTTTAGAAGTAAATATCCTACTAAATTCACTAGTTATAATTTTAAAAAACGTATCATACAAATAATTAGCACTGTTTTTAAATGAAAGTGATGGAAATCTTTTTATTATATTACTTCCAAACCTCTCCAAGCAATGTTCATTTATTGGAACAAACACAACTTTCTTATTTTTCTGTTTCTTGTGTATGTAAGGCAATGATACCAACTGTCCACAGTGATCTGAACTTAAATTTTGAATAATTGATTTATGCAAGGGCTTAACATCTGTAAAAATATTATCTATACAGGTCGAACTAGGCCCAGCAATACGTGTTGGTTCTAAGAATAAATTAACAAGATTATACGATTTAAACAATGAGCTAAACTTAATACTAATGGAAGAAGTTTCAACGAGATTGATGTTAAAGTCTCCACATATTACAACAGACTTGTTCTGTTTACTAAGTTTGAGCGAAACTTCTTCCACAATCCTTTCAAAATAGTCATAAGTAGCACATGGGGGTCCGTAAACACTTACAACAATGAGGTACTCGAGCTCGACACAAGCCATTTCTACAGTTCGCTAAACAGAGAGGCTCACTATATCGTTACGTTCTTTATATAATAATGATTTATCTGCTAGTATTAAGGAGCCATCACGTAAACTTTTTTCTCTATTGAAGGAACTGACCACCTGGTGATTTCTGAAATGTTCAGTAATACAAAGGATATGTATGTTGTTACTATTTAAAAACAATTCAACTTCTTATTCTTTGTCCATCATGCCTTGTATATTTTGATGCACCAGGTGTAAATAATTTTTATTACTTATTTGTGGGCTGCATTCAAAGTTAATTAAATAATTATTGCTAGAGATTGCCTCTATTGTCGCATTTACTAATTTAAATTAGTTGGAAGTGATTCCAAATTAATTGTCAAATAATTATCCTGCCCAATAAAAGCAGTCTTGGTAGCCAAAAACTTGGCTGAGTTAAAAAGTAAATAATAAGATAGCACATTTGCTATCAGTCTTAAATTATATTTGGATAGGTAATACCTATATTTTGTCCAAAACTTTTTTATTAAATTATTTATATCAACTAAATGAAATTTGTCATTATTATCATTACAATTATATGTCCAATTTAAATTATTGGTACATATTAAATTATTCATTTGTATATTTAAATTATGTCTTAGATTATTTTCCTGTGGCAATCCCTGTATGTAAGGCGGTGTGAACAAGAGAACAGAACAATTTTGTGTACATTTAAGTTATTAAGTTGCTTAATATATCTTAATAACTGTTTGTTGTTTACACTGCCTCTTCTACCAACAAAAATTATTATTGTACTATTTGGGCAAAATTTAGTAACTGTAATTTTATTTAGATGTCACTAAAAGATGCTCCAGGAATGCAGCAATTTGTAATTTTTTGTCCCTTTAAAGAGTAATTTAAAGTTATGCCTAGATTTTTTCCTATGTCATCGCTATACCCAATTATATTATTTTTGTTAATATTTGAGTTATTTTTTATTTTAAGCTCCTCTGCTATGGCACTGTCATAGAGTTTTGGTGGTGGTATAATATTATCATCACACACCGACTCTGAAAAAGCTGGTATTGAATGCTGACACTCACATTGATGTTTAACTAAGGAGTCAAAGCGTTCCTCATTGTATTTACATGTCTTTACCAGATTATCCATAGCCAGTATGTGATTTATATTTATTGGATACAGTTTTAAGGGAATTTGTAAGAGATAATATTTCTGATTTAAGGCACTCTACGTCAGTCTCATAACATTTTCTTATGTTAACCACCTCAATTGAATACAACTTTTCATATATCAATGCTTGCTTTTGTTTACATAAATTAACATAATTTTTGGTATTAATCTTATTTTTTATTAATTTTTGTATTTTCCTTATGTATGTTATGAACTTTTATATACTTCTTCAATTTGGTTTTACTGCAATTAATCCTCACTGAGTTTCCTGAAATGGAAGAGTCGTCACCAAGAATAGATCTTAAAATTATAAAAGATATTATATTAAATAAGAATTACAATAATTTTAAAACAATGTTCGTTACCTGTCACTTTTTGTTCCAACACCAAAATGTTGTTATAACATTTATGTACCGACTTTCTTAAATATTAAATACAAAGCGGCAGTAATTATTAACTATAACATAAAATTGAGGTGGATATAATGAATTTACAATATTAAAATTATTAAAATTTATCGGGACTAATTACTTTTACAAATTATCACCAGGGTTGCCACAGCAAAAAACGTAATATCAGCATAAGAATGCCGGTGATATGTTCACCAACCCGCCTGTTCAACATGATGACTAAAAGCTATTCTTTCGAGTAATGCTATTCAGTGCCGTGTAGTGGCGGTTAAGAAAATCTACTACCCCATATCTTCCCGTGGGTGTCGTAAAAGGCGACACAGGGAAACAGGCAGGAGATGGGCAGCAGCATCTTCCTGATAACAGCAAAATTACAATAAAAAACTGCGGTTGCCAACCCGCTCGCCAAGCGTGGCAACTATGGCAAATACCCCCCAATGATGAGAGTAACAAAGAGACGGTCCCCAGTCCCCGGCGGCCCTGCTATTCCTGGCTACTGTGGCAACCATGGTAACGGTGGGGCAGGGGGTACTAAGAATCTTCGGTCGAGATTTGGTTGCCACCTAAGACGACTCGACTTGGCAACATACAACGCACGCACCCTGAGGACTGATGAGAAGATCGTGGAGTTGGAAGAAGATATTGACAAGTTTTGGTGGCATATTATAGGATTATCCGAGGTCCGAAGAGAGGGGGAGGACACGGTTATCCTCGAATCCAGGAACTTGCTCTATCACCGGGAGGGCGACCACCTGTCCCAAGGAGAAGTCGGATTTATCGTCCACAAGTCTCTCGTTAACAACGTTGTAAAGATTGAGAGTGTGTCGACGAGGGTTGCGTACCTTATACTCAGAATCACCAAACGGTATTCGCTGAAGGTCATACAGGTTCACGCACCAACCTCGGCACATTCCGATGAGGAGGTGGAGGAAATGTATGAAGATATTTCTAGAGCCATGCATTCCTCCAAAACCCAATATACGGTGTTAATGGGAGACTTCAATGAAAAACTAGTCACAAGAGAGAACGGTGAGCTAAAAGTAAGGAAATTTGGAATAGGGCAACGGAACCCAAGGGGCTAGCAGCTGGCCGACTTCATGGAGAAAGAGGAACTTTTTATGATGAACTTTTTCTTCCAGAAGCGGCCACACAGGAAGTGGACCTGGTTGAGCCCCGACGGTTCGACAAAAAATGAGATTGACTTCATTATGACGACCAGACGAAAACTGTTCAGCGATGTCTCCGTGATCGTGAGGGGGAAAACTGGTAGCGATCACCGAATTTTTACAGGTACACTGAACCTAAACGTTAAGTTGGAGAGGTCTCGTCTAATGAAGTCAACGCTCCGTCCCCCTCGTGCTCTGTTCCAAAGTTCGGAAACCTTTCAGTTCGAGTTACAAAACCGTTTTCAGTGCCTAGAAGACTGCAATGAACTGGACGATATGAATGAGAAGCTCGTGAAAACTGTCCATGCGGTCGGAGCTAAGTTTTGCAAGACCCGTCGCAGAAGAACAAAAAAACTGTTAATCTCATGGCTATTAGACGGGAGACTTTAATAGATTTGACAGCATACAGGCAACTCAACATACAGATTTCCAAATGCATGCGGCGGGAGGTATGCAACTTCAATACAGCTTGTATTGAAGAAGCGATAGAGCGGAACCAAGGCTACAAAGTCTTTGCCAGAGATCTGTCTGCCAGAAAGAGCTAACTGTCAAGGCTGAAGACTGAGTGTGGCAGCATCGTTTCCGGGACACCTGAGATTTTGAGTGACATTGAGAGGTTCTATGGGCAGCTGTATACGTCATCGTTGGAGCCATACGCAAGTGTAAGTAACGATCCAAGAGCGAGTCTTATCCGACACAATTCTAGGCCTATGTTCAGCAGTGGACTTGTGAAGGGCTGTAATGATGATGATGATGATGAAGTCTCTCGTTAACAACTTGTAAAGATCGGGAGTGTATCGACGAGGGTTACGTACCTTATAATCAGAACCACCAAACGGTATTCGCTGAAGGTCATACAGGTTTACGCACCAACCTCGGCACAGCCCGATGAGGAGGTGGAGGATGAGGATATGTCTAGAGCCAGCAGCTGGCCGACTTCATGGAGAAGGAGGGACTCTTTATGATGAACTCTTTCTTCCAGAAGCGGCCCTACAGGAAATGGACCTAGTCGAGCCCCGACGGTTCGACAAAAAATGAGATTGACTTTTTCATGACGACCAGACTACAACTGTTCAGTGATGTCTCCGTGATCGCGAGGGTGTAAACTGGTAGCGATCACCAAATGGTTAGAGGCACACTGAACCTAAGCGTTAAGTTGGAGAGGTCTCGTCTAATAAAGTCAACGCTCCGTCCCCCTCGTGCTCTGTTCCAAAGTCCAAAAACCTTTCAGCACGCGTTACAAAACTATTTTCAGTGCCTAGAAGACTGCAATGAAGTGGACGATATGAATGACAAGCTCGTGGAAACTGTCCATGCGGTCGGAGCTAAGTTCTGCAAGACCCGCCACAGAAGAACACAAAAACTCTCCGATCACACTCTTAATCTCATGGCTGTTAGACGGGAGATGAAGCTACATTCTTCAACAGATTTGACAGCATACAGGCAACTGAACAGACAGATCTCCAAATGCATGCGGCGGGACTTACGCAACTTCAATACAGCTTGTATTGAAGAAGCGATCGAGCGGAACCAAGGCTCCAAAGTCTTTGCCAGAGATCTGTCTGCCAGAAAGAGCCAACTGTCAAAGCTGAAGACCGAGTGTGGCAGCATCGTTTCCGGAGCATCTGGGATTTTGAGTGAGATTGACTGGTTCTATGGACAGCTGTACACGTCATCGTTGGAGCCACACGCAAGTGTGAGTAACGATCCAAGAGCGAGTCTTATTCGACATTATTCCGAAAATATCCCGGACGTCAGTTTGAGCGAGATTAGAATGGCTCTCCAGCACCTTAAAAACGGCAAGTCCCCGGGTGAGGATGGAATCACAGCGGAGCTTTTGAAAACGGATGGAAAACCGATACTCTAAATCCTTCAGAAGCTCCTTAATTCCGTCCATGGTGGCACTACTCCGGAGGCGTGAAGCAGAAGTGCGGTGGTCTTGTTCTTTGAAAAGCGACAACGCTCTCTTCAAGACCTACAAACCGATTTCCCTTCTGAGCCACGTCTACGTGCTGTTTTCGAGAGTCATTACAAATCGTCTCGCACGCAGACTTGACGACTTTCAGCCTCTCGAACAAGCCAGTTTCTGAAAAGGCTTTAGTACCATAGACCGCATACACACCCTTTGGCAAATTGTACAGATGACAGAGGAGTATAATCTGGCACTTTGTCTTGCGTATGTGGACTATGAGAAAGCCTTTGATTCTGTCGAAATTTGGGCAGTGTTGCAGTTCTTTCAGCGGTGCCAAGTTGACTGTCAGTATATCGAAGTGCTGAAGTGTTTGTACAGTTGAGCTACGATGGCTATCCGAGTACAGAACCAGAGTACGAAACCTATCCAATTGCAGAGAGGTGTAAGACAGGGTGACATTATATCCTCGAAATTCTTTCCCGGTGCATTGGAAGACGTTTTCAAGCTACTGGACTGGAAAGGATGCGGTATTAACATCAATGGCGAGTACATCACTCATCTTCGATTTGCCGACGATATAGTCCCTTTGGCAGAATCACTGGAGGACCTAAGCACTATGCTCAATGACCTCAATTATATCTCTACCTACCTGACTAAGTAGGTAGTAGTAGTAGGTAGGTCTGATAAGGTCTCATTATAAATATATTTATAATTTTATGAATAAAACCTTGGGTTTAATAAAATATATTTAACTAATAATTATTAACCCTGAATAAATTATAATGCATTATGAAAAAAGACCTTAGTATTTTTTTATTAGTTCCTTACATATGAAATTGGCGTTTCGTACGGGAGGAATATAAAGTCAATTTTTTTTTGTAAAATATATTTAATTAATTAAAGTATGCACCGTTGTTATCTATGCACTTTTGCCATCTTATAGGTAGTGCATTGATCCCTTTACAAAAAAACCATGAGGGCGAGAATCAAAAAACTCTTTGAAAGCGGTTTGGACTGCCGCATCGGACTTGAATTTTCTTCCTTGTAAGAAGTATTGCCAAATTCCGGAAAACATGGTAATCTGTTGGAGCAAGGTCTGGGGAGTACGGTGGATGTTGCAAACATTCCAATTGTAGCTCATCTAACTTAGTGGTTGTTTGTTGTGCAGTGTGTGGTCTTGCGTTATCGTGAAGCAGCAGTGGCCTAGAGCTATTGACCAATCTCGGTTGCTTAGCATTTAGTTATTCCTTCATGGTTTGGAGTTGCTGACAATAGATATCTACCCTTATCGGTTAGCCAGATTTTAGAAAGCTGTAGTGAACGACACCAACGCTAGTCCACCAAACACTCACAAGTAACTTTTTCTGAGTCAATTTTCGTTTAGGGTAGTATTTGGTTCCACTAGTAGTATCCACTTTTCATCACAAGTAATGATTCAATTTAAAATTCCTTCATTATTGTGTCAGTTGAGCAAAGTAACAAGTCAACGTGTGTTTGCAAGTTCGATTCACTCAATTCATGAGATACCCATCGTTTAAGTTTTTTTATTTTCCCGATTTCATTCAAGTGGATTAATACAGTTTTATTACTTACCCCGAAGCCTGCAGCTATCTCTGAAGTGCTTTGTGATGGATCCGTTTTCACAATAGCTTTTAATTCTTCATTTTCCACTTTGGTCTTTACTTTGTTCTTCGGCCGTCCACTGGATTGGTTCTGAAGGTCGAAATTTCCGGAACGAAAATTTTGAAACCAAAACGTACCGTGCTTTCTTTTGCGACACCAGTGCCGTACACATCATTAATCCTTCGAGCTGATTCTGCAGCACTGACGCCACGGTAGTACTCGTACTCGTAAATATACCAATATTTTATATTTTCCATTGTGCGGTAATAAGCGACGCCAAAGAAAAAAATAATGAGGAAAAAGCAAATGAATGACTGTTTTCAAAACTCAAATGTACCAGCTAAATGAATTCATCAATTTGAATTTGAATTCTTAACCAGAGAGGAGATATTACAGATCAAAGTGGTCAGTACGACAAAACGCTAATTTCATATGTAAGGACCTAATATTATAAATATTTTAGTTTCTCGATGTATAAAATAACTTGGATTAAATTTTCTTCCTGAAAAACAACGAATTTTAATTATATTTCAGTCACTTATAAAAGGCGATAATGTATTACCAGGGTGACACTGAAAGTTCTTAGAAAATAAAAAAAAACTAAACAAACTAGCAAGTTATTAGGATCCTACTGCGAGGTCGTTTCTCCTGAACTTTTTCCAGGTCAAGGGGCAAACAGTTGTTTGTGTACTACTCTGCGGTAACTGTTTTTCGATACTCTAAAACAATTGTTGCGTAATGACCTGTCCTTACGAAGAACGAGGACACCATCTTTTTTCCCACGCTTCGACCTCTCTTCACTTTAGTTTGCAACTCCTCGGAAGGAAACACCCAGACAGCAAACCGTCTCTTAGTTTCAGGATCATAACAATAAATCCAGCTTTATCACCCGTAAGTATATCGAACACAGCATTTGAGTCACCTCCGTTAAACCTTTGAACCATTTCATGACACCGGAGTTAGTTTCACATTCACAACGGAGTTTTATTGGATCTCTGTCAAATTATGAGGTATCAACTGGGCACGAAGCTTCCTAACCGCTAAATGTTCATGGAGGATTTTGTGCACTTGACTCATACCGATGCCTGAGCTTGTCCGAATCTATTGATAAGTCACTCTTCTGTCGGTCTCTATCATACGCCGCACAACACTGATGTTATCTACAGTCGTCGCTGTAGAAGGCCGTCCCTCACGCAGATCATCGGTGAGATTAGTGCGACCACGTTTAAACTCATTGAACCAGTTGTAAACAGTGGAACGAAATGGGGCTTCATCGTGAAAGACCAATCGAAGTCTATCATAACTTTCTTGTTGACTTAAATGACATGAAAGTCATAAAAAATCATTGTACAAAATCTCGTATTTGTCGCATTAAATTCAAGCTGATGTGACACAAACAATTATCGATTTGCCACGAAATCGTAAAGAAATGACAAATTAATAAAATACATACACAAAAATATTCATAAAGAGTTCCATTTTCAAAATTTGAATTTATTTTTTATTATATCACTTACAAGTAGCCAGTTCTAAAAACTTTCAGTGTCACTCTCGTATTAATTAACTGAAGGACTACTGGAGTGGTCCAAAAGATAAATTGAGAAGCGTATAGTAAAATTAGAAAATTATAAAATTCAAAAATTCATGCTGATCATTAAGTATTACTCGTTGTTCATAAATGAGATTATTTTCTTATTATATATATATATATATATATATATATATATATATATATATATATATATATATATATATATATATATATATATATATATACAACTGTCCATATATAGGTTAAACAGCCACGGGGAAGCTACACATCCCTGTCTGACACCTTTATGTATGCCAAACCAGTCCGAGTAGACCCCGTTGATCCTGATACAAGCACTAGAGTCCCTATAAAGGGACCTCAATGCCTGTATCAAACCAGCGCTCAGCCCAAATGAGTTCAGTGTTTGCCATAACACATTCCTGTCCACTCTGTCATAAGCCTTTTCCAAGTCCATGAACGCACAAAAAACTTTCTGGTTTTTGGCCAAAATCTTCTCCGCAATCATGCGCATGGAAAAGACTTGGTCCGTACACCCCATCCCCTTTCTAAATCCAGCTTGGACATCCCAAATTTTTCCATCAGTTTCTTCCATAACTCTTTCAATTAACACCTTAGCATACAGTTTACCCACAATGCTAAGCAAGCTGATACCACGGTAGTTTTTACAGTCCTGCTGTGAGCCCCTTCCCTTATATATTGGGACTATAACGGCTTTACACCAGTCTTCCGGTACTCGCTTCAGTTCCAAACATAAATTAAACAAGGTGCACAGCAGGCCTGTAACCATACCCTCTCCAGCCCTTAGCATCTCGAGTGATATTCTGGGCACAGCCGACCATTCACTTCTGAGAGGAATTTAGGTCAATAAATAGTCCGCCGAGCTAACCCAATGCGTGTTGGTGGACTTCTCAGCACACTTATCTGCGAAATATTTTTTTTAATATTTTAGACATGCAGGTTGCCTCACAATTTTTTGTCGACGTGCAAATAGTAAATCAGCATTTAAAATTGCAATTAACAATTTTATTAGTGTCGGCGGATATTGAACAGCGAAATTTACAGCAAGTGCTTACCACCTGATCTACTACCATTCTTAGTCAGTCATCCATCCATCCATTCGTCACAGCCTATTAAAATTCACTGTTCAACATAGATTCAGGATCGTGCCAAATGGAAGTCCATAGTCTCTGCCTACCCCTCTGGGTGACAGGCGTATGTATATATATATGTATGTATATATATATATATATATATATATATATATATATATATATATATATATATATATAATAATTGTTAGTTTCATTATTACGCCACAGGACTGGAATTTGAATGCTATTAATATATAAATAACCATTTGTCAGTCTGTTCTTGCAAATCTGCGGAATGGCTGAACCAATTGTGATGAAATAAACACATAGACAGCAATGCCAGCAGAGATACAGGTTAAAAATCGATACCATAAGCGATCTTTAACTATCTTAAATCTAAATAATGCTACATTAACAGATCTTATCCGCTTTGGAAGCCGAAGCGGATCGCTAGTATATAAAGAAATTCGTTATAAGCTAACGTGGTAATATTTATGTTTCTATTTGGATTCTATATTTCCAATTCATGATTCAAAATTAACGAATCAATTTTATTTCGGCCCAATTACGTTCTTCATAAAATATTTTAACATTAAAAATTGATTACTGTGTTAAGGCCGCTTTATCGTACGGTGTATAAAACATTACCTCACTCCCCGCAAGTCGAGCGAAAAGTACTAGTAGAGAGAATTTCAGAAATAAACAACGGTTGTCTCGCCGAGCACTCGCGCCTTAATAATCGTTCGATTTTCCCCGGGATAAGATAGGAGTGGCCAGAGTCCCAGAGAGTGGCCGAAGCTCCATATGATGAGGTACTTCGGAGCTAAACCAGGATCGTTCAAAAACTAACCGTAATTTAAACTTTAGCATTTAATGAATGTAATAAATTGGTAAGCGGGTGATATATTTACGACAATGCTAGATATCGTCAAATCCTTATAAGGCTATTACGTATTTTATTTGTATAAAATTGAAGAAAATCTTTTTCTTTGTACTGGGTATCCGGCTGGTTTTAATATCAATATATATAGGAAATTAAAAAAAGAAAACAAAATATAAAAAACACTTTCCCGCCATTTTTCGATTGTTTTTCTGTCTTCCAAAAAAGAGTGAATCCAACTAAGAAATCCGATACATTCTGAACTTTTAACACAACGAAAAAGGGAAAATGCGATTCAAGCCGCGAATTAAAATTTGCGACGTTTATGGACCTAATGCAGTGTTGAAAAGAGTAGTACAAAGCTGGTTCAAGCGTTTTCAGTCCGGGAATTTTGAGATCAAAGCTGCAGCTCGCTCTGGTCGCCCTCATACGGAGAAAGTCGATGCCATTTTTGAAAAAGTGGATTAAGATTGGCATATTAGTAGTTACGACATAGCCGAGGAATTGAGAATTGACCACAAAACAGTTTTGACGCAATTGAAAAAGTATACAAAAAAGCTCGATATGTGGATACTACACCAGCTCACTGAATGAAACATAATGAATCATGTACTCATATTCGATTCTATATAGAAACGTTATGAAAATTAACCACTTTTGAAAAGATTTATCACTCGTGATGGAAAGTGCCGACCTACCCACAACGTGCGAAAAGGATCATCATAACGCCAGACCACACACATATTTGGCCACTCAGCAAAAATTAAGAGAGCTGGATTGGGAAGTGTTAATGCATCCACCATATAGTCCTGACCTCGCAACCTCAGAATTTTACCTGTTTCGGTCTCTTCAAAATTCTTTGGGTAGTTTTAGGTTAACATCCAGAGAGGACTGTTAAAACTACTTGTAGCATTTTTTTGATTAAAAACCCGAAGATTTCTATAGCAACGGTATTATGTCACTACATACAAAATGGAAATAAGTCATCAAACAAAATGTCACATATATATTGTAAATAAAGGTAATTAACCTTTGAATTAAAATGTCTTAAATTTGCATTTATAATAGGTAGAAACTTTTTCCCCGACCATATATGTCTTTATCATTAAGTTATATATTTAATGGATGTGTTATTAAAAATAAATTAATATTGAAAACTTACTTGTGAAATGAATCTACATTGTCAAAAATAAAGATAAAAATAAAAACAAAGATCAGCTACGAAGAGTCTCCACCGGTGTGCAGTGGAGTGCAATGCTACTAATTGCTTGGCAAGGGATTGCGACATATACTTGATTAATAGTGCGGGTGAAAGTTTACTACACAAAAAAAACTTTACAGTGTATTTGATTTGGATTTTCTCAGAGGTTAATTTTTGATAAATAAAAAAATATATAGAAGCAACAACTGTATTAGTTGTATGTCAATTAAATTTAATCTCCATGTATAATCACATTTTTTAACGAAATATCACTTCCGAGGACTATAATATCAAATATGTAGTATTAAGACGCGATAAAAAGTTTATATTCTGCTAGCTTTTACCTGCGACTTCGTCCGTGTAGAACTTAAACAAAAAAAAACAACTGATGATCTATACTACTGGCCCTTTGGCAAAAATTCTCCTTCAATCCTTTGCCTATATAGTTCAATTGACGGAATAAGAGAATTAGCAATCACGGTACGAAAACTCACACCGTCCAATATTATAACACGGTAATTTTTTTAATAAAATAAAAGGTAAGGTTACAGATCGTATTATTCCCAGCACTAGACATAGGCCCCCCCTTATTTCTGAAAGGATTTAAGGGTGTGCAAGTGTCCGCTGCGCTGCCCCAATTCGTGTTGGCGGACTTCATGTGTCTTCGAATAAAATTTTATTCCTTAGATATGCAGGTTTCTTCACGATGTTTTCTGTTACCGCAAAAATTGTTATAAATCGACACTTAAAATTGCAGCAAACAATTTTATTGGTGTCAGCCGAGCATAAAGTGTACCTACTATGTTAAGACGAGCGAAAACAGATCAGTCAGATTTCGATGAAATTTATTTCAGAATAACGTACGTACGTAGTGTGAAGAAGAAAACTACAAGCTATTTTCATTGATGAAAGCCGAGATATTATACACAAAAATATATGTATGTGTATCTAAATGGATACACAAGCATCAATGAATGTATAGTAAAATTATTTTGTGCGTGCAATTGGGGTCATAAATCATAGCTCGGCCTCAGCCCGGCTAGGGCGGTGAGCATGTTTCGCGGGCGCAACGCCATTATCGATAATAACAAATTTAATTTTAGATATAAGTTTTTTTTATTAACTTATTTATGTACACACAACAAGATACAGAAACAGTCTTATAGTGAATTTGTACAAAGGTTCTACTTATTCCATAATTTGCTGAAATATCTTACAGTGAGAACGTTAACGCACGTGATTGGTTAGAGCGGCAATTTCGATTCTCAATTTCGAGTGAGAATAATCATTGAAGAGTTAATTTTATTTCGTTTTGTGAGAACGAAATATAATTTAGGCAAGACGTTTTTCATTAGGAGAATGTTTGCAGTCACAAAGGCATTAATTAGTCATAGTAATAGATGACTGCTATTATAACGCCAGTGTTGAAGCAAGAGCTTGTGCATATTTTAGTCCGTTGTTACACCCCGATGACAGATAATTTAGGATAGATATCGCCTTTTCCAAGAAAGCGTTGAAAGAAAAAAAAGAAAGCTAAATAGGGTTGATAAATCTAAGTTCCTACCATCACTATTTAATAATTAAGTCAGTAGTAAGTAAGTATCATAAGTTAATTTAACACTAAGTATCTAAATTCCATTTACTGTTCCATAAATGTCACCATAAAATCGTATTAGAACGAAAACATTTTTCATCATGTTTTTTGCTTTAAATTTAATATTTTCTATTTTTTTTTATAATAAAATAAACAAATATATGTGTACATATATATAATAAAACATATCACAACTGTAAAAACTTTTGTTAAAATGCATTCATCATAAGACTTATGATGAAACTGAGAAGCTACTGAATCGTGTTGCATGATTTGTTCAGATTCAGACACTGTAATCACACACACTCATTTTAACTCACGCAAGCATAGACACAAAGATACAAATTCACCCACACACACACATGCACACACACACACACACGCGCACACGCGCACACGCGCACCCGCGCACACGCGCGCACACGCGCATACGCGCGCACAAACACACACACACGCACACTCTCACCCCCCCCACACACACACACTCACACACAAACACATACGTATACATAATTAAATAAACTTTCACTCACATATCATAAGTAGACTAGTTTCTATCGTTCGATTGTTCTAATTTTAGAATTTAAGTAATATATAATACTAATATGCGATATAGATTGTGTTAACTAATACTGTCTTGTAACATGGATATAGTAATGGGAGGGCGGACCCTCCAAACACAGACATTATTTGCTTAAATGGAGGTTCCAATCTACTAGTTTTTAAGGCATTTACTTTTTAAACTGAAATAAAATTTATTTATTCGTTATTTATGAGTCGTGTTAATATTTTCAAATCTGAGGGCACGGAAGTGCCCCCGCCAAGTCGAGCAAAAAAGCGGCACGGCCGTACCATCCTTTTCTCGAAGCAGTTCAGGCCATTTTCGAAACCCTATAACTTTCTTGTAGATAAAACTAGAAGCCTGAACTAACCAAGTAGGCATTTTATAAACTCGGCATATTTCAAATTTCAGTAAATTTGAACCAGTACTTTAAGAATTATAACTAGTCAAAGTTTCTTAATTTTGTCACTCACTGACTGACCGATCATCAAAACTCTAAGGCACTTTTAGCAGACATAGAAGCTTCAAATTTGGAATAAAATTATGGTTTAATATATAAATAAAGAAAAAATTAAAATATTTTGCAATTTCGGTCCAGTTTTCGAGATACGCCAACTGCATATAGAACTTTGTAATCCCATATAAATATAAAAGATTACAAAGTTACATTTGCAGTGAATGAATCAGTGTACCTATATATGTATAATATAATGGAATAATAGGTGTAGATAGGTACATAGATACAACTATCTACAAAAAGAAATGAGATGCCATCAAAAACATAACTTGTAAAAAAGCCAAGTCTCGCAACTCATTTCTTCTACAGTAAAAAGTTGTGAGATCCATGTAATAACAAGACGGTTAATTTATTCAGTCCCTAATTAAGGGTCCTTCTGTCTTAAAATTACGTAATTAGCTAACCTAACAAAATCTTATAGTGACCCTATCAATATCAAAAATCTTTTATGTTTTAAATAAATAAATTGACTTGGCAATCGCACTAAACAATCTAATTTAATATAATTTGTATTACTTCAGATATACATTATGTTTTCATGCGGTTGTTTTTTTATGTTATTATATATTATATATTTGTTAGGTTAGCTAATTACGTAATTTTAAGACAAGGACCCTTAATTAGGGACTGAATAAATTAACCGATTTGGTATTACATGGATCTCACAACTTTTTACGGTAGAAGAACTGAGTTGCGAGACTTGGCTTTTTTACAAGTTATGTTTTTGATGGCGTTTCAATTTACTAATACCATTTCTGTTTATTTTATTAGGTCTCTCTGTTCATATTGTTTTATTTTAACTTTGAAAATAAGAACTATTAATTATTAGACGTTTTTATAGCAATACATTATAATATTTTTTAGTTCAAGTAAATATATATCAAATATTTTTATACTTTATCCCTTAAAACAATGTTTCAATATAATTATATAATAATTATGTTATAACAAGTAACTCATCCCCATTTTGGTTCACAACACGAAAATACCTAATTTAATATTAGCAGTCGCTAGATCAAACACATCTATAAGTTGTATCTCCAAAAGCTATTAATATAAATAACAATATCCCCCTAAGCTTTACTCTTGTGACAAGTGCTTCGTTCGAAAGATTATGTTCATCTCAATGACATGCCTGGCGGTGGAGAAGGGAAGCACAATACAACATAGGAACAACAGCAAGCTCTCTCTGAAGTGGTTTTTGGCATAAAATCAATATTCTATTATATGTAAGATACATTAAGCTAATTAACGTAGGTTAAATAAAGAAAACTTATTTAAATATAAAAATCACCATTATTATCATCATTAGAGCCCTTCGCAAATCTACTGCTGAATATAGACCACCCCTAGGAATGTTACACTACACTAAACAAATGAAACACTAGGAATGTCATAAGACAGAATCCTGAGTCATCTGCATTCATTGACTTTCTGGATTTCTTATGCGTCAGGTCGTCGGTCCATTTAGTAGGGTACTGACGACCTGAAGAGTAAGAAATGTAGGAAGTCCGTTCTACACTTCCCTTGAACCTCCCATCGGTTGGCGGTTCTTAGAGCTATATAACCAAACCATTCCGTCTTCAGATTACTGATTGGTTCCGCTATGTTAATAGTTCTGGTTATACCCGTTGTGCATATACCCATTATATGGCTGGCCCATTACCACTTCAGCGTAAAGATTCATTGGTAATCCGTTGTCATTACTAAGTTTATCACTCAGACACCCCGAGCTTAGCCCTCTCCATGGTTCGCTGAGTGACCTTGAGTTACTTCTTACGGTCAGTTGTGGAGGACAACGTCTCAGATCCATATGTATACTGGCGATAGACGCTAGTTGAATAAAAGTGTTTACAAGTTTTGAGGTAAGTATACGTGACGAGAAGACGTGATGAGTGGTTATAGCCTGATTAATATTTTTCATGGATTGCTTTGTATAATAATGTATTGCGTGCCTTAAGCGTGAAGCGCTTTAGGTATGTCCTACTAGCGTCTAAAAATTAAGACTCCAACGTTTTGTCGCATTAACTCGTATCTAGCAATCATATTATACATATAAATGATATAAAAAGCACAATGTTAGAAAGATAAATGATTGTTCAACTTATTATTTTTTTTTAAATCGATTAATCGCTATTTTTACATAAAAAAGCGGATTTAGTGGCTTATGGTGTGAATTTATCAAGGCCGCAAGGCGCCGTAAACACGATTACTTTTGAAAATATCAATTATTTAACTCAATCTATTTTTAATCTTTTCATCTATCACGTGGGAAGCCATTGAATGTAAATGGCAGTTTAATTTTGTTTTGTTTAGTTATAATTCATTTTTTTGGCTCTAAAATGGCGAAATTTTCGTTGATGTGATAACCTTGTAAGTAATTTAAAACTAAACAGGCCAAAACCGCACTCCGAGCTACAGCCACAGAGTACTTTACTCCAGCCTCAAATGCCGTCGTTAGTGGTTGTTTGTTACAGCGGCTCGTGCAGAAAAATATCGATCGCGATATACAAAATATTCCAAAAACCAAATTTGATATGTACATACTTCACCAAGGACCAAGGTAAGATATTATTTCTATTTTTATAATCACAGATTTTATAACAATATTACAAAAAGCACGCAGCATTTATATATAAATAAATATATTTATACGTCTTGGAATTAATAGACCTGAAGATGTGTCGGTATCTGCTACTGGACGGACTCTTCGACAAGGAAAACTAGATGAGCAGAGTTTGGCCTCGTTTTGTTAGGTAGGATGAGACCTTACCTCGGAGCTTGATAGCGTGACTTGAGAGTGTACATTGAAGACAGCCAATGAAACTATCGACGAGGAGAAATAGATGTGCCGAGTTTGGGCTCGTTTTGTTAATTATGGTGAGACTTTACCCCCGGACTTGATAGAGTGGCTTGAAAGTGTACTTTGATGACTGCTGCAGGAACTCCTTAACGAGGAGAACTAGATGTACCGAGTTTGGGCTCGTTTTGTTAGCTATAATGAGACCTTACCTCGGAGCTTGATAGCGTGACTTGAAAGTGCACATTGAAGACAGCCAATGAAACTATCGACGACGAGAACTAGATGTGCCGAGTTTGGGCTCGTTTTATGAGTTATGATGAGACCTTACCTCCGGACTTGATAGAGTGACTTGAAAGAGTGATGACTGCTACTGGAAATCCTCGACGAGGTGAACTAGATGTGCCGAGTTTGGTCTCGTTTTGTTAGTTGTGATAAGACCATACCTCCAGACTTGATAGAGTGACTTCAAAGTGTACTTCGGTGACTGCTACTGAAACTCTGGCGAATAGAAGTACAATTTATATATTTTTTTAATTTTCCACGATTATATGAGTACTATGAGTCGTGCATTTTTGGATTTTCTAAGCTTTTTTAAAATTGAAATTTGACATATAATGAGCGGAAAATTTGATGTATAGTAATAATAATAAGGTTTTTAGTGAAAACTTGTGTGTAATTAAACTACTTTAAAAAATGACGTATAATCATGTTATACGTATTTTTTAATAAGCTTAAGGCATGCACATTTGGATTTACCAATATTCACTTTTATTTAGAAACGCAACCACGATCCAAAACTATTACGGAAATATCTTTGGTTAATATGCATAGTATTAAAGTGTCCGTACAGGCCTAAAATATCATGTATTTCGTATTCTTAACGTTACCATTACCGCCTATCAAAGTCAACTATTGAACATCTTCTTCCCAATATATTGCCTCATAAATCCTTTCAATACTATTTGCTATAGTTGCCACGCTTAGCAGGCAGATTGACAAACACAGTCTTTATTTTTTAGTCGTTATTACCAAGATGCTGCTGTCCATCTCCTGTTTTATTTCCCTCTGTCACCTCTGACGATACCCGCGGGATGATATGGGATAGTGAATATTCTTACGCCGCTACTACATGGTAATATAATTTTGAAGGACACTAATGGAGAAATCCAGCAGTGAGGCTGCACAATTATCAATTACGTAGCAGCCCACAGGTAAACTGTGGGGTAGAGTAGCCATTGGTATTATAAACCGTATTGTCTTGCAAAAGCAACATAATTGGTGAAATTTAACCGTCTTTATACTTTAATGACTTCTTTTATTTCTCCATTATTTAATATTCCAGTAGCTTTTTTGATAATCTATTTTCAAAATTTCTTTAGAATGTCAAAATAACTGCCTGGCTAATTTTGAAACTTTAATTATTTTGATCATGAGGGGTTAATAACTAGTTGTTTCTACATTTAGGAACATCACCCGCATCTGGTGAACTTCATTATTTAACACATGGCTCTAGCGAACGAAGCATTTTGTAGATCATATGGTCATATAGATCATAGTTTGGTGATAGCGTTATCAGTGTGATGTTGTCGGCTGTGTGCTTTTTATCATTTAAATAAACATTACTGATTACAAATATTATTTTTCTTTTGTATCGTGAAGGCTTTTAACATACATTAATTGGGCACTAACAAAACATCCGACCCGTAACATTAATTTCTAGGCCACACAAATTCAAGCCCGCGGTTCCGCATCGCCACAGCCAAATGCTTATAAAAATGTGGAAACGCGTCTTTTGCCGTATTCTTGGAAAGGCGTATTGCGTATTAAAGATTCAATGAATTTAGGGGATGGTAAATTCTCTTTGTGCTTTTACAATGGCTTTTGTTAAGACTCAAGATTGAAGAGCGTAGCTCGAAATTAATGTAATGGATCTCACAAGTCCAAACATCGCTCAATGTTCAGAAATTACTAGTGTAAACATTTAATAATAGTCACCCAAATAAAAACATTTTGGGTCCATTTAATAATATTGCCCAAAATGTTTTTATGAATAGTTATAGACAAAAAATATATGGTTTGCCTAGATAAATTATCAGCGAACGTGTTCTTGACAATTTTGCGATTTATCACAACCATGTTTCTTCTTAAAGCATCTCAAGTATGTAAGAAATATTAG
Organism: Parnassius glacialis; assembly: GCA_033319125.1. Classification (NCBI taxonomy): domain Eukaryota; kingdom Metazoa; phylum Arthropoda; class Insecta; order Lepidoptera; family Papilionidae; genus Parnassius; species Parnassius glacialis. The sequence continues at coordinate 33,320,986 of JAVANC010000005.1, read as the reverse complement.
ATTGTTATAAACTATACATATAATAAATCTGTAGAAAAGTTGTGGCTGTAATTCTAATATATTGTTGAAAATTCAAGTCCAAGAGACTAAACAAAGGGTTCTGAAGCCGAATAAATTGTTTTTAGAAGTCTTGTCTGTCTGTCTTTGTATTCTGGATTCACGCAAAAACTGCTAGACCGATTTACATGTTTTGCACGTTGGTCGTTAATAACCCGGGGCAAATTATAGGCTAATTTTTATCCGATTACGGCACTTCAAAAAGAAGGTTAAGTATTTTCCTTCCCTTAGATGTTAATTTTCTATTATGTCTTAGTTATAGGCGGGATGACGGGTATTTTTCAAATAAATGCCATATTTATAAATAAACTTTAAAATATAGTTATAACCTTCGTAAAAAAATTGGAAACTACACAATCAAGTCATAAGTATTGTCACACAGTAAAAACTTTTCTTTTAGAATGCTGGCCACAAAAAGTATATTGAATTCGAATTTCGAATTGTTCATGAAAATAAAACTGTATACTTTTTAAAATTTTACTCATTTTTAAATATGGAGTGGACGCTTAAAGAACACCGTGTTGCAGGTATTGCGTTGTATCGTTGCAGTTACGCGCCAATTCAAATTTTTGACATACTGAAAAATTTGAATATAACCAAAAGATTAGTTTATCGTACCATAAAACGATACAATAAAGACTCTGGTGTAGATGACAGGTCAAGAAGTGGTCGCCCTCGGTCTGTTAGGACTCCAGCAGTGATAAAAGCTGTGAAGGCGCGAATTCAAAGAAATCCCAAACGTAAGCAGAAACTGCTGGCCCTTCAGATGGGGTTAAGCAGAACTACGGTGAAAAGGGTGTTAAATGAAGACTTAGGACTTCGGGCATATCGAAAAAAACAGGACATTGTTTGAATGCTCGTCTAATGGACCTGAGACTGAAGAGATGCCGTGCTTTGTTGAAGCGGTACGCGGGAAAAAAATATCGGGAAATTCTTTTTTCGGATGGAAAATTTTTTACCGTAGAAGAAAGCTACAACAAACAAAATGATAAGGTGTACGCACACAGTAGTAAAGAAGCGAGCAATCGTATTCCGCGTATCCATCCTCGCTCATGGTATGGTTGGGAGTTTCTTATTGGGGCTTAACAGAGGTACATTTTTGTGAGAAAGGTGTAAAAATGAATGCAGTTGTGTATCAAAATACAGTCCTGACGAACCTTGTGGAACCTGTTTCTCATACCATGTTCAATAACAGGCACTGGGTATTCCAACAAGATTCGGCGCCAGCTCATAGAGTGAAGAGCACACAAGACTGGCTGGCGGCGCGTGAAATCGACTTCATCCGGCACGAAGACTGGCCCTCCTCCAGTCCAGATTTGAATCCGTTAGATTACAAGATATGGCAACATTGGAGGAAAAGGCGTGCTCAAAACCTCATCCCAATTTGGAGTCACTCAAGACATCCTTGATTAAGGCAGCCGCCGATATTGACATGGACCTCGTTCGTGCTGCGATAGACGACTGGCCGCGCAGATTAAAGGCCTGTATTCAAAATCACGGAGGTCATTTTGAATAAACTTTAATGTCATAAGAATCTATGTTTTGTTAAGTTCATTTTGGTATATAAATGGTTACATAATGAATAAACTTGTTTCAATTATTTTATATTAAACATGTGACAGAATTTATGACCTGACTAGGTCTACTAATTTATGACTAGACCGATTTAGTTATCAAAATAGTGCCATCTATCATCAAATGGAAAAAGTTTATTCTGCATTCAGTTACTAAAAAATGTAATAATACAAATACATACGTAACTTACATGTTTAAATGATTAGAATTTTAAAATTATTTAAAAATACTAGCGTTTAGTTTTTTTTAGTATTTTTGTTATTTTATTTTATAAGTGTAATAATTTCAATAGATAATAGTGAAGCTTATCAAAAATATGAAAATTAATAAAGTTTTTATTTCAATTACTATGTAATCTATATGTGAACTGATTAAAACTGGTCTGTCTGCAATTGATGTACAATTTTTGTTATGATTATAGTTTTTTTAAAGAGATTTATATATATTATGTTGTGGTTAAATCGTAGAACTAATCATGTATCCTAAAGTAGTCTATGATTTCGTGAAATGGTGTGGTCATTTTATGATATTTAACACTGTTAAGTCGAGTCATTATATAGCTTGACCAAATCAATGAATGTAAATCGTTTCAAGATATTAATAACTAAACAAAAAGTTTCTATTTCATGATATGGTCATATCACGATATCGTTAAATCGTTTTTCACGGCTAGCGACGCTGGTAGCGTATTTTTAAGAGAAAAAGAACATTCAACAGAATTGACATCACTTTATGCCTTACTGATATAATAAATAAATGCTCGCCTCGATCGCTGATATTACTAGATAGTATAGTTTCGACTTTTATTATTTCATCTAATAATAGTGCTATCTACTTACTTCTAAATAAACTAAAATGGTAAGTCACTGATAAAATTTAATATTAAAGTGCTAATGAATATATGATGTAAATAATTGAAAATTCGTTCGTGGCATTGTTGGATGTGTAATTAATATGTAGATGTAGCCAAAAATCATGCAAAAGCTTATTATCAGTTTTTATAAATTGTATTTAAACAAATACGTCGCGAGATTTCATTATAGCACGGGAGCAAAACGTTTACGATTCCCACGAGGATGAATCCGTAGAAAATTTTATGTGCTGTCTTAACACGTGTCCGTTAAAATGGTAAAGAATAACATTGTAGGGAAACCCAGATGTGTGAGTAATTAAAGTAGTCGTGGAAATGTGAAAACCGTTAATATGCATTGAAGCATTGCAGCATACTCCCCTTTTTACTGGAAATGAGGCATTCCATCTTAGTCCTCACGGGTGACAACGCATCTGCATTTTGATTTATAATAGAGGATAGATGTAGATGTCTATGGGCCGCAGCAACCACTTACCATCAGGTGGACTGTGTGCTCGTTTGTCACCCTTATCCTATAAAAAAAAAATACTCTATTTTTCTGCCCACAAAACACCATAGGTAATGAGGAGCCCTGTGCACAGTAGTGAGACGTATATTAACTGCTAATATTAATCTAAAACTGATTTATAATTCTCATTAAAGGTAAAAAAGTAAAACCTTAAATGAGACTTATAAATCAGTTTGTAATTTAAGATAGCTTTCATATTTTCAGACATATTGATATTTGTGACAGTCCTGGTTTCATAGCTCATATAAGTATGTAAATATAGTGTTGCAGACTCTTGCGGAAAAATACTTTAATTAAAGAAAGCAGACTTTAATTAAACAGTGGTTCATTTTATTTTACTTGTCAAAGGCGGTAATAAAACTGATTAAAATTTAAATTTCATGGTATGTGAGCACTATTACATATTTTAGCATTGATTTACCACGTTCTCGGCGGTGAAGGAAAACCTGCATATCCGAGAAGTTTTCCAGTTGAGGTTATACCGCGTTGGAATCAGCGCAGCTAAAACTTTTTGGCCAAAAACGCTCTGCGACCTATGCCCAGTAGTAACATGTACTCGTATGTAAGCTGCTACTTTTTTACTTTTCATGAGGCAATATATGCAGTTTTTATTACATTCATATTTTCGGGTACGTTACTTTTTTGGTTTCACTCTACCGTAAATATTAAGGGTTGCAAAGATGAGTAGAACTCATTATCGTCAGCCTATCAAAAGTTCATTGAAATGAACATAGGCCTTTTGTTTTTTTTGCGGATGGAAAATCATCTAATGACGCCTTTCGCTGTGGGTGGAGCGGAAGGGAGTGTCAGACTTTTACTGACTAAAAACCATCCGTGTTCCTTCAGTGCCCTTACGTTCCGGAGCCGCGGTATCTCTTTCGAACAGCCCGCAGCCCCGGCAGGCGTCGGCCCTTGCGGGCCCCTTCACGCTGCTGACAGCTCTTTGAGGCGCGCGTGGAACAAAACGCGCCGTCGACACGGCCTGTCGTCGTTAGACGGACGGACGGCGAGCTACCCATTGCTCGCCGTCCACAGGCCCACGCCTACGGTGGCCGGGGGCCACGACGTAGCCCCCGACGCCCGGGGCGTCTCCCGCGGCGGCCGGGAAGGAAAGCTGTTGCTCTTTCCTTCTCCCGCTCCGCCACCTCTTTCGCTAGCATCACTGCTTCGCAGAAGGTGGTGACGGCATCCCATTCCGTCTCGCTCCGGACCATGGCTTCGACCAGGGCCGGACGCGAGAGGTCGCCGCCGTCTATCGCCGCTACGAGGACACGGCGGTGCTCCGCCCAAGCAGGGCACACCTCCACGGTGTGCTCCACCGTGTCCTCCGGTCGATCCTCGCAGTGGGAGCACCCGGGCGTTTCCTCCCGCCCGATTCGGGGCAGGAACCTCCCGAACACACCGTGTCCGGTAAGGACCTGCGTCAGGCGGAAGGTGAGGACGCCGTGGCGTCTCTCAAGCCACTCCTCAAAGAGGGGTCTTATCGCCGCTATAGTGGCGTGCCCAGCACGGGGTTGCGACAGTCGCTCTCTCCATGTCGCCATGAGATCATGCCGGAAGTCTGTCCGCTGCGCGACAACTTGCCGCGGCAGCGGGGTTTCCCCCCGGCATAGTGCCTCCGCGCGCCATTCGTGCAGGCGCGCGAGGACTATCGCCTCCAGATCCCATGGCGGCAATCCGGCAAGGAGGCTCGCCGCCTCGCGGGAGATCGTGCGGTAGCCGCGAACCATCTTTACGGCAACCACCCTTTGGGGCGCGTTTAGGTGGTGGACGGCAAGCCGCGCCAAACCACGCGCCCACACCGGGGCCCCGTAAAGGGCCATGGACCTCACGATCCCCGCGTAGAGCCTCCGGCAGGAGGCGTTTGGCACCCCCAGGTTCGGCAGGAGCCGCCTGAAGGCAGCCCCGGTCCGTTCCAGTTTGGGAGCCAAACGTCGGAAGTGCTCAACGAAGTTCCATCGGCCGTCGAGGACGAGTCCTAGGTGCTTCAACGTCGACTCGACGCCGATGGATACCCCTCCTACCATCACTGAGGATCCCGGTGGTGGCCTGTTCCGAGGACCATGGAAGTGCATGGCCTCGGACTTGTGCAAAGCCACCTCGAGACCCAGTTGCCGGATCCTCTCAACGACTATCGCAACCCCGCGTGTCATAGTTTCCGCCGCCGCCTCGTACGACCCCCCTTGTGCCAGTACCAGCGTGTCGTCAGCGTAGCAAACTACGCTGACGCCGGTAGGGAGGTCGGCGAAATGAACATAGGCCTACCCGATAAATTATCAAGTAGCTGGATATTTGCTATGGTTGCCACGCTTGGTAGGTGGGTTGGCAACCGCAGCTATTACTATTTTAATCTGTTGTAAGGAAGATGATGCTGCCCATCTCCTGTTTGCTTTCCTATGTCGCCCCTTACGACGGGACGATATGAGGTGACGGATTCTCTTTCACCGCCACAACAATAAGAACATTTTTATATTCCCGTTCATGAGTGTAGTACTTCCCACGTTCGCTGTGTATAAAATTTATAAAGAATAAAACTAATTTTAAGCACTTTATCGCATTTCATTGTAACTTTAATTCCCTATGTATTGGGCACGGTCACGGGAAGACCGAGGTGTTTGACAAACTGATGTCATAATTAGAATATAATAGAATAAAAATAGAATAGAATAGAATAAATGCAGTAGTATGCTTGAGTTTGAATTTAATTTTATTAATTATGGGGTCCTTAGCAGATGCTAGCACTCGGCCATCTTCCCTATTAAAATTAGGATGTTTTTTAATTTCAATAGCCTCGCGAATCATCATTGGTAGGAATCGGTGTTCTATTGCAAAGATTCGTTGTCTATCAGATCCGATATAATGGTTGGGACGATATTAAACATGTTGAAATACCTTACACTTCCCGGAGCGTCGGTGTTTCACATCAAGGATGTGTTCTTTTACGTGAGTTTTTATGGAACTTTCATCCAAAGCTGCGTAAAAACCCCACGTAAAAAAAGTTTAAATTAAACGTGATAAAATACGTAACATTAGTGCTATTCCATGAGTAGTATTCATCATTACTGCGGAACTGCATTTATGAAATTTTGTAGTCTACTCGAACGTAAAAAATATTAACATCTATTTTATCGTACCTATCAATATTCAATAGGATCAATGATATGAAAATCAAATAAATATTATACCGTAAATTGATAGAAGACCATAAAATCATCATTGTTTTGTTAAAACTAAATTAACTTTAATTATGAGTAATTAAATAAATTTAATAAAGAGCAAAATATAAATAATAATAAAAAAATTGATTCCAAGACAATTTACCTTTCTTATATGTACATATTTATATTTCTGATACATCGGAAGAGACGCCCGATATAAAAATAGTAGGTGTTTCTAGAAATATATATTCACGTGTTCCTGCACCATATTATATCTATGCCAAATACCAATCATTTACGTCTAATAAACTTTCAATAGTCTTTCGTCTAACAGACACCGAGGTGACTCTAAAAGTGAACTAATTTTGCTAAATTTGGCACGGAACGGCATTTAATGATGTTTCTAAATTCAAACTCACGCGAGCGAAGCCGCGGGTAAAAAGATAGTATTAAATAAAATTATAACAATTTTATAATTTCTTATATATACGTGAAAACTACACATCAAATGGAATATATTAAATAATAGAATTATATTGCAATTTAAGCAAACAGTTCACCTGATGGTATGTGGATGCTGTGTCCCATAGACGTATAACCCATAGCATATATGACGGCTCCGTGGCGCAGAGGCTTAGAAATGAGTTGTTGCGCTGGGAGCCGCGGGTTCGAATCCCGCATGGAACAAGTATTTGTATGGCCTACAAATAATTGTTCCGGGTCTGGATATTTGTCTTCGTGCAATTTATGTTTGTAAACTGCCTTCGATACAGGAGAAAATCCTAGTGTGGGGTTTTTGTTAAGATAAATGTGAAAAAAATGAGAATGAGACATCTAACATCGATTAAGAATCAAAATGTAGATGCGTTTTCATTACTGAGGACCAAGATGAATGTTTAGTTTCCAGTAAAAATGGACTCCAGTTCTTTATACTCACTATACGATACACAGCAGTATTAAGCTGCTATTTCAGGCTGGTATTCAGTTATTACATTTTATTTATTATTTATTTCATATACATGCACTAAACCTAAAATTAAGTTACAAAATAAATATTTCAATTATTTATTTTCACTCACTGCAAAAGTTCAAGATAGAATAGGCTTTCTGTTGTTCGAATTTGAAATGAAGGTATTGTGTGCTCTCGTGACCCTAATACAAACAAAATTATAACTTTCCTCCAATTATGCGCAAGCATTAAGTTCAGGTTTTAGCATAAGTGGTAGCTTAGGACTTAGTTGAATTAAAACCGGCCGGGACGACAGATTGTTTTCAGCAAAGTAAGTGCATTATTAACACATTTTATTTATATTGTAACTTTTTTTAGAAGAGGGTAAAAACGAGCATGCAGCTCACCTCATGGTAAGTGATTACCACCGCCCATGACGAATTACATAACATAGATGGATTGCAGAGTGCCGGCACTGGTGATTGAGGAAGAAAATTTCTGTAAAAACACGTCACGCCAAGAACATGGCGGTTGGAATTAAAACAAACAATTCCTGGTAGTTCTCCGTGGTGTAGGAGAAAAACATCAAAGAGATGAAACTGCCAATGAATCCTACTGATTTGCAACTTAATTTCCAATCATTGATACGCAGAAGAAATAGGGTAGATAAATATATTAGCACAAAACTTAGTAGAACACCAGCGATGAATGTCCACCACCACTCTGAACTATGTTCAGAGTCCGAGCATTCACCGTCGACTACCACCTTGATGATTCAACTACGAGTAAATTGGTGATTTAACTGCACAATTTCTTGGGAAGCTCATAAAGTGGAAGTTTTAAAAGTAGCATTATGTGCTAAGCCTGATCCAAAGCCTTAACTATGTCGAAAAATAACCGGTAAGTCCTTCCACTTCGAAATATTACATCAGATATAGAATCAGAAACAACATGGGGATCACCCTGCGAGGAGCAAACCCACCCACCCCCATGAGTTGGATGAAAAATCCTCCCATTGTCAGAAAGGTTACCTCGCTTGGCACGCTTGGCTTGGATTTACATTGATTATAATCAAGTAAATCCAAGCCAAGCGTGGCAAAAAATCACAAATACGAGTATAATTATGTTTGTGATTTTTCTTGACAGCTTTATGAAAAACTTTTATGAATAAAAATTAAGATTCGTAGCTTTATGTAATTTGAATTGCAGTAACTATGACCATATTATACACTGATAATATCAGCAATATCTACATGCTACAACATTACAACAAAAATTACAAGTACAAAACTTTATACGTTAAATACTAGAAATCCTGTACAAAATATCTTTTTTTTCTTCATTGTAACATTATTTTGTGTGTACATAAATTGTTAAATAAATAAATAAATCCTAATAATAATGTCCTCCAGACCGAACTTCGGTCACGGCGGCCATTTTCAACGAAGACTAGCAATCTGCGCAGGGCAGGATTGTAGTGCCAGAGTGTATGTGCAAGCACAGGTGCACTCCCTATTACCCCATTCTCATAGTTCGATGCAATGGTAATTTGACAGACCGGAGAGAGATCAGGCGCAGAACCAACGGCTTTATGTGCTTTTCCGACGCACCGAGGGGGGGGGGGGGGGGCAACTTCTTGATTCCGGTCTGCTACTAACTGAGAATTTCTAGATAGAAAACCCCAAAACTGATTTTGGCTCGACCTGGGATTCGACACCCGGACCTCACGCTCAGCAACCACGTTAACGACCATTACACTAACGAGGCAGTCGTAGAAATCCTTCGCCAATACGCGTCATTCGAAATTAACAAATGGAATGAAGATTATAATCTTGTTCTAATACATACAAAATCCTACTACAGTATCTCATTTTTAATGGATGAATTGGAGTAGTATTTCTAGGTGCTTTCTGGCCTTTACCACACGGAAATGTTCTTTCATTCATCACGTGGTATAAGAATTCTAATAGAAAGTACTTACCGCCACTAGGGACGTGATGTAAGACATCTTGATTGTGACTTGATAACAAAATTATTTATTTTCTTACTAAAATGTGAACACAAACTTGGATTAGAACCTATGGCACCTCTAAGTCACGCGGATATCGTATATTATAATAAAATAAAACATCCAGACTCTACTGTTCACTGGCTTTGAAATATTTGTATCGAAAATACGAACATTCTCAAGGATGTGGGTGAAGTACACTGTCACGATTGCCAAGATAAATCACCGACTATGTTTTACCGAGTGCAATGTTATATATCACAGATATGTTACTAATACATGTAGTGTATTACCCTATCGATGTAGGTATTTTATTGGAAATATTTATTGATTATTTTATAAGACGAAATTATTTCAGTGTTATTTTTATTTTTTAGTACTTTATACATTAATAAGTAAGCATGACCGAGTGCAAAGGTAGTGATAAGGAAAGCGAGAGATAAAATATAACAATAAATCGTTAGAGTAATGTAATATGTTTGTAATTATTCTGAGAAAAAAACAGTACTTTTATGTACGTTGTACGATCTTTTGATATTGACGCTATGACGTAAGTGTAGATTATGTATGTTATTATAAAAAATAAGAAATATGTTAATAATATTTTTATATTATGATAAAGATATTTTTATTGGTACAAAGAAATGTTATGATAACGTTTTTTAAAGTATTATAAATCCGTGCTGGGATGCTATTTTAAGTGACATGTTATTAGAAAAAACAGGAAATCGTAACATTTGATTCGCCATTTGGAAATAATATTTGAACAAATAATAATAATTTATTAAGTAAATATTAATTATTTATACTATTTTTTACGTAAATTTTTTAAATGGTAAGGCAATTTTCTAAACTGTTTTTTAAACTTAATCAAAATATTCTTGGTGTAATTTAAGCAGAGATTGACAAGGTTACAAAATACTGGTAAAGACCGGTATTTAGGGATTATTGTACTAGAACCAGAACTGAGACCGAAACCTAGGGGTCACCTCGGTAAAACAGGTATCATTAAGTTACACATTTACTTGACTTGTTTTATGACCAAAGTTAGATTATAACTTAAATAAAAATTAAAAAACCCGAGACAAAAAAAACGAGCTGATGATCTTAAAACGGTAAAACAAATTATCTTGAATCATAGTTTGGAACACTCTCGATCAAGTCACCTTTCAACCAAGAAAAACCTAAATAAAATAGGTTCATACAGGCTTACACGTTGAGCTCACTACAATTCTCTGTTTGTGTAGGGGATTAAAAATTAAGCTGAACGCAAATACTACGGAGGATTGTAAGTCGAAAACTTACAATCTGACAAATTTTGATGATTCGGGAACGTTCTTTACCTAAACCAAGGTGTAACCCTTATGAGAACCCAAATAGAAAACCGTAATAAAATTTTAAACCGGTCTTCGATCCCTGATTATTTAAGAAATACAAATTATATAAGAAATATTTTAATAAGCAAACAATAAATTAACATCAAAATATTACCTAAGCTAGTGAATATGAACACGTGGTATTGCCAAAGTATGTATTGAAATAAGGTGCTAATTTCTTTTTTGTCATTATAATACAATCTTCTAAATGCCCTCCATCGAAATAAGTAAACTAAATTTATGTCTCTAGTAGATCACGTCCAACCAACCGCCTCGAACTGATATTACGTGTTCCCTGGACGACGATAATTTGTTGCTCCATTGCGCCGAGCTTCGAATATTGCTAACTATATATCACCATCGTCCGTGTTTTCTTAACCTTTGCATAATCAAATCAAACACTTTTGCACAATAAAATCGCTGGTAGTAATAAGTAATAGCGATAGTACGTATATAAGACAGCTATGGGAGCTATAGATGTGTAAATATATCTAAAATTTCATCAATTTATGTCTAAAGGATTGTTAAAGCACTAATATAATATGTAATATCCTATGTTTCAAATTGTTAAAATTTGTCGGGGGTCACTGTAGAAGCGTGCTCGTCGCGACCCCTGCCAGCCCTTTTCAGGGCTGCAATTCTACTTAGCTGCGCACCCATGTCAACGAGGGTTAGGGCGTCCCCCCAAGGCGACGCACACCAGCTCGTCCCCGTTGGTGTGGAATGCAGCGCGCAAAGCGGCGATGGGGACCGCCACCTGTCACGCACAGCCCGACACGGCGGAAGGTGGAGGACAGAGTGCAGAGTTGGCACGTGGAATGTTAGAGGAGGCATGAGAGATAAGACGAATGAGTTGATCGAAATAATGAAAGAAAGAGAATTAGATGTCGTGTGTATGTCGGAGACCAAACAGAAGGGCAGTGGTACTGAAGAGCTCCCTGGCGGGGCGTTAGCTCTATGGTCCGGAGTCCCGGAGAGCGAGAGCGCCCGCCAGGGAGTGGGGGTGCTGCTGTCGTCTCGGTTGGTCGATGTTATGACTGAATATAAGGTTGTGAACTCAAGACTTCTCTGGGTTCGCTTTAAATTGGGACTGACGAAGTTATTCCTTTTGGCTGTTTATGCGCCGGTAGCTTCGTCGTCCAGGGCTGAGCTGGAGGAGTTTTGGGAGAATGTAAGAAAAGTTCTAGATTTGGCTAGGGGAAACGAAAGAATTGTTGTATGTGGTGATTTGAATGGATGGGTTGGTACCGCTCGACCAGGGTACGAGTCGGTGCTTGGAAAGTTTGGCGATAAAAGGGTTAATGATGCTGGCAAGCTTATACTGGCGGTATGCAAGGAAAAGTGTCTTCTTGTGACAAACACTATGTTTAATCACAAGAAGATCCATATGTATACTAGAGAAAGTAAGAATGAGAGAAGTATGATCGATTTGTTCCTGGTGGATGACCGACTGCGAAAACAGGTGATGGATACGCGAGTGTTCAGGGGTGCTGACCTGGGAACGGATCACTATCTAGTGATTACTAGATTTAGGGGTCTGTTCGCGGGTTGGCGCTACCGGACGGCAGTAACAGAACCACAGTCGGTCTGTCGCATCCGAAGCTGGAAGCTTCAGGAAGCGGATACTAGGGACAAATATCATGCGAGGGTAGCCGAAAAGCTTGACAACATCGATGGCAGAAAAGAATGTGTTGAAAGAACATGGCAGAACCTTAGGGATGGAATGGTAAGTGCAGCGGAAGAAGTGTGTGGAACGATTAAAAGAGGCAGTAGTAAAAGAAGAGATGCATGGTGGAATGATGAAGTGAAAGAAGCTGTAAAGAAGAAGAAGAAAGCATGGTTAGACTACTTGGCCTCTAGTAATGATAAGGATATGAGAGAGAAGATGAAAGAAAGATATAAGCTGCAGAAAGTTCACACGAAAGCATTGATTGAGGAAGTGCGTGAAAGGTGTAGAATGGAAGCGGACGAAAGGTTGTCGCACAACTTTAAGGAGAACTCCAAACTCTTCTGGAAAGAGGTTGGAAGGACCCGAAGTGGTGTGACGGCCTTAAGAATGAACAAAGTGCTTTCGAGAACTAATGACGTCCTCTCAGAAAAATCGGACGTCATGCAGCGATGGAGCGAATTTTATAGAGAAATGTATGCGTGTGATGATTTTAGTGAGGGATCCGGGGATGACGTCGAGACTGGTACGCCAGACCCGGACCTCGATGACACTGAGGTCATCAGTATGAAAGAGATTGAACGTGCGATTCGAAGTTTGAAATGTGGTAAGGCTGCGGGACTAGACAGAGTTACTGCTGAAATGGTCAAGTATGGTGGGCCTCGCGTCTGGGACAGCTTTCATCTGCTGTGCAATTTGTGCTGGCGGACGGGGGATGCCCCGGATGATTGGCGATCCGCAGTCATTGTGCCTTTATATAAAGGTAAAGGTTCACATTTTGACTGCGGGTGCTATCGGGCGATCAGCTTGACCAGTTTAGCAAGTAAAGTTTATTCGAAGGTTTTGACACGTAGGATGCAAGAGAAATCGGAAAGATTTCTATGGGAGGCACAATGCGGATTTAGACCTGGAAGAGGATGCACGGATCAAATGTTTTCTCTCCGCATGATCACGGAAAAGCTTCTGGCTGCTAACCAGAAGATTTTCTGTGCTTTTGTGGATCTTGAGAAAGCATTTGATAAGGTTGTAAGGAAGAAAATGTGGGAACTGTTGCCGGGGTATGGTGTGGATGGTCGATTGCTAAGGGCTGTGCAGTCACTTTACTGTGACTGTAAAGCCTGTGTGCGGGTAGGGCATGACCTGTCACCCATGTTTAGCGTCCAAACGGGCGTAAAACAGGGTTGTGTCATGTCTTCCTGGCTGTTCATACTGTATCTCGACAGCTGTTTACAGAAACTGAAAGATAGCTGTTTGGGTGTGAAATTGGGTGACATTAAAGTAAATTGTCTGCTGTATGCTGATGATGCAGTGCTTATTGCACCATCAGAGGCAGAACTGCAGGCATTAGTCACGTGTATGAAAGAGGAATGTGAAATTAAAGGTCTCCGCTTGAATGCTAATAAAACTAAGGTTCTGGTATTTGAAAGGGACGAAGAGAGAACGAAGTGTGAAATATGGGTAAATCAGGAATGTCTAGAACAGGTAAATGAAATTGTATACTTGGGGAGTGCTTTTAGCCGGGATGGAAGATGTGATTTAGATGTGGACAGGCGTGTCGCTGCCGGGAACAAAGTCAATGGTGCCCTGACTGCGTTAGTCAAAAGGCAAGGCGTAGTGAAGAGTGCACGCCTTGCAATACATAACGCAGTGTTGGTACCGACTTTGTTATATGGCAGCGAAACCTGGGTATGCCAGAAGAAGCATAAAAGCAAGTTGAATGCAGTGGAGATGCGATCTCTTCGTAAAATGTGCGGCGTCACCATGGCTGACCGAAAGCGAAACGAAGAGATTCGCAATATGGCAGGTTTGAAAGATGACCTTATCACAAAAATTGATAAGGGCGTGCTTCGATGGTTTGGACACGTTGAGCGAATGAGTGAAGACCGAATGGTGAAGAAAATATATAGCGCGAAAGTTAATATTAAAAGGTGTCGAGGTAGACCGAGACTAACTTTCGAAGACCATGTGAGCAAATTGCTCGAAGAGGGGAGGGTCAAGAGTACTCGGATACCTAGACGTGCATGTATGAAGAAGATGATGAATCTGAAAGAAGCGAAAGAGGTATGTAAGGATCGTGACACTTGGCGATCTGTTCTCTCTGGCTACCCCGTCAGGGATTGTGCGTGACGATAAGTAAGTAAGTAAGTAAGTAAAATTTGTCTGTTGGAAGAGCGGGGTACCCCGTAACAGGTTTTACCAACCCAGTACAGGGGCCCTTGACACTTGTTTGTTACTACCTTTTGAAACGCAATAAACGATTTTTGATTTTGATTTTTTTTTGTAAATAAACTAAAATTTTAAAACCATGGTACCTTATTTTAAAAGCCTTTCTTTGTTTCTTATTACTTATTTTGGAGTTAAAATAAGCTGTGTTTAAAAATAGTAGAAGTCGTAAATAATCATCACAAAGTTAATAACAGCATATATTAATAGGGTAGAGCCATGCTGTAGCTATATTATGGCTGTAGCACGAATACGTCGGCTCGGAATACTAGCGAAAAATACCAGCTTAATAATGCTGTGTTTTGTATGACGAGTGTAGAGAACCAGAGACCATTTTTACTGGAAACGAGGCATTCCATCATAGCCCTCAGGGGTGACAACGCACCTGCAATTTCACTCTTACTCGAGGATAAATATAGATTTCTATAGGCCACAGCATCCACTTAAGGTTAGGTGGACGGTGTGCTCGTTTTATCACCAGTCTTAATTACACAGTCTTATTTAGATTACTTGAAACCAACAATGTTACAAAGATAGATACTAAAAATTACAAAGATTTGGTACTAAAATATTACATATAGGCACACAAAACACCTTTATTCCATTTTCAGTGATTAAAACCAAAAGCCGAACAATGTTTGATTTTATTTAGGGTCGCTCGGCTAAGTTAAAGCTTATTTATAATCCCTTTCTTTAAGTATAAGATTTCGTGACACATTTTAATACGGCATTTATGAAATATGTTTTTACCAGCCAGTTAAAGCGACAGTAGCCTAAGAGCAGGGTCTGATCAGGTCTTGAGTTCGCATCCGCCATTCGACTACTATCGTGAATCATTCCTAACACAAGCATTTCAAGATTATCAGGAGTGGTAAAAGGGATATTAGTAATGTTACCATCATTGCTAGTTTTTTTTTTTATAAGAAAAAGCATTCTACGAAACATAACAGCATTATATTGCTATTTCACGTTGATATTTTGAGCTCACGTGGTCCTTCCTCTGACGAACTGCCCATTCGTATACGCTGCTGTATGTCTCTACGACGTCTTAAATAAAATATTAAACACAATATATTAAAGGTATCGTATTAATCCTGTCCTCCATTAATATTAATTGCATGAGAGATATTCGTAAAAATTAAATAAATGAGACAGAAAAGCTTGAAGGCACACATTTCACAGGCATTAAGCGAAGGCGGTTAAGACAAAATAAAGCACATCATTTTTGTTCACATCTGCGAGCGGGCTTGATGTGACGAATTCCGGCGGTATACATTAGCGACACCTGTTTCGTGTAGGATAATACGCAACTGTAAAATATGATTACCTTTGTAAAATTCTCTAACTTAATCGCATCTAAAAATAAGTCAATTAGATAAGAAAGTTTGAAAGTGGTTATGAATAGTCGGTGATAGTAGAGCGGCGTTGTAAGAATACCCACTACCCCATATCATCCTGTGTATGTCGTAAGAGGCGACAGAGGGAAACAAAGAGATGGGCAGCAGCGTCTTCTTAATAGTGACTGAAAATGAAAAAAAAACTGCATTTGTCAACTCGCTTGCCAATCGTGGCAAACTTGGCAAATATCCCCCTATGAGGCAATCTATGGAGTATGAATAGCTTAATACATACATTTATCTGTACTGCTAATGTTCTGAAGGTAATGAATGAGAAATAGAACTGTACTACTGTATTAAGTACCTGTACTATTATTAAGCAAGCGCGTTTTTGTTTTATATTCAACACTAATCATATTAATGCCGACATCTGCACTAATCTGATGAGCACTGTTGAAAATCTATTACGTTACAGCTAATAAAATTCCACTGCTAAACATAGGCCTTAGATTGTCTCATATGAGAGTTTATGCCATTGTTGAAACGCTTTGAAGGCGGGTTGGCAACCGTAGTCTTTTATTGAGTATATTACGAATAAGAAACTGCTGTCCATCTTCTGTTTCAGTGCCTGTTGTTTTTTACGACACCCACGGGACGATATCATCATTATCATTCATCATTACAGCCCTTCACAAGTCCACTGCTGAACATAGGCCTCCCCCAAAGAATGCCACAAAGCACGGTCCTGAGCCACCTGCATCCATCGACTTCCTGCATGTCTTACCAGGTCGTCACTCCATCTCGTGGGGGGACGCCCTACACTTCACCTACCGGTACGAGGCTGCCACTCGAGAACCTTTCTTCCCCATCGGTTGTCAGTTCTTCGAGCTATATGGCCGGCCCACTGCCACTTCAGCTTACTAATCCGTTGGGCTATGTCGGTTACTCTGGTTCTACTGCGGATAACCTCATTCCTAAGTTTATCACGCAGAGAAACTCCGAGCATAGCCCTCTCCATAGCTCGCTGAGCGACCTTGAGCTTCCTCATACGGCCAGCAGTGAAGGACCACGTCTCAGTTCCGTAAGTCATCACTGGCAACACGCACTGGTTGTACAATTTCGTTTTAAGGTTTTGAGGTATGTCTGACGAGAAGATGTGTCGTAGCTTCCCGAACGCTGCCCAGCCGAGTTGAATCCGTCGATTGACCTCTCGGTCGAAGTTGGACTTACCTAGTCGGACTATTTGTCCCAGGTAAACATACTCGTCAACAACTTCGAGCTTAGTGCTCCCAACAACTACCGGCATAGGTGTGACATGGACACTAAACATAATCTTTGTTTTGTCCATGTTCATCTTAAGACCTATCCGTTGGGAGACACTATTGAGGTCATTGAGCATAGTGCTTAGGTCCTCCAGCGATTCTGCCATAAGGACTATATCGTCGGCAAATCGAAGGTGAGTGATGTACTCGCCATTGATGTTAATTCCGTATCCTTTCCAGTCCAGAAGCTTGAAAACGTCTTCCAATGCAGCGGTAAAGAGTTTCGGGGATATAACATCACCCTGTCTTACACCTCTCTGCAATTGGATAGGTTTCGTACTCTGGTTCTGTACTCGGATAGCCATCGTAGCTCTACTGTACAAACACTTCAGCACTTCGATATACCGACAGTCAACTTGGCACCGCTGAAGGGACTGCAGCACCGCCCAAATTTCGACGGAATCAAAGGCTTTCTCATAGTCCACATACGCCAGACATAGTGGCAAATTGTACTCTTCGGACTTCTGTACAATTTGCCGTAGGGTATGTATGTGGTCTATGGTGCTAAAGCCCTTTCGGAAACCGGCTTGTTCGGGAGGCTGGAAGTCGTCAAGTCTGCGCGCGAGACGATTCGTAATGACTCTCGAAAACAGCACGTAGACGCGGCTCAGAAGGGAAATCGGTCTGTAGTTCTTCAAGAGAGCGTTGTCACCTTTCTTGAAGAACAACACCACCGCACTTCTGCTCCACGCCTCCGGTGTAATGCCACCATGGAGGACGGAATTAAAGAGCCTCTGAAGGACTTCAAGTACCGGTCTTCCACCCGCTTTCAGAAGCTCCGCTGTAATTCCATCCTCGCCTGGGGCCTTGCCGTTTTTAAGGTCCTGGAGAGCCATTCTAATCTCGCTCAGACTGACGTCCGGGACGATATGGATAATGGATATTCCGCCAATACACAGTTAACAGTAGAATATTTGCTCAAAATATTTATGAATGGCAATAAAGTATATATACGTGGTAGAGCCATGCTGCAGCTATATAAGTAGTATAGTTGCAGCACGAATGGATCGGCTCGACTGGGTAAGGACCACGCTCTCACAGAATATCAGCGTAAAATAGCAGCTTAACACTGCTGTGTTTCGTATGGTGAGTGTAGGGAACTGGAGACCCTTTTTACTGGAAAAGAGACATTCCATCTTAGTCCTCACGGGTGACAATGCATCTGCATTTTGATTCGCAAACAAGGATAGATGTTGATGTCTATGGACCACAGCAAACACTTACCATCAAGTAGACTGTGTGCTCGTTTGTCATCCTTATTGTATACCTATTTTCTATTATATCTTAGTTATAGGCGGAATGAAGGGTGTTTTTCAAATAAATACCATATTTATAAATAAAGTTTCAAATATGATTACGAGTATTACCTTGGTAAAATAATTTGAAACTACACAGATTTAGTTATAAAAACAGCATCTTCTATCATCAAATGGAAAAAAAAGTATATTTGGCCTTCAAATCCTAATAAAGTGAAATAAAAAATATAAATAACTTACCGTTATATGTTTAAATAATAAGACTTTTAATTATTTCATTTTAAAAGTGTCATTTCAATAGATATTAGTGACGTCTATTAAGAATATGAAAATCAATAAGGATTTTATTTCAATTACTATTCTATATGTAAACTGATTAATGCATATTGTCTGCAATTATTGCAAAATTTTATTATCATTATAGTTTTATTGCCAGATCGTATATTTGATCATATATTAATATTAATAGTAATTTCATGATATTTAACACTGTTTGTTGACCATGTAATGATATAGCTTAACCAAATCAGTGAATATTGCTATTTCATGATATGATCATATGACGATATCATTAAATCGTTTTTCATTGCAAGCGTCGCTGATGGCGTGTTTTTTAAAAGAAACATAAGTTTCAACAGAATTGTTATTACTTTATGCCTCATCGATATATAAATAAATGTTAGTTTCTATTGCTGATACGTAGGTCACTCAATAAGTTTTGAGATATTCGAAGTTCAAAAATAGAACGCACTCATGTTACATGTTTCTAAAAAGCAAATTTATTTAAAAATAGAACTCTATAAGCCAACTTCTCAATATTAAAAGAAAAAAAACAAAGTTTTATTATTTTCCTGCAACGTTTTTCGCGCTTATCATTTAAAACGATGGATCTTAACCGTGAACATTTCCGCGTTATGATGTATTATATTGTGATTTTAAATTTAGTTTAATCGAACATTAAAGTTTACAACGGTTACAATCAGCATAAGGCGACTCAGCTAAATCACGCGTAACAATTTTTAGGTGGTTTGCTCAAACTCAAAAGGGGTAAAATTAATCTTAAAGATGAACAAAGAACCAGGGCCCTGCAAACAGCACTAACGGCAGAAAATGTATGGACTTCTGAAATGTTGGTGCGAGAAGATCCACGAATCACATATGCGAACATCGAAAATATTTTAGGCATGAGTTTGGGGAGCATTCATAAATCCTACATCAACATCTTGGAGTGAGGAAGTTTTGTTGTCGATGGATCCCTCGTTTGTTCTCCGAAAGCGAAAAACAGAATCGTGTGGATTGGTGTCATGAAATGCGTCTATGTTTTCAAAACGAGGCATCTAGTCGTGTTTTAGAAATCGTTACTACTATTACTGCTAATGACGAGACATGGATCTATCAATATGATCCGGAAAATAAGAGACAATCATCGGTATGGATCTACTCAGAAGGACAGTTACCGACAAAACTGCAAAGAACTCGCAACGTCGGCAAAAAATGGTGGCTAGTTTTTTTCGCGAAGCAGACATTTGTCGACGTCAATGCTGGAAAATTGTAGGTCTGTTAACTTTGAACGGTATACTATAGTTGCATTACCCAAAGCTTTTCAAGCTGTGCGAGAAAGAAGACCAAAAACGAAGAAGACCGGGCTTCGGGGACTTATGATGCTGGGATATCAAAATTAGTGCTTTGGAAATAAAACTAATTGTGTTAAATTTACAACAACGAATGTTAAAAATCTGAATACCAATGTGTTTTTAAATGGGGAGGAATTGAACCCTGTTGTATCCACTGTTTTTCTTGGCATCACTCTCGACGCAAAGCTTGAGTGGGCCCCCATATATCCAAATTAGCAAGCAGACTAAGTTCTGCAGCCTATGCTGTAAAAAATATTAGAGGTCTCACTAGTGTCAAGACAGCTAGGTTCGTTTATTTCAGTTATTTCCATAGCATAATGTCTTATGAGATTTTGCTATGGGAAATGCGGCTTATTCAGAAACTATTTTTGTTTTACAGAAGAGGGCCATTAGAGCTATTTACAATCTAAAACCAAGAGAGTATCTTAGAGATAAATTTAAAGAAATAAATATATTAACTTTGACCTCTCCCTATATTTACGAAAATTTAATGTATGTTCACAAAAACAAAGATAGTTTTAGTAAAAAAAAAAGATATCCATTCTGTTAACACTAGGAACAAACACAAGCTAGTGATGACAGTTTCTCGACTCCACAGAGTCAGTAATTCATTCTTGGGGCAATGTATACGCTATTACAATAAGGTCCCGGAAAGTGTACAGGTTATCTCTATTACCAAGTTTAAAAGTTTTATTAAGCTGAAACTGTATAAAAAGGGTTATTATAGTATAAATGAATACATGGTTGATAATAACCTCTGGGAATGAAAGCAGTTTCTAAAATAAATTTTGTAAATAGTTCGTAATCATTTATATTGTAAAATTTATTTTAAAAAAATGTCCCGTTGGGTTTCTTGCTGGTTCTTTCCAGGACAGAGGGTTTTTTTTCGAACCAGTGGTAAAGTAAAAATGACTTTCAATAAGAATTACACATGTAATAGATATTGAATAAAAATTATTCTATTCTATTCTATTCTATGCTGCATCACGATTATGTCTCTTCACATACCTCCCTTAGAACAAAAGCATTTATTGAGGAATCTGGTGATGCAACTCTAAGTCACCCACCCTACAGCCCCGACTTAGCTCCATATCTTTTTGTTTCCAAGAGTCAAAGAAAAAATAAAAGGCAAGTTTTTTCAAGTGCTGAGCCGTGGCTGCCTACGAAAAAGCGATTTCCGACCTGTCAGATCAAGACGGGCAAAAGTGTTTTCATAGTTGGTTTAGGCAAATGGAACTTTGTATAGAGCATGATGGAGAATATTTTGAAAACGTGTAAAATAAATATTAATAGTATCTAGAATATTTTTTATTTATCTCAAAACTTATTGATTGACCTACGTATTACTAGATAGTATAGTTTTAGCTTTCATTATTTCATCTAATAATAGGGCCATCTACTTACTTTTAATGTTGTAATGTGACATCGTTGAATGTGTAATTACTAGGTAGATGTGTTCAGTAGTCATGCAAAGGCTAAGTTTCAGTTTTTATGAATTGTCGTGGAGATGTGAAAACCGTTAATATGCATTGAAACATTGCAGCATACTCTATAGTAGTATAGCTTGTCTAAACTGAAATGACGCGCCCCATTACTTAATTAGTTGATTTCGATGTGTGAGTGCAAATATTAATAACGAAGCTTCATCTGTGTTTGAGCGTCGACTGCTCCGCGAACTATGATCTCTATGTCTACGTGACGGTCGACTAGTCGCGTGATAAATCCGACAACGCTCTCCTTAGGGAGCAGCGTTGGGGCATTGCATGAAACAAAACGTCCGCTCTCTATCATCTTCAGGTAATTATGACAAGTTGGACAAAAAATCCAAGAAACTCGCTTGAGTCTCACCGGCAACTGAATTACAACGGCATTTGTATATGTATTGCGTCCATATTTTGAATTTGCTTGTGTGCGTTAATGCGATAGTGAGGCGCGTCATTTCAGCTTAGACGGGCTCTAACATGTATGTAAGCTGCTACTTTTTTAATTTTCATGGGAAAATATATACATTTTTTAGTTCATTAATATTTTCGGGTATGTTACTTTTTGTTTTCACTGTACCGTATATATTAAGGGTTGCAAAGATGAGTTTATCGTCAGACTATAAAAAGTCCACTGAAATGAACATAGGCCTCCCCATAAATTGTCGAGTAGCTGGATATTTGCTATAGTTGATACGCTTGGTAGGCGGATTGCCATCCGCAGCTGTTATTATTTTGATCTGTTGTCAGGAAGATGATACTGCCCAACAGCTGTTTGTTTACCTATGTCACCTCATACGACCGGACGATATGAGGTGGTGGATTTTCTTTCATTGCCACAACAAGACGAACATTTTTCTACTCCCGTTCATGAGTGTAGTGCTTCCCACGTTAACTATGAATAAAATTAATAAGAAATAAAACAAATTTTAAGGATTTTATCGCGTTTAATATTAACTTTCTAAATTCCCGATGTATGGGGCACGGTCACGGGAGGACTAAGATGTTTGACGACCTGATGTCATATTTAGAATACAATATAATAAGAATAGAATAGAACAGATTAAATGCAGTAGTATGTTTGGGTTTGAATTTATAGCAAATTGTAGCATTCAGCCATCTTCCCTTTTAAAATTAGGATGATTTTTAATTTCAATTGCCTCGCGAATCATCATTGGTAGAATTGGTGTTCTACTGCAGGGATTTGTTGTTTATCAGATCCGATATATAATGGTTGGGATGATTTTTTTTTTATAGGAGAGGGGGCAAACGAGCATGCGGTTCACCTGATGGTAAGTGACTACCACCGCTCATGAACAACTGCAACACCAGGGAAGGAATTGCAGATGCGTTGCCGGCCTTTTAAAAAGGAGTACGCTCTTTTCTTGAAGGTCCCTAAGTCGTATCGGTCCGGAAAAATCGCTGATGGTAATCGATTCCACAAGGAAGTCGTGCGAGGAAACAAACATCTTCTAAATCGCACAGTGGTGGACCGCCAATCATCCAGATGGTGTGGATGGTATCGGGAGTTCTGCCGCGATGTGCGTTCTTGAAATTTGGCGGCTGGGATTAATCCGAACAATTCCTCAGAGCACTCCCCATGGTAGATGCGAAAGAAAATGCAAAGGGATGCAACATCTCTTCGCAGTGCCAATAAATCGAGCCGATCGGAAAGGGCTCGGTCGTCGACGATTCAAGCCGCTCTGCGCTGGATGCGGTCAAGTGGAAGGAGCTGGCACTGGGGAGCCACTGCCCAGAGATGGGAACAGTATTCCATGTGAGGCCGAACCTGCGCCTTGTAAAGTTGCAGGCGGTGTGCCGGCATGAAATACTGATACGAAATATGTTCACATACTTTAGACTTCCCGTAGCGTCGGTGATTCACATCAACGATATGTTCTTTTAAGCGGGTTTTAATGGATTTTTTATCCAAAAATTCGTAAAAAAACCCCACGTAATAAAAGTTAAATTTAAATGTGATAAAATCCGTAACATTAGTTTTATTCCATGTGTAGTATATATCATTTTAGAACTGCATTTATGAAGTTTTGAAGTCTACTCGAACGTAAAAAAGTCTACATCTATTTTATTGTGCCAATCAATATTAAATTGGACCAATGATATAAATAAAATATCTCAAATAAACATTATACCGTAAATTTGTAGAAGACCATGAAATTGTCTTCATTATTTCAGAATTGAAATCATTATTTTGTTAAGACTAACTTAACTTTAATTATGAATGAATGTAAATAGTAAAATGTAAATAATAATAATACATTTTGTTTCAAAGACTATTTACCTTTCTTATGGATATATCAGAAGACACGCCCGATATGAAAAACTCTAGGTGTTTCTAGACAGTTTACGTGTTTCTGTAGCATATAATATCTACGCCAAATACCAATCATCTACGTCAAATAGTATTTTAGAATTAAAAACAATCTTTGGAAGACATGGAGACACAGACACTGAGGTGACTCTAAAAGTAATCGAATATTGATAAATTTGACACGGAACAGCATCTAATGATGTTTCTAAATCCAAGCTCACACGAGCGAAGCCGCAGATGAAAAGTTAGTATAAAATAATTACATTAAAGAAATAATAATTGCAAGTCGTTTAGTATTGGGTTAGAATATTATATGAGTACGAATTGTTTTTTTTTTCAATATATAGACACTTAGTTATAATAAAGTTTGATATGATATACGGAGGGGCACATTGAAATGATCGGGAATAGAATATTTCGATTAAGGTTACAATATAACCTTTTTTAGAATTCGAATACTGGCCTCTTAGAGTCTTAATGACGTTCAAAAAATTAAAAAAAATGTTTAATAACAAAAAAACTATGTTGGTTTAAAGTTGACACGTCGTTAACAGAAATGGAGCTCACGCGTGAACATTTCCGTGCCATAATTTATAACAATTATCGTCTCGGCTTATCTCAAGATTAAAGTTTTAGCGAACTTGTTTCGATTTATGATGTTGAAGCACCGAGTCAAACGACAATATACCGCTGGTATGCCGAGTTCCGACGCGGTCGCGTGTCGCGCAGCACTGTTTCTTCTGCAGGTCGACCAAGAAAAGCGGTCACGCCTGAAAACATCGCAGCTGTGCGAACTATTATATTAGATGACCGTCATGTGACATACGAGCAGATTCGGGGTGTTATCAGTATCGGAATGGCTGCAATTTAGTCGATATTCCATAATGAGCTGTGTGCAAGAAAGCTAGTTTCCCGCTGGGCTACTCACAATTTGTCCGAAGAGCAAAAGGCGGCTCGTGTAGGTTTGGTGCCGGAATATTCTGCAACGTTTCAACGGAGGGAAGTCAAATGCCGTTTACAATATCGCCTCAGGTGATGAATCATGGATTTATTCATACGAAACTGAAAGAAAACATCAGTCAACAGTTTGGGTTTTTGAAGATGAGGTCAAACCAACGAAAGTGGTTCCCTCCCGCAGCGTGTCAAAGAAAATGGTCGCTACGTTTGTCTCTAAAAAGGGACATGTTGCTACAATTCCCTTACAGGAACGCAGAACGGTTACCGCTGAGTGGTATATCACGGTTTGATTGCCAGAATTTTTTTTTATAGGATAAGGGTGAAAAACGAGCACACAGTCCACCTGATGGTAAGTGGTTGCTGCGGCCCATAGACATCTACATTTATCCTCGTTTGCGAATCTATCCGTATCCGATATCTATCTATCCTCTGTTACAGATCAAAATGCAGATGCGTTTTCACCCGTGAGGACTAGGATGGAATGCCTCATTTCCAGTAAAAAAGGCCTCCGGCCACCTGCACTCACCAAGTGAAACGCAGAGGTAAACCTCTACTTCACGCTGGTATTCTGTGAGGTCGTGGTACCACCCCGGTTTGAGCCGGCCCATCCATGCGACAGCAAATGCTGCCGCCTGGCACTACCACTGTTAAATGAAATGCCAGAAATGATAGCCGAACTCCAAAAAAATAACCCGAAACGTCGTATCATCTTACTTCACGATAATGCAAGACGGCTCGGAAGACAAATGATATTTGAAAGTGAAAACTTTTTCATAACCACGACTGCTAACGATTTTATTAATCACTATTCCAAAAACCTACAACTGACGGGAAAAAAAAGTTCTCGAGTGGCAGCCTCGTACCGGTAGGTGAAGTGTCACTAGCGACCCCCACTAGATGGAGTGACGACCTGATAAGACATGCAGGAAGTTGATGGATGCAGGTGGATTGGGACCGTTCTTTGTGGCATTCCTTGGGGGAGGCCTATGTTCAGCAATGACTTGTGAAGGGCTGTAATGATTATGATGATGATGATGATGATTTAAAAATAATCTTAAATATGTCGTTTTTAGAAAAACGTTGATTTTAAATTAAACTCTTATTCTTAGGTTTGTTAACTACGTAAAACCTTTTTGTAAAAAAAAATATATTAGAAGTTATTTGCTTCAAGTATAATACATAGTTTAAAAATAATTACCTTTACAAGACTCCAACGCGAGCTGTTTGACAGATTATTGAAAACCTGAATTTGACACTTCAATTTGCTAAAAGCGACACGTTCGACATCGTCAATGGAACATTCATATCTCACAAAGCACAGTGCTATTAGATATTCTAATCATAAAATAAACCGTTTCTTTTCTTGAAAACGATGTAGGTAAATATGGTAGGTTGTTTTTTATTTTCGGGTATGTTACTTTTTGTTTTCACTGTACCGTATATATTAAGGGTTGCAAAGATGAGTTTATCGTCAGACTATAAAAAGTCCACTGAAATGAACATAGGCCTCCCCATAAATTGTCGAGTAGCTGGATATTTGCTATAGTTGATACGCTTGGTAGGCGGATTGCCATCCGCAGCTGTTATTATTTTGATCTGTTGTCAGGAAGATGATACTGCCCAACAGCTGTTTGTTTACCTATGTCACCTCATACGACCGGACGATATGAGGTGGTGGATTTTCTTTCATTGCCACAACAAGACGAACATTTTTCTACTCCCGTTCATGAGTGTAGTGCTTCCCACGTTAACTATGAATAAACCAGGTAAACATACTCGTCAACAACTTCCAGCTTAGTGTCCCCAAAATCTACCGGCATAGGTGTGACATGGACATTAAACATGATCTTTGTTTTGTCCATGTTCACTTTAAGACCTATCCGTTGGGAAACACTCTTGAGGTCATTGAGCATAGTGTTTAGGTCCTCCAGCGATTCTGCTATAAGGACTACATCGTCGGCAAATCGAAGGTGAGTGATGTACTCGCCATTGATGTTAATACCGTATCCTTTCCAGTCCAGAAGCTTGAAAACGTCTTCCAATGCAGCGGTGAAGAGTTTCGGGGATATCACGTCACCTTGTCTTACAACTCTCCGCAATTGAATAGGTTTCGTACTCTGGTTCTGTACTCGGATAGTCATCCTAGCTTTACTCTATTTCCTGCATTCACTCGTTGTTCTGTATCCTTATTATATCTACCATCCCTGCTAAACATACTTTTCAAATACACAAACTTATCTACTTGCTCTACCAACTCCCCTTCTATTCTTATTTCACATATCGTTTTATTTCCTTCTTTTTCAAAAACCATAACTTTCGTCTTACTTGTTTTCACTTTCATTCCCTTTTCTTTTAATGTTCTGTTAATTAATGTAACCATCATTTGCAACTCGGCTGCCAACGACGCAAATATGACTTGATCATCGGCGTACAAAAGGCATTTGACGGTTAACTCACCCATTCTTAACCCGCATTCTTCTACTTTAAAATTTTCCAAACAACTGTCCATAAATAGGTTTAGCAGCCACGGGGAAGCCACACAGCCCTGTCTGACACCTTTATGGATGCCAGACTAGTCCGAGTAGGCCCCGCGTTTTGTTGCATGGTGTATATTCAGCAGTGCACATCTAAAGAGAGAAATGAAATAGACTGCAAAGTTTGATATTCAGCAAAACAACATCATCATTCTGGGCCAGTGTGTATCCCTCTGTGGTATCTCTATCACCGTTTCTTTTCCGATTAAATTATATATACTATTTATATATATATATATTTATATATATATATATATATATATATATATATATATATATATATATATATATATATGTTAATATGTATATATGTATGTATATATTAGTAAAATGTATATATGTATGACGTAGTTAATTTTCATTTTTATTTTGTTTTTATTCTATATTGCTACACCTACCTCAAATTCTCACCACTCCATGAATTGACCGATAGAGAATGCATCAAGGCATTAAGTCCGCCCTTTGTATTCTTTTAGATTAAGGAATGCAATAAAGAATAAATAAAATACATAAAGTCAGACCTCAATTGCATTTACAAATATATTAATTATCTTATGTGGTTGTGTTTTTAGAGGTCACGTTTCAAAACACAATTTTACAATAAACAGCTTCAGCTCCGGCATAGGAAAATGGTATTGAGTACCTCTGACCTCCTTTCTTTAGTTTGGTTTTAAAAAAAGTACGAAACTAGGTTTCAAAATCGCATAAAACTCAATTACAAGTGGAAACTCTTGTGATCATAGTAATGAAACAAAATATGTCCCAGATTAACAAGAGCTCAATTAAATCATCATATTTACTAACCGCATTTTTTAATGAATTATCTTTATTTAATTTTTTTAATTTTATCTAGGCTAGAGGCTAATGGTCCATGTTACCTGCTCATATATGATCGCGGCACAGAAAACGCCAAAACCCACTTTTTAAAAGTTGATAAGACAATTTAAATAAAACTAATTTTACGGATTCTATCGCGTATATTAACTTATTTTTATCTTCCCGACGTTTCGGGTGCTTTCCAGCACCCGTGGTCACGGGGGACTGAGGTGTTTGACGTCCTGCTGTCATAGTTAGCCCGGCTTTTTTTTTTTTTTTTTTTTTTTGCGGATGGAAAATCATCAAATGACGCCTTTCGCTCTGGGTGGAGCGGAAGGGAGTGTCAGACTTTTACTGACTAAAAACCATCCGTGTTCCTTCAGTGCCCTTACGTTCCGGAGCCGCGGTATCTCTTTCGAACAGCCCGCAGCCCCGGCAGGCGTCGGCCCTTGCGGGCCCCTTCACGCTGCTGACAGCTCTTTGAGGCGCGCGTGGAACAAAACGCGCCGTCGACACGGCCTGTCGTCGTTAGACGGACGGACGGCGAGCTACCCATTGCTCGCCGTCCACAGGCCCGCGCCTACGGTGGCCGGGGGCCACGACGTAGCCCCCGACGCCCGGGGCGTCTCCCGCGGCGGCCGGGAAGGAAAGCTGTTGCTCTTTCCTTCTCCCGCTCCGCCACCTCCTTCGCTAGCATCACTGCTTCGCAGAAGGTGGTGACGGCATCCCATTCCGTCTCGCTCCGGACCATGGCTTCGACCAGGGCCGGACGCGAGAGGTCGCCGCCGCCTATCGCCGCTACGAGGACACGGCGGTGTTCCGCCCAAGCAGGGCACACCTCCACGGTGTGCTCCACCGTGTCCTCCGGTCGATCCTCGCAGTGGGAGCACCCGGGCGTTTCCTCCCGCCCGATTCGGTGCAGGAACCTCCCGAACACACCGTGTCCGGTGAGGACCTGCGTCAGGCGGAAGGTGAGGACGCCGTGGCGTCTCTCAAGCCACTCCTCAAAGAGGGGTCTTATCGCCGCTATAGTGGCGTGCCCAGCACGGGGTTGCGACAGACGCTCTCTCCATGTCGCCATGAGATCACGCCGGAAGTCTGTCCGCTGCGCGACAACTTGCCGCGGCAGCGGGGTTTCCCCCCGGCATAGTGCCTCCGCGCGCCATTCGTGCAGGCGCGCGAGGACTATCGCCTCCAGATCCCATGGCGGCAATCCGGCAAGGAGGCTCGCCGCCTCGCGGGAGATCGTGCGGTAGCCGCGAACCATCTTTACGGCAACCACCCTTTGGGGCGCGTTTAGGTGGTGGACGGCAAGCCGCGCCAAACCACGCGCCCACACCGGGGCCCCGTAAAGGGCCATGGACCTCACGATCCCCGCGTAGAGCCTCCGGCAGGAGGCATTTGGCCCCCCCAGGTTCGGCAGGAGCCGCCTGAAGGCAGCCCCGGTCCGTTCCAGTTTGGGAGCCAAACGTCGGAAGTGCTCAACGAAGTTCCATCGGCCGTCGAGGACGAGTCCTAGGTACTTCAACGTCGACTCGACGCCGATGGATACCCCTCCTACCATCACTGAGGATCCCGGTGGTGGCCTGTTCCGAGGACCATGGAAGTGCATGGCCTCGGACTTGTGCAGAGCCACCTCGAGACCCAGTTGCCGGATCCTCTCCACGACTATCGCAACCCCGCGTGTCATAGTTTCCGCCGCCGCCTCGTACGACCCCCCTTGTGCCAGTACCAGCGTGTCGTCAGCGTAGCAAACTACGCTGACGCCGGTAGGGAGGTCGGCGCGCAGCACCCAGTCGTAACCGATGTTCCACAGGGGCGGCCCCAGAACCGAACCCTGTGGGACACCGCACGACATCTCTCGCCGGTTCCACTCACCGTTGCGACCGGGGTAGATGACGGCCCTGTCCGTCAGATAGTCCCCGACTATACGACGGAGATAGGTCGGCACCCGGTGATACCGGAGTGCCTCCCTAATGCAGCTCCAGGGCATGGAGTTGAAGGCGTTGGCGATGTCGAGAGACACCGCCAAGACAACCCCCCCCCTGGCCACTGCATCCCCCGTCGTGAGGGCTCTCACGCGCATGATGGCGTCCACCGTAGAGCGCCTCTTGCGGAAACCAAACTGGTGTTCCGCAAGATCCGGCCCCGTCCCCGCAAGGTGCTCGGCGAGGCGGTTTGCAATTACTCTTTCAAAGAGCTTGCCCACCTCGTCGAGCAGCACCACGGGCCGGTATGCGGACGGAGAGTCCGCAGGGCGCCCCGGCTTCCGAATGAGGACCAGCTTCCCCGTCTTCCAACGAAGCGGGAATTGGCCTCTCTCCAAGCATGCGCTTAGGAGCCCCTCCAGTCGGGGCCCGAGAGCGTCCGAGGCCAGAACCCAGGCTTTGCCAGGCAAGCCATCGGGTCCTGGGGCGGTATTCCTGGCCTTGAGCCTACGTACCGCCACTCTCAGGTCTACCCCGGTCCCTTCCGGGATGTCGTCGTCGTCGTCCTGGTGGTCCGCTTCCGGCACCGCAGGTAGCGGAGCCATAGGCGGGGGCGGATGTTCCCCGCGCGCAGGGAACAGAGCGCTCACCACATCCTCCACGAGCTGAGGCCGGAGACTCTGCGTCAGCGGGGGGGCCCAGGTGCGGAGTTTATCCCGCACCATCTTGTAAGGGCGCCCCCACGGATCTCTATCGAGAGTCTCCAGCATCTCCTCACGGGCCCGATCCCGGGCCCGCAGGACAGCCTCCCGGAGGGCGGTCTTCGCCGCTCTGTATCCCTCGTACAGCTCCGCCTCAATGGCTGCCGCATTCGGTGGACGAATGCGGAGCCTGCGATGCCTGGCGTACAGGTGCCGCGCGGCGACACACGCCTCGCGCAGAGACGTCAGCTCACGCGACCACCAATACACCTGACGCCGGGCGCTTCCTGGCCGGACGCGGGGCATTGCCACGTCACATATCTCGGACATGGCCTCCTGGAACCACCCTGCCTCATCATTGACGTCGGCAGGCCTGTCCGGTGATGACACCCAGGCCTGCACGATCGAGGCTTCCAGGAGGAGCTCCCGGTCCAGCTGCTTCAGCGCCCAACGCGGACCACTCGGGGCCTGTAGGACTGGCGCGCTCGAGGGCTGGGTGGAGACGTCAAACCGGATGTACCGGTGGTCGGAGTAGGTCTCCACCCCCTCCATGACACGCCAGTCAATGGCACGCGGCGACAGAGCGGGGCTAGCGAACGAAATGTCCACCACCGACTCGCCCCGCATCCGCACACACGTGGGGACAGAACCCCGATTTAGGACGACCAGGCCTGTCTCCAGAGCCCAGTCTTCCACCATCCTACCCCGCACATCTGTACGACGAGAACCCCAAGCCAAGTTCTTGGCATTGAAGTCCCCGAGGACAAGTACGGGGAGGGGATAACTTCCGACGACGACTGCTCTCAGCTCTGCAAGAGAGTTGTGAAACTCGGCGAGAGATCGGTTCGGGGAGAAGTACACCCCCACAACGACGAACTCCCCGAACCGTGCTGCTACGCACCCCTGACCCCTCCTGACACCTTCAAGGGTCGGGGGTACCGGCGGCGGCTGAAGAAATGATGGCCACTGAGCCGTTAAGGTCCGCCACCCAGTCCTCCCTAGGCCAGACAAAATACGGCTCAGCGACCACAGCGATGTTAATCGACCACTGCGCCATGCTCTGGAGCAACAGATCCTGAGCGCAGGCGCAGTGGTTGATATTCGCCTGGAGGAAGCTTAATGGGGCCGTTATAGGCATTCCATTTCAGCTTCCTCCACGGGGCGCCTCTCTGCGCGCGTCGGTGTCGCGGCAGCGGCGGCAGCGACAGTGACATCGGCGGCGGCGGCAGTCGCGACTGCGGCGGTGGCCACAGAGGCGGTGGCGGCGGAGGGCCCTCCCCTACCCGCGGCCTTGGCCTTGGCGGGTGGCACGCAGGCCTTGCTTCCGGCCCGGTGATCGGCTGGCTTGCCGGCCGCCGCACATGCATCACAGTGCGGCGTGGCGCAGCAGGTCGCCGATATGTGTCCGGGCTGACAGCAGCGGAAGCAAAGGCCACTGCGGTCAACCTCCGAGGCGCATTTCACCGATACGTGGTGCCCCACGAGACAGCGGTAGCACCTCAGAGGTCTGGGCTCCAGCAGCTTAACCTGCGCTGAGACCCAGCCCACCAGAAGCCTTCGGCCCTCCACTATGGTTTTGGCCGCCGTAACAGGGCAGCACACCGTGGCGGCATGCATACCCTGTTGGTCCGGGCGTATGGCGCCTGACCTGACCTGGTCAGTAGTGCACCCCCCGGACCTGGCGACGGCGGCCACCAACTCCTCCTCCGATACCGAGTCGTCCAGACCCATGATGCGCAGGTCTGCGCATCTGACGGGCCTGGACACTCGGGCCTCGTCCGCGTCCAGGGACGCTCTGAGCTTCGCAGCCAGAGCGTCCGCGGTCGCGCCACTGGATTCCCCGGGGATCTCCAGCATACGGGCCCCCGTCTGGGTGACTTTGAGCCGGAGGCCCCCGGTGATCCCGAGCTCCCCGAGATCGACCGCCTCTTTCGCCTTCGCGAGCAGATCGCGGTAGGTAACGCCCTTCTTTTCCGCGTCCGGCTGTAGTGTAATCACTACAGCTGCGGTCTTCGGGGCGCGGAGCCTAGCCGCGATCTTGCGCGCCCTGAACTGGCGCTGCCGCTCCTGCTCTTTGGCCTTTTTGGCTGCCTTCTTCCCCTTATTTTTGTCCCCGACCACCTGCCAAACGGCTTCAGCCGCGGGAGGTGTAGGGAGCTGAGGGGGCGGTGGCGGCGGCGGCAGCTGGCTTGCCGCTGGCGCTGGCACATTCGCCGCAGGCACTGGGACTGGCGCAGCCACCACCTGTGCTGCCGCTTTGCCCTTTTTTGCCTTCGCCTTGCCTCTCCTTCCCGTTGCCGGCTTAGCCGGAGCCGGTTCAGCCGGTACCGGTTTTGCCGGAGCCGGCTTTTCAGGGGGAGGAGGGGCAACTGCAGCCCCGCCCGAAGGCTGGCTGGACGGCCCCGGCCTGGATGCGGCAGCTGTGGCCGCCGCGTACGAGACCGTTGCCGGCCTCGCCGCCGTCTTGTTTGCCCCTAGGGGGGGGCGCAGGACGATACCCTCCAGCACGGAGAACCGGTGCTGGAAGGCAGCCAGCTCCTGCCGGACCAGGTTCAGAACCTGGTTCTCCACCGGCACGGGCCGGCTTGGGCGCTGCGTCTGGGGCGCCGCGCGAGAGGCAGGCTCACGTAGACTGGCCAGGTCTGCGCGGAGCTTCTCGTTCTCCTTCTGGAGAGTCTCCATGGCGGACGTCAGGCGGGCCACGTCCGCCCGCAGCTCCGCTACCTCGTTTGCATTAGGCTCGGCCCCAACAAAGTTGGCCTCCGCAGCCGCCATGATGGAGGCGGAGGCCGCGGGAATGGCCTTTAACTTTGAGGAGGCCTTTTGCTTGTGGGCCACGACCTTGATCGCGGCCTCCACCTCCTTTACGAATCTGGCCTTACGCTCCACATCGGAGCCGCCAGTCGCATCCGTCTCTTCGCCTGATACCCGAGCCGTATCGCCCCGGTGGCGCCCCTCTTCGGCATGCTTTGCCGCTTGTTCGGCCCTCTGATTGTCAGAGGGCCCCCTCTCCTTGCCTCTCAGCCCGCCCCGCCTGTTGGTGGGGATTTTCCGGGCCGAAGCCTCCTCTTCACCGGCTGACGACCCCTGGTCGCCATCCCGCCTGGACCG
This sequence comes from Parnassius glacialis, assembly GCA_033319125.1. Lineage (NCBI taxonomy): Eukaryota > Metazoa > Arthropoda > Insecta > Lepidoptera > Papilionidae > Parnassius > Parnassius glacialis. The sequence continues at coordinate 33,287,186 of JAVANC010000005.1, read as the reverse complement.
CTTGCGGAAGAAGAACTTACTAGTCTCCGCGGTCCCAGGCTCCACGCATCGGGAGCTCTCTGAGCCTCCCACGCTGCTCGATGCGGCGTCGGACTCTGTCCCCGCATCGTTCCTCCTCTCCTCTACGTTGCCGTTGCCGGCGGTTTTGGTTTTTTGTATTTCATGTTCCATTTTTTGTACCCACGAGTATGGGAGTAATTAAAGGTCCACCTTGGCAGTGACCCCTTACCAAGGTAAGCAGATTTAGAGGATTTATTACTCGCCAGGGGGTCTGCAGGTACCCTGGCGAGGAGCGCACTATCGACTGATTTGTTCATAGAACCCCGTCAGCCATCCATCCCCTCGCGGTGCGTCGCCGCTTGAGATTCGGGGTAACTTTTTATAGAGGTTTTCTCCCTCGCGGTCCGGGCGGTTAAGCCAAGACCCTCGGTCCCTATCAAAGCCGCGAGACATGATCCACGACACTTCGATGGGATTACGAGACCGGCGGTGACAGCAAAGGATGAATCCTTCACTGTCTGCTCGGAGGCAGGGTAAGTGCACACCGAGCCCGCCCTCACTCCTCTGCTATGCCCTCTGCTGATCAGAGGGTCACGCAGTGGAACGCGCCGTTGGTCCGGGACGGACCCCACCCATGTCAGAATAATTAGCCGCGGCAGTAACCTTCCCCAAGGAGTAAGAATTTCTTCTCATTTCTCGAGGAAGATTACTGCCGCGCCCAGGGTGCACCGGCCCAGTAGCTGCTCTTCCCTCCAGACGTATCGAGAGGGACCCGCAACTACCAAGCACACGTGGAGGACTTCTGACTTCGCACCCCTAGCCCGGCTACCTTCAGTTTTTTAATATTAATTTTTGGTTCGATTTACGCAGAATGAGCTTACAGTATCTTGAAGTCTAGCAGTGGTATACTTGGGTTTGGATTTGATTTTATTAATTATGGGATCCCAAGCAGATGGCAGCACCCATCCATCTTCTCTATTGAAATTAGGATGTTTTTTAATTTCAATAGCCTCGCGAATCATCCTTGGGAGGAATCGGTGTTCTTTTGCGAGGATTTGTGGTCTATCAAATCTAATGTAATGGCGGGGACGATCTTGAACATGTTCACAAACTGCAGACTTCCCGATACGTCGGTGCTTCACGTCAGCTATATGTTCTTTAACGCGGGTTTTTATAGATCTTTTTGTTTGTCCTATGTACGAGAGACCACATTCACAATCCAGCTTGTACACTCCTGCATCTTGTAGAGGGATATGACACTTGACGGATGGTAAAAATTGACCAATCTTCTTCAGCGGCTTGAAGTATGTTTTAATGGAAGCTCGCTTCAAGATGTAGCCAACCTTGTCTGTGACTCCTCTGACATAGGGTAGTACAGCAGGCACACGCTCGACTGTGGCTGGCTTCACTCGGTCACTGTGACGTAGGCGCGGGACCCGAAGCTTGTTGTCTTGCAGTACTTGCTTGACGTGCTGAAGCTCGGCGGCCAGATGTTTTCTGTCACAGATCCCTCGTGCTCTCTGAAACAAAGATTTTCCCACGGTAGCTAACTGTGAAGGATGATGGTGCGAATCACCATTTAAATATCGGTTTGTATGGGTATTTTTTTTTTCTGTACACAGTATGACCAATAGTGTTATCAGGATTTCGGATGACTAAAACATCTAGGAAAGCTAAAGTATTGTTTGCCTCTAACTCCATTGTGAATTGTATTTTAGGGTTTATGGAATTAAGGTGGTTTAAAAATGCAGTTACTTTGTCAGATGGTAAAATTGTGAAAGTATCGTCTACGTACCGCTTGTAGAATCTTGGATTTACAGGAGCATTAAGAAGGGCTTTCTCCTCAAAGTCCTCCATGAATATGTCGGCGACTACGGGAGATACAGGTGAGCCCATTGCCACTCCGTCTACTTGCATGTAGAACTCTTCTTTCCACAATAAATAGCCAGATGTAAGGCAGTGTTTGAGTAATACTGCATATTCTGTGGGCATGTTGTTATCTTCTAGCTTTCTAGTAACAATTGAGATGCAGTCTTCAATAGGTAGGCATGTGAATAGTGACTGAATATCAAAACTGACCATAGTTTCATTGTCAGCGAGATGTAGGTCTTTTATCTCACTAACAAAATGGTATGAATCCTTCGTGTGTGCTCTGGTATGTCCTCTTAGTGGTGACAGTATTTTTGCCAAGTGTTGAGCCAACTTATAAGTTGGTGAATCGATCTGGCTTACTATAGGACGTAGTGGAGCGTTTGGTTTGTGTATTTTCGGTAACCCATACAATCTCGGTGGTTTGGCACATGATGGTATTGTCGAGTTCACGTCGAGATCTAATTTTTCGGAGTATTTCTTTATTAAATCAGTAGTTGTTTTAAGTGTATTAGTTGTAGGGTCTATTTTGACCTTTTTGTATGTACTTACGTCCGATAAAAGTTCTTGTATTTTGGAATTATAATCTGACGTGTCCATTATTACCGTAGCATTTCCTTTATCCGCGCGGAGAATCGTGAGCTCTGGTCTGTTGCGTAAGTTGTACAACGCTTTAAATTCGTCTTTAGGGAGATTTAGTTTCGGCGTGGAACTTCGACGTAACAAGGACGAAATGTCTTGACGTATAGCCTCTAAATCGTGTTTACCGATATTGTTCTTAAACAGACAATTTTCCACACTGCAGATAATTTCCTCGTACGGGATTTTTTGCGGCGTTATAGCAAAATTCAAGCCTTTCGACAATACTTTTATTGTAGGTTCGTCCAGTGTTTCTTTTGACAAATTATAGACCGTGCGTTGTTTATTGTTCGCGTCTGTGGTCAACGGTTGTTGCGTTTCGTTTCTACGTTGACATGGATGTTTGGCATTTGATTTGATAGTTAATTTTTGGTATTTTTCTATATGTTTGTCTTTGCATTCATTATATTTCGATATTTCACGTTTGTTTAAAGTTTCAATGCAATTATTAAAATCAAATGTCGTTAAAACTGTCTTTAACTCACTTGACAAATTGTCTATGGTATTATTTATGATTTGTAAATCGAACCGTTTTTGCTGAATCACCGTTCGTAACAACTTTTTACTTGCCTGATTTAAGATCTTAGCGCTTCCTCGAATGTCCTTTTTAGTGGATATTTTGACACACGTAGAAATGAGATTGTGATCGCGGCACCTCTTCAAGAAAATCAATGATGTTAAATATCTTGCGCGCTTGGTCATGAGATCTTCTAATCGGCGAATTTTATTTGCAATTACCAGTCCGTACTGGTTTACATAATGATTTCTTATATTTACGCGAACACTACACATTTAAATAAAACTAATTTTACGGATTCTATCGCGTATATTAACTTATTTTTATCTTCCCGACGTTTCGGGTGCTTTCCAGCACCCGTGGTCACGGGGGACTGAGGTGTTTGACGTCCTGCTGTCATAGTTAGCCCGGCTACCTTCAGTTTTTTAATATTAATTTTTGGTTCGATTTACGCAGAATGAGCTTACAGTATCTTGAAGTCTAGCAGTGGTATACTTGGGTTTGGATTTGATTTTATTAATTATGGGATCCCAAGCAGATGGCAGCACCCATCCATCTTCTCTATTGAAATTAGGATGTTTTTTAATTTCAATAGCCTCGCGAATCATCCTTGGGAGGAATCGGTGTTCTTTTGCGAGGATTTGTGGTCTATCAAATCTAATGTAATGGCGGGGACGATCTTGAACATGTTCACAAACTGCAGACTTCCCGATACGTCGGTGCTTCACGTCAGCTATATGTTCTTTAACGCGGGTTTTTATAGATCTTTTTGTTTGTCCTATGTACGAGAGACCACATTCACAATCCAGCTTGTACACTCCTGCATCTTGTAGAGGGATATGACACTTGACGGATGGTAAAAATTGACCAATCTTCTTCAGCGGCTTGAAGTATGTTTTAATGGAAGCTCGCTTCAAGATGTAGCCAACCTTGTCTGTGACTCCTCTGACATAGGGTAGTACAGCAGGCACACGCTCGACTGTGGCTGGCTTCACTCGGTCACTGTGACGTAGGCGCGGGACCCGAAGCTTGTTGTCTTGCAGTACTTGCTTGACGTGCTGAAGCTCGGCGGCCAGATGTTTTCTGTCACAGATCCCTCGTGCTCTCTGAAACAAAGATTTTCCCACGGTAGCTAACTGTGAAGGATGATGGTGCGAATCACCATTTAAATATCGGTTTGTATGGGTATTTTTTTTTTCTGTACACAGTATGACCAATAGTGTTATCAGGATTTCGGATGACTAAAACATCTAGGAAAGCTAAAGTATTGTTTGCCTCTAACTCCATTGTGAATTGTATTTTAGGGTTTATGGAATTAAGGTGGTTTAAAAATGCAGTTACTTTGTCAGATGGTAAAATTGTGAAAGTATCGTCTACGTACCGCTTGTAGAATCTTGGATTTACAGGAGCATTAAGAAGGGCTTTCTCCTCAAAGTCCTCCATGAATATGTCGGCGACTACGGGAGATACAGGTGAGCCCATTGCCACTCCGTCTACTTGCATGTAGAACTCTTCTTTCCACAATAATTAAATTTTGTTAGTGAGATAAAAGACCTACATCTCGCTGACAATGAAACTATGGTCAGTTTTGATGTTCAGTCACTATTCACATGCCTACCTATTGAAGACTGCATCTCAATTGTTACTAGAAAGCAAGAAGATAACAACATGCCCACAGAATATGCAGTATTACTCAAACACTGCCTTACATCTGGCTATTTATTGTGGAAAGAAGAGTTCTACATGCAAGTAGACGGAGTGGCAATGGGCTCACCTGTATCTCCCGTAGTCGCCGACATATTCATGGAGGACTTTGAGGAGAAAGCCCTTCTTAATGCTCCTGTAAATCCAAGATTCTACAAGCGGTACGTAGACGATACTTTCACAATTTTACCATCTGACAAAGTAACTGCATTTTTAAACCACCTTAATTCCATAAACCCTAAAATACAATTCACAATGGAGTTAGAGGCAAACAATACTTTAGCTTTCCTAGATGTTTTAGTCATCCGAAATCCTGATAACACTATTGGTCATACTGTGTACAGAAAAAAAAAATACCCATACAAACCGATATTTAAATGGTGATTCGCACCATCATCCTTCACAGTTAGCTACCGTGGGAAAATCTTTGTTTCAGAGAGCACGAGGGATCTGTGACAGAAAACATCTGGCCGCCGAGCTTCAGCACGTCAAGCAAGTACTGCAAGACAACAAGCTTCGGGTCCCGCGCCTACGTCACAGTGACCGAGTGAAGCCAGCCACAGTCGAGCGTGTGCCTGCTGTACTACCCTATGTCAGAGGAGTCACAGACAAGGTTGGCTACATCTTGAAGCGAGCTTCCATTAAAACATACTTCAAGCCGCTGAAGAAGATTGGTCAATTTTTACCATCCGTCAAGTGTCATATCCCTCTACAAGATGCAGGAGTGTACAAGCTGGATTGTGAATGTGGTCTCTCGTACATAGGACAAACAAAAAGATCTATAAAAACCCGCGTTAAAGAACATATAGCTGACGTGAAGCACCGACGTATCGGGAAGTCTGCAGTTTGTGAACATGTTCAAGATCGTCCCCGCCATTACATTAGATTTGATAGACCACAAATCCTCGCAAAAGAACACCGATTCCTCCCAAGGATGATTCGCGAGGCTATTGAAATTAAAAAACATCCTAATTTCAATAGAGAAGATGGATGGGTGCTGCCATCTGCTTGGGATCCCATAATTAATAAAATCAAATCCAAACCCAAGTATACCACTGCTAGACTTCAAGATACTGTAAGCTCATTCTGCGTAAATCGAACCAAAAATTAATATTAAAAAACTGAAGGTAGCCGGGCTAACTATGACAGCAGGACGTCAAACACCTCAGTCCCCCGTGACCACGGGTGCTGGAAAGCACCCGAAACGTCGGGAAGATAAAAATAAGTTAATATACGCGATAGAATCCGTAAAATTAGTTTTATTTAAATGTGTAGTGTTCGCGTAAATATAAGAAATCATTTTGATAAGACAATATTTGATAATGAGTAAAAAAGTGGGATAAAAAGAATTTAGAATTTAAACTTACATTCTGAAGCTTAAAAAAAAAGTCCAATACTTTTTGAGAAAGTAGGTAAAATAATGTATTCAACAGCATTAACCAAATAAACTCTGATACTGCTTACAGGTTCTATGAAAAAGAGTCTTAATTGCTTATTTAAGATTCAATCGATATTGATCATGCGATCTTGTTATCTGCATCAGCGTGAGCAGCACCGCTGTCAGACGTACTCAGTACTAACATTAATTAATATTCAATAGCCTAATATCCAATTATCATCCCCAGAGTGTGAGGCAGCAGTACCGTCTTTATAAGAATAAGAAAACAATGGTTGCCAACCTGCCTGTTAAGCGTAGCAACTACAACAAATATCTCCCTAAAAAGGCAATCTATAGGAAGGCCTATGTTCGGCAGTGAACTTTTTAAAGGTTTTTATAGTACACATCAATATTTGTAATGGTAAACATAATGCCATCCAAAACATAACTTGTAAAAAAAGCCAAGTCTCGCAACTCAGTTCTTCTACCGTAAAAGTTGTGAGATCCATGTAATACCAAGTCGGTTAATTTATTCAGTCAATAGATTGATACATAGATTGACTTGGCAATCGCATGAAAACATAATATATCTCAGAAGTAATATATATTATATTAAATTAGATTGTTTAGTGCAATTGCTAAGTCAATCTATGTATCAATCTATGGACTGAATAAATTAACCGACTTGGTATTACATGGATCTCACAACTTTTACAGTAGAAGAACTGAGTTGCGAGACTTGGCTTTTTTTACAAGTTATGTTTTTGATGGCATATCATTTCTTTTTGTAGATAGTTATATCATCATCATCATCATTACAGCCCTTCCCAAGTCCACTGCTGAACATAGGCCTCCCCCAAGGAATGCCACAAAGCACGGTCCCGAGCCACCTGCATCCATCGACTTCCTGCATGTCTTACCAGGTCGTCACTCCATCTTGTGGGGGGACGCCCTACACCTCGCCTACCGGTACGAGGCTGCCACTCGAGAAACTTTCTTCCCCATCGGTTGTCGGTTCTTCGAGCTATATGGCCGGCCCACTGCCACTTCAGCTTACTAATCCGTTGGGCTATGTCGGTTACTCTGGTTCTACTGCGGATATCATTATTCCTAAGTTTATCACGCATAGAAACTCCGAGCATAGCCCTCTCCATAGCTCGCTGAGCGACCTTGAGCTTCCTCATACGGCCAGCAGTGAAGGACCACGTCTCAGTTCCGTAAGTCATCACTGGCAACACGCACTGGTTGTACAATTTTGTTTTAAGGTTTTGAGGTATTTCTGACGAGAAGATGTGTCGTAGCTTCCCGAACGCTGCCCAGCCGAGTTGAATCCGTCGATTGACCTCTCGGTCGAAGTTGGACTTACCTAGTCGGACTATTTGTCCCAGGTAAACATACTCGTCAACAACTTTGAGCTTAGTGCTCCCAACAACTACCGGCATAGGTGTGACATGGACATTAAACATAATCTTTGTTTTGTCCATGTTTATCTTAAGACCTATCCGTTGGGAGACACTATTGAGGTCATTGAGCATAGTGCTTAGTTCCTCCAGCGATTCTGCCATGAGGACTATATCGTCGGCAAATCGAAGGTGAGTGATGTACTCGCCATTGATGTTAATTCCGTATCCTTTCCAGTCCAGAAGCTTGGAAACGTCTTCCAATGCAGCGGTGAAGAGTTTCGGGGATATAACGTCACCCTGTCTTACACCTCTCTGCAATTGGATAGGTTTCGTACTCTGGTTCTGTACTCGGATAGCCATCGTAGCTCTATTGTATAAACACTTCAGCACTTCGATATACCGACAGTCAACTTGGCACCGCTGAAGGGACTGCAGCACCGCCCAAATTTCGACGGAATCAAAGGCTCATAGTCCACATACGCCAGACATAGTGGCAAATTGTAGTCTTCGGACTTCTGTACAATTTGCCGTAGGGTATGTATGTGGTCTATGGTGCTAAAGCCCTTTCGGAAACCGGCTTGTTCGGGAGGCTGGAAGTCGTCAAGTCTGCGCGCGAGACGATTCGTAATGACTCTCGAAAACAGCACGTAGACGCGGCTCAGAAGTGAAATCGGTCTGTAGTTCTTCAAGAGAGCGTTGTCACCTTTCTTGAAGAACAAGACCACCGCACTTCTGCTCCACGCTTCCGGTGTAATGCCACCATGGAGGACGGAATTAAAGAGCTTCTGAAGGACTTCAAGTACCGGTCTTCCACCCGCTTTCAGAAGCTCCGCTGTAATTCCATCCTCGCCTGGGGCCTTGCCGTTTTTAAGGTGCTGGAGAGCCATTCTAATCTCGCTCAGACTGACGTCCGGGATATCTTCGGAATAGTTATATCTAGGTAGCTATTTACACCTATTATTCCTTTATATATATATATATATATATATATATATATATATATATATATATATATTTGTGTGTACACTGATTCATTCATTGCAAATGTAACTTTGTAATACTATATGTTTATATATGATTACAAAGTTATTTATGCAGTTGGTGTATCTCGAAAACTGGACCGAAATTTTAAAATATTTAAATTTTTCCTTGATTTATATATTAAACAAAAATTGTATTACAAATTTAAAGTTTCTATGTCTGCTAGAAGTGCCTTAGAGTTTTGATGATCGATCAGTCAGTGAGTGACAAAATTAAGAAACTTTGACAAGGTATAATTCTTAAACTACTAGTTCAAATTTAATAAAATTTGAAACATACCGAGGTTATACAATGCCTACTTGGTTAGTAAAAATTCAGGCTTCTACTTTTATCCATAACGAAGTTATAGGGTTTCGGATATGACCTGAACTGCTTCGAGAAAAGGATGGTACGGCCGTGCCGCTTTTTTGTTCGACTTGGCGGGGGCACTACCGTGCTCCCAGATAATGTTTGCCTGTTCCTTTGTAAATCTACTTTTTTATAGGAGAGGGGGCAAACGAGCATGCGGCTCACCTGATGGTAAGTGACTACCGCCGCCCATGAACAACTGCAACACCAGGGAAACCAGGGGAATTGCAGATGCGTTGCCGGCCTTTTAAAAAGGAGTAGGCTCTTTTCTTGAAGGTCCCTAAGTTGTATCAGTTCGGAAAATTCGCTGATGGTTATCGATTCTACAAGGAAGTCGTGCGAGGAAGAAAACATCTTCTAAGTTGCACAGTGGTGGACCGCCAATCATCCAGATGGTGTGGATGGTATCGGAAGTTCTGCCACGATGTGCGTTCTTGAAATTTGGCGGCTGGAATTTATCCGAACATTTCCTCAGAGCACTCCCCGTAGTAGATGCGAAAGGAAATGCAAAGGTATGCAACATCTCTTCGCAGTGCCAATGAATCGAGCCGATCGGAAAGGACTCGGTCGTCGACGATTCGAGCCGCTCTGTGCTGGATGCGGTCAAGTGGAAGGAGCTGGCACTGGGGAGCCCCCGCCCAGAGATGGGAACAGTATTCCATGTGAGGCCGAATCTATGCCTTAAACTCTACTACTGTTGTTAAACAAATTTCCTTTAATCGGAAAAGAAACGGTGATAGAGATACCACAGGGGGATACACACTGGCCCAAAAGGATGATGTTGTTTTGCTGAATATCAAACTTTGCATTCTATTTCATTTCTCTCTTTACAAGTCCACTGCTGAATATAGACCATACAACAAAACGCGGAATGCAACAAAACGGGTATGTCTTACCTGGTCCCTATTCCATCTAGAGGAGAGTAACTCTAACACTTTACTGCTGGTGAGAAACTGCCACTCGAGAATCTTCAATTAATTCACAATGTAAACTAATAATCGCGTTGTAGCAAGATTACCGAGATTAATTTTTAAGTTGCATATTAGGTAAATACAACATTATAATTTAGAATAAGCAATAATTAAAACATTTATATTTGGTAAGGCCGGCAACGCATCTGCAATTCCCCTGGTGTTGCGGTTGTTCATGGGCCGCGGTAGTCACTTACCATCAGGTGAGCCGCATGCTCGTTTGCCCCCTCTCCTATAAAAATAATAAGAACGCAAACAAACTGGAATCTCGGGTATTGGAACAATCCAGCAAAACTTTCTAATATCATTTTATACCGTTCATTTTGATTTAGTCCCTTAAGAGGCTATATTTTGAAACATCAGTGATTGCAGTTATTATGTAAGGAAATCTTTTATTACTTATGATTTCTGTAGTTAACTCTAAAATTGTTATAAGCAATAAGTAAATCTACGACTTATATTTATTAAATTTATTTATTTTGATGGTTTGTTTTATTGAAAAACACTTTAAGATCTTGAATTTGAAGAATTGGTTTATGCCAGTCTTAGTAGGAAATAGTGGACGAGTTTATTATAACAGTCTAATTTGTCCCAGCAAGAAAAAATTAGTGGGGAAAAGTAAGTAAAACATTCCAAAGAGTCCGCTTTTTCCCACCAGTGGGGGATTTGGCGGGAAAAGTCGATTAAAACATTCCTTAATTGTATTAATAAATAACAACGCATAGGCAACTTTCTTTTTTATAGTTGTTACGGATGTAGAGAAAAGAAGCAAATGAACCAAATTTAACAATATCAAGAAAAATTTTAAAATAATAATGGACTACTATTCTAAGTGTATTGTATGATTTGTAAGGCCACACACTTTCAAGAAGTAGCGTTGTAGTTAGTTAATGAGCACGTCAAAAGGAAAAGATTACCAAGGTTAAAAGTTTAATAAATGGTGTTTAGAAGGACGGTTGTTGACGTACTACCGATTGTGAGATTGCGATTAATTAAGTTTTAAATACACTTGACGCGCGGCTAAAAGTAGGTTGCAGCGTTTACTAAAATAAAATGTGTGGTGTAACCATACAACTATGTAAAACAGAAAATATAGATAAGACCAAATTCTATGAAATCTATAGAATTTTTACTTTGCTAAAGTCACACATCAAGTAATTCAAATCTATATATCAATTAGTGAGGAGAAACTTTGTACCCCCTTATAAGCATAATGCGCTCACGGAGGAAAATGAGATTGGGCATTGTTAAATTTTATATGCTCTCCATAGAATAGTGGAAACTCCCATAGCTGTGCAGAAAGCTAATATATATATTTATATATGTGATACCAAACATTAAATAAAATAATATAAAACGTACATTGTTTACGTTCATACTGACAATGTTTCAGAGTAAGTACAAGCATATTTTGTATGTTATTAGCCTAAGATCAATGTCTTTCACTTTCACAAAGGAACCAACTTTATAAATAGTGTATATAAAGGCAAAAAAGCGTTTATTTTATATTTGGTTTATAAATTATCTGTGTTTTATGTATAAATGCGTAAATGAAAGTGAAATACAGCTTACTTAATATACAAACTCAAAATTGTAACAAATTACGGTCGAATTTCAACCACTAGTAGTTACAATATGAAAACAAAAAGCTAAGTTAAAATTAAATCCAAATACATTCATAAAACTAGTTTTACCCAATGCATAGTTTTAACGTAAATATAAAAAATCAATATGTATGATTTCTTTTGAATTAGTGAAGAATATTTATAAGTTGAGTTAATAATGTAATAGAATGAAAACGCGTGAACTAAAAGACAGTTTATACTATTAATATATAAGGCACCCCAGTTTCAAATTACCATTGCAATTAAGTACATTTTCAAGTCATCACTTATTAATTGAAGAGCTTTAAACAGTAGTTGAGGTGAGATTATTAAAGACGTGTACACGTTCCGAGCGTTGATTAGCTCAAAACAGTACTTTTCACACATGTTATTGTCTATCGAACGCTTACCTAAAACAAATGATAATTACACATAACTTTAAAAAAATTATAGTCTGAATACTTAGTAAAGATTTTTTTAAAACTAAACAGAAGTTTTCTTAATTTCCCCTTTATCGACAATTTCAAACCATAAGATATCTGTAATCACTGACAAATTTAAGAAACAAAAAAATTTAATCAACTTTGAGAACTTTCAAGAAAAATTGTTTAATATAATATACTTTGATTTAGATTATACACATGAAAAATTAAAAATTTAAACCATGTGAAATTTTGACGAAAATGCTGTGGATAAAACGATTTTCTTTAACAATTTATGTTATTTAAATTATAGCCTGACATGTTAAAGAAATAACATCTTTTTAACACTTATCTTTTATATAAGAATATATATATATATATATATATATATATATATATATATATATATATTCTTATATAAAAGATAAGTGTAAGCGATAGCTTTAAATATAACTAATTTTACGGATTTCATCGCATATGTTAACTTATTTTATATTCCCGACGTTTCGAGCACTTTACAGCACCCAAGGTCACGGGTGTGGGGGGGGGGGGGGGGTACTGATGTGTCCCAATGTCATAGTTAACCACGCCTACCTCCAGAGTAAAAATTATTTTTTTTGTTTTTTGTGTTTGGTGCTGTAAAGTGCTCGAAACGTCGGGAATATAAAATAAGATAATATACGCGATTAAATCCGTAAAATTAGTTTTATTTAAATGTGTAGTGTTCGCGTAAATATAAAAAATCATTACGATAGCTTTAGCGAAATATTTTAAATGTATTTTATAACTCTGCGTTTAGATCAATTCTAATTAGTTTGCTACTAGGCTTTCCAGAGAGGACACGTCGCTCGGCGTTCTGCCTGACGTTTTCCATGCATACGAGGATAGTGCACGATTATAGTGTTATCGACAAGTCTTTTTAGTAAGTAAAATATTTTATGATTATTTTTTAATGGCTGAAATGGAACTGATAACTATTCATTTTACGCTCGAAACAATGCTCAAACACGATACTAAAACGAGCATAAATCAGGAAGTTATAGCGCAGGAATTATATCCACTGGTGCTGGCTATCTGTAGCTTAATATTCTATTAATCATACGTATATATATATAATGTAATTCCATCCTCGCCTAGGGCCTTGCCGTTTTTAAGGTGCTGGAGAGCCATTCTAATCTCGCTCAGACTGACGTCCGGTATATCATCGGAATAGTGTCGGATAAGACTCCATTTTTTCCATTTTATGATAGAAGGCGCTGTTTTGATAACTAAATCGGTGTAGTTTCAAATTATTTTGCCAAGGTTATAACTATATTTTAAACTTTATTTATAAATATGGCATTTATTTGAAAAACACCCGTCATCCCGCCTATAACTAAGACATAATAGAAAATTAACATCTAAAGGAATGAAAATACTTAACCTTCATTTTGAAGTACCGTTATCGGATAAAAATTAGCCTATAATTTGCCCCGAGTTACTAACGACCTACGTGCAAAACATGTAAATCGGTCAAGTAGTTTTTGCGTGAATCCAGAATACAAAGACAGACAGACAAGACTTCTAAAAACCATTAATTTGGCTTCAGAACCCTTTATTTAGTCCCTTGGACTTGATTTTTCAACAATATATTAGAATTAGAGACACGACTTTTCTACAGATTTATTATATGTATTGTTGATAACAATCTAATATTTTATTACATACATGAGATGTTTTAAGAAGAAATATACTTAACTTAACTTAACTTATCTTCACGCACAATCCCTGACGGGGTAGCCAGAGAGAACAGATCGCCAAGTGTCACGATCTTTACATACCTCTTTCGCTTCTTTCAGATTCATTATCTTCTTCATACATGCACGTCTAGGTATCCGAGTACTCTTGACCCTCCCCTCTTCGAGCAGTTTGCTCACATGGTCTTCGAAAGTTAGTCTCGGTCTACCTCGACACCTTTTAATATTAACTTTCGCGCTATATATTTTCTTCACCATTCGGTCTTCACTCATTCGCTCAACGTGCCCAAACCATCGAAGCACGCCCTTATCAATTTTTGTGATAAGGTCATCTTTCAAACCTGCCATATTGCGAATCTCTTCGTTTCGCTTTCGGTCGGCCATGGTGACGCCGCACATTTTACGAAGAGATCGCATCTCCACTGCATTCAACTTGCTTTTATGCTTCTTCTGGCATACCCAGGTTTCGCTGCCATATAACAAAGTCGGTACCAACACTGCGTTATGTATTGCAAGGCGTGCACTCTTCACTACGCCTTGCCTTTTGACTAACGCAGTCAGGGCACCATTGACTTTGTTCCAGGCAACCACACGCCTGTCCACATCTAAATCACATCTTCCATCCCGGCTAAAAGCACTCCCCAAGTATACAATTTCATTTACCTGTTCTAGACATTCCTGATTTACCCATATTTCACACTTCGTTCTCTCTTCGTCCCTTTCAAATACCAGAACCTTAGTTTTATTAGCATTCAAACGGAGATCTTTAATTTCACATTCCTCTTTCATACAAGTGACTAATGCCTGCAGTTCTGCCTCTGATGGTGCAATAAGCACTGCATCATCAGCATACAGCAGACAATTTACTTTTATGTCACCCAATTTCACACCCAAACAGCTATCTTTCAGCTTCTGTAAACAGCTGTCGAGATACAGTATGAACAGCCAGGAAGACATGACACAACCCTGTTTCACGCCCGTTTGGACGCTAAACATGGGTGACAGGTCATGCCCTACCCGCACACAGGCTTTACAGTTACAGTAAAGTGACTGCACAGCCCTTAGCAATCGACCATCCACACCGTACCCCGGCAACAGTTCCCACATTTTCTTCCTTATAACCTTGTCAAATGCTTTCTCAAGATCTACAAAAGCACAGAAAATCTTCTGGTTAGCAGCCAGAAGCTTTTCCGTGATCATGCGTAGAGAAAACATTTGATCCGTGCATCCTCTTCCAGGTCTAAATCCGCATTGTGCCTCCCATAGAAATCTTTCCGATTTCTCTTGCATCCTACGTGTCAAAACCTTCGAGTAAACTTTACTTGCTTAACTGGTCAAGCTGATCGTCCGATAGCACCCGCAGTCAAAATGTGAACCTTTACCTTTATATAAAGGCACAATGACTGCGGATCGCCAATCATCCGGGACATCCCCCGTCCGCCAGCACAAATTGCACAGCAGATAAAATCTGTCCCAGACGCGAGGCCCACCATACTTGACCATTTCAGCAGTAACTCTGTCTAGTCCCGCAGCCTTACCACATTTCAAACTTCGAATCGCACGTTCAATCTCTTTCATACTGATGACCTCAGTGTCATCGAGGTCCAGGTCTGGCGTACCAGTCACGGCGTCATCCCCGGATCCCTCACTAAGATCATCACACGCATACATTTCTCTATAAAATTCGCTCCATCGCTGCATGACGTCCGATTTTTCTGTGAGGACGTCATTAGTTCTCGAAAGCACTTTGTTCATTCTTAAGGCCGTCGCACCACTTCGGGTCCTTCCAACCTCTTTCCAGAAGAGTTTAGAGTTCTCCTTAAAGTTGTGCGACAACCTTTCGTCCGCTTCCATTCTACACCTTTCACGCATTTCCTCAATCAATGCTTTCGTGTGAACTTTCTGCAGCTTATATCTTTCTTTCATCTTCTCTCTCATATCCTTATCATTACTAGAGGCCAAGTAGTCTAACCATGCTTTCTTCTTCTTCTCTACAGCTTCTTTCACTTCATCATTCCACCATGCATCTCTTCTTTTACTACTGCCTCTTTTTATTGTTCCACACACTTCTTCCGCTGCACTTACCATTCCATCCCTAAGGTTCTGCCATGTTCTTTCCACACATTCATTTCTGCCATCGACGGTGTCAAGCTTTTCGGCTACCCTCGCATGATATTTGTCCCTAGTATCCGCTTCCTGAAGCTTCCAGCTTCGGATGCGACAGACCGACTGTGGTTCTGTTACCGCCGTCCGGTAGCGCCAACCCGCGAACAGACCCCTAAATCTAGTAATCACTAGATAGTGATCCGTTCCCAGGTCAGCACCCCTGAACACTCGCGTATCCATCACCTGTTTTCGCAGTCGGTCATCCACCAGAAACAAATCGATCATACTTCTCTCATTCTTTCTTTCTCTAGTATACATATGGATTTTCTTGTGATTAAACATAGTGTTTGTCACAAGAAGACCCTTTTCCTTGCATACCGCCAGTATAAGCTTGCCAGCATCATTAACCCTTTTATCGCCAAACTTTCCAAGCACCGACTCGTACCCTGGTCGAGCGGTACCAATCCATCCATTCAAATCACCACACACAACAATTCTTTCGTTTCCCCTAGCCAAATCTAGAACTTCTCTTACATTCTCCCAAAACTCCTCCAGCTCAGCCCTGGACGACGAAGCTACCGGCGCATAAACAGCCAAAAGGCTGTTTATGCGCCGGGCCATGGGATTGTCCGCCGTCTCTCATGCCGTACGCATCGTTTCTGTGTCGCTCCGCGTTCAAAAAATCCGAAAAATAGGTTTAAGTGATCCGATTTTGGTGAAACAAGCGTTGATTTGTGTTGTTTCTTGTGTTCTATAAGCCTATCATTGTGATAGTAGTGGGAGGTGTAGTGTCACAAAGAAAATCAGTGAAATCCAGCGGCGAAATCGCAAAAAAGGTACAAATTTCATTTAAGATTTTACACATATTTGCATACGCCGCTGTTTTTTGATCGAATACCTACTGATTTTATTTCTTTATCTAGTGACATTTAAGTTGCTCTATAGTTTGGCGCGTTCACCAGATTTTTCTGCCTATCAGTTTTCGAGATATAGGAGGAAAACCAAAAAACCACGTGGCAGTGAAAATTCAAACCGCGACCGTGCGGCTGAATTTCAACACGCAAATCTGTTGGTTATTGTTTGAGAAGCCTCCCGGTACTTGTTTCACCAAGGCCGGATTTGTAGTTTGGAAGTTATTGCTGAAAGTGTCAATTTCTCAGATATCACTCATTTTCACGTGATTATTGCGAGTGATTTAAAGCGACAACCTACTTTTTTATTTTATAGTTTTGTTTAAAATTTAATACAAAATCTAACTGCGGAATTTCGGATTTTTTGAAATTGCCGTTTCAGAGATATAAGAATTTTTCTGAGAACACTCTTCCACGTGCTTTGTCTTCCAACCACCTATCGATAACAGACTTTTAGTGTAAACATAGAACATTACATAAGGTTAAATAATCCGTTTACAGAATAGCGAAAATTTTTTTTTCGTTTAGGAGTTACGTAATTTTCAGTGATTTTTCAGGATTTCTCAACTCCACTAGACTTTTCAGTGTAACACTGATTACCAATCGACAGATCGTAAAATTTCCATTTACTACAGTCCAAGCACGACTACCCTAGCTCTTTTCGTTGCGGAGATATTATAATTTTTAACTTTTCGACAATTTTGTCCGCCATATTGGAAATTTTTAAAGTCTTATATCTCGGAAAGTATTCGTCACAGGAACGCGGGGTTTCCAGTATAGACGCTAGAGTCAATTACAGCACACTTTAAAATAACAAAATCCAATCGCCAATATCGTCACAGTCTGGCGATACCATTGTATAGCCTGTAAAAAGACGAGTCAAATGAGCCCAAACACGACTATTTCACTCAAACTGGGCTTAAAATAATCCGCTTTAAAGTTATCGACCGCCATATTGAGACGCCATCTTGGAATATTTCAAAGCTGCATAACTTTGGAACCAAGAGTCCGATTTTGATGCGGTTTTCAACACACTAATAGGTTAATCTATACCTATATCACAAAGTTAGATCCAAAGGTCTTTGACCATAAACTGAAGTGGCCACCTTCCCCGCCATGTTGACTAGCGAAGAACACGCATAACTCCCGAACGAAACGTCCAAATTTGATGCGGTTGTCGGCATACTTACGACCAAACGGTAGCCTACACACCTGCCTTAGCATAAGAAACTTCAGGGGAACACATATATATATATATATATATATATATATATATATTTAGTCCGCCATATTGGAAAATTTCAAAGGTCTGTTACTCCAAAACCGCTTAACCGATTGAAGTGGGGTTTGGGCTGAAACGCTTTTGAAACGTACAGGGTGCATAAATCTTACATTTTTATACCAATTCAAAGGTGAGAGGAAAAAAAAAATAATGTCCTGCAAATCCGGATCTTCAGGCTCTAGCTCAGCTAAGTCAAGTCTGTCGAAAGTAAAAAGAGGTGTAAGTCCAACCCCCAGTGTGGCGCTGCGTTAAAAAGTGTTAATACAAAATGCAACCACGTCTGGAAGGGCAGTGGAGGCGGAGCAGGATAACACTTCAGCAGTTGGAGAAATGGTCTCTTATTCTGCTGCTTCCAACTCTTCCAGTCATAGCACAGACATACGGGACGCTCTTGCGCCAGTAGAGTTCACACCACAAAATGCAGGCTTGGAGGATGGTAGCTCCATAACTCTGGACATTGATAAAGAAATTAACATCCTAGGTCTATGTAAACCAGTCAGGGAGACTGAAGATGAGTGGTCTGATGGTGACAGTATAACTAGTGGCAACAGCAGGAGGTCTAGTATACTGCCACCGTCACAAAAGCGCGCAGGCATCTCCATGGACTTAGCAACCCAGAGGGCTAATGAGTTCCTGCTTACCGGGAAGGAAGCTTTGGAGAAAGCAGGAAAAATGAAACGTGAATGTAAGAGCGAGGTCCACGATTGCTTGCAAGGCCTTTACGAAACAGTGTTATCGTTATCGGACTCTCGCTCACGGCATCGGTTGGCAGCGGAGCAGGAGAGATCCCGAGCTGCGAAAGAACTGGTACGTGTTGAACGTGCACATAATAGACAGCTAGCGGAGATACAAACTTCTCATTACAAGAAACTTGAAGAGACATACGAGGCAATTATAGCCACAGGCAAAGCTGTAGAGGCTGTACGCTCATGGCTTAATTATGAGATGGACGAACCTATTAAAACAATTAGCAACATCCAACTGCAAGTGCATGGGTTAGCCACAAAGGTGCAACCGCCGTCACTGAAAGAATCACCTTGTGTCCATTCCGAGATATACTCTGAATACTTTACAACTTTGCTAGGCAAAATATCAGAACTAAATCAAAGTGTAACAAACCTGAGCTTGGTGGTTGAAAAATCGATTAATAGCAACACTGCCCCAGAGACACATAAAGTTACCTCAGAGCAATTCAACACACAACCGGATCCTCGAATCGACCATATAATATCACAACTAGAGGACACCAAGGAAATGTTCAAATCATTACATTTGGCAAACCAACCCAGGGAATCAATCTCAAAAGCTGATTTAGATAACTCCATGAAACCCATAACGAATTTACTAAGAACCGTACATAACGAAGTTAGTGAACTCAGAGATTACAACACTTCTCAAATGGCAATTCAAGGAAACTCCGACCTTGGAACGGAACTAGCCATAACAGAGATCAGGGAAAAAATTGAAGAACTCAAAAATATTGGCAATATAAATACATTCACGGAGGATGTAAAAGACAATAAAGTATCCACCGAACCTACCAAAAGTTCAACTTACATCACCAAAAAGTCCTACGCAGAAGTGACTCACACACCTTGCTATGCTATGGTCATCGAATCTATAGACCCACGTTCTACGTGTGATGACATCTTAAAACAGGTCAAACAGGAAATTGATCCAATAGAACTGGGAATACGCGTTAATAAAATTACAAAACTGAGAAACCAAAGAGTCGTGATTAATTGTGACTCAGAGCGGGACAGCCAGACACTTAAAACAGCCATTAGCAAAACCTGCGATAGGCTGACAGTATCTACGCCAGCAATTAAAAAACCCCAGTTACGGTTAGTGGGTGTCACAAATGACTTGGATGATGGAAAGTTACTTAAAGCAATAACAAGTCAAAACAGCAATATTCTAACCGAATTATTGGAAGACGACAAGGCTATTAAAGTCCTCCGCAGAACCAAAGGAAGAATAAGAGAAATAAGTAATGTTATTATAGAAGTTTCTCCTCAAATGTGGTCTAAATTGAAAGATCAAAAGTTACGTATAGGCTACCAGGTCATTCCTTGCGTAGACCAATCTCCAATAACTCAGTGCTTTAAGTGTCTTGGATTCAGTCACAAAGCAAGGGACTGCAACAATGAGCTACGTTGTGGATATTGTGCTGAGGGGCATGATACGAGGGAGTGCCCTAAGCGCAACAACGCGCCTAAGTGCTGCAACTGCATTATTGCACGACGCGGAAATCTATTGCATCCTGCATATAGCCCAGAATGTCAAGAATGGCAAAAATGGGATAGAATTGCAAGATCCTCAGTATCATATTGTTAAGATACTGACAACGATACATCAAACTTAGCAGAACAGAGTTCCTCCGATAAAAAGAAAAACATCAAAATGATACAATATAACCTGGATCGTGGGCGGGCGGCAACACTTGAGTGTTTACGCGCAGCCACGATGCAGGGTTATTCAATCATTCTAATGCAGGAACCTTACGTGGGTGCCAAAGCTCACCTATCTGTGGGATCCCAATACCGTGTCATTCAAAAAGTTACTTATGATAGATCCAAGCCAGTTAGATCGGCAATTGTTGTCACAGACCCAACAATAAAATTTTTCGTTAACCCTAATTTACTTAGTGAAGATATAGTTGGTGTTGAATTAAAGTTAGGACATACAAAAATAGGTATAATTAGTATGTATTTACATGGAAAAGGAAATCTGGACGAAGACCTGCAAACAGTCAAGAAATACATTTCAAGCATGAATACGGAAGACATCATTGTTGGAGGAGACGTCAATGCAAAGAGTATCTGGTGGGGCTGCAATGCAGACGACAAAAGAGGCAAAACGATAATGGAAGCGTTAGCAGAAATGAATTTTGAAATCCTAAACGTGGGAAGCAAACCCACCTTTTCTGCTTATAGAATGGGATCATTATGTACAAGCATAATTGATGTTACAGCCTGCACGTCCTCGTTACTTCACAGAGTCAAAAACTGGAGAGTAGACGATACATTCTGCACAATATCAAATCATAAGTCAATCCTATTCAACCTAGAAATAGACAGCACTACACCTGAAATAAATCTAAAGACCACAAGAATATACAACACCAAAAAGGCTAATTGGGAAAATCTAAAAAAGGAATTAAGAGTTGAACTTCAAAGTAATAGTATAACAAAGGAAAAAATAGAAGAAGTAGAAACAACTCAAGATTTAGAAAACATAATAAACAAATACACACAAAGTATTTTAATAGCGTGTGATAAAAATATACCACGAATAAACTTAAGGCGGAAATTGAAAACAGCCACATGGTGGAATGCAGAAATAGATGAAAAAAGGCTAGAAATGATAAGACGAAGACGAAGAATAAGAAACGCACACCCCAAAAGAAGAAATTATGTAATTGAACAATACATAGAAGCGAAACAGGACTTTACTAGTGCTATTGAGAAGGCTACAACCAAGAGTTGGATAGATCTCTGTTCCAAGGAAGAAAAGGAATCCCTATGGCAAAGGACATACCGAATTCTCAAAGTATGTTCCAGTAAAGAGGAGGACAGATTACTCAGGAATTGCAACGGTGAAACTCTTACGGCAGTAGAATCGGCAAATCAACTAGCTGACACATTTTTCCCTTGGGACAGCTCTGACACTGACACCACAGATCAAGCCGAGATTAGAAGTCATACGCTAGAGTTGGAAAACAGACTAAAAAGCGAGCACACCACAACTATTTGTCAATTTACCGAACAGGAAATAGTACATATATTAAAAAATATGAGTCCAAAGAAAGCTCCTGGATCGGACGGCTTAATATCGGATATTTGCCAAGTTGCTTTCTATACTAATCCTGAAGTCCTACAAGCACTGTATAATAAATGCCTGGCGTTTGGCTACTTCCCAAAAACGTGGAAAAAAGCTACAATCAAAGTTATTCCTAAACCAAATAGGGAAGACTACTTCCAGTCAAAATCTTACAGACCTATTGGTCTATTACCAGTGTTAGGGAAGATACTGGAAAAACTATTTGTTAACAGAGTTCAATGGCAGCTAGGAAAACAAGATAGGATGAGTCATAGGCAATATGGTTTTACACCTCAAAAAAGCACGGAGGATGCCCTATACGACACTATGACTATTATAAAACAAGGTTTAAAAAAGAAAGCCATAGTCGTAATCATATCACTTGATATAGAGGGCGCATTTGACAACGCATGGTGGCCCGCCATCCTAAATCAACTCAACTACAAACGAGTTGATACCTCTATGCTGAAAATAATAAATAGCTATCTGTCTGAGAGGGAAATATGCCTTAAGTATGCTGGATGTGAAATACGAAAGCCCACCAATAAAGGATGCATCCAGGGATCTACCTGTGGCCCTATGCTTTGGAATATTTTATATAATAAGGACAATTTATCTGGCCGTAGTTGAGCCGACTATACTTTACGCTTCTAGCTGTTGGGCAGATACAACGGAAAAAAAATATATTGAGCGTATGCTTAACAGGATGACTCGAATTTTCGGTATAAGAATCTGCAAAGGGCACAGAACCAATTCTCTAATTTCTAGCACACTATTATCGCAAATAATACCGTTAGCATTAAGGGCAAAAGAGAATGCTACTATTTATGAAATTAAGCGAGGCAAACCTATTGAATACCTGCCAGATAGGCAATTGGAAAAAAGAGTGAGTCCTTACAACCTTCCTCATCCCTCTGAAAGAACAGAGCGAAAATTCGAACTCATAAGCAACCAGACCGAGATCGACAAAATCAGTAACAACTGGCCAAAAATATTCACCGACGGCAGCAAGATTGAGAATAAAGTAGGTGCTGCTGTATCAGTCTGGCATAACGGAGCTGAAACGAAAACAATAACCTTCAGACTGGAAAACTATTGTAGTGTCTTTCAGGCGGAAATGATGGCAATTCTGAAAGCCGTAAAATATGTAGCTGACAAAAACTACCAAGGAGCTAACATACTGAGTGACTCAAGATCAGCAATTCAAACTATCTGTGATCCATCTTCCCTGAATCCCATCGCTGCTGAAATCCGAGGAAAAATAATGTCTATGGAACACAACGAAGCAAATATAATACTATACTGGATAAAAGCACATAATGGAATTAAAGGCAATGAGAGGGCGGATGAATTGGCCAAGCGAGCTGCTCTTAAAAACAAACAAAGGCCAGCATATGACAGAGTCCCATTGTCCTATGCAAAGCGCCTCATCAGAGACTCCACTCTGCAAGTCTGGCAAAAAAGATATGAAGAATCTCCTACCAGTAATCTAACGAAGACCTATTTTCCCGACATTGTGATAGCATATAAAATAATTAAAAATATAAAAATGACAAATTTGACTACCCAATTGTTCACCGGTCACGGTGGAAATAAAGCGTATTTATACAAGTATAAGCTCTCGTCATCCCCAGGCTGCATTTGTGATGAAAACTTAGAACAAACCGTAGAGCATTTACTAATTGACTGCCCTCGCTTCAACAAAACCAGATTTGAGTCCGAATGCAGCATGGGAGTGACAATCAAGAAAGATAATTTAAGTATAATAATGCAGGACAACAATTGCCGAACTATATTCATGAAATTTGCACTTAGAGTATTGAGAATTATAAGTAAGGAAAATGGAAGTAAACATACAGATTAAATGTAGAAAATAATGTATTGTATAATATAGATAGTAAGAAATAATGTATTGCATAATATAGATAGTAACAAATAATGTATGTGTAATAAATAAATGAGAATATGTGTAATAAGAAGAAAAAAAAAAAAATAATAGAAAAAAAAGTTAAAAGATACGAACAAAAAAAAAAAGAAAAGAAGAAAAAAAAAAGGGGAAAAAGATGAAAAAAAAAAAAGCTGGATAAAGATAAGAATAAAATTTAAGATTATTTATATTGTTTAAATATTAAGCTTATGTCGTAAATAAGAAATAGTAAATAAGATATGAGTAATGTAGAAATAGAGTATTACTAGTGAATAATTCTTGTGTGAATTAGTAATCAGAGTATTAGTAAAAGTAATTAACAAAATAATATTAGTAATAAGTATAAAAAGACAGAGCGGAATAACGCAAATACAAAAAAAAATATATATATATATATATATATATATATAAAAACAAAAAAATAAAAAAAAAAAAATAATAAAAAAAAAAACATTGAATAATTGTAGAGATTAAAATAATTAAGGCATGAGTAAGAAGGGTACTGCAGAATAGTAGTAGTGATATAAGTAAAAAAAAAAAAAAAAAAAAAAAAAAAAAAAAAAAAAAAAAAAAACAGCCAAAAGGAATAACTTCGTCAGTCCCAATTTAAAGCGAACCCAGAGAAGTCTTGAGTTCACAACCTTATATTCAGTCATAACATCGACCAACCGAGACGACAGCAGCACCCCCACTCCCTGGCGGGCGCTCTCGCTCTCCGGGACTCCGGACCATAGAGCTAACGCCCCGCCAGGGAGCTCTTCAGTACCACTGCCCTTCCGTTTGGTCTCTGACATACACACGACATCTAATTCTCTTTCTTTCATTATTTCAATCAACTCATTCATCTTATCTTTCATGCCTCCTCTAACATTCCACGTGCCATCTCTGCACTCTGTCCTCCACCTTCCGCCGTGTCGGGCTGTGCGTGACGGGTGGCGGTCCCCATCGCCGCTTTGCGCGCTGCATTCCACACCAACGAGGACTAGCTGGTGTGCGTCGCCTTGCGGGGACGCCCTAACCCTCGTTGGCATGGGTGCGCAGCTGAGTAGAATTGCAGCCGTGAAAAGGGCTGGCAGGGTTCGCGACGAGCACGCTTCTACAATGACCCAATGATCCAATGAATGAAATGAATGAGAAGAAATATGGTTGTCATAAATCCAAAAATTCTGAAGAACACGTTCCCTGATAATTTATCCAGGCAAACCATATATTTTTTGTCTATGACTATTCATAAAACATTTTGGGCAATATTATTAAATGTACCCAAAATGTTTTTATTTGGCTGACTATTATTAAATGTTTACACTAGTAATTTCTGAACATTGAGCGATTTTTGGACTTTTGAAATCCATTACATTAATTTCGAGCTACGCTTTTCAATCTTGAGTCTTAACAAAAGCAATTGTAAAAACACAACGAGAATTTACCATCCCCTAAATTCATTGCATCTTCAATACGCCTTTCCAAGAATACGGCAAAAGACGCGTTTCCACATTTTTATAAGCATTTGGCTGTGGCGATGCGGAACCGCGGGCTTGAATTTGTGTGGCCTAGAAATTAATGTTACGGGTCGGATATTTTGTTAGTGCCCAATTAATGTATGTTAAAAGCCTTCACGGTACAAAAGAAAAATAATATTCGTAATTAGTAACGTTTATTTAAATGATAAAAAGCACAAAGCCGACAACATCACACTGATAACGCTATCACCAAACTATGATCTATATGACCATATGAACTACAAAATGCTTCGTTCGCTAGAGCCATGTGTTATATAACGAAGTTCACCAGGTGCGGGTGATGTTCCTAAATGTAGAAACAGCTAGTTATTAACCCCTCAAGATCAAAATAATTAAAGTGTCAAAATTAGCCGGTTATTTTGAGACAGTAAAGAAACTTTGGAAATAGATTATCAAAAAAGCTACTGGAATATTAAATAATGGAGAAATAAAAGAAGTCGTTAAGGTATAAAGACGGTTAAATTTGACCAATTATGTTGCTTTTGCAAGACAATAAGGGTTATAATACCAATGGCCAATCAATCACAGTTTTCCTGTGGGCTGCTACGTAATTGATAATTATGCAGCCTCACTGCTGGAATTCTCCATTAGTGTCCTTCAAAATCATTTTACCGTGTAGTAGCGGCGTAAGAATATCCACTATCCCATATCATCCCGCGGGTATTGTAAGAGGTGACAGAGGGAAATAAAACAGGAGATGGACAGCAGCGTCTTGGTAATAACGACTAAAAAATAAAGACTGTGTTTGTCAACCTGCCTGCTAAGCGTGGCAACTGTAGCAAATAGTATTGTGGGGATTTGTGAAGCAATATATTGGGAAGAAGATGTTCGGTAGTTTACCTTGATAAGCTGTAATGGTAACGTTAAGAATACGAAATACATGATTTTAGGCCTGTACGGACACCTTAATATTATGCATATTAACCAAAGATATTTCCGTAATAGTTTTGGGTCGTGGTTCCGCTTTTAAATAAAAGTTAATACATTATTACACATATCTATCAATAAAAAATTTTAATCATACTATAACCATTCATCACTTCTTCTCGTCACGTAAACTTACCTCAAAACTTGTAAACACTATTATCCACCCAGCGCCTATCGCCAGTATACATATGGATCTGAGATGTTGTTATTCCCAATTGGCCGTAAGATGGAACTCAAGGTCACTCAGTGAACCATGGAGAGGGCTAAGCTCAGGGTGTCTGAGTGATAGACTTAGTAAAGACAACGGATTACCAATGAATCTTTACGCTGAAATGGCAATGGGCCAGCCACATAATACTAACGGGTATATCCACAACGGGTATAACCAGAACTATTGACGTAACGCAACCAATCAATAATCTGAAGACGCAATAGTTTGGTTATATAGCTCTAAGAACCGCCAACCGATGGGAGATTCAAGGGAAGTATAGGACGGACTTAATCAATAAATTTTTGGTGTAATTTAAGCAGGGTTTGACAAGGTTCCAAAATACTGGTAAAGACCGGCATTTAGGGATTATTGTATTAGAACCAGAACTGAGACCGAAACCTAGGGGTCACCTCGGTAAAACAGTTATCATGAAGTTACACATTTACTTGACTTGTTTTATGATCAAAGTAAGAATATAATAACTTAAATTAAAAATTAAAAAATCTCGGACCAAAAAAAAGACTAGCTGATGATCTTAAAACGGTAAAACAAATTATCTTGAATCATAGTTTGGAACACTCTCGATCAAGTCACCTTTCAACCAAGAAAAACCTAAATAAAATAGGTTCATACAGGCTTACACGTTGAGCTTACTACAATTCTCTGTTTGTGTAGGGGATTAAAAATTAAGCTGAACGCAAATACTACGGAGGCTTTCTTTTCGACTTACAATCTGACAAATTTTGATGATTCGGGAACGTATCTTAAAACCAAGGTGGAACCCTTATGAGAACCCAAATAGAAAACCTTAGAAGGTCTTCGATCCCTGAATATTTAAGAAATACAAATTATATAAGAAATATTTTAGTAAGCAAACAATAAATTAACCTCAAAATATTACCTAAACTAGTGAATATGAACACGTGGTATTGCCAAAGTATGTATTGAAATAAGGTGCTAATTTCTTTTTTGTCATTATAATACAATCTTGTAAATGCCCTCCATCGAAATAAGTAAACTAAATTTATATCTCTAGTAGATCACGTCCGACCAACCGCCTCGAACTGATATTACGTGTTCCCTGGACGACGATAATTTGTTGCTCCATTGCGCCGAGTTTCGAATATTGCGAACTATATATCACCATCGTCCGTGTTTTCTTAACCTTTGCATAATCAAATCAAATCACTTTTTCAGAATAAAATCGCTGATAGTAATAAGTAATAGCGATAGTACGTATATAAGACAGCTATGGGAGCTATAGATGTGTAAATAATGGGGACAGATACAATGGGAATTGTCATTAACACTAACTAAAATTTTAAAACCATGGTATCTTATTGTAAAAGCCTTTCTTTGTTTCTGGAGTTAAAATAAGCTGTTTAAAAAAGTAGAAGTCGTAAATAATCATCACAAAGTTTATAACAGCATATATTAATAGTGTAGAGCCATGCTGTAGCTAAATTATGGTTGTAGCACGAATACGTCGGCTCGGAATACTAGCGGTACCAGTTTAATAATGCTGATTTGTATGACGAGTGTAGAGAACCGAAGACCATTTTTACTGGAAACGAGGCATACCATCATAGTCCTCAGGGGTGACAACGCACCTGCATTTTCACTCTTACTCGAGGATAAATATAGATATCTATAGGCCACAGCATCCACTTAAGGTCAGGTGGACGGTGTGCTCGTTCTCTCACCAGTCTTAATTACACAGTCTTAATTAGATTCCTTGAAACCAACAATGTTACAAAGAAAGATACTAAAACTTACAAGGATTTGGTACTAATATATTACATATAGGCACACACAACACCTTTATTCCATTTTCAGCGATTAAAACCAAAAGCCGAACAATGTTTGATTTTATTTCTTGATAATGTTTTTTTTTTTGCTCGGCTAAGTTAAAGCATATTTATAATCCTTTTCGTCAGGTATAAGATTTCGTGACAAATTTTGATACGGCATTTATGAAATATGTTTTTATTAGCCACATGAAGCGAGAGTAGCCTAAGAGCAGGGTCTGGTCAGATCCTGAGTTCACATCCGCCATTCGATTATTGTCGTGAATCATTCCTAACACAAGCATTTCAAGATTATCAGGAGTGGTTAAATGGATATTAGTAATGTTATCAGCATTGCTATTTTTTTAAAATAAGAAAAAGCATTCTACGAAACACAACAGCATTACATTGCTATTTCACGTTGATATTTTGAGCTCACGTGGGCCTTCCTCTGACGAACTGCCCATTCGTATACGCTGCTGTGTGTCTCTACGACGTCTTAAATAAAATATTAAACACAATATATTAAAGGTATCGTATTAATCCTGTCCTTCATTAATATTAATTGCATTACTGAGAAATATTCGTAAAAATTAAATAAATGAGACAGAAAAGCTTGAAGGCACACATTTCACAGGCATTAAGCGAAGGCGGTTAAGACAGAATAAAGCACATCATTTTTGTTCACATCTGCGAGCGAGTTTGATGTTACGAATTCCGGCGGTTTACATTAGCGACACCTGTTTCGTGTAAGATAATACGCAACTGTAAAATATGATTACCTTTGTAAAATCCTCTAACTTAATCGCATCTAAAAATAAGTCAATTAGATAAGAAAGTTTGAAAGTGGTTATGAATAGTCGGTGATAGTAGAGTGGCGGTGTAAGAATATACACTACCCCATATCATCCTGTGTATGTCGTAAGAGGCGACAGAGGGAAACAAAGAGATGGGCAGCAGCGTCTTCTTAATAATGACTGCAAATGAAAAAAAAAACTGCAGTTGCCAACTCGCTTGCCAATCGTGGCAAACTTGAATGAGGCAATCTATGGAGTATGAATAGCTTTATACATATTTTTATCTGTACTGCTAATATTCTGAAGGTAATGAATGAGAAATAGAACTGTACTACTGTATTAAGTACCTGTACTGATATTATGCAAGCGCGTTTTTGTTTTATATTCAACACTAATCATATTAATGCCGACATCTGCACTAATCGGATGAGCACTGTTGAAAATCTATTACATTACAGCATATAATAGTCCACTGCTAAACATAGGCCTTAAATTGTCTCATATGAGAGTTTATGCCATTGTTGAAACGCTTTGAAGGCGGGTTGGCAACCGTAGTCTTTTATTGAGTATATTACGAGTAAGAAACTGCTGTCCATCTTCTGTTGCAGTGCCTGTCGTTTCTTACGACACCTACGGGACGATATGGATAATGGATATTCCGCCAATACACAGTTAACAGTAGAATATTTGCTCAAAATATTTATGTATGCCAATAAAGTATATATACGTGGTAGAGCCATGCTGCAGCTATATAAGTAGTATAGTTGCAGCACGAATGGATCGGCCCGACTGGGTAAGGACAACGCTCTCACAGAATATCAGCATAAAATAGCAGCTTAACACTGCTGTGTTTCGTATGGTGAGTGTAGGGAACCGGAGACCCTTTTTACTGGAAAAGAGACATTCCATCTTAGTCCTCACGGGTGACAATGCATCTGCATTTTGATTCGCAAACGAGGATAGATGTAGATGTCTATGGGCCACAGCAACCACATACCATCAAGTGGACTGTGTGCTCGTTTGTCATCCTTATTGTATACCTATTTTCTATTATATCTTAGTTATAGGCGGAATGAAGGGTGTTTTTCAAATAAATACCATATTTATAAATAAAGTTTAAAATATGATTATAACCTTGGTAAAATAATTTGAAACTACACAGATTTAGTTATAAAAACAGCATCTTCTATCATCAAATGGAAAAAGCAGTATATTTGGCCTTCAGATCCTAATAAATTAAAATAAATTATATAAATAACTTACCTTTATGTGTTTAAATAATAAGACTTTTTTAATTATTTCATTTTAAAAGTGTGATTTCAATAGATATTAGTGACGTCTATCAAAAATATGAAAATTAATAAGGATTTTATTTCAATTACTAATCTATATGTAAACTGATTAATGCAATTATTGCAAAATTTTCAATATCATTACAGTTTTATTGCCAGATCGT
This sequence comes from Parnassius glacialis, assembly GCA_033319125.1. Taxonomy (NCBI): domain Eukaryota; kingdom Metazoa; phylum Arthropoda; class Insecta; order Lepidoptera; family Papilionidae; genus Parnassius; species Parnassius glacialis. Next base: position 33,256,808 of record JAVANC010000005.1, on the reverse strand, counting down.
ATATCATAAAGTATTCTCTCATTTCATGAAATGGTGAAGTAATTTTATGATATTTAACACTGTTTGTTGACCATGTAATGATATAGCTTAACCAAATCAGTGAATATTGCTATTTCATGATATGGTCATATGACGATATCATTAAATTGTTTTTCACTGCAATCATCGCTGATGGCGTATTTTTTAAAAGAAACATAAGTTTCAACAGAATTGTTAATACTTTATGCCTCATCGATATATAAATAAATGTTAGTTTCTATTGCTGATACGTAGGTCACTCAATAAATTTTGAGATGCTCGAAATTTAAAAATGAAACGCACCCGTGTAATATATTTCTAAAAAGCAAATTTATTTAAAAATAGAACTCCATAAGCTAATTGCTTAGTATTAAAAAAAACAAAGTTCTATTAATTTTCCTGCAACGCTTCTCACGCTTTTCATTTAAAACGATGGATCTTAACCGTGAACATTTGCGCGCTATGATATATTATATTATGATTTTAAATTTGGTTTAACCGAACAATTAAGTTTACAACGGTTACAATCAGCATAAGGGGACTCAGCTCCATCACGCGCCATAATATTTAGGTGGTTTGCTGAACTCAAAAGGGGGTTTAAATTAATCTTAAAAATTACCGGGGCCCTGCAAGAAGCACTAACGGCAGAAAATGTATGGACTACTGAAATGTTGGTGCGAGAAGACCCTAGAATCACATATGCGGACATCGAAAAGATTTTAGGTATGAAGTTGGGGAGCATTCATACATCCTACATCAACATCGTGGAGTGAGGAAGCTTTGTTGTCGATGGATCCCTCTTTATTTCTCCGAAAGCGAAAAACAGACTCGTGTGGATTGGTGTCATTAAATGCGTCTATGTTTTCAAAACGAGGCATCTAGTCGTGGTTTAGAAATCGTTACTAGTATTACTGCTAATGACGAGACATGGATCTATCAATATAATTCGGAAAATAAAAGACAATCACCGGTATGGGTCTACTCAGAAGGACAGTTACCGATAAAACTGCAAAGACCTCGCAACGTCAGCAAAAAAATGGTGGCTAGTTTTTTTTCGCGGAGCGGACATTTGTCGACGTCAATGCTGGAAAATTGTAGATCAGTCAACTTTGAATAGTATACTACAGTTGCATTACCCAAAGCTTTTCAAATACGCTACCATACGGCTCGGAAGACAAATAGAATAGAACAAAACTGACAAACGAGCACACAGTCCACCTGATGGTAAGTGGTTGCTGTGGCCCATAGACATCTACATCTATCCTCGTTTGCGAGTCAAAATTCAGATGCGTTGTCAGCCTTAAGGACTAAGATGGAATGCCTCTTTTCCATTAAAAAGGGTCTCCGGTACCCACCATACGAAACACAGCAGTATTAAGCTGCTATTTTACGCTGGAATTCTGTGAGAGCGTGGTCCTTCTCCAGTCGAGCCGACCCATTCGCGCTACAACTATATTTTAAATATATCTGCAGCTTGGCTCTACCACGTAAAAATGATATTTGAAAGTGAAAACTTCTTCATAACTACGACTGCTAAAAATGTTATTGATCACTATTCCAAAAACCTACAACTGACGGGAAATATAGTTCTCGAGTGGCAGCCTCGTACCGGTAGGTGAAGTGTCACTAGCGACCCCCTACTAGATGGAGTGACGACCTGGTAAGACATGCAGGAAGTAGATAGGCTTGGGACCGTTCTTTGTGGCATTCCTTGGGGGAGGCCTATGTTCAGCAGTAACTTGTGAAGAACTGTTATGATGATGATGATGATGATTTAAAAAGAATCTTAAATATGTCGTTTTTAGAAAAACATGTTGATTTTAAATCAAATTCTTATTCTTAGGTTTGTTAACTACGGAAAACCTTTTTGTAATAAACTTATTTTAGGAGTTATTTGCTTCAAGTATAATATATAGTTTAAAAATAATAACCTTTACAAAACTCCAATGCGACCTGTTTGACAGATTATTGAAAACCTGAATTTGACACTTCAATTTGCTAAAAGCGACACGTTCGACATCGTTTATGGAACATTCATATCTCACAATGCACAGTGCTATTAGATATTCTAATCATAAAATAAACCTTTTCTTTTCTTGATAACGATGTAGGTAAATATGGTAGGTTTTTTTTTAAATAATGAAGAGGTTTTTTTATATATAAAAGGCAAACGAATATGCGGCTCACCCGATGAAAAACTGTAACACTGGGTCATAGCAGTTGTGTTGCAGGCCCATTAACAACTGCAACACAAGTCCATAGCAGTTGCATTGTAGGACAAAGCATACCCTTTTAATGATAGCCCCTAAGTCGTTTCGGTCTGTTTACTAAGCACGCAAGGCTTACTTCTTCTTCCTGGTGAACGCGAAACTGAACATTATTCGATATGTTGACACTAAAGAATCTTATCCTGATTGAGGCAATAAGACCCCGAAATCGAGTAACAGTAACGGTTTAAAATAATGGTAAATATTCAAGGTTATGGCTTCTGGGGATTGAATTGGAATAGATTTAGTTGCATCCTATCCGAGACTTTATTCGATTTCAGACACAAGCTTGTTTCGGCATTTGACGACGTGTACCCGAGCAATATTAATGCGGCATATCTATAAAGTATCGCCAGTGCTTTTATCTGCATAACAATATATTTGTACATTTATTCAGGATATATGTATATCTCCTATACATTGTCTAGGAGTCCGCCTGGGTAGGTTCAACCTCTTACCTGTTTCTGCCGTCTAACAACAGTGCCTATACTACTGTGTTAATGTTTGAAGGGTAGAGTACCCGTATAATTACAGACTAAGACATTACGTCTTGTTCCTCATAGGTGACAACGTATTTTTTATAGAATAAGGTTGTAAATCGAGCGCACAATCCACTTGATGGTAAGTGGATGCCGTGGCCTATAGACATCTATATAAGTATATCCTCGATTAAGAATCGCAATGTAGATGCGTAGTAGCCTCTGAAGACTTATATTCCCTTATTTACATTAAAAGCCTACAACATGGCTCTACCACGTATACAAGTATCTGTAGTCTCTTTTTAGTTTTAAGTTGGTTGCAGGATACAGGTGTTCAAGAGCTGCAGTAGGCACTTCACATCAGACTATTCTATAAGAAAGGAGATGAACTTGGTTCGATACAAGCTTGGGCCCGGCGTGAACAAAGTTTAAATATATCTTATTTTAAATATTTAAATATTTGCTACTTACTACAAAATTTCGTATTTTTGTAAGGCCTGGGGTTTTGTTTTTATTTGAGTTTATTATTTGTAGGTTATGTAGTAAAATCACTCGTTCTTGGAATAAGTTGATTCAATAAATTGAATGGACACAAAAGGATCCAGTTTTTTAGTTATTATAAAATAAAATAAAATACAACTTAAAGTTTTTTAATTGTTTAATTATTTTCTGCAATTATTTATAAAATGTCATCTCGAAAAGCAGCCTGAGGTCGTACATTGTCTGTTCTATTCCTCTCAAAACCCAAGTTACACATTATTGTCATTATGTAAGCGTAACAACCTACTGTCCTGTAAATCAAGAGAAAAGCTACGGGTCAAGTTAAATTAATTCATGAAAATACACGAAATATATCCACAAACACAACCACAATGCCAAATGCGTATGACAAGTTTAAACTCGAAGTTACCCAGTCTCCTTCGAAACATGCAATGATCAACGACCATACAGCCTATTCAATTGTGTCCGATATTATTAAAATATTTTTTTAGTCTAATAACGTAGCCTATTCAATCGATTTTCTAAAAAGATTTCTTTTATTCAGTATTAAACTCCACAGATTCGCCTCAACGTTTCATTATCATGAGTTTTTTTTTTGGATACTGAAGGCCATATAATATATATATATATTACAAAACATAGCCTTCATTATCTATTGCCATAGACAAAATACATAAAAATATTTTTAAACGTTTTGTTTTTGCTATGGTAAAAGCATTAGTTTTCGTTTTTCAGTTTTAAAAAATGTTTTTATAATTGTCCCATACACTACAGAAATAAAAACCATTTAATTATGCTTATAATTTATCTTTACATTACATACATATTTTTGTATAACTGTTATAAACGATGTCAACAACCCAATTTCATACATCTCCTTTCATCTAAGTCCTTAGAGTTGACAACACATGGGCTGTCAGGTGTCAATGGGATGTACTAGCCACATGATATAGCCATTATCATCAGGTGTATTGTAAGCTCGTTTGTTACTTTACTTTTATAAAAATGATCAAAGTAGTACAAATGTCACTTTAACTAAAAATTCTAAGGAGTCCACTAATATATACTAATATGTATATATATTGTATACTATAACTTTTTCAATTTTTATAAACATTATTGCCTCCATCTTCGATTGCTCGTACCATCTGTATGCCGATGACCTTCAGCTATACGTGCAAGCTGAAATTGTGGATATCCATAATGGAATTAAAAAATTAAACGACAACTTATCAGCTATCAAAGATTGGTCTACTCGTTATGGAGGCAAGCTATACTGGTGGGTAACTCAAGGATGTTAGCCAAGATGAGTCTTGCTGACTTACCTCCTATTTATTACAATGGGATTAAAATACCGTTTAGTAAGTCTGTAAAAAATCTTGACGGACACATAGACAACACGCTGAATTGGAGAACTTAGGTTTCCGAAGTGAGTCGTTCTCTGTATCATTTAAAAAAATTTCTCCTCATAAAGTTTAAGATCATGCTAGTCCAATCGCTCATATTACCTATAATTGATTATGCAGATTTTTGTTAACCGGATCTGTCTGAACAAGCTGAAACGACTTCTCAATAACTGTATAAGATTTATTTTTGGGCTTTGTAAGTATGACCAAATTTCGCAGTATAGATCTAAGCTTATTTGGCTTATAATCCAGCAGAGGCGTATTTTCAGACTATTTTTTGTGTTTTTTTCCATATTCAATTACTCATTTTCGCTTTCTTATCTTAAGAGTGAATTTTTCTATCTCTCCTCGTCTTATGATAGGGTTCGTTCTTCTTCTAACAAAAAATAGGTATTCCAGTTCACTTCGCCAAGTTCTGTGGTAATTCCTTTACAATTCAGGCTATAGGCCTTTGGAACTCCTTGCCCGATGACATCAGAAAAGCTTCCAATAAGTTTGCTTTTAAAAATTGGTGCGTAATCATCTATTAAAGAGAACGCTTCTTAAATGAATCATCCATGTCATTTATATTGTTAGACGTACATAATCGTATATTTTCATAGTTATTTATATGTACTATTTATATATGTATGTTTATGTATGTATGTATATATTAGTAAAATGTATATACGTATGACGTAGTTAATTATCATTTTTATTTTGTTTTTATTCTATATTGCTACACCTACCTCAAATTCTCACTACTCCATGAGTTGAGCGATAGAGAATGATTCAAGGTATTAAGTCCGCCCTTTGTATTCTTTTAGATTAAGGAATGCAATAAAGAATAAATAAATACATAAAGTCAGACCTCAATTGCATTTACAAATATATTAATTATCTTATGTGGTTGTGTTTTTAGAGGTCACGTTTCAAAACACAATTTTACAATAAACAGCTTCAGCTCCGGCATAGGATAATGGTGTTGAGTACCTCTGACCTCCTTTTTTAGTTTGGTTTTAAAAAAAGTAAGAAACTAGGTTTCAAAATCGCATAAAACTCAATTACAAGTGGAAACTCTTGTGATCATAGTAATGAAACAAAATATGTTCCAGATTAACACGAGCTATATTAAATAATCATATTTACTAACCGCATTTTTGAATGAATAATCTTTATTTAATTTTTTTTATTTTATCTATGCTGGAGGCTAATGGTCTATGTTACCTGCTCATATATGATCGCGGCACAGAAAATGCCAAAAACCCACTTTTTAAAAGTTGATAAGACAATATTTAAAAAGCGGGTAACAGATAACTAACACGAAATATAAATCAATACTGATATATTATACAATAATAATACATTCTGAAACTTCAAAAAAAGTCCAATACTTTTTGAGAGAGAACAGCAATAACCAAATTAAGTCTGATACTAGTTAAAGGTTCTCTGAAAAAGTGTTTTAATTGCTTATTTAACATTCAATCGATATTGATCATGCGATCTTGATATCTGCATCAGCGGGAGCAGCACCGCTGTCAGACGTACTCAGTACTAACATTAATTAATATTTAATAGCCTAATATCCAATAATCATCCATAGAGTGTGAGGCAGCAGTACCGTCTTTATAAGAATAAGAAAACAATGGTTGCCAACCTGCCTGTTAAGCGTAGAAACTACAACAAATATCCCACTAATAAGGCAATCTATAGGAAGGCCTATGTTCAGCAGTCAACTTTTTCAAGGTTTTAATAGTACACATTAATATTTGTAATGGTAAACAAAAAAATGTTTGCATGTTCCTTTGTAAATCTACTTTTTTACGGTAAGTGACTACCGCCACCCATGAACAACTGCAACACCAGGGAAACCAGGGGAATTGCAGATGCGTTGCCGGCCTTTTAAAAAGGAGTAGGCTCTTTTCTTGAAGGTCTCTAAGTCGTATCGGTCCGGAAAAATCGCTGATGATAATCGATTCCACAAGGAAGTCGTGCGAGGAAGAAAACATCTTCTTAATCGCACAGTGGTGGACCGCCAATCATCCAGATGGTGTGGATGATATCGGGAGTTCTGCCGCGATGTGGTTCGTGAAATTTGGCGACTGGGGTTTATCCGAACAATTCCTCAGAGCACTCCTCGTGGTAGATGCGAAAGAAAATGCAAAGGGATGCAACATCTCTTCGCAGTGACAATGAATCGAGCCGATCGGAAAGGACTCGGTCGTCGACGATTCGAGCCGCTCTGCGCTGGATGCGGTCAAGTGGAAGGAGCTGGCACTGGGGAGCCCCTGCCCAGAGATGGGATCAGTATTCCATGTGAGGCCGAACCTACTACGCCTTAAACTCTACTACTGTTGTTAAACAAATTTCCTTTAATCGGAAAAGAAACGGTGATATAGATAGCACAGGGGATACACACTGGCCCAGAAGGATGATGTTGTTTTGCTGAATATCAAACTTTGCATTCTATTTCATTTCTCTCTTTACAAGTCCACTGCTGAATATAGACCATGCAACAAAACTTGGAATGCAACAAAACGCGTATGTCTTACCTGGTCCCTATTCCATCTAGAGGAGAGTAGCTCTACACTTTGCTACTGTTGAGAAACTGCCACTCGAGAATCTTCAATGAATTCACAATGTAAACTAATAATCGCGTCGTTGCAAGATTACCGAGATTAATTTTTAAGTTGTATGTTAGATGAATGCAACATTATAATTTAGAATAAATAATAATTAAAACATTTATTTTTGGGTAATAAGAACGCAAACAAACTGGAATCTCGGGTATTGGAACAATCCAGCAAAACTTTCTAATGTCATTTTATACCGTACATTTTGATTTAGTCCCTTAAGAGGCTATATTATGAAACGTCTGTGATTGCAGTTAATAATAACTTTCCTTACATAAGTAAGGAAATCTTTTATTACCTATGATTTCTGTAGTTAACTCTAAAATTGTTATAAGCAATACGTAAATCTACGACTTATATTTATTAGATTTATTTATTTTGATGGTTTGTTTTATTGAAAAACACTTTAAGATCTTAGAATTGGTTTATTATTATTATAACAGTCTAATTTGTCCCAGCAAGAAAAAATTAGTGGGGAAAAGTAAGTAAAACATTCCAAAAAGTCCGCTTTTTCCCAATAGTAGGGGATTTGCCGGGAAAAGTCGATTAAAACATTCCTTAATTGTAATAAATAACAACGCATATGCAGCTTCCTTTTTTATAGTTGTTACGGATGTAGAGAAAAGAAGCGAATGAACCAGAAAAATTTTAACATAATAATGGACTACTATTATAAGTGTATTGTATGGTTTGTAAGGCCACACACTTTCAAGAAGTAGCGTTGTAGTTAGTTAATGAGCACGTCAAAAGGAAAAGATCACCAAGGTTGAAAGTTTAATAAATGGTGTTTTAAATAAGTATCTATGAAGTAAAACCAGATAACCTTGTAGCACTTTTTATTCATTTTATAAACGAATCACAATAATTATATTATACTTTACTTAATGTAGATGATAACAACTACTAGCAGAGCGACTCGCTTGCACACGACTGAAGTGAACTGAACTGAAGTAAGAGATACCTATGGCAATTTATAGTGTACAGCACTGTTACAACTACCCACTAATCTTATTATTTTTACCTACGTTACTCTATGGTTTTATGATTTATTAAATCTGAAACATATGCATATTTAATAATCATTTATGTATAATTATTTATAATATAGGTGTCGATGATTTCAAATCCATTTGTAACATTCGGCCATCCTGAGTCGTACGCGTCCCGCGGCGCTCATTGTATTCACCATTTTGCCTCTGAAAGGAGAGAAGAAAATAACGCAGTAAATTGTGCTATTTCCAAAAAGAAATGATGCAGAGGAGATTTATTTTGTTTTATTACAAGTCATTAATAAACGTTCAAACTATTAATATACCTAGTTGTTTACCTAATAGTTCTTGTACATTGGCCATATGGGGCTGGTTAACTTAGCCATCCTAGTGTTTCAACAATTGTGGATTTATCCATTTAGCTGTACTTGTATTATACCTATTATAGATTAGGTCATTTAGCTGTCCAGGACCTAAAACTCTATTATGGACTTATTCACTCGGCTGTCCTGGATCTATAACTATTATGGACTTGGTCACTTAGCTGTCCCCTTGTTTTAACTATTATGAACTTTTTCACTTAGCTATCCCTTGTTTTAATTGTTATGGACTTGTTCACATAGCTGTCCCTCACTTTTAACTATTATTAACTTTGTTATGGACTTGTTCACATAGCTGTCCCTCACTTTTAACTATTATGGACTTGTTCACCTAGCTGTCCCTTCTTTTGTATTGTTATGGACTTGTTCACATAGCTGTCCCTCACTTTTAACTATTATGGACTTGTTCACCTAGCTGTCCCTTCTTTTGTGTTGTGTTATGTGTGCAATAAAGAGTATAAATAAAATAAATAAATATGATAACACACCTTATAAGCCTGTTGCTGCATGGGCCAACTCCAGAGTTGGCTGCAGTTCCAGTAGCATACCAGCATGCAGCAGTTGCATGCCCTAGGCGCTGACATACATCACAGCGCTGCTGGCAGTCCTTTCTTTCATGTCCTGGTCGTCGACACACATAGCAGATCTTGGGAACGAGTTGATGGCGACCTGAAGTAATTTGTGTACTTTTCCTCCAGTTAGAATTGCGTGGTGTAATCGCGGACGTCTCCAAGCATTCAAAGTTTTCTAGCGATGACAGATAACCGAAGTAAAGTTGTTCTGGTGTTTCACAATTGTAGGCTTTAGCATTAGCTCTCAGTTCATGTGGTAAACCTCGAATAATGCAGGAGATTGCATGTTCACCATTAATGTTGCATTTTTTGAGAAGTGATAACTTTTCATGATAATATTTAGTCATAGTCTCATAGTCACTTTTTGACCTTGCCAGCATTGTTTCTAGTCTGTCTACGTAGTCGGTAGATCGAGGAAAAGCGGTGTGAAGTGCTTCCTTCCACCCGTCCCAAGTAAGAGCATAATCGTCAAGGTCATCATACCACTCCCGAGCAGATCCAGCAAGGCGTAACTGCATTTTAAATTGACGATCCTTGCAATTCCATCCGTATATGTCACCCAACTGGTCAATTTTATGAAGCCATCCAGTAACGTTACTGGTTTGGTCGTCTGGGCAGAATTTGGGTATAACTTCCGCGTCTATCGGAGACACACGACGTCTTTTGGTGAGCATAGAAGTACTTTTTTTTTTGAAAAAAAAAATTCATCCTCATGTTCTTCTCAGCTTGTAGTGTCGCCATATCTTCGCTTACACTCTCCTAGCCATCCAATATACGGTCCGGACATAGTTAGGTACTATCCCACTTCTGAAGTTTTAAATAAGTATCTATGAAGTAAAACCAGATAACCTTGTAGCACTTTTTATTCACTTTATAAACGAATCACAATAATTATATTATACTTTACTTAATGTAGATGATAACAACTACTAGCAGAGCGACTCGCTTGCACACGACTGAAGTGAACTGAACTGAAGTAAGAGATACCTATGGCAATTTATAGTGTACAGCACTGTTACAACTACCCACTAATCTTATTATTTTTACCTACGTTACTCTATGGTTTTATGATTTATTAAATCTGAAACATATGCATATTTAATAATCATTTATGTATAATTATTTATTATATAGGTGTCGATGATTTCAAATCCATTTGTAACAGGTGTTTAGAAGGACGGTTGTTGACGTACTACTGATTGTGAGATTGCGATTAATTAAGTAAATTTAAATACCGCGACGCGCGGCTAAAAGTAGGTTGCAGCGTTTACTAAAATAAAATGTGTGGTGTAACCAAACAACCATTTAAAACAGAAAATAAAGATAAGACCAAATTCTATGAAATCTATAGAATTTTTACTTTGCTAAAGTCACACATCAAGTAATTCAATAATTCAATGGTCTCCATAGAATAGTGGAAACTCCCATAGCTGTGCAGAAAGCTATTATTATTTTTTTTAATTATTATTTTTTTTTGTTCTTTGTGGTTTTTGATCTGGAGGTAGCCTTTGTTATCTATGACATTGGGACGTCATACACTTCAGTCCCCCCTGTGACCATGGGTGCTGTAAAGTGCTCGAAACGTCGGGAATATAAAATAAGTTAATATAAGCGATAAAATCCGTAAAATTAGTTTTATTTAAATGTGTAGTATTCGCGTAAATATAAGAAATCAGTACGATAGCTTTAGCGAAATATTTTAAAAGTACTACAAAACTCTGCGTTTGGATCAGATCTTCGTACAGCAGGTGTAGATAGTGACGCATGGTCAACAAGGTCCGCTGCTGCACCCACCACAGCATCCACCACAACATCCACCACAGCAAGGTCCGCAAGACATTTTTGGATGAGTACAAAGTCCTAATTGAACAGAAAACCTGAAAGGATATAAAAGAGGTTAAGTTTTAGTGCAGATAGTTTTTTTGTGTTTTTATGTATGTACGTATTCCGCAAGAGATTTAGATGTACCCAATTCTAATTAGTTTGCTACTAGGCTTTCCAGAGAGGACACGTCGCTCGGTGCTCTGCCTAACGTTTTTCATGCATACGAGGAAAGTGCACCATTATAGTGTTATCGACAAGTCCCTTTAGTAAGTAAAATATTTTATGATTATTTTTGATGGCTAACTATTTACTATTTATTTTAAGCTCGAAATAATGCTTAAAGAGGATACTATAACGAGCATAAATCAGGAAGTTCATCGTTATCATCATCATTAGAGCCCTTCACAAGTCCACTGCTGAACATAGGACTCCCCCAAAGAATGCCACAAAGCACGATCCTGAGCCACCTGCATCCATCGACTTCCTGCATATCTTACCAGGTTGTCACTCCCTCTAGTGGGGGGACACCCTACACTTCGTCCGCCGGTACGAGGCCGCCACTGGAGAACCTTTTTTCCCCAACGGTTGTCGGTTCTTCGAGCTATATGGCCGGCCCATTGCAACTTTAGCTTACTAATCCGTTAGGCTATGTCGGTCACTCTGGTTCTACTGTGGATATACTCATTTCTAAGTTTATCACGCAGAGAAACTCCGAGCATAGCCCTCTCCGTAGCTCGCTAAGCGATCTTGAGCTTCCTCATCTGGCCAGCAGTGAAGGACCGCGTCTTAGTACCATAGGTCATCACTGGCAACACGCACTGGTTGTACAATTTTGTTTTAAGGTTTTGAGGTATTTCTGACGAGAAGATGTGTCGTAGCTTCCCGAACGCTGCCCAGCCGAGTTGAATCCGTCGATTGACCTCTCGGTCGAAGTTGGACTTACCTAGTCGGACTATTTGTCCCAGGTAAACATACTCGTCAACAACTTCGAGCTTAGTGTCCCCAAAATCTACCGGCATAGGTGTGATATGGACATTAAACATGATCTTTGTTTTGTCCATGTTCACTTTAAGACCTGTCCGTTGGGAAACACTCTTGAGGTCATTGAGCATAGTGTTTAGGTCCTCCAGCGATTCTGCTATAAGGACTACATCGTCGGCAAATCGAAGATGAGTGATGTACTCGCCATTGATGTTAATACCGTATCCTTTCCAGTCCAGAAGCTTGAAAACGTCTTCCAATGCAGCGGTGAAGAGTTTCGGGGATATCACGTCACCTTGTCTTACAACTCTCTGCAATTGAATAGGTTTCGTACTCTGGTTCTGTACTCGGATAGTCATCCTAGCTTTACTCTATTTCCTGCATTCACTCGTCGTTCTGTATCCTTATTATATCTACTATCCCTGCTAAACATACTTCTCAAATACACAAACTTATCTACTTGCTCTACCAACTCCCCTTCTATTCTTATTTCACATATCGTTTTATTTCCTTCTTTTTCAAAAACCATAACTTTCGTCTTACTTGCGTTCACTTTCATTCCCTTTTCTTTTAATGTTCTGTTAATTAATGTAACCATCATTTGCAACTCGGCTGCCAACGACGCAAATATGACTTGATCATCGGCGTACAAAAGGCATTTGACGGTTAACTCACCCATTCTTAACCCGCATTCTTCTACTTTCAAATTTTCCAAACAACTGTCCATAAATAGGTTTAGCAGCCACGGGGAAGCCACACAGCCCTGTCTGACACCTTTATGGATGCCAGACTAGTCCGAGTAGGCCCCGCGTTTTGTTGCATGGTCTATATTCAGCAGTGCACATGTAAAGAGAGAAATGAAATAGACTGCAAAGTTTGATATTCAGCAAAACAACATCATCATTCTGGGCCAGTGTGTATCCCTCTGTGGTATCTCTATCACCGTTTCTTTTCCGATTAAATTATATATACTATTTATATATATATATATATATATATATATATATATATGTTAATATGTATATATGTATGTATATATTAGTAAAATGTATATATGTATGACGTAGTTAATTTTCATTTTTATTTTGTTTTTATTCTATATTGCTACACCTACCTCAAATTCTCACCACTCCATGAATTGACCGATAGAGAATGCATCAAGGCATTAAGTCCGCCCTTTGTATTCTTTTAGATTAAGGAATGCAATAAAGAATAAATAAAATACATAAAGTCAGACCTCAATTGCATTTACAAATATATTAATTATCTTATGTGGTTGTGTTTTTAGAGGTCACGTTTCAAAACACAATTTTACAATAAACAGCTTTAGCTCCGGCATAGGAAAATGGTATTGAGTACCTCTGACCTCCTTTCTTTAGTTTGGTTTTAAAAAAAGTAAGAAACTAGGTTTCAAAATCGCATAAAACTCAATTACAAGTGGAAACTCTTGTGATCATAGTAATGAAACAAAATATGTTCCAGATTAACACGAGCTATATTAAATAATCATATTTACTAACCGCATTTTTGAATGAATAATCTTTATTTAATTTTTTTTATTTTATCTATGCTGGAGGCTAATGGTCTATGTTACCTGCTCATATATGATCGCGGCACAGAAAATGCCAAAACCCACTTTTTAAAAGTTGATAAGACAATATTTAAAAAGCGGGTAACAGATAACTAACACGAAATATAAATCAATACTGATATATTATACAATAATAATACATTCTGAAACTTCAAAAAAAGTCCAATACTTTTTGAGAGAGAACAGCAATAACCAAATTAAGTCTGATACTAGTTAAAGGTTCTCTGAAAAAGAGTTTTAATTGCTTATTTAACATTCAATCGATATTGATCATGCGATCTTGATATCTGCATCAGCGGGAGCAGCACCGCTGTCAGACGTACTCAGTACTAACATTAATTAATATTTATAATTCTATATCTATAAACACTCACGCCTGTCACCCAGAGGGGTAGGAAGAGACTATGGACTTCCATTTGGAACGATCCTGACAGACCTCTCTCGCTTCCTCCACATCCATATACCTACGCATACACGCTCGTCGGTTAAAGGTACACTTGATTTGGCCCATTTTCAACATATCGCCAATTTGGTCGATAAACTTTCGCCTATGGCGACCCTTTCCGACTCTGCCGTTCACCTCTGCAACATAAATTTGCTTTGTCACTCTTTCCTCATTCATTCTTTCCACATGACCAAACCACCGAAGCATTCCTTTCTTAATCCTGGTCACAACATCATCTTGCAAACCACACTCTTCTCTTATTAAACAATTTCTCACTCTGTCATTCAGATTCATCCCTAACATACTCCTTAAGGATCGCATTTCTACAGCATTTATTCTACTCTCGTGCTTCTTCTGCCACACCCAACTTTCACTACCATACATTAAAGTAGGCACTAACACAGCATTGTGAATTGCCATACGTGCCTTTTTGGACACATTCTGACTTTTCACAATAGAGTGTAAAGCCCCATTCACTCTATTTCCTGCATTCACTCGTCGTTCTATATCCTTATCATATCTACCATCCCTGCTAAACACACATCCCAAATACACAAACTCATCTACTTGCTCTACCAACTCCCCTTCTATTCTTATTTCACATATTGTTTTACTTTCTTCTCTTTCAAAAACCATAACTTTCGTCTTACTTGCGTTCACTTTCATTCCCTTTTCTTTTAATGTCCTGTTCATTATTGTAACCATCATTTGCAATTCGGCTGCCGAAGACGCAAGTATGACTTGATCATCGGCGTACAAAAGGCATTTGACGGTTATCTCACCTATTCTTAACCCGCATTCTTCTACTTTCAAATTTTCCAAACAACTGTCCATAAATAGGCTGAACAGCCACGGGGAGGCCACACAGCCCTGTCTGACACCTTTATGGATGCCAAACCAGTCCGAGTAGGCCCCGTTGATCCTGACACAAGCACTAGAGTCCCTATATAGAGACTTCAATGCCTGTATCAGACCAGCGCTCAACCCAAATGAGGTCAGTGTTTGCCATAACACGTTCCTGTCCACTCTGTCATAAGCCTTTTCCAAGTCCATGAACGCACAAAAAACTTTCTGGTTTTTGGCCAAAAATTTCTCAGCAATCATGCGCATGGACAAGACTTGATCCGTACACCCCATACCCTTTCTAAATCCAGCTTGCACATCCCAAATTTTTTCATTAGTTTCTTCCATAACTCTTTCAATTAACACCTTAGCATACAGTTTACCCACAATGCTAAGCAAGCTGATACCACGGTAGTTTTTAAAGTCCTGCTGCGACCCCTTTCCCTTATATATTGGGACTATAACAGATTTGCACCAGTCTTCCGGTACCCGCTTCAGTTCCCAACATAAATTAAACAAGGTGTACAGCAGGCCTGCAACCACACCCTCTCCAGCCCTTAGCATTTCGAGTGATACTCTATCATATCCGGCTGCCTTACCTGCTTTCATGCTTTTCATTGCTTTCACTATTTCATCTACACTTATTTCTCTATCTTTCTCCACTTCTTCCGGAATTATTTACTTCAATATTATTACTTCAGTCCCCCCTGTGACCATGGGTGCTGTAAAGTGCTCGAAACGTCGGGAATATAAAATAAGTTAATATAAGCGATAAAATCCGTAAAATTAGTTTTATTTAAAGCTCTTGAGGTCATTGAGCATAGTGTTTAGGTCCTCCAGCGATTCTGCTATAAGGACTACATCGTCGGCAAATCGAAGGTGAGTGATGTACTCGCCATTGATGTTAATACCGTATCCTTTCCAGTCCAGAAGCTTGAAAACGTCTTCCAATGCAGCGGTGAACAGTTTCGGGGATATCACGTCACCTTGTCTTACACCTCTCTGCAATTGAATAGGTTTCATACTCTGGTTCTGTACTCGGATAGCCATCCTAGCTTTACTGTACAAGCACTTCAGCACTTCGATATACCAACAGTCAACTTGGCATCGCTGAAGGGACTGCAGCACCGCCCAAATTTCGACGGAATCAAAGGCTTTCTCATAGTCCACGTACGCCAGACATAGTGGCAAATTGTACTCCTCGGACTTCTGTACAATTTGCCGAAGGGTATATATGTGATCTATGGTGCTAAAGCCCTTTCGAAAACCGGCTTGTTCGGGAGGCTGGAAGTCGTCAAGTCTGCGCTCAAGACGATTCGTAATGACTTTCAAAAACAGCACGTAGATCCGGCTCAGAAGGGAAATCGGTCTGTAGTTCTTCAAGACAGCGTTTTCACCTTTCTTGAAGAATAAAACCACCGGACTTTTTCTCCACGCCTGCGGTGTAGTGCCACCATGGGGAACGGAATTAAAGAGCTTCTGAAGGACTTCAAGTACCGGTTTTCCATCTGCTTCCAGAAGCTCCGGTGTAATTTCATCTACGCCTGGGGCCTTACCGATTTTAAGGTGCTGGAGAGCCATTCTAATCTCGCTCAGACTGATGTCCGGGATATCATCGGAATAGTGTCGGATAAGAATCGCTCTTCGATCGTTACTCACATTTACGTATGGCTCCAACGGTGATGTGTACACTTGCCTATAGAACCTCCCAATCTCACTCAAAATCTCTGGTGTCTCGGAAACGACGCTGCCACACTCAGTCTTCAGCTTCGACAGTTGGCTCTTTCTGGGAGATAGATCTCCAGCAAAGACTTTGGAGCCCTGTTTCCGCTCGATCGCTTCTTTAATACGAGCAGTATTAAAGTTGCGTAAGTCCCGCCGCATGCATTTGGAGATCTGTCTGTTCAGTTGCCTGTATGCTGTCAAATCTACTGAAGACTGCAGTTTCATATCCCGTCTAACAGCCATGATATTAAGAGTGTGATCGGAGAGTTTTTGTGTTCTTCTGCGGTGGGTCTTGCAAAACTTAGCTCCGACCGCATGTACAGTTTCCACGAGCTTGTCATTCATATCGTCCACTGCATTGCAATCTTCTAGGCACTGAAAACGGTTTTGTAGCTCGAGCTTAAAGGTTTCGGGATTTTGGATTAGAGCACGAGGGGGACGGAGCGTTGACTTCATTATACGTGACCTCTCCAACTTAACATTTAGGTTCAGTGTGCCTCTAACCATTCGGTGATCGCTGCCGGTTTTCACCCTCGCGATCACTGAGACATCACTGAACAGTTGTCGTCTCGTCGTCATAATGAAGTTAATCTCATTTTTGTCGAACCGTCGGGGCTGGACCAGGTCTACTTCCTGTGGGGCCGCTTCTGCCGTTCTTTCGGGGGCCGTCTCTTCGTTACTTTCATGGGAGTATATTGCCATAGTTGCCACGCTTGGCGAGTAGGTTGGCAACCGCACTTTTTTATTGTTGTTTTGCTGTTATCAGAAAGATGCTGCTGCCCATCCTCTGCCTCAGTTTCCCTCTGTCGCCTTTTAAGACACCCACGGGAAGATATGGGGTAGTGAGAATTCTTACCAGCCACTACACGGGGGATAATCAGGAAGTTATAGCGCAGGAAATATATTCACTGGTGCTGGCTATCTGTAGCTTAATATTCTGTTAATCATACGTATATATATGTGTATATATATATATATATATATATATATATATATATATATATATACTTTTTTGTGATGTACCATTTATATCTTGTGTATTTTATATATATCATTCTATCTCTGCATCATCCCAAGGTACGGTAGAGAATGCCTCAGGCATTAAGTCCGCCTATATACCACGTGTGTATTATATGAAGTTTTAAATAAATAAATAAATAATCAAATTTGCCAATGGTGGAAACAAACGGCGAAGAGTGCGGAATGGAGCAATGTGGTTGGAGCTGCGAAAGAAGAAGACTATTGAGCAAAACTTATCAGAAATATGTCATCTCAAAGAAGAACAATTATAGCCTTAATTGTTTGTGCATGTTGAGTTAACGTTATTACGGCACAAGCTACGATGCTTCGTCTAACTCTGCGAATATGCGTGGCTGTCACAGTATAGAAGTCCTGAACTGTGGGAGAAAAATTGCGCCACTAGATTATATGTGTTTCAAGAAATTAGTGGGTTCAAAAGGTAAAAGGTCTTTGTAAAACTACAGACCCATGTATTCACATTTGTTTGCTGAACTTGTGCTTGTATCAAAAATACCAAACCTTATGATAATATTACAGTTGATAAAGTCCCCAATGCAGAATTATTTTATTAATAGAGTGCAACTAGCTCTCGCTAGAACCTAGAAGAAGAGTTGACATCTTCATGATTTGCCAGAGTTTGCAAGCGCCGTGAAAATACCAACTGTGTTATTTTATTAATAGAGTGCAACTAGCTCTCGCTAGAACCAAGAAGAAGAGTTGACATTTTCATGATTTGACAGAGTTTGCAAGCGCCGTGAAAATACCAACTGTGTTTCCCTTGTTAAGCAATGTACCATATACCTATATAAAACATAGCAAGAACAACAAGTACTTTATACTTGTTGTTCTTGCTATGTTTTACATTCCGAGAATTAGACACAGCTTTAAATGTTAATTATACAATACTGTGGATTGCAAAATTAAACCACGAATTTTTATTTCTGTGTGCTAGTCCAGGTGACAAATATGGACCTGGTACTCTAGAAATAAAGTGCTCATCATTCGATTATAAAATGGAACCCAAAGAAGCAATCAAACAAAAGAAAATTGATTTTTTTTGTATAAATCTGACGTTTTCACAGTCAACACAAAAAGCAAATGGTATTACAAAGTTCAGGGCTAATTACGAGTAAGTGGTCAAAACATGTGTATATATGCTATGTAGACAGGCGACAGTAAAATAAAATACGAATTCATAAAAAGAGACGACCAGTTCTGGAAGCAAAACTTTTACTAAAATTCTACAGTAATTGCTTGTATAAATCTAAGAGACCCTAGCTTACACGCTAGCAAAAACATATTGAATGAAAGAAATAACATTTGCAAGTATACATTTACCTGTTTTATTTTTGCATTAACATTTTTTGATTAATGACCTGATTAATTTATTCTTATTTAATATACAAAGTATGTTATGCTTTTTAATAATTTTTGTTTTATTTTAATATAATTTCATCATATTATGTTAATGCATCTTTAATTATGAATTTCATTCGTGATTTTTTATGTCGTTAGTTAGAGTTTGTGTATCTGGGGTCAAAGTTTACAAGAGATGGAAAGTGTGAGAGTGATATCGAAAGAAGAGTGAATGCAGGAAACATGGTGAATGGAGCTTTGCACTCCTTTATGAGCAGTCGGAAGGTGTCTTACAAGGCTCGATTGGCTGTGCATGAGGGGGTGTTGGTTCCGACACTCATGTACGGAAGTGAAAGTTGGGTATGGCAGAAGAAACATGAAAGCAGAATAAATGCAGTTGAGATGAGAGCATTAAGAAGTATTATAGGAGTTAAACTGAGTGACAGGATAAGAAATAGTGAGATAAGGAAACGTTGTGGTCTGAAAGAAGATGTAGTGACAACAATTGAGAAAGGTATGCTGAGATGGTTTGGCCACGTCGAGAGAATGAATGAAGAACGATTGACGAAAAAAGTGTATAAGGCGAGTGTGAATGAAAGTGTTGGAAGGGGTAGACCTAGGCGGACATTTCTAGACCAAATTAGGGACGTCTTGAAAAAAGGCCAGGTTAAGAGTACCCTAAACCGTAGAGCATGTATGAAGGGAATAATGAAAGTGGACGAAGCGAAACAAGTATGTAAGGATCGTAGCAAGTGGAAAGAAGTGGTCTCTGCCTACCCCTACGGGAAAGAGGCGTGATTATATGTATGTATGTATGTATGTTAGTTAGAGAATCTTTACCAAAGGTAATATTTAGTAAAAAATAAATAAACTTATAAAAAGTGCTTCCTCATTCTCTACAATCGGTAAACGTACGTGCATTGCTGCGTGCCGGTGTCGTGTACAAAATTATTTTGTAAAAGTTCTGAACCTGCACCCCTCTATCATACTTAAAAATAATAAGAACATTATTATCATGCGATTGCAAAGATTTTCACCAACTAACTTTACTTAATACTGGTAAAATTATTCATACTTCAAGTATTCTCAAATCAAAAAAGCGGCAAAGTGCGAGTCGGACTCGCGCACCGAGGGTTCTGAACAAATCTGTAGGTATATAAGTTTAAAATTATTAAAAAAAAATATATGATGCAACTAAAAATTTATGCTTTTCGCAATTTTTCCTTTATCTGTGCTATAAAACGTTGCTTCGTGCGAAATTTCAAGATTCTGAGTTCACGGGAAGTACCCTGTAGGTTTTGATTCCCTTGCGAATGTCGAAAATTTATGGCATAAAGGGCTGTATCTTTTGATTGTGTTTTCTTAGAAGTTTTTTTTTCGCAACTCTAAGGGACAGTAGACTTGAGTATTTGATATAAATTTCAGCTTGATACCTCCACGCATTCCTGAGAAAAAGTGTATTGACAGACAGACGGACAACAAAGTGATCCTATAAGGTTTCCGTTTTTTCCTTTTGAGGTACGGAACCCTAAAAACGGAGCGTTGCATACATTTCAAATGATGCAAAAACCAAGTTAAAATTATGCTCGTCTTATTGTAAGAAGACGCACTCATGTACATGTATACGACAGTAAGATTCTGCGCTTGGGATTTTTAGAATCCGGATGTGTCGGTCAAGTTCACTCCCAGCACTCTACTCTCATTGCCCCTACGCATGAATTATCTTAATTTTTTGTACACGAAGATACGCCATATTGCTTGGTGCTCTGTTTTTGGTTGTTGTTTTGGTGTTTTCACTGTGGTGCACGAAGCACACTATGCCGGGGGACAGCGGTCTCATGGTGTTGTTGTGAAGTGGATCGGACGCTTGTTGTGATGCATAAATTGTTTTTGTGTAACTCTTCTTTCTGGTTTCCTGGTATTCGGTAACCATAAGTAGAGTAAAACACACCCGCTGCCTCAGAGGATGGCCTTCGTTTTTAATTTTTGTGTTGCTTGTTGCATGAAGCAACAGCTGGGTACACACTCAAACGTACTAACTCACTAAGTGTATAGGTATTTGTTTTAGGCACGCACCTCCTCTGCCGAGCTTAGTACACATCTGTGCTTGTTAGCATAGGAGACAAAATGGCATCGATAATAATCGATGAACTCGCCGAATTTGTTAGTCGAGGCTGCCCTGACATTTGGGCTGTGTTTCTCGCATAGCGCAACGCGCGTACCGCACCTGGGCCCGCGCACGTGTTTGCACCCCTAGCTGGCCCCTCTACTCACTATGCCTGGCCCCCTGCTGGTCGTCCGACCGTGCGGATCGACGACCTTATGTCACCAAGCACCGGACGCACTACGCCAGTGTCGATAGATCCAGTATACGACGCTGCGTCCACCCGCGCTTTCCGCAATGTCCACCCGCGGTCAGTCTCCAGTTTTCTCAGATGCCGAATCAGGCTCCGACATGGAAACTGACATTCGCGTTCTGCACAAGCTCGAAGACAAAGGCTTCACCCTCGTCCAGGGCAAAAAGCTGCTGAACAGCTGAACAGCTGAACACACAGCTGAACGTAGGGAAAAGCCGCCGGATCCCATCATCATTCACGACAAAACAGAGTGGATCAACCTATCATACTGGTTAGATTCCAAGAAAATCTATTACCATAAGGTGAAAAACTCTGGACAAATCATTCGTATGTTCGTAAACTCAATCGACGAATTCCGCAGTGTAACAAATCACCTGCGCGCCCAGCAAATAAACTTCCACTCATACGCTCTCCCAGAGGAACGTATCTTTCGTGTGGTCGTCCGCGGTCTCCCCAAAGAGCTCGAGATTGAGCACATATTAAAATACCTCAAAGCCCAAAATCTTCCGGTCCGGGAGGTGCATAAAATGCACCAACACACCGACAAGAAACGTTTATTAGATTTATGGCTGGTCATTCTGGACCTGTCTCTGGATGGCAAGGAAATATTTAACGTTCGGCGCATCTGCAACCTAACGGGGATTACAGTGGAAACCCCCTGAAATAGGGGCATCGTTGGCCAATGCCACCAATGCCATCTTTACGGCCATTCTGCAAGGCACTGCTAAACCAGGCCTAGGTGCGTCAAGTATCTAGGTGACCACGGCACCACTGACTGCTCCCACAGGCCCGAGACAGCTGAACCTCCGAGCTGCGTCAATAACCGAGAAGAGGGACACCCAGCGAATTATTGCGGGTATTCCAAAGCACCGCGAAGGAAGCAGCGTGGAAATAGAAGCCGTCCCAAACGCAGGGGTAAGCCAGTGTATCTCGCCCTTAGCTGCTTGCCCCTAAACCCGCACCGTCTTCAGTGCCCACATCCTCACCTCAAGTCGCCACCCAGCCCATCCCACTCACTGGGGTGGGCGGGTAAGGTGACAACCTTCTCGCGTCTTTTGCACCAAATCCAAATGCTTGGGTGCGACCACCGGCATTTGTCGCCTCATAGCCAGTGAGCCCGTCCCCAGGCCCCAAAACCGAAGCCCTTCGCCCAAGGCTCGTCTTCCTTTGCCACAGACTTTTCACTTCTGCGGCTTCATAAGCAACATTAACGTTGCTGAGTTATCCTATTGGGCCTGCAAACTCCGCGGAGCCACCACATGTCAGGACATCGACGCAATTTTGTCCTTCTAGTGCGCTTAACTAACTCTTCTCAATATCAGAATGGCAGCATAAAATCGCGGTAGAACTAAATCACGCATCCTGACTGTCACTTTTTACCGCGAATGGCCTCAGAGATCAAAAAGACGAGATCGCGCTCTTCCTGCGCAACCATGATGTGGACGTAATGTTAGTGCAAGAGATTTTTTTGAAACCGAGCCATCGCAATCCAAAGATCGCAAAATACACCTTTGTAGCCGGTGGAAGGAAAAGAGGAGATCTCCCGCCGGGCAAGGTGTTCTGCCTGGGGAGCGGCCAACGCTCCGAGTGGTAATTCAGAGCTATTCTATATATACTGCTTTAACTTCGGAACTTTGTTAGCGTGATTTAGGGTTCGATGTATTTCGCTTGTGGCGCGACGACAGCGCCGCCACATCACCCCCCTGCTCAGACTGGAGATCGATAGTGCAGTGCAATCCGATTGTCGTTGCATCCTTAATGCCGGTGGGGAATGCATGCTGTGTGCGTAAGGGCAAGTGACGTCGGTGCGAACGATATGCTAATGCCACAAACACAGTTAAATCAACTACGGACGCGACGCAGTGAATCCGCAGACAGGTTTTTTTTTATAGGTTAAGGGTAACAAACGAGCACACAGTCCACCTGATGGTAAGTGGTTGCTGCGGCCCATAGACATCTACATCTATCCTCTATTACAAATCAAAATGTAGATGCGTTGTCACCCGTGAGGACTAGGATGGAATGCCTCATTTTCAGTAAAAAGCGCCTTCGGCCACCTGCACTCACCAAGCGAAACGCAGAGGTAAACCTCTACTTCACGTTAGTTTTCTGTGAGGTCGTGGTACCACCCCGGTTCGAGCCGGCCAATCCGTGCGACAGCAAAAGCTGCCGCGTGGCTCTACCACTGTCAAATGAGTCATTCGCGTCCGTAGGCTTTGAGGGAGATGAGTCGCTCGGCGTCCGTAGGCTTGAACCACCTAATCCTAGGCTCACCCTACACGTGTCACCCGGGTGGTGCTAAACAAGCGACAAAGCTGAAATAACAGACTCGGCTCCTCACCGTGTGGTAGTGGCGTAAAAAATACCATCCCCTATTTTCGCACTTCGAGGCAAACATTTATGAAATGGCCCCGAATTCCTGGCGCCCCTTTAATGGGGCAGGGGTGCGAAGAACCTCCGGGAAGAAAACAGTCACGTTCTGACCCCTGGAGAGGCGAAAAGTTAAAACGTTGAATGTATGTGGAGCAATGAATGATAAGATAGATGACATATGCGATATGATGTATGATAGAGGAATAGATGTGTTATGTGTAAATGACTCGAAACGGAAGGGAAAGATGCCACTACACATGGCATGTATACCGCATGGCATGTATACCGCGTACTGGTCTGATGTAGACGAGACCGAGTGGGCATGCCAGGGAGTCGGTATCATCCTTTCAGAAAGAATGCGTCATTGTGTGAAATAGTATAAATATGTAAGCCCGAGACTGCTATGGATACGAATGAAAGTGGGCTTAAAGAAGTTGTTTGTTCTAGGGGTCTACACCCCAGACATGTCAGACAGAAAAAAGTGGCTGTGACATACGGACGGACAGACAGATAGACACGACGAATCCATAAGGGTTCCGTTTTTTGCCATTTGGCTACGGAACCCTAAATATGAAACGATTGATTTTTTTATTCATTAAATTTTTACTTTTCTTATATTGTATTAATATTGTCGCAAATCGTTGGAGTATTTTTTTATAGAATAGGGGGCAACGAGCATGCGGCTCACCTGATGGTAAGTGACTACCGCCGCCCATGAACAACCGCAACACCAGGGGAATTGCAGATGCGTTGCCGGTCTTTTAGATAGGTGTAAGCTCTTTTCTTGAAGGTCCCTAAGTTGTATCAGTCCGGAAAAATCGCTGGTGGTAATCGATTTCACAGGCATGTTGCATACCTGCGTGATGTCGATATTTACACGATAATAAAATCGACTGCTCAAAGAGTACGCCTATTTTATTGTTTTCAAATGGTGTCCATGACCCATACGCCATATAAATATATAAACGGTGTTTTAAAATATTAAATATGAACTCTCATACGTATCTTAGCTATCGCTTAAACTTGACGTAATTTCATTTGATTCAAAATTATTTAATTTGCGATTCAAAAACCGCATACAAATGTAAAACGTGATACGTATACTAATGAAAGGATAAATGAAATTAATTTATGTAAATGTATTTTCATATTGAATATTTAATTTGAAAACCCTTTTGTCGTAATCGTAAATCGAATTATAGGAAGTTACCAAACATAATAACGTATGGCTGATAACAGCTCATAATAATAAATATTTGTATTAGCCAACCCGCTTGTCAAGCATGGTTATCTTGGCAAATATTTCTCCTACGAGGCAAGTTTGTATTGCCGTGTGGTAGCTTGGCGGCGTCAGAAAATACGATACCGCATATCGTTAGTCGATAGGATGGAAGTCGTAGACTGTAATGTATGGATGCTGGAAGGTGGGATTATTACTTTCCCCATTTAAGTGATAGTTGCTCTACATTATAACAGGTTTCCTTTCAGATTTTCGTTAGTATTCGTAAGAAGTATGGATTGGAATGGCTCGTACGTGTTGCGCCCTTTCAAGAATAGTCATTTATAACAACTACTCTTCAAATTGTAACATACTAGCTTTTGACCTCGACTTCGTCTGCGTGGAGTTCGGTTATATCGCGCCCATGTGTGAAAAAGAGTCTGCTGGTACAATCCACAATTATAACTGGAAGTCGGGGGCAAGAGCTAGTAAACTACAAAACTTCTTTATATACCATTGTAGTATTTGTGATATTATTTAGAATAAAACACAAGTAATTTGCTAACGTATATGCTTCGTTTAATGCTCGGACAACCGACTGCCGTTTTTCATCTTACCCTCTATGTGAGAACATTACAATCCCTCCACCATTACTTTAAAAAAATAACACATAATTACATAATCTATAATACAAAACTACTTAAATATTAATCTAACAAACATGTTCAGCTTTAATATTTGTACTTAGCACTAGGATTTCTTGTGGAACGAACAGGATAACGGTGTTTGTTAGGCTCTCTCGACGTAAGGTCAAGGACATTTTCAGATTGAGAACATTCATTTGAGTCTGGGGACACATTAGGACCTACACTTGGCTCTTTACTTTCCCCTTCTACTTCGGACTCGGTCGTTACAATTTGGTTAGGATAATCGGTTTCTTGCACTGAGTGTCCGCTACATTTAAAACCAGCTTCCCCGAAAGAACCAGATAAAACAACATTATTCCCCCCTTTATTATGTTGCTTTGTTATACATAACTCATTTGATCCTTTATACAAACATAAATGATCAATATGTTTTTCTACCACTAAATCTAAATCTAATATATGTACTAAATATATTCTATTACCAATTTTTTCTTGAACAATACCCTTTTTCCATGTATGTTTATTACCGTTATAAAAGTAATGTTTAACCAACACTTGATCTCCTTTTTTTAATTCAACCCTGCATTGTCCTCCATAGTTTCTAGTTTGTGAGATCTGTTTAGAGCAAACATTTTGATTAGATTTAAAAGACAATGTTGAAGGCGAGTTTTGTGACTCAAGCGATTTCGTGCCTCGCAACAGATCGAAACGACAACGTAACGAACGGCCAAACATCAATTGAGCAGGGGAAAACCCTGTTGTTGTATGAACGGAGTTACGATAGCTAAACAAAAGGTTATTTATTTTTTTATTAATTGAAACTTGATTATTTTTTTCGGTTAGAATTATTTTTATACCCTTTTTTATTGTTTTAACACTGTTTTCCGCTTGTCCATTCGAGGCCGGATGATAAGGAGGGCTAGTTATGTGTTTGATTCCGTTAATACTACAAAACTCGTTAAACTCATTAGAACAGAAATTTGTTGCGTTGTCCGTTACTAATACTTTCATTAAACCAAACCTACTCATAACGTCTTCCAATTTTATAATAATCGATAAGGTGTCTGTTGACTGCATAGAATAACATTCAATCCACTTGGTATGAGCGTCAACGATGATGAGGTAATGCTTACCCTCTAGTGAAAACATATCAAGATGCACACGC
The DNA here is from genome assembly GCA_033319125.1 of Parnassius glacialis. NCBI lineage: Eukaryota > Metazoa > Arthropoda > Insecta > Lepidoptera > Papilionidae > Parnassius > Parnassius glacialis. Next base: position 33,230,038 of record JAVANC010000005.1, on the reverse strand, counting down.
TCCCAAGGATGCTCCGGGTAGGGCCACGGAGAGAGCGGAGAGCGTGGTGGGGCGGATCGCATTGAACTGCATATGCTACACGAACCTATTTTTTGTTCAATATGTTTGTCGATATTTGGCCACCACATACGCGATCTCGCTTCCGCTTTAGTTTTCACAATTCCAAAATGGGAACTATGAAGTTCATTTAAAAGTTGCTCCCTAAATATTGTAGGTATTACTAATTTATGCCCCCTAAGAAGACAACCGTTTTCTACGCTAAGTTCAAACCTACAACTATAATAAGGTTTAAAATTATCATTTAGTAATTTTCCTGGCCATCCATTGTTTACGTATTGCGCTACTCGCTTTAGAATCGCATCTTCCGCTGTCGCTATCTTAACGTCATTTAAAGTAACCGGTTTCAAAATATTATTCGTTAAAAAATTTATGTACAAACATGTATCTACCTCTGGACTAAGCTCTTCGTTGCAATGGCGCATACCGTGTATTGATCGGGATAGAAAGTCTGCAATGTTATCATCGCTCTTAATATACTTAATATTGAAATTATAACTCGACAAAAATAGAGCATATCTTTGTAACCGATTTGCTGCCAACTCTGGGATTCCTTTTTTATCACCAAATATTGTTATGAGCGGTTTATGATCTGTACGCAAAATGAACGGTGTCATTCTACCATATAAAAAATAGTGAAACTTTTTCACCGCGAAAACAAGGGCCGCAGCTTCTTTTTGAATCTGTGCGTAATTGCACTCTGCTTTCGAAAGTGAACGTGATGCATAGGCAATGACGCGTTCCTCGCCATTCTCTTGTACTTGCGACAGCACAGCGCCTAAACCCTCAGGACCCGCGTCCGCAGTAACTATCGTCGTCAGCTCGGGGTTATAGTGAGCTAACACCCGTTCAGAAGCCATTTCTTGTTTAATAGCATTAAAAGAGTTTTCGTGCTCCTCTCCCCAATGCCACTTTGCGTCCTTTTTTAAAAGACAATTCAAAGGGCTTAGAACACCGGAAGTATTTGGAACGAAACACCTATAATAGTTTACTAGGCCCAAAAATGATTTTAATTCAGTTATATTTTTGGGTCGTTTACAATTTAAAATAGCGTCAACTTTTTTTTGTGACTTGTGAAGTCCGTTTTTATCTATCACAAATCCTAAATATTCCACCGAATCCCTAAAAAACTCACACTTATCTTTCTTTAACCGCATACCAGCATCCTCTAATCTGCTTAAAACATTCTCTAAGCGTTCCAAGTGTATACTACGATTTTCACCCGTCACTAAAATGTCATCAATGAATATACAAACACCTTCAATATCACCTAGTAATTGTTCAAGAGTTTGCTGAAAAATAAAAGGAGCATTGGATAATCCAAAAACTAGCCGGTTATAACGGTATAAACCCTTGTGGGTATTAATGCAAGTCAGCTGTTTCGACTCATCCAGTTCCAACTGGTTGTAGGCCCTGGAGAGGTCAAGTTTGGTAAACTCCTCACCTCCATGGAGTTTTGCAAATATTTCTTTGATGTGCTTCCAACCGTGATGTACTCGCGCGCACGGCAAATATCGTCCGCTGTGATGGTGATGAGTCCCGCGTAGTCTCCAAGGTACTTTGCAAAGCTGATCGCGCGCAATGCACCCCCTGTGCTAACTCCAACGCTTTATTAAACGTCAAGGTGTCGATGCATTCTGAGAATAACTTTTCTTTTTCTGATATGTTTTCTAGTCCTAATACGAATCGGTCACGCAATGCAATATCAAGCTCGCTCTTAAATCCACAGTATTGTGCAAGACTTCGTACTCTAGCCGCCCATTCAGCCAATCCCTCGCCTGGACGTTGCTCAGCCTTATAAAACTTAAAACGTTCTGCGAACGTACACTTCCTTGGCATAAAATGCTTGTCTAAATAATGTATAAGCACTTTGTACTCTGTATCATCAAGTTCTTTCGGTGCAACTAAATCTCTGAGGATGCGGAACGTGTCTTCTGATAATGACGACAGTAAAATTGCTCGACGCTTAATACCAGCTTTGTCCGTTTGTTCCGTTATATCATTAGCGGTATAAAACTGGAATACTCGGCATTTAAAAATACTCCACTCGTGAATTCGGTGGTCAAAATTGAGACTGCCTCCGAACACTACATTAGCACTGCTAGCCATAATTTCTTTTCCTAATAACACTTTTTACACACGTAGATAACGAAACTCGTCGCCAAAATGTAGTATTTGTGATATTATTTAGAATAAAACACAAGTAATTTGCTAACGTATATGCTTCGTTTAATGCTCGGACAACCGACTGCCGTTTTTCATCTTACCCTCTATGTGAGAACATTACAATCATATTTTTTGCTAATCAATTACTGTGTGCCAAAATCATCAGACTACTGGGCGAGCTTACGAGTGAAAAAGCCACACAGAATTGCCCGTGTGTAAAACAATTTTCTCTCAAGTCTGTACCCGCAAATTTTAATGTCTGCGCTTGTGATTTGTTTATGGTCATTGCAAAGCAGGCTTTAAGGGGAAACTGTATTTGTTCGAATTCCAAGGGAAGATCATTTGGGATCAAGGGAATTCTTGATACAAATACAGTTTCCCCTTGCGCACATCCAGTTATAATTGTGGCTTCCACTACATTGTGATGTAACGCCTTTACTTTTAGTCCGGTTCTGTTTGCACAGTTGAGGAGGTTTTAAATTTTGCAACAATATAACAAGATAATAAGCTTATGATGTGGAAGACCAGTGGTGTGGTTACAGAGAATTAAGAAATTCGACAGGGTAATTAATGGATTCGAGCCCGGTTCGAGCTGGCACGGATGGGCCAGCTCGAATCGGGGTGGTAACACGACCTCACAGAATACCGGCGTGAAGTAGAGGTTTACCTCTGCGTTCTGCTTGGTGAGTGCAGGTGGCCGGAGGCCCAATTCCCCCCCCCCCCCTATCAACATGGTAGTGGAATTGAACAGAAGACTACCCCAGGAGGGTACCAGCACCCCTGGAGAATCCCTCGCTGAGCATCCACGATCAAACCACTCCACTCCTGGGCGTGGGTGCTCAGGCTGCCCCGCGTATTCTGGGGGGGGGGGGGGGCAAAATTCCGCTCGCGACTAATACTGCTCGGGGCAAGCTGAGCAATAAGACCAAGGCGACCCCTTTCACGCTATCCGTGAATTTTTGCAATATCAGGGGACTTCATTCCAACCTTAACGCTGTCCATTTGCATCTAGAGACGGCGAAGCCGGCCTTGCTCTTTTTAACCGAGACTCAGGTGTCCTCTCCGGCTGATACTTCATATTTCTCTTACCCGGGGTACAAATTTGAACACTCCTTTGTGCCCCGGGCTGGAGTTTGCGTATACGTCAGGGAGGACATCTGTTTTCGACGCCTCGGCAGTCTTGAAGGTACGGACCTGTCCATCCTATGGCTGCGCGTAGACAGCGACGACCATCCCCGCGTCTACGGGTGCCTCTATAGTTCCCATAGCGGTAATGCCGACACAGACCGACTCATCGACCACATCCAAATGGCTGCAGACTCCGTGCTACAACAGGTCCCATCCGCAGAGATCGTGATACTCGGTGATTTTAACGCCCACCACGCTGAATGGCTTGGTTCCCGTTTAACCGATCATGCGGGTAGATCTGTCTATGACTTTGCTTTAGCATATGGTCTAACATAACTGGTTACTTCGCCTACGCGGATCCCAGATGTGGAAGACCATGTACCTTCCCTGTTGGACCTTCTGCTGACCTCTCATCCGGACGGATATCAGGTCTCCGTCGATGCCCCACTGGGCTCTTCGGACCATTGTCTGATCCGGAGTACGGTGCCACTCACGTTCCCATCGCAGTTGCGATCTGCAGCTTGCCGCCGTGTTTGGCACTATAGGTCGGCCGATTGGGACGGGATGCGGTCTTTTTTTGCATCCTACCCTTGGGGGCGGGTCTGCTTCTCGCCGGAAGATCCCAGCGTTGTTGCCGATTCTGTTGCTGATGTGGTACTTCAGGGTATGGAACTTTTTATTCCATCCTCTGTGGTGCCCATCGGAGGCAGATCCCAGCCATGGTTTGGTCGCTCCTGTAAACTAGCATCACGCTATAAGCAGGAGTGCTACCAGGCCTAGGCTGACGCATCAACGTCCCGGGATGTAAACACCAGCGCTCTTAAAAAGAAGTACAATTCCGCCTCCAGGTCCTTCAAAAGTGTCGTTGCCAAGGCAAAGTCAGAGCACATCGGCAGAATTGGCGAGAAACTAGTTCGCCTCCCTTCGGGAACACGTGCATTCTGGTCTCTCGCCAAGGCTGTCCAAGGGAACTTCTGTCAGCCATCTCTGCCATCTCTGCACAGGGTGGATGACTCACTGGCCTATGACGCAAAGGAGAAAGCCGATCTGCTAGGCTCTCTTTTTCCTTCCAACTCGACTCTAGATGACGGGGAGAACACACCGCCGAACATCCCGCGGTGTGAGTGCTCCATGCGGGAAGTGCTGTTTACACAGCGCTTGGTGCGTAAAGCACTCCTCTCCCTGGACGTCAACAAGTCGAGTGGGCCTGATGGAGTCCCACCTATTGTGCTGAAGACGTGTGCTCCGGAGTTGGAACCTGTTTTAACGCGTCTTTTTCGGTACTCCTACTCTCTAGGCGTAGTCCCGGACTCATGGAAGACAGCTTTGGTGCACCCGATCCCTAAAAAAGGCGACCGCTCAGATCCGTCCAACTACAGGCCTATCGCCATCACCTCCTTGTTCTCCAAAGTAATGGAAACGATCATTAACAGCCAGCTCATGCGGTACCTTGAGGATCACCAGCTGATTAGTGACCGCCAGTACGGTTTCCGTCGAGGTCGCTCAGCTGGTGATCTTCTGGTCTACCTGACCCATAGATGGGCGGAGGCAGTGGAGTCCAAGGATGAGGCGTTGGCCGTTAGTTTGGACATAGCGAAGGCTTTCGATCGGGTTTGGCATAAAGCGCTTCTTTCGAAGCTGCCTTCCTATGGGCTTCCCGAGAAATTGTGCAATTGGATCACCAGCTTTCTTGCAGATCGGAGCATCAAAGTCGTAGTAGACGGTGCATGCTCCGATTACAAGCCCATTAACGCTGGTGTTCCACAAGGCTGCGTGCTATCACCAACGCTGTATCTTCTGCATATCAATGATATGTTGCAAACCAGTACCATTCATTGCTATGCAGACGACAGCACTGGTGATGCTTTATACACCGGACGTGCCAATTTTTCTCGGGAAAACGTCGCCGAGTACCGGAACAAACTTGTGTCTGAAGTCGAGACTTTGTTGAACAAAGTCTCAGACTGGGGGCGACTAAATCTAGTCCAGTTCAATCCCCAGAAGACACAAGTTTGCGCGTTTACCGCTAAAAAGATTCCCTTTGTCGTATCTCCTCAGTTTCAAGGCACTCCCCTTGTTGCCTCAGCCAGTATCGGAATCCTCGGTGTCGACATATCGAGTGACGTGCAGTTTCGTGGTCACTTGGAAGAGAAGGCCAAATTGGCCTCTAAAAAGCTTGGCGTGCTCAGCAGAGCGGGACAGTATTTCATGCTGGCACACCGCTTGCAACTTTACAAGGCGCAGGTTCGGCCTCACATGGAATACTGTTCCCATCTCTGGGCAGGGCCCCCCCAGTGCCATCTCCTTCCACTTGACCACATCCAGCGCAGAGCGGTTCGAATCGTCGACGACCGAGTTCTTTCCGATCAGCTTGACTCACTGGCACTGCGTAAAGAGGTTGCATCTCTTTGCGTATTTTATCGCATCTACCACGGGGAGTGCTCTGAAGAATTGTTCGGACTAATTCCAGCCGCTCAATTTCACCATCGCACATCGCGACAGAACTTGCGATACCATCCATATCATCTAGATGATTGGCGGTCCACCACTGTGCGATTCAGAAGAAGTTTTCTCCCTCGCTCAACTTCCTTGTGGAATCGATTACCACCAGCGATTTTTCCGGACCGATACGACTTAGGGACCTTCAAGAAAAGAGCCTACTCCTTTTTTAAAGGCCGGCAACGCATCTGCGATTCCCCTGGTGTTGCAGTTGTTCATGGGCGGCGGTAGTCACTTACCATCAGGTGAGCCGCATGCTCGTTTGCCCCCTCTCCTATAAAAAAAAAGAAATTGCTTCATATGTGTTAACCACAGAGTTAATTGACGTATACACCATTTCTTCCCCCTCAAAAGACGTTAACAGTATATCGTTAATTGCCACTGCTTGGTTGTTTTCGGGGTTAGTATGGCACGTTCGGTCGGAGCTAAGTTCTGCAAGACCCACCGCAGAAGAACACAAAAACTCTCCGATCACACTCTTAATCTCATGGCTGTTAGACGGGAGATGAGGCTACATTCTTCAACAGATTTGACAGCATACAGGCAACTGAACAGACAGATCTCCAAATGCATGAGGCGAGACTTACGCAACTTCAATACAGCTCGTATTGAAGAAGCGATCGAGCGGAACCAAGGCTCCAAAGTCTTTGCCAGAGATCTGTCTGCCAAAAAGAGCCAACTGTCAAAGCTGAAGACCGAATGTGGCAGCATCGTTTCCGGGGCACCTGAGATTTTGAGTGAGATTGAGAGGTTCTATGGGCAGCTGTACACGTCATCGTTGGAGCCACACGCAAGTGTGAGTAACGATCCAAGAGCGAGTCTTATTCGACACTATTCCGAAGATATCCCGGACGTCAGTCTGAGCGAGATTAGAATGGCTCTCCAGCACCTTAAAAACGGCAAGGCCCCAGGCGAGGATGGAATTACAGCGGAGCTTTTGAAAGCGGGTTGAATACCGGTACTTGAAGTCCTTCAGAAGCTCTTTAATTCCGTCCTCCATGGTGGCATTACACCGGAGGCGTGGAGCAGAAGTGCGGTGGTCTTGTTCTTCAAGAAAGGTGACAACGCTCTCTTGAAGAACTACAGACCGATTTCCCTTCTGAGCCGCGTCTACGTGCTGTTTTCGAGAGTCATTACGAATCGTCTCGCGCGCAGACTTGACGACTTCCAGCCTCCCGAACAAGCCGGTTTCCGAAAGGGCTTTAGCACCATAGACCACATACATACCCTACGGCAAATTGTACAGAAGTCCGAAGAGTACAATTTGCCACTATGTCTGGCGTATGTGGACTATGAGAAAGCCTTTGATTCCGTCGAAATTTGGGCGGTGCTGCAGTCCCTTCAGCGGTGCCAAGTTGACTGTCGGTATATCGAAGTGCTGAAGTGTTTGTACAGTAGAGCTACGATGGCTATCCGAGTACAGAACCAGAGTACGAAACCTATCCAATTGCAGAGAGGTGTAAGACAGGGTGACGTTATATCCCCGAAACTCTTCACCGCTGCATTGGAAGACGTTTTCAAGCTTCTGGACTGGAAAGGATACGGAATTAACATCAATGGCGAGTACATCACTCACCTTCGATTTGCCGACGATATAGTCCTCATGGCAGAATCGCTGGAGGAGCTAAGCACTATGCTCAATGACCTCAAATGTGTCTCCCAACGGATAGGTCTTAAGATGAACATGGACAAAACAAAGATTATGTTTAATGTCCATGTCACACCTATGCCGGTAGTTGTTGGGAGCACTAAGCTCGAAGTTGTTGACGAGTATGTTTACCTGGGACAAATAGTCCGACTAGGTAAGTCCAACTTCGACCGAGAGGTCAATCGACGGATTCAACTCGGCTGGGCAGCGTTCGGGAAGCTACGACACATCTTCTCGTCAGAAATACCTCAAAACCTTAAAACAAAATTGTACAACCAGTGCGTGTTGCCAGTGATGACTTACGGAACTGAGACGTGGTCCTTCACTGCTGGCCGTATGAGGAAGCTCAAGGTCGCTCAGCGAGCTATGGAGAGGGCTATGCTCGGAATTTCTCTGCGTGATAAACTTAGGAATAAGGATATCCGCAGTAGAACCAGAGTAACCGACATAGCCCAACGGATTAGTAAGCTGAAGTGGCAGTGGGCCGGCCATATAGCTCGAAGAACCGACAACCGATGGGGAAGAAAGGTTCTCGAGTGGCAGCCTCGTACCGGTAGGCGAAGTGTAGGGCGTCCCCCCACAAGATGGAGTGACGACCTGGTAAGACATGCAGGAAGTCGATGGATGCAGGTGGCTCAGGACCGTGCTTTGTGGCATTCCTTGGGGGAGGCCTATGTTCAGCAGTGGACTTGTGAAGGGCTGTAATGATGATGATGGCACGTTCACAAAACCATTCCATTGGCTTATCGTGGATATGCGCAATATCTGGTTAACGGAGATGTATGAAATTGGGTTGTTGACATCGTTCGTAACAGTTATACAAAAATATGTAGGTAATAAAACGATAAATTATAAGCATAAATAAATGGTTTTTATTTCTGTAGGCCTTGGGATAATCCTAAAAACATTTTTATAAAACTGAAATAGAAAGCTAATGCTTTAGTTTTAGCAAAAACAAAATGTTTTTAAATATCTTTCTGTTCTGTCTGTGGCAATAGATAATGAAGGCTATTTTTATAATAAAATAACCTTCCTTACCAAAAAAAAAATCATAATATTGAAACATTGACGCTAATCTGTAGTTATTAATATTGAATAAAATAATATATTTAGAAAACGATTGAATAGGCTATGTCATTAAATCAAAAATATTTGAATACTATCCTACACGACTGAATAGGCTGTATGGTTATTGATCATCGCATATTTCGAAGGAGACTTACCTTAGTAACTTCAAGTTTCAGCATGTCATGCGGCTTTTTGCAGTTCTTTGGATAGATTTCGTGTTTTTAGTTTCGTGGATTTATTTAACATGACTCTTGGATTCTCTCTCTCTCAATCACAGGACAGTAGTGTGTTGCGCCCATATAATGAAAATAATGTGATACTTAAGTTTTGAGAGGAATAGAACAGACAATGTACAGCCTCCGTCTGCTTTTTTAGATGACTTTTTATTGATAATTGCAGAAAATAGTTAAACAATTAAAAAATGTTGACTTTTATTTTACTTAATATAATAATAACTACAAAACTGCATTTTTTGTGTTTTTTCAATTTATTCAAACAACCTATCACAAGAATGAGTGATTTTCTACATAATCTACAAATCATAAAACAAAATAAAAAAAACCCAGAGGCCCGGCAAAAATATGATTTTTGGATATAAGTAGCAAATATTTAAATCTTCAAAGTAACACATATTTTAAGTTTGTTCACGCCGGGCCCAAGCTTGTATGGAATCAAGTTCATCTGCTTTTGGATATTAACTCCTGTAACGTAAATACAACTGTGCACTAATTATCAGGGATGGTTATCATACCATCATTTATCGGGTAATCACCGTTGCCGATTTCAAGTAGGAGATTCGCAAACCACAATCAGACTCTTTTTATGCTTAGTATACCCGGATATTTTTCGAGAGCTTGACCTGAGCATCCACGCTCAGGAAGTGTAGGGTAGCGTGGGCGTAGATGCTCAGCGGGGTATCTTCGGCATTAGAAGTACTGGCACCCTCCTTGGGTAGTGTTTCATTTAACTCCACTACCCTGTTTAGGTGGCAGGAAGAGTAGTGAAGCAGACGCTTGGATGCTCATCGGGGGATCTCCGTCATTAAAGGTGCTGGTACCGTCCTAAGGTAGTGTTTTATTTAACTCCACTACCCTGTTTAGGGGGGAGAGGGTGTGGGAGGGGGGGGGGAATTGCACTTACCAGGTGAAGTAGACGTCTGCTTCACGCAGGTAGTCTATGAGATCGTGTACCACCCCGGTAAGAGCCAGCCCATCCGTGTGTTAGCAAAAGCTGCCGCGCGGCTCTACCATTGTTAAAAACGCTTTTACGTCCCATCCGAATGCTCGCTGCCCGCCTCGTTGCTCCTAATTTGCGGGCCTACCTTAGTTACATACTATTTCGCTATTTCTCTATTTCAACAAAATTGCACGTAGCTTGCATCTAAGGAGAAGCTTGACGAGTTCTAAGATAAATGCTTTCTAATATTATTGTGAAAAATATATTATGTTGAAAAAAAATAGTTTTAATCAAATATTGTTTTTTATTTAGTTTTTTTTAATAAAATCAGTACAACCAGTAAATCTACAATTCAAATAAATGTTAAGATAAAACAAGACGATCTCAAAATTCTCACTTCACTTTTACGAAAATGCTGCGACCGCTTCAAAAGACCGACCAGCGATCATTAGCTAGTAAACAAATATTCGTCTTTACTTCCACGTACAGCCCATATCGTGAGTAGCTCAGTTTGCAGATGTAATTAAATCCCTAAAATATACGGTATCAGAATACGCGGAGTAATATATGGAGAAAAAAGTTGAATATACAAAGCGCTGATATACGCCGAGAAGTACCCACCTACAAATGTTGTGCGGCAAGTCGCTGAACTAAAATATTCGCCAAAATTCATTGCAATCTATACTAATACTAATACTAATAATATAATAAAGCGGAAGAGTTTTTTTGTTTTTTTGTTTGTTTAAACGCACTAATCTCTAGAACTACCAGTCCGATTTGAAAAATTATTTTTGTATATTATAGCCAGATTCATGTGGAATAGTATAGGCTGTCTAGCATTAAGCTATATTACTCAGCTAGCCTTAAATATGGATATTTGTCAAGCAAGTCAGAAGAAAAAGCACTCCCGAAATGATTTATCCGCGTCCGCTGGTGTTATCGTTAGGGATACGTAAATACAATGTTCTAAAAAAGTCCGCGACACCATTTATCTATTTCTTATACATAAACCATAATTTAATATTTTGTGACAAAAAAATATTGAAAATTTAAAAGTGATTTATGAGCGTAATTATTAGGCATTGCCTATTTATCCTTACGAACGAAAGTTACTTCATCATCAAGACAATATAATGAAGATAAACTTTGTTCTTTATACCATGTTATTTGGACCCATAGTTTAAGAGATAATGTATAATTAAAATAAATCAATACTGGGCTGGGCGCGCGAACGGTGCTTAAACCCTAGCCGTTATAAAATGCTTGAACTAGGTCATGTCGCGCACCTCGGACACGTGATGCGGGTGAAACCGCAGGGCACAGCTAATGATAAAATAATGTCCATGCCAATTTTTTGCTCAGATGGTTTACCGATAATATGAAGTATGTTGGCTGATTATCAGGGTGGGTCAATCTTGTGTCCGTATACTGGATGCAACAAGTCGGTCGGACGTAATATCATCGGTAATTTCACCCATGTAGGACGCAAGATCACTCATGGGATATAAATATATATATATCTCAATAAGTGTATATATTATCGACCAAATTGGCGATATATTGAAAATGGGCCAAATCAAGAGTACCTTTAACCGACGAGCGTGTATGCGTAGGTATATGGATGTGGAAGAAGCGAGAGAGGTCTGTCAGGATCGTGCCAAATGGAAGTCCGTAGTCTCTGCCTACCCCTCTGGGTGACAGGCGTGAGTGTTTATGTATGTATGTTATGTAAGTGTATATATAAATAACTATAAACATATAAAGTAATTTGACTCAATTTTATAGGCTACATTTCGTATAATTTTCTTTTAAATATTTTTAACAGGTATTGTTCGCAGGTCTACAGGCAATTTGTTCCAGATAGAGATGGAAGTAACTGTGAAATAATTTACTCGCAGTTGAGGCAACAAGGTCGTAGTCCAAGGGGAATGCTCGGACTCTGAACTGTGAGTGTTGGTGTTCCACTAAGTTGTGTGCTATTTACCTACCCTGTTTCTACTGCATATCAATGATAAGTTGCAAATAAGTAAGATTAATTGATGTGGTATTTGCATCTATTTAATTTTTTTCTCCTTCACCGTGGAGACTACTTCGGGGAATTGTTTGAATTAATTCCAGCCGCTATGCTCTACCATTCCACATCACATCTGGATGCTAATCGGTCCAGCGCTGTAAATTTTTCCAGAAATTTTCTTCCTCGACCAACTTCCATATGAGATCAGATACAACCAGTGCTCACCAGTGCCGGCAAAACATTCTACAATACCTCTATGTTACTATTCGTCATGGGCAATGGTATTCATTTAACATGAGGTGAGCCGCATGCTCGTTTTCAACCTCTTCTATAAAAAATAGTTGACATATAAATAAAATGTCTTAATAATGCATTTACTATTCTAAAAGAAATCTGTTGTCACGGCCGGTTTTAATTCAACGAAGTCCTAATCTACCAATTATGCTAAAACCTGAACTTAATGCTTGCGCATAATTGGAGGAAGGTTAGAATTTTGTTTGTATTAGGGTCACGAGAATACACAATACCTTCATTTCAAATACGAACGACGCAAAGCTTATTGTATCTTGAATTCTTGCAATAAGAGAAAATAAGTATTTGATATATTTATTTTGTAACTTAATTTTAAGTTAAGTTAATTCATATATAATTCATTAAGTAATAAGTTAAATTTAATAACCGAATACCAGCCGGAAATAGCAGCGTAATACTGCTATGTTTCGTTAGGTGAGTATAAAGAACCGGAGAAGCTTTTTACTGGAAATGAGGCATTTCATCAGATGTATATGACTGTGTGCCATAGCATCCACAAACCATCAGATGAACTGTTTGGTGAAATTGCAATATAATTTTATTATTTAATGTATTCCATTTGATGTGTAGTTTTCACGTCAATGTACGAAATTATGAAAGTTTTATAATTGTATTAAATATTGTAGCAATATAATATTTCATAACATACTTGAGATGCTTTAAGAAGAAACATGGTTGTGATAAATCGCAAAACTCTCAAAAACACATTCGCTGATAACTTATCTAAGCAACCCTTATTATATTTTGTCTATGACCCGTCATAAAAACATTTTGGGCACGATCATTAAATGTACCAAACATGTTTTTATTTGCACAACTATTATATAATTTTTACACTCCAGTAATATTTGAACCTTGAGCGATGTTACCCTACATATTTTGTCTATGACCATTCATAAAAAAATTTCGGCTTTATTATTAAATGCACGCAAAATGTTTTTATTTAGACGACTATCATCAAATGTTTACACTCCAGTAATATTTGAATATTGAGCGATTTTCGGGACTTGTGAATACCATTACATTCGGTTCGAGCTTCGCTCTTCGATCTTGAGTTTTTACAAAAGCCATTGTAAAGGCACACAAAGAATTTACAATCCCTTATATTCATTGAATCTACAATTCGCCTTCCTATGAAAACGGCAAAAGATGCGTTTCCACATTTTATAAGCATTTTGCTGTGGCGATTCGGGACCGCGTGTTTATATTTGTGTGGCCTAAAATTATTATTCCGGGTCGGATATTTTATTGTTGCCCAACTAATGTATCTTAAAAATCTTCACGGTACAGAAGAAAAATTATATTTGTAATATGTAACTTTTATTTAAATAATAAATAGCACAGAGCCGACATCATCACATTGATAACACCAAACTATAAAATGTTACGTTCGCTAGTGACACCTATTAAATAACGAAGGTGCGGGTGAAATTCGTGCATGGAAGTAAAGCTAGTTATTTAACCCTTATAATCCAAATAATTAAAGCGTCAGAATTAGTTTTTTAAGACAGTAAAGAAATATATGTACATTGATATGATATGTGTATAGATATCTATTACGTATACATTTTGATTGATCTATAATTGGGTAACATTTTTTTCATTATTAGTTTATTTTTGCTGCACTTCCCCCGCGTGTTTATCTCTACTTAACCTAATGGTAGACTGGGACAGAACTGTGTACTATTTTTTTTGCATAAAAATTTAATTAAAAAAATTGGTAAAGCCAATTGGGCATGGCCTAAGCGCATTAAAAAATACGTATAACATGATTATACAGATTTTTTTAAAGTAGATTTACATTTCGACAGCCCCATCGGCTTCAGCATTCTCGAAAACCATGAAAATGACACCCAAGAAGAAACAATTGATACCTATTTCAGCAGCCATCTTGAATTTACATTTCGACAGCACTATCGGCTTCAACACCCTCGAAACCCGTGAAAATAACACCTATTATGAAAAAATTGATACCTATTGCAGCCGCCACGTTGGATTTACATTTCGACAGCACTATCGGCTTCAACACCCTCGAAAACTATGAAAATGACATTCATGATGAAAAAATTGATACCTATTGCAGCCGCCACCTTGGATTTACATTTCGACACTATCGGCTTCAACACCTTCGAATACCATGAAAATGACACCCATGATCAAAACATTGATACCAATTGCAGCCGCCAACTTGGATTTACATTTCGACAGCACTATCGGCTTCAGCACCCTCAAATACCATGAAAATAACACCCATGACGAAAACATTGATACCTACTGCAGCCGTCACCTTAGATTTACTTTTCGATAATGAAAACATGCATTTCTAATATTATAACATTAAGAACTTAGTGAAGTCGCGATGTAAGAATATCCCCGTATGTGCCCGTAGGGGTCGTATGTGGCAACAAACCAACCCAGGAGATGGGCTGCCTTATATTAACAAAAAATAAAAACTGTGATTGCCAACCTGCCTGCCAAGCATGGCAACTATATCAAATATCGCAACGAATCAGTAACCTGTATTGACTGCCAATGGGTTGGCTATATAGCTCAAAGAACTACCAACCGATGGGAGGTTTAAGCGAAGTGTAAGGAGGAAGGACTTCCTACACCTCTTACTCTTCTAGTCGTCAGTACCCTACTACAGGGTATCCTAGTATTGTCAAGAGTCTCTACAACTAGCATTTGTAAGTTACTTAGGTTTTTGATGTAATGATGTTTTAAATTGTAATTTTGTAGAGAGAAATAAATATTATTATTATTATAGATGGACCAACGACCCGATTAATAAGAGATGCGGGAAGTCAGGAGATCCTGCTTTATGGCATTCCTAGTGTTTCCTTAGTTTAGTGTAGTGTAATATTCCTAGGGGTGGCCTATATTCAGCAGTAGACTTGTGGAGGGCTCCAATGATGATAATGATGATGTATACATCTGTATCCTAAAATAAATGTTCTTCATGTAGCCTTCGTTAATTAGCAAAATTTACCTAACATATTGTATAATAGAATATTGAATTTATGCTAAAAACTAATTCAGAGAGAGCTTGCTGTTGTTATATAAATAACAAAAAGCTTTTGGAGGTACAACCTTTAGATGTGTTTGATATATAGACCGTTAATATTAGCAGCGCTAATTAGGTATGTTCCTGTTGTTAATAAAATGGATGGAGTTACTTATAATAATAAAATTTGTTATATAATTTAAATGAAGCATTCTTTTAAGAGATAAAGGATAAAAATATTTGATATCTATTTAATTAAACATGAACATCGTAGCTTTGGCAGTAGTTACTTGAAATAAAAATATTACAATTATTTGATATAAACATGTCTAATAATTAATAGTTCTTAAACTAAACAATTAAATAAACCGACATGAGATTCGGAAATTCAAATTCGAAAATACTCGAGTCATATTTTACCAGATACACAAGTCTCAACTTTCAAAAATATACCAAGCGTTATGCTATCTACGTTAGGTGATGTTTGTGTATCCACTTACATATACATACAAATTTGTCTGTATACAATATCTCGATTTTCATCAATGATAATAGCTTCTGATATGAAATGAATCTATGCACTGTTCACACTAAGTAGATTATTGTGCTAAATTTAATCGAAATTCGTATGACATAGTATGATTGGCACGGCTGGAAAAAATAAAATTGTTAGTGGTGATTTTATGTGCTTAGTTATGACGTGCTCTGTGGTAATGCATAACATCTTAACGAAACCTCAATTTCTAAGGAATTAAAAATAATTCAAAAACATGTAAAAACAATCTTGGAGCAGGGCGACGAACACTTTCACACTTATATTCATTTCAGACTTATATGATCTGTAAGCTTATGTTTTATTATAATTTAAATTTGAAGTGTAGTAACTAACAGTTGAAGGTGTTAATTTTGTTACTGTAATCGCCAATCCCATTGTCAAGTATGGCAATTACAGATAATCCTTTTCATAGTGGTAGAGTCTAGCATTGAATAGCTACGGATGAATGAAAACTGTCAGAGAAACACATCCAACAAACCAATACGCCTGCCCAGTGTTTAAATTATGTTATTAATATAATACGAATTTGTTGAAGTTATACTAAACCGTGAAGTGGCTGTGTAAGAATAGCCACTACCCCATATTGTCCCGTGAGTTTCGTAAGAGGCAATAGAAGGAAACTGAAACAGGAGACGGGCCGCGGTATCTTTTTATTACAACTCAAAATTATAAAATATAAGGTTGCGGACCCACCTGACCAAGCGTGATAATGGGGAAGAACTTTATTCAGCAGTGGCAAACTGGCAAAGAACAAAAGTTCGTTTTGTGATAAAGTTTCATTGTATTTTAGTCATGTGGTCATAACATGAGGTAATTTATTATTCTATTTCGTCTTCTCAGTGAAGAATAATTGTGAGAATAATTGAACCAGAAGATGAATTGCTTTATCCCTTTATGCCAATCCTTTTTCTTCGTTGGTCAGTTAACATAGTAAGCGTGGCAAATATGACAAATCCAAGGAGGCCTAAGATCATATAGATATTGAATTAATTGTTGACTGAATACAGATAGTGAATAATACTGGTAGCACTACTAATGCTCTGCATGATCGATTATGTTTGATTTTACGGCAATAAAACACCTTAAATTGTTTAAGCCAATTTTTTTTTGTGTTAATATTATATTAAAAATAACGTCATTATATTGTTTTCAAAACTTACATGTTAATGTATATAAAGCAACATATAAAATACATACGGAACAAGGACGCAGATAA
Source organism: Parnassius glacialis (assembly GCA_033319125.1). Lineage (NCBI taxonomy): Eukaryota > Metazoa > Arthropoda > Insecta > Lepidoptera > Papilionidae > Parnassius > Parnassius glacialis. The sequence goes on along the minus strand of JAVANC010000005.1, from coordinate 33,213,194 downwards.
CTTTTAATAAAAGATTGTTATCACGTACAGACCAATTGTCCTTAAGAGATGACTGCAAAGCCTCACTAAGAAGATGTCGTCGAGCTAGTGAGAACTCTTTTGTAGACTAGTGACTAGACTGTAGTGTAAATAAAAACAAGAGAAGTGTTGTACTTCTATTAATTAAGCTTCATGCTTTTGTTTTTCAGTATTATTTTTTTTAAATAAAATATTTACTTGTTCCACTATAGTAAAAAACTCTATTCTAATCGCGTCGTATATTATGTATTATATTACTGATTTCTTATATTTACGCGAAGACTACACATTAAATTCTAGAAAATTTTCTGTTCTCTACTCAATTTTAAATGATTTGTCCTCTCCTTCCTACCTTAAAGAAAAATTTCAATACGTTTCCTTCAACCACGACAAGGTACTTCTAATCTGAATATTTTAGTTCTACTCCATTTCACTGGCTTTATCGGCAATTCTTTTACTGTTCAGGCTACACTACTCTGGAACTCCTTACCTGAAGACATTAGGAAAGCACCAAACAAGATAGCCTTCAAAAGATTGTTCAAACCTTTATTATGTATATACATATTATGTATTTATGTATGTATATATGTATTAAAGATAATTGCTTTACATGGATTATTATGTATTTGTTTCTATTCATATACATTTGTGTAATTTATAAGGGGGGGGGGGATCGACGAATCAAGAAGTACGTTTTGGGACGTCTCCTGTGGGGGGCAGCAACCCTCTCTGAAGAGTACGAGCCTGCATTCACCAACGGATTGTTATGATCTTTGATAGAATTGAAGTATCTTAAGGATAATTACTTTAGATACGAATGATTGGTGGGTATGGCGAGTACCGCAACGGTAGAGATCCGCGTTCCTCACATAATATTCAGCTCCTTTGATTCTTCGCAAGAAATTATTCTGAACAACATGAAGTTGTCGAAGACGCTTTTTAGAGACGTGGTCCAAAGACATACCCGCGTATGTCATAATAGGACGTACGCAGGTTTTGAAGAGATGCAGTTTGTCTCTCAAGAAGCTTTTTTACGGCGGTAGAGCATCATTTTTACGGTGGTAGAGCCACGCGGCAGTTTTTGCTGTTGCACGTATGGGCTGGCTCGAGCCGGGTTGATACCACGACTTCACAGAATACCGGCGTGAAGTAGTAGCTCTGCTTCTGCGCTACGTCTGGTGAGTGCAGGTGGCCGGAGGCCTAATCCTCCCCCCCTAAACATTGTAGGGAATCACATACAAAACTACCCCAGGAGGGTATCAGCACCTCTGGAGAATCCCTCGCTGAGCATCATCGACCATGTTATTCCACTCCTGAGCGTGGGTGTTCAGGCTGCCCCGCGTATTCTGGGTATGGGGAGGGGGGGGGGGGGGAGGGTATTCCGCTCAAAAACATAACTGCTCGGGGCAAACTGAGCAACAATACCAAGGCGACCTCTGCCACGCTATCTGTGAATTTCTGCAACATCAGTGGACTTTACTGGAACCTAAACGCCGTCCACTACCAGCTCGAGATGACAAAGTCGGCCTTTTTCTTTCTGACCGAGACGCAGGTGTCCTCTCCGGCTGATACTTCGTATCTCTCCTACCCGGGGTAAAAATTGGAGCACTCCTTTGTGTCTCGGGCTGGAGTTTGCGTATACGTCAGAGAGAACATCTGTTCTCGACGCCTCGGCAGTCTTGAATATGCGGACCTGTCTATTCTTTGTCGACCATCCGCGTGTCTACGGGTGCCTCTATAGGTCCCATAGCGGTAATGCCGAAACAGACCAACTCATCGACCACATCCAAATGACTACAGATTCTTTGCTACATCAGGTTCCATTCTCAGAGATCGTGATCCTTGGCGATTTTAACGCCCACCATGCCGAATGGCTCGGTTCTCGTTTAACCGATCATGCGGAGAGATCTGTTTATGACTTTGCCTTGGCATATGATCTGACACAACTGGTTATTTCGCCTACGCGGATTCCAGATGTGGAGGATCATACAACTTCCATATTGGACCTTCTGCTGACCTCTCATTCGGGCGGATATCAGGTTTCTGTCGATGCCCCTCCCGGCTCTTCGGACCATTGTCAGATCCGAAGTGTGTTGCCATTCACGTTCCCCTCGCGGTTGCGATCTGCAGGTTGCCGCCGTGTTTGGCATTACATGTCGGCGGATTGGGACGGAATGCGGTATTTCTTTGCATCCTACCCAAGGGGGCGGGTTTGCTTCTCGCTGGATGATCCCAGCGCTGTTGCTGACTCTGTCACTGATGTGGTGCTACAGGGAATGGAACTATTCATTCCATTAGCTGTGGTACCCATCGGAGGCAGATCTCAGCCTTGGTTTGGTCGCTCCTGTAAGACTGCATTATGCAGTAAGCAGGAGTGTTATCAATCCTGGGCTGCGGCTTCGTCGGAATGTAAACACCAGCAAACTTAAAAAGAAGTATAACTTCACCTCCAGGTCCTTCAAAAGAGTTATTGCCAAGGCAAAGTCAGAGCACATAGGCAGAATCGGCGAGAAACTAGTTCGCCTTCCTTCGGGAACCCGTGCATTCTGGTCTCTCACCAAGGCTGTCCAAGAGAATTTCTGTAAGCCATCACTATCATCTCTCTACAGGGAGGATGACTCGGTGGCCCACGCCGCAAAAGAGAAAGCCGACATTTTAGGCTCCCTTTTTGCGTCCAACTCGACTCTTGCTGACGGCGAAACACACCGCCGACCGTCTCGCGGTATGAGTGCTCCATGCCGGGTGTACGATTCACACAGCGCTCGGTTCGCAAAGCACTCCTCTCCCTGGACATCCACAAATCGAGTGGGCCTGATGAAATCCCCCCAATTGTGCTGAGGACGTGTGCTCCGGAGTTGGCACCGGTTCTAACGTGTTTTCCGGTACTCCTACTCCCTAGGCGTAGTCCCGAAATCATGGAAGACAGCTTTTGTCCACCCGATCCCTAAAAAAGGCGTCCGCTCAGACCCATCCAACTACAGGCCTATCGCCATCACCTCCGTATTCTTCAAAATAATGGAATCCATTATTAACTGCCAGCTTATGCGGTACCTTGAGGATCACCATATGATTAGTGACTGCCAATGCGGTTTTCATCGGGGTCGATTAGCTGGTGATCTTCTTGTCTACCTGATTCATAGATAGGCGGAGGCAGTAGAGGTCAAGTGGAAGGCGTTGGCCGTTAATTTGGACATTGCGAAGGCCTGCGTAGCAGCACAAAGCATGGCACAGAGAGCTTCGAAAGAAGCTCTTTGTGCCAAACCCGATCGAGTTTGGCTCAAAGCGCTTCTTTCGAAGCTCCCTTCCTACGGGCTGCCCGAGAAATTGTGCAATGGGATCACCAGCTTCCTTGCAGATCGGAGCATCAAGGTCGTTGTAGACGGTGCATGTTCCGACTACAAGCCTATTAACGCTGGTGTACCACAAGGCTGGTGTATCACCAACGCTGTTTCTTCTGCATATCAATGATATGTTGCTAACTGGTAACATTCATTGCTATGCGGATGACAGCACTAGTGATGCCTTATATACCGGCCGTGCCAATATTTCTCGGGAAAACGTCGCCGAGTACCGGAACAAACTTGTGTCTGAAGTCGAGTCGTTGCTTAACAAAGTTTCGGATTGGGGGCGACTAAATCTAGTCCAGTTCAATCCCCAGAAGACACAAGTTTGCGGGTTTACCACTAAAAGGAACCCCTTTGTCGTATCTCCTCAGTTTTAAGGCACTCCCCTTCTTACCTCAGCCATTATCGGAATCCTCGGAGTCAACATATCGAGTGACGTGCAGTTTCGTGATGAACTGGAAGAGAAGGCCAAATTCGCCTCTAAAAAATTTGGCGTGCTCAGCAGAGCGGGACAGTATTTCATGCCGGCACACCGCCTGCAACTTTACAAGGCGCAGGTTCGGCCTCATGTGTAATACTGTTGCCATCTCTGGGCAGGGGCTCCCCAGTGCTAGCTCCTTCTACTTGACCGCATCCAGCGCAGAGCGGCTCGAATTGTCGACGACCGAATCCTTTCCGATTGGCTCGATTCATTGGCACTACGAAGAGATGTTGCATCCCTTTGCATTTGTGGTTTAAGATATTGATTTCTCAAAATAATTATAATTCACTTACATGAGAATTTCACAATGTTACATAGCTTAATTCGAAATAACGGCACGACAGACAAACAAAGTGATAACAAAATAAAATGACACAGGTTTATACACAGCTTAGCAAAGTAAAATAATAAAAGTAGAATGCAACGATTAAAATTAGCATTCATTTACACTATTTGGTTCGACCGCAGAGTGCAAAAATATTCATATACCGAAGTTATGCTTCGCTTAATCGAATTGACGTTGAACTATAGAGACTGGAAGTGATATGCATCCTTAATTGAGCGCAATTACTACTTGGTCAATGCTATATAAGCTTTCTTAGATATGTTTTTCAAACATTTTATCAGTATATACATATATACACACACATACACACATATATACATATATAAATATATATATATATATATATACATACACACATACACACACACACACACATATTCACATTAAAGTTTTATTAATCATAATTGTATGAAGTCGAATCAAGTATTATGCCAATTTAATAACATTTTAGCATTTTAGTTTACGTATTCATTTTTTAATCATCCAATGATTAACCACAATTTAATGAAATACCAAACCACCTAGATTATGTGTTAAGAAAATAAGGTTTTAGTAATTTTTTAAAGGTTGTCATAGATTTGGCGTCCCTTATCTCTTTTGGTAGTTTGTTGTAGATTAAGGCACCTTCATTCAAAATACATTTTTTACCGTAGTTAGTACGTGCTGTACGTAGTTTTAATTCTCTGTAAAGTCTTGGTCTTAGTTTTGTTATAGGTTTATTTTTTGTAAATGTTATTTCTGTATGAATGCTTTTATTTAGTATTTACGTACTAAAATGCAAGTATAATATTTATATGTTTGCGATATATTCATGATTTTAATATTCTTATAAACTTGGGCCGTTGGAGTAAGAAAGTCGTAATTAAATAGTACCTTAACCAGTTTATTTTGTGCTACCTGTATCGTTTCTATATTTGTTTTTGCTGCTGTGCCCCAGACCTCTATAAGGTATTCAATATGTGGTTTGACCAACGAATTATAAATAGTGTAACGCACGTCACGTGGGAAACATTTCACTATATTTCGCAGTGCACCAGTAAGAGAAGCCAATTTAGATTTAATATTATTTATATGAGACTTAAAAGTCATATGGTTATCCAACAACAGACCAAGGTATTTTTCATGATCTACTTTAGATATTAGTTCACTGTTTATTGTCAAAGGCTGATAGTTACCAATTTTTTTATTTTTTGATGTAAAAATTACGTAGTGAGTTTTGGTAATATTTATAGTAAGAAGGTTAGACTGAAACAACGTATTCAATGTATTAAGATCTGATTGCGCATCGGCAATCAATTCATCAATCGAGTATCCGTAGTAAAACAAACATGTGTCGTCTGCATATAACGTTATGTTACCTTTTAATCCTATACCCTTAATATTATTGATATAAATCAGAAAAAGCAATGGCCCTAATATAGAACCTTGGGGTACTCCAAAATTTATTAATTTTGGTTTGCTTTGATTAGAACCAATTTTTACAACTTGATATCTATTGGATAAGTATGATGCAAAAATATCCAAAGCAGAACCGGAGATACCAATATATATCAATTTACTCAGTAACAGTTCATGACACACCGTATCAAACGCTTTCTTAAGGTCTATAAAAATACCTAGTGCTAATTGTTTTTTGTCTATGCTAACTTTGATTTTTGTGACTAAATCTAATGTTGCCGAAAGAGTATTCGATTTCGGTCTAAAACCGTATTGTTTATCGTATAGTATTTTTTTAGAATTTAAGTAGTATGCAAGACGATTGTATAACGCACGTTCGAAAACTTTAGATAGTACTGGTAATACTGAGATTGGTCTGAAATTTCCGGGATCTGATTTAGTACCTGTTTTATATATCGGAGTTACTTTTGCTACTTTTAAACTGTCTGGAAATACGCCTTGTTCAAAGCACTTATTAATGCAAATTACAATCTCTTCAACAATTATGTTCTTGATGCATTTTAAAGATTTTGTAGTTACCCCGTCTAATCCAGCACTGGTGTTAGGATTTAAGTCGTCTATAATTTTACTGATCTCGTCTGCAGTTGCAGGTGTCCAATAGGATACAGCATCACTTCCAGTTTCGTTAGTTGTTATGTCTAATACTGTTTGATTAACTTTAGATATTTGATTTGCCAGGATCGAACCAATATTCGAGAAAAAATCACTAAAACATTCACAGATACCTCTGCTATCACTAATAATAGACCCCTCATGCGTGACTAGTTTATTCGGAGCAGTAGTTTCTTTGATCTTATTATTAGATAGATTATTAATTAGTTTCCACATTTTTGCTGGTTTGTGTTTACAATCTTTAAACACCTTACAATAGTATTCGCTTTTAGTTTTTTGTATTAGATTGCTTACTTCATTTCTTTTCTTCACAAAATTATCTCTTGTACTTTCATTACTTGAATTAGTTTTATATTTATGCCATAATTTGTTTCTTGCGTTTATTTCGTTTAAGGTATCTTTATTAATCCAATCTCTTCGTGGTAGATTGAGAACTTTGATCTTAGTGTTTTTGCTTTTATTTATGCTAAATAGAATTTTTTCTTCTAGTTTTACATAATCATGATTATTACTGTTTCCAGTTATTGTGTTATACAATTTAGTGTAGTTTATTGCTTTATATTCATATTTTGATAAAACATCTTGCTTATACTTCTTGATCTCAAAATAGATCTGTCTATGGTCAGACATAGATGATTCTATTATGGCCAGGTAAAATTGATGTTCTTTGAGACTTGTGCTGACGTGATCAATGACAGTATTCGAAGAAGGAGTTACACGGGTAGAGTATTTTGAATCAATTTTATTTAACAATTTGTAGCCACACTGTTCCAGCATTTCCATATACATAGAAGTTGTACGTTCATGGTATGATAAATCTATATTGTAGTCACCAAATACCACTGTCCTTCTGCGCGATTATAATTTTATTGAGTATGTTTCTATGAATTTATTAATATTGCTGTTGTCGGGCTTTCTGTAGATTATTCTTCTTATATTTCTTTGCATTTTATTTCGCATTTACCACGGGGGTGCTCTGAGAAATTGTTCGGATTAATCCCAGCCGCCAAATTTTACGAACGCACATCACGGCAGTACTCCCGATACCATCCACACCATCTGGATGATTGGTGGTCCACCACTGTGCGATTTAGAAGATGTTTTCTTCCTCGTACAACTTCCTTGTGGATCGATTACCATCAGCGATTATTCCGGACCGATACGTCTTAGGGACCTTCAAGAAAAGAGCCTACTCCTTTTCAAAAGGCCGGCAACCCATCTGCAATTCCCCTGGTATTGCAGTTGTTCATGAGCGGCGGTAGTCACTTACCATCAGGTGAGCCGCCTGCTCGTTTGCCCCCCTCTCCTATAAAAAAAATAACCCCCAGGTATTTCACCCCTCGCACCCCCATGGGTGCGAGGGGTGAAATACCCATATTTATTTATATATCCCATGATTGTGCTATTGTAGAGGGCGGTTGTACCTTTCTTGTGCCTTTTAATTTAATCGATTAGTTGACTATATAAAAATTTCCTGTTGAACATGATAGCTTTACTCTTATTGGGGTTCATTTCGATTCTTCATTTCCCCAGGTCCCTTCGATGCGAAAACCAATTTACAAGGAAGTCTTGAATAATTTTGACAAGTCTTTTAGGCACACCTATATTAAGAAGTTTAAAAACTATTCCAATGTGCCATTGTCGAAGGCTTTAGCCACATCGAAGAACAGAGCACCTGTATAAGTAGTGCACCTGTTCGACTTTGTGGCCTAATCTAACATGTGCTCCATAAGGCGGTTGTAAAATATTTTTCTTTTTCCTTTAATTTTGCACATCCTTTAGGTGATAATCCTATCAGAATAGGTATAAATTTTCGACGTTGTTACAACACTTCCTCTCTGCTCTTTACCCTTTAATCTGTGCTTGGGCCACATTCTGAGTTGAACGACGAGTAATACTTAAATGATAAACATAAATATAACGACTTTCTTAAACCACTTTACAAATTTTGTAATTTGCTAATTTTACTTCGCTTCTCAAGTTATCTTTTCGAGTATGCCAAAAGTCCTTCAGTTAATTAATATATATAACACAGCTATCGTCTTAGATAAGTAACTGAAATATAATTACATAACTTGTTTGTCGTGAAGGAAATTTGTTATAATTTCATTTATAAACCATAGAGGAAAATATTTATAATTAGCAACCCGGCCTGACTGAACCTGGGTAGAATCCATTAATGTTGTGATTTAAGATTATTGTAGCCCTTTATTTTATAAATTTTTCGTTTTTCCAGCCATTTTTTTTTTCAGATAAAATAGCTTATATCACTCTAGGAATTGCTCTCTATTTATTCTTGAAGTTTCAATACAATCAGTTCACCTATTCAGAAGATTAGCCCCGACATGCATACAGACAGAAATATGCCATCAAAAACATAACTTGTAAAAAAGGTCAACTCAGTTCTTCTACCGTAAAAAGTTGTGAGATCCATGTAATACCAAGTCGGTTAATTTATTCGGTCCATAGATTGATACATAGATTGACTTGGCAATCGCACGAAAACACAATATATCTCACAAGTAACACATATTATATTAAATTAGATTGTTTAGTGCGATTGCCAAGTCAATCTATATATCAATCTATGGACTGAATAAATTAACCGTCTTGGTATTACATGGATCTCACAACTTTTTACGGTAGAAGAGCTGAGTTGCGAGACTTGGCTTTTTTACAAGTTATGTTATTGATGGCATCTCATATCTTTTTGTAGATAGTTATATCTAAGTAGCTATTTACACCTATTATTCCATTATATGTACATAAATAGGTACACTGATTCATTCACTGCAAATGTAACTTTGTATTACTATATGTTTATATGGCATTACAAAGTTATTTATGCAGTTAATGTATCTCGAAAACTGGACCAAAATTGTATAATATTTTAATTTTTCCTTGATTTATATACTAAACAATAATTAAATTCCAAATTTGAAGTTTCTATGTCAGTCAGTGAGTGACAAAATTAAGAAACTTTTACTAGTTATAATTCTTAAACTACTGGTTCCAATTTAATAAAATTTGAAATATACTGAGTTCATACAATACCTACTTGGTTAGTAAAAATTCAGGCTTCTAGTTTTATCCGTAACGAAAGTATAGCGTTTCGGAAATGGCCTGAACTGCTTCGAGAAAAGGATGGTACGGCCGTGCCGCTTTTTGGCTCGACTTGACTACCGTGCCCCCAGATTAAAAAAAAAGGTTCTTCATGTCTTAATGGCATTCAAATAACCCACTCAGCTCAATAAAAGGCAGTAATTTCATAAATATGTATATCATAAATTGCGGACTACCACTTCCATCTTATTATTACGTATAGATAAAAAATATTAAGATCTCGTTCTCAAAATGCATTGTAATTTATTTGAGGTTGATAATTATGCGTAAAATACATTTTACTAGAATAAGGTCATATTAAAAAAATAAAAGGTTTTATAATGCGTCTTATAGATTATTATTAATTAATAATTATTATAGAATATACTAGTATGTCAAAGTATCTATCTCGTGCTTCGCAACGTTCAACCGAATCATAACATGTTACGAGTATTGTTACGGCCGGCAGCTGCCTATCCCAGGAGTAGAATCCTTCGCGGCCCATAGACGAAGAAGCTACAGGCAGATGCTGGTCGGGCTTCCTCACGCCACGGGTTAAAAGTCTAATTACACTAAATAATCCGGGGGGAGCGTTACAATTATTGAACAGAGCTTACTTACCTCTATTCAAGGCGACTGGTCCCTCAGGATTCGGTCAGGTCTCGTGTGGGTGTATTGTGCTAGGAAGTAAAGGTCAGTGATGTGTATTTGGGTGTGGCTGGTAGTGTTATTGACCTTATTTGACCGTTCCCCCTGCAGCAGTTCGGCCCCCAGCTCCTCTCCAAGCCAAGGTCGCCTTCCGCAGTCACTTTCTTCCTTTGTTACGATTGACTCGCGAAAATGAACACAGAACGTACGGGTCAAAGGTCACCGTTATTTCTAGAATATTAACTACCGCACTAGTAACTAATACAGTCGAATCCACTTATACAGATTCTGCGTTAAACCTAAAGTCCCGGGTAAACTCTCAACACGCGCTATCATTCCCAGTGGTATATTTACTATACGCGCCTATCATAAAATTAAGAGCTCCCGACCAAAAAACGGACTGCCTTCTCCTTCGACGCGAAGAAGACATCTAATCTTTCGCTCTCGACTCCCACCGTTCAGTAAGCTCGGACGTTCAACCCGCACGAACGTCATCCCGTATCAGCCGAGCCGAGAGCCATCTAACGTCGATGCCTGACACCAACGCTTTTGCGTAAACAAACCCCCGTCCCGGACATAAGGATTTAGGTCCGCGAGCAAACCGGTCAGCGGGACAGGGTCGCGACGGCAAGTTGCAAGATCGAATCTACAACCAAACTAGGCCACCCTACGCACCCAATCAGATCTTGCAACCCTGACCAACGCCTCAAAATTACAGCCCCAACGTGGGCTAGCCGGAGAGTTGAACTGGATGCCCTTCCTGGTCATCGCAGCACATAAATAAGTCCTATTTCTAGACAGAAGTCAGACGACCTCCTTCAAACACCTATCTGCGCTCCTATGATTAGTTCCGCAACTCGACCGGATCAGGTCTGCAAACAGCGACGCGACACGAAGCGGCCCAGAGGGACCTTCAAGCTTCAGTGCAGAGAGCACCCCCAAATTCCCCATGAACGTCGTCTGTGGAGAGCTGAACGAAACGCACAGATGGTCCCTAGCAGGTGATCCTATGCTCATATTTCAACTAATTTTTCAAAAGCATCAATGTTCAATTACAGAATTAATTAAAACAAGTAATCACCGATGCACATAGGTCAACTTGGCAAAGTAAACAAAACAATAAACGTAAGGGACAGCCCTATTTCTTATTTCAAATAAATATCTTAGACAGTGCCAACAAAATCTAAACCAAAAGAGAATTGACTCCTATTTCCTTCGGCAACCACAGGGTTATCTAATTTCAACCTTCCTTATCACAAAGAAAAATGATTAAACACTATCACAAGCATTAAAAAAGGGCACTTAATTTAATCTCAATTTTCCGTGCAACAATAAACGCAGTGATCAAATGTATTTACAAAACATATGCAGCAGCATTTAAAGGAGTATTTTAAATTCAATTCTCTTAATCATAACCGCTACAATATGAATTTCGCGGAAAATCCAAAAGCATTTTAATTTAAATTTAAAGAATTTTTAACTAAGTGCTCGACCAAACCAAATCCAATACCCCTTGAGAGCGTGATTCAACTCTCCAGGGGGCCCTAATCTTCCCACCACCAAGTGGAGGCCACACCGCGTGAACCCGATACTAACAGAGCGCAACCGCTAACGGTCGCCACTCGGGTTGTACGCCCTCACTGAGGCCGTCGGCAACAGAACAGCTTGACAAGTGGACTGTTGACGGCTTAAGGCTCAGTAGGGCAGCCATGGTGGGAGCTAAGGCGGCAGCTAGCTAGGGCCTCCTCCATCAAATGGGGTACAGTTGTACACCAGTCGCGGTCACTCAGCTAACGGGAGTGATAAGGGTCCAGCGGACCGATGAGTGGCCGTGAAGTTCCTCTCCGCACGCTGAGGGGGTGTGATGACACCCCCGCCCCTGGGGGAATTACCCCCGACTGGCCGGGGGAGGGACCCCGTTCAAACCTAAGGGCCCGGTGGCTAGCCGGCGGGCGCCGAACGTCGCCCGTCAAAGGGCATGGCGGAGCGCCCCCGCCCGTGGGGGTAGAGGGCCTGGCAGCGCCCCGAGAGGAGACGCCGTTCGCACCCAGGCACAGTACGACATGGTGATTGCCCTGGCAATGCAGACAGGGCCGCTGGTGCGGACAGTCTCGCTGGAGGTGCCCTTCCAAACAGGAGTAGCACCAGCGGCGCTCCTTGGCGATAGTTCGCCTCGCCGGAACCGGCTTACTTAATAATTTTGGGCAAGACGTTACCCGGTGATCAGATGCTCGACAATAGGAGCAGGGGGGGGTTGACGACGACTTGCCCGGCGGATTTCGCCTCTCACTGGGCACGGCTCGTAAGTCGTCGACGGTGCCCGCCGCGTGCTCGATCTGTCGGCACTGCTCCTCCAAAAACCGCAGCAGGTCATAGAAGGGCGGAATATAGGAGGCCTCGTCCCCGCCGTACCTCTCCGCAAAATGCATTTGAAGGTCGAGAGGTAGACGGGACAGCACGATGCGGAGCAACAAGAAGGCCCATTCGCCCACTGGTAAATCCAGCCGCCTCAACATATTACAGGCCACCAAGACTGAATCCAACAGGTCCGGACGTAGTCTGGCCCGGTCACTCAGCAGCGGGAGGCTCAGAAGCTGCTTAACATGTTCGTCCGCAATTCGCCGGACGTTGGCGTATCTTCTGGCTAGGAGGTCCCGAGCAGTCTGGTAGGCGTCGTCCGACAAGCTCAAATGGCTGACAACGCCCACGGCCTCCCCCTCCAGTGAGGCCAAGAGGTACGCCATCTTCTGGCTCGGAGTCAAGTCACTCCGGGCGTCCACTAGGCCGTCGAAAAGACCAACGAAGGTCAGCCACTCGGAAAGGACCCCGGAGAACTTTGGCAAGTCCAGAGTTGGGAGTCGTCCCAACAGCTCCGGCTGAGGCTGCTTCCGAACGGACTCGGGCAGGCCACTCGTCCGAGCTTCACGCGCCTCTTCGGCATATCTGCCTTCAGCCTCGATCAACTCGTCCGTGAGCCACAAGAACTGCTCGTAGTCTGCGAAGCAGGAGTCCAGGACTCCCTTTTCCACATCCGAATCCTCGATCTCAGCGTAAGCCTCCTCCACTGCAGCCCTTCGAGCATCGACCTGCTCGAACCGCTTCATCAAATTATGGACCCTATCCGGTCGACCTATCAAAGCATGGGCGCTGGTGGCCCAGCGTAACTCAGTCCGCAGGCAACGGATTAGCATCTTGGGCGAGGACATCACTACTAAATACAAATTACGACGCCGCTCGAGCACAATTACAAAAATAACAAATAAAAAATACAAAAAAATTAACAGCTAACCAATGCAGTTCCTATCAAATCGAGTTGAATAGAAATTACACAAATAAGAACCGCTATTTATTAAATCAAACACAAGTTAGTACAAAAGAAAAGGCAAATCAAATTAACAATAACAAATACTAGTGCGATCAAATCAAGTTAAATTCAAATTACGTAAATACAAATTACCACTCTTTAGTTCAAATACAAATTACAATACGAAAGATACATAACGAAGATACACATCAACAAAAAATGCCTTGCTCGGAAATCGACCCTTCGATAAGTAACACACTACAACCATCCGACAACGATAATTAACCGATTACGTAAAAATAACCATCTACCTACATGACGCAATCTCCCGCTTGCGCGCTAAACCGGGTGTGGCTTTTCAAATTTACCCGCAAACAACAAAGCAAGCTAACAAAGAAAGGAATTTTATTATTACGTATATAATAAAAAAAAATATTTTTACGTATTACGGACGGGCGTGATTGTAGACACAAAATTAAACCAATCAACCCAACGCTCCCTGCCACCAAAATTATTTAATTTTTATCAAATACTATGGTCGGTGGATCGACCGGGAATCGATCCCAGCACCGCGTTCTGCTACCAAATGTTACGGCCGGCAGCTGCCTATCCCAGGAGTAGAATCCTTCGCGGCCCATAGACGAAGAAGCTACAGGCAGATGCTGGTCGGGCTTCCTCACGCCACGGGTTAAAAGTCTAATTACACTAAATAATCCGGGGGGAGCGTTACAATTATTGAACAGAGCTTACTTACCTCTATTCAAGGCGACTGGTCCCTCAGGATTCGGTCAGGTCTCGTGTGGGTGTATTGTGCTAGGAAGTAAAGGTCAGTGATGTGTATTTGGGTGTGGCTGGTAGTGTTATTGACCTTATTTGACCGTTCCCCCTGCAGCAGTTCGGCCCCCAGCTCCTCTCCAAGCCAAGGTCGCCTTCCGCAGTCACTTTCTTCCTTTGTTACGATTGACTCGCGAAAATGAACACAGAACGTACGGGTCAAAGGTCACCGTTATTTCTAGAATATTAACTACCGCACTAGTAACTAATACAGTCGAATCCACTTATACAGATTCTGCGTTAAACCTAAAGTCCCGGGTAAACTCTCAACACGCGCTATCATTCCCAGTGGTATATTTACTATACGCGCCTATCATAAAATTAAGAGCTCCCGACCAAAAAACGGACTGCCTTCTCCTTCGACGCGAAGAAGACATCTAATCTTTCGCTCTCGACTCCCACCGTTCAGTAAGCTCGGACGTTCAACCCGCACGAACGTCATCCCGTATCAGCCGAGCCGAGAGCCATCTAACGTCGATGCCTGACACCAACGCTTTTGCGTAAACAAGTATGTTTACGAATACTTTGTGGAGCAGAATATATGTTGCACGTAACACTTTAGTAAACTTTTAAACAAAATGACACTCGTGACGTTTCATAAAGTTTGGTGCTTTACTGTGTAGCGGTGCTGTCGTCGCACCACAAGCGAAACACATCGAAGCCTAAATCGCGCTAACAAAGTTCCGAAGTTTAAGCAGTATATATAGAATAGCTCCAAAGTACAACTCGGCAGTGTTGGCCGCTCCCCGGGCAGAACACCTTGCCCGGCGGGAGAACTCCCCTTTTCCTTCCACCTGCCACAACTGTCTTGGCTGTATCACGTTCTTATCATCGATCAGTAATAAAAAACTAGATACACAATCAGTGACAAAAATGTCGTTAACGAATGAGTGAACTTGAACATTTGGGTGCGCTTTTAATTTGAACGAAGCTTTGTGAATACAACTTTCGGCAATGCATTTAAGGTTAAATTAACAATAATAATATATATTTATTTTAACTAGAACTACGTCAAAACAATTGGCTACAGTTTTCAGAGAACTTTTGCATGGGATTGTGTATCTAGTTTTTTAAGTTTTTTTTTTAAAGTATGATTACCACGTCATGCATGATGCTAATAACACCATACCAATTTCTGCTTTATAGTACACTGCTGGATACAGACCTAGAAAGCACCAACTGCCATAGACAACTCGTAAGAATAGTTTTTAGTCATCACGTTGGACAGACGAATTAATGAACATAACACCGAATTATCATATTGATGATGCTTTCGAATGAATTAAAATTTGGTTAAATTTAATTATAGATTTAAGGAAAACTATCATATTAACATCCCAACATTTTTTTTTAAATAACTCCCTGGTAAATTGTTACGCTCAATCGCATATTATGTAACATGTAACATCAAACATGTATAGCGTTTAACAGACTTTATTGATAAATGCTCTGTTAATTTGGAATGTTTGACTAAAGCTACTGTGATTTGAACTCTGATTAGTTTTATAATGAATTCTGTAAATTAATATGTACTTGGAGAAGATTAAAGGTACAAGGAAAATATATTAACATATTGTATAAAAAAAATTGATAATTACAAAACACATAACATAATAAATGCACAAACACAACTCGTATTACAAATTAGGCAAATAGCATTGTTTCGTTAACATGTTTAGATAGGAATTTTCTTTGAATTTCGCATGCTTCCACTCGCGAGTTATTTCTTCCTCAACGTATGGTCCCCGTGTAGCGGCGGGTAAGAATACCCACTATACCATATCTTCCCGTGGATGTCGGAAGAGACGGACACCGAGGCAGAAAATGGGCAGCAGCATCTTTCTGATAACAGCAAAACAACAATAAAAAAACTGCGGTTGCCAACCCGTTCGCCAAGGGTGGCAACTATGGCAATATACCTCTCATGAATAAAGTAACGAAAAGACGGCCCCCTAGTCCCCGGCGGCCCCACTATTCCTGGCTACGGTGGCGACCATGGCAACGACAGGGCAGGGTGGGGTGTGTTAAGAATCTCCGGTGGAGGTTTGGTTGTCACTTACGACGCCTTGACCTGGCAACATATAACGCACGCACCCTGAGGATTGACGAGAAGATCCTGGAGCTGGAAGAAGAGGTAGACAAGTTACGCTGGAATATTATAGAATTATCCGAGAGATAGGGAGGACATGGTAATTCTCGAATCTGGAAAGTTGTTCTATCACTGGTAGGACGACCATCTGTTCCAAGAAGGTGTCAAGTTTATCTTCCACAAGTCGCTCGTAACCAACGTTGTAAATATTGAGAGTTTGTCGAGGAGGGTGGCGTACCTTATACTCAGAATCACCAAACGGTATTCGCTGAAGGTCATACAGGTATATGCACCAACCTCTGCACATCCCAATGAGGAGGTGGAAGAAATGTATGAGGATATATCTAAAGCCATGCATTTCTCCAAAACCCACTATCGGTCTTAATGAAAGACGCGAAAATAGGCACAAGAGAGAAAGATAAGTTGAAGATAGGGAAATTTGGAATAGGGTTACGGAACCCAAGAGGCCAGCAGCTGGCCGACTTCATGGAGAAAGAAGGACTCTCTGTGATGAACTCTTTTGTCTAGAAGCGGCCCCACAGTAAGTGGACCTGATCGAGCCCCGACGGTTCGACAAAAAGTGAGATTGAATTCAGACCTTCGACTTCGAACAGACGATAACTGTTCAGTGATGTCGTAGTGATTGCGAGGGTGAAAACCGGCAGCAATCACCGAATGGTGAGAGGTACGCTGAACCTAAACGTTAAGTTGAAGAGATGTCGTCTAATGTAGTCAACGCTCCGTACCCCTCGTGCTCTAATCCAAGGTCCAGAAACCTTTCAGCTCGAGTTACAAAACTGTTTTCAGTACTTAGAATATTGCAATGCAGTGGACGATATGAATGACAAGCTCGTGGAAACTGTGCATACGGTCGTAAGTATATTCTGCAAGACCCGCCGCAGAAGAAAAACTCTCCGATCATAATATTAATCTCATGACTGTTAGACAGAAAATGAAACTGCAGTCTTCAGCAGATTTTACAGCGTACAGGCAACTAAACTGACAGATCTCCAAATGCATGCGGCGGGAATTACGCAATTTCAATAGAGCTCGTATTTAAGAAGCGATCGAACGGAACCAGGGCTCCAAAGTCTTTGCTAGGGATCTGTCTGTCAGAAAGACCCAACTGTTGAAGTTGAAGACCGAGTGTGGCAGTATTGTTTCCGGACACCTGAGATTTTTAATTGAGATGGAGAGGTTCTATAGGCAGCTGTACACATCACCGCTGGAGCCACACGCAAGTGTGAGTAATCCAAGAGCAAAATCTTATCCGACACTATTCCGATAATATTCTGGAAGTATGTTTGAGTGAGATTAGAATGGCTCTCTAGGAGGAGCTAAAAGAGAAGAGATCTAAGGAGTTAGAAGAATCCATTTTCACTGTTTACACTACACTAAACTACTACAAAACTTTTCACCAAAAAAAGTACAATACAATTTACATTCGCGATATAAGATTTTATAAATTAATAAATTCATTTCTTCGCATAAGCGTTTTAAAAATTTGTAAAGTATCAGAGCTCGAAATAAAATAAGAAGAATTGCAAATTACAATAACCGATCATTAATCCCTGAAATATTTTTAATTTTAAAATGAATTCAAAAATATATAAAATTATTTGTAGAGAAAGACTGGTTACACACGCACGCACACACATAACCAAAAAGACTCAAAATATCAAATTTCTTGATTGTTTACCCGTGAGTATTTACATATAATGCCTCGTTAAAAAAACGCAGCCTCAATCCTCTAGTCTATTTCCAATTTTGTATTAAAAGTCTAACCTAGTATACTGGTGATTTGCAAAAAGTTAGTAAATCCATCTGCGTTTTATACATAAACTACGTGTATAATATTTTTATATGAAATTGATGTAACGGACGAACTTCAGTCTACCTGATAATAAGTGGCTACCTCAGTGCATGGGCACTTGCAGTCAACTTTAAACAACGAAGGCTATAGATGCGTCGTCACCTCCGACTTAGAGGCTCCGAGGTGGCGGCTCTCTATTTCCTTCAGACCGAACGCGTACACAGCAGCATAAGCACTACCAGATAGACTTCTGGATCTGTCCAAGTTTCCTTTTTTGAAAGCAATGTCGTCGCCTATAGCAACTATAACGATTTCATATATTTTCACGGGTACGACAGGCGTTCTTTTTTACTGATTTTATTGCATTTATTTTTAAACTCACGCTGTTTCCAAATCTTATTTCAGTCTCCTTATGATCACGTGTCCTGGTAAGCACTAAAAAGTAAAAAAGTAAAGAATCCACAAGTTTTGTATTTTTTTAAAATAAAGGCGTTTAGTTACTCTAATGTTTTTTATAGGGAAATGACAAACTTATTTTGATATAGTTACTTGTTTTCCGAGCTGAATATGATTGTGAAACTTTCTTTAACTTGTCATTAACTTGCAGTTATTGACTTTCTAGATTACTTATTTCCAAATATCTGCCAAGCATAACGATTTTGACACATTTTCAGTGCAGCGGGATAGGGTAATATGACCAGCAGTAGATTTTGTGTTTTACAGTGACCAGTAATTATGAAGCAGGAAACACACATTATTTGCGTTAATCGGCTTTTGCAACGCTAACTTGGTAAATTAACGCGACAGATATTAGTTTAACCTGTCTGATACGAGATTATATTTTGCTTGTCAGCCAGTGTTATGACTTATTTCTATACCTGAAGGAAATATGTGACATGAAATTGTGTTTAAATACAAGTGTTTATGGATTTCTATATTATGCGTCCGTTTCCAAATGTATCTCTTCTCATAAGATGTAATTCCTTGTTTTAAAATTAGAATTAAGAATCGCAATAAATTCGATTCATCAAAAATCTTAATCATTTTGATCCGTATTAATCCGAATTTTCTTAAGTTGTGATCTAAATCTTTCTTTAGCGAAGGTCAAGACAAAGTTTTCGTATACAACAGTTGGTGTGTAATAATTCAAATAATGAAATAATACGAAAAATGTAGTTGGCCAAACTTCCTTTACTTATCACATTTTATAACAACATTAATTCTTGTAGTTTAGATAAAAAGTTAATTTTGATATAGCAGTCGATCTTAACACGTTAAACGCCAAACTAATAACCATGTTTAGCCCAGTGGGCCATGTCGGAAACCTTGTGACCGCCAGTAAAGACACAAAAAACATCGAAAAAACTTATGAGCTTTTCAACTAGTTGATTCCAAATATATTGTATACTAGCTGTTCCCTGCGACTTATTGTAGCTGCGTGTAATTTAGGGTTTTAAATTTGTTGCGCAGAACCCTAAATATTATTCTAAAATATAAGTAGCCTAAGTTACTCCTTATAACATGAGCTATCTACCAGTGAAAATCCAGTCAAAATCGGTCTAGCCGTTTTGAAGATTAGCCGGAACAAGCAGATAGACAGATAGACAGACAGACAAAAATGTTAAAAATTGTGTTTTTGTTGTAAGTGTACTACGGTAAGGTACTACGATTATATACTTTCACATGGAATGGCAAAGAAACATAGTAAAAAGCTGTTATGTTGACATTACAAACTGTTAAATCTTGAACGCGTCCAAGAGTGACGTCACTCATAGGAACGAACTGGCCGGTCCCGGCCATTACGCTTCGAGTTCCGCACACAGCAAAAAGCTTTAAATTTAATTATTTGTAATTACTTATTATATAGCATATTAAATGTACTGCATTTCATTGCGGAGTTTTCATTGAAATATCCTCAAGAAATTGAAGAACAGCGTGATCAAATTGGTGACCCCGACGTGATTTATGCGAGGAAAACATCCAGCATATCGAAGATTTCGTTTAAAAAATATACCGAACTAAGACGAACCCAACCTTAAGGAATCCGCCAGCCACTAGCTGCAGCCATTGTTCCGAGGGAAGTTCTTTTTTATTTTCCTTTTTATTTATCCATCCTACCTGTTTCAATTTGCGCAGTCTTTAACGTGGACAACGCCTTTGGCTATATACATCTACCGCCATCTACAAAATATAAAAACGCTCAAATTATTACTTGTAAGTAATTAAATTACGTTCATTATACGTCAATTTAACGAAAAATTATTATATGCAACGTCAATTTAAGTATAAATAAGCATTCTTAACAAAACATTATATAATAGTAGTTTCATATCATTACGCAAACATTGCAATTCAAGTTAACTAGTGTTCATAATTGTAAAACAATTAAAGTAACCTTGATATTTATTTTATTTATATTTTGCAATGAAAGAAAACATATTGCATTCTAAATATAGTGGTACAATCTATACATTTATTTTGCAACGCCCCAATTTAAAAAGATTTAAAGGAATTGTAGATATTAAACATAGTTGCCGACTATTCCAGGCGTATTCCGGTAACGAAGATTTGCTGTTGCAACAAGAACAATATCAATCGTCGTGCAATCATCGCCTGCAAAACCGGTTTATTAACTCGTCGCTTTATTGAACGTAAAGTATTCACTGTTTATTGTTAACATTGCACATTTAGTGTGAACTAAATTACCTGTTTATATTTACTTTTTGCGAAGTTATTTACACCGTCAAAATGAGTGAATTAAAAGAACTTATTAAACAAAGGGGTCATATTAGAGCTCGACTTACTCTATTTGAAAAATATTTAACACCCTTAATGCATTGCAAAGAAACTAATACATTGAAGATACATGAGCTCAATCTTCGATTAAATAAATTTCGTGACCTTTCATGTACCTTTGAGGAAGTTCAGTCAAAAATTGAGATGTTGGATGAAGACACTGGCAAGCAAATAGAAGAACGCGAGACAACAGAGAATTCATTTTTTTATTTGATTGTTCAAGCTGAATCCTTGTTAGAGTTTTTCGAAAATTCAAATAGGGTTGAATCTTCATGCAACCAAACATGTAATAGTTATAGCAATTTAAAGTTACCGCCTTTAAAAATCCCACCTTTTTACGGCGCTCGAAATAAGTGGCTTTCCTTTAGGGATACATATTTATCTTTAATTAACAACAATGAAAATATTGACGATATTAGTAAATTTCATTACCTTAAATCATATTTAGAGGGAAATGTTTCTTCTGTCATTAACTCTGTTACTGTATCTTCTAAAAATTATGCAACCGCTTGGCAACTACTTTGCGAACGGTATGATAATAAGCGTTCATTGATAAATGAGCACATAAAGGGGCTATTTTCAATTGAACCGTTACATAAAGAGCCTGAGGCTGGCATTCGTAATTTAATTAATACGTTATCGAAAAATCTGAGTGCTTTAAATTCTTTAGGTGAACCCACTGACAAATGGGATACAATTATTATTTATATGGCCTCGACAAGGTTAGACAGTGCGACTGCTAGGAAATGGGAGGAATTTCGAAGCAATATAATTTCACCTAGCTTAGAAGAGTTCTATTCATTTCTTCGTCAACGCGCAATGGTTTTGGAAACCATGAATGCTAATAGCTCATGCAAAAATGAAAAACGTTATAGTGCAACAAAAACTAATTCATTTGTTACTTCTTCTACTTAGTCCCCCTTTGACAAGCAGTGTGCAATCTGTAACCAAGGTCATAAATTATATGAGTGTTTAAAATTTAAATCTTTACCTGTTGAAGAGCGTATTTCTAAGGTTTCCCTATCAAAATTATGTAGCAACTGCTTTCGCGGCGGCCATCAGGCATTTCAGTGCAAGTTGAGTGGCTGTAGAATTTGCAAGAAAAAACACAACACTCTATTACATAAACAACATTCCTCACAAATTATACGCATGCAACAACTTATACCACAACAAAGCAAAACTACACCACAACAAAATCTACAAGAACTAACATCTACTAATAATAATAATTTTACAAAAACAAGTGAAGCAAACTTACCTAGCATTACAGTTGACTCAAACGTACCCAGCCCCTCTTCTCTTGTTTCTATGTCTGCTGTCTCCTCAAATCAAGCCTTTCTTTCTACTGCGTTGGTAAAGGTGACAAACAATAACAAGGTTTTTACGCTGAGGGCTTTACTAGATTGTGGCAGCCAGTCATCTTTTATTAGTGAAGGGGCTCAAAAGAAAATGGGCTTTTACAAAATAAAGGAATCTTACAAATGTGTGTCAGGTATAGGTAATACTGTTTTAAATATTACTGAACATTGTTCAATACGGATACATTCACTAATCACTAATTCATTTAATATATCAGTTAAATGCTATATTCTTCCTAAAATTACTGATTGTCTCCCTCATGCTACAATTCGTTATCAAGAATTAGGTATTCCAAACAATGTACAACTTGCAGATCCAAAGTTTTACCAACCTTCCGATATTGATTTACTATTGGGTGCTGACACATTTTGGGCGTTGATTGGAACGGATAGAATAAATTTGGGACCTCAAAGGCCAATATTACTAGAAACACAATTAGGGTGGATAGTGGCTGGCCCCATGGGAGAAGGTTATTTTAACAGTAACAATTCAAATATACAATGTAATTTTTCGCATGAGATTCGCAAACAATTATCAAAGTTCTGGGAACTTGAAGAAGTTCCTAATGTTACGTACAATAAAGACCATTATTGTGAAACATTATTTAATACAACTACTCGCCGTGAAGACGACGGTAGATTTTGTGTACAAATTCCACTAAAGAATTCTGTAGAAATTTTAGGTGATTCATAAAATATCGCAGAAAAAAGGTTTTTTCAACTTGAGAAAAAATTAAACAACAAGGATAAATTCAAACAAGAATATCAACATTTTATTAAAGAATATGAGCGTTTAGGTCACATGACCAATGTTTCTAAGCCTCTATTCGGTTGTTATCTTCCACATCATGCTGTAATTAGAGAAAATAGTGAGACTACGATGCTTCGTGTAGTTTTTGATGCTTCTGCAAAAACGTCTACCGGAATATCACTTAACGACATACAACATATCGGCCCTGTAGTACAGGATGATTTATTTTCAATTTTGTTAAGATATCGGCAACATAAATATGTTGTCACAGCAGATGTGGAAAAAATGTATCGCCAAATCATGGTAGATCCAAATCAGCGAAATTTGCAAATGATTTTATAGCGTGACGAACCATCACAGCAAATTAAAATATATCAATTAAATACAGTGACGTATGGAATGGCATCGGCGCCATTTCTAAGTACACGTTGTCTATTGCAACTTTCAAAGGAATGCAAAGATAATAAAATAGCACAATTAATAAAGACAGACTTTTATGTTGATGACTTTCTTTCTGGCGCTGAAACTGAAAGTGAATTACAAAATATAATTAAATCAGTCACTACAGTTCTCAGTACAGCCTGCTTTCCTTTAAGAAAATGGCGAACTAATGCACATATTCACCTTCAAGGTGAATGAAATACATCGTTGCCAAAAAAATTAGATTTGACTTCGCAACCCAGCGTTTTAGGTCTAAAATGGGATCCAACTAAGGACGTTTTTCGATTTCCAGTTAACATACAGTTAGATCAAAATATTACCAAAAGAACGATTTTGTCCAATTCGGCCAAATTATTCGACCCACTAGGTTTGCTTAGTCTTTGTACCATCATACCTAAAATAATGCTACAAAAATTATGGTTGACAAAACTTGATTGGGATGATTCGGTGGATAATGTATTAAAGGCAAAAAATGGCAAGATTTCATAAATAATTTAAACACCGTATCATTAATTGAAATACCTAGGTGCGTCCTCATTAATAAACCTGTAGTGATAGACTTACATACATTCTCGGATGCTTCACAAGTAGCATATGCTTCTGCAGTCTATCTCAGATCAGTTGATGGTTCAGGTAATCTTCTGGTATGATTACTTTGTGCGAAAACTAAAGTTGCTCCAGTTAAACCAACGACAATACCTCGATTGGAACTGTGTGGTGCTTTGCTTTCGGCGCGATTAAGTGTTAAAGTATTAAAGGCTATTCGTTGCAAAATTGATTCAGTCTATCATTGGACTGACTCTACAATAGTTTTAGGCTGGCTATCCTCTCAACGATGTGATTTGAAACCATTCGTTTCAAACCGCGTTGGTGAAATAAGAGAACTTACTAGTGCAGATGTTTGGAGGCACGTCCCTGGAGATAAAAACCCAGCAGATCTAGCGTCACGCGGTTTAAATCCTATTAATTAATTCTGCCACGCTTTGGTGGCAAGGACCGTTGTTTTTAACCAAACACTCATGTAATTGGCCCAAAAATATAAATATTAAAAATATTGGTAATTTACCTGAAATGAAAGCTTATACTAAATCGCTAGAATCTACAACTACACTACATGCTTCAACTACACTACAATCTACAACTACACTACAATCTACGTGTTCATCAAATACTACTTTAGCTGTTAGCCAGTCAATGATAGTAAATGTGGAAAGATTTTCAAGGTTCACAACATTACAAAGATCTTTAGCTTACGTTCTACGTTTTATTCATAATCTCAAACATAAACATCACAAATTCACTGGCCCCTTAACAACCAAGGAATTAGAGTCATCTTTAGAAATATTAATAAAACAACATCAGAACGAATGCTTCGCAGATGAAATTAAGGTTTTAAAGTCTAAGGGAAACTTACTAAATAAGACCCGCTTATTGGCATTAAGTCCATTTATCGATGCACGTGAAATAGTTCGCGTTGGCGGCCGTACTCAAAACTCCAATGAAGCTTACGAAAGAAAATACCCAATTTTATTAGAAACGAAAAATACCTTTTGTAAATTACTATTTGTTCACTATCATAAAAAACTTTTACATTGTGGACCTCAACTCTTACTGACCGATATAAGAAGCAAATTTTGGCCTTTAAGAGGTAAAGTATTAGCAAGATCCACTGTCAACAACTACCAACTGTGTAAAAGAATAAAAGCAAAGTGTTATAATCCTATAATGGGTAATTTGCCAGCAACTAGAGTTACTCCAAATCTTCCTTTTCACGTAAGCGGTGTAGACTTTGCCGGGCCTTTTTTTATTACTGACCGTAAAGGTCGCGGTTGCAAAATAAGAAAATGTTATTTCAGTTTATTTATTTGTTTCGCTACAAAAGCCTTTTATCTCGAAGTAGCAAGCGATCTCACTACCGATATTTTTATACTATGTTTAAGACGTTTTATATCCCGAAGAGGAAAGCCTGTTAAATTATATTGTGACAATGGTAAAAATTTTGTCGGTGCAAATAATGTAATTACTAATTTTTTCAAATTTAACAATGAAAGCATATCTGGTTTTGCAGCCGATGAAGGCATACAATTTAAAATTTCCCCTCCGTATTCCCCGCATTTTGGCGGGCTTTGGGAGGCAGGTGTCAAGTCTGCTAAGTACCACGCAACTAGAATATAAGGCGACAAACATCTTACGTTTGAGGAGTTGTCTACTTTATTTGCGCAAATTGAGGCAATCCTTAATTCCAGGCCATTAACCCCTCTTTCCTCAGACCCCAATGACCTCAATCCTTTAACACCAGCGCACTTCTTGATCGGCAGGCCGTTACGTCACTACCATCGGAAAATTTACTAGACATTAATTTAAATAGACTCGATAGATACCGATGTCTTGAAAGGCTGCGTCAACACTTCTGGGAACGCTGGCGAAAGGAATATTTAAGCGAATTGCAACAATGGCACAAATGGCAGGTTAAGCAACAAGTATATAAGGAAGGGGATTTGGCAATTATAAAAGAAGCTAATGTACCACCGTTGAAATGGCGTATGGCGCGAATATATAAATTATATCCTGGTTCTGATGGAATTGTACGAGTTGCAGATGTATACACGAAGAATGGCATTGTGCGTCGGGCTGTCCACAACCTGTGTCCCTTGACAAATTCATCTACAACAGGAGCACCTCAAAATCCTAAAGACTTTGAGGGGGGGGGGGGGATGTTAAATCTTGAACGCGTCCAAGAGTGACGTCACTCATAGGAACGAACTGGCCGGTCCCGGCCATTACGCTTCGAGTTCCGCACACAGCAACAAGCTTTAAATTTAATTATTTGTAATTACTAATTAAATAGCATATTAAATGTACTGCATTTCATTGCGGAGTTTTCATTGAAATATCCT
Organism: Parnassius glacialis; assembly: GCA_033319125.1. Taxonomy (NCBI): domain Eukaryota; kingdom Metazoa; phylum Arthropoda; class Insecta; order Lepidoptera; family Papilionidae; genus Parnassius; species Parnassius glacialis. Next base: position 33,186,899 of record JAVANC010000005.1, on the reverse strand, counting down.
CAAGAAATTGAAGAACAGTGTGATCACAAACAGACACTTCAATTTTATTTATTTGTAAAGATACATAAAGTAAGTATTTTGAATCGTTCAATTGACATTATTATTATAGGTAGACATTATTTTTAGCCTTTACAAAGCACTGTAAAGTCACTAAAATTATAATCGTTTTCAAATAAGTACGTATCAAATGATTAGTGGGTTCAGTATAAGTAAAAAGCTACATATTTACAAAAATCTAAGGTTTACCTTCTGTTTCGGCTCACCTATATAATATAAGTGAATATAAAACGCCTTATATTTTAGTTTTGTAATCTCGACGAAGCGCACAGAGTGTTTTGTGGACAAAACATGAACATCGCGTTTGTCTTTCAAATGGAAATTTATACCATCTCGACTCCCCACAGCATAGTAATGTCCCTCTTGAGATTGGTGCTGCAAACTTTTTAACATATCCTACACAAAAATTCATCACATTATTTTTGAGACATCATACTTATGCCACGTATTTTTGTTGTACTGAATATGATTCTACCATGAAATGGCTATTTACTCTCATCGATGCAAATGTCTTATTCTGCAGTAAAATGTTCCAAAAAAGACACATTCAAATCGTTTATCAGCTTCTTCGCACGATGAAGATGGTCGGACTAGTTTTGTTCATTATCTTTAGAAAAATGTGACATGCGAAGTAAAATTTCAAAACGGTTACGTGAAATAACAGATCTAGGAAAAGGATGCCTGATAATTTCGTTCTCCGACCAATAGTCCGATAATTTTGGAAGTTGGACCACACAGGTGTAGTAGGTGCTTCTGCACCATTGACACCTGCGTTGACCTCGACGGAAACGTGAGTATATTACTATATGACACTATTAATTGTATAAGAAAGACATCTTAAAATTCCTTGTATGCATTATCAGTATTATAAAAAGCAAAAAGTATTAGTAGTAAAAAAAAATAAAAATTTGTAAACCCAATCGTGCATTAAAAAATTACGTATAACATGTATGTATTTATTTTTTAAAGTAGTTTAAATACACACAAGTTTTCACTAATAACCATATAACTATAGTTCCAATTTTCTGATGTCTTTATGTCAAACTTCAAGTAAAAATAGTTTGGAAAATCCAAAAGTGCATGACTTACAATGCTAATGTCAAAATGCAAATGCACTACATGCAATACAAATAGTGAAAAAAATTAAATTAATTAGTTCTATTCGTCAATGAGTTCCAGTAGCAGTCAACGAAGTACACCTTGAAACCATTTCGTCAAGTCCAGAGGTAAGGTCTATTCACAACTAACAAAACGAGCCTAAATTCGGCACATCTAGTTCTCCCCGTAGAGGAGTTCCAGTAGCAGTTATCAAAGTACACTTTCAAGTCACACTTTCAAGTCTGGAGGTAAGGTCTCATCAGAACTAACAAAACGAAGCCAAACTCGGCACATCTAGTTCTACTCGTCGAGAAGTTCCAGTAGCAGTATCAAAGTACACTTTCAAGTCCGGAGGTAAGGTCTCATCATAACTAACAAAATGAGGCCAAACTCGCCACATCTAGTTCTCCTCGTCGAAGAGTTGCAGTAGCAGATACCGACACACCTTCAGGTCTATAAAGTCCAAGACGTATAAATATATTAATATATAAATCCTGCGTGCTTTTAGCGAAACAAAATATTGTAATAAAAATGTGTGATTATAAAAATAATAATAATAACTCATATTGGTCAAGTATGTATCAAACTTGGTTTTTGGTATATTTTGTATTTATATGTAAGCCGATCGATATTTTTATCCACGAGCCGCTGTAATAAAAGACGAACTGAACGACGGGTAAAATAAATTAATACTTCGCCATTTCTTAGCCGAAAAAAATTAATTACAACTAAACAAAACAAAATTAAACTGCCATTTACATTGCATCGGTTCCCACATGATAGATGAAGAGTTTTATATAATATACTGAGATGAACAATTGATATTTTCAAAAGTTATCGTGTTTACGCCGACATGTAGACTTGATAAATCCACATCATAAGCCACTAAAACCCCTTTTTATGTAAAAATAGTAATAAATCGATTTAAAAAAATATAAATAAGTTGAACTTATTTATATTTTTTTAAATCGATTCAAACGTTATATATATATAGATCATTTATCTTTCTGACAATGTGCTTTTTATATCATTTATATGTATAATATGATTGAAAGATACGATTTCATGTGACAAAACATTGGAATCTTAATTTTTATGACATAGCAGCACATAACTGCGCGCTTCGCGCTTAAGGCATGCAATATTAAATTATTTTGGATACTCCACTCATAGTGTCTCCAAACATTTTCCCAGGGAGACATTTGACTTTTCTAATTTCATTTATTTAACTTTCAAATAAATATATATGATAAAGATTATGATTGAGTATAATTAATCGGGAATTGTGTTAAAAATTTTCTTCAATTGTTACTGTGGTATATTTATAACTTCATACTCCTATTATTTTTATAAAATCGTCGACATCGCGCTTAATGGACTTGTTCCTCATCATCATTCACTTGTTCACTTTTATTGTTGTGGCTGCATTTAGGGGGAGTCGCCCTTGCCAATACATGAGAGCTACTCAAAAATCTTTCATCACCGTGTATTTTTTTTATAGGATAAGGGTGACAAACGAGCACACAGTCCACCTGATGGTAAGTGGTTGCTGCGGCCCATAGACATCTACATCTATCCTCGATTACGAATCAAAATGCAGATGCATTGTCACCCGTGAGGACTAAGATGGAATGCCTCATTCCCAGTAAAAAGGGCCTCCGGCCACCTGCACTCACCAAGCGAAACGCAGAGGTAAACCTCTACTTCACGCTGGTATTCTGTGAGGTCGTGGTACCACCCCGATTCGAGCCGGCCCATCCGTGCGACAGCAAAAGCCGCGTGGCTCTACCACTGTTAATATGTATGTATTATTTAGTGATAGCACGTATAGTCCCCACGATTGTGGGAAAGAGAATAACTTATTCTTCGATGTAGATAATACACTCATTATTTTTCTACGAAGACTAGCAATTACCGCATAATAACGTAAGTTTATATTAATTACATTAGAAGGACATTTAAAAGTCCTAGTTTACATTATCGGTATCAAAATATGCAAAAAGAATGTTTGTAGTAGATAATATTAAATTATTCTGGATACTCCGCTAACAGTGTCTGCAAACATTTTCCCAAGAAGACGTTTGACTTCAAAGCAAGGTCCACTAGTAAGTAGGGATCGTGTTGTTAATTATATTAAAGTGAACTCCAGGTTGTTTCAAAGTTACCTACAGCAAACTACATTACTATAAATTATTTGCTTCTGATATATAATGCACAACTAAAGTGCTTCTACACAATGAATGTCTTCCATAATACTTCTTTAGTAATCATTAAAACAAAATACCCCATGTACACTGAAGTGAAAGTGAAGCTCAATTTTCAATTCATAAAATCCATTTACGAAAAGTTTTTCCTCCCCTCAACCAACTAACTAATCCTCACATTTCTCAGTTTATTAACAAAGTTCATAACAATGAGTAAAAAGTTATATAAGGCATTGTATAAAACAATACATTTTTGCACAGTCAGTCTATTGAATATGAGATTGAATTTTAAGATTAATATTTAATAAATTTCATACATAAATAAGTGTGCATTTATTAATTAATAAACCTTTAATAAAATACTAATTTTAGAGCTTATTTAAAGGATTTTTAAGTAGGTGTTTAATAAATAGACGTTTTTACTTATAGCCGAAGTTACTTTATATATAATAAAGTTTTCCTAAATTTAGCAGACTTATGGGCAACCAAATATTTTTCATGCCTTGGCATATTGTAAATACTCAACACATAATAAAAATAATGATTATATTACCTGCACCCTTCGACTGAAATGAAACTGTCAGACTCTCGAACAATTTAATATCTAGAGTGTTAGAATTGTATGTTCAAAATGTTCAAAAAGCGAAAAGGTTTTATATTCGACGCGTATGTTTTTTATCTATGTACGTCCACCGAATTTTCGGTGACTGCTGAACAGATTTAAATTATTATTTTTTTAATATACTTCTGAGGTGGTCCCATATAATTTTAAAGAAAATATTCCATCCATTAGAGCGAAAAAATGGGGGAGGTAGATTTTAATGCACCTTTTTGAACTAAATTCTAGTTGCTGGATCATGTGATAGTCGTATATTCTTATTATTTTCTTCTTTATTTAAGACTACTCAAAATGGTATCGTTTTTTGTCTGAGGTAAAACTAAGTCAACAAAATATTTTTTTATAAGAAGCTATACATTTCACTAATAACAATCATTCATAAATTTACTTAAAGCGTAGGTATTATACCTATTAGGGCCTACACTACTCTTGATCTGAATAAGGATATAGATAGCCGGTATAGTTAGGGCTAGGAGCATTCCCTCTTAGTCCTCAGCCAGTCGTGTATGCATTTTCTGCTATGTTTGAAGTTTTGTACTGATGTTCATGGGTTGAATTAGTCATTAATCACAGTAGGTGCTAATTCATTACTGCTTAAAGCTTAACAAAATTAAATGTTATAAAATAAAGTAAAAATTAATCAAGACATAATTTAACTTAGAAAATGCCTAGCAAAATCTTAAGGCTTGTAGCAATATACCAGGTTGTATATCTTGTGAAGGACCAGCTGTATATATGTGTTATCACATTATTATTGGGTTATTATTGATTAATGTTATATTTAAAATAAATCAAAACCTACTTTGAAATATTGATAAAAATGTTTCAATAGATTGAGAACTCGAGAATTACTAAAAGTAAAAATTTTATCGTCCCATAAAACGAGATTGAATATTGTAACGATTCAATTACTGCTTACAGCTATCCAATATAAAATAAAACAAGAAAAAATTTTTAGGAAACAAGGGAAAAGCAAATTATGTCGTATTTTAAATTTATGGAAAATGCTTAAAGGCAGGCTTATTTAAAAGGTCGGAAGTATAATACAATAATTAAAAAAGCTTAAATATTTTTTTTTATTTACTTCAATAAAATTATCTTAGGAGCTTATTTTTAATGGTGGTAATTTCTTATGTACATTTTTTAATTTTTTTTTTAATTATACAAAGCTAAAAAATAAGAAAGCTTGGATATTCCGTGCACACCATGCTATTCGCTAACGAGATAATCTGTACAATCACTGACCATGTCCTCTAATCTTAATTTGGCAGTATTTGTGGCTATTTTAACCAAAAATTTTTCATCTCTGTTAATCTCATCAGTGTTTATAGCAGCGGCGACGAGCTTGCGCTCCACGGACTTTCACGTAAGAAAAGTGCTGGTAGGTTTTAACGGCATGGTTCTTTGAACGATGTTATCCGAAGAGCTGTTGTGTTTATGAATGTTCCCTAGGTTTAAGACTCTTGTGTATTTAGAAACGATGGTAAGAGACCCTACGGTATGACATTGGTCCCTTGGGAAGGAAGTAAGGAGCTCCGTGATCTTAGCACCTCATGTGCGGAATTCCAATTGACCAATTATACCAACTGAAAGGTCAGCAATTGGTCATAAAAGGTCAGTTCGTTTTATTAATTGGTCAGCGTTAGAATTTTTTTATTAAAGGTTCAAGTTTTTCAAGGTCACTGAGAAGTTTTAGCACCTCATTTACGAAAAAAAAAAAATCCACCTATGCGCGATCGAGAAGCATTCGCTGATAGTTGGTCAGCTTAATAAATATTTGGCCAGTTTAATTTTTATATTAAAAAAAAATTACAAAATAATGTCTCACTCCGTCATTCCCACAAAACATACATATTATATAAATGGTCATCCCGGTCTCGGCCGCCGTCGTGAGTGGATACTGCATCGCTTGTTTGCAGCGAAAAAAATAGCCGTACACATACGAAATGTTCCAAAAGCCAAATTTGATTCATACTTGACCAAGTTAAGATATTATTATTGGACGCGCCAGTAACTTGAGTTCTTCGATAAATGTTTCTGGATTGTAATTGGTACATACAACAAGCAGAGCAAGGAAGAAAGATTAGTGTGGAATGCACGCACTAACCTTGTGAGGGACTACCTCACCTTCTCCCGACGTCTCAGCTAGCAGCAGCAACTCACACCTGGTAGGCGCACGCACTCTTAGACCAGTTCTAGGATATCACACACTCCTTAACTCTCGACTTATTGTCATCGCGGAAAGCGCGTCACATTTGTGAAATTAGAAGGACACAATGTCCGGTGATAAATAATTACAAAACGGTGATAAATTTAAAGACCGACAATGCATCTGCAATTCCCTCCCAATTCGCTTGTGGTTGTTCATGGGCGGCGGTAGTCACTTACCATCAGGTGAGCCGCATGCTCGTTTGCCCCCTCTCCTATAAAAAAAATATTAAAGCGGGGGGCGAAGGACGTAATGTCCTTGTAAAGTGAGCGGTAGCGGGTATTGTTCGATTGTAACTGTGTTGCCGTTGCGTGGCGCCTGCGTCACCCTCAATGGCTGTGCGTGCGTGAAAAATTAGGGAAGCGAGGGGGTTAGAGTAATGTACCAAGTATTCTATTAGATTTATAAATTAGATTGTTAACTGGCGTTACCAATTATTTTTATAAAAAAGTCAATTAATGACCTGCAAATTGTCAGAATTCGAAAAGAGTATTGAATTTTCAGCTAATAATAATATATTTAGGTAATTGTATTATCTTTTGAATGTTATCATCATAAATATTTTTTAAATTTATTTTCCACATAAATATTAATACAAATTGAATATTTACATTACATACATTTACAGGTAAATCAGGATTGTCTAGAACAGGTAAATGAAATTGTATACTTGGGGAGTGCTTTTAGCCGGGATGGAAGATGTGATTTAGATGTGGACAGGCGTGCCGCTGCCGGGAACAAAGTCAATGGTGCCCTGACTGCGTTAGTCAAAAGGCAAGGCGTAGTGAAGAGTGCACGCCTTGCAATACATAACGCAGTGTTGGTACCGACTTTGTTATATGGCAGCGAAACCTGGGTGTGCCAGAAGAAGCATAAAAACAAGTTGAATGCAGTGGAGATGCGATCTCTTCGTAAAATGTGCGGCGTTATCATGGCCGACCGAAAGCGAAACGAAGAGATTCGCAATATGGCAGGTTTGAAAGATGACCTTATCACAAAAATTGATAAGGGCGTGCTTCGATGGTTTGGGCACGTTGAGCGAATGAGTGAAGACCGAATGGTGAAGAAAATATATAGCGCGAAAGTTAATATTAAAAGGTGTCGAGGTAGACCGAGACTAACTTTCGAAGACCATGTGAGCAAACTGCTCGAAGAGGGGAGGGTCAAGAGTACTCGGATACCTAGACGTGCATGTATGAAGAAGATAATGAATCTGAAAGAAGCGAAAGAGGTATGTAAGGATCGTGACACTTGGCGATCTGTTCTCTCTGGCTACCCCGTCAGGGATTGTGCGAGAAGCTAAGTTAAGTTTTCATAATGATTTATCAACTAAAAAAGTATGAATCACGCATGATCCCACGATTAACCCGACTGCTGCGATTTTCATTAGAAGAGATACAGCTGTGAGGAATCCACCATGAAAAGGAAAAGAACCGAAGAGTAATAGAAAAAATAGATTAAGTAATAAATTGGAGTATAAATACAAAGTAAGAGTTGCAAAACTTAAATTATTATAAATGTATTTTAGAAATTAATTTTCATGGTTATTATTTATGAAAATAAAATATTTCTAATTTGAAAAATTCATGTTTATATAAAATTATTCTAAAATAAGCTAGTTAACTATCATCCCCCAAATCCCATGCATGCACTTTGACCTTCAAAAAATATATCCTATTTCTTTCTACACTGTTATATATTTGATAGTAGAACGTAACTACGTTTTTTTCTCAAAAAATTATAAAACATATTTTCATACTCCGCCTGGTTCATAGTTAAGAGCTGTGCGTAAGTGCTCACTGCCCTGATACAATTAACCGTGCCAAACCATGCGCGTTACGACAATGACAGCTTGTTTAATTTTTTTTAATATTAAATTAAAGTGACCAAATATTTATATAAGCTGACCAATTATCAGCGAATGCTTCTCGATCGCGCATACGTGGAATTTTTTATATTTTTCGCGAAAAATTTTCGCATCAAGGTCGTAGTAGACGGTGTGTGCTCTGATTTCAAGCCTACCAACGCTGGTGTCCCCCAAGACTGCGTGACAGCACGCCACCACGCACCAACGCTGTTTTTCCTGCATATCAATGATATGTTGCAAACTAGTAACATTCATTGCTATGCAGACGACAGCACTGCTGATGCCTCTTATACCGGCCGTGCCAATATTTCTCGGGAAAACGTCGCCGAGTACCGGGACACACTTGTGTCTGAAGTCGAGTCTCTGCTGAACAAAGTCTCGGATTCTCTTCTACCTAGTGTTTATCCCGGTTGCTCATCCTGCCCAGCGCGGGAGAACCCAGGGTCCGCTTTTCCTACACTTCCTCCTCCACTTTGCCCGGTCTTTGGCGTCCCTCGCAACTAGCCCATTGGCGCGCATGTCATCCTGCGCGCCATCAAGCCAGCGTTTCTTGGGCCGTCCCTTACTCCTGGTGCCAGGTACGGTCATGTCCAGAAACAACAGAACAAAGTCTCGGATTGGGGACGACTAAATCTAGTCCAGTTAAATCCCCAGAAGACAAAAGTTTGCGCATTTACCGCTAAAAAACAACCCCTTTGTTGTGTCTCCTCAGTTTCAAGGCACTCCCCTTGCTGCTTCAGCTAGCATCGGAATCCTTGGCGTCGATATACCGAATAGTGTGCAGTTTCGTGATCACATGGAAGGGAAGGTCAGGCCAGGCCAGCAGAGCGAGACAGTGTTTCATGCCAGCACATCGCTTGCAACTTTATAAAGCGCAAGTTCGGCCTCTAACAGAATATTGTTCTCATCTCTGGGCCGGGGCACCCCAGTACCAGCTCCTTCCACTTGACCGCATCCAGCTCAGAGCGGTTCGAATCGTCGATGACCGAGTTCTTTCTGATCAGCTGGATACATTGGCACTGCGATTGGCAATTCGATAGAAAATGAAAAGGGATGTTGCATCCCTTTTCATTTTCTATCGAATTTACCACTAACAGTGCTCTTAGGAATTGTTCGGATTAATTCCAGCCGCCAAATTTCACGAACGCACATTGCGTCAAAATTCACGATACCATCCTCACTATCTGGACGCTTGGCGGACCACGACTGTGCGTTTTACTAGGAGTTTTCTTCCTCGTACAACATTTCTGTGGAATTATTTGCCACTGGCGATTTTTCCGGACCGATACGACTTGGGGACCTTCAAGAAAAGACCTTACACCTTTCTAAAAGGCCGGCAACGCATCTGCAATGCCCCTGGTGTTGTAGTTGTTCATGGGCGGCGGTATTCACTTACCATCAGGTGAGCCACATGCTCGTTTGCCTCCGCTTCTATAAAAAAAAAACTGGCGTCGCTGTTGACAATATGAGGGCTGGTTATTTTCTCGCTCAAAGGCTAAGTATAGCCATTCAGCGAGGGAACGCAGCCAGTGTTATTAGCACGATACCACGGGGAGTAGGACTGTATGATAATGTAGGTGTATTAGTTTTATTTTTGTATTATAGTTTTTTTAATATTGTATATAATTCAATATTATGTAAATAAATGCATAGAAATAAATATTTGTTTTATTAAATATCGAGGTTTTTCAAATGAAAAAAAAGAATTAATTTTACAGCAAAACGGTTACACCTATTACGTATGTAATTACACTAAGGTAACACAGACACGACAAACGGCAAAAGTTGAAAAGTAAATGAATAAATTAATTAAGACCCCACAAATTCAGATTTTATTCTAAAATTTGATTGGGTATACACGTAATATTTACGCAGAAAGTCGAAGGATACAGGTGGCTCCGGATCATTGTCACATTACTTAGGGGTGTCCTATGTTCAGTAGAGGACTTGTGATGGACTGTATTGATAATGATGATGATGATATTAAAATGATCATTTATAAGGTGACTTTTATTTGTAAAGTCTCATTGGGTGACATTTTTATGTAAATTCTAAATATTAGTGCTGATCTGTATAACATTTTATCACCTGACCATATTAGATTATAAATTTAGTAGTTAGACAACGTAGTTAGAGAAGAATTTTGTATGGAATAAGGGACGACACATTAGACTTTTCTGGAGTTAATTTATTAACTATTACCGTGGAGCATTACATTGCTAGTGGGCCCTAAGAATTTGGCAGTCCTACTCATTACTGGTACGATAACCAGCACCAGTGCGAAAGTGTCGGTGAGTATGGGCAAAGAAAGATAAAACCCAGTCATTGCCATATCAATAGAAGTATTCCAAATACATGACAATGATTTAGATAATATAATTTCTTATCTTAGTTTTTAATGGTAAACCTTTAAAATTAAAAGGTACTCTAAACAAACTTTTGAACTCGAGCGGAAAGTTTCAATCTGAAACATGATTAATGAACGTGGTTTCGTGGTTCTTGCCCCTGATTTACAGCAACTTATTAGCATTAAACACCAGTTTTATCAACTCAAAGTGTGTTAAATTTTGTTTTGAAAATAGAAATAGTAATAAGTTAGTAAAATTTTACATTTTTTTATACAACTATATATAATTTGTTTTATATTACTATGCACTTAGTATTCGAGAATTTTATTCTTGTAATATTTTAAACAGTTATCTTAGGTATTTGTTACTTCTTTTGTATTTTTCTTTTCTCTTTCCTTTTAGATTTTGATATTAATATTCGGTTGATAGTTATGTAACCGTGTAGCCATGGACAGAGGAAAACCGAAACAGGAAATCGGCAGCAGCGTCTTCCTGATGACAACTCGAAAAGTGGCAGCTCGGCAAAAAGCTCCCTATAAGGCAATCTATGGGAGAGAAAAAAAAAGAAAAAAAAGGTGGTTATATGGCGATGAGTTTTGAATATTATCGAAAGTTATGTTAATGCCCAAGTTTCTGTTGCTTTTTTTTGATTCGCTACGTCGTTCATCATGCGTACAGCAAAGGAGTGGAATAAGTTGCCAGCAATTGTCTGTCCATCCAATTACAGTGTGGGTGTCTTTAAAGCAAGAGTGAATAGGCTTTTGTTAAGTCATTGCGCTTTACTATCTTAGGCTACATCACCACTTACCATCAGGTGGGATTGTAGATAAGCGTTGGATGGCTGGCGCTTAGTAGAATATAAAGAAAATTAAATCCAAAAATTTCGATCACTTTTGGGTACTTCCAGCGTACAGCTTCATTCTCCGAGTCGTCGTCGATGGCTCCTCATCCAATCCTATGGTGACTAACGCTGCTAAAAGTCCTCATCATACTAATGCTCTGCTTATACCCAGTATCTATGGGTATGCAAACGACAGCAAAGTTGTGGAGAGATACCAACAGCGTCTTAAGCCAGTCGGAGTAAAACCAGGCCAATACATTTCGGAAAGGAAAAGCCAAGGTGAGCTGGCTACTTTTTGCAGTGAGTGTCTGTCTCTTAACTGCAATACACCAACCACCTTCAGTGGTTGAGGTTTGAGATTTCCTCAAATCTGAACTTCGGGCGATTCATTGAATCCAAGGCCAAAGCTGGGAAAAAAGGAAGGAAAGGAAGCTAGGAATCTTTGCAAAGTTTCGGCGATACTTTACGCTGACAGCTGCTTACTCTAAATAAAGAACAAGTTCGGCCGTGCATTGAGTATTGCTGCCATATATGCGCTGATGCTGCAAAATGCCACCTAGCAGCTTCGAACTCAATGAAAAGGCGTGCTAAGGGGCTTATATGTGATCCGAATCTGGTTAAAAGGAATTTCACAGGTCTCGAACAAAGACACATCACAGGAATGGAATAAGTTGCCGGTATCTGTCTTGCCATCCGATTACAAATTGGGTAGCATCCAAATTGTAATAATGTGGGGTAGCACCCAAATTGTAATCGGATGGAAGCTGTCTTCCATCCCTCTTTGAAATGAGAGGAGACCTATGTCGAGCAGTGGAACGTATTAAGACTTTTTTACTTATATGCTACTGAAATTAGCTATTTCTCTATAAAATCAAAATGACAAGCAAAATATGGATAGGTATGAATTTATAAATGTCCCGCATTCGTTTCGCACATAACGTAAAAGGCTTAGTACTACAAATTTTACGGGAAGAATGGTTGGTACGAGTAATCAGGTTTCTTAAAATAAAAATCCATTCTGTATTGTAATTTTAATTACCAAATTAATTTTTGTTTTTTATTTTTTATTAAAACTGTTTAACATGCCAGTTACAATACAGGGTTTATTATTTTCAAACATACCCACGTCAGAGAGAGAATAATAAATGCGACCCTATGAAATTCTGATTCCCATAAAATTCCATTTAATAACTTTTTGTAATATACGATCGTAAATAACTTAACAAGAAAGGTGACAACGCTCTCTTGAAGAACTACCGACCGATTTCCCTTCTGAGCCGCGTCTACGTGCTGTTTTCGAGAGTCATTACGAATCGTCTCGCGCGCAGACTTGACGACTTCCAGCCTCCCGAACAAGCCGGTTTCCGAAAGGGCTTTAGCACCATAGACCACATACATACCCTACGGCAAATTGTACAGAAGTCCGAAGAGTACAATTTGCCACTATGTCTGGCGTATGTGGACTATGAGAAAGCCTTTGATTCCGTCGAAATTTGGGCGGTGCTGCAGTCCCTTCAGCGGTGCCAAGTTGACTGTCGGTATATCGAAGTGCTGAAGTGTTTGTACAGTAGAGCTACGATGACTATCCGAGTACAGAACCAGAGTACGAAACCTATCCAATTGCAGAGAGGTGTAAGACAGGGTGACGTCATATCCCCGAAACTCTTCACCGCTGCATTGGAAGACGTTTTCAAGCTTCTGGACTGGAAAGGATACGGTATCAACATCAATGGCGAGTACATCACTCACCTTCGATTTGCCGACGATATAGTCCTCATGGCAGAATCGCTGGAGGAGCTAAGCACTATGCTCAATGACCTCAATAGTGTCTCCCAACGGATAGGTCTTAAGATGAACATGGACAAAACAAAGATTATGTTTAATGTCCATGTCACACCTATGCCGGTAGTTGTTGGGAGCACTAAGCTCGAAGTTGTTGACGAGTATGTTTACCTGGGACAAATAGTCCGACTAGGTAAGTCCAACTTCGACCGAGAGGTCAATCGACGGATTCAACTCGGCTGGGCAGCGTTCGGGAAGCTACGACACATCTTCTCGTCAGAAATACCTCAAAACCTTAAAACAAAATTGTACAACCAGTGCGTGTTGCCAGTGATGACTTACGGAACTGAGACGTGGTCCTTCACTGCTGGCCGTATGAGGAAGCTTAAGGTCGCTCAGCGAGCTATGGAGAGGGCTATGCTCGGAGTTTCTCTGCGTGATAAACTTAGGAATAAGGATATCCGCAGTAGAACCAGAGTAACCGACATAGCCCAACGGATTAGTAAGCTGAAGTGGCAGTGGGCCGGCCATATAGCTCGAAGAACCGACAACCGATGGGGAAGAAAGGTTCTCGAGTGGCAGCCTCGTACCGGTAGCCGAAGTGTAGGGCGTCCCCCCACAAGATGGAGTGACGACCTGGTAAGACATGCAGGAAGTCGATGGATGCAGGTGGCTCAGGACCGTGCTTTGTGGCATTCCTTGGGGGAGGCCTATGTTCAGCAGTGGACTTGTGAAGGGCTGTAATGAATGAATGAAATAACTTTTACATTTTTTCTACTAAGCCACTTTTTATTACAATTCATATCTTTTAACTTTTTCAAATTAACCTTTGATACAAGCACATTTAAATAAAACGTTTTAACATCATCAGATTAAAACATTTTTAATTTTTTATACTATTTTTAATGCAGAAAAATTGATAATTACAAAATTATTTAGAAGCGCAACATTAAATTGATATTTGAACGCATCATATTAAACTTATGAATATTAGAATACTATTAAATATAGAAATATTAAATATATAAATAATTTAAGAATTTATGAATGTTTAAAAAGCAATTTAAATTACAGTAGTAGTAAAATTACAGTGCCAACTTACCATCAAACAACACGAGTGTAGCCGTCAGAGTTGAGGTCCGTTAGATAACTCATCTGTAATTACATTGATTTGTGTGATCAGTATCAAACTGAGTTATCATCACCATCTTCATCATCTCTACCATAAGTATGGTTATCATCACCATCAACAACGTCAGTGCCATTTATATTATACCTAGTAGCCTTTAAAGCCATTATGATAGTGATGATGATGTTGATGATTGTGATGATGATAATGAAAAGCCAACTGTCTAACAGCAATAATATCACAGAAAGAGCCGCCAGTGTGTGAGAAACAGCCGTTGTAGTCGTCAAGCGATGACTGCAATTTAGGGGTTTGTTTTGTTATTTAGTTAGTCTTATTGATGGCAAAGTGCTGCACGTGACAGCACGATACGACAAATGAAAGCTTTGGAAAATTAGGTTTTTCGTATCCAATGAGTTGTGTAAGTATTTTCACAATTGATTGAATTGATCGAAATCACTGGCCTATCTTGGGTTACGTACTTAAATTTGGTAATAAGCTGTAGATTTTTCATAAAAAAATTCGACAAAAACCGACAGTAATTCAATGAAATTATAACTTCTTCTGCAGTCCGCAAAGGCCTCTCCAGTTTTAGGGGATTCGTTATAATCATCACGCTTCACAGGCGGCTTGATGATCGCAGTACTGCTATGCGTTTTGCATATGTACGAGTATGACGCTGGTTGCATTTTATGTAAATGTTCTAAAATTACACCGCTATCTTTACCGGAGTATCTTTTTACTGGAAACGAGGTATTTTATCTTAATCTTCAGCGGTGACATAGCGTTATAGACATTTTGATTCTTAATGGAGGAGAAATGTAAATGTCTATAGATCATAGCAGCAATTACCATCAGATGGACTGTGTGCTCGTTTTTCTACCCTATTCAATATAAAAAAGGTATAAAAAGACGGATTGGAGCGGGATCTATTGTAAATTATAGTGTCTATTATAAATAGTAATTTTTATAAAAGGTTAAAGTGTGAATTTATTCCCGCCAATTTTTGCCTTTTTCTCACAGTTTTTGTGCTTACTGTAACAATTCGAACTTCTTGGAGCTTCGTCCTTGTCCTGCAATTATTTTTATACTCTCAGGTCTGCCGATATCTCTTGACAACTCTTAATATTTGGGCCCCATGTTTGAAGAGTGCACCCAGTTTTAAAAAGTTAGTTAGTCAGACAAATCGAAAAATAAAAAGCATACATTAGACAATGTAGAGCCGTGGTACAGCTCAGGAGCTAATTGCTCGCCATAAATTTCACAGTACGCGAGCAACCCTGACTCGATCCCCACCTACATCAATCAAATTGTTACTTGTAATATTAAGTGCTTATGACGTACACCTTAAGCGGTGAATGAAAATATCGTGAAGAAACCTGCATGTCTGAGAAACTAAAACTGATATTTTGAAGACATGGGAAATTCCACAACACAATCCAAAGGGCAGCAAGGTGAATACTTAAAACGAACATGCGAAAAACTAGACCAAGCTGCTATTTTACGCTGTTATTCTATGAAAACGTAGTCCTTCCCCGGTCAAGCCGACCCATTCATGCTACAACCATAATATAGCTGCAGCATGGCTCTACCACGTATACATGTCTTTTTTGGCAGCCTCTGTAAACTTCTGCTGATTAGAACTGGATTGAAAGAGCGTCACTGGTCTCGGCCTTTTGCGAGCGGTAACACTGACTGACCCGTATACAGGGTTATTTTTCAAAGAGTAGCCAAATTTTAAACTTAAGTTCAAATATATATCAACAGTGACATACCGTTATTGTAGTTTTTGAAAATACTAGTTAATATACTTGTACTTTTATTCGAAATGATCATAAATTGAATGTGATTTATGGGCAACAACTACGCGTACTTACGTTCGTCTGTGTGCAATTCAATTCACATCACAAATTATGCAAGATAATTGACAAGTAGTAATTTTATTATTGTCGTGAAAGAATTATATGCAAAATCTAATTATTGGTTTCAGGTATATTTATATTAGACTACTGGCAAGGACCCGCTACAAAGAATCCATGTTTTCTTTGTTGCGGATTTTAGCTTCAAACTACAATCCTTTTGCAAAAAATATAAATTGAAAATAGGTCTGGTGATCGAGTAAGTCTCTAGCGCTACATCCTAGCCTACCTCCAATGCAAAAATAATACACGTTTGAATACATAATTGAGATAAGAAGTTAAGGAACGTTAAAAATATTTACTTTTATATTTTACAAATTTATAATCGGCAGAATTATAATAATTATTATGAATAACAACATTTACAACTAACATAATATTTACAAACAATATAATAATGCACATAATATGTTACTTGTAATGTAAATCTGTTTCTAGTGGGACACCACTAAAATGTTCTTGTAATGCGACAAATGAGCCTCATATCCGACTAATGTTCAGTACTTCCGCCGGCACGAACTGTTAGTATTTGACCGCTGCATTGACCCAAACTGTTGATAGGCATTATGCATTGACATGCGAATGTAAATCACAATTCTCGCTCTAGAATAACGACGTAGGTATACGTGCCCTTTCTTATTTGTTGCCTTTGACAATTAACATTTTTTATATTTCACCTTTATATATTAGACCTTTATAGATGCATTTTTTGACTTGCATATTACATTGCTAAAAATATTTCTTTGGAGATCATTAACAACTTTTTGCAAATTAACTTAGCTTTCATAATGTCAAGCTTCCAAGCTTTTAATTGTAAGTGATAGGTAGGTGTAAGTCTAAGCTTGTCTTTTGTTAGTCACAGACTTTTTTCGAGAATATTTCACGTTGATAACTAAATTTTAATTTAAAATGAAATAAATAAATCAAAGAAGCATTAAATTTTTAAATATTGCAATTCTTATTGTTTTTAAATAAAATTGAATATAATTATTTCTTATATTTACGCGAAAACTACACATTAAATGAAACTAATTTTTACGGATTTTATCGCGTTTATTTTATTTTTTTAATTCCCGACGTTTCGGGTGCTTTACAGCCCCCATGGTAACTGGGGGGGGGGGAGGGGGGGGGGCTCAGGTATTTGACTTCCCGATGTCTTAGTTATTCCCACTGCCTTCAGTTTTTGAATATAAATTTTTTGATCCGATCTAAACAGAATGAGCTTACAGTATCTTGAATTCTTGCAGTGGCATGCTGGGGTTTGAATATAATTTAATTATTATAGGATCCCAAGCAGATGGCAGCAACCATCCGTAAAAAATAGTTTCATTTAAAATTGAACATTAAAAAAATGAAAATGATTTCAGATAATCAATAAGACTTAAAAAACCTACTAACCTAGAACAAAAAAGGAAAATCATCGTACGTTAATTTCGGACTGTTGGCGCTTAAATTGCTCTCAGCGGAAACGAAAACAGTTTCGATTATCGAGTTGAAAACTTCAGTGCACGGAGCGGAACAAATAGGATTGATTTTACTTCATTTTATATACGCAGGATACAGTTGTCTTAACTGCGTATAAAACTTTCTTCTTGACTTTTATAATACATTTTATTTGAAAAAGGTTTATATAATAATTTGATCATTACATTGTACCTATTATCATTATCATCGTCATTACAGTCCTTCACAAGTCTTCACTGCTGAACATAGGCCTCCTCCAAGGAATGCCATAAAGCACGGTCCTGAGCCACCTGCATCCATCGACTTTCTGCATATCTTACCAGGTCATAACTCCGTCTAGTGGGGGGTCGCCCCACACCTCACCTACCGGTACAAGACTGCCATTCGAGAACCTTTTTCCCCATCGGTTGGCGGTTCTTCGAGCTATATGGCCGGCCCACTGCCACTTCAGCTTACTAATCCGTTGGGCTTTATCGGTTACTCCGGTTCTAATGTCATCATTACGGATTCTATCGTACAAAGAAATTCCATCGAAGCAAAATCAATAGATCGCCAAGCAGCTTCCTAATAAGGTTAGCAGTGAAGGACGACGTCTCAGTTCCATGTGTTCCATTACAGGCAACACGTAATTGTTGATGGTGCAGCTGGTGATTAATGGAACGTTATACATTTATTGCAATTAAATATTTGCCACATTTTATCATCCATATGAATCCTGGCTGAAGAGTAAATGCTTAATATTACTTCTGCACATTTTTCAAACACATCTTTTGTATTAGTTTATCTGCAAAACGAATTATGTTTCTTTGCTCTTAAAATTTTAAAATATTTATATATAGTAAAAATTTACTTTTAAAACTATTTGTATATAAAATACATAATCAAAAACATGATTATATGCTAATACGATCAATGTTTAATTCGTTTGTAAGACATTTCACAACATTGTACATTCTATTTAGTAATATACACAACTTGCTAATGCAACTTATGGAAAATATAGCACTGAAATTGTAACATATTATGTGTTATAAAACTACTTTATTTTATTACATTACAAGGAATACTTAATACCATAAATAGTGATCATTGTTCGGGATGAGATAATATAGTCAGGCTAGCTAAAATAAATAACCAACGTTTTCCTGAGAGTTACAAGATATATTTCAGCTATACTTTCGACACTAAAACTTATTCTAATGGATTGCGAAGAATTCCTTTATTGGTTGTCGTATAAAATAAAAATAGAAAAAGAAAATCAGAAGAGGCTTGTTAAGATAGTAAAATTTACCCTTTATATAAGAGATCCTTCTTTCCTTGGACGTATAAATAACACACACACACACACACACACACACACACACACACACACACACACACACACACACACACACACACACACACACAAATATATATACACAAACACACACACACATCCACACACACACACACACACACACAAACACACAGACACACACATACACGTGCTCACAAACCTAATACCGTCTTTTTTAATATGTTTTATAGAGAAAAATATATTATGGTCTGTTTTATTTAAAATTTTGTGTTTAAAACTTTGTTGTTTTGATGGTTTTAAAATGATTAATAACATAACAAGCAAACGGAAGTTCTTATTATCAGCGAATTTATACTTCAGTGTAATTTATAAAGCTTATCGCAATCGGGGATGATGTTGAACATTTTGTTGTTCCCTCTCTCAGAATATAATTTTATCGCGTATATGTATATAGTAATTTTATATTGCCTACGTGTCACAAATGGCTAGTCTCCGTTTAACTGACCGTCTTGACGGTCTGTAGGATGTTATTGTTTTACATGGTTGTAGTCCGAATGGGCCGGCTCGACCGGGAAGGACCACGCTCTCGAAGAATGCCAGCGTAAAATAGCAGGTTAATTCTGCTGTGTTTCGTATGGTGTGTTTAAGTCGCTCCGCTTTCTTACACATACCACACCCATTTTACTGGAAACGAGGCATTCCATTTTACTCCTCACGGGTGACACCACATCTGCATTTTGACATTTGATCGAGGATAGATGTTGATGTCTTTTGGCGACAACATCAACACAATCCACTTATTAACTGTATGCTCATTTGTCACCATTATTATTTAAAAACATCGGTCCACATCAAGTTCAATGCTTCGATTGTAAATGTTGGTGTCATCGCACAAAAATATTTTTAGTGATATAACTACAAAAAACTATAATAATAATTAAAAAAAAAAACTAAAACTTAATTATCATATAGTCCTGCTCCCCGCGGAAAATCAACGGAAAATATTTTGGTTTTGGTTTCCGAGTATCAATGTATGTGATATAAATTTATAATTGATTTTACATAGAAGCTCGATTCCTTTCAAATTCAAGGCACGATAGGCCTTGGTATTTGAAATTAATTTCAACTTAATACCTCTACCCGTTCCTGAGAAAAAAGGTCTTGAGAGACTGAAACACGGACGGCGGGTGAACAACTAAGTGATCTTTAAAAGATTCCGTTTTTATCTTATGGGGTTTGGAACTCTGAAACGGTTTATTTCTAAATATATAACTAAATAATTTCATTTCAACAGTTATTTTTCTATTTACAAGTAGGCAATAAGCATTTAACTATTTTAATGATTAATTATGAAATTATTACCACAACAATTGTGAATATTATTAAACCTTAAAGCGTTACTAAACAGATATGTTTTGTTATAAGGGTTACAAACGAGCACACAGTACACCTGATGGTCAGTGGTTGCTGTGGCCCATAGACATCTACATCTATTTTCGATTACGAATCAAAATGCAGATGCGTTGTCACCCGTGAGGACTAAGATTAAATGCCTGGCTTCCAGTAAAAAGGGTCCCGTTTCTCTACACTCACCATACGAAATACAGCAGAATTAAGCTCCTGTTTTACACTGGTATTCTGTGAGAGCGTGGTCCTTTCCTGGTCGAGCCGACCTATTTATGCTACAACCATACTATAGCTGCAGCATGGCTCTATCACGTATGATATTTTCAACGATTGCTTTAGATATTGCATAGATATTTTCATTTGCTTATTGCTGTTTACATAAATACCTATACTTTCAAAAGTTAAAAAATAATTTTAAATTTTTTATTAATTGATCAAGCTTTATTTTATGTGAAACATTTATTCATTTATTAATTAGTTTAAAATTTGTATTGCCGTGTGATGGCTGAGCGGCGTCAGAAAATCAAATACAGCGTATCATGCCGTGGGTGTAGTAAGCGGGGCAAGAGGGAAACTGAAACAGGAGATGGGCAGCAGAATCTTCGTATTAAAGTTCGAACAATAAAAATTAAGAGATCTTTGATAGGCTGTAAGCCTATAGAATAGAATAGAATAGAATAATTTTTCATTCAATATTGATTATTACATAATTCTTATTGAAAGTCATTTTTTATTTACCACTGGTTCGGAAAATACATCTGTCCTGGGAAGAACCAGCAAGAAACCCAGCGGGACTTTTTTTTTCAAACATATTTCACTTAACAATAATTTCATTTGTACAAATTTTAAATGATTTTTAATAGAACTAGCATGGTGGCGATCACCTTATTCCCAGGGGTTATTTACATTCATGTATTCCTTGATATTATAATAACCCTTTTTGTACAGTTTTTCTTTAATAAAACTTTTAAACTTGTTTATTGATAAACTTTGAATATGTTCTGGGATTTTGTTGTAAAAGCGTATACATTGCCCCATAAATGAATTACTGATTCTGTGGAGTCTAGTAATTGGTATTACAAGCTTATGTTTGTTCCTAGTGTTTAAATTATTAAATCTAATAACCTATCAAAGATATTATACATGGCATGATGATGATGATTAAATTTGTATAAAATGAGTCATTTAAGTTACTTATAAAAATAGCTATTTATACCTAATCCAAGTCTTAAGAAAGCAGTATTGGTACGTGGGTATCGACACTTCTTTATCGTTTGTGTTTGGTTTTAGAGCCTAGCCCTTGTCTATTAAGACTGCAGTATACGAATGAGTGGGCCAGCGGAAAATATTGCTATTGAGTTTCTTGTGCTGAGTGACTAAAAACGAAGACCCTATATTTTAACCTTATTTATTTGGTAACGAGATAATACTTTTTAGTCGCGGCGCCCACCTAAGCTACATGATTTCGACAGGGCTTGTAGCATGATTCTGACGATGCTCTGACGTGACCACGAGTGACACTGCTTGCACCGACCAGTGTAACCATAGCATGTCGCAGAATTTAGTTTGAGCCAAAATGTTGTCTGAAAAGGATAAACATGCCCTTGCTATGCTACAGATTTCAAACATTCCAAGTGCCTAGCAAAAGATTTTGGGTACATGATTTGAGGAAAAAAATTGAAAAGTGATGGTACTTTCAATTTTATGAAGAAATTAGAATTATAATTTGCATAGACAAGTCACTACAAGTTGCAAGAAGCATCTTGCGAGTTCCTGTTATTGTAATCGGATCTAGAACAATTATATTGTAAACATGGTCTTTCATGAAAAGAGAAAAAGCTAGGTCGTCTTTCATTTTGTATAGACAAGTCACTACAAGTTACATGTTACGCGCCACTTCAATGCGTCACTAGTAGCAAGCTGAATGGCACGTCAGGTCATGCAGCATCACGCCAGGCTAATGGGCGCTACTACATACAATCTCTTTGAATGTTGAGGCGAGTGACAAGCTACGCGTCAAATCACGCGTCAGATCACGCGTTACTTTAACCGCGGCGCCCACCTAAGCTACATGATTTCGAAATGGTTTGTAGCATGATTCTGACGATACTCTGACGTGACCATGGGTGACACTGCTTGCACCAACCTGTGCAACTATAGCATGTCGCAGAAATCAGTTTGAGTCAAAAAGTCGTCTGAAGAAGATAAATATGCCCTTGCTATGCTACAGATTTCAAACATTCCAAGTGCCAGCAAAAGATTTTGGGTACATGATTTGAGGAAAAAAATTGAAAAGTGATGGTAATTTCAAATTTATAAAGAAATTAGAATTATAATTTGCATAGATTTGCACTAAAAGTTGCAAGAAGCATCTTGCGAGTTCCTGTTACTGTAATCGCGTCTAGAATAATCATATAATCATGGTCTTTCATGAATTAACTCAATGAATTTAATATTAAAAGCTAGGGCTAGGTCCCCTTTCATTTTGCATCAAGTCACTATATATTTCGTGTTACTCGCTACTTCAATGCGTCACTAGTAGCAAGCTGAATGGCACGTCAGGTCATGCGGCGGCGTCACGCCATGCGAATGGGTGCTACTACATACAATCGCTTTGAATGAAGGCGAATGACAAGTTACGCATCAGATCACGCGTGACGTTACTTAGGTGGGCGCCGCGCTTTAGTCGCCAGGTAGTACTAGTATCACTCCTTAATGCCTCTTTTAATTCTTTTTTTTTATAGAATAGGGGGCAAACGAGCATGCGGCTCACCTGATGGTAAGGACTACCGCCGCTCATGAACAACCGCAACACCAGAGGAATTGCAGATGCGTTGCCGGCCTTTAAGAAAGGTGTAAGCTCTTTTCTTGAAGGTTCCTAAGTCGTATCGGTCCGGAAAATTCGCTGGTGGTAATTGATTCCACAAGGAAGTTGTGCGAGGGAGAAAACTTCTTCTAAATCGCATAGTGGTGGACCGTTAATCATCCAAATGGTATGGATGGTAACGCGAGTTTTGTCGCGATGTGCGATGGTGAAATTGAGCGGCTGGAATTAGTCCGAACAATTCCTCAGAGCACTCCCCGTGACAGATGCGATAAAATACGCAAAGAGATGCAACATCTCTACGCAGTGCCAGTGTATCGAGCCGATCAGAAAGAACTTGGTCGTGGACAATTCGAACCGCTCTGCGCTGGATGCGGTCAAGTGGAAGTAGCTGGCACTGGGGTGCCCCGGCCCAGAGATGAGAACAGTATTCCATGTGGGGCCGAACTTGCGCTTTGTAAAGTTGCAAGCGATGTGCCGGCATGAAATACTGTCTCGCTCTGCTGAGGACGCCAAGTTTTTAGAGGCCAATTTGGCCTTCCCTTCCAAGTGAACACGAAACTGCATACTATTCGATATGTCGACGCCAAGTACTCCGATACTGGCTGAGGCAGCAAGGGGAGTGCCTCGAAACTGAGGAGATATGACAAAGGGGTTCTTTTTAGCGGTAAACGCGCAAACTTGTATCTTTTGAGGATTGAACTGGACAAGATTTAGTCGGCACCAATCCGAGACTTTGTTAAGCAAACTTCTCGCAAGCAAAAGACTCGACTTCAGACACAAGTTTGTCCGGGTACTTGGCGACGTATTCAAGTATACAAGGCATCACCAGTGCTGTCGTCTGCATAGCAATGAATGCTACCAGTTAGCAACATATCATTGATATGCAGGAGAAACAGCGCTGGTGATAGCACCCAGCCTTGTGGAACACCAGCGTTGATAGGCTTGAAATCAGAGCATGCACCGTCTACTACGACCTTGATGCTCCGATCAGCAAGGAAACTGGTGATCCATTTGCACAATTTCTCGGAAGCCCATAGGAAGGAAGCTTTGAAAGAAGCGCTTTGTGCCAGACCCGATCGAAGGCCTTCGCTATGTCCAAACTAACGGCCAATGCCTCCCCCTTGGGCTCTACTGCCTCCGCCCATCTATGAGTTAAGTAGACTAGAAGATCACAAGCTGATCGACCTCGACGAAAACCGTACTGGCGGTCACTAATCAGCTGGTGATTCTCAAGGTACCTCATGAGCTGGCAGTTTATAATAGCTTCCATTATTTTGAAGAACAAGGAGGTGATGGCGATAGGCCTGTAGTTGGACGGGTCTGAGCGGTCGCCTTTTTTAGGGATCAGGTGGACCAAAGCTGTCTTCCATGAATTCGGGACTACGCCTTGGGAGTAAGAGTACCGGAAAAGACGCGTTAAAACCGGTGCCAACTCCGGAGCACACGTCTTCAGCACAATGGGAGGGACTCCATCGGGCCCACTCGACTTGCTGACGTCCTGGGAGAAAAGTGCTTTGCCAACCGAGCGCTGTGTAAATCGCACATTCGGCATGGAGCACTCACATCGCGGGATGTTCGGCGGTTTGTTCCCCCCGGCATCTAGAGTCGAGTTGGATGCAAAAAGAGAGCTCAACAGATCGGCTTTCTCCTTTGCGGCATGGGCCAGTGAGTCGTCCTCTCTGTGCAGAGATGGAAGAGATGGCTGACAGAAGTTCCCTTGGACGGCCTTGGCGAGAGACCAGAATGCACGGGTTCTCGAAGGAAGGCGAACCAGTTTCTCGCCAATTCTGCCGATGTGCTCAGACCTTGCCTTGGCAATGACGCTTTTAAAGGACCTGGAGGCGGAATTTTACTTCTTTTTACGTTCGCTGGTGTTTACATCCCGAGACGTTGATGCGTCAGCCCAGGCCCGGTAGCACTCCTGTTTCCTTCATCGAGAAAGTATATAGATGTCCGTGGGTCACAGCATCCACTTACAATCAGGTAAGCATAGGCATCATGTCTGGTGACACATTCTTCAAAAGACATAATCCTGCCGTGGACATAAAAACGACAAAAAATTGGAATTAAAATTTACTAATGGAATAAAAATCCACTAACCCATATCTTCCTGCGGTAATCGTAAAAGGCGACAGAGGAAAATGAAACAAGAGATGGGCAGTGTCATCTTTTTAATTACAGCAACAATATTAAATACTTGTATTAGTCAACCCGCTTGCCAAGCGTGGTTAATTTAGCAAATATCTCCCCTATTGGGCAATCTTGTAATGCCGTGTGGTAGCTTAGCGGCGTTAGAAAATCCGATAACGCGTATCATTCCATGGGTAAGCCTTTGTTTAGCAGTGGACTTAATGGTAGGTAGGCGTAGGCAGTGATAGATGGACGATCAGTTTGAAACTTTAATTTGAAAGAAATAGCAAAATGTTTAAATATATTTAATATGATATATAATTTTTTTAACAATGGTGGAGCCACGCGGCAGCTCACGACCTCACAGAATACCAGTGTGAAGTAGAAGTTTACCTCTGCGTTTCGCTTGGTGAGTGCAGGTGGCCGGAGGCCCTTTTTACTGGAAATGAGGCATTCCATCTTAGTCCTCACGGGTGACAACGCATCTGCATTTTGATTCGCAAACGAGGATAGATGTAGATGTCTATGGGCCGCAGCAACCACTTACCATCAGGTGGACTGTGTGCTCGTTTGTCACCCTTATCCTATAAAAAAAAAATAGTAATAATATGAATATGCTTTACAAAACATGAAGAAAAATTGGGATGATTAATTTTTTCCCGTGGGTGTCGTAAAAGGCGACAAAGGGAAACAGGCAGGAGATGGGCAGCAGCATCTTCCTGGTAACGGCATAAATACAATAAAAAAACTGCGGTTGCCAACCCGCTCGCCAAGCGTGGCAACTATGGCAATATACCCCCCATGAGCAATGACAATAATAAACGGCCCCCAGTCCCCGGCGGCCCCGCTATTCCTGGCTACGGTGGCGACCATGGTAACGGCGGGGCAGGGGGTGCTAAGAATCTCCGGTGGAGGTTCGGTTGCCACCTTAGACGACTCGACCTGGCAACGTACAACGCACGCACCCTGAGGACTGACGAAAAGATCGTGGAGCTGGAAGAAGAGATAGACAAGTTGCGCTGGCATATTATAGGATTATCCGAAGTCCGAAGAGACGGGGAGGACACGGTAATCCTCGAATCCGGCAACTTGCTCTTTCACCGGGAGGGCGACCATCTGTCCCAAAGAGGTGTCGGATTTATCGTCCACAAGTCTCTCGTTAACAACGTTGTAAAGATCGGGAGTGTGTCGACGAGGGTAGCGTACCTTATACTCAGAATCACCAAACGGTATTCGCTGAAGGTCATACAGGTTTACGCACCAACCTCGGCACACCCCGATGAGGAGGTGGAGGAAATGTATGAGGATATCTCTAGAGCCATGCATTCCTCCAAAACCCAATATACGGTGTTAATGGGAGACTTCAATGCAAAACTAGGCACAAGAGAGAACGGTGAGCTGAAAGTAGGGAAATTTGGAATAGGGCAACGGAACCCAAGGGGCCAGCAGCTGGCCGACTTCATGGAGAAAGAGGGACTCTTTATGATGAACTCTTTCTTCAAGAAGCGGCCCCACAGGAAGTGGACCTGGTCGAGCCCCGACGGTTCGACAAAAAATGAGATTGACTTCATTATGACGACCAGACGACATCTGTTCAGTGATGTCTCAGTGATCGCGAGGGTGAAAACCGGCAGCGATCACCGAATTGTTAGAGGCACACTGAACCAAAATGTTAAGTTGGAGAGGTCTCGTCTGATGAAGTCAACGCTCCGTCCCCCTCGTGCTCTAATCCAAAGTCCCGATACCTTTCAGCTCGAGTTACAAAACCGTTTTCAGTGCCTAGAAGACTGCAATGAAGTGGACGATATGAATGACAAGCTCGTGGAAACTGTCCATGCGGTCGGAGCTAAGTTCTGCAAGACCCACCGCAGAAGAACACAAAAACTCTCCGATCACACTCTTAATCTCATGGCTGTTAGACGGGAGATGAGGCTACATTCTTCAACAGATTTGACAGCATACAGGCAACTGAACAGACAGATCTCCAAATTCATGCGGCGAGACTTACACAAATTCAATACAGCTCGTATTGAAGAAACGATCGAGCGGAACCAAGGCTCCAAAGTCTTTGCCAGAGATCTGTCTGCCAGAAAGAGCCAACTGTCAAAGCTGAAGACCGAATGTGGCAGCATCGTTTCCATGGCACCTGAGATTTTGAGTGAGATTGAGAGGTTCTATGGGCAGCTGTACACGTCATCGTTGGAGCCACACGCAAGTGTGAGGAACGATCCAAGAGCGAGTCTTATTCGACACTATTCCGAAGATATCCCGGACGTCAGTCTGAGCGAGATTAGAATGGCTCTCCAGCACCTTAAAAACGGCAAGGCCCCAGGCGAGGATGGAATTACAGCGGAGCTTCTGAAAGCGGGTGGAAGACCGTTACTTGAAGTCCTTCAGAGGCTCTTTAATTCCGTCCTCCATGGTGGCATTACACCGGAGGCGTGGAGCAGAAGTGCGGTGGTCTTGTTCTTCAAGAAAGGTGACAACGCTCTCTTGAAGAACTACAGACCGATTTCCCTTCTGAGCCGCGTCTACGTGCTGTTTTCGAGAGTCATTACGAATCGTCTCGCGCGCAGACTTGACGACTTCCAGCCTCCCGAACAAGCCGGTTTCCGAAAGGGCTTTAGCACCATAGACCACATACATACCCTACGGCAAATTGTACAGAAGTCCGAAGAGTACAATTTGCCACTATGTCTGGCGTATGTGGACTATGAGAAAGCCTTTGATTCCGTCGAAATTTGGGCGGTGCTGCAGTCCCTTCAGCGGTGCCAAGTTGACTGTCGGTATATCGAAGTGCTGAAGTGTTTGTACAGTAGAGTTACGATGGCTATCCGAGTACAGAACCAGAGTACGAAACCTATCCAATTGCAGAGAGGTGTAAGACAGGGTGACGTTATATCCCCGAAACTCTTCACCGCTGCATTGGAAGACGTTTTCAAGCTTCTGGGCTGGAAAGGATACGGAATTAACATCAATGGCGAGTACGTCACTCACCTTCGATTTGCCGACGATATAGTCCTCATGGCAGAATCGCTGGAGGAGCTAAGCACTATGCTCAATGACCTCAATAGTGTCTCCCAACGGATAGGTCTTAAGATGAACATGGACAAAACAAAGATTATGTTTAATGTCCATGTCACACCTATGCCGGTAGTTGTTGGGAGCACTAAGCTCGAAGTTGTTGACGAGTATGTTTACCTGGGACAAATAGTCCGACTAGGTAAGTCCAACTTCGACCGAGAGGTCAATCGACGGATTCAACTCGGCTGGGCAGCGTTCGGGAAGCTACGACACATCTTCTCGTCAGAAATACCTCAAAACCTTAAAACAAAATTGTACAACCAGTGCGTGTTGCCAGTGATGACTTACGGAACTGAGACGTGGTCCTTCACTGCTGGCCGTATGAGGAAGCTCAAGGTCGCTCAGCGAGCTATGGAGAGCGCTATGCTCGGAGTTTCTCTGCGTGATAAACTTAGGAATAAGGATATCCGTAGTAGAACCAGAGTAACCGACATAGCCCAACGGATTAGTAAGCTGAAGTGGCAGTGGGCCGGCCATATAGCTCGAAGAATCGACAACCGATGGGGAAGAAAGGTTCTCGAGTGGCAGCCTCGTACCGGTAGGCGAAGTGTAGGGCGTCCCCCCACAAGATGGAGTGACGACCTGGTAAGACATGCAGGAAGTCGATGGATGCAGGTGGCTCAGGACCGTGCTTTGTGGCATTCCTTGGGGGAGGCCTATGTTCAGCAGTGGACTTGTTAAGGGCAGTGTAATGAATTTTTTCATTTAAGCGATATCTGCTCCACATATCACAGTTTATTAAATTTAAAAATAATATAAAAAAGAAAAATTCCAGATCAAAAATGTCTATCAACCCCTGAAAGCTTGATAAATTTTTTTACCTAGTCTCGCTGGCCTCACCTTTCCAATAGCCCAAGAACCTTATAGGAGGAGGTTGTTTCTTCATATAGCAGGCGGTTCCATCGCTACCACGCTTACGTGTACAAAGAGCTAAATTTTAGAAGAAATTTCTTTCTCACACTTCTCCACTACGAGAGCTACATGACCGGTCTAAACATAATTATACAATTAAGATTGACAAAAATGCATACAGTGCAACTAATACAAAGTAGATGCCGTGGCCTATAGACACCTATATTAAAATTTAACTAATATCAAGATACAGATTCGTTAAATTATTCATCATTCAGTAAAAAGGGGTTAAAGTCATTCACGATATGAAATACCGCAGAATTATGCTTCTATTTTACGCTGGTATTTTTGAGAGCATGGTCCTTTATAGCATGACTCTATCACGTAGATATAACTTACAGAATCCGCGAAAAGTTAATCCATTAAAGAAGATATTTATCAAGGTTGTCTTGATATTCTAATATGCTAACAACGCCTAGGATAGTCCATCCCATAAATTACTGAACCATCTTGAATTAGAATATAAACCTCATAGTTTTATTGAAAATCTTTTCCCATCGGAGTATTACACATAAATATTTAAAATCTAAATACACGAGTATATATTTGCAGTTCTTGATTATAACAAAAATTAGTTTTTCATTAATCATCAATCATGAAAATATTTATGTTATAAGTGAAATTAAAATAATTTATATTGTAACATAAGCAGCTGGGTTTAACTTCTACAAGTTTAAAACTCGCTCATATGTTACAAAAAATTATTAAATAAAATTTCGTACAGAGAATTGTGTTGCGTCATAGAAATTATTCTCTCTTAGACCCAAAAATATTCAGCGTGTATGTAATATTCGTAACCTACACTGAAAAAGCAAAAAGGAATATAAGGGTGTATTATAAAAACGATCATTTTATATATTTATATGTTTTAGACAACTGTAATTATATTAGTATTAATTTTGTGATATTATTATTATTATTTTATAGGAGAGGGGGCAAACGAGCATGCGGCTCACTTGATGGTAAGTGACTACCGCCGCCTATGAACAACTGCAACACCAGGGGAATCGCAGATGCGTTGCCGGCCTTTTAAAAAATAGTAGGCTCTTTTCTTGAAGTCGTATTGATCCGGAAAAATCGCTGGTGGTAATCGATTTCACTAGGAAGTTCTGCGAGGAAGAAAACATCATCTAAATCGCACAGTGGTGGACCGCCAACCGTCCAGATGGTATGGATGGTATTGCATTAGTCCGATTGTATGGTATTAGGCTGAACAATTCCTAAGAGTACTCCCCGTGGTACATGCGATAAAATACGATTATTTTGAATATGATTTAATTATTGTCTTATCTTAATAATCTTATTTATATTATAAATACATAGGTATCAGCATTGTCATATCCATGTCATTCTGGTCGTCGCAAAGAGTGACCACCTTGAGGATATACATGTATATACTTATATAGGGAATAGCGAAAAAAGCTTAATGTTGTCTCGGAGCCGAATTAATAACATTAACGCATACTGGCGTAGGCTATACGATTTAACGAAAACAGACAAAGAAATGAAGGAAACATGAAAATTAAGAATAAAAATAATCAAAAAATGCTTACTCAATTGTTTTGTATTTATCTAATATGCAACTTAAAAATTAATTTTGAAAATCTTGCTGCATCGCGAATACTAATTTTACTTTGTGAATTCTTTGAAGATTCTCGAGTGGCTGTCTCACTCGTAGCAATGTAAGACATACAGGAAGTATTGGATGCAGGTCGCTCAGAACTACGTTTTGTGGCATTCCTGGAGGATGGTCTATATTCAGCAGTGGACTTGTAAAGAGCTGTAATGAAATGGTATAGAATGCTATGATCGACATTCAGCAAAGCAACATCGTCCGTCTGGACCAGTGTGTTTGTGTAGTGTTCGCATATAAAAGACAGCTGTGGCATCTCTTTCTCAGTTTCTTTTCCGATTAAAAGAAACTTTTAATAAAACTACTTTTACGGATTTTACCGCATTTAATTATTCTTATTTTTAAATTTCCAACGTTTCGGGTACTTTACAGCACCCATGGTCAATGAAGCTGAGTTGATTTACATTCAGATGTCAAAGTTAACCCGGAGTACTTTCCAGTTTTTAAGTATTATTATATTGGTCTGATCTACGCAGAATGAACTTACTGTGTCTTGAAGTCTTGTAGTGGTGTGCTTGGGCTTAGTTTTAATTTAATAACTACAAGATCCCAAGTAGGTGGTAGTACCCAGTTTCCTTCTCTATTGAAATTAGGAGGTTTTTTAATTTCAATAGTTTCACGTATCATGCATGGTAGGAATCGATGTTCTTTCGCGAGGATTTGTGGTCTATCAAATATGGTGTAATGGCGAGGGCTGTCTAAGATATGATCACAAATTGCATACTTCCCGGAGCGTTGTTATTTCACGTCAGCCATGTATTCTTTTACGGGGGTTTTAATAGATTGTTTTGTTTGCCCTATATGGGACCACATTCACAATCAAGCATGTACACTTTTGCATCCTTTAGAGGATACACTTGACGGGTGGTAAGAGCTGACTAATCTTCTTCGGTGGCTTGTATAATGTTATAATAATTGAAGCTCACTTAAAGAAGTAGCCAATCTTGTCTGAGACACTTTTAACATATGATAGTCTGCTGTACTATCGTACACGTCGGGCATTTAAAAGTAAGTTTAATTAAACGCGATAAAAGCCGTAAAAGTAGTTTCATTGAATGTGTAGTGTTCACGTAAATATAAAAATTCATAAAGAAAACTTGTACACCAGTAGTAGATTCAGAAAGGAACATGCTTATGTTTACTATTCAAATTTTAATGTTTACTATTACAGTATTTTAAATACAAACACAATAAAATGTTCACTGCTTCGTTTAGATGCTCCTTTTATGAGGGATATTTATTGTAGTTGCTTCACTTAGCAAGCAGGTTCGCAACCACCATTTTTTATTGTTATCAAGAAGGTACTGCAGCCTCACACTCATGGGATCATGATTGGATACTAGGCTATTGTATATTAATAAATGTTAGTACACAGCACGTCTGATAGCGGCGCTGCTCACGCTGATACTGATACCACGACCGCATGAACAATATCGATTGAAGGTTAAATAAGCAATTAAGATTGTTTTGCATATGACCTGTAACCAGTATCAGAGTTAATTTGGTTAATGCTGTCGAATACATTACCTACTTCCTCAAAAATTTTTGAAGTTTTTTTTAAGTTTCAGAATGCAAGTTTAAATTCTAAATTCTTTTAGATATTAATTTCTATTTCGTGTCAGTTAAGTTTAACTGTTACCCGATTTTTAAATATTGTTTTTTAACTTTTAAAGAACAAGTTTCTGGTCTTTACTATTCCGCAATAATATGTGATCAGGTAACATATTATACCGTTAGCCTAGATAATATTAATAAAATTAAATAAAGAATATTCATTCTCGAACTCGAAATCGAAAATGCGGTTATTATGAGTAAATATGATGATTTAATTGACCTCTTCGTTATCTGGAACATATTTTGTTTCGTTATTATGATTAAAAGAGTTTCCACTTGTAATTGAGTTTTATGAGATTTTGAAGCCTAGTTTCGTACTATTTCAAAAACGAAGCTAAAGAAAGGAGGTCAGAGGTACTCGACACCATTTTCCTACACCGTAGCTACAGCTGTTTATTGTAAAATTGTGTTCTGAAACCTGACCTCTAAAAACAAAACCACATAAGATAATTAATATGTTTTAAATGCAATTGAGGTCTGATTTCAATGATACACTTGGAATTTTTAGTTAAAATGACATTTGTATTACTTTAATTAATTTTTATATTCACTGAAGTAGTACAAATGTCAGTCAATAATATTCAAATTTTAGAATAATATTAGAAATTTAAATCAACCTGATGATAAGTGGCTACTGATGCCCATTGACACCTGACAGCCCATGCGTTGTCATCTCTAATGGCTTAAATGAAATGCCTAATAGTTTGTTAATGTAGTCGCTCTCTATATCTTCCAGGCAGAGACATAACAGTTCCTGCACTGCTATTTAACACGTAGCGATGTTATTATTATTCAATCATTTAATTTAATTTTCAAGCAATAGTGTTAGCTTTTGTAATCTTGCCTCTCGTAGTAAAATTTTCTTCACATCACATCAAAGTACATTGATGAACACATGTCAAAGAATAACATGTACTTTTCTCCATACTTACGACTCCGGGTAATGCCTTGGGTTAATGTGTACAATACCGATTTCCTCGCAATGGATTTTTTGCCTATTTTCTATTAAACGATGAGACTACAAAAGAATTTTACTTTAATTAATTATCGGTAACCATCAATTTGTTAACAGCCAGTTAAGATTATAACCAGCCATTAACGTTGACTTTTAAACTAGGTCATCAAAATTAATCGCGACCGTTGTCGCGTATCGCAATATTTACCGATGCAACTTTTAAGTATTAATTTTTAATTTGGTTTTCTGAATAAAAGTTATTTTTAATTAAACTGAAGGAATTAGCGTGCTAACAGTTCATCTCTTGTAATTTGGCTACTGGAGCTCTTGAACACCTGTATCCTGTAACCAACTTAAAACTAAAAAGAAACTACAAATACTTGTATACGTGATATAGCCATATTCAGCTATGTTATGGTTATAGCACGAATGGGTCGGCTCGACTGGGCAAGGAGCATGTTTCCACATAATACAGCAGCTTTATTCTTCCTAGTGTCGTATAGTGAGAGTAAAGATCCGGAACCGCTTTTGCTGGAAATGAGGCAATGTAAGTTTTCAGGGGTTACTACCCATCAACATTTCGATTCTGAATCGAAGTTATATATATAGGTGTCTATGGTCCACGGAATCCACTTACCATCAAGTGGATTGTGTGCTCGTTTGTCATCCTTATTCTATAAAAAATACGTTATGACTGATTTATTTATATTTATATTTATTTACTTAAGTACACCATCGATTGTTTCAACAACTCATGTAATGTCTTGGTCTGTAATTATACTGCACGAGACCGTAACACAGTAGTTTAGGTACTGTAGTTACGTGGCAGAGGTAAGTGGTTGTACCTACCCAGGCGGACTCCTAGAAAATTAATAGGAGATATATATCTAAAATAAATGTACCAAAACATTGTTATGCAAATGACAGCACTGGCGATACTTTGTACACCTGTCACGCTAATATTTCTCGGGAACACGTTGTCGAATGTCGGAACAAACTTGTATCTGAAAGACAACAATATCTCGGATTGGATGCAACTAAATCTAGTCTAGTTCAATACCCAGAAGACACAAACTATCGCATTTACCATTTTTTAAACCGTTACCTGTACCCAAATTCGGGGCCTTTTTGCCTCATTTAGGATCAGAATTCTCAGCATCAATATATCAAATAATGTTCGGTTCCGCGGTCACCTGGAAGGAAAGGTCAGCTTGGCGTGCTTAGTTGAACGGGAAATTATTTCATCCCGGTACACTGCTTTCAACTTTGCAATGCGCAAGGTCAGCCTCACATGTAATCTCTGGGCTGTGGCAACCCAGTGCCAGCTCCTACCTCGTAACCGCATCCAGCGAAGAGCGGCGCAGCAGTTTATTAGTGTTGCGAATAATAATATTGCATATATGGATATGTATTCAGTGCTCAGAGGAGTTGTTGGGACTAATTCTAGGGGCGGAATTTCACCACCGCACTTTGCGACATAACTCCATGCCATACCATCTGGATTATGAAGCGACTTTTTTGCAGCCGATACGACTTAGGGACTGTTTTAGTATATTCATATAGCATATATGTTAAAACATATATAGCATATATTATTAGGTTTATTTTATGATTAGAATATCTAATAGCACTGTGCTTTGTGAGATATGAAAGTTTTATTGACGATGTCGAACGGATCGCTTTCTACGAATGGAAGTGTCAAATTCAGGTTTCCAATAATCTGTCACGAAGCTCATACTGGGGGTTGGTACAGGTAATTATTTTTGGACTGTATATTATACTTGAAGCAAGTAACTCCTTAAATAAATTTTTTACGAAATGTTTTTTACGTAATCAAGCAAACTAATAATGAGAATTTGATTTAAAATATTTTTTTTCTAAAAACCAAATGTTTAAGAGCTTTTTGAAATTATCATCATCATCATCATTACAACCCTTCAAAAGTCCATTGCTGAACATAGGCCTCCGCCGAGGAATGCCACAATGCACGGTCCTAAGCCACCTGCATACAACAACTTCTTGCATGTATTACCAGGACATCACTCCATCTAGTGGGGGGTTGCATTACGCTTCACCTACCGGTACGAGGCTGCCACTCGAGAACCTTTTTTCCCCGTCGGTTGTCGGTTTTTGAAATAGTGATTAATAAAGTCGTCAGCAGTCGTAGTTATGAAGAAGTATTCATACAAGTCAGTGCTCTACATTTCGCAAGTATTTAAGTTTACTCTGTTCTAGGATAAAAGAAGCGGAATGAAAGAGCGGTAAACTAGAGCCTACACTAATATGTACGAACAATTCCTTCTCTTGTGGAATAAGTTGCAGGATATTTTTTCTACCAAGAAGTCTGCCTGTGTGGGTACCTCTTACCAACTTCAGTCATCAAATAGCGAGCAAGTTTTTTTCTATTCTGAAGAGTATAGACAGCCAGTATAATTATAGGCTCAGCCTCTTACCATCAAGTGGACTGTGAGTTCATTTGTTACTTCAGTTTCTTAAGAAAAAGGAAGTTTTTTTTTACGTGGTAGAGCCATGGTTCAACTATATTGGTAGTATAGTTGTAGCACGAATGAGTCGGCTGGGGAAGGACCACGCTCTCACAGAATACCAGCGTAAAATAGCAGCTTAGCTTAGCTTGGTAGACCGCCAATCATACAGATGGTATGGATGGTATCGCGAGTTTTGTCGCGATGTGCGATGGTGAAATTGAGCGGCTTGATTATATCCGAACAATTTGTCAATGCTCTCCCCGTGGTAAATGTGATGAAATACGCAAAGAGATGTTGCGTTACATGCAGTGCCAGTGAGTCAAGCCAATCAGATAGAGATCGGTCGCCGACGATTCGAACCACTATGCGCTGGATGCGATCAAATTTAAGGAGCTGGCACTTAGGAGTCCGAGATGGGGAACAGCATTACATGTGCAGCCGAAACTACAACTTGTAAATTTGCTGGTGGTGTGCCGGCATTAAATCTGTCCCGCTATGCTGAACACGCTAAGCGTTTTTTGATGCCAATTTGGGTTTCTGTTCCAAGTGACCACGAAACTGCGTATCACTTGATATGTCGACCTCGAGGATTCCGATACTAGTGTTAAGGCAACAAGGGGAGTGCCCTGAAACTGAAGAGCGATATGACAAAGGGGTTATTTTAGCGGTAAACGCGCAAAAATATTTGATATTGACGCAACGACGAAACTGTAGGTTATATGTGTTATTACACAAACTAAGAAATTTGTAAATAATATCTTGATATTATGATAAATATGTTTTTTTTTCGTACAAAGAAACGTTATAATAATGTTTTATAAAGCATTATAAATCCGTGCTCGAGTGTTATTAAAGGGAGATGTTATTAGAAAAAACAGTAATAAGTTACAAAACAAGTTATAGAATAAGTAAGAAAAAAGTTTATTTCATTTTCAGTAATTCAAACCAAAAGCTGAATAATTTTTGATTTTATTTAGGACCACTGGGCTAAGCTAAAGCGTATGTATTATCCTTTTCTTCAGGTATAAGATTTCTTGACAAATTTTGATACGGCATTTATGCAATATGTTTTAGCCAGTAGAAGCGACATTGGCCTAATGGCAGGGTGCGGAGCGCGAACTAAAAGGTCGTGGTTTGACATCAGCCGTTCGACTGCTATTGTGAACCACTCCTAACACAAGCATTTCAAGCTTACCAGGAGTGGTAAAAGGGAATATTAGTAATGTTAATCCACTACCCTAGGCAGCGGTTTTTTACTGATAATAATTCAAAATAATAAACTACGGTTGCCCACCTGCCTTAAAAGTGTTGCAACTATGGCAAAAACCCTCCTATGAGGTAAACTAAGGCTTATTTTCAGCAGTGGACTTTTATAGGCTGTGATATCAAGGATTTTTCTGTAGTGCTCTTCAGATTAGTGCTGATGTCAGCATCAACGTGGTTAGTGTTGTGTATATAATACAAACGGGAATTTTTAATATCGGTACAGGTACTTAATACAAGTATAGTTCTATTTCTCATTCATTACCTTCAGAACATTTTCAGTACAAGTAACAATATGTTAAAGTATTCATACCGTTACCGTTACCGATACAGCCTATTAGCCACAGTTGCCACGATTGGCAAGCGGGTTGGCAGCTGCAGTTTTTTTGTTACTTTAAGTCGTTATTGGGTAGACACTGCTGCCCATCTCCTGATTCGTTTCCCTCTGTCGCCTCTTACGACACCCACGGGATGATGTGGAGTAGTGGCTATTCTTACATCGCCACTACACTATCACCAACTATTCATAAGCCACTTTCAAACTTTCTTATCCAATTGACTTATTTTTAGATTATTAGAACAAAAAGTAGTCATTAATGTAACAAGTTGCCACCGTTTAAAAATACATCGAAATTTTAACTGAATAAATCGACTTTGTTATAAAGCTTCCTCTCTGGTCCTTACTCTTTATGCTTGAGTCACACTCTGGGTACAACGACGAGTAATAATTAAATGATTAACATAAATATAATGACTTTCTAAAACCAGTTTACAAATTTTATAATTTGCTAATTTTACTTCGCTTCTCAAGTCATCTTTTCGAGTATACAGAAAGACCTTCAGTTAATTAATAACACAGCTATCGCCTTTGATAAGTAACTGAAATATAATTACATTAACTTGTCTTTCGTAAATGAAATTTATTATAATTTAATTGATAAGCCTTAGATGAAAATATTTATAATTTGAGACCCGGCCTGACTAAACCGGGGTAGAATCTATTAATGTTGTGATTTAAGATTATTATAGCCTTATTATTTTATATATATATTATTTTATAATTTTTTCCTTTATTCAGCCATTTTTTCCAGATAAAATATAGCCTAGATCACTTAAGGCATTGCTCTCTATTTATTCTTGAAGTTTCGATACAATCAGTTTACCTATTCGGAAGATTAGCCCAGACAGACAGAAAGGCAGATAGACTGACAGACAGACAGACAGATTTAAACAGAGGTTATTCATGTATTAATGGTATTCACATAACTAAAGTAAAATATTAAGGCCTCCTTGTTCTCAAAATGCATTGTAATTTATTTTAGGTTGATAATTATTCGTTAAATACATTTTATTAAATTTAAGGTCTTACTAAAAAAATTAAAAGGTTTTATAATACGTCTAATAGATTATTATTAATGAATAATTATTATAGCATATACTAGTACATCAAAATATCTAATGAGTTCCTCGTGCTTCGCAACGTTCAACCAAATCATAACAAGTTATGTTTACGAATACCATCTGGAGCAGAATATATGTTGCACGCAACACATTAGTAAACTTGTAAACAAAATGACACTCATGTGAGACGTTTTATAAAGTAGGGTGTTTTACTGCCTTGACTTTATCACGTTCTTGTCGTCGATCACTAATAAAAAAACTAGATACACAATAATTGAAAATCTTCTAGGAAAACGATTCTGTAACTCGAGTTGAAAGGTTTCGTGACTTTGGATTAGAGCACGAGTGGGACGGAGCGTTGACTTCATTGGACGTGACTTCTCTAATTTAACGTTTATGTTTCTCTAATCATACGGTTATCGCTAGCAGTTTTCACCCTCACGATCACTGAGACATCATTGAATAGTTGCAGCAGAACAACATCTATCACTAATAAAAATTGCAAAACCCATGCAAAACTGTCGCCAATTGTTTTAACAGAATTCTAGTTGAATTAAATATCATCATTCATCATTACAGCCTTTCATAAGTCCACTGCTGAACATAGGCCTCCCCCAAGGAATGCCACAAAACACGGTCCTGAGTCATCTGCATCCATCGACTTCCTGCATGTCTTACCAGGTCATCACTCCATCTCGTGGGGGGTCGCCCTACACTTCGCCTACCGGGACGAGGCTGCCACTCGAGAACCTTTCTTCCCCATCGGTTTTCGGTTCTTCGAGCTATATGGCGGCCCACTGCCACTTCACCTTACTAATCTGTTAAGCTATGTCGGTTACTCTAGTTCTACTGCGGATATCTTCATTCCTAAGTTTATCACGCAGAGAAACTCCGAGCACAGGCCTCTCCATAGCTCGCTGAGCGACCTTGAGCTTCCTCATACGGCCAGCTGTGAAGGACCACGTCTCAGTTCCGTAAGTCATCACTGGCAACACGCACTGGTTGTACAATTTCGTTTCAAGGTTTTGAGGTATGTCTGACGAGAAGATGTGTCGTAGCTTCCCGAACGCTGCCCAGCCGAGTTGTATCCGTCGATTGACCTCTCGGTCGAAGTTGGACTTACCTAGTCGAATTTTTGTCCCAGGAAAACATACTCGTCAACAACTTCGAGCTTAGTGCTCCCAACAATTACCGGCATAGGTGTGACATGGACATTAAACGTAATCTTTGTTTTGTCCATGTTCATCTTAAGACCTTTCCGTTGGGAGACAGTATTGAGGTCATTGAGCATAGTGCTTAGGTCCTCCAGCGATTCTGCCATAAGGACTATATCGTCGGCAAATCGAAGGTGAGTGATGTACTCGCCATTGATGTTGATACCGTATCCTTTCCAGTCCAGAAGCTTGAAAACGTCTTCCAATGCAGCGGTAAAGAGTTTCGGGGATATGACGTCACCCTGTCTTACACCTCTCTGCAATTGGATAGGTTTCGTACTCTGGTTCTGTACTCGGATAGCCATCGTAGCTCTACTGTACAAACACTTCAGCACTTCGATATACCGACAGTCAACTTGGCACCGCTGAAGGGACTGCAGCACCGCCCAAATTTCGACGGAATCAAAGGCTTTCTCATAGTCCACATACGCCAGACATAGTCGCAAATTGTACTCTTCGGACTTCTGTACAATTTGCCGAAGGGTATGTATGTGTTCTATGGTGCTAAAGCCCTTACGGAAACAGACTTGTTCGGGAGGCTGGAAGTCGTCAAGACTGCGCGCGAGACGATTCGTTATGACTCTCGAAAACAGCACGTAGACGCGGCTCAGAAGGGAAATCGGTCTGTAGTTTTTCAAGAGAGCGTTGTCACCTTTCTTGAAGAACAAGACAACCGCACTTCTGCTCCACACCTCCGGTGTAATGCCACCATGGAGGACGGAATTAAAGAGCTTCTTAAGTACTTCAAGTACCGGTCTTCCACCCGCTTTCAGAAGCTCCGCCGTAATTCCATCGTTGCCTGGGGCCCTACTGTTTTTAAGGTGCTGGAGAGCCATTCTAATCTCGCTCAGACTGACGTCCGGGATATCTTCGGATCAGTGTCAGATGAGACTCCCTCTTGGATCGTTACTCACACTTGCGTGTGGCTCCGACAATGACGTGTACAGCTGCCCATAGAACCTCTCGATCTCACTCAAAATCTCAGGTGTCCCGGAAACGATGCTGCCACACTCTGTCTTCAGCTTTGACAGTTGGCTCTTTCTGGCAGACAGATCTCTGGCAAAGACTTTGGAGCCTTGGTTCCGCTCGATCGCTTCTTCAATACGAGCTGTATTGAAGTTGCGTAAGTCCCGCTGCATGCATTTGGAGATCTGTCTGTTCAGTTGCCTGTATGCTGTCAAGTCTGTTGAAGAATTTAGCTTCATCTTCCGTCTCACAGCCATGAGATTAAGAGTGTGATCGGAGAGTTTTTGTGTTCTTCTGCGGCGGGTGAGTGTAGAGAACCGGAGGCTTTTTTTTACTGGAAAAGAGGCATTCCATCTTAGTCCTCACGGCTGATAACGCATCTGCATTTTGATTCGAAAACGAGAATAGATGTTGATGTCTGACTGTGTGCTCGCTTATATATATAAAATAAATTACAATGCATTTTGAGAACAAGGAGACCTTAATATTTTTATTTTAGTTATGTGAATGCCATTAAGACATGAATAGCCTCTGTTTAAATCTGTCTGTCTGTCTGTCAGTCTATTTGCCTTTCTGTCTGTCTGGGCTAATGGTCCGAATGGGTAAACTGATTGTATTGTACGGTGTAAAAAATTTAGCGCTTAGACTTATTACTTCATATTTAAGTAACAGAATTCAAAAAGTAGTGATTAATGGTAAAGGTTCCTCCGGATCGGTAGTATCAATGGGCGTTCCTCAGGGCTCGATTCTTGGCCCATTCCTGTTTTTAATCTATATTAATGACTTACCTTATCTTGTAGGGGACAATCACGATATAGTATTATTTGCTGACGATACCTCTTTGATTTTCAAACTCAAACGACAGTTAATTAGTTATGACGATGTAAATAATGCTCTATCGAAATTGGTACATTGGTTTAACGCCAACAATATGCTCTTAAACGGCAATAAGACAAAGTGTATTAAATTTACAATACCTAATGTAAAACATTCGAATACTAATGTGCTGTTAAATGGGGAGGAGTTGAGTCTTGTGGATACCACTGTTTTTCTTGGTATTACTTTTGACGCGAAACTTCAATGGGGCCCCCATATATCTAAATTAGCAAGCAGACTTAGTTCTGCAGCATATGCTGTAAGAAAGATTAGAAGTCTCACAGATGTTGAGACAGCTAGATTAGTGTATTTTAGTTACTTTCATAGCGTAATGTCTTATGGAATTTTGCTATGGGGTAATGCGACTGATATTGAAGCTATATTTGTTTTGCAAAAGAGAGCCGTACGGGCGATTTATAACCTAAATTGTAAAGAGTCCCTCAGAGAAAAATTTAAAGAAATAAACATATTAACTTTTGCATCGCAATATATTTATGAGAATGTAATGTATGTGCATAAAAACATAAATAGCTTTAATAAGAATAAGGATGTGCATACTTTAAATACTAGGAACAAACATAAGCTTGTAATGCCAGTTACTAGACTCCACAGAATCAGTAATTCATTTATGGGGCAATGTATACGCTTTTACAACAAAATCCCAGAACATATTCAAAGTTTGTCAATAAACAAGTTTAAAAGTTTTATTAAAGAAAAACTGTACAGGAAGGGTTATTATAATATCAAGGAATACATGAATGAAAATAACCCCTGGGAATAGGGTGATCGCCACCATGCTGGTTCTATGAAAATATCATTTAAAAATTGTATAAACAAAATTATTGTTAAGTGAAATTATGTTTAAAAAAAAAGTCCCGCTGGGTTTCTTGCTGGTTCTTCCCAGGACTGAGGTATTTTCCGAACCAGTGGTAAATAAAAAAATGACTTTCAATAAGTATTATGTAATAATCAATATTATAGAGAGGCAGTACGGCAGGTCCATTCAGTATGCTTGGAGTTAAAATCTCCAAACATAATGACTCAATTGCCTAG
Source organism: Parnassius glacialis (assembly GCA_033319125.1). Lineage (NCBI taxonomy): Eukaryota > Metazoa > Arthropoda > Insecta > Lepidoptera > Papilionidae > Parnassius > Parnassius glacialis. The sequence goes on along the minus strand of JAVANC010000005.1, from coordinate 33,144,247 downwards.
AGATAACATAGCCTCAAAATCTTTTTTGAGGGAGAGGGTTCTACTGGGGATGTAGCAGGAAGCTATGACGATGGACTGATGTCCAGTCATAGCTAACCTGCATACCGTGGCTTCCATGTTGGTAAGCTGCGGGATAGAAATGTGAGAGAAATGAAGTGTCGTCTTGTAATAATCAAAAATAAAAATCTTGGCGGTCGGGTTTGTCATTACATAGAAGAAAAACTTTTGAATGGAAAGGCCTTTAATGTCCAAAATTTTGAGATTAGTTTCCTGGTGGAGGAAAAGGTCGGCTTCGCGATCTTGAAGAAAAAGCTTAAGTTCTGTGAGGTTATTTCGCAACCCGCGAATGTTAGAAGATACATGCGATAAACCCTTAGGCTTAATACGACCGAGAGATTTTGGTAGAGCAGAGTCCTCTGCCATTATGTAATACAACTTTTAATTTATTTAATTTAATTTAACTTAAATTAAATAAATTCAAGTTACAAAGAGCACAAAAGGTTATGATGCTCTGTAAGTGCGAGGAGTCGGTCTTGCGGGGACTGAACAGTGCGCAATTTGTGTGCTAAGACGGCAATTTAATAATAATAATAAATAAAATCTTTATTGATCAACTAAAACTTTACAATGATCTTGAAACATGGTAGGAATCTTCTTTTAAGTGTAAAACACCTGTGCCAGAAGATCCCGCTTCTCCATAGCCATAACACAGATAGTAATCCACTTAATCCGTAAGATATAATAAACTATTAAAGAAAAGTATGTATGAGGATTTTGTTTATTTTATTGCATATAAAAACTGATTGTTTTTGATATTGATGTTAATGATTTTGTGTTTACTTTCTGCGTTACAATTACTGTACTTCTTCTTTTTCGCAAAATATTAAAATCATAAGTCAGACTTATATGCAATTTTAAAACGGTTTGTAAAATATATAATTTTCTTACAGTAAGTAGCTCACATATTTTATATAGCTTTTCTGCACAAAATTTATACGGTTTAAAAAAATTACTTTTAGTAATGCTCTTTGAGCCCTTTCCATTTCCAGAAATTTGGTTTTGGAGGCGCCACCCCATATAGGAATGCAGTATGCCAATAAAGATTCATCATCATCATCATCATCATTACAGCCTTTCATAAGTCCACTGCTGAACATAGGCCTCCCCCAAGGAATGCCACAAAGCACGGTCCTGAGCCACCTGCATCCATCGACTTTCTGCATGTCTTACCAGGTCGTCACTCAATCTCGTGGGGGGTCGCCCTACACTTCGCCTACCGGTACGAGGCTACCACTCGAGAACCTTTCTTCCCCATCGGTTGTCGGTTCTTCGAGCTATATGGCCGGCCCACTGCCACTTCAGCTTACTAATCCATTAATGGCATGCCGTGTAGTGGCGGTCAAGAATATCCACTACCCCATATCCTCCCGTGGGTGTCGTAAAAGGCGACAAAAGGAAACAGGCAGGAGATGGGCAGCAGCATCTTCCTGATAATAGCCAAAATTACAATAAAAAAACTGCGGTTGCCAACCCGATCGCCAAGCGTGGCAACTATGGCAAATACCCCCCAATGATTAAAGCAACAATAAAGATTGTGCCAACGCAATGTATACTTTAATTAGTATATTTTTTGATGCTACATGTCTAAGTTGCTTAAAAATCCAAATTAGTTTTATGACCCTGCCTATAAGATGTTCTATTTGGTTGTGTCACGTCAATCGGTGGTCTATGATTATACCTAAGTACTTAGTAGCCGATACTTTGTTTATGGTTGGACACGTACAATCAGCATTACTAACATTTTTACATTTATGAATTTTTAAATTAAAATCATTTTGTGGTTGGGTCCGGTTATTGATGGTAAAGCACACGTAATTAATTTTTTGGTTATTAAGCGTCAGCAAGTAAGTCCTAAGCCTAAAGGCTATTTCGGCCAGTCCCTGTTCAGCATGTTTTCGAACTGCTTCCCAAGTTGTATCTTGAAATACAACAACCGTATCATCCGCGTAAGAAAAAATTTGAGCTCCATCTATTTTTAGCTTGCATAAATTGTTAATATAAACCAGAAATAAGGTAGGGCCTAGTACACTACCTTGTGGGACACCGTAGGTAACAAAAGAGTCATCACTAACATATTGTCCAATTTTAACGTTTTGTTTTCTTTCAGACAAGTAATCCTTCAATAAGTTGAGTGGTGTACCCACGATGCCAATTGTTTCTAGTTTTTGAATAAGGATGGGAATCGAGATAGTGTCAAAGGCCTTTTAAGATCTAGAAAAATGGCTAGGGTTTTCTTTCTTTGATCTACTTAGTCGACGGTTAAGGAATGAAGAGCTGTTACAGCATCTTCTGTAGATTTTTCTTGTCTAAAACCAAATTGCATATCAGACAGTATTTTAAATTTATTAATGATTTGTACTAGTCGTTTATTTATTAATTTTTCTATTACGTTTGAGATAGAGGAAAAAACAGAAATAGGCCTGTAATTATTAACATCATCATCATTTTTGTGTACTGGAGTTATTATGGCTTGTTTTAATAACAACGGGAAAATACCTTGCTTAAAACAATGATTAACCAAATGATAAATAATTGGTACTACTTCATTTTTAGCAAGCTTGAGAAATTTGGTTGGAATGTTATCATATCCGGGTGCACTGTCTGATTTGAGGCTCATAAGTATTATGTACCTCTGTTATATCAGTGTCTAAAAGCACAAACGAATTGGACTGTGTACGATTAATATCCAAATGAATTTTTGTTCGTGTATTAATTTTTAAAAGATTATCCGCTATAGACTTGCATAAAAATACTTGCTACTTGCATAACAATATAGCAAAAAAAGTTATTAATGTAATTAACTGATTCCTTGGGGGATGACTTTATATTTAACAAAATTGTATTATCGGTACTTGAGCTATTTAAATGGGCTATTATTTTTATGTTGTTCCAAAGATTCTTAGAGTTTTTAGATGAAAGTGCTAGTTGCTGTGTTTCATATTTGCGTTTTAATTTTTTTAGTAAATTGTTACAATAATTTCGATATCTTTTATAACTTATTTTAGAACTTCATTATGAGGATCGACACGAAGTTTTTTCTGCATTTTATTTCTAATCCTAATACAGCGTAATATTCCAGGAGTGACCCATGGTTTCATGACACGTTTGCTTTTGGGTACGTCAATTTCAACAGTGTTAAGTTGTAATGACTCAGTTATTTTGTTTTTTTAAATTTCTATCACAAAATTGGGGTTATCACAAAACAATATCTCAGAGATTTTTTTCAATTAAAGTATTAAGTGCCTATTTAAAACCAGTCCGTAACTTTGTCCGTATATTTCCCCAATGTTAATGTTCCTAATAGCGGAATATACCGTATTTAGGTCTTCAACCATTGAGAGCTGTGCCTGTTGAGGGGCGGAGGTTGTCCGCGGAGGATCGGCCTTTTTGGGGCCCCAGGGGAAGGCTGCGAAGGCTGTGAAAAGCCCGGTGGGGGCTGAAAAGGGCCCTGAGGGGGCCTTGAGGGACCCTGAGAGGGGCCCTAAATGGGCTGGGAAAGGTCCTGACTGGGCATTCTTGAACGGAGGACCGGGAATGATCAGTCATTGACCGGCGGTTGAGCTCGCCTGCTGGGACGAGGATGAGGTGCGCAAGGGCAGCCTCTATAGTTCGCCGGGTGGCATGACTGCTGGCGCAGGACGCACGCGGGTGGGAATTCGGCTACGGGGGCTGGGCTGGGGGGTTTGAGGGAGCGGCAGGGACCGCTGAAGCGGTGGGAGTGTGATTTTTCATGACGCGTTTACCGCCGCGCCTTGGTTTCACTTCCATGAAGATGTCATCGGAATCTGCGGAGCAGCTACCGGATGAAGAGTCGTCTTCCGGGAGGATGAGGTTACGGACGCGGAGTCCGAGCATTCCATGGAGTCAGTGTCAGATGACACGGGCGAGTCGGTCTGCGGGGCATCCTGTTTGGACGCCAGATAGGCCGCGACGGAGGGCGGTGGGAGGCATGCCTGAGGGGCAACTGATGCTTAAACTGCGGCGATAACCATCTCGTCCAGTTTTATGCCCATACCAAGGTAGTGGTTCAGGGCGGCAACGATTGACCTAATGAGGTCTCTTGTGGACATAGTTGGGGGAGGGGGACGACGTTATACTCTAACAGTAAGGGCGGGAATCCCTGTTCTCAAAAGAACAGGGTCTTGTTCTGAAAAGAACAAGTGACGTTTTCCGAGAAACAATATGACACGGTATACAAGTAATAACAAAAAAAAAATAAACAAAACAATTAACAATAAATGATAACAAAAACTTAACAAAGCAGACAGGGGTCAGTCAAACCTCCCCGCCAGGAGGCAGGGGGGCAAGAACTGAGAGTTAGCGGCGAAAAAATCATCAAAGCGACAGCGCTGATCTGCGTGAGCACGAAAGCGGAGGCGCGAGAGTGAGAGGGCCCTAACGTACGGGGAGGAAAGCGCGGTCAACTTGTACACGTCCGCTCAAGAGCGGCGTCGCAAGCGAAATGTTAAGAGAACCTTCTTTTCTTGAACATAATTATAAACAACATACACATACACACACACACACACACACACACACACACACACACACACACGCGCGCGCGCGCGCACGCGCGAACGCATGCACAAACACACATACACATGCTCACCAACCTAATACCGTCGTAGTTTTTCTTTTAATTATAGAGAAAAATGGTTTGGTAAGGTTTGTTTTATTTAAAATTTTATGTTTAAAATTTTGGATGGTTTTCAAAATGATTAATAATATAACAAGCAAACGGAAGTTTTTATTATCAGCGAATTTATACTTCAGTGTAATTTATAAAGCTTATCGCAATCGGAGATAATGTTGAACATGATGATGTTCCCTCTCCTTGTTAGCAGAAACGGATTTCATGGTGTGTATATTAAGTTTTTTAATATTGTCTACATGTTGCAAATGGAGGATGTTATTGTTTTACATGGTTGTAGCACGAATGGGCCGGCTCGACCAGGTAGGACCACGCTCTCACAGAACACCTGCCTAAAATAGCATACTAATTCTGCTGTGTTTCGTATGGTGTGTTTAGGTCGCTCCGGTTTCTCACACATACCATACCCATTTTACTGGAAACGAGGCATTCCATTTTACTCCGTAGGGTGACACTGCATCTTCATTTTGATTCTTAATCGAGGTTAAATGTTGATGTCTTTTGGTGGCAACATCCACATAATCCACAGATGAATTGTATACTTATTTGTCACCATTATTATTTAAAAAGAAAACCTCGGTCGGCATCAAATTCATACCTTCGATTATAAATGTTGGTCTCATCGCACAAAAATATTTTTTAGTGATATGAATACAAAATAACTGTTTTCATAATGTTTCCTATACTTGAACTGTGAGTCAGTTGATATTCTAGATTAACGGAAAACTCTAGGTTTTGGTCACTTAGTTTCCGAATGCCCAATATATGTGATATAAATTTATAAAAATGCTTTGACATAGAAGTTAATTTTTTTTCAAATCCAAGACACGATAGACCTTAGTATTTGATATTTATTTTATTTTAATACCCATTTCTGAGAAAGAAGCTCTTGAGAGACTGACAGACGGAAAATGGGCGGACAAGTAAGTAATCCTTAAAGGATTTCGATTTTATCTTATGGGGTTTCGAACTGTGGAACGGTTTATTGCTAAAAATAATTGTTTAGAACCCGTGTCCATATCACAACTTACAATATAACATTTAATTTTGATCCCTAGTTTTTTTGCAAAATAACTAACATAAAGTAAATTAAACATATAGAATCTAAATTAAGCTATAAAGTACTCAAATTAGTTTTGATCCGTTATGTAATTTTATTTCAAAAGTTAGTTTTCTTTTTAGATGCAGGCAATAGGGTTTTATCTATTCCAATTATTGATTATAAAATTATTACCACAACTACTTATTGTGAAGATTATTAGCCCAAAAGCGTTACTACACAAATATTTTTTTATAGGATATGGGTGACAAGCATGCACACAATCCACCTGATGGTAAGTGGTTGCTGTGGCCCATTGATATCTACATCTATTTTCAATTACGAATCAAAATGCAGATGCGTAGTCACCCGCGAGGACCAAGATTAAATGCCTCGCTTCCAGTAAAAAGGGTGAACATGGTCCTTCCCCGGTCGAGCCGAACCATTCGTGCTACAACCATACTATAGCTGCAGCATGGCTCTACCACGTATGATATTTTGAACGATAGTTTTAGATATTGCATAGATATTTTCATTTGCTTATTGCTGTTTACATAAATACACTTTCAGAAGTTATCGAATAAACCACCGACTTGACTTGATTAAGCTTTATATTAACACAACATTTATTCAACCACTTACCATCAGGTGAACTGTGTGCTCGTTTGTCACCCTATCCTATAAAAAAAAATCATTTATTAAATAGTATCATATTTGTATTGGCGTGTGATGCCTCGCCTGCGTGAGAAAATCCAATACAGCGTATCATCCCGTGGTTGTAGTAAGCGGCGCAAGAGGGAAACTGAAACAGGAGATGGGCAGCAGCATCGATATATATGTACTACGCAGTAGATTTCGCATTCCGAACATTGACTATGTTCAACTGAACTGTATTGCAATCTGTACAAACTAAATATTGCGTAAATTGAAGATTTGTGAATTCCATAAGATAATAATTATTACATTTATTTAGAAATATGTTTGTTTAGATTAAAATAAGATATTCTATATTAAATTCTTATATATATTTGATTTAAACTTAAAAACGGCAAGGCCCCAGGCGAGGATGGAATTACAGCAGAGCTTCTGAAAGCGGGTGGAAAACCGGTACTTGACGTCCTTCAGAAGCTCTTTAATTCCGTCCTCCATGGTGGCATTACACCGGAGGCGTGAAGCAGAAGTGCGGTGGTCTTGTTCTTCAAGAAAGGCGACAACGCTCTCTTGAAGAAAAACAGACCGATATTTTTATTTTACCTTCTGGGCCGCGTCTACGTGCTGTTTTCGAAAGTCATTACGAATCGTCTCGCGCGCAGACTTGACGACTTCCAGCCTCCCGAACAAGCCGGTTTCCGAAAAGGCTTTAGCACCATAGACCACATACTCGTACATACCCGTCGGAAAATTATACAGAAGTCCGAGGAGTACAATATGCCACTATGTTTGGCGTATGTGGACTATGAGAAAGTCTTTGATTCCGTCGAAATTTGGGCGGTGCTGCAGTCCCTTCAGCGGTGCCAAATTGATTGTCAGTATATCGAAGTGTTGAAGTGCTTGTACAGTAGGGCTACGATGGCTATCCGAGTATAGAACCAGAGTACGAAACCTATCCAATTGCAGAGAGGTGTAAGACAGGGTGATGTTATATCCCCGAAACTCTTCACCGCTGCATTGGAAGACGTTTTCAAGCTTCTGGACTGGAAAGGATGCGGTATTAACATCAATGGCGAGTAAATCACTCACCTTCGATTTGCCGACGATATAGTCCTTATGGCAGAATCGCTGGAGGACCTAAGCACTATGCTCAATGACCTCAATAGTGTCTCCCAACGGATAGGTCTTAAGATGAACATGGACAAAACAAAGATCATGTTTAATGTCCATGTCACACCCATGCCGGTAGTTGTTGGGAGCACTAAGCTCGAAGTTGTTGACGAGTATGTTAACCTGGGACAAAAAGTCCGACTAGGTAAGTCCAACTTCGACCGAGAGGTCAATCGATGGATTCAACTCGGTTGGGCAGCGTTCGGGAAATTACGGCACATCTTCTCGTCACGTATATCTCAAAACTTGAAAACGAGACTTTACAACCTTCTTCCTCCTGGCTTCCTTCTTCGTCCTTCACTGCTGGCTGGATGAGAAAGCTCAAAGTCGCTCAGCAAGCTATGGAGAGGGCTATGCTCGGAGTAAACTCAGAAATGAGGATATCCGCAGTAGAACCAGAGTGACCGACATAGCCCAACGGATTAGTAAGCTGAAGTGACAATGGGCCGGCCATATAGCTCGAAGAACCGACAACCGATGGGGAAAAAAGGTTCTCGAGTGGCAGCTTCGTACCGGTAGGCGAAGTGTTGGGCGTCCCCCCACTAGATGGAGTGACGACCTGGTAAGATATGCAGGAAGTAGATGGATGCAGGTGGCTCAGGACCGTGCTTTGTGGCATTCCTTGGGGGAGGCCTATGTTGAGCAGTGGACTTGTGAAGGGCTGTAATGATGATGATGATGATTATTAATATCTTATTTTATATCAAATTAAAGTCTTCGCGCATGCGCGACTACTACTCCCGCGCATACATAGAGTAGGGCACAATTTTTGTTTGGAATGGCTTTTCTAGTACGTAGTACATATAACTCAATGGGCAGCAGAATCTTCATAATAAAGTTCAAAAATTTAAAAAATAAGAGAACTTTGATAGGCTGTAAACGATGATGCTGATTAAATTTGTTTAAAATGAGTCATTTAAGTTACTTATAAAAATATCTATTCATACCTAATCCAATTCTTAGGGAAGCAGTATTGGTACGTGGGTATCGACACTTCTTTGTGGTTTTTATTTTGTTTTAGAGCCTAGCTGTTGTTTATTAAAACTGCAGTGAACAAATGAGTGGGCCAGCGGAAAGTATTGCTGCGAAGTTTCTCGTGCTGAGCGACTAAAAACGAAGACCCTATGTTTTTACCTTATTTATTTGTTAACGAGATATTATTTCTTAGTCACCAGGTAGTACTAGTATCGCTCCTTAATGCCTCTTTTAATTCTTCATCGAGAAAGTTTATAGTTGTCCATGGGTCACAGCATACCCTTAAAATCAGAATAGCATAGACATAGCTTATAAGAAGGACATGTCTGGTGGCATATTCTTGAAAAGACACAGTTCTGCTGTGAACACAAAAACGAGAAAAATTGGAATAAAAATTAGCTAATGGCATAAAATCCACTAACCCATATCTCCCTCCGGTAATCGTAATAGGCGACAGAGGAAAATGAAACAAGAGATGGGCAGTGTCATCTTTTTAATAACAGCTCTAAATATTAAATACTATTAACAGCACTAAATATTTAATACAAATTAATCAATCCGCTTGCCAAGCGTGGTTAATTTGGCAAATACCTCCCCTATTCGGCAATACAAGATTGCCGAATAGGAGATTGTATTAGAAAATCCGATAGCGCGTATCATCCCATGGGTAAGTCTTTGTTTAGCAGTGGACTAAATGGTAGGTAGTCGTAGGCAGTAATGAATGGATGATCAGTTTGAAACTTTATTTTGAAAGAAACAGCAAAATGTTTAAATATATTTAATATAATATATAATAATATGATAACGCTTTAAAAAGCATGAAGTAAAGGTGCGATGATTACTTTTCCCTTTAAGTGATATTTGCTCTACATATCACAGTTTTTCGTTAGTAGTCCTAAAAATTATGGATTAAATGGCTTGTGCGTGATGCGTCCTTTCAATGGTAGTCATTTATAATAAGATCTATTCTTCAAATTAAAACATAATGATAAAAAGTCTTTATAAGACTTTCTTTGACTTCAGAGTACTAACATCAAATAATAAGTTTTATAACTTGAAATAATTTTAAGGATGATTTTCCTTTTCATAATAAATGAAAAATTCCAGATCAAAAATGTCTATCAACCCCTGAAATCTTGATAAAACTCTTTGCCTAGTCTCACTAGCCTCACCTTCCCAATAGCCCAAGAACCTTGTAGGATGTTGTTGTTTCTTTATATTGCAGGCGGTTGCGTGTACAAGGAGCTAAAGAGAATAAATTTCTTCCTCACACTTCTCCACTCCGAGAGCTATACGACCGGTCCATTGCCACGTTAACATAATTACACACTTAAGATTCATACAGATTCATACAGTACAACTACTGCAAAGTAAATGCTGTGGTTCAAGACACCTATATTAAAGTTTAACTTATGTCAAGATACAGATTCGTTAATTCATTCATCATTTAGTAAAAGGGTTAAAGTCATTCATGATATGAAATACTGCAGAATTATGATTCTACTTTACGCTGGTATTTTTGAGAGCATGGTCCTCTCCCGGTAAATCCAACCTATTTGCTATGCAGACATTATAAAGCTACAGCATGGATTAACGAATTCGTAATGAAGATATTCATCATGGTTATTATATAAAGATATTCTATTATGATAAAAACGCCTAGGATAGTCCGTCCCGTAAATTACGGAACCATCTTGAATTAGAATATAATCCTTATAGTTTTAGAAAATCCTTTCCCATCGGAGTATTACACATAAATATTTGAAAACTAATTTTGTGTGCGTAGTCAAAAACTTGAATTATTATAGACACGATTAATTAACCATGAAAATATTTATATTATTATAAGTGAAATTACAATAATTTATATCGTAACACTTTTAACACTTTAACTTTTACAAGTTTACAACTCGCTCATATATTACAAAAAATCATTAAATAAAATTTCATACCGAGAATTGTGTTGCGTCGTATAAATTATTCTCGCTTTGACCCAAATATATTTAGCGTATGTGTAATATTCGTAACGTAAAGTACGTTACGGGCAACAAGGAATATTAGGGTATATTTTAAAAATGATCATTTTATATATTTATTATATGTTTTAGACCACTGTAATTATAATAGTATTATTTTTGTGACTTTATTATATTTCGAATGCGATTAAATAAATTGTGCATTATTGTTACAACGTAATGTTATTTATATTACAAATATATAGGTATTAGCATTACAAATATATAGGTATTAGTCATATCCATGTCACTCTTGTCGATGCTAAGAGCGACCGCCTTGAGGATATATATATGTATATAGATAATAGTATATAGATAATATATAGGGAATAGTGAAAAATATTCAATGTTGCCTCGGAGCAGAACATTAGAACAAATCCATCAAAATTCGCCTATCAGTGTAGGCTATACGATTTAACAAAAACAGACAAACATATAAAGAAAACATGATAATTAAGAATAAAAATAATCTAGAAATATACTTACTCAATTTATTTGTATTTATCTAATATGCAACTTAAAAATTAATTTCGGTAATCTTGCTGCAACGCGAATACTAACTTTACTTTGTGAATACATTGAAGATTCTCGAGTGGCAATCTCTCACCAGTAGCAAAGTGTAGGGCTGCCCTCCTCTAGATGAAATAGGGTCCTGGTAAGACATACAGGAAGGCATGGATGCAGGTCGCACAGAAGCGCGTTTTGTGGCATATCTGGAGGATAGCCTAAATTCAGCAGTGGACTTGTAAATAGCTGTAATGAAATGGTATAGAATTCAAAGCTCGACATTCAGCAAAACAGCACCGTCCTTCTGGACCAGTGTGTTTGTGTAGTGTTCGCATATAAAAGACAGCTGTGGCATGTTTTTCACAATTTCTTTTCCGATTAAAGCAATCTTTGAATAAAACTACTTTTACGGATGTTATCGTGTTTAAGAGAACTACAAGACCCAAGTGACCTTGAATGATGCACGCACACATTTACACAATCCATGTGAGCGCCATCTAGCGACAGTGAGGTTTAACACTAACGAATTAGCGAAGTTACGCCGGAGTGTTTATAATCATGAAGCAAATACAAAGTCTTTGTATTTGCGTCATGGTTATAATAGACGAAACGCAGGTCAGATAAAGATCTAACAAAGAAATAGATGGGTCAACGAAATTATTTTTAATTTTAATTAAATGTTACTTGAAAATTTAAGGATTTGGGTGATTTTGAAATAAAACTGATTCGATGAAACTTAAATTATTTTTATTTATATAATAATAGTAATAAACTTTATTTATATAAGTGATTGTAGTACATGGGTAGCACATTACATCGTTTGTACTAACTATAAAATATTATATTCAAAGTTAGGTTACGGAATAACCTGTGTTAAGGAGTAACAGTCTCAATCCTCGTAATAGCAAGTATATAATAAGTACATACTTACAGTTGTAAGTGCTACAATGATAACTAAATCTATTTTCCTGTGGTACTGTTTTCAATCTGCAAAAAAATTAATATTTCAAATTATGTAGATATGTCAACTCTAAATATTATAGTTCTATGGTGTTAATTTATCAATAAGCCGCGGTCTTTTAACAAAAATATTAGGTATATTATTTAGTTTTTTTTTATTGTTATTATAGCTTAGGATAGTTTAAGGTACCTACCTACTTACACATTGGAAATACTAACTTTCGTGTTAATATTTTCAACTTTCTTTCTTCTGTAAAAAATAATGACATTTCAAAAGCTTTTCTGGTTATTATTTATAAAAGTAATTAATAAATTTATCTACACATGTAATACTTAAAATAAAAAATAAAAAAAAATTTTACTATATATTCCTGGAATCGAACCCGGGCACTCTCGAGTGCAAACTGCAAATATTGTTTATTGTTATAAAAATAAATAGGTTTTTTTTAGTTATTATTTATAAAAGTATTTAATAAATTTGTCTAAAAATGTAATACTTTAAATAAAAAAGAAAAAAGAAAATTTAACTTCATTTTGCTGGAACCGAACCCAGGTACTCTCGAGTGCAAACTGCAAATCCATAATTCTACAAAATGCACTACTGTAATACACTACGTTTCCTAAATTCAAAGGTTTATTGTTATGAAAATAAATATATTTTTTTAGTTATTATTTATAAAATACTTAATAAATTTATCTAAATACATAATATTTGAATATAAAATAAAATTTGACTACATATTCCTGGAATCGAACCCGGTCACTCTCGAGTGCAAACTGCAAATATAGGTTTATTGTTATAAAAATAAATAGGTTTTTTTTTAGATATAATTTATAAAAGTATTTAATAAATTTGTCTAAATATGTAATACTTTAAATAAAAAAGAAAAAAGAAATTTAACTTCATATTCCTGAAATCGAACCCAGGTACTCAGGTATACACTACGTTTCTAAATCATAAGTTTAATATTTAAATAATAATTTTATTATTTTTAATTTAAATAAATATTTAGTAATAATAAAATGTTCTTACCTTTTTTCGTTCATATGTTGGGCGGGTAACGGGTTTCACTTTTATTTCCCATATTTACCAATTATAATTATTAACTTAATTTAAATTAATCCTAACTTAAAATATTTTATATTTACACGAAAGAGGAATATTTATGGAAACAAGAATATTTGTGAAAAGAAGAATATTTATGAACATGAATCAATGAATTTAAAAATAAAATTATACACAAACATTAAACAATCTTTACGTAAATAATAAGGCAAAGAGAGCGACACGTCTGTATACAATCGGGCCTCGGCCAGCAGTGTCGGTACACAGGCGTTCACGCACACATCCATACATATTATTTCAGAAATAAGAAAATGCGATTTAAAGAAAACCTATTAATTTTATTAAAAAATTAAAACATTATTACGTTAAAATGTTGCTTGTAGAATAATATGACAAAAAATTGAAAATATTGCATGTATATTAGTATGGTTTTTACTCGTTAAAAAAATTTTTTAGAGGTATCTTTGTGATTTTTTTCTATCGTATCAAATTAGTAGTATCATGTTTTCATCACACTACCTAACGAGCATATATACTAAAAAATATCATATATTTTTCTGGTTTAGTTTACTGCATTGGATGATATACTTTAAGGCAATATAAAACTTGCGTTTAGCTCCTGTAGTCCCCTTAATTATACTTACTTTTAAATTCCCGACGTTTCGGGTGCTTTAGAGTACCCATGATCACTGGAGCTGAGGTGGTTGACATCCCGATGTTAGAGTTAATCCGGAGTATCTTCCGCTTTTTGAGTAGGTATTACTTTTGATCTGATCTACGCAGAATGAACTTACTGTGTCTTGAAGTCTTGCAGTGGTGTGCTTGCGCTTAGTTTTAATTTTATTAATTACAGGATCTCAAGCAGGTGGTAGTTCCCAGACTCTTTTCTATTGAATTTAGGATGTTACACTTAACGGATGGTAAGAACTGACTCATCTTCTTTGGTGGCTTGTAAAATGTTATAATAAAAGCTCACTTTAAGAAGTAGCAAAGTTTGTCTGTGACACCTCTGACATATGTTGGTACAGCAGGCACACGTCGGGAATTTAAAAGTAAGTATAATTAAACGCGATAAAATCCGTAAAAGTAGTTTTATTTAATGTGCAGTATGTGCGTAAATATAAAAAATCAAAAAGGAAACTTGTTATACACCAGTAAACACAAAGTAATAGACAAATATTTTTATGTTTACCATTCAAATTTTAATGTTTACTATTAAAGCATTTAAATTGTTCACTGCTTCGTTCAGATTGCCTTTTTTGAGGGATATTTGTTGTAGTTGCTACACTTAGCAAGCAGGATGGCAACCACCGTTTTTTTATTGTTATCAAGAAGGTACTGCGGCCTCACACTCATGAGACCATAATTGGATTATTGAATATTAATAAACATCGGTAATCAGCACGTCTGACAGGCGCGCTGCTCACGCTGACGTTGATACCACGATCACATGATTAATATGGATTGAATGTTAAATAAGCAATTAAGATTCTTTTTCATAAAACCTGTAACCAGTATCAGACTTAATTTTGTTAATGCTGTTGAATACATTATTCTACCTACTTCATCAGAAATTCTTGAAGGATTTTTTTAAGTTTCAGAATGCAACTTTGAATTCTAAATTCTTTTTAAAATTCTTTACTCATTGTTAAATATTAATTTCAATTTCTTGTTAGTTAATTTTAACTATTTCCCGCTTTTTAAATATTGTTTTGTTAACTTTTAAAAAGCAGGTTTCTGGTCTTTTCTGTACCGCTATAATATGTGAGCAGGTTATATACCGTTAGCCTCTAGCCTAGATAATATTATTAAAATTAAATAAAGAATATTAATTCAAAAATTTGAAACGAAAATGCGGTTATTATGAGTAAATAATATGATGATTTAATTGACCTCTTGTTTATCTGGAACATATTTTGTTTCGCTATTATGATTAAAAGAGTTTCCACTTGTAATTGAGTTTTATGAGATTTTGAAGCCTAGTTTCGTACTATTTCAAAAACGAAACTAAAGAAAGGAGGTCAGAGGTACTCGACACCATTTTCCTACACCGTAGCTACAGCTCTTTATTGTAAAATTGTGTTCTGAAACCTGACCTCTAAAAACAAAACCACATAAGATAATTAATATGTTTTAAATGCAATTGAGGTCTGATTTCAATGATACACTTCGAATTTTTAGTTAAACTGACATTTGTATTACTTTAATTAATTTTATATTCATTGGAATAGTAGAAATGTCAGTCAATAATATTCAAATTTTCGAATAATATTAGAATTTTAAATCAACCTGATGATAAGTGGCTACTGCTGCCAATTGACATCCGACAGCACATGCGTTGTCATCTCTAATGACTTAGATAAAATGCCTAATAGTTTGTTAATATAGTCGCTCTCTATAAATTCCACAAAGACATAACAGTTCCTGCACTGCTATTTAACACGTAGCGATGTTATTATTATTCAATCATTTAATTTAATTTTCGAGCAACAGTTTTAGCTTTTGTAATCTTACCTCTCGTAGTAAAATTTTCTTCACATCACATCACATCAAAGTACATTGACGAACACATGTCAAAGAACAACATGCAATTTTCTCCATAGTTACGACTCCGGGCAATGCCTTGGGTTAATGTGTAGTACCGACCCTCGCATTGGAATTTTTGCCTATTTTCAATTAAACGATGAGACTACAAATGTATTTTACTTTTATTAATAATCGGTAACCGTCAATTTGCAACAGCTAGTTAAATTTATAACCAGCCAGTTTTAACGTTGGCTTTTCAACTAGGTCATCAAAATTAAGCGCGACCGTTTTCACGTATCGCAATATTAACCGATGCAACTTTTAAGTATTAATTTTTCATTTTGTTTTCTGATTAAAAGTTATTTATAATTAAACTGTAGCAACTTAAGTGCGTGTAATTGAGCGAAACAAAGGCTCGAAAGTCTTTGCCAGAGATCTGTCTGCCAGAAGGAGCCAACTGTCACTGAAGACCGAGTGTGGCAGCATCGTTTCTGGGACACCTGGTATTTTGAGTGAGATTGAGAGGTTCTATGGGCAGCTGTACACGTTATCGTTGGAGCCACACGCAAGTGTGAGTAACGATCCAAGAGCGAGTCTTATCCGACACTATTCCGAAGATATCCTGGACGTCAGTCAGAGCGAGATTAGAATAGCTCTCCAACACCTTAAAAATGGCAAGTCCCCGGGCGAGGATGGGATTACAGCGGAGCTTTTGAAAGCGGGTGGAATACCGGTACTTGAAGTTCTTCAGAAGCTATTTAATTCCTTCCTTCATGGTGGCACTACTTCAGAGGCGTGGAGCAGAAGTGCGGTGGTCTTGTTCTTCATGAAAGGCGACAACGCTCTCTTGAAGAAAAACAGACCGATATTTTTATTTTACCTTCTGGGCCGCGTCTACGTGCTGTTTTCGAAAGTCATTACGAATCGTCTCGCGCGCAGACTTGACGACTTCCAGCCTCCCGAACAAGCCGGGTTTCGAAAAGGCTTTAGTACAATAGACCACATATATACCCTGCGGCAAATTGTACAAAAGACAGAGGAGTATAATCTGCCACTTTGCCTTGCGTATGTGGGCTATGAGAAAGCCTTTGATTCCATCGAAATTTGGGCGGTGCTGCAGTCCCGTCAGTGGTGCCAAGTTGACTGTCGGTATATCGAAGTGTTGAAGTGCTTGTACAGTAGGGCTACGATGGCTATCCGAGTACAGAACCAGAGTACGAAACCTATCCAACTGCAGAAAGGTGTAAGACAGGGTGTCGTTATATCCCCGAAACTCTTCACCGCTGCATTGGAAGACGTTTTCAAGGTACTGGACTGGAAAGGATGCGGTATTAACATCAAGGGCTAGTACATCACTCACCTTCGATTTGCCGACGATATAGTCCTTATTGCAGAATCTCTGGAGGACCTAAGCACTATGCTCAATGACCTCAATAGTGTCTCCCAACGGATAGGTCTTAAAATGAACATGGACAAAACAAAGGTCATGTTTAACGTCCATGTCACACCTATGCCTGTAGTTGTTGGAAGCACTAAGCTCGAAGTTGTTGACGAGTATGTTTACCTGGGACAAATAGTCCGGCTAGGTAAGTATAACTTCGACCGAGAGGTCAATCGACGGATTCAACTCGGCTGGGCAGCGTTCGGGAAACTACGACACATCTTCTCGTTAGACATACCTCAAAACCTGAAGACGAAATTGTACAACCAGTGCGTGTTGCCAGTGATGACTTACGGATCTGAGACGTGGTCCTTTACTGCTGGCCGTATGAGGAAGCTCAAGGTCGCTCAGCGAGCTATGGAGAGGGCTATGCTCGGGGTTTCTCTGCGTGATAAACTTAGAAATGAGGATATCCGCAGTAGAACCAGAGTAACCGACATAGCCTAACGGATTAGTAAGCTGAAGTGGCAGTGGGCCGGCCATATAGCTCGAAAAACTGACAACTGATGGGGAAGATAGGTTCTCGAGTGGTAGTATCGTACCGGTAGGCGAAGTGTGACCCCCCACTAGATGGAGTGACGACCTGGTGAGACATGCAGTAAGTGGATGGATGCAGGTGGCTCAGGACCATGCTTTGTGGCATTCCTTGTGGGAGGCCTATGTTCAGTAGTGGACTTATGAAAGACAGTAATGATGATGATGATATTGAACTTACGTGCTGACTTTTGGCTACTGGAGTTCTTGATCACCTGTATCCTGTAACTAAGTTAAAACTCAAAAGAGACTAAAGATACTTGTATACCTGGTAGAGCCATGTTGCAGCTATATTATGGTTCTAGCACGAATCGGCTCGACTGGGCAAGGCCGATTTTTCTACATAATACATCATCTTTATGCTTCCGTGTTTCTTATAGTGAGAGTAAATATCCGGAACCCCTTTTTCTGGAAATAAGGCAATATAACTTCTCAGGGGTTAATACGCATCTACATTTCGATTCTTAATCGAGGATATATATAGGTGTCTATGGGCCACGGAATCCACTTACCATCAAGTGGATTGTGTGCTCGTTTGTCACCCTTATTCTATGAAAAATACGTTCTCACTGATGTAATGTCTTAGTCTGTAATTATACTGCACGAGAATGTAACACAGTAGTTTAGGCACTGTTGTTACGCGGCAGAAACAGGTAAATGGTTTTACCTACCCAGGCGGATTTCTAGACAATGAATAGCAGGTATATGTCTAAAATAAATGTACCAAAACATTGTTATGCAGATGACAGCACTGACGATACTTTGTACACCCGCCACACTAATATTTCTCGGGAACACGTTGTCGAATGCCGGAACAAACTTGTATCTGAAATACAACAATATCTCAGATTGGATGCAACTAAATCTAGTCTAGTTCAATCCCCAGAAGATACAACCTTGCGCATTTACCATTTTTTAAAACAGTAACCGTTACTCAATTTAGGAGCCTTATTATCTTTGCCAGGATCACAATTCTCAGCATCAACATATCAAATAATGATCAGTTCCGCGGTTAATTGGAAGGAAAGGTTAGCTTGGCGTAATTAGATGAACTGTAAATTATTTCATGCCAGTAAACCGATTTTACCTTTGCTATGCACAAGGTCAGCCTTACATGTAATCTCTGGGCCGTGACAACTCAGTGCCAGCTCCTTCCTCGTAACCGCATTCAACGCAGAGCAGCTCGAATCGTCGACGTCCGATTTCTTGTTGATTGGTTTGGTTTAATAGCGTTGCGAATCATGTTGCTTATTTACATATTCAGTGCTCAGAGGAATTGTTGTGACTAATTCTAGGCGCGGAATTTCTCCACTGCACTTCGCAACGAAACTCCAAACCATATTATCTGGATTACGATGCGAATTTTTTTGCAGTATCGGCTGCAAGACTTTGGAACTGTTATAAAAAAGTCTATGCTTTTTAAAAGGCCTGCAATGCAACTGCTATGGCCTTGTGTTACAGTTGTTCATCGGGTGAGCCGCATGCTGGTTTGCCTCTCTCAACTAGCTGACCCGGGAAACGTTCTTTTGCCTCATACATTATTTCTAGGAAATATTTTTTAGTTTTAAAAATCGCGATTCAAAATAGGGGTTGACGGTATAAGGGTAATAATTTGAATTTTTATGTATTTATAAATGTAATCACAATAAAATAAAAATAAAAATTTTTGTAAAAAAATATAAAAATATTTAGGGGTGGGGCACCCTTATCATTTAGGGGTTGAAAAATAGATGTTGGCCTATTATTCTCAGACCTAACCGATATGCACACAAAATTTTATACAAATCGGTTCAGCCGTTTCGGAGGAGTTTGGTAACAAACACGAGAATTTTATATATAAAATAAAAACATTTTCATTTTTTTTTAAAAACTATCATAATTACCTAGAGCGTTTTCAAGAAAAAAAATATTAGGTTCATTTTATGATAAGAATATCTAATAGCACTGTATATTGTGAGATATTATGAAAGTTCTATTGACGATGTCGAACGTGTAGCTTTCAGCAAATTGAAGTGTCAAACTCATATTTCCAATAATCTGTCACAAAGCTTGTACTGGAGGTTGGTACAGGTAATTATTTTTGAACTATAAATTATACCTTAAGCACCTAACTCCTTAAATAAATTTGTTACAAAAAGTTTATACGTAGAGAAGCAACCTAAGCATAATAATTTTATTTATAATCATTTTTTTTCTCAAACCCACATATTTAAGAGTTTTTTGAAATTATCACTATTATCATCATTACAGCCCTTCACAAATCTACTGCTAAACATAGGCCTCCGCCAAGGTATGCCACAAAGCACGGTCCTAAGCCATCTGCATACATCAACTTCTTGCATGTCTTACCAGGTCGTCACTCCATCTAGTGGGGGGGGGGGTTTGCTTTACATTTCACCTACCGATACGAGGCTGCCATTCGAGAAGCTTTTTGAAATAGTGATTAATAAAGTCGTTAGCAGCCGTAGTTATAAAGAAGTATTCACACTATTTAAGTTGACTCTGTTCTGTTCTGATGAAAGACCGGGAACTATAGCTTATAGTAATATGTCCGAACAATTCCTTCTACATTTCTTTTTCATTTCTACCTAGAAGACCGCGTGAGTAGGTACCACGTACCTACTTCAGTCACAAAATAGCGAGCAAGTTTTCTTCTATTCTGAAGAGTATAGACAGCCAGTATAATTATAGGCTCAGCCTCTTACCATCAAGTGGACTGTAAGTTCTTTTGTTATTTCAGTTTCTTAAGAAAAAGGAATTCATGCGACTAGTCTCGCTACTCTGGGTAATAAGTGTTCTATCGCCACCATAATATAATTAAAACTTTATTATATATAAGTCTCTATATACTGAATAAAACTAATTTGTACTCATTTTATATTCTAACATATTTTAAACTCCCAACATAAAAAAGCGGCCAATTGCGAGTCGGACTCGCCCATGAAGGGTTCCGTAGCAGGAAGTGACATAATTTATGATTTATGACGTTTAAAAAAAAACTAGTGTTAAACTAGTGTAAAAGTTTAACAGTGGTAGAGCCACACGGCAGCTTTTGCTGTTGCACGGATGGGCCGGCTCGAACCGGGATGGTACCACGACCTCACAGAATACCAGAGTGAAGTAGAGGTTTACCTCTGCGTTTCGCTTGGTGAGTGCAGGTGGTTGGAGGCCCTTTTTACTGGAAATGAGGCATTCCATCTTAGTCCTCACGGGTGACAACGCATCTGAATTTTGATTTGTAATAGAGGATAGATGTAGATGTCTATGGACCGCAGCAACCACTTACCATCAGGTGGACTGTGTGCTCGTTTGTCACCCTTATCCAATATTAAAAAAAAACTACTTACTAGATCTCGCTCAAACCAATTTTCGGTGGAAGTTTACGTATATATTTTTAGTTTTATCATTTTCTTCAATGGGGAGGGGGCACATTTTACCACTTTGGAAGTGTCTCCCGCGCAAACTATTCAGTTTAGAAAAAAATGGTTTTACAAACCTCAATATCATTTTTGAAAACCTATCCATAGATACCCCACATGTATGGCTATGATGGAAAAAGTTTTTGAGTTTCCGTTATAAGTATGGGGAACCCCAAACTTTATTGTTTTTTTTTCTATTTTTATGTGAAAATCTCAATGCGGTTCACAGAATACATCTACTTACCAAGTTTCAACAGCATAGTCCTTATAGTTTCGGAAAAAAGTGACTATGGTATGTCACATACGGACGGACAAACAAACAGACATGACGAATCCATAAGGGTTCCGTTTTTTGCCATTTGGCTACGGAACCCTAAAAACTTGCAAGCATTAAATTTTTAACGTAATTTTCAAAATTCTACTGTATCGTAAAAGTGTTCTGCATAGATAAAATGTGCATAGACAAATGCCAGGAGAAACTATAGTACATACAATTATCTATCTTTTCTAGTCATTTATTATATCACTCGTTAGGAAATAGCATTATCGCTGTTTACACTAGAAGAAACAACTTTTATCTTTATTGCCATACCTATCTATTTTGAGCAAATATTCTACGGTTAACTGTGTAATGACGGAACTAGAATATCCCCTGCCCCAGGCAGCAGTTTGTTACTGATAATAACTCAAAATAATACATTGCGGTTGCCAACCAGCCTTAAAAGCGTTGCAACTATGGCAAAAACCCTCCTATGAGGTAAACTAAGGCTTATTTTCAGCAGTGGACTTTTATAGGCTGGGATATCAAGGATTTTTCTGTAGTGCTCTTCAGATTAGTGCTGATGTCAGCATAAACGTGATTAGTGTTGTGTATATAACACAAACGGGAATTTTTAATATCGGTACAGGTACTGAATACAAGTATAGTTCTATTTCTCATCCATTAACTTCAGAACATTGGCAGTACAAGGAAAAATATGTTAAAATATTCATTACCATTACCGTTACAGACTATTAGCCACAGTTACCACGATTGGCAAGGAGGTTGGCAACTCTAGTTTTTTTTTAACTTTGTCTTTATTGGGAAGATGCTGCTGCCCATCTCCTGATTCGTTTCCCTCTGTCGCCTCTTACGACACCCACGGGATGATGTGGGGTAGTGGATATTCTTACATCGCTACTTCACTATCACCAACTATTCATAAGCCACTTTCAAACTTTCTTATCCAATTGACTTATTTTTAGATTATTAGAACAAAAAAGTAGTCATTAATGTAACAACTTGCCACCGTTTAAAGATATATCGAAATATTAACTGAATAAATTTAACTTAGCGTTGCCATTAAGATATTGGATTTTATAAAAGGAGTCATGTTTTGAAGTTGCGTAAGATGAGTTTTGTCTTACACCATACAGCTTATTTTTCGATAATTTTTAGATAATGTATACACTTGCCACTGTTTAAAGATACATCGAAATATCAGTTAATTAAATTTAACTTAGCATAGCCAGCATATTGGATTTTATAAAGGAAATCATATTTTTAAAGTTGCGTAAGACGAATTTTATCATACATGAAACAGGTGTCGCTAATGTAAACCGCCGGAATTCGTCACAGGTTCACTGTCTGTCTCATCGCGATAATTTCTCATTTATGTAATTTTCGCGAATATTTGTAAGTACTTAAATCAATATTTATGGAGGACAGGATTAATACGATAGATTTTTCGCTTTTAGATTTTTATATAGGAGAGGGGGCAAACGAGCATGCGGCTCACCTGATGGTAAGTGACTACCGCCGCCCATGAACAACCGCAACACCAGGGGAATTGCAGATGCGTTGCCAGCCTTTTAAAAAGGAGTAGGCTCTTGTCTTGAAGGTCCCTAAGTCGTATCGGTCCGGAAAAATCGCTGATGGTAATCGATTCCACAAGGAAGTTGTGCGAGGAAGAAAATATCTTCTAAATCGCACAGTGGTGGACCGCCAATCATCCAGATGATGTGGATGGTGTCGGGAGTTCTGCCGCGATGTGCGATCGTGAAATTTGGCGGCTGGGATTAATCCGAAGAATTCCTCAGAGCACTCCCCGTGGTAGATGCGAAATAAAATGCAAACGGATGCAACATCTCTTCGCGGTGCCAATGAATCGAGCCGATCGGAAAGGGCTCGGTCGTCGACGATTCGAACCGCTCTGCGCTGGATGCGGTCAAATGGAAGGAGTTGGCACTGGGGAGCCCCTGCCCAGAGATGGGAACAGTATTCCATGTGAGGAATACTGCCTGCGCCTTGTAAAGTTGCAGGCGGTGTGCCGGCAAGAAATACTGTCCCGCTCTTCTGAGCACGATAAACTTTTTAGAGGCCAATTTGGCCTTCTCTTGCAAGTGACCACGAAACTGCACGCCACTTGATATGTCGACTCCGAGGATTCCGATACTGTCTGAGGCAAGAAGGGGAGTGCCTTGAAACTGAGGAGATACGACAAAGGGTTTTTTTTAGCGGTAAACGCTCAAACTTGTGTCTTCTGAGGATTTAACTGAACTAGATTTAGTCACCCCCAATCCGAGACTTTCTTCAGCAAAGAATCGAGTTCAGACACAAGTTTGTTCCGGTACTCGGCGAAATTTTCCCGAGAATTTTTTTAATAAATAATTTTTTAAAAACCTTTAATATATTATGAGTTTAACATTTTATTTAAGGCGTCGTAGAGACACACAGCAGCGTATACGAATGGGCAGGTCGTCAGATGAACGACCGTGTGAGCTCAAAATGTCAACGTGACATAGCAACATAATGCTTTTATGTTTCGTAGAATGAATAAAGTGAGTGACGGGAATTGAAGACCTACTTTACTTTTTTATATTTTTATATTAAAAAAAACACCTAGCAATATTATTAACATTACTAATATTCCCTTTTACCACTCCTGGTAAGCTTGAAATGCTTCTGTTAGGTGTGTGGTTAGTGGTTCACGATAGCAGTCGAATGGCGGATGTGAAACCACGAACTTTGAGTTCGCGCTCCGCACCCTGCCATTAGGCTACTGTCGCTTCAACTGGCTAAAACATATTGCATAAATGCCGTATCAAAATTTGTCAAGAAATCTTGTACCTGAAGAAAAGGATAACAAATAAGCTTTAGCTTAGCCCAGCTGTCCTAAAGAAAATCAAAAAATATTCAGCTTATGGTTTTAACTACTGAAAATAAAATAAACTTTTTTCTAACTTGTACTATAACTTGTTTTGTAACTTGTTACTGTTTTTTCTAATAACATCTCACAATAAAATTCGAGCACGCTTCAAGGCTTCATAAAACATTATTATAACGTTTCTTTGTACGAATAAAAACATCTTTATCATAATATAAAAATATTATTTAAACATTTCTTATTTTGTGTAATAACACATATAACCTACACTTACGTCGTTGCGTCAATATCAAATATTTTTTGCGCGTTTACCGCTAAAAAAACCCCTTTGTCATATTGCCCTTCAGTTTCAGGGCACTTCCCTTGTTGCCTTAGCACTAGTATCAGAATCCTTGTAGTCGACATATCAAGTGATGCGCAGTTTCGTGATAACTTGGAAGAGAAGCCCAAATTGGTCTCTAAAAAGCTTGGCGTACTCAGTATAGCGGCATAGATTTAATGCCGGCACATCGCCTGCAAGTTTACAAGTTGCAGGTTCGGCTGCACATGTAATGCTGTTCCCCATCTCGGACTCCTAAGTGCCAGCTCCTTAAATTTGATCGCACCCAGCGCATAGCGGTTCGTATCGTCGGCGACGGAACTCTATTTGATTGGCTTGACTCACTGGCACTGCATGTAATGCAACATCTCTTTGCGTATTTCATCACATTTACCACGGGGAGTGCTTTGATAAATGTTTGTAATTGTTCAGACTTATTCCAGCCACTCAATTTGACCATCGCTCATCGCGACAAAATTCGCGATACCATCCATACCATCTGGATGATTGGTTGTCCACCACTGTGCGATTTATAAAAAGTTTTTTCCTCGCGCAACTACCTTGTGGAATAGACTACCACCAGTGATTTTTCCGTACCGATACGACTTGGGGACTGTGTCGGATTTTGTCTCATTAGAATAAGATTGTAATCTTCATCCCATTAGTTGGTTTCGAGTGACGCGTATTGGCGTAGGATTTCTACGACTGCCTCGTTGGTCCAAAAGTCGTTTACGTGATTGCTGATCATGAGGTCGGAGTTTCGAATCCCTGGTCGACCCAAAATCAATTAATGGGTTCTTCTGTCTCGAGTTTCTGAGTAAGAAGCAGCCCGAATTCAAAAAGTTGTCAGTGTTTCACCCCGTGCCTTGAAAAAGCATAGAAAGCCGTTGGTACTGCGACTGATCTCTCTCCGGTCGTGTGGAATTACAGTTGCTTCGGATTATGAGAGTGTGGTAATAGAGTGTGCAACTGTTCTTGCGCATACACTCTGTTACTTAAATCCTGTTCTGCGCAGATTTCGAGTCTCCGTTGTGCCTTGACCGAAATCCGGTCTGAAGAAATTTATTATTAGGATTTATAGTTGACCGGGACCCTTTAGCATCAGCTCCCTAATCAGAACCCTTATCTGAAAAGATCCAATCAAACTGGGATTAGTCGGTCACAGACGTTCTTCCCAGAAACACCAAGTTGGGTTCGAGGGGTCAACGAGGTGCTCGTGATCCCCGTGAAGGAGTATCATAAGAGAGCGCCTGAAGTCCCTTTCCCAAAAGAAAAGGTCAGACGACGAAGAGTACGGGTCCTCTCGTAGTGATCCCGGTCCCGACATCTTTGGTTATACATGTCTTGTTAGAGTGGACTGTAGTTTCGTATATAGGCGTTGGTGGAAGATCCCTCAGGAATGAAACAGGAATTGTCTTCAAAGTGCTCCGTAAGAGTGCAATTACTTTCCCTATCACTTCCCTATATGTTTTCTTTCTTGATTATATGTATTACTGGTAGCTGGTCCCGAACGAAATACATGAAATCCAGTTTAATAGCTCGAAGCTATATGAAACTGACGACAATACGACACGTGTTTCGCCTCTACACGAGGCATCCTCAGGTGATATAGACTCTACGGTGGCTTACAGTGGTGTGTCTTGCCTAGTGTAGTGGTGTTGGGAGTAGCGGTGCTGGGATTAGTGGTGACGGGGATAGTGCACGCAATTGAAGGAGGGCGGGAGGTGCTCTTCATACTAGGTAAGACACATCATTTTATTTTAAAGCGCGGATGTTTGCGAAGTATTTTTTTAAAAGCTTTTATATAATGGATTTCCGCAAAGTAACGCCTGATTCTATTAATTAAATTGCAATATAATTTAATTATTTAATGTATTTAATTTAATGTGTAGTTTTCACGTCATTATAAGAAATTATTAAAGTTTTATAATTGTATTAAGTATTATAACAATATAATATTTCATAACATACTTGGGATGCTTTAAGAAGAAACATGGTTGTGATAAATCGCAAAACTCTCAAGAACACGTCCGCTGATAATTTATCTAGGCAACCCTTATATATTTTGTCTATGACCACTCATAAAAATATTTTGGGCACTGTTATTGAATGTAGCCAAAATATTTTTTTTTGACGACTATTATAAAACGTTTACACTCTGCTAATATTTGAACATTGAGCGATTTTTAGACTTGTGAAAATACCATTACATTCATTTCGAGCTTCGCTCTTCAACCTAGTGTTTTTACATAAGCGATTGTAAAGGCACACAAAGAATTTACAATCCGTTATACCCATTGAATCTACAATACGCCTTCCCATGAATACGGCAAACGATGCATTTCCACATTTTAATAAGCATTTTGCTGTGGCGATGCGGGACCGCGGGTTTGTATTTGTGTGGCCTAAAATTATTATAGTACATAAGTAGTACAGAAGAATAAATATATTTTTAACATGTAACGTTTATTTAAATAATAAATAGCACAGAGCCGACATCATCACATTGATAACGCCATAACGCCATCGCCTAACTATAAAATGCTACGTTCGCTAGTAACATCCATTAAATAGCGAAGTGCACCAGGCGCGGGTGAAGTTCCTGCTTGGAAGAAAAGTTAGTTTTTTAACCCTTACAATCAAAATAATTAAAGCGTCAGAATTAGTTTTTTGAGGCAGTACAGAAGTATATACTTTGTTATCATATATCTATAGATATCTATTACGAATACAATTTAGTTTATCTATAATTGGGTAATATTTTTTCATTATTAGCTTATTTTTGCTGCACTTCCTGTCACATGTTTATCTATGCTTAGCCTAATGATAGACTGAGAAAGAATGGCTAAAGGCATTAAGTCCGCCATGTGTAATTTTTTATATAGATGATTAAATAAATAAATAAATAAAAATTATCTTAATTGAGATTACATATAGATTATCAAAAAAGCTACTAGAATATTAGAAAGTCATTAAGTGATGGAGAAGTAAAGGAAGTCATTATTCATATCATAGTAGAAAGACGGTTTAATTTGACCAACTATATCTCTTTTGCAAGACAATACGGTTTATAGTACCAATGACTAAAAGAACAATACAACAGTTTACCTGTGGGCTGCTACGTAATTGATAATGGTGAACATGAGGCTGCTGGTTTTCTTCGTTAATGTCCTTCCAAATTACTTTTTCGTGTAGTGGCGGTGTAAGAAGATCCGCTACCCCATATCATTCCGTGTGTTTCGTAAGAGACGATAAAGAGAAATAAATAAGGAGTGAACAGCAGGATCTTCCTAATAACGCATAAAAATTAAAAACTGCGGTTACCAACGCGCTTATTAAGAGTGGCAAATGTGGGAAATATCCATGAGGTAATCTATAGGTGAGGCATATGTTCAACAGTGAACTTTAATATGCTCTATTAGTAACGGTCCTTTGAAAATTGAAACGAAAACATGCATTTGTTATATGATAACGTTAAGAAATTAGTTGCGATGTAAGAATATCCACTACCCGATATCGTCCCGTAGGTGTCGTATGAGACAACAAACCAAACACAGCGATGGGCAGCAGCGTTTCCTTATATTAACTAAAGAAATAAAAACTGTGGTTGTCAATGTGGTGTTTGGTATATTACCTAGTGCAGTGGTAGTGGACTTTGATAGGCTGTAATATCAAATAAATGTTAAGAATATGAAATACATAATCTTTTAGGCCATTTTAATACTATATAACTTACCAACAACGAGACGAAAATATATTTTTTTACTGTATGTATTTGTATGGCCTACAAATAATTGTTCCGGGTCTGGATGTTTGTCCTCATGCAATATATGTTTGTAAACTGCCTCCACGACACAAGAAATTCTAGTGTGAGGGGCAAGTATTCTAGTGAAGTGAGCTGTAGACGCAATAGGTAGGTTATATAAGAACCGCTAATCGATTGGAGTTTCAAGGGACGTATACGGCGGACTTCATACATCTTTTCATCTTCAGGTCGTCGGTACTCTACTATATAGACCCACGACCTGACGAATAAGAAAACCAGGAAGTCTATGAATGCTGCTAGCTCAAGACCCTACTTTGTGACATTCCTGGTGTGTCATTAGTTTAGTGTATTGTTACATTCCTAAGGGTGGATTATATTCAGCAGTGGATTTATGAAGGGTTCTAATGACGATTATGACGATGGATACATCTACATCCTAAAATAAATTTTCGTCATATAACTTAACTAAACTTCATACGTTAATTAGCACAAGGTATCTTACATATTAGTAAACAGAATATTGATTTTTATGCCAAAAAGAACTTCAGAAAGAACTACGACAAGCTCCTAGGTTGTATAGTGCTTCACTTCTCCACCGCAAGACATGTCAGTGAGATGAACATAATCTTACGAACGAAGCACTTCTCACAAAAATATAACTAATTTAGGGGTTTATAAATATTTAAAAGCTTTTAAAGATACAATCTATAGATGTGTTTGATATAGAGACCGCTAATATTAGCAATGCTAATTAGGTATGTTCCTGTTGTGTATTAAAATCGGGCGGAGTTACTTTTTATAATCAATAAAATTTGTTATATAATTTAAATGAAACTATGTTTTAAGTGATAAAGGATAAAATATTTAATATATTTCATTAGACATCAAATTCGATGTTTTACCAGTAGTCACCTAAACTTAAGAAAAATATTACAAGATTTATGATAACCACGTATAATAATTAATAGTCCTTAAAAAAACAATATGAACAAAGAGGAAAAATAAAATAAACAGACGTGAGATTAGTTAATTCAAATTTAAAAATTTTAACACGACTCAGAGTTTATCAATAGTCGACCAGGTTTAACCAAGGTCTTTCGGCAAACTTCGAAATAAATTCAAATTTCGACCTTTGACTAAAGGATTTTTAGGCTAACCTAGGAGAACCTAACTTTTTAGCCAAACGTCTACTAAAGCGAATTGAGTCAATCATCGATTCGTATTCATTTGTGGCTAAATATGGAACTCATACTCAACGAATTGAGTCGCAATGGAGATTAGTAAATTTTTTTAAGAAAATAAAATTATAGCAATTCATATGACATTGTTTTATTTACCACTACCATAGCAGAGGTTATGCCAACCTGACTTTATAGATAAGATAGGTCGAACTTGTTCTAAAACCAAATCACCACGCCTCGACTCCACGTAGTCTTGTCTGCCCTACCCCTATAGTATTTTTTAAAGCCATAGGAGCGAAGGAAGAGCAGCCCCCGGCCGGAGCAAATCGCAAGCACCCATGCTCACTTTCGCAACTTTGGCTGCCTTCGGCGACCAGTGTCAGCCGCGACGGCTCTCGGAGATGTCTACGATTTGCTACGCAAGGGCGAAGGGGCTGCACTTCCTGCACCACCGAAACCGTTACAGAAGTAACTTTATGTTCCTGTGTAAAAACTTGAGATGAGATTATTATAATATTCAAACAATAAATATTAAATTGAAAAATGTCCTTTTATTATACCTAATCTGTCAAACTAACATATTACAATACCTAATTGAGGTCTGACTGATCAAACCCTAATTTCATTAAATTGAGTTTCGGCGTTTGACTGTCCAAATTAGTCTCTCCTAGGTTAAACAAACATTCATTAGTCAAAGGCAGAAAAATGTGATTTATTTAGACTTTGACTAAGACTTTATGTCAGACCTGAGTTTTGATAAGTAAATCTAGGGGCGCCGGAAGCTTCGACGTTTGACTATAAGAGATACACAAGTCTCAACGCACAAAAATATACCAGTTGCTTTTACATACCACATACAAATATTTTGCAGGTAAATAATATCTCGATTTCCATCCATGGAAATAGTTTCATTCATGGAATAGATTATTCTGTACTAAAAATAGAAATAGGACAGTTATAGTTTTCGCTCGCCGGAAATTTCCTAGTTAGCTTAATGCTCGGCTGGTACTAACGAAATTCTTAGTTTAAATTTTATAAAGCCAGTTTCGATCGTATTAAATGAGTCGGTGCAAAGCTTTCTGTTAAACCATCTAGCAGTAGAGATTTTAGGTCTCTCGCCAAAGCGGTAGAGACAAAATTCTGCCAGGCTATCAAATAAGGTCTGGTAAAATCAGATGGATCACTGGCGCATGCGCCTAAGGAAAAAGCGGACTTATTTGCTTCTATTTTTGCTTGTAATTCGCGTTTGGACAGTAGCAACAGCGTAACACCTCAATTAATTCACTGCAGTAGCTCTATGTCAGAGTGTCGTATCACTAACAACGAAGGTCTTTAGACGTGAATAAAAGCTAGTGGACATGATGGTATACCATCTATAATTCTATAGATATGTTCTCCTGAGTTGTCTCCTATGTTGAAGCGATTATTCCGCCTCTCATTCAGGACTGGAGTTCCCAAATCTTGGAAGCTAGCCAATGTGCAGCCTGTGCCTGAAAAGGTCAGCCGTGCAGATCCTGCCAACTATTGGCTAATTTCACTTACCTATATACTATGTAAGATTATGGAGCGTATTTGAACGCCCGCCTCATTGCATACATGGAGAAGAATGATCTCCTCAGTGACCACTAGTACGGGTTTTGCTGAAATCGATCAACTGGGGACCTTATAGCGCATGCCACTCTCAAATAGGGCGAAGCACTAACACTGTTCAGTGGGGAAGCACTTGCTGTTTCCCTTGAAGTCTCGAAGACCTGTGACAGGGTTTGGCACACTAGCCTTTTGCACAAGCTTCCAGCGTACGGCTTATCTCCTGGCCTGATTAACTGGGTGAAGGATTTTCTGAGTGAATGATATCTCCACGTCTTCATCGATGGCTGTTTGTCTAGTTCTATCGCCACAAACGTCGGAGTTTCTCAGGGGTTCGTTCTCTCCGCAACTCTCTTCCTGCTGCGTATTCTACAATAGTTATGCAACGACAGCACAGTTGTGAAGAGGTACTAAACAAACGCACGAGCACGTCGTGATCAAATCTAGTCCAAAAGAGAAGCTATAGTTCAGCGTGCGAATCTTTCACTGCAGGCAGCTTCAGAATGGAGCTATGTCAATCTTGTGAGATTTAATGCCTCCAAAACACAAGCGTGTCTTTTCACCGCTAAAAGGATCCCGCTCACCCAGGCTTCAGCTGCTTTTCCACCAGAGATGTGCGAGAATGCGTAGCAAGGGATGTGTTTGTTAAGAACCAATAGAATCACTTCATTTGCCTAGCGTCCCTCAGCGCAGCTCTAGTGGAAACTGCTCAGCGGAGCGAGGTTTTTGTACATACAAACCATGGGAAGAATGTATGCGAAGGATGTGTTGCGAGAAATGTGTGCAACGGCTGTGTGCGAGGTATTTGTTCTCTAATGCGCTACGCATTCTCGCAACGCTCAGCGGCCTAGCATATCTCTGGTGGAAACTCTCACACAGGTCCACAGCCTCGCTACGCATCCTCGCACCGCCTAGCTACCTTGCACATCTCTGGTGGAAATGAAGCCTTCTACTTTTCGGAATGTATCCTTGGAATATACTGACCACCTAAAGTTAAGGGTTGAATTTTCTCCGAACCTCAACTATGGACAGTTCATTGACTCCAAGGCCAAAGTAGCTGCAAGAAAACTAGGTGTCCTTGCAAGTGTGCGGCGGTTTTCATCCCGGGGCAGCTTTTTACTCAATATTAGGTGCAAGTCCGGTCGCACACGAAGTACTGCTGTCACATATGGGCTGGTGCTATAAAATGCTACCTGTCAGCATTGGACTCAGTGGATAGACGTGTTAAGAGGCTCATTATTGACCTAGGTTTGTTTGGAAGCAAACTTGTCAGCCTCGAGCACAGGCGCAAAGTAGCCAGCCCCTCAGTATTCTATAGGATGCACTTAGGTCAGTGTGTGTAAGAATTACACGCTTTAATTCCCCCTTCTCCTTTCCACCATCGGACAACCAGGCGGTTGGTGGGTCTTCATCCCTTTGTTATCAATATTTCAAACAGTAGAAGCAAACGGTTTGCTTCTTCTTTTGTAATGCGTACAGCAAAGGAGTGGAATAATTTGCCAGCGTCTATTTTTCCGTCGGGATACAATCTGGGCGTCTTCAAAGCAAGAGTGAATAGGCTTTTGTTACGATAAGACAGTACGATTTACCATCTAAGGCTGCATCACCACTTAATACCATGTGGGATTGTGGTCAAGCACAAAAACACAAGGAAAAAATATTCCATTTCAGCCGATTCTTTATTATATATTTTTTATAAAAACATGTAAATATAGTTGTGAAATTAAAAGTAATAAACTAAATACTAAGCTGCTAGGTATATTGCGGTGAGCCGCTGGTTCAAAAGCGGCACAACTATTTAAAAATAATGGCATTATTTTGTTACAAACATTAACATGATAATGAATATGCAGCAAAATTATAATTACCTACGAAACAAGGTGGCGGATAACATTTAATAAAAATCTGTTTTTACGTACATACCAATTGTCCTTTAGAGAGACTGCAAAGCCTCACTAACAAGATGTCGTCGAGCTAGTGAGACCTCTTTTGTAGACTAGTGACTAGACTGTAGTGTAAATAAAAACAAGAGGGGTGCAGTACTTCTATTAATTAAACTACACGTTTTTGTTTTTAAGTATTAATGGCTTTTAAATAAAATATTAAATTATTCCACTGTAGTAAAAATAATAAAACATTGTCATTCAACGTGCTACTTTAATGCATGCTATTTCTAAAATTATCTTACTTAAGACATTATCGCTAAAGCTTTCTCTTTTTGAACTTCATTACAAATTTAATCAATTTCAACATTAGAATAACAATGGTCGCTATCTTCGTTGAAGCATTACGTTTCTTTGTCGGTTAGAAGAACCACATTTTTCAAACGGTAAAAGTTAAATAAAATAAATGTTAAAAAATTAAAATGCATTCCGTCTTAAAAAGTAAATTTTTGACCTCATTCCTTCCATTACTTATCTCGTGTTTTGAGTTACATTATTTATGAAACAAAACAGGAATTTGCAGTCCTAAGTTCTAAAAAATTTAAAATGACCATTGTTATTCTAATATTTTTTTGTTATTTAAACTTTTTTACATCTATACTTTCTACATACAAATAAATAAAATTGAAGTGTATGTCTGTAACTTTGATATGAACTCCCGGGTCGGAGGAGTCTAAAAGCAAGCCAAATAGCACTTGCCAAACCACCACTATTAAAAATCTTCAGTTTTTTTTAATAATTTCTGCGCGATTAAAGTCGCGGGTGAAAGCTAATAATAAATAAACATTGTTTTTATTGAATACTAGCTTTTACGCGCGCTTTATTTACTATTGTACATATGTTAGATATTGTAATATTCCGAAGTGATATTCTGTAGGAATATTTGATTACGTTTTCTGAGATTATTTCAGACATTACGACATTAGGTTTAATTATCACATATCTAATACAGTAGTTGTACCATTTTTTTTTCTTATCACAAATTAACCTTCAAGAAAATCTAAACCAAGTACAACGTATAGTTTTAATTATTTTTTGTGTAGTAAACTTTCACCGGCGCTATTAATCAAGTATCTGTCGCAATCCCTTGCCGAGCAATTAGTAGCGTTGCACTCCACTGCACACCGGTGCAGACTGACTTTGTATAAAGTCGTACCTGTTCGTAGCTGATTCTTGTTTTTATCTTTAATTTTAACAACTTCGAATAATTTGAAAAGTAAATTTTTTAAGCTTAAATTATTTTTAATGATACACTCATTAAATATATAACTTAATGATAAAGATATATCATAGCTTACCAATTAATTACATTCATTAAATGCTAAAGATGAAACTAACCATGAAATCATGGTTAGTTTCTGAACGATCCTGCTTTAGCTCCGAAGTATTTCATCATTTTAAGCTTCAGCCACTCTCTGGGACTCTGCCCACTGATATCTTGTTCCGTGTAAATTCTGAGAAATATTTTTTTTATAGAATAAGGGTGACAAACGAGCATACAGTCCACCTGATGGTAAGTGGTTGCTGTGGCTCATTGACATCTACATCTATCTTCGTTTGCGAATTAAAATGCTGATAAGATGCGTTGTCAGCCGTGAGGACTAAGATAGAAGACCCTTTTTACTGGAAGAGGGGCACTCTTCCAGTAAAAAGGGTCTCCGTTTCTCTACACTCACCATACGAAACACAGCAGCATTAAGCTGCTATTTTACGCTGGTTTTCTGTGAGAGTGTGGTTCTTCCCCGGTCGACTGACCCATTAGTTCTACAACTACACTATTAATATAGCTGCAGCATGGCTCTACCAGGTATAAACAAATATAAACGTATATAAGAATATTAAGTAACCTGTCTGCTAATAGGTCACGCGGTCATTTCTATAATACGATTCCAGCTTGTTTTTACTAAGTGCTCTTCTTCATCACCTCTTATAGAACAGAAGTTGTCAACTTCGTAGGACATACGAGTACATGATAAATAAATGTGAAAACACAGTCCTTTCTCGTTATAATCTTGCGAAAATATAGTAAGACCGAAACTAAAATTAACCACGAATGCCCCTGTGTTTGTTTCGTACTTGGAACTAAACCTTGCTTTTTATTATCGTAAAAATAATATAATTAAATGAGCATATTATGAGACTTGCGATCCGCTCCAGTTTTGCCTGGATGGGATCTATTAATGTGGCGTTTTTTAGACTTAAGATAATAAAAAAACCATTTACTTTATCAAGTTTTGGTTTCTTACAAAAACCTTTCAAGTTTTTCGGATAAAATATAACATGGCATTGATTTCTATCTATTTGTAAGGTTTCATCATAATCGGTTCAACCATGCCGCACATTAGCCTAGTCAAACAAACAGACAGTCAGACTGACAGATAGATAGATTTTTTATAAATGGTTATTTATCTTTTAATAGTATTCAAATCAGTTATTTTAATACTCCCTTTTATTTTTATTATATTATTGAAATCAGCGATTTTCCCAGTCTTGTGGCGTATCAATGAAACTAACGGTTTTATACTAAATAAGAATTTTATCTTATATATGAAGAACGAGTAATACTTGATGATCAGCATAAATATAATGATCGAGTAAAACTTTCTTAAACCAGTTTACAAATTTCTTATTTTCCTTCGCTTCTTAAGTTATCTTTTCGAGCATGGAATAGTCCTTCAGTTAATTAATTAATACAGCTATCGCCATTAATGAGTGACTGAGAAATAACTAAAACAACTTATTTTTCATAAAGAAAATTTGTACAAATTTATTTTATACACCAAAAGATGAAAGAGAAACTGTAAAATTACCAAGTATGTATAGTGTTTATCAGATTTTTATTTATAAGGCTCTGTTAATTTCGAATGTTTAATTAAAGCTACCTGCTTTGAAATCTAATTATTTTTATATTGAATTCTGTAAATTAATTTTTATCTCGAGAAGAATCAAAGTAGAACGAAAGTATATTAAGATATTTTATGAAAGATATTGGTAATTACAAAACAAATTTAATAAAAAGCACAATTACCACTCTTATTACAAATTCGGTAAATAGCATTGATTCGTAAACATATTCAGATGCAAATTTTCTTTGAATTTCGTATGCTTCCACTCGAGCAATTCTTCCCCAGTGTATGTTCGTAAATCATACATAAAATGTAGACAGTTAAAAATATCCAAGTTCAGAATGTTAAAACCGAACACTTCTTCAAATTTTAACCAATTCAGTAAGGATTAAGAAATTTATTAAAAAAAAATAATGTGATGCAAGCCGTAAATCGAGCTAAGTGGCGCACCTTGGGAGAGGCCGCAAGTTGATAGGCCATATCTTTAATTTCTTTTTGGATATCTCTCTACTGGATATGGAACCCCTCACTTGCCTAAGAATGCTACGAAGATTATAACACCGCGCTGCTCCAGCGCCCATGAATTTCATCATCATGAAGTGCATGGTGACGCATTTCAAATGCCTTCGAATGATTTTAATCCAGATATGCAGATTAACTTACAATGTTTTCCTTCACCTATCCTCCACTGTTCGTTCTTTTTAAAGTTTTATAAGCTAGTCCTTGACTACTTACTATACCATTTGATGGTAAATAGTGATGCAAACCAAAGATGGTAGGGCACACTGACTTAGCTTGACAAAAGTATTACCAATAAGCCACTTAGCATGCCCTTCCGAGTTGGTGATATTTTGCAGAACCATCTACTATATATGGCAGGAATACTTTTTGCACGAATGAACTTGCGCTTTCAATGTGAATTTTTAGCAACTGTTCTGGCGAGAAGTATAGTTGCACCTTTGTATGTAAGGAGGCACTAATAACTTCTTTGCAGCTGCATTGGCCTAGGTCTCAATGAAACGCCATGAAAGCTCATGTTCAAAACACGTTATCTCCCAGCAACTGTAGGGTGGTCGAAGAATTTCAAAGATACATTTTGGAAAAAAGGAGCCAAGAGAATCTGGCTCGTTTTTGCGGTGTAGAGACTTGCTTGTGTTTTGGAGGTATCAAATCTCACAAGATTGGCCTTTCCCCATTCGGAGATTGCCTCCTCCTCAAGCATGACTTCATTTCGATTCACAATTTCGTTTGTGCTGGAGGGAATATAAGCCAGGTTGTCGGACACACACTTAAACGAGTATATATAATCGTATTTATCACAAATAGTGTGCAATCACATGCCAGGAAGAGCTGAAGTTGATGTCATGCAATATAAACATTATAGTACTAAAGATTCGTTTATAATGTTGACGTAGGTGTGATATTGGTTTTGGATAATAAAAATATTGCATGCTATCATTTGCAAGTTTGATGGCTGTTTACCCCTAAGTACTTACATGCAATGCCTCGTTATCAAAAACGCAGTCTCAATCCTCTAGCCTATTTCCAATTTTTTCCTATAAGTGTAACCTCGGATATTGGTGATTTGTGAAAAGTTAGTAAATCCTTACGGGTTTTTTACATTAACTACATGTGTAATATTTAATTTGAAAACTAAATATAAACAGAAGTAAAGGAGTCATACCACCTATAGTAACTAAAATGATTACTTATATTTTTACCGATACGACAAACTGAATTCGCGTTGCTTTTCTTACTGATTTTATGGTATTTATTTTTAAAATCAGTCCTCATGACAATGTGTCCTACTAACAACAGACATTATTGCATTTTTAAAATAATGGCATTTCGTTACTCTACTGTTTCTTATAATATATTTACAAGGTTTCCTGAGCCTAATTGATTGTGATACTTCCTTTAATACCAAACATTTTCTTATGAGACTGTCATTAATTATTGACTTTCTAGATTATTAACTTACAAACCTCTGCCAAGCATAACGTTTTCGGCAAATTCATCGTGCAGCGGGAGAGGTTTATATGCCCAGCAGTGGATTGCTTGAGTTTTGCAGAGAGCAGTAATTATAAAAGAGGAAACAGATTATTTGCGTTAACCGCTTTTGCAACGCTAACTTGGTGTATTAAAGCAACAGATATTAGCAAACTTGTCTGATCTTACATTATATTCTGCTTGTCAGCCAGTGTAAATACTATTCCTGAAGGAAATATGTGACATGAACTTATATTCAAATAGAAGTATTTATGCATTTAATATTATTATTAAATTTATGTATTCTCATAATATGTACTTCCTTGTTTTAATATTTGAATTAAAAATTGTAATATCACAGTCACAATCTCCGCCAAGGAATGCCACAAAGCACGGTCCTGAGCCACCTGCATCCATCGACTTCCTGCATGTCTCACCAGGTCGTCACTACATTTAGTGGGGGTCGCCCTACTCTTCGCCTACCGGTACGAGGCTGCCACTCGAGAACCTTTCTTCCCCATCGGTTGTCGGTTCTTCGAGCTATATGTTCGGTCCACTGCCACTTCAGCTTACCAATCTGTTGGTCTATGTCGGTTACTCTGGTTCTACTGCGGATATCCTCATTTCTAAGTTTATCACGCAGAGAAACCCCGAGCATAGCCCTCTCCATAGCTCGCTGAGCGACCTTGAACTTCCTCATACGGCCAGCA
Source organism: Parnassius glacialis (assembly GCA_033319125.1). Lineage (NCBI taxonomy): Eukaryota > Metazoa > Arthropoda > Insecta > Lepidoptera > Papilionidae > Parnassius > Parnassius glacialis. The sequence continues at coordinate 33,105,746 of JAVANC010000005.1, read as the reverse complement.
GTGAAGGACCACGTCTCAGATCCGTAAGTCATCACGAACAACACGTACTGGTTGTACAATTTCGTTTTCAGGTTTTGAGGTATATCTAACGAGAAGATGTGTCGTAGTTTCCCAACGCTGCCGAGCCGAGTTGAATCCGTCGATTGACCTTTCGGTCGAAGTTATACTTACCTAGTCGGACTATTTGTCCCAGGTAAACATACTCGACAACAACTTCGAGCTTAGTGCTCCCAATAACTACCGGCATAGGTGTGACATGGACGTTAAACATGATTTTTGTTTTGTCCATATTCATCTTAAGGCCTATCCGTTGGGAGACACTATTGAGGTCATTGAGCATAGTGCTTAAGTCCTCCAGCGATTCTGCCATAATGACTACATCGTCGGTAAATAGAAGGTGAGTGATGTTCTCACCATTGATGTTAATACCGCATCCTTTCTAGTCCAGTAGCTTGAAAACGTCTTCCAATGCAGTGGTGAAGAGTTTCGGGGATATAACGTCACCCTGTCTTACACCTCTCTGCAATTAGATAGGTTTCGTACTCTGATTCTGTACTCCGATAGCCATCGTAGCTCTACTGTATTAACACTTCAGCACTTCGATATACCGACAGTCAACTTGGCACCGCTGATGGGACTGCAGCACCGCCCAAATTTCGACGGAATCAAAGGCTTTCTCATAGTCCACATACATAAGACAAAGAGGCAGATTATACTATTCTGTCTTCTGTACAATCTCTCGCAGGGTATGTATGTGGTCTGTGGTACTAAAGCCTTTTCGGAAACCGGCTTGTTCGGGAGGCTGGAAGTCGTCAAGTCTGCATGCGAGACGATTCGTAATGACTCTCAAAAACAGCAGGTAGACGCGGCTCGGAAGGGAAATCGGTCTGTAGTTCTTCAAGAGAGCGTTGTCACCTTTCTTGAAGAACAGGACCACCGCGCTTCCGCTTCCGGAGTAGTGCCACCATGGAGGACGGAATTAAAGAGCTTCTTAAGGACTTCAAGTACAGGTATTTCACCCGCTTTCAAAAACTCCGCTGTAATTCCATCCTCGCCCGGAGACTTGCCGTTTTTAAAGTGCTGGAGAGTCATTCTAATCTCGCTCAGACTGACGTCCGGGATATCTTCGGAACAGTGTTGGATAAGACTCGCTCTTGAGTCGTTACTCACACTTGCATGTGGCTCCAACGATGACGTGTACAGCTGCCCATAGAACCTCTCAATCTCACTCAAAATCTCAGGTGTCCCGGAAACGATGCTGCCATACTCGGTCTTCAGCTTTGACAGTTGGCTCTTTCTATCAGACAGCTCTCTGGCGAAGACTTTGGACCCTTGGTTTCGCTCAATCGCTTCTTCAATATAAGCTGTATTGAAGTTTTGTAAGTGCCGCCGCATGCATTTGGAGAACTGTCTGTTCAGATGCCTGTATGCTGTCAAATTTGTTGAAGAATGTAGCTTCATATCCCGTCTAACGGCCATAAGATTAAGAGTGTGATCGGAGAGTTTTTGTGTTTTTCTGCGGCGGGTCTTGCAGAATCCTCATATATTTGCTCCACCTCCTCATCGGGGTGTGCCGAGGTTGCTGCGTAAACCTGTATGACCTTCAGCGAATACTGTTTGGTGATTCTGAGTATAAGGTACGCAACCCTCGTCGACACACTCTCAATCTTTACAACGTTGTTAACGAGAGACTTGTGGACGATAAATCCAACACCTCTTTGGGACAGATGGTCACCCTCCCGGTGATAGAGCAAGTTGCCGGATTCGAGGATTATCGTGTCCTCCCCCTCTCTTCGGACCTCGGATAATCCTATAATATGTCAGCGTAACTTGTCTATCTCTTCTTCCAGCTCCACAACCTTCTCGTCAGTCTTCAGGGTGCGTGCCTTGTATGTTGTCAGGTCGAGTCGTCTTAGGTGGTAACCGAAGCTCCACCGGAAATTCTTAGCACCCTGCCCCGTCGTTACCATGGCCGCCACCGTAGCCAGGAATAGCGGTGCTGCCGGGGACTGGGGACCGTCCCTTTGTTGTTTTTATCATTGGGGGGTATTTGCTATAGTTGCGGTTTGGAAACCGCAGTTTTTTTATTGTATTTTTGCTTTTATCAGGAAGATGCTGCTGCCTATCTCCTGCCTGTTTCCCTTTGTCGCCTTTTACGACACCCACTGGAAGATATGTCGTAGTGGATAAGTCGGTTAAGAAACCGCCTCTACACGGCCAATCAAATTTTAATGAATTTGATCTTAATTAATTCTAACTTTTTTGATAGAAGGTTTAATTCGGTGACTGCTACTGGAACTTCTCGACAAGTAGACATAGGTGTGCTGAGTTTGAGTTCGTTTTGATAGTTATCTTGACACCTTTCCTCCACACTTGAGAATTGAGCGAAGGTGTACTTCGGTGAGTTCTATTGGAACTTCTCGAAGATTAGAACTACAATATACCGTTTTCTTTAAATATTTTATCACAATTATATGACCATTATAAGGTGCGCACTTTTGGATTTCCCAGACTTCTTCTTCTTCTTCTTCTCATATTAAAAAAAATAGTTATTAGTGAAAACTTGTGTGTATTAATGTTTGTACATTTGGATTTTCTAAAAGACTTTTAGTCATAGCACGTACCGGATTTAACCTGTAAATCAACAATTTGCTAAATAAAACTTTAAAACACATAAAAAACATTAAATTTCGGTATATAAAACTATTATTTATCAGTGGACTTTACTGGATATTTATTTTGTATGTTTATTATACCTTTAGCAAACTCAGTCAAAGGTATTTTCAACATGATTCAAAACTGTCAAAATTTCATAAAGAAAAACTTTATTAGGTTTATGAATGGTATAGTATGGAAAGCGTTTAGTAATAACTATGTCAGGAATGCTCGAAACATAGTCGTATAACATTGGGTAAAAGAATATCATTTACTTTTCCTGTTATTTTGATTCTGTGATAAAACTGTCAGAATCCCCAAGAATTTAATATCCAAAACGTTGAAAGAATGATATGCATTTTATTATATTCGTGTTAATATAAACATGTATAGTCTAGTATGTCACGGCTATTATCCTCGTGTGAATAGGTAGATTCCAAAGAACGGTGAGCTACTCGGACCACGTTGAGCAAACAAAATATGGGCTTAATTGAAAAATCTGAATTCGAAAAAAGGAAATTAGAAGTAAATAGTTATAAAAGATTTTCATTAAGGTAAATTACCGGCATACAGTATTTATAAAATGTTTTAATTACAACACCACAAGTAGTAGCGTTGTAATACATACTAGCCCTACGACCTTCCCGATATGCTGTAGGCACATGTCATATTATTAATTTTATTCAAGCCTACTGAACGATCTTTCGGCGGCAGATTAACTGGTTAAAAATACAGAGAATTTTGTCCACAAATATCAATAAAACACAATTTCCAAATCGCAAAGCAAAGTAATCAAAACAAATTTGTTATACGATGTAATAAAAGCTCAACTTTATTTTTTTTTAATTTACGTTATTTACTTATGTGGAACGATTTATAAATCGTGCATTGCTGAAATAAAATGAAGGTAAAAGTTAAACAGGTAAAAGATAGGTTTTCCACCGATGTTTAATATACGATGTTAAATAACGTTTTTGAATAACTGAAAATTTAAATTAAGAATATTACATTATATTCGACCGATTAGTGGCGGTGAAAGACTATCCACTACCCCAAATTGTCCCGTAGGTGTCATAAGAGACGATAAAAGGAAACAGAAAAGATATCGGCAGCTATGTTTTCTAAAAATAATTAAAAAAAAATTATGGTTGCCAATCCGCCTGCCAAGCGTAGCAATTATGGCAAATATCCCCTCTGTAAGGTAATCAATGGGGAGGCCTATGTCCAGCAGTGGATTACCGTATTATAGTTTTATAGGCTATATAGGACGGATGGGTGGATTAATTTATATATTTAATCATTTTTATAGAAGTAAAGATATAGGATATAATGAATAATGATACTCATATTCAGAAAAAAATATATTACGGAGACAGTAAAACGAATTCGGGACAAAGAAAACTGATATATATATATATATATATATATATATAAACATATACACACACATATAAACATTTACACATGCCGTGTAGTGGCGGTCAAGAATATCCACTACCCCATATCCTTCCGTGGGTGTCGTAAAAGGCGACAAAGGCAAACAGGCAGGAGATGGGCAGCAGCATCTTCCTGATAATAGCCAAAGTTACAATAAAAAAACTGCGGTTGCCAACCCGCTCGCCAAGCGTGGCAACTATGGCAAATACCCCCCAATGACGAGAGTAACAAAGAGACGGCCCCCAGTCCCCGGCGGCCCCGCTATTCCTGGCTACGGAGGCGGCCATGGTAACGGCGGGGTAGGGGGTGCTAAGAATCTCCGGTGGAGGTTCGGTTGCCACCTACGACGACTCGACCTGGCAACGTACAACGCACGCACCCTGAGGACTGACGAGAAGATCGTGGAGCTGGAAGAAGAGATAGACAAGTTGCGCTGGCATATTATAGGATTATCCGAAGTCCGAAGAGAGGGGGAGGACACGGTAATCCTCGAATCCGGCAACTTGCTCTATCACCGGGAGGGCGACCATATAAACATATATTTTATTTGATAAAATCGTTTATTAGTCGTATATATCTTTTTACGTAGTAGAGCCAAGCTGCAGCTATATTTATAGTATAGTTGTAGCACGAATGGGTCGGCTCGACCAGGGAGGACTACACTCCCACAGAATACCAGCGTAAAATAGCCGCTTAATGCTGCTTTGTTTCGTATAGTGAGTGTAGAGAACCAGAGACCCATTTTACTGGAAAAGAGGCATTCCATCTAAGTCCTCAGGGGTGAAAACACATCTGCATTTTGATTCTTAATTGAGGATAATTGACGATGTCTATGTGCCACAGCATTCACTTACTATCAAGTGGACTGTGTGCTCGTTTGTCATCCTATTTCAATAAAAAAAAATGCTCGAGTGTACCATACGTTAAGTTATTATTATTTCCATTGACAACACTGCTTTATACATAACTATTAAATATTAGGGTTGAGTACGGTACGGTTTCTATACACATGTGGCCTGAGTGTGTTTTAATTTTTTTTCTGCTATCAGTTCAAGTTCAAAATATAATACTGCATTTGTTTGAAAGGTGATTATTAAAGATGGGAAACGCTGAAATTTACACAATATTAATTTGTTTAATGCATTTTCTGAGTGGTTTTGTTAGAAATATGTTAACTTTATTTAGATGAATACAGAATAATTGTTTTCACTGTAATGGAATTAGTTCAATAGTTCAGTAGTAGAATTAATTATTTTATTTTCTAAAAAAAAACCTTAATACAATATCTGAAAACTTTTTTGAAAATTGCTTAGCAACAAATTCCAAAACAATAAATGGAGCTAAGGAGCGCGAAGTAACAACTCCGCTCCTTGGGAAAAGAAGTTTATCTTCAGAAGTGGATTATTACAGACTAAGAAGAAGCTAGAAAAGTGACAATTTCTTGATACATCTCATACTACGACCACCATTTACCTGCCAAGCATAACGATTAAGGCTAACCATCGGTGACCTATTCGACAAAATTATTTTAATTGCTGAAGTGGAACAAGAAAAGAAAATAGGCTTAGATTATAAAAAGTCATTAAACAGTTACTAGTTTCATAATATGAAGCTTTAAAATGATATGACAGTGTTAACTGATCCGCAAGACAGCAAGAGGCATTTTCCGGTCCGGTGTTTTGAGCACGTTTTTATTCAAAGATTCGAATATCAAAAGGTTTTAAACAACGGCGCTTTTATATAAAAGAAGAAAGATTCTTCAACGTTCATTTTAAGAAATTTTGTACGTTATAGTATTTTCGAATTTACTTATCATGCTATTTTCAAGGTAAGAATTATTTATATTAAAAATATACAAAATAATTTCCATACTGAGTTTTTTTATATTGCTTGTTCTTTAAATTAATAATAAATTAGTAACAGAACTCATATATTTACAGTTATAAGTGAACATCCGATGGTATCAAAAAGTTTATTCATATCTATAAAAACGGACTCTGAATATAAAAATAGGGTCAGCAGAATAATCATCATCATCATTACAGCCCTTTACAAGTCTACTGCTGAACACAGGCTTCCCCCAACGAATGCCACAAAGCACGGTTCTGAGCCAACTACATCCATCGACTTCCTGCATAATAACTTGGTCAGCAAAATGACCTCAGTAAAATATTTGTCGGCGCGTCTATAATATACCGTTTGGAACGCGAGTAAGCGAGAGGTTGCATCACTCTAGCGGTGTGCGTGTGTCATATAAATGGTGGCGGGGTGGAATTCAGGGTGGATCTGAAAACCCCCTTTTGTTTTTGCACTATAAAGTTCAGTGTAAGTGCCAAGCTGGGGTGATTCCACTTGCGTCATTCTACGAGTGTTAAGACAGTGTTGAGTTCTATCCATTGTATTAATTCTTCTGATACAGGCAAAGACGATAGTGATGCTGAGAAGCTGCTCTGTTACACTGAGATGTATATGTGTTGCTGTTGGTTTGCATATGGTGTTATCATGTAATAACGTCCCTTACGTTACACTGGTTTGTGATTGTGGCCGGAACGTGTTACGATATGGTCGAACTGTAACTGCTCTATACTGAATGTATAGTGCGTTACAGGGTGATTATTTGAAGATAGACATATACAGGATTCGTTAATTAAGTTCAAATAATGCTTGCAATTATCTTTTTAATGGATTTATCGTAAAGTTTATAGTGCAGATTAACGTTGACCGGTTTTCCTAATAATATAATTAGGTCAGTAAAAATAAATTTGTCTAGTAATTTAAATAAAATCAATTAAAACATTAGCTTAAAACTCAGTGTAAATAGAACTCAGAGTTATGAAGGTTCCATCTAAGATATTTCATAAAGTTGATGAGATCTTATACAAAAACTTATAAAAAGATTTATACTTAAATCCAAATTAGTTTCAATTTCATAACCAGAAACCGAGCATGTACTTAATCATAAAGTCTTAAGTAGGTCTGTAAGATAAACATGGTAATGATAAACATAAAAATACAAAACATTTGACGTTTCTATCAAACTTTGGTAAATATCAACCTAGACTTAATTTTAAAAATTAAGGAAAATAAAAACAAAATAAACAGGTTTTCAAAACAAAATAACTGTTATTATCTTTCTAGTAATTTTAATAAAATCAACTATAACACTACTTCAAAACTCCTTGTAAATTAGAAGTCAGCACTATATCGGTTTCATCGAAAATATTTTTTAAATGCAATGAGATCATTTACAAAAACTATAAAATATTTAAAATTGAATTCAAATCCATATCAATTTCACTATACACTGCAGGTAGTCTCGTATGCTGTCTTTTGTGGATCTGCAAGATCATCACACAGGAATGATCTAAGAACATTAAGCGGGCCATCAATTATTTCATTTGCGCTTAATTGCAATGTAGGTTGAACGTAGTCTTGAAATATACGCAAAAAATTTATATCACTGTCACTGCCAGAAATATTTGCCACATTCTCAATTTGTATATTAGGGTCCAAGTGTAATTTATTATTAGGCTTAAATCAGACAGTATTTTAAGGGTGTTTCATCTTCTTTGCATTTTGGATTTAGTAATACATTACTTGAGATTTTAATATTCCTTTTATTCCGTGAAGTTGCAGGTATTTTTACATTAGTGGTCGAATCAATCATATTATGATTTTCATTGACTTTATTTGTGATATGTTTAGATTCTTTTGTGTGCGTTTCTTAGCATAATTTTCCGACAAATTTAGTATGTTTACAGTCCACATCTAAGCATATAATTAACTGGTTTCTCTGAATATCAGGTGGTCCTTTTCCTTCTCCCTCAGTATTTGATAAACTTTCAATGTACCTTTTAATATTTTCAGCTGTTCTGAAGGTATAAATACATCTTTTTCTATAGTTTGGTATTCTTCAGTTGCTAGGTTAATTTTTTGTGCGTTTTGTCTTACGATTTTCAAAAATCCATCTAATGTTACAATATCTCCACCTTGCGCTACAGTGGCAGTGCATTTAACAACTCCTCCTATTTCACCTTCGTCATTTCTTCAACTAACAATAGTATTTTTCTGTTCTCTTTGTTATTTGTATCGTTATCGTTCTTTTCATTTTCAATGGCGTATTAAAGGTAATTTTTTAAATACGTACGGTCAGCTTTGAATTAAGTGTATCGATTCCAGCGTGTGATTTTGGACTTAATCAACGTTTCCTCCTTCGATTTACTTAAAAAAAATAAGTTCGTATTAGGGCGAGGGTTTTCGACCTTGGGCTGGCTTAGCGAGGTAAGTAATATCAATATAATAAGAGATCAGCTTGTACTAGCACTGATTACCATTTTCAATTTCTCATTACCGTTCCACCAAAATACGAACGAGAAAAATGATAATTCTACAAACGGTAATTAGCTTTCGTGAAACTGGAACGGTAAGGCGATTATTATTTGCCTAACACGATTTCTGGGCGATTAAGGTAGGCTATAGCTGGCCCCAAAAAACTCTTTGTCGTGTGACCCGCACGAGTCGTGACGCAAAACTGAGCGCGACCGCTGAGTTACACTTTCAGATATCACGTACACGTAAAAAAAGTAACTCTACGACTTTGTGAACAAATGGTAATGAGTATAAAGTGTTGGGACAATTTTCAAAGTCGTTACAAATTACTTATAAGTGTTCTATAATGTATATAGTTTTTGTAATTAATAAAGCATGTAGTGTACTATCTAAATTACTACAAAAATATACGATCTTCGGGGTTTATTTATAACTTTTCGAGTATGAACCGGAATTTTGTGAATGAAAATTGCAAATTGGCACACGAATGGTTATGAGATTTGAGGAACGTTTATAAATATAACTTAGTTGTTTATTATAATAGGAATATGTTATGTTCATCTTTATATAGTACTAGAACAATCTTTTATGTGAAATAAAAAAGAATATAACTTTATATCTCTCTAAGTAGTTATTTTGTTGAGGGCCGCGTAATATGCACATGTTCAAAGAATCACCCCACGCTATCTTACTACTGTTAATGATTAATTGCATTAGAAAGAGAGGAAGTTTTCAACTTGTCATCTACTCAGCTATTGGAATGCCTACACCTTGAATTACATGTGTGTATTTCATACCTAAATGCGAATTGCGGTCACCCACGATCCCTTTTGCAAAAATGAAATCTACTTGTTTGTAAGCTGACATGCGCAAGAAATTTGTATGTCATTGTGCAAGCTACAGACATATATATTACTCCATCCAAAAATTTAAGTTCACCGCAATTAGGTATTCGATTTCCAAATTCATTTTCCGTATTCGAAATTCTGCATGAAAGTTGCATATTTTTTTATATTTTTACATTCGGAAACAATGCCTAACATTTGTTTCGGAAGCCAGCCCGTGCGTTCGGATAAATTAATAAAATATCTAATGAAAATTATTGCCGGAATTACAAATGTGAATACCTGGTATGGAAACCTAATCAGAAAACTTGACGTTTGCACCCTGCTTTACGGATGTCATGTATATTTTCGGCGCTAAACAGAACACCCACTCTAATATTCCAAGAGAGACAGTATAGATTTAGATGGATGAAAGTGTCCATAGGCTGCAGTGGCTACTACGAGTATCATCAGGTAAACTGTAAGCTCTATAGTAACAAATAGATGGTAAAAAAAACTTGAATGTAAATACCGTTAAATAACGTAAATGTGATTTCTTAATTTTCTTATTTTAATATAGCAATGAAAGCTCAGAGGCAACTCGAGCAGCCCAAGTTCGATCACAAACTAATTGCTTATTGCAATTTCGGTTGTATCGTGAAGAAACCTGCATATCTGAGAAATTAAAAAAATATTTAGAAAACATGTGAAGTCCGCAAACTCACATTGGGACAGCGTGGCCCCATTTAGATAATTGCCATGCCATAAATTTCACTTCCCACATCACCTATAATGTCGTGAGCGGCACCAGAGAAAATGATACAGATGGGCAGCAGCATCTTTCTGATAACAATGCAAAATAAAATAAAATGGATTACCAACTCGCTTGCCAAGCATGACACCTATGGCAAATACTAACTACTAATAACCCATATGGGGTAGCTATGTTCAGCAGTGGACTTTTGCTGTAATGGAATGGATATTCACGGCGCGGTAGTTCAATGGCTTCAGGTATGGTTGCTGTGCTGCGGGCTGCGAGTTCTATTTCCGTCTGCAAAAAGTGTTCGCTTAGGCTACAAACATTTTTTTCTTGTCTGAATGTTTATCCTTCTGTGAAACGCATCTACTGTTATGGGAAAATATCTAGTGCAGGGGTAATTTTTTTTCTTAATGTGAATATAATAAACTTGAATTATATACACCGCTAGACCACCCTTAACGTATAGTATATTTTCGTAAAAAACATATAAAAGTCACGGTAATTCTTACACCAACCATTCTAATCTATATTACCCTTGAACATTCTACAATGGTTTATTACTGCTATTAATCAAGAGCCTGAGGTGACAAACAAATCACTGCCTTGTTTCATTTTTATTTTGGTTTGTTTTTACTTTCCTTTATAATTTTTAGGAATGCTTACGGTGATTTTGTATAAAGAGCACAATAAAAAGTATATACATTCATTTATTCATATCTTTAAAGTTGTTATGTCTTACAATAATTTCAAAAAGACTACATCAAAATTGTAATGACATAAAAGTTCTGTTTAAATATTTTTAAGCCAAGTTGTTATCTATAGGATCATGTTAATGTTGTTTTAAAAAAAATCTGAATTTATTACGGTTAATTTAGGGAATTATTGACAATATATAGATGGATGATGATGGAAATATCATTATCATCATCATTACAGCTCTTCAGAGGTACACTACTGAACAAAGGCTTCTCCCAAGGAATGCCACAAAGCACGGTCCTGAGCCACCTGCATCCATCGATTTCCTGCGTGTCATACCAGGTTGTCACTCCATCTAGTGGAGAGACGCCCTACATTTCGTCCGCCGGTACGAGGCCGCCACTCGATAACCTTTTTTCTCCATCGGTTGCCGATTCTTCGAGCTATATGGCCGGCCCATTGCCACTTCAGCTTACTAATCCGTTGGGCTATGTCAGTCACTTCGGTTCTATCGCGAATATCCTCATTTCTAAGCTTATCACGCAGATAAACTCCAAGCATAGCCCTCTCCATCCTTATACGACCAGCAGTGAAGGACCACGTCTCAGTTCCATAGGTCATCACTGGCATCACGCACTGGTTCTACAGTCTCGTTTTCAAGTTTTTAGGTTTATACCTGACGAGACGATGTGCCGTAATTTCCCGAACGCTGCCCAGCCGAGTTGAATCCGTCAATTGACCTCTTGGTCGAAGTTGGGCTTACCTAGTCAGACTATTTGTCCCAGGTAAACATACTCGTCAACAACTTCGAGCTTAGTGCTCCCAACAATTATCGGCATAGGTGTCACATGGACGTTATACATGATCTTTGTTTTGTCCATGTTCATCGTAAGACCTATCCGTTGGGAGGCACTTTTGAGGTCAGTGAGCATAGTGCTTAGGTCCTCCATCGATTCTGTCATAAGGACTATATCGCTGGCAAATTGAAGGTGAGTGATCTACTCGCCGTTGCCATTAATACCGTATCCTTTCCAGTCTAGAAACTTGAAAACGTTTTCCAATGCAGCGGTGAAGAGTTTCGGGGATATTATGTCAGCCTGTATTACACTTCTCTGCAGTTGGATAGACTTCGTGCTCTGTTTATGTACTCGGATAGCCATCGTTGCCCTACTGTACAAACATTTCAGCTCTTCGATATACCGACTAGTCAACTTGTCACTGCTGGAGGGACTGCAACAGCGCCCAAAATACGAGCAGTATTAAAGTTGCTTAAGTCTCGCCGCATGCATTTGGAGATCTGTCTGTTCATTTGCGTGTATATGCTGTCAAATTTACTGAAGATTGCAGCTTTATTTCCCGCCTAATACCCATGAGATTAAGAGTGTGATCGGAAAGTTTTATATTCTTCTGCGGCGGGTCTTGCAAAACTTAGCACCGACCGCATGAGCAGTTTCCACGCATCTATCCACTGCACTGCAATCTTCTAGGTATTGAAAACGGTTTTGTAGCTTGAGCTGAAAGGTTTCGGGACTTTGGATTAGAGCATAAGGGGGACAGAAATATGGATGTAGATAATGCCATACAATTGTTTGTTATAAATGTATTAAATTATTTTCAGTATTTATTCAAACTTAAAATTTATTAATAAAAACAGTAAATTAATAAATTAATTGTAATTTTTGTATGATCTTCAAACCAGTAATATCATGATTAATTTTATAATGAATGCTTGATACAATTTTCATTAAAATTAATTCGGTTCGAGCTTATAATAAATTAGTCAAGAAAAGCAAATAGGCGCCTTTTTAAGTAGAGCCAGTACGCTATATCACCTGCGGCTACATTACCATCAGGCGGTATATTATAAGAAAACAAATGGCAAATTGATAGTTTATTGCAGATATATTGATCGCACGCATACTGACTTTACCGCGTTTTATTGGTTTTCTTGCTGCAAACTACATTTTTTTCGCATTTCAATTGAATTTAATTTTCATTGCATTTGAAAAGGTACAAAGGATGATATTAAAAATTGCCTTGAAAAAACCTAGGATGTATCCGACTACGAACTTGTATGCAGAAGCTAATGTGTTAACTTTTCGAAAAATTTACATATTATCAATAATCTTAAAAAAATATATTTGTATTGATTTGTTGGATAATATAAGGAACTCTGGTACGAGGAGAGATTATGAAGTTTGTGAAATTATTCCGGTAAAAATTTTTTTTACTCAAAAGTTTTTCAGTTTTAGAGGTAGTCGATTATATAACAAAGCAAACAAATTACACCGTATCATTAACCTAACTAAATTTGAATGTAAAAAGAAAATTTCAGATTGGATGCTTAAACTAGATTATGATAAAACAGAACAATTAACATACCATACCTCGTACGAGTTAACACACACACACACACACACATGTTCTCTCTCAAACGGAAAAAAATGTCTCTGCTATAAATAATAAAAAGAAAAAAAAATCTAGTTGATCATCCTAACTGGGGAGTCGGGGGATCCATAGCAAAGGAGTTGGAAAAATAGACCAAGGTAATGGGTAACACGGTATACTGTATTCGAACTCATTCTCTCGCTAGATAAATCCTATAAATGTAATTTTTTAATGTAATTCAAACGCTCAACAAGTGAAATATTCAGAAAAATAGGCCTAGACAATAAAAAACACTGTGTACTGTTTTCTAGCACAACGATTCTAAAGAAATTTTCAGTCTATTTCTATATGTGTTCAGTTTAATCTTCGGAGTTGTTGAACCGATTATAATCACTACATTTTAGTATAACATAATAAAGTTAGTGAATAAAGTAGGTTTAACTCAATTTGAGGTTGAATACATATTTATAACTATTATATATATTATTTACTGCTATCGTAAATATTAATACATCTGATACTTAGTTCAGCAAATCGGTGTATAATGATAAAGCTTTAAGGTTTTCTCTGTTTATACACTAGCATGTAAGCTACTATGTAAACATTGTATAACAGTAAAACATAAAAATAAAAAAAAAATCCTTATTTCGAATAATATTGGCATATTAATTGATGAGAAACATACGTTTCCGTGACAGCATATCAGAAAACTACTGCTGAAGATAGGGCTTCCACTGATTTCCTCATTTGATATAGGTGCATGCGGGTTGCTTGGTCGCCTCTTACGACAGCCACGGGACTCACTTGTCACGAACGCTGTATTTGCATCAAAACACCTCATTCAAAGAATGCCAGAAATATTAAGTACATTTTGTATAGTAGTAACAATAATGTTAGTAACTTTATTTTTTCACCACCAATATCACATTATACCATGATGAACAATAGGTATACAAATATCTTGTTTAGAATAGTTGTAAAGTTTCGGAGAGCCTCCCGAGACATACATAGATTAGGTTAAAACGGAGTCCATTGCTGAACGTAGGTCTCTCCCGTAACTTGGGTCTTCCTCCCTCTTATACTCCGGCCGCTGAGTTATTACCGATTTGACACATGACGAATTGACAATACTAGTGAAGTGACTGAACCAGTAACCCTAATATCATTTGGGAACAGTTTGTTTTTAAATATTCTAGTATAGTGTGTAATTAAATAAAATCAAAACAATAATAGTTTAAGACACAGGTTCTTTACTAGGTGGAGTATCCTTGATGGGCGTAGATAATTGGTCGAGGACATATCAAAATAAAACAAATTTGTAAACACTGTTACACATTTTAATGAATAGAGTAGGTACAAGATGTTTTAATAAATAACTACCTATCATTTATTAAAACAATTATTCAGACTCTGAACCAGATTCGCCAGAGCTGTCATCGCTATCAGTCACTTGTATGACAATTTCATTGTCTATAATGGTGTCCACTCTTATATCGCGTTCATAATCTTCTGTTATTAGTTTTCGAGTCTTTTCGACGACCTTGACCCAATCTTCTTTCGTTATTTTGCTGCAAGCATCTTTTAATAGACCCATCATTTTATTAGTACTGAATGGCGGAGTCGTATTATTACGAGCTGCGTAACCTGTAATGTAAACATTAAATAACGTTAATTTATTACATTAAATAAACGAAATGTTACACAATTACCTACATGTAAGGGACATGAGATATTTATTTCTTAGTTATGTATCTTTTTACTTATATGCTGAATATTGGATGTTATAATAGTACAAATTATTCATATTCATAACTTATGCGATAAAAAACAATACCTTTGATTTGTGCCCATATTAGCTCAATGGCATTGTACTGGCATTGATAAGGCGGAATTCGAAGTACCCGATGTCCATGTGCTAGAGCTATCTCATCTACTTCATAACGGAGTCTTGATGTTTTATTTTCGCGTACCAACTTTACTAAGTCAGACTTTAGCATTTCGGCAGTAGTTTCAATTCCATTTTGGTGTAGCCATGCTACGAGATCAGCTTTCTTGTCAGCCTGAGTGGGCGCTTTATTCACTTGTTTCGAGTGATATGAAGCGTTGTCCATTATTATGATAGAAGGCTCTGGCAGGCTGGGTAATAATTGATTTTCGAACCAATTCGTAAAAGTGTCTGTATCCATCTCCTCGTGGTAATCGGAAGTACTTTTTGACGCGAAAGCCAGCAGTCCATTTTCAAAGAAACCACTTCCAGCAGAACCGGCGTGACAAATTATCAGTCACGATCCTTTTCCGATTGGAACCTTTGAGGTTGATGCTTTTGTTTCGTTAGTCCAAGAGCGTGACACAGTGTGGTTCGCATTTAACCATGTTTCGTCAATAAAAACGACGTTGACCCAAGACTCGATTTTTCTGGCTTCTCTTAAAAACTCGCTCCTTTTAATTATTAAATCAAATCTTTCCATTAATATTTTCCTTTTATTCGTTTTTTTTATATTCAAACCCAATTTCGTGCAATAGTTTTGACAACGCCGTTTTACCGCCTTTAAACAAGCCAGCTTCTTTTAAAAAGACCAAAAGCAAACGTCTAGTTGGAAACTCGTTCCTAGTATTATAACCATATATGTGGTTTCTTATTGCATCTGCATCAAAAACATCAACACCTGTCACGGGCTTTTGTCTTCGTTTTTTCTTAGGAGTGCGTAAAACATTATCTTCCCTTCCAGAAGCACCAAATTTTTCTTTATTTATATTATATAGTGTTTTTGCACCAATTCCAAGAGCTTGTGAAACCCGATCTTTCACTTGAGTGACAGGAATCAAAGGTCCGCCATTTTGTGACTCACGCTCAAAGTAACCCTGTAGCTTTAGTACAAGCTCACGACATTGACTATTCAATGTTTTTCCTCGTTTCGGCATTTTCAACAAAATTACCAAACACAAACAAAATTAGTCCAATAAAGCGCAACGATAAACAGGAGAAAGCCGAGTCAAAAAACAACGGTTACACAAGAGAACGTAGTCTGTGCGCACGAGAGTACGGAAGACAACTAAACAGATTAAAATAGCGGTGGTAAGGGTGTTGCCAGAATAGTATCGCCAATTACTTAAAAAAATACACCTATAACATTGCTTAATTGAGGGAGAAAATTATATTTATTAAATGTTGTTTTATATATTATGAATGTTAAAAATTATACATAATCATTTTAATTGTATTTATTTTTAAATCATAGAAAACAGTATTTCTGTCTTTGGATCACACATAAATCTTAAAAGTCATAGAGATACTGGCAACACAGTGCTATTAGGAGACGCAAAAAAATGGTAGCATTATAGTCTAGTTGCTCGAAGGAATAAGTAAAATAAAAATATCCAAATAAAATATATATCATATCTATTCCAATGAATTCGGACCGAATACTATCAAGCACATCACTATGAAAACTAGACGCACGATGTAACTTTGTACAAGCGCGCCAAAGAACAAAAAATAAATGTTTTCATATTATTTACAAACTATTTTAAGTTTTGAAACAGAGTTTATTGGAAAATTACTTGATTCTGACATTTTGACATAAAGTTTTATATTAAAGAGGTATTCTAAATCATTCGGCAAATGTGTCGCTCGTGCAAGGTTATATCGATTAATTTAAGAATAATCTGTCAAATCGGTAATAACTCAGCGGCCGTACTATAGAGGTATATTTTCCATAGTTGCTGCGCGTTGCAAGCGGATTGGCAACCGCATTATTTTAATTTTTTAGTTGTTATAACAGGAACGCTGCTGCAAATCACCTGGTTTGTTTTCTTCCTCGCTTTTTAAGACTTACCAACTATCAGGTGGACTGTACGTTAGTTGAATACTTTAGTTTTATAAAAAACAAAATCAGTGTGTGTCGTGAAGACACACGATAGAAATGAAACTTTTGTATTAAAGGAAAACATTTCAATTATTCATCAATGACTTGTGAATAGCAAAGATTGTGCACATCATTCATTAATTTACATAAAATACATAAGTGTCACAGTGCGGCATCTTCTTCGATATTAAGAAGAGAAATTATCGGTTTACCTTGTTAATTAGGTTTATTATTAATTATCTATTATTTATGTTATTTTATTTTAATTGAAACAAAGTTTTATATTCTGTTAACAAGAATTGATTTAAATGAAAATTTACAATAATTTTAAATAAACGCTGCTTGGTCTTACGGGGCTTCAAATTACTACCTACCCTTGTAATTTTTTTAAATAGCGTCATCTACTTCATTCTATAAGTAAAGTCATTTTATCTAACCAAAATTTATAAACTCTCATGTCGTTACGTAGAAAAGACGTTAGATGGCTTAAACACAAAACAATATTATCGTGTTTATCCAATCCATTCATAACAATCCATGATTTCAAAACTTACCGATTAATATTTTTTTGGGTTTATTTTATCTAGGATATTATAAGATTTAGTTGTAGCACGTATAATCCCCACGACTGAGGAAGAAATCAAAGACGTGTTCTTCGATGTAGATAATGCACACCTTATTTTTGTACTGAGATCTTAGTAAATACCGCATAATAACGCAGGTTTATGTTAATTACATTAGAAAAACAATATCGGTATTAAAAAAGCAAAAATAATTTTTAGTGGTACAAATTATCAAATTATTCAGGATACTCCGCTAACAGTGTCTGAAACATTTTCCCAGGGATACTTTTGACTTCAAATTAAGTTCCACTAGTAAGTAGGGATCTTGTTGTTAATTACATTAAAGTGATCTCGAGGTTCTCTCGAGGTAAACTGCTTCCACATGCATCATTCTTAAATTTATTAAAAGCGTAGGTCTTATACCTATTAGAGCCTGTACTACAGTAATGCAGACTGAATAAGGGAATTGTATAATTACTGGCTGTGGGCATTTCTTCTTAGTCGTCAGGCAGTCGTGTTACAGCGTATCTTTTTTTATAGGATAAGAGTGACAAACGAGCACACAGTCCACCTGATAATTGGTTGCTGCGGCCCATAGACATCTACATCTATCCTCTATTACAAATCAAAATGTAGATGCGTTGTCACCCGTGAGGACTAAGATGGAATGCCTCATTTCCAGTAAAAAGGGCCTCCGGCCACCTGCACTTACTAAGCGAAACGCAGAGGTTAACCTCTACTTCACGCTGGTATTCTGTGAGGTCGTGGTACTACCCCGGTTCGAGCCGGCCCATCCGTGCGACAGCAAAAGCTGCCGGGTGGCTCTACCACTGTTAAAATCTTAGTATCTTATCTAATATAATATATATAATAATAATAATAATAATAATAATAATACGTATCCACAAGCCTCCTCAGCTATGTTTGAAGTATGGCTTGAAATTCGGTGCAGATATCCATGGGTTGCAGTAGTCATTTATTATTAGGTGGTAAGTGACTACTGCAATAAGCTAAGCAAAATGAAATATTTTAAAATAAAGTAAAAATTAATTAATGAAATAAGTTAACTTACTTAGGAAACGCCTAGCAAAAACTTAATGCTTGTTAGCAACTTACCAGACTCATTTGTATATCTTGTGAAAGACCAACTGTATGTGTGTTATCACAGGAGTATTTATTATTAATTAATATTATGTCTAAACTGAAGCAAAATATATGATAAAAATATTTCAATATATTGAGAACTCGAGAATTAGTAACAGTAAAAAATTTATCGCTCCATAAAACGAGATTTAATATTCTAACGATTCAATTACTGCTTACAGCTACCCAATATAAAATAAAACAAGGAAAATTTTTGAGGAAAGTAGGGAAGAGCAAATTATATCGTACTTTAAAAAATATGAAAAAGCTTAAAGGGAGGGCTTATTCAAAAGGTCGGAATAAAAACTAAATAAATATTATATAATAATAATTAATAACACTAACAAAACTAAATTATTTTTTTTTAAATACGTTATATCCGTTTAAGTCCGTGCACACCATGCCATTCGCTAACGAGAGAATCTGTACAATCACTGACAATGTCCTCGTGATCTTAATTTGGCGGTATTTGTGGCTATTTTAACCAAACATTTTATGTAATAATAAATTTATATACCTATAATATGATAAATATTGTATATAATTAACCTCATCAATGTTATAGCAGCGTCGACGAGTTTGGGTTCCACGGACTTTCATGTAAGGAAAGTGCTGGTAGGTTCCCTTGGGAGGGAGGTAAGGCCTTAGTGTGTGATGTTAATTGCGTAGACACTTTCATCCTCTCATCGCAGGGGTACGTCTTTTAGAACCGGGTCGTCATCAAAGGCAGCTGAACTAAGTAAGTGGCGCAAATATGAGTCTGACAGATTACTACATATTTGAGCCATTTGCTGTAGAAACTATCGGTCCGTGGGGTCCACATGCAGTGAAGGAACTGTATTCACATTGCTGGTGATAAGAGGGCTGGTTCTTTTCTCGCTCAGAGGCTAAGAGTATAGCCATTCAGCGAGGAAACGATGCCAGCCCTCCCGACACGACACCGTGGAGAATAGACCTGTATAATAATTTCAGTTAGTTTTAGTTTTTTTTATAAAAGTTTTTTAATATTGTATATATTTAAATGTTAAGTAAATAAATGAAAAACAAGACATAATTTTACAGCAAAACGGTTACATATATTACGTATGTTGTTACTCTAAGGTTACTCAGAAACGACAAGCGTCAAATTTGAAAAGTAAATAATTTAACATTACTTTAGACCCCACAAAAAGTTTGCTCCCAATTCACGGATTTTATTTTGTATTTCGATTAGGTATAAACGTAATATTTACGCAGAAAGTCGAAGGATACAGGTTGCTCAGGACCATCGTCATTTTCCTAAGTTTTCATATGTTTAGCAGTGGACTTCTGATGGACTGTAATGATGATGATGATGACACCAAAATTAACATTTATAAAGCGACTGTAATTTGTAAAGTCTCATTGAGTGGCATTTTTGTGTTAAATCTATGTTTTAGTGCTGATCTGTATAAATTTAGAGCTAGCTTTTAGATTACGAGATGAATTTACTAGGTAGAGAAAGTAGTTAATTTAGTAGTTTGAATGTAGTTAGACAAGGAATTTGTATGCAATAAGGAACACATTAGACATTTCTGGTATAAGTTTATAATTTATTATTACGAGAGATTATATTGCGTGTGGACCCTGAGGGGTTGGTACCCTAAGGAGTTGGTAACCCTACCCATTACTGGTACAATAACCAGCACCAGTGCAAAAGTGTCGGTGAGTATGGGCAAAGAAAGATCAAACCTACTCATTGCCATATCAATATAAGTGTTCTAAATACATGACAATGATTTAGATAACATAATTTCGAACTTTCTGTTGGTAAAACTTCCAAATAACTAAATGAAAAGGCACTCTAAATAAACTTTTGAACTCGAGCGGAAAGTTTCAATTTGAAACATGATTAATGAACGTGGCTTGGTGGTTCTTGCCCCTGATTTACAGCAACTAATTAGCATTAAACGCCAGTTTTGTCAACTCAAAACATGTTAAAATTTGTTTTGCAAATAGAAATTTGTGTTAACTTAGTAATTTTTTTTTATATTATACTACATACTTCGTATTTGAGAATTTTATTTTCGTAACATTTGTAAAAGTTAGCTTTGGTATTTATTATTTCTTTTGGATTTTTCGTTTCTCATTCCTTTTAGATTTTGATATCAATATTCTGTTGGTATTTATTATTGTAACCTATCCATTGGCTATCATAAGAGGCAGGTGACAGAGTAAACCTGAAACATAACATCGGCAGCAGCATCTTCTAAGAAGCCTACAGATATGTTGTCACTAAGATGGAGTGCCTCATAACCGATAACTAAACGGACTCTATACCCTTCAAATCGGAACACAGTATGTAGTTTACGACGGGCTGTTTTCCGCAACTCCACGTCTATGCGCGTATTTTGCGTTACACAGTATGTAATGCAAGCACTATTATTTCCTACCTACGTAAATTATATTTTTTTACAAAATGATAATTTGCATAAACGAGATTCGGTATCTTAAAACACGCAAATATAATATTAAAATATTACTGACTTGTATTCAGATGAAACAAAATCTGAACATAAAATTTCATGTGTTTCTGTTTTAGTATGTCGTAAAAGTATCCTTATTTTCGATGATCGTCGAAAATTTAACTTTATGTGTTACTGGAATTAAAATTAATTACTGATAAAAATATACGAATTTAACGTGAATAATTAGATAATACAACCTATATAAAGCTAATAACAATAAAAAATTAGATTGGTTTGGTTCTTTCCTACATCATTATCTTCCGCTTCAGTAACCATTTACTAAAAAGTTCATGAATGTGAGCACTGAGAGACCATGCTGGGAATTCACGAAATAAATTGCTAAGGATTTAAGAGAGTAGGCTTAAAACAATTATAGAAAGTTTTGTACATAGTAGAGCCATGTTGCTGTTATAATATGGATGTAGCACTAATGGGTTGCCTCTACCGGGGATGGATTACGCTCTAACAGAATAACAGCGTAAACTAGCGTTTTCATATTACTGTGTTTCGTATAATGAGTGTAGATAACCGAAGACCCTATTTAACCGACATCAAAAAGGAGGAGTTTCTCAATTCGAGTGTATGGTTTTTTTGTAGGTTCGAGTAAGGCGATATCTTCGCAGATTGTGAACCCATTTTAATGATTCTTTCTTTTTATTAAATAGGCTTTACCTCTATAGGGGAAGAAGATCCATATTGGATTCTTGTTTTAGTAATTTTTAATTTTAACCTACTTCCGGTGAACCCATTCTGATTAATCTTGGCATTGACAAATATGCGTTGTTTACATAACTTAATAACATTACGGTAAGCTGAAGTTGATCTAGTAATAGAAATCGTAAGTCAGTCTAGGAGAACTCCTCAAAGGTGCATATAGCAAATGCTTGTAACGTGTTCAGGATCTTATGATTTATCTTGACGAGGACTTAAGACCTATTTGAGTTTCAACTGCAGATCTGATAAAATTTATAAATTTTTTATTATTTACTTAACTTTTATGTAAATATATCATTTTGTTTTATTTATTTATACAGCCCAACAAGAAGAGAATACTATATATAAATACCCCATAAAAATAAAATGTTAGTACTCGCTAGGAAAAGAATCCAACGATTTGGATGAAATTTCGCAATTTGTTAATTGCGTCGCATTATGGATATCGTCAGTGAAGTTCTAACAGTGCGAAAGTCAAAAATGTCTACTTTGCAGGAGAGCAAAGTAATTGTGTAAAATCATTATTAGCTAGTTACTTAGATTTACTTACGTGGTGTCAGTTTTATCGAAAAATGCGGCGTGATTGGTTAGCTATTTCTTTTCTGATTGGTCGAAAGAAAGCGCATTATCTTTCTTCATCGAATGGCGCCAAAATGATAAAACCGCCAAAAATGACTTACGCACTGTTAGAACTTCACTGACGATATAACGCTTTTTTAGAAACGGTACATGGAAAATGTGCGAAAATATTAAATAGCCCTTTCATACTCATTTTCATTCAACTAGATACGTCCCAGCAATAACGACTCGCTTGCTGCATAGCGTCTCATCGAATCAATTTTAGATTAATTTGATAAAAGCTAGTGTATTGATAAACTCTTGTCAATCAAACTGATTCGGTGAGAATGTTACTCTTCTGCTTTCACTTGATAAAGTATCAGTGTGTCTTGTGTGTCAAGCTGATTCAGTGAGAACGTTGCTTTTCAGTTTAGTTTGATAAACTCTCATGTAAAAAAGCTTATTTCATAAAAACTAACAATACTATATAGACGTCCGTCCATTTTCCATCCATTACGGCCTATAAAAGTCTACAGCTGTACATAAACCTCTGCTATATATTGGCCTCCTAGGAGAGATCTTGCCACATTTGGCACGCTTGGCAATCGGGTTGCTAACCGCAGTTTTTTCAACATTGAGTTGTTGTCAGGAGGATACTGCTGTCCATCTCATTATCATTGTATATGATACAGAGTGGTTACGTTCCCATATATTAGACGCCAATTCTTCGTAGCAATGATCATCGAGTCAAGTAAATTCTTCAATTTTCAGTTCTTGTAAAATAATAATTTACGAATATTTCATTAAATAAATATTTTTATTTCATTAGGTACTGGGGCGAAATATGGACGACTTTTGTATACTGTAAGCTCTATTAAAGTTAACGTATTTGCTTCAGAGCTATCATGATTCTAATTATAAATATTTAAGTTACTTGTTAAAAAAATATAGTACAGTTCTTAATTACAACTACAGTCCTAATGATAATTAAGTATTAAACTTGTTACGGTGGATTCTAAATGAAGCAATCAAAAATTCAAGCGATCTCGCCTCTCTTGCTTTAATGATTCGAGTTTGTATAATAAAAAGTAAACATTGTAATCAAAATATGTACGTTTAACTCTAATATTTTAAAAAATTAGTACGTGTAACCAATGAAATGCTTAAAGTAAAACTGTTTAATATTAGATTATTATAGATTCAGGCGTTAGTTTGCGGAAATCTATTATATTCAAGTTGGTGAAAATTGGTTGAATATAAGCAAATAAATTTCAACCAACTTTTAGTGAAAATTTGTTGGATATAAGCAAATAAATTTTAACTAATGATTTCTTATATTTACGCGAACACTACACATTTAAATAAAACTAATTTTACGGATTTTATCGCGTACCTATATTAACCTATATTAACTTATTTTACATTCCCGACGTTTCAAGTACTTTACAGCACCAATGGTCACGGGGGGGACTGAGGTGTGATTTTACATTCCCGACGTTTCAAGCAGCAGCAAGGTGCTGTAAAGCACCCATGGTCTCCCCCGTGTATTAGAGTTCAAGTATTAATTTAAGTAATAAGTATCAATTTACATTATCCTCACTTTAGTCCGTCACAAGTCCACTGCTGAACATGGTCTGAGCATGGCTGAACATAGCTTAAGCATGGTATAAACGACACAAAGCACGTTCCAGAGCCAATGCATCCATCGATTTCCTGCATATTTTACCCGGTCATCACTATCAATCTAGTATCTAATATCTAGTAGGGGTCTGCCTTATATTTCGTATACCATTGCGAGATTACCCCTAGAAATCATTTTTGCCCATTGGTTGCCGATTCTCAAACTATATTGCCAGCCCATGGCCACGTTAGCTCTCGGTCGTTACCGTTACAGCTTATTATAAGTCCACTGCTGAACATAGGTCTCTCCATAAATTGACATTAGAGCGGATATTTGCCAAAGTTGCCTCGCTAGATCCTGGGTCGATCCCCACCATCAACAATAAAAATTTTGAATATAATTTTAAGTGATCAGCACTTATCACGTGCTCGGCGGTGAAGGAAAACATCGCGAGGAAAGCTGCATGCTGAGAAATTAAAAACAATATTTTCTAAGACATGTGAAGTCTGCCAACACGCAACACGCACTTTCAGAAATGAGAGGCCTGTGTCCAGCATTGGGAAGTATTAATGATTTTTTACTTGTATACTACTGAAATTAACTATTTCTTTATAAAATCGATTTGACAAGCA
This sequence comes from Parnassius glacialis, assembly GCA_033319125.1. NCBI lineage: Eukaryota > Metazoa > Arthropoda > Insecta > Lepidoptera > Papilionidae > Parnassius > Parnassius glacialis. Next base: position 33,081,074 of record JAVANC010000005.1, on the reverse strand, counting down.
AAATACAAATATATGATATTATAAATATCCCGCATTCGATTCGCACATACTTGATGCCAATGACAACATTCTTACAAACTAGGTGCTACAAATTTCATGAGAAGAAAAGAGGAAGTTAATCAGTTTTCTTAAAATAAAAATATATTCTATATGGTAATTTTAATTACCAAATATACATACACGTTTTTATTTTTATTAGTTAAAACTGCCACTTGCAATACAGCGTTTATTATTTTCAAATACATTCAGGTCAGAGAGAGAATAATTTATGCGACTCTAAGAAATTCTTCTTCGCATTCTTCTTCCATTTAATAAATTTTTATAATATACGATCGTAATTAACTTTTATATGTTTTTCTACTAAGCCACTTTTTATTAGAACTCATATATTTTAAGTCTTAGATATTAACCTTTGATACAAGCACATTTAAATAATAAAATTTTACATCATCGAATTAAACATTTTTATGTTTATACTATTTCTAATGCAGAAAAATGATAAATTGCTAACAAAATTTCTAAGAAGTGCTACCTTAAATTTGTATTTGAACGCACTATATTGAATAGGCAAATATTAAAATTTTAATAGAAATATTCGGTATGAACTATTTTCAACAAAAACTTAAATATAATTTAAACGTTTAAGGATTTACGAAAGTTTAAAAAGCAATTTCTCTTCTTTTAATGGTGATAAGCGTGTAAAAGTATTGTCTATGCACCATTTGTATAATCTTTTATTAACAGGAAAAGTTTAAAGGGCTTCCTCCTCAAAGTCGTCCATGAATATAATTTCTGCGATAATGGAAGATAAAGGTGGAGCCCCTCACCGCGGCATGTAGAAATGTTCTTTCCAATAAATTTCGTACAGTACAAGTAATAAAAGCTTTTTATAAACATTCCTTTTTTTTGCGGGATCCTGTACATGAGGTGCAAACCACGTCTGATGCGAAGCATTAACGGTGATAAATTAATTTGGGTACATACATTTACAAAGTACTCTGTAGAACTACCACAGAACAATCATATTTTTAACAAAAAGCAAATTACAGTGCCAACATACCATCAACCAACAGAAGCTTAGCTTCAGAGCTGAGGTCCGTTAGATAGCTCTTCTGTAACATTTATTTGTATGTAAAGACACCGTACCGGAGATCTGAATCAGTCTCGAGCAACAACAACGTCAGTGGCACCTATATTTTACCTCGTAGTCTTTAAAGGCATTATGATAATGATGATGATGTTGACAGTTTGCAGCTTCCCAAGAAATTGTGCAAATGGGTCACCAGTTACCTTGCTGATCGGAGCATAAAGGTCGTAGTAGACGTTGCATGCTCTGATTTCAAGCCTATCAACGCTGGTGTTCCACAAGGCTGCGTGCCATCACCAACGCTGTTTCTCCTGCATATCCATGATATGTTGCAAACTGGTAACATTCATTGCTATGCAGACGACAGGCATCACCGCCTTATATACCGGCCGTACCAATATTTTTCTGGAAAACATCGCCGAGTACCGGGACAAACTTGTGTCTGAAGTCGAGTCTTTGTTGAACATAGTCTCGGCTTGCAAGCGACTGAATCTAGTCCAGTTCAATCCCCAGAAGACACAAGTTTGCAAAAGAGAACCCCTTTGTCGTATCTCCTCAGTTTCAAGGCACTCCCCTTGCTGCCGCAGCTAGTATCGGAATCCTCGGCGTCGACATATCGAATAGTGTGCAGTTTCGAGGTCACTTGGAAGGGAAGGCCAAATTGGCCTCTAAAAAGCTTGGCATGCTCAGCAGAGCGAGACAATATTTCATGCTGGCACATCGCTTGCAACTTTACAAAGCGCAAGTTTGGCCTCGTATGGAATACTGTTCTCATCTCTGGGCCGGGCACCCCAGTACCAGCTCCTTCTACTTGATCCCATCCAGCGCAGAGCGGTTCGAATCGTCGACGACTGAGTTATTTCTGATGGGCTCGATACACTGGCATTGCATAGGGATGTTGCATCCCTTTGCATTTTCTATCGAATTTACCACGGGGAGTGCTCTGAGGAATTGTTTGGATTAATTGCAGCCGAAAATTTCACGAACGCACATCGCGTCGAAATTCCCGATACCAATGTTACCATCTTGGATTGCACAGTAATACGGTTTTTTGTAATTGTTATTATAAAATAAAACACATGAAGGCCGAAAGAAATAGGAAAACCAAATCTTTTCAGAAGTCGTTTCAACAAATGAATTAATTTCTGCAAGGCTCACAAGAAATTGGAAGTAAGGGACCACCCGCATCGTACACTCATCACTTACCCCTTCCCACATGAGGGTTAAGCCCCTGCAGATTAGTCTTTTCTGCCGAGGGTTCCTGTGCATTTGTGATTTATTTATTTATTCATTCTTTATTGTAATCACCTTGCGCGTTACAACAGGCAGACTTAAGATATTTTGGCATTCTCTGGCAGTATTTTTTTTATTTAAGAAAATATATTAACAGGAGCGGTATGCGCAATCGATATTTTCACATAAACAAGTGATAGGGTCATCACATATACACATTATGTAATACCTACGCCACGCAGATATTTTTGCCAAAAAAGTTTTTTGTGTGAGACACTGGCCCGTTATAATTTATATTTGCAATAAACGATTATTTGAAAGTAAATATACGAATATTCCAATTTTCTAATTTCTCTAAATTTTTTTTTTATTAAAAACGTTACCCCCACACTAGGATTTTCTCCTGTATCGTGGAGGCAGTTTACAAACACAAATTGCACAAGGACAAACATCCAGACTCGGAACAATTATTTGTAGGCCATACAAATACTTGTTCCGTGCGGGATTCGAACCCGCGCCCCCTAGCGCAGCAATTCATTGCTAAGCCACTGCGCCACGGAGACGTCAAATAGAACTAATACATATAGAACTAATGTCGTGCTTCATTGAATAATGGTTCTGTGTGCGACACAAGCGCACTTAACGCTCAAAATAAGCGACACTGGACAGCATACTGGTGACGCTTTTAAGTTACCCTACTTAGAGCCCTCATTTGGCAATGTGTGATTATTTTTATATTTCGCCTACAAAAAAACTGAATGGGATACAGTTTACAATTTGCACTTTACATAGCGGATAGATGCACTAACAACGTCCGAGCAGACCGTAGAAGAGCTGTCTTAGGCTGACTGGAAAAAATATTTTAAAACTGATTTAGTCGCACAAAACTTGGCATTAAAGCTGGCATAGAGCTTTTTGAAAACATTTAACAATATAAACCTAAACCATAGATTTTTTTTATTAATTTAAATGTCGTATAAGGACATGCCACAAAGCACGATCCTGAGCCACCTGCATCCATCGACTTCCTGCAGGTCTTACCAGGACTCCATCTAGTAGGGAGACCCCGACACTTCGGCTACCGGTACGAGGCGATGATGATAAGAACACGATTAACCTCCATTGTTCCTTGCATTCATTTATGATTCACTTAATTTAAAAAAAAATATTAAAAAAATTATTAATATTTTTGCATAATATTCAATAAAGAAAAAATAACTTATATAATATATGTGTAAATCCAACAATGTAATAAAATTATTATATGTGAAAAGTATTCAGCCTAATGTTTTGTGTTTGATCGTTTTATCTTATAGTTCTTATCCTACATGTGTAATAAACGAAAATAAAATTTCCAAGAACAAATCCCGCGAGACAAGGGTTGCGAGAAACTATCTAAGTAATGTGTTTTTTGTGTAAGTTACATTTTATAAAGGAAATTACCGCTTTAATGTGCATTTTTGTTTTTTTTTTGTTTTAGACATATTGATACATTGCATGACTATTACATAATATCATGATTACAGCCAATTAAAAGATCACTGCTGAAGGGCCTACCGTAAGCCTACCTCATAGATGGCCTCATAGGGGGATATTTGCTTTGCAGGCGGGTTGGCAACCACAGTTTTTTCTTTCTTGATGTTATTAGGAAAACGGTACTACCCATGTCCTAGTTTGTTTTCCTATGTCGCCTCTTACGGCGCACATGGGACGTCATGGGGTAGTATATATTTTAACACCGCCACTGCATTGGTTTTCATTATGCTTAGATATGTTATATAGTAAATTTCATGATATATATAAATATTTCTCTTCCTTATCAACCATCGTATATTAGATGTACGTTTAGCTCTCACTTTATTAGCCCCCTTTTTTTTTGCGGATGGAAAATCATCTAATGACGCCTTTCGCTGTGGGTGGAGCGGAAGGGAGTGTCAGACTTTTACTGACTAAAAACCATCCGTGTTCCTTCAGTGTCCTTACTTTCCGGAGCCGCGGTATCTCTTTCGAACAGCCCGCAGCCCCGGCAGGCGTCGGCCCTTGCGGGCCCCTTCACGCTGCTGACAGCTCTTTGAGGCGCGCGTGGAACAAAACGCGCCGTCGACACGGCCTGTCGTCGTTAGACGGACGGACGGCGAGCTACCCATTGCTCGCCGTCCACAGGCCCGCGCCTACGGTGGTCGGGGGCCACGACGTAGCCGCCGACGCCCGGGGCGTCTCCCGCGGCGGCCGGGAAGGAAAGCTGTTGCTCTTTCCTTCTCCCGCTCCGCCACCTCCTTCGCTAGCATCACTGCTTCGCAGAAGGTGGTGACGGCATCCCATTCCGACTCGCTCCGGACCATGGCTTCGACCAGGGCCGGACGCGAGAGGTCGCCGCCGCCTATCGCCGCTACGAGGACACGGCGGTGCTCCGCCCAAGCAGGGCACACCTCCACGGTGTGCTCCACCGTGTCCTCCGGTCGATCCTCGCAGTGGGAGCACCCGGGCGTTTCCTCCAATCGATTCGGTGCAGGAACCTCCCGAACACACCGTGTCCGGTGAGGACCTGGGTCAGGCGGAAGGTGAGGACGCCGTGGCGTCTCTCAAGCCACTCCTCAAAGAGGGGTCTTATCGCCGCTATAGTGGCGTGCCCAGCACGGGGTTGCGACAGTCGCTCTCTCCATGTCGCCATGAGATCATGCCGGAAGTCTGTCCGCTGCGCGACAACTTGCCGCGGCAGCGGGGTTTCCCCCCGGCATAGTGCCTCCGCGCGCCATTCGTGCAGGCGCGCGAGGACTATCGCCTCCAGATCCCATGGCGGCAATCCGGTAAGGAGGCTCGCCGCCTCGCGGGAGATCGTGCGGTAGCCGCGAACCATTTTTACGGCAACCTCCCTTTGGGGCGCGTTTAGGTGGTGGACGGCAAGCCGCGCCAAACCACGCGCCCACACCGGGGCCCCGTAAAGGGCCATGGACCTCACAATCCCCGCGTAGAGCCTCCGGCAGGAGGCGTTTGGCCCCCCCAGGTTCGGCAGAAGCCGCCTGAAGGCAGCCCCGGTCCGTTCCAGTTTGGGAGCCAAACGTCGGAAGTGCTCAACGAAGTTCCATCGGCCGTCGAGGACGAGTCCTAGGTACTTCAACGTCGACTCGACGCCGATGGATACCCCTCCTACCATCACTGATGATCCCGGTGGTGGCCTGTTCCGAGGACCATGGAAGTGCATGGCCTCGGACTTGTGCAGAGCCACCTCGAGACCCAGTTGCCGGATCCTCTCAACGACTATCGCAACCCCGCGTGTCATAGTTTCCGCCGCCGCCTCGTACGACCCCCCTTGTGCCAGTACCAGCGTGTCGTCAGCGTAGCAAACTACGCTGACGCCGGTAGGGAGGTCGGCGCGCAGCACCCAGTCGTAACCGATGTTCCACAGGGGCGGCCCCAGAACCGAACCCTGTGGGACACCGCACGACATCTCTCGCCGGTTCCACTCACCGTTGCGACCGGGGTAAATGACGGCCCTGTCCGTCAGATAGTCCCCGACTATACGACGGAGATAGGTCGGCACCCGGTGATACCGGAGTGCCTCCCTTATGCAGCTCCAGGGCATGGAGTTGAAGGCGTTGGCGATGTCGAGAGACACCGCCAAAACAAACCCCCCCCCTGGCCACTGCATCCCCCGTCGTGAGGGCTCTCACGCGCATGATGGCGTCCACCGTAGAGCGCCTCTTGCGGAAACCAAACTGGTGTTCCGCAAGATCCGGCCCCGTCCCCGCAAGGTGCTCGGCGAGGCGGTTTGCAATTACTCTTTCAAAGAGCTTGCCCACCTCGTCGAGCAGCACCACGGGCCGGTACGCGGACGGAGAGTCCGCAGGGCGCTCCGGCTGCCGAATGAGGACCAGCTTCCCCGTCTTCCAACGAAGCGGGAATTGGCCTCTCTCCAAGCATGCGCTTAGGAGCCCCTCCAGTCGGGGCCCGAGAGCCTCCGAGGCCAGGACCCAGGCTTTGCCAGGCAAGCCATCGGGTCCTGGGGTGGTATTCCTGGCCTTGAGCCTACGTACCACCACTCTCAGGTCTACCCCGGTCCCTTCCGGGATGTCGTCGTCGTCGTCCTGGTGGTCCGCTTCCGGCACCGCAGGTGGCGGAGCCATAGGCAGGGGCGGATGTTCCCCTCGCGCAGGGAACAGAGCGCTCACTACGTTCTCCACGAGCTGAGGACGGAGACTCTGCGTCAGCGGGGGGGCCCAGGTGCGGAGTTTATCCCGCACCATCTTGTAAGGGCGCCCCCACGGATCTCTATCGAGAGTCTCGAGCATCTCCTCACGGGCCCGATCCCGGGCCCGCAGGACAGCCTCCCGGAGGGCGGTCTTCACCGCTCTGTATCCCTCGTACAACTCCGCCTCAATGGCTGCCGCATTCGGTGGACGAATGCGGAGCCTGCGATGCCTGGCGTACAGGTGCCGCGCGGCGACACACGCCTCGCGCAGAGACGAACCTGGAACCACCCTGCCTCATCATTGACGTCGGCAGGCCTGTCCGGTGATGACACCCAGGCCTGCACGATCGAGGCTTCCAGGAGGAGCTCCCGGTCCAGCTGCTTCAGCGCCCAACGCGGACCACTCGGGGCCTGTTGGACTGGCGCGCTCGAGGGCTGGGTGGAGACGTCAAACCGGATGTACCAGTGATCGGAGTAGGTCTCCACCCCCTCCATGACACGCCAGTCAATGGCACGCGGCGACAGAGCGGGGCTAGCGAACGAAATGTCCACCACCGACTCGCCACGCATCCACACACACGTGGGGACAGAACCCCGATTTAGGACGACCAGGCCTGTCTCCAGAGCCCGGTCTTCCACCATCCTACCCCGCACATCTGTACGACGAGAACATCAAGCCAAGTTCTTGGCATTGAAGTCCCCGAGGACAAGTACGGGGAGGGGATAACTTCCGACGACGACTGCTCTCAGCTCTGCAAGAGAGTTGTGGAACTCGGCGAGAGATTGGTTCGGGGAGAAGTACACCCCTACAAAGACAAACTCCCCGAACCGTGCTGCTACGCACCCCTGACCCCTCCTGACACCTTCAAGGGTCGGGGTACCGGCGGCGGCTGAAGAAATGATGGCCACTGAGCCGTTAAGGTCCGCCACCCAGTCCTCCCTAGGCCAGACAAAATACGGCTCAGCGACCACAGCGATGTTAATCGACCACTGCGCCATGCTCTGGAGCAACAGATCCTGAGCGCAGGCACAGTGGTTGATATTCGCCTGGAGGAAGCTTAATGGGGCCGTTATAGGCATTCCATTTCAGCTTCCTCCACGGGGCGCCCCTTTGCGGGCGTCGGTGTCGCGGCGGCGGCGGCAGCGACAGTGACAGCGGCGGCGGCGGCAGTTGCGGCTGCGGCGGTGGCCACAGAGGCAGTGGCGGCGGAGGGCCCTCCCCTACCCGCGGCCTTGGCCTTGGCGGGTGGCACGCAGGCCCTGCTTCCGGCCCGGTGATCGGCTGGCTTGCCGGTCGCCGCACATGCATCACAGTGCGGCGTGGCGCAGCAGGTCGCCGATATGTGGCCGGGCTGACAGCAGCGGAAGCAAAGGCCACTGCGGTCAACCTCCGAGGCGCATTTCACAGATACGTGGTGCCCCACGAGACAGCGGTTGCACCTCAGAGGTCTGGGCTCAGGCAGCTTAACCTGCGCTGAGACCCAGCCCACCAGAAGCCTTCGGCCCTCCACTATGGTTTTGGCCGCCGTAACAGGGCAGCACACCGTGGCGGCATGCATACCCTGTTGGTCCGGGCGTATGGCGCCTGAGCTGACCTGGTCAGTAGTGCACCCCCCGGACCTGGCGACGGCGGCCACCAACTCCTCCTCCGATACCGAGTCGTCCAGACCCATGATGCGCAGGTCTGCGCATCTGACGAGCCTGGACACTCGGGCCTCGTCCGTGTCCAGGGACGCTCTGAGCTTCGCAGCCAGAGCGTCCGCGGTCGCGCCACTGGATTCCCCGGGGATCTCCAGCATACGGGCCCCCGTCTGGGTGACTTTGAGCCGGAGGCCCCCGGTGATCCCGAGCTCCCCGAGATCCACCGCCTCTTTCGCCTTCGCGAGCAGATCGCGGTAGGTAACGCCCTTCTTTTCCGCGTCCGGCTGTAGTGTGATCACTACAGCTGCGGTCTTCGGGGCGCGGAGCCTAGCCGCGATCTTGCGCGCCCTGAACTGGCGCTGCCATTCCTGCTCTTTGGCCTTTTTGGCTGCCTTCTTCCCCTTAATTTTGTCCCCGACCACCTGCCAACCGGCTTCAGCCGCGGGAGGTGTAGGGAGCTGAGGGGGCGGTGGCGGCGGCGGCAGCTGGCTTGCCGCTGGCGCTGGCACATTCGCCGCAGGCACTGGGGCTGGCGCAGCCACCACCCTTGCTGCCGCCTTGCCCTTTTTTGCCTTCGCCTTGCCTCTCTTTCCTGTCGCCGGCTTAGCCGGAGCCGGTTCAGCCGATACCGGTTTTGCCGGAGCCGGCTTTTCAGGGGGGGGGAGGGGCAACTGCAACCCCGCCCGAAGGCTGGCTGGACGGCCCCGGCCTGGATGCGGCAGCTGTGGCCGCCGCGTACGAGACCGTTGCCGGCCTCGCCGCCGTCTTGTTTGCCCCTAGGGGGGGGCGGGCGCAGGACGATGCCCTCCAGCACGGAGAACCGGTGCTGGTAGGCAGCCAGCTCCTGCCGGACCAGGTTCAGAACCTGGTTTTCCACCGGCACGGGCTGGCTTGGGCGCTGCGTCTGGGGCGCCGCGCGAGAGGAAGGCTCACGTAGACTGGCCAGATCTGCGCGGAGCTTCTCGTTCTCCTTCTGGAGAGTCTCCATGGCGGACGTCAGGCGGGCCACGTCCGCCCGCAGCTTCGTTATCTCGTTTGCATTAGGCTCGGCCCCAACAAAGTTGGCCTCCGCAGCCGCCATGATGGAGGCGGAGGCCGCGGGAATGGCCTTTTACTTTGAGGAGGCCTTTTGCTTGTGGGCCACGACCTTGATCGCGGCCTCCACCTCCTTTATGATTCTGGCCTTACGCTCCAGCTCGAAGCCGCCAGTCGCATCCGTCTCTTCGCCTGATACCCGAGCCGTATCGCCCGGGTGGCGCCCCTCCTCGGCATGCTTTGCCACTTGTTCGGCCCTCTGATTGTCAGAGGGCCCCCTCCCCTTGCCTCTCAGCCCGCCCCGCCTGTTGGTGGGGATTTTCCGGGCCGAAGCCTCCTCTTCACCGGCTGACGACCCCTGGTCGCCATCCCGCCTGGACCGCTTGCGGAAGAACTTACTGGTCTCCGCGGTCCCAGGCTCCACGCGTCGGGAGCTCTCTGAGCCTCCCACGCTGCTCGATGCGGCGTCGGACTCTGTCCCCGCATCGTTCCTCCTCTCCTCTACGTTGCCGTTGCCGGCGGTTTTGGTTTTTTGTTTTTGTTTTTCTTTATTTTCCATATTTGTACCCACGAGTATGGGGGAATTAAAGGTCCACCTTGGCAGAGACCCCTTTACCAAGGTAAGCAGATTTAGAGGATTTATTACTCGCCAGGGGGTCTGCAGGTACCCTGGCGAGGAGCGCACTAGCGACTGATTTGTTCATAGAACCCCGTCAGCCTTCCATCCCCTCGCGGTGCGTCGCCGCTTGAGATTCGGGGTAACTTTTTATAGAGGTTTTCTCCCTCGCGGTCCGGGCGGTTAAGCCAAGACCCTCAGTCCCTATCAAAGCCGCGAGACATGATCCACGACACTTCGATGGGATTACGAGACCGGTGGTGACAGCAAAAGATGAATCCTTCACTGTCTGCCCGGAGGCAGGGTAAGTGCACACCGAGCCCGCCCTCACTCCTCCGCTATGCCCTCTGCTGATCAGAGGGTCACGCAGAGGAACGCACCGTTGGTCCGAGACGGACCCCACCTATGTCAGAATAATTAGCCGCGGCAGTAACATTCCCCAAGGAATAAGAATTTCTTCTCATTTCTCGAGGAAGATTACTGCCGCGCCCAGGGTGCACCGGCCCAGTAGCTGCTCTTCCCTCCAGACGTATCGAGAGGGACCCGCAACTACCAGGCACACGTGGAGGACTTCTGACTTCGCACCCCACTTTATTAGCCCTGGCAAAAATATTATATTACCGTAATTGAACGAGCTGGTTTCCACAAAAGAAAAGAGCAGACTAGAAGAGATCCGTTTAACCTTTGATACAAATTACTAGACTAGAAACTTCAGTACGTCTTTTTATAGCTGTCTTTTTTGTCAGTCTCTGTAAACCACTACTGGATAGAACTTGGTTGTAAACGCTAAGTCTATTGGAGACTCAGCCTTATGCGAGCCATAACAATTAATGACCTGTACACATACTACTTTACTTTGTTATATTTGTAATTATAATAAATTCGTATTAGAAACGCTACATATCGCCACTTTGTAGAGTCGTATTTGTCACCAGAGTGGTCAGTCACGTTGTTCGTTAATAGCGGAGTGCGTATATCATAAAAATGTACACTCCCTATCGTTTGTTTGAAAACATCTCCAATTTTGACCACTTTTGCGGAAACACACCTGGAGACAATTAATATATGATTGTGATGGTGTTCTAACCTATATCGACTTCAAAGTCAATGTCCCATTACCATTAGAGATGAAAGGTAGCTGTGCACCTAATCGTCCTCAATTGTGTCATACCGTTATAGCCAACTTGCCATGAAAACATGCCACCCTAATAGATTGCCTCATAGGGGGAATAGTTGCCACGCTTGGCAAATGGGTTGGTAATCGCAGTTTTTTTTATTTGTAGTTGCTAATAGGAAGACGTTGGTGCCCACTTCTTGATTTGTTTCCCTCTGTCGTCTCTTACGACACCCACGGGATGATATGGGGTAGTAAATATTTATACACCGTCACTACATGGTGATTTTCATAAAGTTGAAGCAATACCTACTATAAGTCTGTTTGGAAAATAAGTCCTTCAGTAACTATCGTCCTATTTGGGCAAGTTTTTAGTCGATATAGCGGTCAGCGCGAATTTACATAATATGCTCATAGTATTAAAATAGTCCCTTTTAAGTTCTTAGTTATGATGGGCAACTGCGAAACCCTACAGTACAAAGCGTCACAGAAACAATCAGATTACTTACAGTAACGTAACACCTACAACATCTTCACCCTTAGGCGAATACAAACTGTTGAGGACAGCTAGAGACACGCCGCCCCTTCGTACCTCGTTGCGCCCCGCACACACCGCACACCGGAGCCAAGTGACGACCAATGGGCGTGCAGCATCGTCGCACGGCACTACTCACAGACTGAGACGCCTTCTTGCGAGATATAAGAAGGGCGTTTTGGTCTGTGAGTCGTTCATTTCATTTCGGAAGCGGCACTCGAGAAGACTACAAAGAAGACTCAAGACAGCAAATCAAGACTCCACAATTGAAGACCTCTCTCTGTACATATTAGATAGTTTAATTTAATAGTGCCGAATATTGTAAATAGTTTAATACAGTATAGTAAAAAGTACCATCTTTTCTTCGAGCAGTCCCCTAGTATAGCTAACCTCAGATCAGTCAGTCATTAATCAATCAGCATAAAAAATACAGTCCACTTACATCCATTATATTCTTGGTCCTTCGCCGCCGGATTAGAAGCAAGAATCCATTATACAAACGTTGTGACGAACTAGTACCTAGGTAGAATTTGAACATAACCGGCACATGAGATATTTAGCTGTCTATAATATTTGTTTGATTTTTATACGATTTCAAACGACGATATTTTATTTAGTCAATCTATCAGCTGTCAATTCCAAATCCATCAAAGATTTAAACATGTTATTTATTCCAAGTTAAAAAAGAGGCCTTTTAAAAGCCATAAACGCTTCTACAGAAATAATGCTTTGAGTATTGCCAAAAAGGTGGTTGGTGGCTAGCAGTGATGACTTAACATTGGATGAGTCGTATCCTCGTTAAGGACAACGAACATACCGCTTATGCTCACAGACCACTTCCAACATTTGGTTTGGAACGACGATTTCTGGTTTACGGTAGAATACGTGTTTGGAAAATATGCTCATAATCATGAACGCCCGCCTACATATGTAAGTATCTAGTAACTGATTGGCTGCAGCAGAGTAGTGTAGTGATCCTAAATTTGCTCTCACAAAAGAGAAATATGAAGTGGGCTCTTTCACAATTATTTGTTTATTTAAAGCAAATATTCTAATTACAGTGTTAATTATGACAAAATTCAAATATCAAAACAGGAGATATGTTGTATGCAATAAAAATTTGCATGTTGTATTCTCAAGAACACGATCAATGATTTACTTTCAAAGGACAATGTCCAGAATCGCCCTGTGTAATAAAAACATCGGACATACACGATAATTAATTGTCTATTTTATTATACTAGTTGCAAATATTTTTATAACACGGACTAGCTGCATGCAAAAATTAACATGAAAAAGTATTCTACTCGACTAATAACATTAATCGCCGCCATCTTCCCCAAAAATCATGTGGTGTCGAAAAATAATTAGGGATGCCCAATCGATAGTAATCGATTTTTAAATTTTTAACGAACTGTTGCATATTTTTTATCTCAATTACATTTTTAATTTATTTCGAATAAAATTGTAAAAAGAAGCTATAATAAAAATATTAAATTACCATTTCTTTATATTCTTTTATATTATTTCCTATATGTATAACTTAAAAAAAACTACTATACCTAATGAATGAGGTCATACTCGATTTTAAATAGGTAGTTAGAATAATGTCGTACCGTATTTGCTAATGACAACATCTAAATGCTAACCATTATATATGTACATACATTTTAATTTTTACATTAACACACACAAACATCTCTCATTTCAAAACTAATGCTAAGAAAGCAGGTTTGTTAACTAGATTCTCTGCATTTATACGTTTCACTTACATACACTTAGGCTTTAGAACAAAAACTGCATACCTAATTATCTAGATAGGTACTAAAAATAGCTAAATGCTTTAGGACATAGTTTTTCAGTTTGTTAAAAATCACTCGGAGCTATTAAAAACCGTAATATTCGTGGTTCAATTATAACCTCAAAATCTGCTACTTTTTTGAAATATATCTAGTATGCAGCTAGTCCGCTATAGAAATAAGATTATATAGGAATTTACTTAATGATCGACAATAAAACACATAATTATCCGATGCTCTTGGTTCCAGGGCGAACAATGTATGGGCGCAGAGCATTGTCCTTTCTGAAAAAAAAGAAATTGGGAAAATATAAATCTAAACTCTTAAAAAAAGCAAACGACGATCGAGTGAGTATTTAATATATCGTTCTTTACACGTATTTTATAATATATCTAGTTGGCTCGGACGTTGTTCTGCTCTTTCCAGTAGGTGGCGCGATGAGTTTCATTACGAATTCACTATGAATTTTTTTTGGTGCAAATATGGAATTGTAAAATGCCACGAAACCAACACATATTATGAATTTAATTCTTTTAATGCGTAAATATGGTATTTATTATTAACATTACTACAGCGCCATCTATCGGATCCCAACATAACAATGCTCGGATATATATCGACTCATAAAAATATTATGTCAATATGGCTTCAATCAATCAAGTCATTTAGAAGTTACACTATCACTAATAGACGCACCAAAGAAGATTTTTTAAAAACATAAACGAAAACATTAATCAATGTATAAGGAAAAGAAAAATACGAGTACAAACAAAATTATAAAAAAAGAGACCGTTCAGAGACCCGTCGCAATTACTCTTGATGGATTGTGATATTTTTCCTTGTTCTAAAGTGCCTGATTTTCAACGACATCTTGTTATTGTGTTCTCTGTTTTTGTAGTAATAGTAAGACCGAAAAGGTTTTAACTGAACGTTTTTATTAGCAAGAGTAATATACAAGCTATGTGTGATTGTTCTTTGCAAAATTGTTTCAATTTATTCCAGTTGGTCTATGAAAACGCTTTATCGAAAAAACTATATTTTAAAATGATAGTAAATATTACTGAAAGATATCCAGACCACTCCCCCAATAATTTCGTCAATCAAGGGCCAACTGAGAGGTCCAATGACACCTACGTTGGGTTCGGGCGGTCAACGAGGCGTATGTGAACCCCGTGAAGGAGTATCACAAGAAGGTGTCTGAAAGCCTTTCTCAAAAGAAAAGTTCAGATGGGGATTACGGGTCTTCCAGTGGTCGCCCCGGTCACAACGTCTTCTTATGCTGGTTCTTCGATATGTGCTTCAATAAGCACTTAATGTGGACTGTAGATTTATGTATATGTAGGTCTCGGGCCTCGGGGCATGCCCCCTTTGCCCGGAATCTCCTCGCGGTGCATCACTATGCACCGGTCGTGGGAGCCGTTATGGCCTTGTCAGTTGAAGCAGCGACGCGGGTTAGGTTTCCTGGTCACTGTGGTCAATTTTAAAAATTCATGAAAAAAAATTTTTTTTCATGACGGCGGCTAATATAGCCATCGCCTGAAAAAGTGGCATAATATGGCCATTTTCCTGAAAAAGGCGCCTAATTCGGCCAATGCCTGAATAAGGCGGGTAATTCGGTCTGAGGTAATCCAGGTTATCTTGTAAGGTTAATATGGCCAGGCGGCTAATGCGGCCAGGCGTCTGAGTTGGCCTGTCTGCGGCATTGAGGGTTGTTACTCGACTCTCTAATCGCTATAGAGAGGAGTTCTCTTGGCAGAGGTCGCCCGTCCGGAGGTCGAGCGTGAAGAGGTGCAAAATTTTGTAGGTGTTCGTGTGGCCCGTTATCGACGCGGTCGAACATGCCGCGCGCTAGTCGGGCCACAAATTGCTCGACTGTCTCCATCTTCAAGTTGGCCGCGATAACGTCGTTCCGGACGTAGTGACCTGCACGAACGATGGTCCGTAGTGACAAATTCTGCTGGACCTGTAATCGCCGCTTCTGATGATCGCTCAGGAGCGCGTACCAGGCCGGCGCAGCATGTGTAAATCTTGATCTGATGTATGTTTTGTAGATTTTCAGCTTAGTCTTTAGTGGTAATTTGGATGCCAGGACTGGACGAAGCGCCGCCTGCGCACATCTGGCGTTGCGGACGGCGAGATCCACGTGCACGGTCATGCGCAGCATCCGGTCGATCCGGCACCCCAGGTACGTCACGGCCTTTTCATAAGTGATTTCCTGGCCCCTGAGCGTCAACGGTGGTGGGAAGTTCCTGAAGCGGCGAGTGAGCAGAGCGTTCGTCTTACCAACATTGAAGGCCATCCTCCACTCGTACAGCAGTGGTGGCAGCAGGTCCAGCAGGCGCTGCATCCTGGCAGTGGCTATGTGGGCTCTTCTAGACCTGTGCTTTTGCTGCCGCACGGATGGGCCAGTTCGAACCGGGGTGGTACCACGACCTCACAGAATACCAACGTGAAGTAGAGGTTTACCTCTGCGTTGCGCTTGGTGAGTGCAGGTGGCCGGAGGCCCAATTCCCCCCCTCCCCATCAATATGGTAGTGGAATTAAATAAAAGACTACCCCAGGAGGGTACCAGCACCCCTGGAGAATCCCTCGCTGAGCATCCACGACCAAACTACTCCACTCCCGGGCGTGGGTGCTCAGGCTGCCCCGCGTATTCTGGGGGGGGGGGGGCGAAATTCCGCTCAAGACGAAACCTGCTCGGAGCAAGCGGAGCAAGAAGACAAAGGCAACCCCTGCCATGCCGTGGATTTCTGCAATATCAGGGGACTTCATTCAAACCTTAACGCCGTCCACTACCATCTGGAGATAGCTAAGCCGGCCTTGCTCTTTCTAACCGAGACACAGGTGTCCTCTCCGGCTGATACTTCGTATCTCTCCTATCCGGGGTATAAATTAGAACACTCGTTTGTGCCCCGGGCTGGAGTTTGCGTGTATGTCAGAGAGGACATCTGTTTTCGACGCCTCGGCAGTCTTGAAGGTACGGACCTGTCCATCCTATGGCTGCGCGTAGACAGCGACAACCATCCCCGCGTCTATGGTGCCTCTATAGGTCCCATAGCGGTAATGCCGACACAGACCGACTCATCGACCACGTCCAAATGGCTGCAGACTCCGTGCTACAACAGGTCCCATCCGCAGAGATCGTGATACACGGTGATTTCAACGCCCACCACGCTGAATGGCTTGGTTCTCGTTTAACTGATCATGCGGGTAGATCTGTCTATGACTTTGCTTTGGCATATGGTCTAACACAACTGGTTACTTCGCCTACGCGGATCCCAGATGTGGAAGACCATGTACCTTCCCTGTTGGACCTTCTGCTGACCTCTCATCCGGACGGATATCAGGTCTCCGTCGATGCCCCTCTGGGCTCTTCGGACCATTGTCTGATCCGCAGTACGGTGCCACTCACGCTCCAATCGACAACGACGACTCACTGGCCAATGCCGCAAAGGAGAAAGCCGATCTGTTGAGCTCTCTTTTTGCGTCCAACTCGACTCTAGATGACGAGGGGAACACACCGCCGACCATCCCACGATGTGAGTGCTCCATGCCGGATGTGCGATTTACACAGCGCTCGGTCCGCAAAGCACTCTTCTCCCTAAACGTCAGCAAGTCGAGTGGGCCCGATGGAGTCCCTCCCATTGTGCTGAAGACGTGTGCTCCGGAGTTGGCACCGGTTTTAACGCGTCTTTGTCGGTACTCCTACTCTCAAGGCGTAGTCCCGAATTCATGGAAGACAGCTTTGGTGCACCCGATCCCTAAAAAAGGCGACCGCTCAGACCCGTCCAACTACAGGCCTATCGCCATCACCTCCTTGTTCTCCAAAATAATGGAAGCCATTATAAACTGCCAGCTCATGAGGTAACTTGAGGATCACCAGCTGATTAGTGACCGCCAGTACGGTTTTCGTCGGGGTCGATCAGCTGGTGATCTTCTAGTCTACTTAACTCATAGATGGGCGGAGGCAGTAGAGTCCAAGGGGGAGGCATTAGCCGTTAGTTTGGACGTAGCGAAGGCCTTTGATCGGGTCTGGCACAAAGCGCTTCTTTCGAAGCTTCCTTCCTATGGGCTTCCCGAGAAATTGTGCAAATGGATCACCAGTTTCCTTGCTGATCGGAGCATCAAGGTCGTAGTAGACGGTGCATGCTCTGATCTCAAGCCTATCAACGCTGGTGTTCCACAAGGCTGCGTGCTATCACCAACGCTCTTTCTTCTGCATATCAATGATATGTTGCTAACTGGTAGCATTCATTGCTATGCGGACGACAGCACTGGTGATGCCTTATATACCGGCCGTGCTAATATTTCTCGGGAAAATGTCGCCGAGTACCGGGACAAACTTGTGTCTGAAGTCGAGTCTTTGCTTAACAAAGTGTCGGATTGGGGCCGACTTAATCTAGTCCAGTTCAATCCCCAGAAGATACAAGTTTGCGCGTTTACCGCTAAAAAGAACCCCTTTGTCGTATCTCCTCAGTTTCAAGGCACTCCCCTTACTTCCTCAGCCAGTATCGGAATCCTTGGCGTCGACATATCGAATAGTGTGCAGTTTCGTGGTCACTTGGAAGGGAAGGCCAAATTGGCCTCTAAAAAGCTTGGCGTGCTCAGCAGAGCGAGACAGTATTTCATGCCGGCACATCGCTTGCAACTTTACAAAGCGCAAGTTTGGCCCTACATGGAATACTGTTCTCATCTCTGGGCCGGGGCACCCCAGTGCCAGCTCCTTCCACTTGACCGCATCCAGCGCAGAGCGGTTCGAATCGTCGACTACCGAGTTCTTTCTGATCGGCTCGATACACTGGCACTACGTAGAGATGTTGCATCTCTTTGCGTATTTTATCGCATTTATCACGGGGAGTGCTCTAAGGAATTGTTCGGACTAATTCCAGCCGCTCAATTTCACCATCGCACATCGCGACAAAACTCGCGTTACCATCTATACCATCTGGATGATTGGCGGTCCACCACTGTGCGATTTAGAAGAACCACCAGCGAATTTTCCGGACCGATACGACTTAGGAACCTTCAAGAAAAGAGCTTACACCTTTCTCAAAGGTCGGCAACGCATTTGCAATTCCCCTGGTGTTGCGGTTGTTCATAGGCGGCGGTAGTCACTTACCATCAGGTGAGCCGCATGCTCGTTTGCCCCTATTCTATAAAAAAAAATCGTCTTCCCATTCGCGCAGGTGTTCTGCCAGGGTGGGGATGTCATTGGTGTAAGCCGCGTACAGGATCGGCAACAGACTGCTGCCCTGCGGTACGCCGGCTCTAATTGGTCTCGCTGCGGATTCGGCGTCCTCTACACAGACGTAGAACTTCCTACCTCTGAGGAATGACACCACTAGCCGCAGCATATCAGGAGGGGTACTTGTTTGTGTTTCTAATTTATAAAGTAGTCCAGTGTGCCACACTCTATCGAACGCCTTCTCTATGTCGAGAAAGACGCCCAACTATGTGCGGCCGCGGTTGTACTCGGCCGCAAGATAGTGCAGCACCCTGGTCAGCTGTGTTGCTGTTATGTGGCCCCTCCTGAATCCGTGCTGTTCCGCCGGAAGTTGTACGCACGGGTGGAAGCTTCTTAGCAACAATCTTTCGCAGAGTTTAGCTAAGTGCGGTAGCAGCGTGATCGGCCTATAACTGGCTGCTCTACGCCTGTCCTTCCCGGGTTTCGGCAGAACGATCACTTTGCCGATTTTCCAGTCCTCCGGGAAGTGCGATATCCGCAGTATACCGTTGCAGAGTCGACCCAGCTCTAGTATTCTATTGGGCAGCTCTCGAAGTGCTGCGTTGGTTATCCCGTCGTTCCCCGGCACCTTCCTGGGTTGCAGGCGGGCTACTGTCCTCCGCAATAGGGCCGGGGATATGAACCACTCTCCTGCAAGTGGTGGCGTGGGCTTCGACAGGAACTCCTGTCGAAGCTCCTCGCTTGCTCCTCGAAGTGCTCTGCTAGGATATCCGCTCTATCTTTGGCCTCGTAACAACGTTCGGCCGCATTGTTGGTCAGCGAGCAAACGGGGGTCTGGTTTTTGTTAACTGCCGGTTCAGTTTGTAGAGCGACGCATCTTCCTCCTCTGCTTTCGATATGCGCCGCTCCCAGGCTTCTCCTCGGTGGGCCCGGACTGCAACCGACAGTTCATCCGTCAAGGTATTCAGTTGTGTTTTCAATCTAGGGCAGCGAGTACGCGCCCAGAGTTTCCTTAGTGCTCTTTTGCGTTTGAGCTGCACGCATATCTCTCGTGGCAACTCCTCCCGTCTTCCTTTGGTCGGGACGATCGTAGAGGCCGCGTGTAGGGCTTCTTTGAACGTCTTTGTAATTCTTGTTGCAGCGGCCTCTACGTTGTCTGCTGTGTTTATTGGGGTGTAGGTTGGAGGTCTCTCCGTTAGATGTTTTTGGTAGAACGAATTGCATGAAAACCAGTTTAATGAGGTACTTCAACGCTTTACTCGAAAGAGAGCCGTGCCCTCTGTGCGATTTCGCAACTCAATTACATCAAATTTCTACTATCACACTCTCGCGATTTGCCCAATACCTATAATTGTATAAGACATACATTTATACATTTTATTTATAAAGATAGCACAACAAAATATCTATACATTTCAATATCACAAAAAACCTTTTATTTATTCAACAAAATATGCCTATTTTATAACATATGTACTAAGTTAGAATTCTTAAATATCTAACATATAAGGTTGGAACAATGCTCTTTATTTGAAAATAAAAATATCTTAACTAATACAATAGTTCAATTCACATTTCACACATATTTTATTATTTAAAACACCTTTAAATTTCTTATACAAACTATCAATATTTCACTATTTAGAGGAATTTATATATGAAAATAACACAGAATTCACCTATTTTGCTTATACAGTCATCCTGAAACATTTTATGAGTCAATTTTACATAAATTTCTGAAATTTACAAAACTTAAATTTCCATTTATTAAGCCTCCTAAATTGCAAATTAGCGCGCGGCTATTACCTAGCGCTATGTGAACAACCAATTTTTACATGACTCTCAACAGGTCGGTAAGAGGCTAGTATTCAGACTCAGACCATTCCGCCTGCGCTGTTGCTTCTGAGTGACGTGTGTTCAGGTTGTCCGCGCGCGCTAACGTCCCTACGTTAGTGCCCTTTCCGCGTACCGCGCTTCGTTATTAAGTTAGCGCTATATAGCGCCGAAGCTCAGTAAGTGTTTTTACGCTAACTCTCAGCTCCTACCCCCCCGCCTCCGGTCGGAGAGGTTTGACTGACTGCTTTTTAATATTGTAGACTAGTTCATTAGTTTATTTAGTTTATTTTATTAACTATTTGTTTAATATATAGTTATTTCTTATATTTGTGTTATATTGTATTTCTTAGAATACGTACTTGCTCTTTTCAGAGCAAGTCCCTGTTCTTTTGAGAACAGGGGTCCGTACTGTTTAGATAAAAACGTCCCGGTCTTTTGAGAGCGGAGATCCCCTGCTTACTGTCTTGGAGTAAAACGTCTCTGCTCTTTTCAGAGCAGTAATCCCCGCCTTACTACTTCGAGTAAAACGTCGTCCCTTGTCCCAGTATTCAACATGTCCACCCAGGATTTAAAAGATTCCCTCTTAGAAACCATCAGTAGGATGGATGACCCGCAGGCTCTTGCCGCAACCCTGGTCATTTTGGCCACTCCCGCCCTTCAGGCAAGACAACCGCCGCACGTTATAGCGGCCCACCTTGAGTCCTGGAATTCATTCGCCCCTCTGGAGATAGATATGGAGTGCTCCCACTCCGACTCCGGTTCCTCAGTATCGGCCTCTCGGAAGAGGCCCCAGGCACCAGGACATCGGAGTCCTCTGACTCCGATGATACCGGTGACTCTAACGCGTCCTACACCATGGTGTCGTCAAAGCGCGCAGCAAAGCGCGCCACGAAAAACCGAACCTCCCCCGCCTCAGCGGCCCTTGCCGCTCCCCCCACCCCCGCAGCCCCCTCCGCTGCTTCAGCCCCCGCAACTCTAGCTGCCGCCTCTTCCCCCGCAGCACCCGCCGCTGCCCCTACCCCCCTTATGTCGTTAGACATCCCAGCGCCGTCAAAGCCGTCCTCCCGTTGCGCTCCCGTACTTGCGAAGAAGCAAGTCCCGCCCCCTGACTTTTTAAGAGACAAGTCAGGACTTACTCGCCTCAGTAAGATCTGCTATGATTCAGGTATCAAGTATGATCAAGCTACCAACATGGGCGTAGCAATCAAAATAGTCCCTCAATCCATAGACGATTTTCGCCGCCTCACAAGGCTGTTTACTAATGAACGTATGTCCTACCACACTTACGCTCTTCCGGAAGAGCGTAAAGTCAGGGCCGTCATCCGAGGCGTCCCGTTCGAACTTTCCAACGAGGAGATCCTTGAGGACCTTAAGTCACAAGGATTCCCCGTTGAGGCTGTGCATAAAATGCACAGCAGAATCGGGTTGAGATATCCGCTAGTGCTAGTCATTTTAACAAACGTTCCGGAGGCGAAAACAATCTTCCGGCAAGTACGCACTGTGTGCAGCTTGTCGGGAGTGCATGTGGAGCCACCGCATAGGCACAGTTTCCCGGCGCAATGCCACCGCTGCCAGCTTTATGATCATGCGGCGGCCAATCGCTCCGCCCCACCCAGGTGCGTTAAGTGCCTCGACCCACACAACACTAAAGAGTGTCCCCGGCCCAAAGATGCCGTATCCCCACCCGCGTGCGTCCTGTGCCAGCAAACACGCTCCTCGTCCTCGCCCAAATAGACAAGTCCCACCGCCGGTCAATGACCGCTCATTTCCAGCGCTCTACGCAAGGAAGCCCCGTCAGGCCTTATCTCAGCCACTCCAGGGCTTCTCACGACCCCCTCAGGGTCCCCCTAGGCCCCCTCAGGCCCCTCTTAGGCCCTCTCCGGGCTTTTTTCAGCCTTCACAGGCTCCAGTATTTCCCTGGGGCCCCAAAAAGGCCGACCCACCGCGGGCAACCTCCGCTCCTCAACAAAAACAGCCCTCAATGGCCTCAATAGCGCGCAAATTGTGCGCTGCTCGGTCCCCTCAGGACCGTCTCCTCGCTCTTGTAGAGCATAATAATCTTTTGTGTTCATTGTAAGTTAAGTTAACTTAATTAACTTAACTTAACAATGACAGAGCCATCTGCTCTGCCTAAAAGTCGCGGTCGTATCAAGCCTAAAGGGTTATCGCTTGTTTCATTTAACATTCGCGGTTTGCGAATTAACCTAAAAATTAAGCTCTTCTTTCGAGATCGCGAAGCCGATTTCCTCCTCTTACAGTAAACCAATCTTAAATCTAAAGACATTAAAGGCCTTTCCATTAAAAATTATTCTCTTCTTCGTAATGACAGGCCCGACCGCCGAGGCGGCGGTACTATCCCGCACTATCCCGATAACACCGATCACACCCCAGATGTACTAGATTTTGCGTTACTCAAAGGAGTTTCTCTCAACCTCAGGTCATTTGAGACATTAGATGATATAGGATCCGATCACCGACCGGTCTCCCTTATTCTTGGCCATCAGCCACCCCCCCTAACACCCACAAAAACCTTCACTAATTTGAAGGGTTTCAAGGGGTCCCTAGCTAAAGCTATGGACTCACAGGACTCCCCCATCTACCTATAGGCGTACTTAGACTAAGACAGTCCCGAAAAAATCGACACCGCGGTCGATTCACTCTCAACCCTTATTAAATCCTCCCTTAAGGAGAATGAAAGGGTCGTCCCGGTTGCTAATAAAAGTGGGCTTCCCCTACATATTAGCAACCTATTAAAAGCCAAATAAGCTGCTTTCCGGAAAGCAGCAAAATATCCCACCCCCGAATATAGGCGCACGGCCAATCGTCTTCAACGAGAACTCCGAATCCGCCTCTCCGAATTTCGAGACCCCCAAAGGAGTGAACTCATGGAGAATATATCTCCTTCACATACAGCGTACTATCAGATGGCTAGAGCCCTCCGTATAGACGCTACCACATACACTCCCCCTCTCTCCCGCCCCAACGGTACGGTTGCCTTCGAGGCCGACGAAAAGGCTGAGTGCTTTGCAGGCAGCATTGCCGCACAATGCTCTCCTAGCTCTCAACCTGTCGACCCCTCACATATTCAGACAGTGGAGGATGAGGTCCGCCGCCGGAACTCACCCCCTACAGCCTCTGACCCTATTACTGTGTCCAATGATGGACACAGTGATAGGACTTAAGCCCAAAAAGGCTCCGGGCGCGGATGGCATCTCCGACCAAGCCCTTAAACACTTTCCAGAGCAGGTGTAAACCCTTTTATCTATTATCTTCAACGCCTGCTTCAATCTTAGTTACTTTCCCACTACGTGGAAAGAGGCAACTGTCATTGGTATTCCCAAGCCAGGCAAGCCTCTTAACCTCCCCTCCAGTCATCGTCCCATAAGCCTCCTCAAGGCCATGGGCAAACTCCTCGAAAGAGTCATCCTCACACGAGTGAGGCACCATCTGCTTCCCACAGACGGTGACCCTCTTGTCATCCCCCACCAATTTGGTTTCCGAATGAAACACTCCTGCCCCCAACAAGTTCACCGCATTGTGGAATATATCCTCGGCGGTTTTTACCCACGTCGTCAAAAGACCATCGCGGTCTTTTTCGACATTGCCAAAGCCTTTGACCGAGTCTGGCATGAAGGTCTTATATTCAAACTATGTAGAGTAGGTCTCTCCGATCGTCAAGTACGTCTCGTGGCCTCTTATTTACAACATCGTACCTTTCGTTTTAGACACGAAGGCACGCTCTCCTCTCAGCGCCCCATCAAAGCTGGTGTTCCTCAGGGATCAGTACTTGCTCCCCTCCTCTACATCTTGTACACCAACGACATTCCAATCCCTCCCACACAGCTCTCCCTCCTCGCAGATGCCACTGTTCTATACTGTAAAGGTAAAACAATACCTTTCACAAGGAACAAGATCCAAAAGTCAGTCGATGAGCTAGGAGCTTGGTTCCAAAAATGGCGCATCGATGTGAACCCGGAGAAGAGCTCCGCAGTTCAATTCGATTATAAACGACGCCGTATCAAAAATACTCCACCAATACGTATGTTAGGGACCCCTGTCCCCTGGCATACGTCTGTTAAATATTTAGGTGTCACCCCTGACACAAAGCTCACTTTCGAGCCTCATGTCAAAAGAGTAACCCATCTAGCACGTTTTTATCTAGGTAGGCTTAACAGTATGTTGGGCCGACATAGTAAAATGTCCCTAAGAAATAAGCGAACCCTTTATAAGGTCTGTATACGACCAGTAATGTCTTACGCGGCCCCTATATTTGCACATGCTAATCCCAAAATTATTGATGAACTTCAAATAGTTCAAAACTTCTTCTGTCGTCGAGCTTCGAACGCACCTTGGTGCGTCCGTAGTGCCGACCTCCATCGGGGCTTGGAAATCCCAACAATACAACAATTGCTTAAAAAACTCTCTGAGAACTTCTTCAATGCCTCAGAGTCGCATTCCAACAAACTTATTCGTGAGGCAGCTAATTATGCAGCCCCACCCCACGCTATCGCGTCCGCAGGCCGAGGACCTCCCTCTCGAACCCGCCTAATAAATTTTCAAACGACCTGAACTGCCTCCTGGCGGCTCAAGCCAACTCATAATTAATTTTCATTCACAATTAATTTGCCTTAGGCACTCCCTCAGCGGCTCGTAGCCGCCTGCGGCCTCTTTTCCCAAAAGAGGTTCGCTTCCGATACGGCATAAGAAGCTTAAATAGCTGGTTGCCAGTCCCCAAAGGCGGTTTCTAGCGGGTATCACTTAGGTCCCCGGTAGGCAGTGAGTCCCGCATAACCGCGACAGACCAGCTGTCGTGGTATGCATAATGCATTTTCCGCCTCCCTACGTAAAGGGTAGCCCTTTTTTCCAAATGCTTCTGGGCGCAAAAAAAGAGGCTAGTGAAATCCTTGGTTAGATAGCACCTATCTATGTTCATTATGAAACACCAAGATTCACAAACAATGTCCTTATCAGTTATCATGTTTCTTATCTGATAACACAAACAAAATATTTTCATGTATTAAAGATTAAAAATAGGAATCTTATTATTCATACAAAATGTCCTCAACTTACATAAACAATTATTATGCAATACTACTTTACATTAGTTTCAAAATACAAAGTGATCGTTTCGACCGGGGAATGAACCCTGGTCCAAACCTTATTTTAATATTTCTTTAGATCGTTAAGAAAACAATGGAAAGTAATTCAACCGGGGAACTGAACCCGGAATCATGAATTATATCTTAAAAATTTCCTCTAAGAATTTATTAAGAAAATATTGCTAAGAAAACGACAAACTAGTCCAGCCTAGGAATCGAACCCTGGACTTTCAAATTATTAACTTAACTTAACTTAGCTTATCTTCACGCACAATCCCTGACGGGGTAGCCAGAGAGAAGAGATCGCCAAGTGTCACGATCCTTACATACCTCTTTCGCTTCTTTCAGATTCATTATCTTCTTCATACATGCACGTCTAGGTATCCGAGTACTCTTGACCCTCCCCTCTTCGAGCAGTTTGCTCACATGGTCTTCGAAAGTTAGTCTCGGTCTACCTCGACACCTTTTAATATTAACTTTCGCGCTATATATTTTCTTCACCATTCGGTCTTCACTCATTCGCTCAACGTGCCCAAACCATCGAAGCACGCCCTTATCAATTTTTGTGATAAGGTCATCTTTCAAACCTGCCATATTAATTTTTTATTTGATATTTCTTTAAGATTTAACTAAGCTTTTTCTTATAAGACAAATATTGCTTGATAATTTATCTTTAGAAGCTATTCGTAATCGGTAAACTAATAAATTGAAATATTCTTTATAGGCGCGTCGCCAACAATTACATTATTCTTTTTAACTATGAAGACTGTAGCATTTATATGATAAGATAGGAGGGAATCTAAGTTGTAGTGGCTTAGACATAGTTCAATCAAAACCATCTCAAATTTATCAATTTTTCATCGTAGGTACTGACAATCGTACTGACTCAAACCTATAAGTCATGCGTCTATCGTAAGAAAACGTTTAGTGAATAAACAATGTATAAATATCTGACAGCTTAGTACAAAAATACAGTTAAATATATATCATAAGTGGGTCGGTCTTCGCTCTATTAAGGTTCCGTTGATATTATGACTTTTTTTTCTAATCTGCAGACATTGCAACAATCCGTGAAAGAAAAAGCCATTAAAATGTCTGTTTGTTTAGGTCACAGCTTACAAATTACTTCATGAATCGATGTTTTCAAATACAATATATGTGGTACGTAATATAAAGAAATTTAAAATTCTTAAGTAGTTTAGTTTTTGAGATAGGCCTCGTAACAAAGGTAATCTACAACTAATAGCGAATTTTGAACATTGTTGGTATTGTACTCAAGCGCTAGATAATGACAACCGAAGCCGGAGCCGAAATAAAATGTATAGGAAAAATAATTTAATTAAATTTCTAATTAAATTTGAGTCAACAGTTTGAGTGTAGAATGTTGTAGAAAGGTATGTAGTATACGTATACATGCTAAAATAAAATCCTTGACATACGGACGGATAGATGGACAGATGAACAGCAAATTAATATAAGGCTGCGTTTAACCATTTTGTAAGCAAAATTTGACATTGGTGACATTCAACAATCCTCTTTTAGATTTTTATAAAGCACCTTTCTACAAACATACGAACTATAAAAGCTAGTATTTAACCTCAAAATGAGAGATACAACGATGATATATGATGTTTTGTGTAAGGGGAATAGAAGCTATCCTGTAAAGTATTTGTAAAATATAACTGATAGGAAAAATTTATGAATATCCAAAGAAATAGAACACTTCATCCTACAGCGTTTGCGTAAAAATAAAAATAGGTGATATTATTTTAAACGGCGAGGTGTAGACTACGATTGCTAGTGAATGCAAGTTGTACAAGTAAGACCGAGCGAGACACATGCACATTTCTTTAGTTAGTTATTCCTTTACACCATTGGTTGCCTGGAAGAGATCGCTATTGTACATATGATCTGCTTTTTGTTATGTCATTTGTATATTTGTTTGTGGCGTACAATAAAGTATATTCATTCATTCATTCACATTTGCGGCAATGGTAATACTCGTAATAAAACGCCTCCTTCACGTTCATAAATGTATCTACGCATACATGCTCGTCATTTATGTGTACTCTACAAAACATACTTTGTATAATAGTAATTTCGAAGTCTAGGTCTTATTGAATACGCCTGATTCTAAAAATGTTGGATGCAACGATGTGTCGGCCGCCCCCACTGGGCCACCTGGCGCATACATAAAGCCGCGTCTCCACCATAGTTTTGTTTCCAACACAACAGTCGCCGAAACGTTGCCAACAAATGTTTCTGTCAACAAGCGATTCCACCGAGGGAACAAATGTTGCCATCAAGCGTATTCCTTTGATGTTGCCGCCGAAAATAGAAACAAGTTTTGTTGCCAAATGTTGTGTTGACAACAAAACTTTGGTGGAGACACGGCTTAACAATGATGAATGCCTAACTAAAGAAATGTGCATGTGTCTCGCTCGGTCTTACTTGTACAACTTGCATTCACTAGCAATCGTAGTCTACACCTCGCCGTTTAAAATAATATCACCTATTTTTATTTTTACGCAAACGCTGTAGGATGAAGTGTTCTATTTCTTTGGATATTCATAAATTTTTCCTATCAGTTATATTTTACAAATACTTTACAGGATAGCTTCTATTCCCCTTACACAAAACATCATATATCATCGTTGTATCTCTCATTTTGAGGTTAAATACTAGCTTTTATAGTTCGTATGTTTGTAGAAAGGTGCTTTATAAAAATCTAAAAGAGGATTGTTGAATGTCACCAATGTCAAATTTTGCTTACAAAATGGTTAAACGCAGCCTTATATTAATTTGCTGTTCATCTGTCCATCTATCCGTCCGTATGTCAAGGATTTTATTTTAGCATGTATACGTATACTACATACCTTTCTACAACATTCTACACTCAAACTGTTGACTCAAATTTAATTAGAAATTTAATTAAATTATTTTTCCTATACATTTTATTTCGGCTCCGGCTTCGGTTGTCATTATCTAGCGCTTGAGTACAATACCAACAATGTTCAAAATTCGCTATTAGTTGTAGATTACCTTTGTTACGAGGCCTATCTCAAAAACTAAACTACTTAAGAATTTTAAATTTCTTTATATTACGTACCACATATATTGTATTTGAAAACATCGATTCATGAAGTAATTTGTAAGCTGTGACCTAAACAAACAGACATTTTAATGGCTTTTTCTTTCACGGATTGTTGCAATGTCTGCAGATTAGAAAAAAAAGTCATAATATCAACGGAAGACCGACCCACTTATGATATATATTTAACTGTATTTTTGTACTAAGCTGTCAGATATTTATACATTGTTTATTCACTAAACGTTTTCTTACGATAGACGCATGACTTATGGGTTTGAGTCAGTACGATTGTCAGTAGGGGAGAGTGGGGCATGTTGTTACAGGGGTAAATAGTTACACGCATTTTTTCCGAGATTTAGAACTCTCTGGCGCATAGTCTCAATTAGTTCCTTATAACATGGCGCATTAGGTAAAAACGAACAGTGACCAGCCGAACGGCGTGCTGTAAAGTTGTGTGCACGTGCTTCGATTTCAACCAAGTGAGTAAAAATATTCTTTATGAATTCTTTGATTTCCAATACATTTATTTTTTATTTTTACTACTTTGTTAGTGCTGGGACATTCTTAATATATCTACTTTTAATTGACAATATTGTTTTTTTCTGTTAGAGATATCCATTAATGGTGACTTCAAATTGTTTAAAAAATCTTGCTATGGGGCAGGTAGTTACAAATTTTTGGGGTAAGTTGTTACATGTAACAACTAGCCCCGTATAATTTGGCCTTAATTATCTTATTAGCTTATTAGTCCCTGGAAGGGATAATAAACAAGTTTTTAACCCACTTCCAAGGCGGAATTCTATTATTAAAGCGTATTTTATTTTACAATGTATGTTCACCGATTACACAATTAAATCTCGCCGTGATGTAATCATGAGATATGTTTTTAACGGAGAAATTTAAGAAAGTAGTAAACTATATCTACTATGACACTTACAGTGTGTTAACTGCTATTAGTATTAGATACATCATGTGACTTTTTATTATGTATAGACTTCATATTTATAAAATTTAAATATACGTGGTTTCTTTTTTAGAATGAGAAACTATAAAAGAAAAACAGAGAGAGCTTCAAAAAGTCAGGGAGTTTATGAGTCTGCTGCAACAGAAGTATTACAGAATAAAATGAGCATTCGGAAAGCAAGCCAAATTTTTGATTTGTGTCCGATGTCGTTATCCAGGTATATGAAAATAAAAGAACAATGAATGTTGTACATTGGGGTACGTTAAACCTAAATTGGTATTTTCACAAGATACAGAAGATAAATTAGCTTCTTATCTACGAACTATAAAAGCTAGTATTTAACCTCAAAATGAGAGATACAACGATGATATATGATGTTTTGTGTAAGGGGAATAGAAGCTATCCTGTAAAGTATTTGTAAAATATAACTGATAGGAAAAATTTATGAATATCCAAAGAAATAGAACACTTCATCCTACAGCGTTTGCGTAAAAATAAAAATAGGTGATATTATTTTAAACGGCGAGGTGTAGACTACGATTGCTAGTGAATGCAAGTTGTACAAGTAAGACCGAGCGAGACACATGCACATTTCTTTAGTTAGGCATTCATCATTGTTAAGCCGTGTCTCCACCAAAGTTTTGTTGTCAACACAACATTTGGCAACAAAACTTGTTTCAGGCGTATTCAATAAGACCTAGACTTCGAAATTACTATTATACAAAGTATGTTTTGTAGAGTACACATAAATGACGAGCATGTATGCGTAGATACATATATGAACGTGAAGGAGGCGTTTTATTACGAGTATTACCATTGCCGCAAATGTGAATGAATGAATGAATATACTTTATTGTACGCCACAAACAAATATACAAATGACATAACAAAAAGCAGATCATATGTACAATAGCGATCTCTTCCAGGCAACCAATGGTGTAAAGGAATGGAACAATGAATACTAGGTGGTGCAATATTAATATACAAAATATAAAATCAATACATGCGAAACGTAGACAATAAATACAATAAAGTTACATTTATACATATATAATTTATATATATATATATATATATATATATATATATATATATATATATATATATATATATATATATATATATATATTTATATACAAACTTACATATCTACCCAAAAATACATACATAAATAACAAAATTACTCAAACAATAATATAAAGCTGATAGATACAATAAATACATAATCACATAATTTATCCTCATGGTGTCCGAACGATTGAGATAAGTAATGCTCTTTAAGTAGTCGATTAAAGATTACAATAGTTATATAATAATAATGTGAACCGTAAGTAAAAAAAAATTAACGCAACTTTTGTGTTTTAATCCAGAATTGTAAAAAAATAATGCACAAGCTTAACTTTAAATAACTAACTAACTTTAAAAGTTTAAGTTTACTAAAATGGCATGTCCCTTAATAAAGAAACCTGCGTTAAAGAAACAGCGTCCGAAACTAGTCTTCGCTTATGATCCCTCATCGAGTAAATTCCTATTAAAATCATGCCTGATGATGTTATTTCTGGATTTGTTATCTCAGTTTTATGTTCATGTGAAACATGATTTACATGGGATACATTTTAAAGTTCGAAATATTTAGTGATGTCTCAGGGAAATGTTTAACTTTAACACTTTCACTGTCCGGTTACCAGACACAATAGTAAGACATTAGCAGTGTCCTATATATAGTGCACGGGACAGCGAAAGGGTTAACATGCTGTGAATTAAGAGAATGAGTGGCCTTTTTGTTTTATAATGAGTTGATGAGTGTAGCAGTTTTGCTCTGAATATTATGTGGGCGACAGAATTGGTGTTTGATTTTGAGGTTTGCATTTGTGTGTAGCTAGTCGAAGGACAATGTCGTACCGGGCCATGCCGAGCGGCTGGTTGAAAGGACACATTCTTCCAGTCCAGGCTTATTAATTGTGGAGTTACACTGTTCGAGGGAAAGCTAACATCCAGTCCAGTCAGGTTGGTTGAACAGAGTACAGATAACAGTATCGTCCGGGCCAGACCCGAGCGGTTGGTCACAGGGACATACTAGTTTACAGCTGTATGTGGTGGCTTGAGAGAAAGGTGCCGTCCGATCTATGCGTGGTCGAAGGGACGCACGATTTAGATTATTGAATGATTGAGGATGTTAGTATATTTACTAGAGGGTAAGAGTTGTTGAAGCGTATATCATCTTCTATCAATGCTAATAGTGCCGTGAAAGCTGTACAAAGATCTGTTTATCTAAGTGTGCTTATTGAAAATAGCCAGTTGTCAGGTCTATGTTGTCATATGAGATGAAGGCTGGTCAAAAGGATGAAGTATTTCTAGTGTTAGTATGCATGAAATTAACCGTGATTGTCTTGCGTGTGTGTGTGTAAAAGTCCAAAGATAGGGACAGTGTACAGTTTCATGTCACGATAGAAGTAGTGGTGGCTAATAGTGTTTGTTACAGGAATTCATAAAGATACACGCTCGAGGAGAGTGTATGACAGGATTGGCCGTGTAGGCACGTCTATAACATACTGGTCAATTCCAGAGTAAAGGTTCTACTCTAGCGAATCTGTGGTAATGTGGCAACCGTTGTTGGTAAATAAATTAACATCATCGTGAAAGCGTAACATATATTAGCGACGAATTGCAAACGATCTGTTTATTATATTTTCTTGTACTTAATGTTGTAACGCACGCGTATTTGAGCCATCCATCATTAATGCATCTGGGATGATTCTCTTTCGCCTATATATATATATATATATATATATATATATATATATATATATATATATATATATATATATATATATATATATATATATATATATATATATGATAATATTTTATATGAGTCGCTCGCGTCCGTAGGCATCGACCACCTACTCCTAGGCCCACCCTACACGTGTCCCCCGGGTAATGCTAAACAAGCGACAAAGCCGAAAGAACTGACTCGGCTCCTCACCGTGTGGTAGCGGCGGAAAAAATACCACACCCTACTTTCCCACCATGAGGCATAAAATTAAGGAAATGGCTCCGAGTTCCCGGCGCCCCTTTAATGGGGCAGGGGTGCGAAGAATCTCCGGGAGGAAAACCGGCGACGAGGTTCGCCACCCGTCACGTTCTGTCCCCCGGAGGGGCGAAAAGTGGATTGCGGAAGCCCGTCTGGCTACATTGAATGTATGTGGAGAATTGAATGATAAGATGGATGAAGTATGCGATATGATGCATGATAGAGGAATAGACGTGTTATGTGTAAATGAGACGAAACGGAAGAGAAAGGATGTCACTACACATGGCATGTATACCGCGTACT
The DNA here is from genome assembly GCA_033319125.1 of Parnassius glacialis. NCBI lineage: Eukaryota > Metazoa > Arthropoda > Insecta > Lepidoptera > Papilionidae > Parnassius > Parnassius glacialis. The sequence continues at coordinate 33,048,313 of JAVANC010000005.1, read as the reverse complement.
GGTCTGGTGTAGACGAGACGGAGCGGGCATGCCAGGGAGTCGGTATCATCCTTTCAGAAAGAATGGGTCATTGTGTGAAAGAGTATGAATGTGTAAGCCCGAGACTGCGAATGAAATGGATACGAATGAAAGTGGGCTTAAAGAAGTTGTTTGTTTTAGGGGTCTACGCCCCAGACATGTCTAAGCCCACTTATATCCGAGAGCAGTTTTGGGAGTTGGTAAGGATGGTGCTAATAAAATGCAAGGTTAATGAAAATATTGTAATATTAGGTGATTTTAATGGAAGGGTTGGGGTGAGGAGGCTTGGTTATGAAAGGATATTGGGAACGTTTGGTGATGAAGTATAAATGATAATGGTGAAAGCCTTCTTGCCGTATGCGTGGAAAAGAGTATTTTTGTGACGAACACTTTCTTTCGTCATAAGAAGATTCACACGTATACATGGGAAAGAGGTGATGATAGAAGTATGATAGATTTCATAATTGTTGATGAAAGAATGAGGAGCGCGGTGGTAGATACAAGGGTTTACCGGGGCTCTAACGTAGGGACGGATCATTACTTGGTCTTATGCCGAATTAATGGTCTTTTCAGACGTTGGAGGCATCGGACATCTGTGTCTACCACTGCGTTACAGCGTATAAGAACAGAGAGGTTACAAGATGAAGGTGTGAAAGAGAAGTTCAAATGTAGATTGAGAGAAAATATAAGTGGTGTGGCTGAATTGTGTATGAATGATTTAGACTTGGAGACTGTGTGGTATAATGTCAAGAAAGGTTTAGTGAATGCAGCTACCGAAGTAGGTGGTGTAAGTAAGAGAAAGAATGAAAGGAAAAATAACACGTTATAGTGAGATGATGAGGTACGGATGGAAGTTGAAGCAAAGAAGAAAGCATGGCTAGATTTACTAGCAACCAAGGCTAGTAATTCTAGCAGTATGAATGATGATATTAAAAGGAAAAAGGCAGTCTTTAGACACCTAAATAAGAGAGTAAAAGTAGTAGTTGAAAGGAAAAAGCACGAAAGAACGGATAAGAATGATAGAAGAATATCGGATAACTTCCAGGCAAACATTAAAATGTTCTGGAAACCCGTAAGAACTACCAGGGGACATTCAAAACAGCCTAGAATGAATGCTATACGAGACCAGAATGGCTGTATTCTGAATGACGAAGTTTTGAGTTTAAGGAGATGGAAGGAATAATTTGAAAGCGTGTTTATGAGTGATGAGACGTTTGAATTAAATGAAATAGAAATTCCGAAAGAAGAGGAAATAGATAGAGATGTAAAAATAGATGAAATAATGAAAGCAATGAAAAGTATGAAAGCAGGTAAGGCAGCCGGTTATGATAGAGTATCTCTCGAAATGCTAAGGGCTGGAGAAGGAGTGGTAGCAGACCTGCTGTACACCTTGTTTAATTTATGTTGGGAACTTAAGTGGGTACCGGGAGACTGGTGCAAAGCCGTGATAGTCCCAATATATAAAGGAAAAGGATCACAGCAGGACTGTGAAAATTACCGTGGTATCAGCCTTCTTAGCATTCTGGGGAAACTGTATGCTAAGGTACTAATTGAAAGAGTTATGAAAGAGACTGATGGAAAAATTTGGGATGTGCAAGCGGGATTTAGAAAGGGAATGGGATGTACGGATCAGGTCTTTTCCATGCGCATGATCGCGGAGAAGTTTTTGGCCAAAAACCAAAAAGTTTTTTGTGCGTTCATAGACTTGGAGAAGGCTTATGACAGAGTGGATAGGGATGTGTTATGGCAAACACTGAACTCATTTGGGTTGAGCGCTGACTTGATACAGGCATTGAAGTCTCTATATAGGGACTCTAGTGCTTGTGTCAGGATCAACGGGGCCTACTCGGACTGGTTTGGCATCCATAAAGGTGTCCGACAGGGCTGTGTGGCTTCCCCGTGGCTGTTCAACCTATTTATGGACAGTTGTTTGGAAAATTTGAAAGTAGAAGAATGCGGGTTAAGAATGGGTGAGTTAACCGTCAAATGCCTTTTGTACGCCGATGATCAAGTCATACTTGCGTCGTCGGCAGCCGAGTTGCAAATGATGGTTACATTAATGAACAGGACATTAAAAGAAAAGGGAATGAAAGTGAACGCAAGTAAGACGAAAGGTATGGTTTTTGAAAGAGAAGTAAGTAAAACGATATGTGAAATAAGAATAGAAGGGGAGTTGGTAGAGCAAGTAGATGAGTTTGTATATTTAGGATGTGTGTTTAGCAGGGATGGTAGATATGATAAGGATATAGAACGACGAGTGAATGCAGGAAATAGAGTGAATGGGGCTCTACACTCTATTGTGAAAAGTCAGAATGTGTCCTAAAAGGCACGTATGGCAATTCACAATGCTGTGTTAGTGCCTACTTTAATGTATGGTAGTGAAAGTTGGGTGTGGCAGAAGAAGCACGAGAGTAGAATAAATGCTGTAGAAATGCGGTCATTAAGGAGTATGTTAGGGATGAATCTGAATGAAATAGTGAGAAATTGTTTTATAAGAGAAGAGTGTGGTTTGCAAGATGATGTTGTGACCAGGATTAAGAAAGGAATGCTTCGGTGGTTTGGTCATGTAGAAAGAATGAATGAGGAAAGAGTGACAAAGAAAATTTGTGTTGCAGATGTGAACGGCAGAGTCGGGAAGGGTCGCCCTAGGCGAATGTTTATCGACCAAATTGGCGATATATTGAAAATGGGCCAAATCAAGAGTACCTTTAACCGACGAGCATGTATGCGTAGGTATATGGATGTGGATGAAGCGAGAGAGGTCTGTCACGATCGTGCCAAATGGAAGTCCATAGTCTCTGCCTACCCCTCTGGGTGACAGGCGTGAGTTTTTATATATGTATATGTATGATAATATTTACAGTTGACAGTAAAATAGTAAATTATATTAACAATGATGATTATATTGATGATTTAAGAATCCTGCTATGGTTGCTTGTTGTGGTCTTTTTTCATGCATACATAGCAGCATAATGCTGTTGTGTATCGTAAAATGTATTTATTGTAAGTGACGTACACTGGAGTAACTTTATGTTGGTCACGAAGCATACTGTCCACCAGACATCAGCAACAAAATGGTCACGTCTTACATATGTCATATTGGATATATTTCGGATTTGTATCATTTAGTCTTAGTGACATCATCAAAAGCTCAAGACGCATTCGTTTCCTAAATTTAAAAAAATATTTTTTAAGAACATATGTCCGATTGTGAATTAAGGTATTGTAAATCAGGATAAATTGCAAAAACTAAATGTGATTTGGGTTTATTATCGCAAGTATAATGTAAAATTATCCCATAATTTTTAATTTTTATTATTTCTGGTAGATTCTTCTAGAACATTTATCATTATTGCAATAAGTAACCTCTGTTATCCAGTAATGTCACCAGTGAGTTAGTGATTAACAACGTTTATTGATAGGTGCTATCGATAAAAAATATTATACAGGATGCAGATTTAATCACCTATAATATTTAAGGAGGTAAAATAGTAAACGATACTGTACCAATACCAATAAAGAAATCGGGTGGGCCTTTAATTTATATATATATAAATGGCGAAAAATCGTAATAATGTTTGAAAAATGAATGAAAAAGATCATAACTTGTATAACGTTACTTCAAATTATTATTAAACTGGACAAAATTTTCTTGCCCCATTTTGTAAGCACCGCCATATAACTAACTTTTCTTTATGAATCATCATAATCCATGTGAAATCAGTCATATGTTGTGCTTTACAGTTATACTATAACTTATTATTTTCTAACATTATTTTTTTTAATTCAAGGATACGATTTTATACAGCGGTATATGCAAAAAATAACCATTTCTAAACTATTTAACTTTTTGCAGAGATAATCTCTCACGGCATTTAACAATAACTTTTAACAATAACTGAGAAGATAAGATTGTTTGCGGTATACCTACCTCCACCAATAACGCAGAAAAGCTTAGATAGTTTTCTTGATAACACTAGCAAAGTCCTTGAAAACCCTTGTCAGCATACGATTATATGCGGAGATTTTAATCTGAGCGGAATTTCGTGGACAGTATCAGACGAGGTATCTTATTTACACTCTTCCACCTTTGAAACATGTAATTTAAAAGGAAGCTTCATCGATTTTTTGGCTTTAAACAATTTAAAACAGTTTAACCCAATAACTAATAATAAAAATTTAATCTTAGACCTAATTTTGTGTGACAATGAAATAATATCAGTAAATAAAAGTCCCTATCCTGTCCGTGATATAGATGCGTTACACCCTCCGCTTGAACTGTCTTTAAGAATAATAGCTTTGCAGTGTACAAAAAACTTATCAAAAAGCGAATTTAACTTTTATAAAGCAAATTATGGTGCAATAATAAAATCTCTCGATCAGGTAAACTGGGTAGATGAACTGAACCCTTTCAGCAACGTAAATATAATGTTAGAAAAGTTTTACGCTATACTACAAAAAATAATAAAAGATTATGTACCCAAGACACGTAAACGTAATTCGAAATATCCAGTGTGGTTTCCTCCTAGCTTAATTCGCTTATTAAAACTGAAATATAAATACCATACCAAATTTAAAAAATACGACAATCCGCTAGACCAAATTGAATTTAATATATAAGAAAAGATGTGATTCGTATAATAAATAAGTGCTACATAAAATATGTTACAATAATTGAAGACAAAATATCAAAACATCCCAAATATTTCTGGGCGCATACTAAACACATGCGAAAAAATTCTTCTTCATTTCCTCCTATCATGACGCTTGGCAACGTGAAAGCTTACAACACAAAAGAAATTTGCGATTTATTCGCAAGAAACTTTTCTTCAATTTACGTAAAAAGTGACGGTGCTGACGACCACCCACAAATACCAAATTCCGCTGTACTACCAGAAATGGAGACTTCCAAATAACATTTAAAGCAATAGTTCAAAAATTAAAAAGATTTGACTGTACTAAAGGAAAGGGACCGGACAATATCCCACCAATATTTTTTAACAAATGTGCACGTTCCTTAGCTGAACCTCTTTCTACCATTTTCAACACTTCTTTGACAACTGGCATATTTCCCTCAAAATGGAAAGAAGCAAGGATTGTTCCTATTTTCAAAGCTGGCAATAAAGAACTAATCTGCAACTATCGTCCCATCTTAATCCTTTCAACTCTGTCGAAGACCTTTGAGGCACTAGTATATCCTCACCTGTACAATCATATCAAGCATATTATTAGTCACAATCAACATGGTTTCGTAACAAAACGATCTACTTATACAAATCTTATAGATCATGTTTCTAATCTAGCAGAAGCAGTTGATAATGGCTTGCAAATAGACAGCATATACACTGATTTTGCGAAGGCCTTCGATAGTGTCGATCACCAAACCCTATTGCGTAAATTGAAATCATTTGGTATAACAAAACCCTTTTTTGTTTGGTGTGAATTATACCTAAAGGCACGCATACTTAAAGTCGTATTGGATGGCAATGAATCTTATTCATTTACAGCCTTATCAGGAGTACGACAAGGATCACACCTGGGGCCATTATTTTTTACACTTTTCCTTAATGATATCACATCATCCTTGAAGAACTCGACAGCCCTCTTATATGCTGATGATTTAAAATTGTCTCGAGCTATTAGAACCAAAAATGATGAAGAACTGTTGCAGAATGACCTTAATAGCCTAGTTACGTGGTGCGTACACAATAAAATGACACTTAATCCATCCAAATGTCGGTATATCAATTTCATTCGAAAAAGAAACAAACACCAATCAGTGTATAGCATCCAGGACGAAAAGTTGACCGAAGTGGGAGAGATTCGAGGAGTCACGCTAGATAGCCGCCTTAGCTTCGTACCCCTTAATTGTTGTAATTAAATAACACCTTAATTGCAGCCAATAAAGCACTCGGTATTGTCATAAGAAGTGGCAAGGAGTTCAAGAAAACGGGAATAATCATAACAATGTACAATTGCTTAGTAAGAAGTAAGCTAGAATACAGTATGTAGTACAGTATGGTCACCTTATTACAATTCTCACATACAGCGAATAGAACGTTTACAGAAACGATTAACCAGACATATAGCATATCGAAGTCAGTTATCGCGCTGGACATCTTATACAAAAAGGCTTAAGATTTTTAATATGCATTCCTTAGATTTAAGACGGTCACTGTTAGATATGACATTCTTATATAAACTATTTAATAATGCTATAGACCGCCCAAATCTGCTTAGTAAATTTTCCATAAAGGTACACACACGGCTGCCTTGTCATCCAATCGGAATACTTAAAGTACGTAAACATATAAGTAATCTAGGAAAAAATTCACCAATTTCCCGTTTGACACGTACCTATAATATAAAATCAACTGATGACACAGATCTCGACATTTTTAATTACACCTTACATAATTATAAAAGAAAAATTATTATCAGTGAGTGATGCACCTCTGTTATGTATTTTATTTATGTTATATATATATTGGCCCTTTTCTTTAATATCTTTAATTTTTGTACTTTTTTTTTCATTAAATTTAAGCATGTTGTGACAACTTGTAATCTGTAGTTCAATAAGCATAATGTGTAATTCAAAGATAGAAAACAATAAATAGTATATATTGTAACTACTGTAGGATGTCCTTTAAAATAAGTAAATAATCTCATTAGGACAGATCAACCAATTTAGCAAATTGTTTAGCCTCTGGTTTATTATGACAAATTACGGAAAAAAGACGAGAACACAACAAGATGTCGTTCAAAATTAAATACAAGGAAAATTCGTAGAATCCATCAAGCCTAATTAAGACTACTTAATTAAGAGCCGTGGTAGCTCAGATGGTTAGCGCTCGCTGTAAGCTTCACAGTACTCGAGCAACCCGGGTTCGATCCCGCCGGCACCAATGAAATTGTTAATTGCAATTTTAAGTGCTGATTTACCACGTGCTCGGTGGTGAAGGAAAACATCGTGAGAAAACCTGCATGCATGACAAATAAGAAAAAAAAATATTTCGAAAACATTTGAAGTTCGTCAACACGCATTGTGGCAGCGCGGCGAACATTTCCTTACCCTAAAATCCTCTTAGAAATGAGAGGAGGCCTAAGTCCGTCCCAGCAGTGGGACGTAAATAGGCTGCAAATTTAGTTTACTTTTTTTTTTAAATTAAGACTAATCTCAAAGAGCATTTGCTTAATCATGAAAATGATAATAAAAATATAATTAAGGATATTTGTAATGAAAAAACCTAGAGCCTCACCGATGTGTACAGGTCTCGTCTCATTTGTTGAGGGTTAGAGCCATTGTAAATCAGCGGCTATGCGCTCGATCTAAACTTTATACTATGTGAACTATATTGCAGTCTTAAGTGCTGATTTATAACGTGCACGGCATTAAAAAAAAAAACAGATATAATACCATATTAATAAGCTTCTAAATTCGATGTCTTAAATAAATTCATTATTTGTGCACTTTATTCACACTTCGTCTTTACAATAATGATGCAAAGTAAGTATAGAATGCAGCATGTGTAGGTCTGGTAATGTTACGATTTGCCAGATAAGAGAGGCAAAGGTGTTATATACAATCTAGTGTAACGGATATTTCGTGATAAAATTCTTAAGAATATGCTGGTGCGTCACATTACGAATTATTTGGGAGATTTTGTCTACAGCTTAACCCAGCCGACAGTTTGTGACGAAAGTATCTCAAGCCACCTAAGCGGGAAAAAAATCTTGTGGTTTTATCACTATTAAATCACTTTAAATGGTGGAAGCCTTGGGCTTCACAACACTATTTAAACAATAATAAAGGAACAACCATCCACCTGCGATCAAGTTCCCGCTACTTATAATCTTAGTCGCATAATGTGCAAGTTTCCTGTAATTTCTTCTTGTATTAGTACAGTTATCTATAACCTTAAAGAACGGTATTGCTAATAGAGACCGAACTCATACAGTTACTTGCGTAGTGTAAAGTTAACACGGCATTTTATAGCTGAAAATAAAGAGCAAACCATTCTCATTATATTAAAAAATAGCAAACACACAGAATAAGATCAGTGTCCATCTGTTCGCGCAGTCTGTTATGCTCGGGCCACAGTAACGAGAAACGTCAATGCCCAAAAACGCAACAATTATTGCCTTAATTTTAACGCGATAAACTGAGTGACCACACTTGGAACGGTCGACTTCATTTCAATTTCAACGCCGTTGAACGGCGTTAAAGTATACTGACCATTTGTTTTTTAACTCAAAACGGGACATGGGTTTATTTATACTTCCCAGTTAGTAGGTTAACAGAAAAAAAAATTATGTTATTTATTTAAAAACTGTAACTTTATACAATTAGTGTTCACTATAATTATAATCGCATTAATTATAATTAATTATATTTTAACAAATTGTGAAAAATAAAAATTAATCACCAGTTCACCAGCTTCATTAAAACAAAGCTCCTCAGACAGTAATTATTAAATGCAACAATTTTTTAATTATATTTATATTTGTCAGTGGAACAAATTTGCTTTAATAAAGTTGGTGATGATTTTAAATAAGGGCAAGTTTTTTTTTACATTGATTTTTGTTATCAACATCGCCTTTAGAACTGAAACCTGTAAGTGATTTTTTTTCAGACGTCCACAATTTATTCATAATACAAAAATACTTTTTCTACTGGAGCATTTGTACCAGGTATACATAAAATATATTCGATTAAAATGGAAGAGAATTTATGTTGAGAATGTTGGTGAGAAATATTTGAATCACCCAACGAATTTCTGCGAAAACTCTGAAATTATCCCATTCGCTTATTTTTGGGTCGGTCCCGCTCTCGCACCATTCGTGTCTGACGAACTTCATAGTTTTAAATTTTCTCGCGGTTTAGGATAACGGGACTATTTTGCTTTGCGTCCCGGAGCTTTGTTTGGAAACAACGGGACAGGTGACCGAGAAAAGGGACAGTCCCGTTCAAAACGGGACGTATGGTCACTTTCAAAACGGGACGTATGGTCACTTTACGTTAATATTCCTTGAATTTCAAGCAATATGAACGTTGACGCTGCTACACTATGTTTGATGAGTGTACATTTTTATTATATGAATATATTTTATCATTGCCTAAGCATGGCTCTGTTTGCAGAATCTCAAGAAACGTAATAATTTTTTCATTATTCCACTCTATCGTAGCCATACGTGCGACTCCGTTGCGCTCACCGTGCACAATGAGACAAACGTAGTGTGGCCGCTTCAACGCGTTAATTCGTGCGTTAATCTCTTTGATGTACCGACACTCGAGTTATTGTTCAACGGGAAACGGCGTTGTTCTTGCCGTTGTAGAATTATCGCGTTAAGTGGTGGCTACACCTACATTCAACGCCCATCAACGCGATAATTAACGGCATTTCTCGTTAGTGTAGCCCGGGCATTAGAAGATAGGGTGTGATGTCATTGTCATATAATGAGCTTAAAGTATGATGGTTTTATTTTTGCTTTTTATATTTGGAGATTCGTAAGAGAATCGTTTAGAAAAATAAAAAATAAACATTTCGTCTCACACCATACCATCAACATGACACACTTCCAATCATTCACAATGTTACTAACGTAGACTAGTGAATGATAGATGCGACTGCTCCTTGGGATAGATGGTCGCCAGTCCGGTGATAAGTTGGCCTCTGACTGATCTTTTCCTCCAGCTCTAGAATCTTCTTATTTTATATTAAGGTGCGTTATATATACATTTCCAGATCGAATCGCCGTTGGTGACAGCTAAACCTTGGCCTTAGATTCCACATACCCCGTGCCTCATCATTTTCAAAACTGCCACCACAGTCGAGAACGGCAGGGCCGTCGCCAATACACGGCAACAGTTGCATCACTTTTAACAATTTAAGGTTGAGATCAACGAGCACTACCTATGCTATTATAATACCATACCATAATACCAGCGTGAAATAGCAGCTTGACGCTGCTGTGTTTCGTATGGTGAGTGTAGAGAACCGGAGACCCTTTTTACTGGAAATGAGGCATTCCATCTTAGTCCTCACGGGTGACAACGCATCTGCATTTTGATTTGTATTAGAGGATAGATGTAGATGTCTATGGGTCGCAGCAACCACTTACCATCAGGTGAACTGTGTGCTCGTTTTTCATCCTTTACTATAAAAAAAAATATTATAAATGCATGCACTTAAACAAATTTTATTATGGAGTTGGAAGGTATTTTTCGAATAACTTATTTTATTATTATCAAATGCTGATCGATATCCTTTATAAATATGCTATTGGATTTATATTTCATAAAGCAGTTTATATTTAGAAATATATTTTTCAACGTAGCATACTAGTAGACTAGTATTAACATCAGCCTATAAAAATCTTGTATGTAAATCTAAATTTCTTGTAAAAATAAAGTTCTTGTAGCACCTTTTGGGTGTTAACCGTTTTGGCTTACTATCAGGGCTGCGAAACGGAGCTTCTATATGTACTTAAGAATCTAATTAGCTGTAAATTGTATTCTAAATTGGATTCTTGGTCGAAAATTAGACTCTGAACGTTCAATTTCACAACATAAAAGAAAATTACGACTGAATTTAAAGCCGATCGCTATTGTCGTGAAACAAGGCTACGTCTCCTATTATCGTCAATTGGTAGCAATTTACTCCAGCAGTTTCTTTGAATATCTGGAACAAAAACGATCGTTGTTTATTTTAACATTGAACAGAAATCATTAACAAACACTGTCCGATTTTATTTTAAGCCAGTTGAGTAAAAGACTAGTGACAAAGGAAACAAACTCTTTGGTAAACATCACTATTAAATTTTCGATACAGTATCATACCAAAGTAATAAGATAAACAGAGCATATAGTATTTTACCTGTTAAGCTTGCTAAGAACCAAATGTAACCAAACTTCAATATAATTTTGTTAGTGAATTTTCACATTTTCATACAATTTTTAGATTATTATTTATTTTCAAGAATTTTTAAGATTTTTAAGGGTGACAAACGTGCATACCGTATACAGTCGACCTGTTGTTAACCGGTTCAGTGCGGATGGCACGCCAGGCGTGCCATCGATTACTGTTGTGTGTGGCATATGACATGCGTCGTGTTTTTTTTAAAATCGTTATAACTCGCTCAAATTGCTTTTTTGGAAGATTTATCCAGAACAAAATATTCATTATTTTGCAAATAGTTCATGCCTGCAGCTTCGTTTCTGGATATTTTGAAAATTTGAAATTTTTAAGGGTTGATAACCTTTTTTTAACGTGTACATGGTACTATTTTTAATTTGTGGGTTTTAAATCATGATGTGGAAAAATAGTCTAATAAGTAACAAATAATAACACTCATTGCGATCGCTCACAAACTCAAGTTGTAAATAAATTTCTTGAAAACAAGTCTCCTGTTAAAAGAAAACAATGCGTTTGTCTTATTCTTTAATTTTGCTTAAAATGGTTGAACTGCCGTCTTATTACTATCATATGGCCGAATAGACCTACGGAGTACTATGTGCTCTTGTGATATGGTATAAGGTTTATTTTTGCTTGAAATAGTTCGAAACCGTTCATGCATAAAAAAGTTCACTAATAAATAGTCTTTTGTCAATCCGCCGCCGTATAGCGCCGGCGTTTTTTTTCCTTTTGAAAACACTGGTTTTGCTATTCTTACTAATTAAAAGTTTTCAGATCAACTTTACTTTAACATTTGTGTAACATTAAATAATATTTAACATTTGTAAATATCAATGAATCATAAACCTTATTTTATTCCAAATTAAGGTTCTTCATTGTTTGATATTTACAAATGTTATTATTAGGTGAAAATTTAATTTAATAAGGACCAAGGTTTTCCAGGGTGATTTAGCTGTACCTACTTACTTATATAAATGATTTTTTTATAAAATCTCTTCATAAAAAAGTCACTTACTCTCAATTTCATAGAAAACACGTAAAAAACACGTAGTTACCCACTAAAAACAAGTATCCTTCCATTTGTAACTAATGTTTGATGTCAAATAAACTTAATTAGGTATAAACAAGTAAAAAAGCATAAAAAAGAACATTACTTTTACAAATGGCGCTTGACACGCCAGGCGTGTCCCGAAATATTTGTTCGCTGCCACAGCTAAAAGTTGTCAAAATCGGTGCCGCAACGAATCGGTTAAGTGGAAGCTATAGCCCATGGATACCTTAATCTATCATCAATTCACAATAAAATACTATTGGTAAATCCTATTGCGCATGCCTTAACCGCATTAAAAATTACGTATAACAGGATTATACTTAATTTTTTTAAGTAGTTTAAGTACACACAAGTTTTCACTAATAACCTTATAACGATACTTCGAATTTTCTGATATCTTTATGTCGAACTTCAATAAAAAAAAAGTTTGGAAAATCCAAAACTACACGACTCACAATGCCCAGTGATAGTGAAAAAGTAAAAAATTGTAAATTGTAGTTCAGTCATCAGTTCCAGTAGCAGTCAACGAAGTAAAACGTTGAAGTCAGTCCGTCATGTCCGGAGGTAAGGTCTAGTCTATATATCTGTTATATTCTATAACTAACAAAACGAGGCTAAACTCGGCACATCTAGTTCTCCTCGTTGAGGAGTTCCAGTAGCAGTCATCAAAGTACACTTTCAATTCATTCTATCAAGCCCGGAGATAGAGCCTCATCATAACTCACAAAACGAGCCCATACTCGTCACATCTAGTTCTCCTCGTCGAGGAGTTCCAGTAGCAGTCATAAAAGCACACTTTCAAGTCACTTTATCAAGTCCGGAGGTAAGGTCTAATCATAAATAACAAAAGAAACCCAAAGCCGGCACATCTAGTTCTACTCGTCGATGAGTTCCAGTAACAGTCATCAAAGTACACTATCAAGTCACTCTGTCAAGTCCGGAGGTAAGGTCTCATCATAAAATAACAAAACGGGCTCAAACTCGGCACATCTAGTTCACCTAGTCGAGGAGTTCCAGTAGTAGACACCGACACACCTTGAGGTCTGTAAAGTTCAAGACATATAAGTATATTTATATATAAGTCCTGCGTGCTTTTAGCGAAACAAAATATTGTAATAAAAGTCTGTGATTATAAAAATAATATCTTACTTTGGTCAAGTATGTATCAAATTTGATTTTTGGTATATTTTGTATTTCTACGGCGATCGATATTTTTCTGCATGAGTCGCTGTAACAAACGACCACTCACGACAGCACTTGAGCCTGGAGTAAATAAAATTTTCTGTAGCTGTGGCTCGGAGGGCGGCTGCGGCCTATTTAGTAAAATAAATTAATACAAGGCTCTCAAATCACCGAAAATTTCGCCATTTCTTAGCCGAAAAAAAAATTATAACCAAACAAAACAAAATTAAAATGCCATTTACACTCCATGGCTTCCCATATGATAGATAAAGAGTTTTAAAAATATATTAAGTGGAACAATTGACATTTTCAAAAGTTTCGTGTTTACGCTGCCATGTGGACTTCATAAATCCACACCATAAGCCACTAAAACCCCTTTTTATGTAAAAATAGTAATTAATCGATATAAAAAAATGTTAATAAGTTCAACAATCATTTTTCTTTCTGGAAATGTGCTTTTTATATCATTTATATGTATAATATGATTGGAGTCTTAATTTTTAAGCCCTATCAGAACATACCTCCGCGATTCGCGCTTAATGCATGCAATAATAAAATGTAGATACGTTATAGCTCCTAGGGACTAAGATGAGGAATGCCTCATGACTAGTAACAAGGGGTCTTCAGTTCTCTGTACTCACTATATAAAGCACAGCAGCATTATGCTAAAGAATAGCTTTTTGCGAGCGTTTTCCTTCTCTGATCGTGCCGATCCATTCATGCTTCAGTCATAATATGGTTACAATCTGACGATGGCAGCAGATAAGCACTGCAGACTAAATATATACTATAATAACTAAATATATAATATTTTACTATTTGCTATTTTGTAGTACTTACCTGATTTCACTGATCAGTTTTGTTCGCTGCATCTATTTTATTACTACTAGACAATGTTGTGTAAAATGCTAATTAATTTTTAACTATAAGAAAAATATAGTTAAGAGAGTAGCGCCGGCACGGCACCAGGATTCGAACAAAAATTGCTTGCTTACTACATCAAAAATCACTTACCGCGAGTACTTTTTTAAGTTAAAAGTGTTGTTATGTCTCATAATATCTACAAGTGATAATTTCATGATGGAATTTTTCATGAAAAAAATATAATATACTTACCAGAAAAATAAACAATTCTCTGTTCTACATTAGCTACAATTAATCAAGAGCTGCAGTGGCCATTTACCATACATTACCACAAAGTAAGCCACCTGCATGTATTCACTACCTGCGTGTTCAACTCGAGAATCTTTTTTATTTATAGAAATATAATTGAAATTAATTAATGTGACTGTAGTTATCATTTTTATGTTCTCACAGATCTAAAATTCTGTATTATAATTCTTACAAACAACATTATAGCTCAACACTTGGTATTTTAAGCACAGTTATATTTTACCGGCGGATAAGGAGCGTATTATCTCGCAACAAGCAGGTGTTGTTAATGTCGACCGTCAAATTTATCTTGTTAGTACCACAAAACACATTGCATATATGTGACAGGCCTTTAACCTTCCCTATTATTTGACACATATGTAACTACGCTACGAGTACATTTATTTCTTTACATAGATTAATGTACAGAGGGAACATTAATTTTAATGAGATTTCCTAAACGATTATCTGACTAATAAAGACATCAATCTTTCATCATCATCATTAGAGCCTTACATAAGTCTACAGCTGAACATAGGCCTCCCCCAAGGAATGCCACAAAGCACGGTCCTGAGCCACCTGTATCCATCGACTTCCTGCATGTCTTACCAGGTCGTCACTCCATCTAGTGGGGGGTTGCCCTACACTTCACCTACCGATACGAGGCTGCCACGCGAGAACCTTTCTTCCCCGTCGGTTGTCGGTTCTTCGAGCTATATGGCCGGCCCACAGCCACTTCAGCTTACTTATCCGTCAATCTTTCACCATTGTTAATATTTCAACAATATTTCATAAAACAAATGTAAAATTATATACTACCTAAAACAGTGATGCACAGACTTATTAAGACTAGGGGCCACTCGGGCAAATTATGAACTGATGGCGGGCCACCAGAAGTATAGGTAATTAAAGACAATAAAGAATTGATAATAATGTATTAAAATTGAAATAGAATTCATTAATTTGAAGCGTGGCACTGCATAGTGCTTACAATCTCTTTTATATTTGGCTCAAATTTACTTGTAGCAACACGTAAAACTGCTTCCAAACTTTCATTTGCAAGGCGGTTTCGATTTTTTTTTATTATAGGATAAGGGTGACAAACGAGCACACAGTCCACCTGATGGTAAGTGGTTGCTGCGGCCCATAGACATCTACATCTATCCTCGTTTGCGAATCAAAATGCAGATGCGTTGTCACCCGTGAGGACTAAGATGGAATGACTCATTTCCAGTAAAAAGGGCCTCCGGCCACCTGCACTCACCAAGCGAAACGCAGAGGTAAACCTCTACTTCACGCTGGTATTCTGTGAGGTCGTGGTACCACCCCGGTTCGAGCCGGCCCATCCGTGCGACAGCAAAAGCTGCCGCGTGGCTCTACCACTGTTAAATTATTATCTAGTATTGAAAAGGTTTGTTCACATATATAGGTAGAACCAAATAAGCTGGCATATTTCAGAGCGTTTATGCGCAACTCTTTGTACGTATTTTTATCAATGCAGCGGTAAAAGTTCAGCAAGTCTCCCTCGTTGAATTTGTTGCGTAAATCTTGGTCGTAAATCTGTCTTGAAAAGATTGAATCAAAATATATAGCTTTTCTACATAACTGAAATTAATTGAAGTTTTGTTAAATTTTTCAGCCATTTTCTTATAATTCGGAAAATGATTGTAATTTCCAGAATTCAATTGCGATCTGAAAAGTGTCAGCTTGCATCGAAAGGATGATACATGAGCGTAGAGCTGGGATATCAGTTGATTTTTGCCTTGAAGCCGTGTGTTCAAGACATTCAAATGATTTGTAATATCAACAAAAAAAGCCAAATCACACAACCAATAGGATTTTTAAGTTCCGGGACATCCCTTTGCTTTTCCGCCAGAAATATTACCCTTTCTTCTATTAAATTTAGAAATCGTTCCAGTGTCAATCCACGACTTAGCCACCTTACTTCTGTATAATACAGTAAATCTCCATATTCGCTTTCGATGTCATCAAGGAATTGTTTAAATTGCCTGTGATTGAGTACTCGTGATTTTATGAAATTTACAGTCGAAATTACCACTTTCATGACATTTTGAAATTCAATTTTTTTTAGAACAGAGGGCTTCTTGGTGTATAATGCAGTGAAACTGCATGAGATCTTCAGCGTTTATGTTTTTTTCTTGCAGATGCTTTTTCAGCAAAGTAACTAGCCCAGAATTGACACCAATCATCGAAGGAGCACCGTCAGTCGCAACTCCCGATAATTTTGAGAAGTCCAAATCAGTTTTTGAACACTCATTCAAGTACATTGAGTATATCAACTCCTCTGGTTTGACCTTTCAATGATCACATTCCTAATAACTCTTCTAAGACTTCAAAATCTTGAGTAACACCTCGTATGAATATCAGAAGTTGAGCTGTGGAACTAATATCAGTGGGTTCATCAAGTGCTAATGAAAAAAATTCAATGATCTTAGTTTTTTCATTTAATTGTTCCGCAATATTACCTGACAAAGACTTAATAATTCGTCTTTGGATAGTCATACGATTTAGTTGAATTTTCTCAAACTTTTTTGCTGCTTCTGGACACATTTTCTTAGCGGCAATTTCTATGCATTCTTTTACAAAATCCCCATCATTGAAGGGGCGACTTCGCTTTGCTATCATTCGAGAAATTTCATAACTAACTTCTGTAGCTGTTTCTGAATCTTGAATGGGTTTTGCAAACATAGCTTGCTGACCAATAAGCTCCCGTTTTAAAGACAACATTTTTTGCTTTTTAAATTCGCCTGTAAACTTGGTAAAAGTAGGATGCTGCGTTTCATAGTGCCTTTTTACATTATATTCCTTTGCAATCGCAACAGAATTATTGCAAATTAAACAAACGACTTTGTTATGCGACCATACAAAAAAGTATTTCTCAGTCCAAATTTCTTGAAACTGCCGATTTTCATCTTTAACCTTACGTTTTTTACTAGGTCCTGGCTTGTCCATGTTGCGTTCTAATCCTGGCTAAGATTAACACAGAACCTAAAAACAAACACTTGACGGGAAATCTACGTTGAATGTGGATCAAAATATATGACACCGGCTAGTCCAGTTAAAATCTACACTAAAACTATTGACACTTCACTCAAATTAAAACCGAACTGTCGGTCGCTGCGGTTAGCGTGGCTTTTATACCGCGCGTATAGAGTCGAAAACTGTCTGGAGAAATCACGAAACCGACTCTGGAAGCTTCGTGTATCTACCTACGCGAACAATCGGGAATTCGGAACTATAGCTATCTCGCTTGCTCTAACAATATCACCCGTGGATAAGCCACCACCACGCTGCCGTCGTCGCTGCGCCGCCGGCCGCGGCGGTTCCTCAAGAAAACGAATTTTACCGAGATCAACACAAACATTACCGACCGCTGTTACCGACGCATGCACGGCGCACCGATAAGCGCACTTAAGAGTGCGCGCGCAAGATTCAAATTACTTTTCGAACATATTTTTTTTGGTTTTATTCTGGAATATAATTCAATATTTTTCGAATGTACGAGAGTATTATTTTTGCTGTCAGCGGGCCACCAGTATTCGACCTGTGCATCTACGACCTAAAACATCTTGTTAAACTGGGGGGCATCGACGTCATCCACAACGGGTGAAGCAAGTGGTAATAACAGCATAAATTCCACCAAACATCGAATTACAACTGATTTTCATTAGAAAAAAGGCAGCCGCACAGGATGCTTTTTATTTTGACAGATTTTGCTATAACATTTCATTGTCTGTATGTAACTCGGCTTTTGTTAAAATTACACTACAATGGTTTTAGCCTGCCTGCATTGAAATGCATACAGAGTTATTTTAAGTTTCGGTCACAACTAGTAGACATTTCTGACCAAAATGGATTGCCTAGTTTCCGATTTTGGAAATGTTAAGCAAAGCATACAGCAAAGCAACTTCTCGCCTATTTTGTTAACCGTGTAATGCAATAAGCCAGATCACATTAAACATTGCAAATACCATGTGCGAAGATGATACACAGATTTACATGTAAGAATGAGTAGGCTCAACTGTCTACAAACTAGTTAAATGAGGATTTAGAAGGCACTTTTAATTGGTCAAAATCTATCTCACGATGGCGAAAGCAATAAAATCAAATTAGTGACCTACTCGTTTCCTTGGTACGCACTCACACTGTAAACTTAGTATATGTAAGGTTTATATTAACGATTTTGATATCGCAAACTCTTATCAAGTATTGAAATGCTTTGTTTTATCTTATTTTAATTATTTGTTTCTTTTTAATATTCTCAATGATTTATTGGCAGAAACGCTTACCATTAATATTAAGTATTCCGTTCTCAAAAAAGTCAATAACTGCTTCTTGTCTTAAAAAATACACCCTTTTATTTTATTCTGCTGTTGTCATTGAAAAGAAATGGATGAAGTAGCTATTCTCTCAATGTAGTAGCCAAGTCAATAGAACGAATCAAAGGCTGTGAGGAATGAAAAATTAAGTTTAAGATTCTATTCCAAGAATTGTTTGAATTATCATTCTTTGGGTATTTAAATGTGGCTTAATATGTTTTAATCTACAAACATAAATTGTTAAGTAAATTTTTGGATCTCGATTGTCATTCATACTTTACCAGATTTAATATTGAAATCTTTGAATTCTTGTCGTATTAAAATTACATGTTAGGCACATGCATACATTCATTGGACGATTGACTTTAGAAATTGTAGATGTCAATTTCTTCACTCGTTTGCGAACTATTCATGTTTATTCGATGGTAATATGTACGACAACACAACAACAATCATTAATTATTACAGCCCTTCACAAGTCTACTGCTGAACATAGGTCTCCCCCAAGAAATGCCACAAAGCACGATCCTGAGCCACCTGCATCCATCGACTTCCTGCATGTCTTACTAGATCGTCACTCTATCTAGTCGGGCGTCGGCCTACACATCGCGTACCGGTACTAGCCTGCCACTCGAGAACCTTTTCTGCCATTGTTTGTCGGTTCTTCGAGCTATATGGCCGACCCATTGCCACTTCAGCTTATAAATCCGTTTGGCTATGTCAGTCACTATGCTTCTACTGTAGATATCCTTATTTCTTAGTTTGTCACGCAGAGAAACCCCGAGCACAGGTCTCTCCAAAGCTCGCTGAGCGACTTTGAGTTTTTTTATACGGCCAGCAGTGAAAGACTACGTCTCAATTTCATAGGTCACTGGCAACAGGCACTGGTTGTAAAGAGTCTCGTTTTCAAGGTTTTGAGGTATACCTGTGTTGAAATTTTCCGAACGATGTCCAGCCGAGTTGAATCCATTGATTGACCTCTCGGTTCGACCGACCGGTTTAACTTACCTAGTTGGACTATTTGTATCAGGTACATACGCGTCAACAACTTCGAGCTTAGTACACCCAACCACTACCGGCCTAGGTTTTGTTTGGTTTTGTCCATGTTCATCTAAAGACCTATCAGTTGGGAGGCACAATTGAGCTCATTGAGCATAGAGGTCCTCAATAAGGAGCATATCATCGGCAAATCGAAGGTGAGTGATGTACGCGCCATTGATGTTAATACCGTATCCTTTCCAGGCCAGTAGCTTGAAAACATCTTCCAATGCAACGGTGAAGAATTTCAGGGATATAACGTCACCCTGTCTTATACCTCTTTGCAGTTGGATAGATTTCGTACTCAGGTTCTGTACTCGCATAGCCATCATAGCCTTATTCTACAAATACTTCAGCAGTTTGATATACCAACAGTCAACTTGGCATTGCTAAAGGGACTACAGCACCGCCTGAATCACGAATCAAAGGCTCATAGAATACATACGCAAGACAGTGGCAAATTATACTTATCGGTCCTCTGTACAATTTGCCGATGGGTATGTATGTGGTCTATGGTGCTAAAGTCTTTTCGGAGACCGGCTTATTCGGAAGGCTGGAAGTCGTTAAGACTGTGTGCGAGATGATTCGTAATGACCCTCGAAAACAAAACGTAGATGCGTCTCAGAAGGGTAGTTGGTCTGTATTTCTTCGAGAGAGTATTGTCGCCTTTCTTGAAGAACAAGACCACCGCACTTCTGCTCCAAGCTTGATTGACTGACGCCCTGAATATCATCGGAATAGTGTCAGAAGAGACTTGCTCCTGGATGGTTACTTACACTTGTGTGTGGCTCCGAAGATGATGTATATAGCTGGCCATAGAACCTTTTAATCTCATTCAAAATCTCAGGTGTAGCGGAAACTATGCTGCCACATTTGGTCTTCAGCTTCGACAGTTGGTTCTTTCTGGCAGACAGTTCTTAGGAAATGGTTTTGGAGCACTAGTTCCGCTCGATTGCTTCTTCAATACGAGCCGTATTAAAGTAGCGTAAGTTACGCCGCATGTATTTTGAAATCTGTCTTTTCAGTTGCCTGTATGCTGTCAAATCTACTGGAGACTGCAGCTTCATTTCTTTTTCAACAGCCATGACATTAAGAGTGTGATCGGAGGGTTTTTGTGTTCTTCTGCGGCGGGTCTTGCAAAACTTAGCTCCGACCGCATGAACAGTTTCCACGAGCTTGTCATTTATAACATTCACTGCATTTTAATATTCTAGGCACTGAAAATGTTTTTGTAGCTCGAGCTAAAAGGTTTCGAGACTTTGGATTAGAGCACGAGGGGGACGGAAATACGGATGTACATAGATAATGCCATATAATTGGTTGAGTCTTATGTATGTTGTTATTTATTTATTTAGAAAACCAACAGCGTATATAGAAAATATTAACATTAATGTAATAAACTAAAAGTATGGCCAATAACAGGTTTCCCTTATATTGCTTGATGGTAGGTGTATTGTTGTTAGAAGAAAAGGAAAGAAGAACAATCTAATAGATAAATTATAAGCAAAATTATAAGCAATTCAATGTAATGAAGGTGGTCATAAGTTTACAGATCAGGAGAGATAGTCAGGTAGAATGATATATTACATTACCTTTATATATATATATATATATATATATATATATATATATATATATATATATATATATTTACTTATGTATATATACATATTAAATGCTTAAATATATAAACATAATACAAATAATTAATTATAATATATATTAAATGAAATAACTTAAGTACTTATATTTATATTAGTAGCCTCAAAAATACATATAGAAAAAATAGATGAGAGAATATATGATTGTATGTGATTTTAACTTCAACTGCTCTATTTCTTAAAAGTTTTCTTGATGTAATCTTTAAACGTAAGTTTAGATTTCGCAAAGAGGTCAATGTGTCCAAATTGTTCATTATATGTACGAGCAAGCCGCGAAAGAACATTGTTTCGACAGTAGTTTGAATGATGCCAGGGAGTCTGTAACAATGTAGTATTGCGGGTGCGGAATTTTGGAGGACGAAAGGTGATTCTTGAGACAAGATATGGACAGTCAATATTACTGTTTATTATATCATATAACAAAGCCATGTCAAGCAAAATGCGCCTGTGTTCCAAAGATAAGAGACCGTGCTCAGTGCAACTGTCTGTGTAAGTATCGATTTTATTCCGACAGCGAAAGTTAAGGTGATTAACAAATATTTTTTGAATACGCTCAAGGCGGCTTTTGTAGACATTGTACTGTGGAGACCATATCGAACTAGCATATTCTAAAACACTTCTGACATACGCAAAATAAACCATTTTAATTGCATTAATATTCGAGAATGGTTTACAGATGCGAAGAACAAAACCAAGATTTTTATAGGCTTTACTGATAACGTAATCAATGTGTTCGGATAGTATCATTTTATGATCAAAATTTACGCCTAAATCCCTAACACTTACTTTTCGGCTGATTTCTAATCCGTCAAAGTGATATTTATTTAGAATTGGCTTAGATTTCCGTGTAAAACTAATACATTCGCACTTTCTTGCATTAACAGTTATATTATTTATTTTGTAATATTCAAATAAACGGTCCAGGTCCTTTTGTATCAATAGGCAGTCATGTATGGTGTTAATTTTACAAAAAATTTTCTTATCATCTGCATACATGAGGTAATTTGTGTGTACAATGCACGAACCAATGTCATATAGGTAGGCATTGTAAAAAAGTGGACCTAAGTGAGAGCCCTGAGGAACACCTGTAGGTATGTTTATGTAGCTCGAACGGAAACCACCTATCACGACTGCTTGTGAGCGGTTTGTGAGATATGATTCAGTCCACCGGAGCAAGTCACCGTGAATCCCTAATATTCGTAATTTGTTGAGCAGGATCATGTGATCCACACGATCGAAAGCTTTTTCAAAATCAGTGTAGATCACATCAACCTGCCCACCTTGATCCATATTTTCAAGGACAAAAGAAGAAAAACTTGCCAGGTTCGTAGTGGTGGATCGCCTTTGTAAAAAACCATGTTGCTGCTCAGGGAAGGCACGTGAAAGCGTGGAGTAAATTACGTTATATACTACTCGTTCAAGGATTTTAGCCGCGGTGTTCAAAATAGAAATGCCTCTATAATTATTTATTTCTGTACGTGATCCCTTCTTGTGTACAGGGACTATGTGTGCACACTTCCATTGATGCGGAAATATCCCTTCACGCAGAGAGCGATTAAATATAATAGTCAAGGGGAGAGCAAGTGATTTAGCGCATCGTGACCAAAAAAAAGAAGGTAACCCATCACTACCGGCACCTTTGTTCGTGTCCAATGTTTTCAACATTTTTTCAATTATTGCAGCGTTTGTCTGTACATTAGAAACGGTGTCAGTACACAACGATTCCGTATGTGGAAGTTATTACTAGGAACACCAAATACACTCTTGAAGAATGAGTTGAAAGCATTGCATATGTCTATACCATCGGTGTACTCTGTATCTTTCAAAGACATTTTCTTAGGGTATCCTGACCCACCCCGAATGGCTTTGACGAAAGTCCAGAATGTTTTAGGATGTGTTTTGATGCTATTTTCACAACTTGACGTAAATTGATTAAAGCATTCTCTCTGAACACGGTGTTCTCTTGCTCGGAGTAACGAAAACTCATCGTAATCTAATCTATTCCTGAATTTTTTCCAACGTTTGTGAGCTATGGTTTTCTCCTTAATTATTTTTATTAAAGCAGGTGTGTACCATTTAGGATATGATCGCTTCCCTGTGTTATAACTAAAAGGCACATGTAAACGAACACAACTATCCAGTATGTTATAAAAGGTATTTGTAGCTTCGTCTACAGTGCCTGTACATAAAAGAGACCTCCAGTCCTGTTCTAAAAGATATGTATTAATTTTTTCATAATCAGCCCTCCTGAAATTTCGCCTCGGCGCAGCTGTTTCCCGTAGAGGAGTAATGTTTAAATCCAAAACTATGAAGCAAAAAGAAGGATGTGCGTGGTCCTCCTTGAGTAGCGGCGCAGCCGCAGGGATGATATTCAGAGGTAGATTAGAGAATGCATGATCTAATGTGTTACCAGCATGATTTTTTAAAGTATTAAATTGTCTTAACCCGTGAAATGTAAGTTTTTTAAGTTATAAATGTATTAAATTATTTACAGCATTTATTCAACATAAAATTTAAAAATAAAAAGTTAATTTATAAATAAATAAGTCTTCAAACCAGTAACAAACACGATTAATTTTATAATGATTGCTTGACTAAGTTTTCATTCAAATTAATTCGCCTATTAAGTTGACCTAGTACGCTGTATCACCTGCGGCTATATCACCATCAGGCGGTATATTGTAAGAAAACACAAGGCAAATTGATAGTTAATCGCAGATATATTGATCACACGCACACTCACTTTACCACGTTTTATTGGTTTGGACCGCATGGCCAGTTTTCAAGATCATATCGTCAACTTATTGTAATCTTCTAGGCACTGAAAACGGTTTTGTAACCCGAGCTGAAAGGTTTCGGGACTTTGAATTTGAGCATGAGAGGGACGGAGCGTTACCTTCATTAGACGAAATCTCTTCAACTTAACGATTAGGTTCAGTGTGCCTTTAACCATTCGGTGATCACTACTAGTTTTCACCCTCGCGATTACTGAGACATCACTGAACAGTGGCCGTCTAGTCAGCATAATAAAGTCAATCTCATTTTTTGTCGAACCGTCGTGGCGCAACCACTTTCTATGGGGCCGCTTCTGAATGAAAGTGTTCATCATAAAGCGTCCTTATTTCTCCATGAAGTCGGCCAGCTACTGGCCTCTCGGGTTCCGTTGCCATATTCCAAATTTCACTACCCTCAGTTCGCCGTTCTCTCTTGTAGTTGCCTAGTTTTGCGTTGAAGTATGAAGAATTAATACCGTATAGTAGGTTTTGGCAGAATGCATGGCTTTAGAGATATCCTCATACATTTCCTCCACCTCCTCATTGGGATGTGTCGAGGTTAATGCGTAAACCTGTATGATCTTGAACGAATAGTGGTGATTTTGAGCATAAGGTATGCAACCTGCGTTAACACACTAACAATCTTTACTACGTTGTTAACGAGAGACTTGTGGACAATAAATCCGACACCACCTTGGGACAGAAGGTTGCCCTCCCGGTGATAGAACAAGTTGCCGGATTCGAGGACTATTGTGTCCTTCCCCTCTCTTCGGATCTCAGATAATCCTATAATATCCTAGCGCAACTGGTTTATCTCTTCTTCCAACTTCAAGATCTTCTCGTCAGTCTTCAGGGTGCGTGAGTTTTACATCGCCAGCTCGAGTCAAGACAAGAACAAGGTTTTGGTTTTTTGACTTTATTTTGGTTTAACAATACATTATGCACTGGACCTGCAAATTTAATGGAACTGTTCCAAAGCGTGTTGTTACATTATCTACCTATATTGAATGAAAGACATTAAAATTTTCGTGCATTAATATCATTCAGTGCATTTCATAATATCCAGTGGCTTCAATCAGCAAGATTTTCTGCTTAATTAAACCTATGATATTTTATATAAAATGTTGTATCAAATTTAAAAACAAAATTTTTTTCAACAACTTTTATTCCATCATAATTTTTTTATTATTATTTAATATATTTTATATACGTCCAAAATATAAATGACATGGATGATTCATCTATGAAGCGTTGTCTTTAATAGATGATTACGCACCAACTTTTTAAAAGCAATCTCATATCGAGCTTTTCTGATGTCGTCAGGCAAGGAGTTCCAAAGGCGTGCAGTCTGAACTGTAAAGGAGTTACCATAGAACTCCGTGAAGTGAAGTGGAATACATATTTTGTTGTAACCCTATCATGAGATGAGGAGAGATAGTGAAATTTACTCTTAAGATAAGAAGGCGAAAATGGGTCATTTAATATGGAAAAAAGAACAAGTAACATTCTGGAAATACGCCTCTGCTCGGTTGTAAGCCAATTATGCTTAGATCTACATTGCGAAATATGGTCATACTTACGAAGCCCGAAAATAAATCTTATACAGTTATTGAGAAGGCGTTCCAGCTTGTTCAGAAGATCCTGGAACAGATCCGGGTAACACACATCTGCATAATCAATTATGGGTAATATGAGTGATTGGACAAGCATGATCTTAGACTTTGTGGGGAGAAAATGTTTTACACAATACAGAGTACGTAACGTAGCAGTGACTTTACGACTGACTTCAGTAACCTGAGTTCTCCAATTCAATGAACTGTCAATGTGTAGGCCAAGATTTTTTACAGACTTACTGAACGGTATTGTAATCCCATTGTAGTAGATGTCTGCAAGATTAATCTTGGCTAGCATCCTTGAGCTACCCACCAGTATAGCTTGGCATTTTAAAGGATTGACCAACACTCCATAACGAGTAGACTAATCCTTGATAGCTTCTAAGTTGTTATTTAATTTTTTAATCCAATTATGGATATCCCCTATTTCAGCTTGCACGTATAGCTATTTATAGTTATTTATATGTACTATTTGTATATGTATGTCGGTATGAATATATGTATGCTTATGTATGTATGTATATATTTGTATACTTGTATATATTTTTATAGTTTATTTATTGTATATATTAGTAAAATTTATATATAACGTAATTAATTATAAATTTCTATTTTGTTTTTATTATATATTGCTACACCTACTTCAAATTCTCACCACTCCATGGGTTGACTGGTAGAGAATGCCACAAGGCATTAAGTCCGCCCTTTGTATTCTTTTGGATTAAGGAATGCAATAAAGAATAAATAAATATTTTTTATTGTAAGTGATGAGAAACAGCGACCCGTTTTACTGGTAACAAAACATTTAGTCCTCAGAGAAACAACTCATCTGCAATTTGATTCTTAATCTGAGATAAATGTGAGGGGGACTGTGTCACTCTTACTTAAAAATTAATAAAGTAACAGTCTATAGACGTTCTACTGCTGGACAGAGGACTTCTTTTTAGGCAGGGTTTCAGGTCAAAAATGAGTACGCCGCGTTACTAATAGTGATACTCCATTATCCTCAATTAAGAATCATAATGCAGACGCCTTTTTACCTCGAACGTTAAGATAAAATGCCTTGTTTCAAATGTAAAGAATTTTTAGTTTTATCATTTAGCGCAACAAACACAGTGGCATTATATGTATTACTATTTTAAAGTGGTATTCTGAGCGAGCTCCGCCCTACCTCGGTAAAGTGGCACTACCTAGTGGCACGTGGTACTATTAATTATAAAATTCAATTATTTTCAACTGTAGCAAGTACTGAGATGGCAACACTCATCAATAAAAGCTAGTGAATGTAGTTATGCATCTTTTGACAGTTATGCATCGAAATTTCAGCTATTTTGGACTTGTAGTTGTTATTTGAAAGTCGTTTGAGAGAGTGGAAAAAATTGAGTATCGAGCTGTCATTAACTTTTTGTTTTTGAAAGGCAACACGTCTACGCAAATTAAAGATGAGTTGAACTCTATGTATGGGGACTCGGAACCATCATTTACCACAGTGAAATTTCACGCAGCTGAATTTAAACGTAGCCGTGAGATCTTGGGAGACAATGAACATTCGGGACGTCCAAAAAATGCAACAACGGCCGATAACATCCCTAGAGGTCACCAAATGTTGCTAGACGACCGCCGAATTAAAGTGAGAGAGATAGCAAATGCTATGAAAATGTTAAGAAAACGTGTTTGTCACATATTAAATCAACGTTTAGTCATGAGAAAACTGTCATCGCGTTGGGTGTCGCGTTTGCTCACGTTAGATAAAAACGTTTTCGAATGAATATTTCCAACGCTTAGTTTCGGCACATAAATTCGAGTTTTTGCACCTATTAATTACTGTAGATGAAAAATGGACACATCTCTCTTACAAAGCAATAAGGACCGTGGCCGAGCTCACTTGACTACTCTAGCGCCATCTATTATCTATCTACGGAAGCGGTTGCGATGTATATCGATATGAAAATTTGACGCGCTAAATACATCGTTCTTTATTTAATACATTTCCATAGATGTCGCTACATGGTACCGCTAAGTAAGATTGACGAACTCATTGGGCTCTAGTCATTATACATTTACAGTCAAAACAGTGGATTGCAAATGGGGAACCGGCTCCAAAAAAAGCAAAAACTGTTTTTTCGGCTGGGAAAATAATGGCGACTGTTTTTTTGGATAGTCATGGAGTCATCTTAATCGATTATGTTCAAAAAGGAACAACCATTACAGGAGCATACTATGCATCATTACTTGACAAACTGAAGGCTGAGATTGCGGAGAAACGGCCACATATGCAGAAAAAGGAAATCCTGTTTCACCATTACACCGCGCACGCATGCGTCTTACACTACAGCGGTTGCCATGGCGAAAATCCACGAATTACGGTTTCAGCTGCTTGACCATCCGCCTTACTGACTAAATCTACATTTTTGTTCAATCATCTTCGTGTATAAATAATTTGCAGAGAAAAAGCTGTGTACTATTTGGACGGGTTAGAGAGATGGGAGTATCGCTGGGAGAAGTGTGTATAGTTACAAGGAGACTATGTATAAAAAGAAAAAAAAAAGAAAACATGCCTTATATCTTTGTTAGGTCGGAAACTTTTCAGACTACCCAAGTATATAGGAGAAATACCATATGTGGGCTTATATGATGGTAATGACGATCTTAAGTTTTCTTTCAAACAATAATTTCTAAAACCTCTTTAAAAATTCAAAATAATTTGAAACTGTTGTATTGTTTTCGGGAGAAAAGGAAAGCAGAGGTCTATTTATCTTGACTTAGATTAATCGCTCCCTACTGACATAAGATGAAGGTAAACATTTTAGAGTGATTAACCGTAATCCTTTGCTACTTAATAGCCCAAGATTAAGCCCTTTAAATAATGTTATCTAAGCCACAAAAAGCGGTAACTTACAGCCTGCGTTCGGAAAATAAGGTAATGAATTATTACTGATAAGAAAAACAGTCAAACTTTACCCGCTTTTATATAATTATTAGAATTGTTTATTTTTTATAGGAGAAGGAGAAACGTGCATGCGGCTAACATAATAGTAAGTAACCACCGTCATGAGCATTGGCAACCGTATGGGAATTAAAGCTGCGTTGCCGGACTTTACGAAAGAAGAAAATTATTTCTTGAAGACCCGTAGTCCTCAAACAAGAGCCAAGTCATATCGCTTTGGTTCTAGCGGCAATAAAGTCCATGCGGTCTTAATTGCCGCTTGCGCGGTCATGTGTGGCAGAAAATTTCCATAATAACGCACGGTGGTAGTTGAGAAATCATTGACTTGATATCGATAGAATTTAGAATTGTTACACATAGGACAATATGAATAACAAGCCCGTGAAAACTATCGTGGAAGCGGTCGAAGCCAATTTCTGCAAGACCCGTCACAAAAGAAAAAAAAACTCTCCGATCACTCTTAATCTCATAGCGGTTAGACGGGAAATAAACCTGCAGTATTCAGCAGATTTGACAGCATACAGGCAACTGAACAGACAGATCTCCAAATGCATGCGGCATGACTTACGCAACATCAATACAGATCGTATTGAAAAAGCGTTCGAGCCGAACCAGGGCTCCAAAGTCTTTTGAAAAAGCCAACTGTCGAAGCTGAAGATCAAATGTGGCAGCATCGTTTCCTAGACGCCTGAGGTTTTGAGTTAGATTGAAAGGTTCTATAAGCAGCTGTACACATCATCGTTGAAGGCACATGCAAGTGTGAGTAACAATCAAAGAAAAGTCTATTCCGATGATATCCCAGACGTCCCAGTTTGAGCGAGATTAGAATGGCTTTCCAGCACCATAAAAACGGCGAGTCTCCGGGCGAGGATGGAATTACAGCGGAGCTTCTGAATGCAGTGGAAAACTGGTATCTAAAGTCCTTCAGAAGCTCTTTAATTACGTCCTCTATGGTGGCACAACTCCAGAGGCGTGGAGCAGAACATCGGTGGTCTTGTTTTTCAATAAAGGCAAGACCACTCTTATGAAGATTATACGTGGTAGAGCCATGCTGCAGCTATATTAGTAGTATAGTTGTAGCAAGAATGGGTCGGCTCGACCGGGGAAGGACCACGCTCTCACAGAATACCAGCGTAAAATAGCAGTTTAACACAGCTGTGTTTCGTATGGTGAGTGTAGAGAACCGGAGACCCTTTTTACTGGAAAAGAGGCATTCCATCTTAGTCATCACGGGTGACAACGCATCTGCATTTTGATTCGCAAACGAGGATAAATGTAGATGTCTATGGGCCACAGCAACCACTTACCAACAGGTGGACTGTGTGCTCGTTTGTCACCCGATCCTATAAAAAAATATGTCAATAAAACATTTATTTTTATTATTATTATCAATGGCAAGTACATCACTCACGTTCAATTTGCGGACGATATAGTCCTTATGGCGGAATCACTGGAAGACCTAAGCATTATGCTCAATGACCTCAATAATGCCTCCCAAAGGATAGGTATTAAGGTGAACATGGACAAATTAAAGACCACGTGTAACGTCCATGTCACCTATGGCGTTAGTTGTTGGGAAGACTAACCTCAAAGTTGTTGACGATTTTATTTACCTGGGACAAATAGTCTGACTAGGTAAGTCCAACTTCGGCCGAGAGGTCAATCGACGGATTCAACTTGGCTGGGCAGCGTTCGGGAGATTACGACACATCTTCTCGTCAGGCATACCTCAAAACTTGAAAACGAGATTGTACAACCAGAGTGTTTTGCCAGTGATCACCTATGGATCTGAGTCGTGGTCCTTCACTGCTGACCGTATAAGGAAGCTCAAGCTTTCATAATAATTTAAAAGCAATACTTTGTCAGTATGAATTTAATTTGGTATTGTTCTCTTCTGCTTCACCTGAGATTTCAAAATTCAGACTTGAAAATAGTCGATTTTATTTTTACTTAAACTATTATTTAATTGGCATCGCCGACACTGTTACATTAATCAAAGCATGTCAATATCAGTGCAGGTCACTGGCTTAATAATTCCATAATCCCGAATTTTCGCCCACTGTGCTTTAACGATAACTGGATGGAACTCAATAGCCTTAAATATGCAGATATATTATAATTTAATAATTTAACGAGTTTAAAAAGATATAGGTTACGTAAAATTATTTTAAAAGATTTTATTTGTGAGAACAATAATTGTCTTCACCGCGCTCTTGATAATTAGGAGTACATGATCAAGTATAATAACTATTAGAACCTATTAAAACTTTTTTTTTAAGAAAATGGCTTATAGGCTGCGCCCATTAATTACGTGAGGCGATTTTGGCGACATTTTTCTCTTCCCCTCCCCCTGTGGAGATGTGGCTCGACCATCTCATCCCCCAAATCCCCCAAATCTCATGCGAGATTTTTCAGAATGCGTATTTTTAATGTAAATACGTTAATCTGTAGTTGATTACGTTCGGTTTATTTAAAACATATTAATTTGCTTACTTATTTTTATATAATTTGCCAAATTTGCTTTACCGCGATAAATTTTATTGTGTATGATTTAGCCATATTTTACTTAATTAAGCCCAATTTTCTCGAAATTTTACACTGTTTCTTGCGGAAAACCAATTACGTGATATTTGCCGAGAAACTCCCACACACCCGCGTGAGATTGGGTGAGATTCGTCTCGACCCTTCTTCCCTAAATACCTCACGTAAGTAATGGACGCCCCGATACGTTAAAATCCCACCACCGTTACCACTACGTGGGATACACTGAAAGTTTTACTAGCTCATAAATAAAACAATTTATATGTTGTAAACTAATGTAGACGGCTCCGTGGCGCAGAGGCTTAGTAATGAGTTGCAGTGCTGGTGGCTGCAGGTTCGAATTCCGTACGGAAAAAGTATTTGTATGGCCTACAAATAATGGAAGTTTGTAAACTGCCCCCACGATATAGGAGAAAATCCTAGTGTGGAAGGAACGTTTTTTTTTAAAGAAAGAAAAAGAAACATATATTTATTTACTAATTGTCAAACTATTCTATGCTACATTTTAAACACCCTTCCATCATGTTATAATCTTTACTATCAAGGATTATAATCATCATCAACGGTGGTCCGGTCTTTTTGTCGGAGTACTATTAATACATACTGTATTTTTATTACTAAATACACAGCATTTATTCTTGTTAAACAATATAAATTCCACTATTTTTTTGCAATAAATTTATGTGCCTGGGATTAAAGGTTATGGGAGTGAATGAACACATTAGTAAAAGTGTATGAGGCCACCCAGAAAGTTGAGCGAAATAAAGTTTTTTGTATCCATCACTGGCCTAATGGTTAAATAGGTGGATTACTTATAAAGAGATTCAGTTCATATTGCAATTAGGTCGGGAAACGTTCACAAGAGTTTACACGAAGACCTTCGAGTGAGAAGGACAGTTTAACGTTAGGTACTGCACAACCTCATCGATGCCCACAATCAGGCCCGCGTAGTAGTAGTAACTCATGACATAATTACTAAATTTTCAGGCAAGCTCCTCTCGGCGTGTTTATTTCATTATTGAAGCTGATAAATCTAAGGTTTAGCAATACGATCTCAAAATGAAGCGCCGGTCGAAAAAATTAACCAACTAAACTAATCAACACGACTTTGGTAGGTGTTGATTGGCAAGGCTTTGACGAGAACAGAGACTATGATCGCTAGTTTTTTCACTTAGACGGGGTATCTGGTTTCAATGTCTTTATGCATTCGAAGTAACATCAATACGGAATGGTATATTACCAAATATTTGACTGAAAATGAGGATCCGTGGGCTAATACTTCACCATGACACGTGCCTGCGCACTCAGCACTTAAAACGAGGAATTTCTTGGATAGCACATCGGTTAAACTTTTGGGTTACCCTTCTCAAATCCCTGATTCGACTTTAATGAGGATTGTAAAGGTTTTACACCATTGAACTTTTTGAGTTTTTGCTAATTTTTGCTGCTAGCCTAATAGAACTTACAGTATCTATTGATGAGTAAATATTTTACACAAAGACTTCCACGACAAATATTTTTTATTTATTTTATTAATACATTCATATTTTTCCGCCAGCACTTTCACATTGAGACTCAATTTGTGATATATATTAATGATTTGATATGTGGTAGAACCATGCTGCAGCTATATTAGTCGTATAGTTGTAGCACGAATGGGTCGGCTCGACCGGGGAAGGGCCACGCTCTCACAGAATACCAGCGTAAAATAGCAGCTTAACGCTGCTTTGTTTCGTATGGTGAGTGTAGAGAACCTGAGACCCTTTTTACTGGAAATGAGGCATTCCATCTTAGTCCTCACGGGTGACAACGCATCTGCATTTTGATTTGTAATAGAGGATAGATGTAGATCTATGGGCCGCAGCAACCACTTACCATCAGATGGAATGTGTGCTCGATTATCACCCTTATCCTATAAAAAAATCGGATAGAGAATACGACTGGAATTTGAACACAGGACTGCAAAGTTTTTGCGACACAGCAATGGAGTTCTCTGTACATTAGACTGCGTGGTCGTTGTTTTTATTACTACAAAAGTTATTCTTACTGAATAAATCAAGTTTTCTTTGTACAACCTTGAAGTGACATTTATTTTATTTACCTCTAGTGAAAACAATTAAATGATGAACCCCCTAAATTATCTGCAATTCGAGCAAAAAAGCGGCACGGCCGTACCATCCTTTTCTCGAAGAAGTTCAGGCCATATTCGAAATCCTTTAACTTCGTTGTAGATATAACTAAAAGCCTGAATTCTCGGTAACCAAGTAGGCATTGTATAAACTCAGTATATTTTATATTTAATTATATTTGAACCAGTCGTTTAAGAATTTTATAACTAGTCAAAGTTTTTTTAATTTTGTCACTCACTGACTGACTGATCATCAAAATTCTAAGGTACTTCTAGCAGATATAGAAGCTTCAAACTTAGAATACAATTATTTTTTAGTATATAAATCAAGGACAAATTAAAATCTTTTGCAATTTCGATCTAGGTTTCGAGATACACCAACTGCATAAACAACTTTGTAATCCCATACAAATATATAGGATTACAAAGTTACATTTGCAGTAAAGAATCAGTGTACCTATATATGTATAATATAATGGAATAATAGGTGTGGATAGGTACCTAGATATAACTTTCTACAAAAAGAAATGAGATGCCATCAAAAAAAAAATAACTTGTAAAAAACCAAGTCTCGCAATTCAGTTCTTCTACCTTAAAAAGTTGTGAGATCCATGTAATACCAAGTCGGTTAATTTATTCAGTCCCTACTTAAGGGTCCTTCTGTCTTATGTTATTACGTAATTAGCTAACCTAAGAACATCTTATAGTGACCATATCAATATTAAAAACCTTTGATGTTTTAAATAGATTGACTTGGCGATCGCAAGAAAACATGATGTATCTCTCAAGTAATACATATTACATTAAATTAGATTGTTTAGTGCGATTGCCAAGTCAATTTATTTAAAACATAAAAGATTTTTAATATTGAAATGGTCACTGTAAGACGTTTTTAGGTTAGCTAATTACGTAATATCCTAAGACAGAAGGACCCTTAAGTAGGGACTGAATAAATTAACCGACTTGGTATTACATGGATCTCACAACTTTTTACGGTAGAAGAACTATTTGTCCTAGGTAAACATACTCGTCAACAACTTTGAGCGTAGTGCTCCCAACAACTTTTGACATGGTACAGCCAAGCTGCAGCTATGATTATGGTTGTAGCACGAATATGTCGACTCGACCTGGGTAGAACTACGCTCTCACAGAATACTGGTTAATGCCGGTGTATTTCGTTTGGCGAGTTTATAGAACTGGAGACTCTTTTTACTGGTAATGAGGCATTCTGTCTTAGTCCTCACGGGTGACAACGCATCTGCGTTTTGATAATTAATCGAGATTAGAATTAGATTACTACGGGTCACAGCATACACTTTACATCAGGTGGACTGTGTGGTGGTTTGTCACCATAATTCTATAAAAAAAAAAACTAACGGATATGTGCGAAATTGACGTTACATATGACCATTGTTTTGTTCATGTTCACCTTAAGACTTATCCTTTGTGAGGCACTATTGTGGTCATTGATCATTTTTGATTGCATAGGTCCTCCAGCGATTCTGCCATAAGGACTATATCATCGCCAAATCGAAGGTTAGTGATGAACTCGCCATTGATGTTAATACCATATCCTATCCAGTTCAATAACCTGAAAACGTCTTCTAATAGTGCGGTGAAGAGTTTCGGAGATATAACGTCACCCTGTCTTACACATCTCTGCAGTTTCATAGGCTTCATACTTTTTTACTGTACTCAAATGATGATTATAACTGATTGTAAAAACCTTAAAAGATGTAAAAAGCTTCCTCTCTTGTGTAGTAATAAGTTTTGTAGCACTTGTGACTAACGTCACAACATAGCTTTCGCTGTGCCGGTGGGCTTACTACGTCTTCTCCGATCAAGTTTTTTATGATAGTTATCTTATTTAAGGTTTCTAATACGTCTAGTAGTAGTATATTGTAATACTTACAATACAATATACACTATATTGACGGCTTCGTAGCACGTTGGCTTAGTGTTTAGTCGCGGCACTGCGCTCTGAACAAGTGTTTGTTTGCCTACAAATAATATTTGAGGATTTGTGACCTGGTGTGATCACTCAATATTCCGAAAATATCACAAATACATTAATTATATGGTCCTCCAAACTTCAGACTGAATTTCAAAATTCATTTTGAATTCCTTTCCGAAATAAAATGAAGTATGTATTTCTTACTTTTATAACACACATTTATACTCCATAAGAAAGGTGTGACATCGACACAGAATTCTACTAGGTATTCTTAACGTATTATTTAAGGTATTCTTTTAGTTTTTATTTAAAAAAGTACGAACCGTGTTACTATTTTTGATCGAAGGTGGTATGTTATTGCAGCACTTTGTGGCAGCATACCTTAACGTCAATTAGTATTTTTTTTTTAAATTAATAGTAAATATATTTTGATAAAGCATTTAAGTCGCGAGATGGCTGGTCATGCGTCTAGTAATAGTCAATGGGCCTGACAAGTGTGATGATTATGTCTGATCTTCCCTGCATTGGGAGAGCTCCATGTCCAGCTGTACAATTTTAATGGCCGACAAATAAAGAAGAAATAATGACAATAATATATTTTTGCACTGCTTGTCTTGCCACGTTCGTCAACTGTGACTCAGATATAAGCAAATAGTATCGCAGTTGTTGAAATTAAGAGAAAATACCTTTAATTACTTTTATTTAAAGTGACGTTTCAATTTATTCACAGCTATATTTCATCTTTTCGTTACAATACTTAAATATTATCATCATATGAACTAAAAAAGATTAGATATGATTTTAAATTATAACATACTTCACTATCTGTCTTTTACCTAAAGATGATTGAAAATCATCAAAAAAGTGAACGGCAAAGTAGGGAAGGGACGCCCTAGACGAAGATTTATCGACCAAATCGACGATACATTGAAATTGGGCCAGATTAGGAGTACCCTTAACCGACGAGCGTGTATGCGTAAATATATGGATGTAAATGAGGCGAGAGAAGTGTGTCAGGATCGCGCCAAATGAAATTCCGTAGTCTCTGCCTACCCCTCTGGGTGACAGGCGTAAGTGTTTGTATTTGTATTTGTTGTATGATTGAAAATAGCAATTTTCTCTCTCGTCCGTAATTCCTACCACGCAATTTCTCCATTAACCAATAATGGTATTGTTTCGTCTTTATTCTCTTTAAATTGAATTTCTGAAACCTGTATAGAGAACGTTCTACCTGTATAGAAACATTCAACCTTTTAAATCCTTACGAGTCCATTAAACATATTGCTTAAGAGTTCTATTATAATATTAACAATGTTTTGGCCTTTAGGATAAAAACATATGCCATATATAAATAGTTAGATGTTAATAAAAAAGTAAAAAAATATTTTCTATTTTCGCTCTCTCTTTCGACTTCAAATCCACAATCACAACTTGTCAATCTTTTTCCAGTTGCAGGATCATCTCGTCCTATACCGAACTGAAAATCCACCGAAGATTCTTAACACACCTTGCCGTTATCATGATCGCTACCATAGCCAGAAAAAGCGGGTCGCTGGAGGCTGAGGACCGTCACTTCCTACCTTTATTCATAGCGAGTATATTGGCAAAGTTGCGCCAATATACTCGCTATGAAAAGCGGGTTAGCAACTGCAAATTTTTATTTTTAACTAGTAGTCATTATAAAGATGCTGTGAAGACCCCGTGTAGTGCCGGGTAAGAATACTTGTCGTGAAGCGACAATTAAAAGAAGAAAGAACCTAACCTACGATCAGCAAAACAACCAAATAGACCAAGACAAAAAATATATTTAAGATTCGAAAATATTTACAATTTTATATAACAAAAAAAAATGGAGTATGAATATGAGGATGGATGATGTGATTTACAAATTATTTTTTAAAAAAAAAGGTAATAAAAAAAGAGATTTGTGTCGAAGCTGAGTCCGAAGATCCCAAGTGTGCTCTCAGCGCCTGGTACGAGCACGCACGGCGTAGGTGAGAAGGCGAGGGCGTCTCTAGGCGACGACCTCAGGTGAATGCGGCGATTGCAGTATCGGCGACTTCAGCCCAGACAGGAGCTTGCAGGATCCTCAGCGACTTCAGACAGCGCAGTGGCCTGCAGGATCCGGTGACTGCAGGTGGGACAGAGGTTTGTAGGTTCCGGTGATTTCGGGCGGAACAGAGGTTTGTAGGTTCCGGCGACTCCAGGTAGAGTAGAGACTTGTGGGATCTCGGCGACTTCAGGCAGAGCAACGTTTTGTAGGATCCGGCGACTTCAGGCAGAGCAACGGATCGTAGAGTCCAGTGGCTTCAGACAGGATAGAGGCTTGCAGGATCCCGGGGCTGAGCGGCCCCGGGATAAGGCCTTTAGAAGATGCTTCCGATACGAGAACTGAAGCAAGACTGAATTTCTTCACCGATTGTTCGGCTTTTATATCTTTCTAGAGAGAACGGAAAAATTATTTAAATTAAACGCAAATTTTTTGTAAATGGTCAAGAGGAAAAAGTATTTATGTGGAATTATCGAAATAGAAACTACAGACCGGTAACAAATTTGAATATAATTTCCATGGAGACCAAATAAACATCAGTAACAGAACATGTCAAATTTTAGTTTTAGGCTTGTTATAAGAAAATGGAAAGATTTAAGTGGAAAAGGAGATATTATTGAAATGGGAATTATTGAATGGAAAAGGAAAAAAGGTAGCGCAACTACCCACACAAAGCCGGAAATTGTAGAGTTACGGAAAACTAACTAAAAGATCGAAAAAAGGTAGACTTCATTGACACCAATTTAAAAGTGCTGATAATGTGGAAATACGAAGTAGAAATGATTTGTGATTGTGTTCTTATGGTTTGAAATCGTTACAGGATCGTATGGAAATAAAGGTGATGTAAAATATCCCGATTTGAAGTGAATGCAGAGAATTGAAACAGAATGGAAAAATGGATTTAAATTAATGTAAAATGATAAGTAAGTAGCATAACACTACATACTCACTACCCCATATCTTCCCGTGGGTGTCGTAAGAGGCGACAGAGCAAACCTGAGGCAGAAGATTGGGCAAATATACTTAAAAAGAGTAAAAAGTTTACTTTTCACGTATTAATTTATAGATAAATTAAAATAAAAAGTTTACAAAGAAATCAAGGTTATAGGAAAAGATAATGTGTAATTTTTCACAGTCTTAGTTTTTATATTTGTATACCAATCTAATGTCTTATAAAAGTATAGAAATAGAGCATAGTAATCACAAATACTAAAAAAGCCGTACAAAGGGATCGGACCGTCATTTACGTAATAATGTAATATGAACTGTAAATCATAGTTAATGTTGACATTGCAGATTTAGTAGAAAATTTGTTGACACTAAGATATAATAAATATTCAGATTATGGTATCATAATATTATTTATGTCATAGGAATTTATATTACATAGAAAGTTAACGTTAAGGGGATTTTAAAATTATAGTTTCATTTTCAAGATACAGGAGCAGTGTCTCATTATCTCTCTGTCTCTCTCTTTCTATCTATCTCTCTCTCTCTCTCTTTCTTACTAACTTATCATCACGTATTATTTACTAGTCTAATTCCCTAATGCAAAGCAAGCAGCAGCTCTACTTATAATCCATTTTATATTCCATAAAACCTAAATGAAAATAGAAAAATCCAATTGAATATAGAAAAATAATTTATAATTATTGACTTAACTCTGCCTGCACGAGGTCACTTTACGAGAAATTATATGTAATTTTAATAGTATTTCGTTAAAAACTCACACACATATTCCAACTTTGAAAACTTTCTAAGTTTAATCTGTATATTGTTAAATAAATTTATTCAGCAACTTTAATAATTTAGGCACTTCACACTGTTCTCATCAAGACATCGCTAATAACGTGTAGCCAAGGAACTTGGCGCAATTTATACATTTCAGTTATTTTTTCACATAACAAAACTTACAGCCTTGACTAGAAGTTGACTTGTTGTTTTACATGTGTGTATTTTGATAGGATTCTCCCTTACACTCAACAATTACAAATAATTTTAATTTTGATGACAACGACTTCTACTGAAAACATGAAAGGTTGAAGAAGTGTTGTTGAATTGTATCAATTTGGTTCGTATAGGTCGTTGCAATAAAAAAGGATATAATGGAGCTTCATATTTTAGGATGCCATTAGCTCGAAATGAAATGGGGTTTATTGCTTCATTTAACGCCTTAACTGTTAGATAATTTAATATTTACATTAAATAATACATTGATGTTTTTATGGTCATTTTTATTATTTTGATGTAAGTTTGATGTCAATTATAGATAAGATTAATTTCTTGTGGTCAATTTAAACAACGGAGAGATCTTTCAGTTTAAAACTATTATAGTTTTTTCTTATACAAAATATAGTAAGACCTTTTGAGTCTCAATTTTATACCATGGGTATTATAAAAGTTAACTAATGGAAATGAACTAATATATTATACTTTGGACAACCTGACTCAGCGGCTTATCACTCTTTTTTATTGACATACAACAAATTCGAACTAATCTCCGGTTTGCTTTATTGTTTATTATACGTATAGCAAAAGAGTGAACGGAAAAGCAGTGAAATTTTCCAATGTGTTTCCATCTGAATACAATGTGGGTGTCTTTAAGGCAAGAATGTATCTTGAAGACCCACAGCCAGTGCGCTTGTCCATGTTCGATTACATTATCTTATAAGTACATACTCTTATAAATCTAGCTACTTTTATCACTTCAATGATGTGATTTAGTTTTTATTATAAAAAAATATAGAATATTTAGTTTTTAATATAGAAATACGCGTGCGCCGACAACTCAACAGTGTTTTTATTTGCTCCGCAATAAAAATTTGTTAAAGTTGGAAAATTGAACTTTCAAATGTTTTAACTTGCATATTTACTTAAAACAACAGTTAAGTTATGGTTTGTCATTAAAAAGTAGTGATAACACGCGTGATTAGTGATTAAGAAGATAATTTAAAACTTACTATATACCTACATTATAAACGATTACGCCCGCTTTACCCAGTGAGTACTCAAGCGCGTACGATTCGAGTGTGTGAATCATCGCAGCGGCTAGCCAAATCCCTTGTCGTTGATATTTTGTTTGCTGATTACCCACCTTAATAATTTCAATAAAATCAAACTTCGCCTGAAATAAATACATCAAAAATGACAAAAACTTGTGCCGGCTGCTCTGCAAATCTTCGTAAGGAGTATTTGGTTTGTCATAAATGTAATGATTTTTATGATCTCATGTGCGCAAACTTGACTCAAAATAAATTCAATTTAATGAGTAAAGGTAATAAAAACACCTGGATGTGTCATGCATGCCGTTGCAAAATACCAAAGCATGACAATACAAATACTCCGGTCCGCATCAGCGCCTCGCAGGCATCAAATACTTCACCCTCGCCTCCTGGCTCTGACCACTCTAATGTTACCATGCGACACAAAAGTCGACAAGAAGTCCCAAGCAACCAAATAAGCGGGAGTTCCAGCCAGAATACATCGTTGTGGGACTCACAATTAGAGGATAAACATGTTTCTACCATGAAGAACCTATCTAAGGAAGAAATACGGGGTATAGTGAGAGATGAACTTAGCATTGCTTTCTCGCATTTTGAAACTAATTTGTTAAAAAATATGGAGACGAAAAACAATGAACTCATAGAGCGAGTAGAGCAATTGACGACCTCACTTAATTTCTTCGAAGGAAAATATGAAGAAATTCGTGCTGATATACAAAATAAAAATGAATTACTGAAAAAGTTAGAACATGAAAATAAAGAGCTGAAAAGTTCATTCACGGACTTCAGTGCCAGGCTTGCACAAATGGAACACCATTCGAGGGCTTGCAATATAGAAATACATTGTATACCAGAATACAAATCAGAAAACCTTGTCACAGTTATAAAGCAAATTGCAAATGTAACAGAGTATAAATTAAGTGAAACAGATATTCACTTGTGCACTAGAATATCAAAAATGGATAAAAATAGTTCCAAACCACGCTCCGTACTCGTAAAGTTCGCTAGCCCAAGAGTCCGAGATGGTTTTCTCGCATCGACAATGGTCTTCAATAAGAAACAGAAAGACAATGACAAAAAGCTTAACTCAAGTCATATAGGGATATCAGGAGAACGAAAACCTATCTATGTTATAGAACACTTGTCTCCAGCTATGAAGTCTCTTCATGCGGCAACCCGTGTTAGAGCTAAAGAAAAGGGCTATAGATATGTATGGATTAAATCGGGACGCATATATGTAAGTAAAACCGAATCATCTGAACATAAATGTATTAAAAATATTGAATCTCTCAACAGTCTAAGCTAACTAAACTAATTTATTAAAGTAGATTATTTACAATAATTCATACAAATGTGTTGGGTTATCTTACCATAGCATACGATAATATATCATGTTATTACCAGAATGTCCGAGGCCTAAGATCGAACGTTAGAGATGTCTCATTAAAAATTCAAAACAATACTTTTGACATTATAATTCTTACAGAAACGTGGTTGAACTGCACAGTTTATAATTCTGAAATCTTTGACAACAGATATACAGTGTACAGAAGGGATCGTGTAAATAATAAACTCGGTGGCGGGGTTCTTATAGCTGTATCTAACAATTTAACATCTAATAAAATATCCAATTACGATACTGAATGTGAAGATCTTTAGGTAAAGGTTAAGTTTTCTATTGGCAAGCAATGCGAATTTCTTAAAATCAGTGCCGTGTACCTACCACCACCCCTAAATCAAAACTTATTTAGAACATTCATTAACAAGACAAATCAAATTATGGATGAGTATAACACAAAACACACTTTAATAGCAGGTGACTTTAATATTTCAAATGTAAACTGGGAACTACATAGCTCTGGTACGTATCTTTTACCGATTTTAAATAGCAACAATAACATAAATAATTTACTCTTAGATTTCTTGGAATTAAATGACTTCAAGCAATTCAATTCTATTAAGAATAGTAATAAAAACATTCTAGACTTAATTTTGTGTAACTCCGAAATAGTAAAGATTAATGAATGTTCCAATCCTATACGTAATGTTGACACTTACCATCCACCATTAGAAGTATCTATTACAATACCATCCACTTATTATCCGAATCATGTGAAATTACAAAAAAATAACTATTTTAAAGGCGATTACGAACAGATAACTAACGCCCTGGACGAAATCTTATGGGCAGATGAACTTTTAAAATATGATAATATTAACGACATGATTAATAAATTCTACCTAATACTTAATAAAATAATAAATCTTTATGTGCCTAAAAGTAAAAAATGTGGCAATAGGCATCCGGTATGGTACAACTCCTATTAGATATATCTATTGAAGCAAAAAAAGAAGTTTCATAGAAGATTCAAGATCTATAATAATCCCTTAGACCTACTAGAATTTCAATACCTCCGTCACGACTGTGAAATACTAACAGAAACATGTTATGACAAATACATATCTACTCTAGAACACGAAATAGGTAGAAATTCTAAATATTTTTGGACACACATATCTAACAAACGTAAAAACTCTTCTAGATACCCACCATCAATGTATTTAGGAGACAAACAATCAAATGAACCAAAAGAATCCTGTAAGTTATTTGCAGCGCACTTTTCTAGTGTCTATAACACTCCAACAAATAGCTCACTATATTTGCACGATTCGCAGCAACAGCTTCCTGAAATGTCCAATGTATACATATCCCAAAAAAACATAATAAATAAAATAAAAAGACTTGATATAAAACAGAGTGCCGGACCTGACAATGTGCCCCCTATATTCTTAATTAAATGTGCAAATTCAATATCCTGCCCCTTACAACTAATTTATAACGCTTCACTTAAGACCGGGAGTTTTCCCGATAAGTGGAAGGAAGCAAGAATAGTACCTATTTATAAAGATGGAAAAAAGGAACTTGTATCTAATTATCGGCCTATATCAATCCTTTCTACCGTATCAAAGATTTTTGAATCACTTGTCCATCCATTTATATTCAATCATGTTAAAAACCACCTATCTCCATACCAGCATGGTTTTATGCCTAAGAAGTCTACTAATACTAATTTGCTAAATTATGTTTCCAATCTTATTGATTCAGTTGACAAAAACCTTCAAGTAGATGTAATTTATACTGACTTCGCTAAGGCATTTGATAGGGTGGACCATAATATACTTGTTAAAAAACTCGAATATTTTGGCATTTCTAATACATTTTTAAGCTGGTGCAAATCCTATCTCTCTAATCGAAATGCCAGAGTAGTAATTGATGGCGAGTGTTCGGATTATTTCAATGCTATTTCTGGTGTTCCGCAGGGATCCAATTTAGGGCCTTTATTCTTTGTTTTGTTTATTAATGATGTAGTAAATGTATTTAAAAATTGTCAGGTTTATTTGTTCGCAGACGATTTAAAAATAGCTAAAGTTATAAAGCAAGGATCTGATGTAATAGACTTATAAGCGAATCTTGATAGACTTGTAAAATGGTGTGAAACAAATCGAATGCTGCTCAATCCAGAAAAATGTAGTTTTATAAAATTCACAAGAAAAAAAAACCATTAATGAGTTCTTACAACATTTTGGGTAAAAAGCTGAAGGAAACTAATTCCATTAGAGACTTGGGCGTAATATTTGATAGCAAATTAAGATTCGATAAACATATAAATTCTATAGTGACTGCTTCTTTCAGGTTGCTCGGCTTTATTTTTAGACAGTCTAAAGATTTTAAAAAGGTAACAACAATACTTCAACTGTACAACAGCTTGGTTCGTAGCAAACTTGAATATTGTTGTCAAGTATGGTCTCCCGCTTACAAAAACCACATTGAAAGAATCGAACGTGTTCAAAAAAGACTCATTAAACACCTAATATTTCGTTTTAAGAGTTCAAGTCATAGTGAGTGCTACAAAGAGAAACTTGATTACTTTAGGATGAAACCACTGGCAGTTCGTAGATCTCTTCTTGATTTAAAATTTCTTCATACACTTTTCCATGGTAAAATTGATGACAGTGAGCTGTTGAGTAGATTTAATAATAATGTACCTGAGACCTCCTCGCAACCCATGTCCTTTCTTTAAGGCTGATGGCACTAGAACAAAACTTGGACAGAATTCTCCAATAACACGTATATCACGTGCATACAAT
Source organism: Parnassius glacialis (assembly GCA_033319125.1). Lineage (NCBI taxonomy): Eukaryota > Metazoa > Arthropoda > Insecta > Lepidoptera > Papilionidae > Parnassius > Parnassius glacialis. The sequence goes on along the minus strand of JAVANC010000005.1, from coordinate 33,003,797 downwards.
GTATGTGTAAAAAACATAGCAACACCAATGTCTAGGTTGTGACGGGCTCACACTTTTTATGAAAAAATGTAATGATAGTTTGGAAAATTAATTAGTCACTAACTTTATGCTAAACTTAACTTTTATTTATGTTACAAAAATTATTATCTATCTTATGTTCATTAAACTTATTTTTGTTATTTTTGTTATAACTACCATTAAAATAGGCAAATTATAAACACTGTTTTAGAAAGATGTGTTCTCCTATAATTTGTAGTATATAGTAATTTGTAGATGTAAGACATGTATTAGAAGTAATTTAATATGTACAACTGTTGGAGATCCATACAAATAAATAAATAAATAAATTATTATTAAAAAGTAAGATAATTTTAATAGTTAGCAAACCGAGTCTAAACCAGCTATTAATCATTAAAACCAATCCAATCGTCATTTTATAGAACCCTGTGCTACTATGTGATAGTATAATATAAATTTGAAAAGGAAAAAAAAATGCTAAGTGAATATTTTATTTTCCTTTTTTTATTATATATAAGCAGTTTAATTTTACAAATTGTCATCACCAAAACTGTGCATGCAAGAAATTTAAGTACTTTTTACTTTTTCACTAAGTTCTACCTGATAAATAATTTTGATTTTTATAAACTAACAGTCACTTATTAGTCACTAAATCTTAACGCACATTTCATTTCGAGAGTCATATTGGTTCTGAAGATATTTGATGATATATAATTATAAAATCCTGCCAAAGACATGAATAACTCCGATTCCGTTGGAGCAATATATTTCAATATCTGAAATATAGAAAAGTCACTAATAAGTAAATCTTAAAATAGGAATCGCATCTCAGATGCAAACAATAATAGTGTTTTGGAGGAAAAGCTGCAAGCTTAAATTCAAGCTAGAATCCTCCCAAAAATATGTTTTATCTACTAAAGCATTAAGTCAACAAATTTTTTGATATAATAAAATTTACAATATCGTTGGGCAGGATTCCAGCTCGAAGGACTAATTAGAACTTACGATAAGGTGGGATAATAGTAACATGGATGGGCCGGCTCGAACCGGGGTGGTACCACGACCTCACAGAAAACCAGCGTGAAGTAGAGATTTACCTCTGCGTTTCGCTTGGTGAGTGCAGGTGGCCGGAGGCCCTTTTTACTGGAAATGAGGCATTCCATCTTAGTCCTCACGGGTGACAACGCATCTGCATTTTGATTTGTAATAGAGGATAGATCTAGATGTCTATGGGCCGCAGGAACCACTTACCATCAGGTGGACTGTATGCTCGTTTGTCACCCTTATCCTATAAAAAAAATAATAATCAAACACTGGCTTATAATAAATAATATAAAAATAATCTATTATCTTTCAATATATGGCAAAATAACCATTGAAATTATTATTATAAGCACAAGTGTCATCAAAATTACTTATCTCCTGCCCTTTGTTGTTTCTTAGAGCTACGGGTATATTATTATCGGTCTATTGCCACTTTAGCTTACTGATCCATTGACCTATGTCAGTTACTAAGATTTACTTTAAATATCGTCGTTATGAAATCCATTAATTCTTCAGTACACAATGCTTTAGCTCCGACTTCAGAAGCTATTATGTGAAAACTATTTATTCTTTTATTTTTGAAGTCGGTTTTCACTTATTTTTAAAGTTTGATTATTAGATTCACTTTTATAAACGTTAGTGACATTTGTGGTTTTCCATAAAAGCAGTATAATTCTTTAACAGAAACTGATATTGTACAATCACTATGGGTTAGAGAAATGTATTCAGCAGTATGACTTAAAGAAAAAATGTGGGGATGAGATCATGTCATTGTATCTTTAGTTACTAGGTATTTGATGTATATTTGCTATTTTTCGAATATGAAGATAATAAATACACATAAAAAATATAACTAATGTAGTATTAGCATTCAAAATGAAATAAAGCTATTGAAATTATACTTATTTAAGTATGTCGCAGTTGTGTCTTTAATGTTATAATTGCCTTTTATAATTTAAGTCTGACATTAACATGGGTTAGAGAGATAGCGAAGCTCAAGCTCGTGGGATAATTATTCTAGTTTCATTTATTGCGATGCTATCGTAAATCACGTCGTGTATGAGCGAATACGATAGTTATTAAAAAAAAACTTTTCGTTCCAAATTCTATTCTCTTATAATTCAAAATTATTTTTTAAAATTCCAAAATAAAATGAATAAAGTTTAATGGGGATCCCCGTGTAGTGGCGGGTAAGAATACTCACTACCCCATATCTTCCCGTGGATGTCGTAAAAGGCGACAGAGGGAAACTGAGGCAGAGGATGGGCAGCACCATCTTTCTGATAACAGCAAAACAACAATAAAAAAACTGCGATTGCCAAACCGCTCGCCAAGCGTGGCAACTATGTCAATATACCCCCCATGAAAGTAACGAAGAGACGGTCCCCGGCGGCCCTGCTATTCCTGGTTACGGTGGCGACCATGGTAACGGCGGAGCAACGGGTGTTAAGAATCTCAGGTGGAGGTTCGGTTGCCACCTACGACAACTCGACCTGGCAACTTATAACGCACGCACCCTGAGGACTGAAGAGTAGATCCGAAAGCTAAAAGAAAACAAGTTGCGCTGGAATGTCATAGGATTATTCGAAGTCCGAAGAGAGGAGGAGGACACGGTAATCCTCGAATCCGGCAATTTGTTCTATCACCGGGAGGGCGACCATTTGTCCCAAGGATGTGGGTACAGGGTACAGGTTTACGCACCAACCTCAGCACACCCAGATGAGCAGGTGGAGGAAATGTATGAGGATATCTCTTGAGCCGTGCCTTCTTCCAAAACCCACTACAAGGTGGTAATGGGAGACTTCAACGCAAAACTAGGCAAAAGAGAGAACGGAGAGTTGAAACTAGGGAATTTCGGAATAGGGCAACGGAACCCAAGGGGCCAGCAGCTGGCCGACTTTATGGAGAAAAAGGGACTCTTTATAATAAAATCTTTCTTCCACAAGCGGCCCCACAGGAATTGGACCTGGTCGAGCCCCGACGGTTCGGTAAAAAATGAGATTGACTTCATTATGACGACTAGACGACAACTGTTCAGTGATGTCACAGTGGTTGCGAGGGTGGAAACCGGCAGCGACCACTGAATGGTGAAAGGGACACTGAACCTAAACGTTAAGTTGGAGAGGTCACGTCTAATGAAGTCAACGCTCCGTCCCCCTCGTGCTCTAATCCAAAGTCCCGAAACCATTCAGCTCGAGGTACAAACCCGTTTTCAGTGCCTAGAAGATTGCAAAGCAGTGGACGATATGAATGACAAGCTCGTGGAAACTGTCCACGTGGTCGGAGCTAAATTTTGCAAGACCCGCCGCAGAAGAACACAAAAACTCTCCGATCACACTCTTAATCTCATGGCTGTCAGACGGGATATGAAGCTGCAGTCTTCAGTAGATTTGACAGCACACAGACAGCTGAACAGACAGATCTCCAAATACATGCGGCGGGATTTACGCAACTTTAATACTGCTTGCATTAAATAAGCGAGCGAGTGGAACCAGGGCTCCAAAGTCTTTGCTAGAGATCTGTCTGCCAGAAAGAGCCAACTGTCGAAGCTGAAGACCAAGTGTGGCAGCGTCGTTTCCGGGACACCTGAGACTTTGAGTGAGATTGAGAGGTTCTATGGGCAGCTGTACATGTCACCGTTGGAGCCACATGTAAGTGTCAGTAACAATCCAAGAGCGAGTCTAATCCGACACTATTCCGATGATATCCCGAACGTCAGTCTGACAGTCTGAGCGAGATTAGAATGGCTCTCTAGAACGTCAAAAACGGCAAGCCCCCAGGCGAGGATGGAATTACAGCGGAGCTTCTAAAAGCAGGTGGGAAACCGGTACTTGAAGTCCTTCAGAGGCTCTTTAATTCCGTCCTCCATGGTGGCACTACACCGGAGGCGTGGAGCAGAAGTGCAGTGGTCTTATTTATCAAGAAAGGTGACAGAGCTCTCTTGAAGAAATACAGACCGATTTCCCTTCTGAGCCGCGTCTACGTGCTGTTTTCGAGAGTCATTACGAATCGCCTCGCGCGCAGACTTGACGACTTTCAGCCTCCTGAACAAGCCAGTTTCCGAAAAGGCTTTAGCACCATGGACCACATACATAGATACCCTTCGGCAAATTGTACAAAAGTCCGAGGAGTACAATTTGCCACGATGTTTTGCGTTTTTTTTATAGATTAAGGGTGACAAACGAGCACACAGTCCACCTGATGGTAAGTGGTTGCTGTGGCCCATAGACATCTACATCTATCTTTGATTACGAATCAAAATGTAGATGCGTTGTCACCCATGAGGACTAAGATGGAATGCCTCATGTCCAGTAAAAAGGGTCTCCGGTTCTCTACTCTCACCATACGAAACACAGCAGCGTAAAGCTACTATTTTACGCTGGTATTCCGTGAGTGCGTGGTCCTTCCCCGGTCGAGCCGACTCATTCGTGCTACAACCATAATATAGCTGCAGCATGGCTCAATCACTTTAAAAATGTATGTGTATGTGGACTATGAGAAAGCCTTTAATTTCGTCGAAATTTGGGCGGTGCTGCAGCCCCTTCAGCGATGCCAAGTTGACTGTCAGTATATCCAAGTGCTGAAGTGCTTGTACAGTAGGGCTATGATGGCTATCCGAGTACAGAACCAGAGTACGAAACCTATCCAACTGCAAAGAGGTTAGAGGTGTAAGACAGGGTGACGTGATATCCCCGAAACTTCACCGCTGCATTGGAAGACGTTTTCAAGATTCTGGACTGGAAAGGATACGGTATTAACATCAATGGCGAATACATAACTCACCTTCGATTTGCCGACGATTTAGTCCTTATGGCAGAATCGCTGGAAGACCTAAGCACTATGCTCAATGACCTCAATAGTGTTTCCCAACGGATAGGTCAAAACAAAGATCATGTTCAATGTCCATGTCACACCTATGCCGGTAGTTGGGAGCACTAAGCTCGAAATTGTTGAAGAGTATGTTTACCTGGGACAAATAGTCCGACTAGGTAAGACTTCCTTCGACCGAGAGGTCAATCAACGGATTCAACTCGGTTGGGCAGCGTTCGGGATATTACGGCACATCTTCTCGTCAGGTATACCTCAAAACTTGAAAACAAGATTGTACAACCATTGCGTATTGCCAGTGATGACCTATGGTACTGAGACGTGGTCCTGCACTGCTGGCCGGATGAGGAAGCTCAAGGTCGCTCATTAAGCTATGGAGGGGGCTATGTTTGGAGTTTCTCTGCGCGATAAACTTAGAAATGAGGATATCCGCAGTAGAACCAGTGCGACCGACATAGCCCAACAGATTAGTAAGCTGAAGTGGCAATGGGCCGGCCATATAGCTCGAAGAACCTACAACCGTTGGGGAAAAAAGCTTCTCGAGTGGCGGCCTCGTAGCTGCGTACGAAGTGTAGGGCGTCCTCCCACTAGATGGAGTGACGACCTGGTAAGATATGCAGGAAGTCGATGAATGCAGGTGGCTCAGGTCCGTGCTTTGTAGCATTCCTTGGGGGGGCCTATGTTCATTAGTGGACTTGTAAAGGGCTGTAATGATGATTATGATGAATGGAGATTAATTTAAGAGTTAAAAAAAGCTTTAACAAAACGCAGCGATCATGAGTTAGGATTATCCCAATGAGAATACTGGATCAATACTGGCTATTAATTTACTGTAGATTGTATTTCAAATTATTCATATGTCTGAAAGTAGGTGAAATTTGATTTATAAAATTTCATTACATTATATACATGATACATACAAGTCAAAAATAGGTACTAAGTATAAAAGATTCTAAAAATTATTCTTCGTGGCGTATATTTTAACTATTTTATAGATAAAATATTAGAAGGGTTGAATGTGAGTTATATCATTGAGTATGGTATTAATCTTTCATTTTAATTGGAAACGGTGCCACAAATTTGGTTTAGCCAGTTATTTCACCGCAAGCCATTATTTGAATCTAACTTTATAATTATGTGAATGAAGCTTCAAAAACTTCCAATGACATTGAAATTTAAACTGTAATCTGAAAACTCAAACTTACAAAACATTCAAAATGTTTGGCTACGATCTTTTGTAGTAACGGAGAAGAATAATTCGGAGAAGATTGATTTTAGCAAATAACCGAGAATATATTATATTTGTTTTTTATTTAACTTACAACATAGACTTTGAGAAACCGATAAATTAAAAATATTTTGACATTTAGTCCGTCAAATCACTCTGAAACAGCAGGCAGAATTTACCTTGCTCTAAATTTCTTTAAGAATGAGAGAAATACTATGCTCAGAAGTGAGAATTTACTGTACAAACAAAACAATAGTTTAGCTATCATTTATGAAAACTTGCACGCTAAATACAACTCAATGCAGAGTATAAAAATATTTAACTTAAAATGTCCTCATTAACAAAAGAAGGGAAAGAACTCCTGGAATGATGATTGAGATAAAACTTTAGAAATGAATCGGCCTACTTTAAGTCACAATTAAGCCATATTTCACAGTGATCGTATCATTTTTAAAATGTGTGCTTCAAGTATTCAGTAACAGCAGTAATTTACGATTCCTATCCACTTCAATATTTGTGTCATCTATATTCGAATTTCTGCCATTACTTTCGGACTAACGCTATATACCTTACTTTATACTGACACAAAAAAATCATAGAAGCTTTATCAAAAACCCTCATCGCTTATCTCAAATGTATAATATTATGGTATGGTATGGTTTAAGAATTGGTATATATACCAATTCTTAAACCATACCATACCATTGGTATATATATACCAATTCTTAGAGCTCCCACTCACATATCAAGGAATTATATATTATTAGTTTTTAATATTATTTATTATTTTTGTAAAAATACGTTACCTCCACATTAAGATTTTTTCAGTATCGTGGGGGCGGAACAATTATTTGTAAGCCATACAAATATCTGTTATGTTTTCCACGGCATGTGTTAGTTAACTGAAAACATATTATGTATATTACCATATAAATCTACAAAAATAGACCAAAAGAAGTCACACGGTAGAGTTGACCTTTTTGCCAGCTTTTGCTATTGCCAAATCGAAAAACACAATTTTTGGAATTTTTAACCTATGTTAAATATGCAATTATTACAGCTATTCTTTGCACTACACTTCAACTTCACCATTACGTTTTTTTTAATTTATATGAAAAATACTAACAAGACATTAATTATGTCTATGTTAATCACTTCAAGTAAGCAAGTGAGTAGCATTAGAAGTGATTATAATGACAATGACATAGTCAGATGGCGGACGGGAAAACACATAATGTTTTTTACTTATTCTAACTACCATTGCATCTAATGTTATAGTCCTGGGCAGCGTAGGCGTTACCCTCCTTATTTTTGCGAATATGTGGAAAAATGGATATCAATGCTTTATGTTTTAGTTATATATTTTTTTAGAATAAGGGTGACAAACGAGCACACAGTCGACTTGATGTTAAGTGGATGCTGTGACGCATAGACACCTACATTTATCCTCAGTTAAGAATCAAAATTGAATTGGACGGCTCCGTGGTGCAGTGGATTAGCAATGAGTTGTTTAGCTGGAGGGCGCGGGTTCGAATCCCGCACGAAACAAGTATTTGTATGGCCTACAAATGATTTTTCCGGGTCTGGATCTTTGTCCTTGTGCAATTTGTGTTTGTAAACTGCCTCCACGCTATAAAAGAAAATCCTAGTGTTGGGGGTAACGTTTTTTAAAAAAAATGCGTTGTCATCCGTGAGGATTAAGATGAAATAATGTCTCTTTTCTAGTAAAAGAATATCCAGTTGTCTACTCTCACCATATAAAACACAATGGCACTAAGCTGCTATCTTATCTTGGTATTCTGTGAGAGCGTGGCCCCATAATGGTCGAGCAGACTAATTCGTGCCACAACCATAATATAGCTGCAGCGTGGTTCCACCACAAATCTACTATATATGGGTAACCTAGTATAGTTACAGTAAGATTTTGGTTGCATTTTTTTCTAGCGATTTGTTTTGTTTCATAAAAAACATCTTAAGCTTTGCACCCTTGTCAACAATAGAATCGCTAAGAAAAATAAAAAATAAATCTTGAACGTGGAGAAAAAGGGGTATCAACACGTCTAAACTTAAAAGAGGTCTACTGTCTAATAGTGTACAGCTAGATTAAAATGAAAGTAATATAAAATAAGAGTACGCGATATCTAGTTTTATTTTATTTGAAAAGAAAGCTACTTTTTACTCACAATAATTTAACTTCAATTCTCTTCGAGTTAAAGGACAACAAAATTACTAACATAATGTGCGGCGACAAGAGCAATAACAAACATACCACACCGGCTTCGGCCTAAAGCTCTTTGCAAAATTAATGGCTACTTTCAAAATAATTAAATTAAAAATACAAAGCTTAAGCTGTAATTCACTCAGAAAATTAATTTTGCTCTTCTTTGAGTTTTTGTTATCGTAAAAAGAACAAGAAAAAACGACCATCCCTGTAATAAAACCTATGTATTTTAAGAACATCTTCGAAATCGGTTCTGAATTGTCAAAGTTATCGCGTGGCACATATGTTCCAATTGTGGACCTCCATTTTTTTGAGGTAGCTAAAAATAAGACTGCCTCAATGAATTAAAATGAAATTGTAACAATTTAATTTTTATGTTACAAATTAAAACACATGTTCACAAGCATCACATAAGTGGCAACCATCGTCCACTTCGAGCATTTTAAGGCTATTCAGTCGGATCTGCAGTTGTCCTTATCGGACACCGAGTTCTCGCAGAGTGACAGCGATAGTTTCTTCAAATACTTAGTTTAAAGTCTCTTGGCTCGCATTTTCTCTTAAAGCGAGCTTGACATACCCGAGTATACCGTACTTACGTAGTAACATTATTTCATCTGTAACCGTACACTAAGATGTTACTTTATACAATAAATAAAAAATAAATAAAAAAAGGACAAAGTGTTTGAGATTTTATTTAAATAATTTTTCTGTATCATTTGGCTATTTAAAAGAGTTGTTGCAACTCTTTGCATTTTTATACCACATTTATCAAGGGAATTGTTACTAGGAATTGTGCGAATTAATTTAATCCGCCAAGGTCTTCACCAGCGCACTTTGGAACAAAATTCACAATTTCATCCACGCCATCCGGTCATCCAATTGCTTGACGATTAACCTCTGTATAATAATAAAATTTCAGAAAATTGTGTGATCTCCAATCAACAGCGATTTTTCCGGACGGATAAGATTTAGCGATATTCAAAGAAAACATAATTAGTAGGCTAGGCTCCTTATTCCTTCCTAAAAGACTGGCAGAGCATCCGCAATTGCATTGATTTGTAGGTGTTAATGGATGATCATCATTTTCTTGTGAGCCGTTACATGGTTGCTACTTCTTATAAAAAAGAAATCGAATCTCTCCGTTGCTTCGGGCCGCCGTAAAGCTATATATTTATTCATACTAGTGGTCGCCTAGTGGGTCTGCGTTTTAGGTTTTTCTATATAATTTTATAATTATCTTAATATGTTTCTGGGAATAAGCTGAACTTACACCTGCCTTTTGTTGGATTTTAATTCAAATGTAAAAAATCCCAGGTGACTCTAACGATAAACTTAAAAAAAAAACACTCCCCAAGAATCAGATCGGAAAGTTGTATTTTCGAGTTGTAAATTATTTAAGTATATTAGTTAGTATATTAATAATTAAGTATTTAAATATGTTAGTAGTAATAAGTTAATTTTAACATTCAACTTAAATATAAATTTAAACTTAATAATTTAAGTAAGGAAACTTGTACAAATCAGTTAAATAAGATTGCTCTGTTTGGAGGCGAATATGTTTATGAGGCTTCATCATGCTTCATGTTTATATTCTTTCATCTGTCCCTGAAAAGTTTAAAGTAATAATAAAATTAATATCATTTTAGCTGCATAAATTTTAAAATTATCATCATCATCTTAACAGAGTAAAGTGAACCAAGTGTCTGAGGATACAGATGCACTGTCTATTCTCTCAATATCGGTATGTTAAGAAAATGGTCACTAATTCATGGACTGACCTCGGCAAGTGCAACTTTATCTCGCAGGCCTATTAATCCGCGCAGCTATTACTTAACTACGAGTACCTTTTCATGTACATGTATGTTTTCATGTACATGGTCATAACATGTACGACGTCTTGAGAATTTACCTGTAAAATGTGCAATTATCAGGATGATTTCTGTTATTAACACCACAGTCACTTACAGAATAAGTAAGCATTTCGGAAAAAAAAATACCTATTAAAAATAACCATTATTACGCTCTAAAAAATTACAAAATATCTAGGAGCTTATTTCTTACGTGCCGACTTGTGCCGATCTGTCATTAAAAATCGGTTACAGAATCATGAGATTTGGAATCCTTTTCTATATTGAATATTTTCCGTAAGGAATTTTTCTCAATTGCACACTATATTGGTCTATACGCCAGGTATATTCTAAGTCTATGCTTGTAGTTTGTAGGCAAGACATAAAGTTACATTCTCTTTGGTGATAACATACATAGTATAATTGTGCTTACTCTGAGACAGTATGTACGTCAAAAACGACATAACTTTTTGAATTCTAAACTTAGAGTAATTACATCAATAATTCGGCAGAATCTAATTAGTCTGTGAATGATATACATGAACCGCGCGCAGAAACTTTGTCGATGACGTCATGACGTCACGTGTCGATTGTTAGTACGGTTGACAAAAGGAAAACTTCAAATTCAACATATTTATTATAAGTTCAGTGTAATTAATAAAAAAAAGTATAATATGATAGAATAACAAAATAAAATAATAATACAGTTAGGAAAATTAGGCAAAAAATAATATGTAGTTTAATCATCATAATCCATTGCATTAGAATCAGACATAACTTTAAACGTATCACTTTCAGTATCCGTTTTTCGCCCTGTGGAATCGTTATCGCTGTTTTGATCTATAGAAATAATTAATTTTGTTTCGTAAATTTTCCCAATCTATCTTGTTCCTAATACTTTTGACACAAGCGATCCACGTGGTTTACTTCCTTTTTCCAATCACTTGGTGTTATACTTTTTATAGCATTTTGGGTTAGGTTTAGTATTACTCTTTCGGATTGGGTTACATTTTTATCAGCGACGCGCTGTTTTATTAAATTCCATAGATACTCTATAGGGTTTAAATCGCAGTGATGCGTTAGTGGTAACCGGATCACTTCATGATCACGTCTTTTAACAATTCGTCAGCCAAATATGTCTTAGGTGGCATTATTATTTTCATTAGATGGTATAATTCTTTTTTTGTCATGTTTGCGTCAAAGGTGATATTATGATCACGTAACCAATTCTGCATATTATGTTCTTTAAGTGATGAGGAAGTCGGCCGTTTTTGTATCTGCTTGCTATGATAAGAAGCATTGTCAATAACTACTATATAGGTTCAGAATGTGCTTTTTGTTTAACCATTTCAAAATAATTATCACTATTCATTGCTGCATGATAGTCACCCGTGGGACTCTTACATTTTTTTTTATAGGATGAGGGTGACAAACGAGCACACAGTCCACCTGATGGTAAGTGGTTGCTGCGGCCCATAGACATCTACAACTATCCTCAATTACAAGTCAAAATGTAGATGCGTTGTCACCCGTGAGGACTAAGATGGAATGCTTCATTTCCAGTAAAAAGGTCCTCCAGCCACCTGCACTCACCAAGCGAAACGCAGAGGTAAACCTCTACTTCACGCTGGTTTTCTGTGAGGTCGTGGTACCACCCCGGTTCGAGCCGGCCCATCCGTGTGACAGCAAGAGCTGCCGCGTGGCTCTACCACTGTTAACTCTTACATTTGTAAATTAGTTCTGCGTTTTCTATGAAGCCATTCTCACCCCCAGCGTGAACTATAATCCACCTATGGCCCGGATTAAAATTCTTTTTTACAATACCGTCTAGAGAATTTTGCCAGCATTTGGCGACGGTCTAATGGCTATGAATCCAGGTTTCATCGACGTATCTGACAGTTTTCTTATCAGCACAAAGTTCATCATTTTCCTTTAACCGTCGTAGATACCTTGCTCTCCAAACCATTATATCCGGTTTTTGTACAATAAAATCTTTAATATTTTTATATTTTCGGAATCTATAACCCAACTTTTCTTTTAATATTTTTCTCAATGACGTTTTTGACCAGGAAAGTTCAATTCGGTTTTTGCAACTGCTAATATTTTTCTAACAGTTTATATTTCTTTTTTTACGATCTAAAAAACTCTCCACAATGTTTCTAATAGCACTGTTACGGCCTACAGCTGCTCCAGCAAGGGTCAAATCTTCCAGGGCCCATGAGCAGAAGACTTCACGAGCAGATGCAGGTCGGGCCTAAAATGGCCACATGGAAATGTCCTATCACAATAAACTATACGGGAGAAAGCTAGAAACACGCACTTAGTCTAACTATCTAGACCTACGACGGTCGCGTGAATTTCGGTAAGAGAGCCTCACAGGCTCCCCGCATCGTGTGTGGCGGTGCACTAACTGTTGCCCATGAGCGTCAAACGCTGGGAAACTGCCTACCGTTCCCCCTCTCTTCGATGCGCGTGACATCTGGGGCGATCGTGCGACTCACGAAGTCGAACGTGATTGGATGACGTTCAACATGACCAAATTTAGGTGTAAACAAAACCTCTCGAGCAAACCGACAAGCGGGACAGGGTCGCGACGGCACGTTGCAAGACCCAATCTACACCAAACTAGGCCACCTTAAGCACCCCATCAGATCTTGCAACCCTAGCCACCGCCTCAAAAGATAGCCCCAATGTGGCAAGCCGGAGCGTCAACCTCCGCTGGATGCCCCTGGTGAGCATCGCTGCACCTTAGCAAGTCCTGTACTGGACAGAAGTCCAACGACCTCTTTCAAACACCTATCTGTGCCCCTATGATTCGTTCCGCAATCCGACCGGATCAGGTCTGCAAACAGCGACGCAACACGAAGCGGCCCAGTGTAGCCACCTAACCTTCAGTGCAAAGAGCACCCACAAATTCCAGATGAACGTCGTCTATGGAGAGCCAAACGAACGCACAGATAGTCCTTAGTATGAATTTTTAAACAAGTAGGCATAACCAAGCCATCCCCCATATAATCATTTACTCAAATATTGCGGCAGCTGATTTCAATCTGATAATCTCCAAACTAGCTAGCCTTTTAGACAAGTAGTCTTATGCTCATATTTCAACCAATTTTCAAAAGCATCCATGTTCAACTACAGAATTAATTCAAACAAATTAATAACCAATGCACATAGGTCAACTGACAAATTAAACAAAACAACAAACGCAAGAGACAACCCTATTTCTCATTTCAAATAAATAGCTTAGACAGTGCCAACAAAATGTGAAAACTAAAAAAGAAATTACTCCTATTCCTTTCAGCACAAATAGAGTTATCCTATTTCAGCCTTCTCTTCAACAAAACACAGTGATAAAACACATCCACAAAAACATATATACAAATATCCAAATAGCGCGTCATTCAATTTCAAGTGAATTCAAATTTTCCTTTCAGCAAAACAAACACAATGATCAAACACAATTACAAAACATATGTATAAGTACTTAGAGAGCACACTAAATTCGCCTTCTTAATCACAACCGCCACAAATATGAACATTTCGCGGAAGGCACAAACCTTTTTGCCGTGTAGTGGCGGTTAAGAATATCCACTACCCCATATCTTCCCGTGGATGTCGTAAAAGGCGACAAAGGGAAACAGGCAGGAGTGGGTAGCAGCATCTTCCTGATAACAGCCAAAATACAATGAAAAAAACTGCGTTTGCTAACCCGCTTGCCAAGCGTGGCAACTATGGCAAATACCCCCCTATGAATGAATGTAACAAAGAGACGGCCCCCAGTCCCCGGGGGCTCCGCTATTCCTGGCTACGGTGGCGACCATGGTAACGGCGGGGCAGGGGGTGTTAAGAATCTCCGGTTGAGGTTCGGTTACCACCTACGACGACTCGACCTGGCAACATACAACGCATGCACCCTGAAGACTGAAGAGAAGATTGTGGAGCTGGAAGACGAGATAGACAAGTTACGCTGGCATATTATAGGATTATCCGAGGTCCGAAGAGAGAGGGAGGACACGGTAATCCTCGAATCCGGCAACTTGTTCTATTAGCGGGAGGGCGACCATCCGTCCCAAGGAGGTGTCGGATTTATCGTCCACAAGTCTCTCGTTAACAACGTTGTAAAGATTGAGAGTGTGTCGACGAGGGTTGCGTACCTTATACTCAGAATCACCAAACGGTATTCGCTGAAGGTCATACAGGTTTACGCACCAACCTCGGCATACCCCGATGAGAAGGTGGAGGAACTGTATGAGGATATCTCTAGAGACATGCATTCCTCCAAAACCCAATATACGGTGTTAATGGGAGACTTCAATGCAAAACTAGGCACAAGAGAGAATGATGAGCTGAAAGTAGGGAAATTTGGAATAGGGAAACGGAACCCAAGGGGTGCTGGCACCTTGGCTCAAAAACAAAAAAACAAATTAACAAATAACAAATACCAAAAAATTAACGAGTAACAAATACCGTTCCTATCAAATCGAGTTAAATACAAATTACACAAATTAAATTACTATTTATTCGATTAAATACAAACCATAATACAAATGAAGATACACATCACAGTCGATCTACAAAATATGCCTCGCTCAGACAACCGACCCTTTGATAATTTATCAACCATAATTATACGACAACGATAATTATCCGATTACGTGATAATAACCATCTACCTACCCAATGCATATTTAGCTCTAGCAAACTCCCATTTGCGCAACCTACGGGCGTGGCGATCACATCTACCCGCCAACAAACAAAAAAAGCAAGCAACAAAGCAACAAAAAAAAAAGAATTTTATTTTTACGTAGTACGGCCGGGCGTGATTGTAGACTCAAAATTAAACCAATCCAACCAACGCTCCCTGCCACCAAAATTGTTTAATTTTTATCAAGTACTGTTTCATCTATACCACAGTCGGGCTCGATCGGGAATCGAACCCGAACCACGCTCTGCTCCCACTAATGTACACGCCCCTAGCTGCTCAAACAAAGGTTGACGGGACTAGGGCCCATGAGTAATCCCATCGACGGGCAGCAGAGGGACGGGCCCGATGGTCACATGGAAATGTCCTATCACAATTAACTATATAGGAGAAAGCTAGAAACACGTAGTACTTACCAGTATCAGAAGCTAACTTCGCACCAAGGCTTGGACAGGCCGTGAGTATGTGTAATGGTGTTTGGCAAACAGTTTAGAGTGATGTGTAAATGTCTGCGACCTTGGCAAGCTTAGGCGACCAGCAGCGGCCGAGTTCCATGCTGCCCCAAAATGCTGCATCACTCCAGCAGGCTCCATCGCTGGACTATTTCTTTCTTCATTGTCACTATTTCAGTCTCTTAGCTTCATTGTACATTTAGCTAACTTAAATTTGCCTAATTCCACATTCATCGTAGAATCGAACACCCGTGATACCCGCAAAGTAAGGACAGTAGCTCAAAATTCGACATTCAATGTCCCGGATTCACTTATCACAAAATTATAAATAGGGAATTAAGGGGATCTCTTAACGGATCATACGATTCAGCGTTAAACACAACTAAGTTCCTTCATTCGACACCAGAACAACAAGTCGCGCAAGATTTAAAATATGCCTCGTTGACGCGCAAATTAATCTAACTAGCCAACCAAAACACAAAAAGGGCACTAAACGCGACGACACAATTATAATGATATCTTGACAATGAACCGGGGGAAGCTCTCAAACAAGGAATGCGCGGCTCGAATCCTAGACCGTATACTACTCGACACGCGTGCAAAATTCCGCATTCCCGCACTAGTTAAATATCGCAAAATTCACATATCTACGTAACGAAGCAACACGCACTTAATCTAACTATCTAGACCTACGACGGTCGCGTGAATTTATTTAAGAGAGCCTCACGGGCTCCCCGCATCGTGTCTGGCGGGGCACTAACTGTTGCCCACGAGCGTCACACGCTGGGAAACTGCCTACCGTTCCCCCTCCCTTCGATGCGCGAGACACCTGGGGCAAACGTGCGATTCACGAAGTTGAACGTGATTGGATGACGTTCAACATGACCAAATTTAGGCATAAACAAGCACAAATGGTAAAATCGTCAATGTATAGCTTCTTTCCTCAAGGCTTCTTTTTCTTAGGCGTTCTAATTTTTACTTCTTGTGTATCAGCCGACGTGCCTGGTGTAGGTGTAGTGCTCCTAAGCTTTTTGGCTTCAGTCTTTATATTTGGTGGGGTTCAAATACTCTCCCATTGGGGTGACCTCACTAGTGCGATCTAACGCACATTCAAAGGGAATTATTGGCGAACCTTTCTGTTTTTCCTTCTCGAAAAACGTTAGAACCTTTAAAATAATATCACGTTCTCCACCGCGATAGCCTTTCCCTTGACCCATTTGGATTAAAAAAAACACTAAAAAAAAACAAACAAAAACTTAACAAGAAAACAATTAATAATTTCAGAGCGAAAACAATAAATTTAAAGATGATGCACACGAGAGCGTACGGCACGGCAGCGTTGCTAACACTACTAACACGGCGAGCGCGGGACGCGGTCGGTGGAGACGTGAGGGCTAGTCCTCGACAAAGTTTTTGCGCGCGGCTTATAACTCTAAACGTCCAGGCGACAGTTATGTGTTTGACATTAACAATATACAACGAATGTTTTAACTTTTTTATTTCAAGTATTTTAATACACATTAAATTTTAGCTTTTTGCACTCCTTCTCCATATAAAATTTTACTAGGCTAAAAAATCTCACACTCCCCGATGCGCGCAATATGCTTAAAAAGGGATACAAAGCTTTTTTCTGTCCAAGTATTAGTTATAGATTTACGTACAAAATTTATCAAGTAAAATTTGAAAACTTACTGAAATGTCTTTGTTTCCAGGTGGATGTGGTTCTGTCATTAAGGTCAACGGAGAAAAGTAAAAAATTTACGCTCTGACGGGAGGTTAATTAGAAAACCATTAATCTTCTATAACAAAACTGCTGAAGCTAAGGCAACTACATATTAAGAATTACATAGTATTTAGTATTAGTATGTGGATACAATGCTTACCTATTGTCGTGAAGCGACAATTAAAAGAGAAGGAAAACCTAACCTACGATCAGCAAAACAACCAAATAGACCAAGACAATAATATATTTAAGTTTTTAAAAGAGTATTTACAATATTATATATCAAAAATGGAGTATGAATGTGAGGATGGATGATGTGATTTACAAATTATTTTTTTTAAAAAAAAAGGTAATAAAAAAAAGATTTATGTCGTAGCTGAGTCCGAAGATCCCAAGCGTGCTCTCAGCGCCTGGAACGAGCACGCACGGCGTAGGTGGGTAGGCGTGGGCGTCTCTAGTGGACGACCTCAGGTGAATGCGGCGATTGCAGGATCGGCGACTTCAGCCCAGACAGGAGCTTGCAGGATCCTCAGCGACTTCAGACAGCGCAGTGGCCTGCAGGATCCGGTGACTGCAGGCGGGACAGAGGTTTGTAGGTTCCGGTGATTTCGGGCGGAACAGAGGTCTGTAGGTTCCGGCGACTCCAGGTAGAGTAGAGACTTGTGGGATCTCGGCGACTTCAGGCAAAGCAACGTTTTGTAGGATCCGGCGACTTCAGGCAGAGCAACGGATCGTAGAGTCCAGTGGCTTCAGGCAGGATAGAGGCTTGCAGGATCCCGGGGCTGAGCGGCCCCGGGATAAGGCCTTTAGAAGATGCTTCCGATACGAGAACTGAAGCAAGACTGAATTTCTTCACCGATTGTTCGGTTTTTATATCTTTCTAGAGAGAACGGAAAAATTATTTAAATTAAACGCAAATTTTTTGTAAATGGTCAAGAGGAAAAAGTATTTATGTGGAATTATCGAAATAGAAACTACAGACCGGTAACAAATTTAAATATAATTTCCATGGAGACCAAATAAACATCAGTAATAGAACATGTCAAATTTTAGTTTTAGGCTTGTTATAAGAAAATGGAAAGATTTAAGTGGAAAAGGAGATATTATTAAAATAGGAAAAAAGGTAACGCAACTACCCACACAAAGCCCGAAATTGTAGAGTTACGGAAAACTAACTAAAAGATCGAAAAAAGGTAGACTTCATTGACACCAATTTAGAAGTGCTGATAATGTGGAAATACGAAGTAGAAATGATTTGTGATTGTGTTCTTATGGTTTGAAATCGTTACAGGATCCTATGGAAATAAAGGTGATGTAAAATATCCCGATTTGAAGTGAATGCAGAGAATTGAAACAGAATGGAAAAATGGATTTAAATTAATGTAAAATGATAAGTAAGTAGCATAACACTACACTATATAAAATTAATGAGTTTAGTTACATTTTCAACTTAACTCCTACATATTTTTTTGACTTTTTACACTTTCATATAAGCTTTTGTCCTCCAAATGCAAATATGCTAATATTACAAACGTTAACAGTTGCAGAAGTCGTATATGTAATCATCCAAGTGAAAACATATGATATAAATTTACTTGTACAATAATTCATGTGCATAATATGTTCATCGCATAACCTAATACCAAGTAACCAAAAAACAATAACAATGCAAATATTAACGCAGGTTATGGAAAATACTGTTTGGAAATTCTCTGCAAAAGACGTTAACGTTAGAACCAGGTTAACGCACAGCATAACGGATTATAAACTAAAATGACAATGGACCGGCGGAAATAGATATATAGATAATGATTATGATAATGTTGATGATGGTGATAAATGTATTAAAACACACGAAGGAAGAAACAATATTTTTTTTTAGGAGTCCGTCTGTAAGTACCACTTATTCACTTAATTTTATGTTCAAATAGGTGGTGTCTCAAGCTCAGATCATAAAAACAATTATTAAGAGCTGAGGCCTAAAGGTTGCGAGAAACCTGGATAACAACGTGTATCTATACCCTGCAATACCCCTTTGTTTGTGAAGATATAATTGGTTTACAAAGTATTTTCGTCTAAATTCTTTATGATATAGGAATTTTAATTACAAGCTTTAATAATTAATAGAATCACTAGTTACTTTGCGGAAATGTATTATAAACATATATAAAACATATTAAAATTAATGAGTAAAGAAAATAATGATGATGCATGAAAAATAAAATAGTGCGTCTTACCTACTTTTGAAGATCATTTCTCTCTTTATTTTGTGCAACATTACTGCCATCTCTACGCCTAACGCCTACACTAGGAAAGGCGCTACCGGCGATAATATAATACGTGTATTGCCTTTAAACAAGACATTGTCAGAAGAAACAAACTCTACTATAGCTAGCTGATTTTAACGGCACATAATGCATGCAACTGAAACAGGCAAACAGGTGCCTTTTCAAACTACGTAAGACACACGCTTTAATTTTTATACGGATCATAGCTTCTAAATTTTAAACATACGGTTTGTTTCATCCCACCAGTGGAACAAAGTGGACTCTTTAAAACGTTTTCGTGTACTTTTCCCTTCTAATAGTTTCTTATTGGGACAAAATACACTGTTTTAATAACCTTGTCCACTATTCCCTACTAGGGCTGGCATAAGCTAATTCTAAGATCTTGAGGTGTTTCTAAATAAAACAAGTCATCAAAATTAAATTATTGTAATCAATAAAAGTCTTATTTACTCATTGTTTATAACATTTTTGGAGTTACGATTATCTACAGTAATCACAGATAACGTTAGCAAATATTTACTTGCATAATAACTAAAATCATACATGTTGCATAATATAACTTAATAAAAAGAAATTAAAAATAATTGGTAAATCCAATTGAGCATACCTTAAGCGCATAAAAAAAAAAAACGTATAACATGATTATACGGAATTTTTTAAAGTAGTTTAAATACATTTCGAGAGCACTATCGGCTTCAACACCCTCGAAACCCATGAAAATGACACCCATGATGAAAAAATTAATGCCCATTGCAGCCGCCACCTTGGATTTACATTTCGACAGCACTATCGGCTTCAACACCCGCGAAAACCATTCGAATGACACCAATGATGAAAAAATTGATATCTATTGCAGCCGCCATCTTGGATTTACATTTCGACAGCACTATCGGCTTCAGCACCCTCGAAAACCATGATAATGACACCCATGATGGAAAAATTGATATCTATTGCAGCCACCATCTTGGATTTACATTTCGACAGCACTATCGGTTTCAACACCCTCGAAACCCATGAAAATGACACCCAAGATGAAAAAAATTATATCTTTTGCAGCCGCCATCTTGGATTTACATTTCGACAGCACTATCGGCTTTAACACCCTCGAAACCCATGAAAATGACACCCATGATGGAAAAATTGGTACCTAATTCAGCCGCCATCTTGGATTTACATTTCAACAGCACTATCGGCTTCAACACCCTCGAAAACCATGAAAATGACACCCATGATGAAAAAATTTATATCTATTGCAGCCGCCATCTTGGATTTACATTTCGACAGCACTATCGACTTCAACACCCTCGAAAACCATGAAAATGACACCCAAGATGAAAAAAAATGTATATTTTGCAGCCGCCATCTTGGATTTACATTTCGACAGCACTATCAGCTTCAACACCCTCGAAAACTATGAAAATGACACCCATGATGAAAAAATTGGTACCTAATTCAGCCGCCATCTTGGATTTACATTTCAACAGCACTATCGGCTTCAACACCCTCGAAAACCATGAAAATGACACCCATGATGAAAAAAGTGGTACCTAATTCAGCCGCCATCTTGGATTTACATTTCAACAGCACTATCGGCTTCAACACCCTCGAAAACCATGAAAATGACCCCATGATGAAAAAATGTATACCTATTGCAGCCGCCATCTTGGATTTACATTTCAACAGCACTATCGGCTTCAACACCCTCGAAAACCATGAAAATAACACCCATGATGAAAAAATTGGTACCTAATTCAGCCGCTATCTTGGATTTACATTTCAAGAGCACTATCGGCTTCAACACCCTCGAAAACCATGAAAATGACACCCAAGATGAAAAAATTAATACCTATTGTGGCCGCCATCTTGGATTTACATTTCGACAACCCTATCGGTTTCAACACTCTCGAAAACCATCAAACTGTCACCCATGACAAAAAAAAATTGATACTACTTACTTTTAGTACGTACTACTATTATTTATTCTGTGCTTTTAAAATATTGTAATAAAAAAATCTCTTATTATTATAATAATCAGGTATTTAAGAAATTTGGATATTCAAATATTGTGTATTTGTACAGCGATCTTTTTGAGCCGCTGCAAACATCCGAAACAATGTCACGACGGCGACTGACCAGTATATAAAAAGTACTCTGTGCGTCGAACTGAGTGAGTGAGTAAACTACTCTGTGGCTTTAGCTCCCTTTACAGAATTAATTTACATACAAGGCTACCAAATCAACGACAATTTCGCCATTTTGGAGCCGAAAAAAATTAATTATAGCTAAACAAAACAAAATTACACTGCCATTTACATTCAGTGGCTTCCCACATGATAGATGAAGAGATTAAAAAATAGATTGAGTTAAACAATTGATATTTTCAAAAGTTAGAGTGTTTACAAGCCTTCCGGACTTGATAAATCCACACCAGAAGCCACAAAAACCCCTTTTTTATTTGTAAATAGCAATCAATCAATTTAAAAAAAAATATTAATAAGTTCAACAATCATTATCTTTCTAACAATGTGCTTTTTATATCATTTATATGTTTAATATGATTGCTGGATACGATTTCATGCGACAAAACGTTGGAATTTTGATTTTTAGGCGATAGTAGAACATACCTTGCGCTTTCGCTTAAGGTATGCAACAAATTACACAAAAAAGGAATTACTATCAAAGTACTTAAAGCGTAAAGTTACATAATTGTTTATAACTTTTTGGTCTTGTCACGGAAATCACAGACAATGTAAATAATAGATTGGCTTACATAATAATTGAAATCACAGATGTTTCGTTATATAACCGCGATATACATGCCAAGAAAGTCGTATGGAAAAAAGCAGGGTTTATATATATATATTTTAAATATTTAACTTTTTGGATCAACCAAACTATGAGTAGCTATGTAAAACCAGGCTTTGAATATCTTTTCTTCTGGTAACAAAGGTAGGACAGCACTTAGTGCTACGTGTTTTCTTAAAAATTTTGACTTTATTAATCTTAATTAACAGCCCAATATAGTTAACGATATAGCCCAACGGATTAAGCTGAAGTGGCAATGGGTTGGCCATATAGCTCAACGAACCGATAACCGATTGCGAGGAAAGGTACTCGAGTTGCAGCCTCGTACCGGTGGGCGAAGTGTAGGGCGGCCCCCCATTTGCACCCGGTGCGCAAGTGAAGTTGGAGGCCGTGGAGGAAGGCGCGCCATGTGGTCTGGTGCGCCTTACCTGAGAAGGAGGAGAAATAGCCCTCTTTGGCCATGGGTGGCCGGCGCTGGTGTTCCCAAGTTCCCGTGACCCTGCCAATATGCGACGAAGGTGGAACACCATGGGGTTTTAGTCGGTGCAAGTCCGACATAAGCCGACCTTGCTCTCGCGAAACAGGTATGCGTAGGCATTTCCCAATGTAAAACAAACGGCGGCCCCCACTAGATGGAGTGACGACTTGGTAAGATATGCAGAAAGTCGATGGCGCAGGTGGTTCAGGAGCATTTGTGACAATCCTTGAGGGAAACCTATGTTCAGCAGTGGACTTGTGAAGGACTGTAATGATGATGTTGAATCAAATGTTTTATTTTACTCGTATTGTATTTCAATATTTGCAACAAATATTCAGTCATTTATACTTCTTCATATGTATATCGTTGTATACCTGTCTTTTTAAGAAATTATATTATGGAAAATCTGTTATTTCATTTATTATGTAAGCAAATAATAGTATTTAACTAGTCTGTGATTTCCGTGAAAAGTTCTAGAATGTTTTAAACAATTATGTAACTCTACGCATTATTTTGATAACAATTACTTTTACTTCGTGTAATTTGTTTTTCATTCTTTTGTAAATTTTTGGTTACATACATTTTCATAAGTTTAATTATTATTTGTTATTTTATAGTTAAATGTTTTATTTTACTCGTTTTGTATTTCAATATTTGCAACAAATATTCAATTATTTACAATTCTTGGCATGTATATCGTTGTATACCTGTCTTTTTAATAAGGTCCCACACAGTCTATCTGATAGTAAGTGAATGTTGTGGCCCATAGACATATACATCTATCCTCTATTAAGAAACAAAATGCAATTTCTTATTTCGAAACACAGCAGCATTAAGCTGATTTTTCTGAGTAACGATCCTTCGAGTCGACCTATTGGGGCTAGTCTGGCAGTAATAATATAGCTGCAGCAACGGCTTCGCCACGTATGTTGTCGACAAATTCTACTGAGATATTTTGCGGAAATCTAATGAGAAAAAGATTTTATTCTTAATTATCTAAGTTTATTGTATTTTATTGTATAAAGGGTCGATCTTTCAATTATTATATAAAAGTTATCCATCAAATAAATTGAATTTAAAATTTAAGAATTTTTTGTTATAAAATTTAGAATTTAAAAGTCAAACAATTGAACTATTTTGTACATACAACTGTAATTTTAAATTGATTTATGATGTATTTTATTACATGAATAATTTTTATCTGACGATTGAAAATCGGCTCTTATTTTTAAAGCGTGTCATTTTTTTTTATTCTTTATTTTAATATTTGCTTTGTAAGTTTGTTTTTGTAACATCCTATAGCCTAAGCCGGTAGGCGGATTTTTTTAGATTTGTTTATGTTATAGAGAGAGTTTAGTTAGAGACTACGTTGAAGATTTTTCGATATTCCCTATATATGTTTTTACATATATGTCCTCAAGGTGGTCGCTCTTAGCGTCGACAAGAGCTTATGGAATCTCCGTTTGCTCCGTGATCGCTGCACCTATGCTCTGAATTACAACAAAGTTGAATCTATGCACAATTAATTTAATCGCATTGAAAACATTAAGGTTACCAAGTTAATAATATTATAATTACAGTTGCCCAAAACATATAAATATCTAAAATGATCATTTTTATAAACTATACCTTTCCTTATTGTTCATAGCGTAGTCTACGTTACGAATATTACACACACGCTGAATATTATATTTGGGTCAAAGCGAGAATAATTTATACGACGCAACACAATTCTCTGTACGAAATTTTATTTAATGATTTTTTGTAACATATGAGCGAGTTGTAAACTTGTAAAAATTAAACCATGGTTATATGTTACGATATAAATTATTACAATTTCACTCATTTCCATTATTGATTGATCGTGTATATAATTTCTGTTTTTTAACAAAAGTATATTTCAAGTATTTATGTGTTATACTCCGATGGGATAAGATTTTAAATAAAACTATGAGATTTATATTCTAATTCAAGATGGTATAGTTATATACGGAACGAACTATGCCAGGCGTTTTTAGCATATTAGAATCCCTGGATAACCTTGATGAATATTGTCATTACGAATTCTTTAATCGATTTAGCACGGGGATTTTGTAAGTTATCTCTACATGATAGAACCATGTAGTAGCTTTATAATGGCTGCGGGGCGAATAGCTTGGAATAACTGGGAGGGGACGACGCTCGCCACGCCACGCCACGCCACGAAAAATACCAGAGTAAAATAGAACTAAATTGCTGCGGTATTTCGTATTGTGAGTGACGTTTATTCCTTTTTACTCATAATGAAGCGTGCCATCTTAGTTTTTAGCAGTAAGAACGAATCCGTACCTTATACTTTAATATGGATGTCTATAAGCCACAGTATCTACTTTACATTAGTTGGACTGTATTTATCAATCTTAATTGTATAATAAAGGTCACGAGGCAATGGACCGGTCATATAGCTCTAGGAGTGAAAAATTGTCAGTAATAAATGTTCTTCTTAACTTCAGCTCCTTGTACACTTAAGCATGGTGGCGATACAACCGCTTGCTATATAAAGAAATAACCTCCTCCTACAAGGTTCAGCGAAACTAGGCAAAAAATATGAAGTTTTCAGGAGTTGATAGATATTTTAATGTAGAATTTTTTATAAATAACCAAAAGCGAAATCATCTTTAAAACTATTTTAAGTTATAAAACTTATTTGATGTTAGTATTCCGAGGTCAAAGCGAGTCTAATAAAAACTTTTTCTCAATATGTTATAATATAAAGAATAGTTGTTATAAATGACTGCTCTTGAAAGGGCGCATCACGTACGAGCCATTCAATCCATACTTTTTTGGAATACTAACGAAAAACTCAAAGGAAAACTGTGATATATAGAGCAGATATCACTCAAATGAAGAAAGTAATCATCCCACCTTTTCTTCTTGTTTTCTAAAGCATGTTCAAATATATATAAATATTTTGATATTTCTTTCAAATTAAAGTTTCAAACTGAACATCCATACATTACAGCCAACTATACTAGCCAACTAGACTACCAACCATTAAGACCACTGCTGATCAAAGGCCTACCCATGTTATGATATGCGGTATCTACCACAAGACAATACAAGTTTCACTCATAAGCGAGATATTTGCCAAGATAACCATGCTTGGCAAGCGGGTTTGCTAATACAACTAGGTATTTATTATTTGAGCTGTTATCAGGAAGATGCCGCTGGCTATCTCCTATTTCATTTTCCTCTATCGCCTCTTACGATAAACAGAGGACGATATGGGGTAGTGGATTTTTTTTTCACGGCTGCTATTCGGCAAACTATTAATTGATACTATTAGATAGAGACAGATTATTATTACGCGGTAGAGTCATACTGCATCTATATTAGTGGTATAGTGGTATAGGAGAGGGACCACGCATCTCACAAAATACCAGCGTTAAATAGCAGCTGAACACCGCTGTGTTTCGTATGGTGAGTGTAAAGAACCGGAGACCCTTTTTAATGGCAGCGAGGCATTTAATCTTAGGCATCACGGGTGACAACGCATCTGCATTTTGATTCGTAATCGAGAATAGACGTAGATAGATGTCTATGGACCACAGTACCCATTTACCATCAGGTGTACTGTAACTATTGTCACCCACAACCTATAGAAAAGTTATGTTTATTCCATTAGTAAGTCTTTTCTCGTTTTTATATCCACAGTAGGAATATGTATTTTAAAGAATGTGCCTCCAGGAACGTCCTCCTATAAAGCTATGCTGCCTATGCTAATCTTATTGTAAGTGGATGCTGTGGCCCATTGACATTTATATATTTCCTAGATGAAGAATTAAAAGAGGCATTATCATTCCTGGGGACTAAGAAGTAATACCTTGTTACCAAATAAATAAGGTAAATAGGGTCTCCGTTTTGAATCACTCAACAACACAAAAGACTCAACTCTAATATGCTGCTATTTTCCGCTGACACACACACTCGTATACTGCAATCTTAATACAAGAGCTAAGCTCTACAACAAAAAGAGTATCGATTACCACGTACCAGCACTGCTTCCCTAAGTCAACATTAGGTATGAATGGCTATTTTTTATATTTAAATTAAAAGACTCATTGTATACAAATTTATGTTCATCATCAATTAGAGCCTATCAAAAATCCACTGCTGTACTTGTAGACCTTTAACATATAGAAGGGATATGGGCCCAAGTTGCCATACTTGACAAGCGGTTCGGCAACAGCAGTTTTCAATAAATGTTTCACATAATATAAAGCTTGATCAAATCAAGGTGGTGGCTTTATTCTATAACTTTTGAAGTAATAGGCAATTAATGAAAATATCTATGCAATATCTAAAGCAATCGTAGAAAATTTCTGTGTAGTAACGCTTTGGGCTGTAATAATATTCACAATGGTTGTGGTAATGATTTTATAATTAATCATTGAAATAGATAAAAGCTTATTATTTACTTCTAAGAAGGAAAATGACTGATGAAATAAAAATACATAACGGATAAAAAATTTTGAGTACTTAATAATTTTTAATAATTTAATAATTAATAATAATTTTTATTAATTTGCAAAAAAACTAGTGGTCAAAATGTTACATTGTAAGTTTCGATATTGACACGGGATCTAACAAATTATTTTTAACAATAAACCGTTTCAGAGTTCGAAACCCCTTATGATAAAAACGGAATCCTTTTAGTGTCACTTTGTTGTCCACCCGCCATCCGTGTGTCAGTCTGTCAAGACCCGTTTTCTACCGACTTCAAAAAGAAGACGGTACTCAATTCGACTGTATGTTTTTTTTGTGTTACCTCATAACTTTTTACTGGGTGAACCGATTTCGATGATTCTTTTTTTTATATGAAAGCTTCACGTGTGGTTCCATAATATATATTTGATAAAAGTTTGACCAATAGTTTTTGAGTTATACTTAATAATTTATATTGAAGTCGTTTGTACAAAATTTTTAATTTTTAATTACATCAGGAACGGGTAGAGATGTCAAGTTGAAATTAATATCAAATACTGAGGCCTATCGTGCTTTGAAGTTGAAAACAAACGAGCACCCATGTCAAAGCAATTATAAATTTATATCACATATATTGATACTCTGAAATTAAGAGACCAAAACCTATAGAGTAATTCCCGTTGATCTAGAATTATAAAATTTGGCGGGAAACAAAGTCTCACAGCTCACGTAAAGGAAAAACTCTGAAAACCGTTAATTTGTAGTTATATCACATAAAAATAATTTTATGCGATGACATACCTACGATTTGCAATCGAAGCATTGAGTTTGATGTCGACCGATATATTTAAATAATAATAGTGACAAATGAGCACATAGTTCACCTGTTAATTACGTGAATGTATTGATTGATCACATGAATGAAACATCTATCCTCGATTAAGAATGAAAATGCTGACGCGGTGTCACCCCTGAGGAGTAAAATGGAATGCCTCGTTTTCAGAAAAAAGATTATGGCATGTGTAGGAAACCGGAGTGAACTACACATACCATACGAAATACATCAGAATTAACCTGCCATTTTGCGCTGGTGTTTTGTGAGAGCGTAGTCCTACCCGGTCGAGCCGGCCCATTCGTGCTATAACCATATAAAACAATAACGTCATCCAGACCGTCACGACGGCCAGTTTAAACGGAGACTAGCCATTTGCGACACGTCGGGAATATACTTGTAATAGTACATTACTCCATGTATCATACATTATTTTATAGTACAAGTGACTTAAAACGACTTTTTCATTGAAAACATGTAAATGATTACAGAGACAAAAATCGTGTCACAGGGATCTAAAATATCAACATTATGTCCGAATGAAGAAGTTTTGTTAGTAAATACAGAGCATCAAAAAGTTTCAGTACGAGAATTACAACAACAACCTAAAGATTTAATTAAAAGGGACCAAAATGCAACGAGAGTCGATTTACAGAAATTTTGTATGATCAATTGTACTTGAAAATAGATTTCAAGCTAAAAATCTACAAAAAATTTAAATGAATTTTTTTTGTCAAGTATTTTGTTACATTTTTTGATCAAATGATTTAATATTTTGCTAGTAACTTAAAGAATTCTAGTAGATGTCACTAACTAAAGTTCTATTGTTCTGTATTTATTATTGTTTCAAAAAATGTTTAAAATTTTTTTAAATTAGAAAATATTGTAAATTTTATGCGTGACTTAAGTAAAATATCATCATCATTACAGCCTTTCACAAGCCCACTGCTGAACATAGGCCTCCCCCAAGGAATGCCACAAAACACGGTCCTGAGCCACCTGATCCATCGACTTCCTGCATATCTTACCAGGTCGTCACTCCATCTAGTGGGGGTCACCCTAAACTTCGCCTACCGGTAAGAGGCTGTCACTCGAGAAACTTTCTTCCCCATCGATGGTCAGTTCTTTGAGCTGTATGGCCGGCCCACTGCCACTTCAGCTTACTAATCCGTTGGGCTATGTCGGTTGTTCTGGTTCTACTGCGGATATACTCATTTCTAAGTTTATCACGCAGAGAAACTCCGAGCATAGCCCTCTCCATAGCTCGCTGAGCGACCTTGAGCTTCCTCATACGGCCAGCAGTGAAGGACCACGTCTCAGATTCGTAAGCCATCACTGGAAAGAAGCACTGGTTGTACAATTTCGTTTTCAGGTTTTGAGGTATGTCCAACGAGAAGATGTGTCGTAGTTTCCCGAACGCTGCCCAGCCGAGTTGAATCCGTCGATTGACCTCTCGGTCGAAGTTGGACTTACCTAGTCGGACTATTTGTCCCAGGTAAACATACTCGTCAACAACTTCGAGCTAAGTGCTTCCAAAAACTACCGGACATGGACGTTAAAAATGATCTTTGTTTTGTCCATGTTCATCTTAAGACCTATCCGTTGGGAGACTCTATTGAGGTCGTTGAGCATAGTTGCTTACGTCCTCCAGCGATTCTGCCATAAGGACTATATTGTCGCCAATTCAAAGGTGAGGGATGTACTCGCCATTGATGTTAATACCGCATCCTTTCCAGTCCAGTAGCTTAAAAAAGTCTTCCATTGCAGCGGTGATGAGTTTCGGGGATATAACGTCACCCTGTCTTACATTTCTCTGCAGTAGGATAGGTTTTGTACTCTGATTCTGTACTGATAGCCATCGTAGCTCTACTGTACAAACACTTTAGCACTTCGATATACCGACAGTCAACTTCGCACCGCTGAAGAGACTGCAGCACCGCCCAAATTTCGACTCATAGTCAACATACGTCTTGAAAAAAGGCCAGGTTAAGAGTACCCTAAACCGTAGAGCATGTATGAAGGGAATAATGAAAGTGGACGAAGCGAAACAAGTATGTAAGGATCGTAGCAAGTGGAAAGAAGTGGTCTCTGCCTACCCCTACGGGAAAGAGGCGTGATTATATGTATGTATGTATGTCAACATACGCAAGGAAACGTGGCAGATTATACTCCTCTGTTTTCTGTACAATCTGCGGCAGGGTATGTATGTGGTACATGGTACTACAGCCTGTTCGGAAACCGGCTTCTTCGGGAGGCTGGAAGTCATCAAGTCTGCTTGCGAGACGATTCGTAATGACTCTCGAAAACAGCACGTAGACGCGGCTCAGAAGGGAAATCGGTCTGTAGTTCTTCAAGAGAGCGTTGTCGCCTTTCTTGTTAAACAAGACCACCGCACTTCTGCTCCACGCCTCCGTGGAGGACGGAATTAAAGAACTTTTGAAGGACTTCAAGTACCGGTTTTCCATCCGCTTTCAAAAGCTCCGCTGTAATTCCATCCTCGCCTGGAGCCTTACCGTTTTTCCAGTGCTGGAGAGCCATTCTAATCTCGCTCAGACTGACGTCCGGGATATCTTCGGAATAGTGTCGGATGAGACTCGCTCTTGGATCGTTACTCACACTTGCGTGTGGCTCCAACGACGACGTGTACAGCTGCCCATAGAACCTCTCAATCTCACTTAAAATCTCAGGTGTCCCGGAAACGATGCTGCCACACTCGGTCTTCAGCTTTGACAGTGGGCTCTTTCTGGCAGACAGATCTCTGGCAAAGACTTTGGAGGCTTGGTTCCGCTCGATCGCTTCTTCGATACAAGCTGTATTGAAGTTGTGTAAGTGCCGCCGCATGGATTTGGAGACCTGTCTGTTCAGATGCGTGTATGCTGTCAATTCTGTTGAAGAATGTAGCTTCATATCCCGTCTAACGGTCATAAGATTAAGAGTGTGATCGGAGAGTTTTTGTGTTCTTCTGCGGCGAGTCTTGCAGAACTTAGCTCCAACCGCATGGACAGTTTACACGAGCTTGTCATTCATATCTTTCACTTCATTGCGGTCTTCTAGGCACTGAAAACGGTTTTGTAACTCGAGCTGAAAAGTTTCGGGACTATGGATTAGAGCACGGGAGCGACGGAGCGTTGACTTTATTAGACGAGACCTCTACAACTTAACGTTTAGGTTCAGTGTGCCTGTAACCATTCGGTGATTGCTGCCGGTTTTCACCCTCGCGATCACGGAGACATCACTGAACAGTTGTTGTCTGGTCGTCATAATGAAGTCAATCTCATTTTTTGTCGAACCGTCGGGGCTCGACCAGGTCCACTTCCTGTGGGGCCGCTTCTGGAAGAAAGATTTCATCATAAAGATTCCCTCTTTCTCCATGATGTCGGCCAACTGCTGTCCCCTTGGGTTCCGTTGCACTAACATAATTTCCCTACTTTCAGCTCACCGTTCTCTCTTGTGCCTAGTTTTGCATTGAAGTCTCCCATTAACACCGTATAGTGGGTTTTGGAGGAATGCATGGCTCTAGAGATATTTCCTCCACCTCCTCTTCGGGATGTGCCGAGGTTGGTGCGTAAACCTGTATGACCTTTAGCGAATACCTTTTGGTGATTCTGAGTATAAGGTACGCAACCCTCGTCGACACACTCTCAATCTTTACAACTTCGTTAACGAGAGACTTGTGGGCGATAAATCCGACACCTCCTTGGGACAGATGGTTGCCCTCCCGGTGATAGAGCAAGTTGCCGAATTCGAGGATTACCGTGTCCTCCCCCTCTCTTCGGACTTAGGATAATCCTATAATATGCCAGCGTATTTTGTCTATCTCTTCTTTCAGCTCCACGATCTCCTCGTCAGTCCTCAGGGTGCGTGCGTTGTATGTTGTCATGTCGAGTCGTTTTAGGTGGCAACCGAACCTCTACTGGAGATTCTTAGCATTCCCTGCCCCGCCGTTACCATGGTCGCCGTGGCCCGTAGCCAGGAATAGCAGGGCCGCTGGGGACTTGGGGCCGTCGCTTTGTTTCCTTCATAGGGGGTATTTGCCATAGTTGCCACGCTTGGTGAGCGGGTTGGCAACCGCATTTTTTATTGTAATTTTGCTGTTATCAGGAAGATGCTGCTGCCCATCTCCTGCCTGTTTCCTTTTGTCGCCTTTTACGACACCCACGGGAAGGTATGGGGTAGTGGATATTCTTAACCGCCACTACACGGCACGTAAAGTATGCACGGCAAGTAAAATATACCGTACAATAATCGGCTAATTAAGTCCCGCATGAGCGTGATTTAAACGTGATTTTAAGTCACCGTGTACTATAAAATAACTAATTATTTGCGATAAAATCCGTAGGAACCAGTTTTAATTTCAAAGTTCATATTTATTTAGATGTGTTAAAACTTCACAATTTACCCCATATGTCTTCGGTTATGATATACGACGCCTCCATCACGCTATTGTGAAACCTAGTTATTGTATTTCTGCCATCAAAGAGAGGACAAAACATCATGTTCAACATTATCCACGACTGCGATAAGCTTTATAAATTACACTGAAGTATAAATTTGCTCATATAAAACTTCGGTTTGCTCGTTAGTTTATTAATCATTTTTTAAACCATCCAAAGTTATCATAAATTAGGTTGACGCAATTTAAAAAAGTCCGCACTCTATTCAAATAAGTATGTCAAATTTTAACAAAAATTTAAACACAAAATTCTAAATAAAACAAACATATATTTTTCTCTGTAATTATATCTATATAATGTTAAGTATTTAAAACGACATTAATAGGTTAGTCTGCGAGTGTGTGTGTGAGTTTGTGCGTGCGTGTGTGCGTGTGTGTGTGTGTGTGTGTGTGTGTGTATGCGCGCCCGCGCGCGCGCGTTTGTGTGTGCATGAGTGTGCGTATGTGTGTGTGTGTGTTGTTTATATGTCCAAGGAAAGCAGACTCTTGAAAAGTGTATATTTTATAATCTTAAGAATTCTCTTCTGATCTTTTTAGGGTTCCGTACCATAAAAGGTAACTAACGGGACCCTATTCGTAAGCCTCCGCTGTCCTTCCGTACATTTTTCCATCCGTCCGTCCGTCCATCCGTCTGTCTGTCAGCGGGCTGTATATCATGATCCGTAATAGGTAGACAGTTGAAACTTTCACAGAATATGTATTTCTGTTACCGCTATAACAACACATAATGAAAATAAAAATAAATTAAAAATTAAAGGGGATATGAAACTAGAAACGTGTGTTGTGGTACGGAACTCCTTTATGGGTAAGTCCGGCTCGCACTTGGCCGGCTTTTCCTCTTTTTTTTTAAGTATAACCAGTAAAAGAATTCCTCGCAAACCGTTTGAATAAGTTTTATTGTTGAAAGTATAGCTGAAATATATCTTATATCTCTCAGCAAAACGTTGGTTATTTATTTTGGCTACCCTGACAATATATCGCATCCCGAATAATGATCACATTTATGGCATAAAGTATTCCTTGTCATGTAATAAAATAAAGTATTTTTACAAAACCTAATATGTTACAATTTCAGTGCTATATTTTTCATAAGTTGCATAAGCAAGTTGTGTGTATTACTAAAAAGAATATGCAATGTGGTAAACTGTCTTAAAAATGAATTAAGTATTGATCGTATTACCATATAATCATACTCTTTGATTGTGTATTCTAAACAAATATTTTTACTAAAAAAATTTAATTTTTAGTCGAAGTCGATGGATGCATTTGGCTCAAAACTGAGACTTGTATATTACTTCGGGAGGCTTATGTTCAGCAATGAAGACTTGTGAAGGGCTGTAATGACGATGATAATGATAATAGGTAAAATTTAACGTACAAATTATTTTCAAACAGAATGCATTATAAAAATCAAGAAGAAAGATTTATACACCGCTTCGCCACCGTTCCGCTTCGTGCACTGAAGTTTTCAACTCGATAATCGAAACTGTTTTCGTTTCCGCTGAGAGCAATTGATGCGCCAACAGTCCGAAATTAACGTACGATGATTTTCCTGTTTTGTTCTAGTTTAGTAGTGTTTTTTCCGTCTTATTGTTTATCTGAAACATTTTTATTTTTTTTTAAGTACAATTTTATTTAAAAACAGATGAATTGCAGTGTTTGAAAATTTAATGCTTCTTTGATTTATTTATTTCATTTTAGTTATCAACGTAAAATATTCTCTAAAAAAAATCTGTGACTAACAAAAAGACACGCTAAGACTTACACCTACCTAGAACTTACACTTATAAGCTTGGAATCTTATTATTATGAAAGCTAAGTTAATTTGCTAAAAAGTTGTTAATGATCTCCAAAGAATTATTTTCATCCACTTAACGGGCTAAGTCAAAAAAATGCACTCCTGTCTATAACGGTCTAATTTATAAAGGGGAAATATATTAAATATTAATTGACAAAGTGGATTTGGCGTCAAATAATAAATAAGAAAGGGCCCGTATAACTACGTCCTTACAATTGTGATTTACATTCGCATGTCAATGCTTAATGCCTATTACCAGTTTCGGTCAATACAGCGATCAAATACTAACAGTTCATGCCGGCGGAAGTATCTGAACATTAGTCGGATATGAGGCTCATTTGTCTCATTACAAGAATAATGTAGTGGTATCGCACTACAAACAGATTTACATTACAAGTAACATAATATTATGTATATTTACAATATTGTTTTTAGATATTATGTTATTTGTAAATGTAATTATTTATAATTGATATGGAGAGAGAGAATTTAAATAGCGAAGCTTGTGGTCTTTGATTCTGGACTATAAAAGGATGATGTTTGAGAGAAAGGGCGTTTGTTAAATAAATTACACGCCTACTTAGTCACTGCCGCCCTCGTAGATCTTCCCCGCTCCAGAGGCAGGTCTCACAAAGGTACAAACGACCTTATGCTTCTTACTTTCTTTTGCTAACACAAAACTTTACTAACCACCAATTCGATTTTTTTTATGGAATAGGGGCAAACGAGCATGTGGCTCACCTGATGGTAAGTGACTACCGCCGCCCATGAACAACCGCAACACCAGGGGAATTGCAGATGCGTTGCCGACCTTTTAGAAAGGTGTAAGCTTGTCGTGAAGCGACAATTAAAAAAAAGAGAACCTAACCTAAGAACAACAAAACAACAAAAGTAGAACAAGAAAATAATATATTTAAATTTTTAAAAGGTATTTACAATTTTATAAAAAAATGAAATATGATGATGGTGATGGATGACGTGAAATTACAATTAGTTAAAAAAAATAAAGATATGACAATATTGTAGTGGAGCCTAAAGGTCGAAGTGACACACGCTGCGCTTGTAGAAGTAGGCACACGCGGAGCTTGTAGTTTCTTGGCGGCGACGGCACGCAGCGCCTGGACTGGGCACACGCAGCGTCCGGAGCCGGCGCACGTAGCGCCTGGAGTAGGTGCACTTAGCGCCTGGAGCAAGCAGTCGCAGAGCCCAAAGGTAGCACGGGCACTAGCAGGTGGAGGCGCAGGTGACGACTCCAGATGAAAGTAAAGGCTTGTAGGATCCCGGAGTAGTGCGGCTCCGCGCTTGAAGTAGGCTACGCCGACGGCTTCAGATGTAGATAGAGGCCTGCAGGATCCCGGAGCAGTGTGGCCCCGCGCTTGAAGTAGACTACGCCGACGACTTCAGATGTAGATGGAGGCTTGCAGGATCCCGGGGCAGTGTGGCCCCGGGATAAGGCCTTTAGTAGATGCTTCACGTTTGAAAACTGAAGCGAGACCTCCCTGTATTCTCCGATGGTTCGGCTTTTATACCTTTTTAGAGAGAATGAGAAATTATTTAAATTAAAAGGAAATTTTTGGTAAATGACCTAGAGCAAAAGAGTATTTATGTGGAAATATCGAGATAAATCACCATACCAGTAACGAATTTGAATAAAAATTGCCATGACAACGAAATAAATAACGGTTGTCAAAAATATAAATTTTTGATTTTAGGCATATAATTGAAAAACCGTAACATTTAAGTAAGAAATGAGATATTATTGATATAGGAAAAAAAATAGTGCAGCAGCGCGCACAAAACCCGAAATTGCAGAGTTACGGAGAACTATATAAAAGATCGAAAAAGGTAAGACTCCATTGACAGCGATTTGAAAAGTGCTGATAGCGTGAAAATACGAAGTAAAAATGATTTGTTATTATGTAAAAACGTTACAGGATCCTATGGAAATAAAGGTGATGCAAAATATAAATGCAGAAAATCAAAAACAGAATGGCAAAATCGTGTAAAATGATATGTAAGTAGCATAACTGATAGCGTGAAAAGTGATGCAAAATATGAATGCAGAAAATCAAAAACAGAATGGAAAAATAGTGTAAAATGATATGTAAGTAGCATAACACTACATTTTCCCCCCGACCCTGGAAAATTTTTGACTCAGCAAAAATTTTGACATGTACATTCTAAAATAAAACATAAAAACACAGCTTTGCAGAAACAGACATCAACAGGCAAAATCAGATATACTATCTCTTACATTCATCATCTGCATTCAGGTAAGGGTGGAGTTCACATTCAATGACTACCACTCTAAAAGTGTGTTTTCGAACGACATTCAGGCTTATTTAAGGAGTAGTCATCCGCTCCTGCGTGGAAAAAAAATTAGTCGAAGAAACACCACTTAAAAAGTGTGTTTTCTAAAGGACATTCAGGCTTATTTAAGGAGTTGTCATCCGCTCCTGCGTGGAGAAAAATTAAGGGAGTAGTCAGCCGCTCCCAAGTGAAGATAAAGGTAAAGAAAATTAAGGGAGTAGTCAGCCGCTCCCAAGTGAAGATAAAGATGAAAGCATTAGTCTCTATGACGTTGAAGAACACTGGAACACCAAACAAACAAACAAATTAAAAGAAATAAAATAATAAGATGAAAATGATGGTGATATTTATACATATTTACAAATTAACAGTTAATAAAAGTTTAGAAAAGAAGCATGTCCAGTTTTGACCTGAAAATTTTCTGACGCGTCTAGTGATGCAAAATATCTTATAAAATTGCATTATTTTTTGCTTATTTCGTATCGCATAATTGAATTCTCAAATAAAGCTAGGAAAAAAAGTAATGTTAATATGTTTATCATTCTCAATAGACGTTTGAAGACGGAACAATGGCGCAAAGGCCCGGAAGCCATTCCAAAAATATAAAAATAAAAAATGAAAAATGAATGACAGGCATTCACCATTCACTTGTTTGACGTTTTGCAGTCGTTCGTACCTTCTTTTTCGTCGTTCGTCCTTACAACTTTTGCATTTTCCACGGACTTTGATACCTTTTACTTACGATTACTTTGGCATGTGTTTTACGGATACCGGTTTAGTACTTTTTGATTAGGATCAAAGACGTTATCGCTCTTGTTGGAAAGAGTTATGGACTTATGGAGCCGTCTACGAGATTGCTGTGTACAAACTGCAACATATATGTTAAATACGCTCCAGCGTTATCGGGCCTTTCAGCTTAATAGCAGAGTCATCTCGCTAATTAGCACTTGGATATCTCCAGTAATAGTAAGTATTATAAAGTACCTAACGATTTAGTATCCAGTTAACAGACGTATATGTAAAAATCTACCTTTTTTGGATTTACGTGATGGAGCCATGCTGCAGCTAGATTAGTAGTATAGTTGTAGCACAAATTGTTCGATTTGACTGGGGAAGGACCACGCTCTCACAGAATACCAGCATAAAATAGCAACTTAACATGGTTCTGTTTCTTATGGTGAGTGTACAGAACTGGAGATCCTTTTTACTGGAAAAGAGGCATTCCATCTTAGTCCTCACGGTTGACATTGCATCTGCATTTTGATTCTTTATTGAAGATAGATGTAAATGTCTATGGGCCACCTCCACCACTTACCATCATGTGGACTGTGTGCTCATTTGTTACACTATACTATAAAAAATCTATCCACCTACCCAGTCAACTGACGAACAGATGATTATTTTATAAAAAGGATTAATATTCACAGAAGTGTGTTACATTTTTTCAAATTAAATCATAGTATGTCGATGCACATTACACTCCAAGAGTATGTTGGCCAGTACTTTGACATCAGACTCTAGGAGTGGAGTAAACTGACAGGTGGTAGAAATAGGTGAATGTGTTAGTGATTTTTCCCATTTTTAGCTAAAGTGTTCTTTTAGATAGCTGTCTAAATAAAAACATGTAAAAATATAAATTAAATATATTTATTTCTATTTTATGGTTTCAAATCTCATAATTGATTTGTTTTTCAGATAACGGAAGAAGATTACATTTATAAAGCGTGCTTTGATGTATCCACGCTGACTATTAATGCTCAGATTTATGGAAAAAATAGTGTGATTCATCTGCTTTCATCTTGCCGTGGTCATACTCAATAGACGAGAAGGCATTAGAGAGTATTGCTACAACTGCATTATAGGCCGTCGCATTGTAGGTTGATGTGCGCTTCTTATGACGTTAGTGTGGTATTTAGGTTGGGCCAGGCATGAAATCAACATTATGCCTCCAGCGGCATTCTTAGATGAAGTGGTTGTACGAGAAGATATTGAATAAATAATAATAAATCAAATCCTGTTTTTTTATTTAATTTCCCTGTCCTTCCCAAGAAACATGTAGGTAGGTAGTTCCTTTCGTCATATATTTATGTCGTGATGGCCCAGAAGTTACACCTCTGTGAGGTCAAGTCCGGGCAACTACCAATGTGTGTTTTTCAATGCGTAGGTATAATCAATAAAAGTCTGAAATCGCCAACCCACCTTGACCAAGCATGGTGATTAATGCTCCTGCCTTCTGCTATATGACAAGAGGCCTTTGCATAGCAGTGGGGCAGTATTATGCTGGTATTAGGTATTAGTTACTCGTTCTTGTCTGTTTATCAGACCTAGAGTTCGATGGTTAAAAGCATTGAGTTATATGTACTACGTACGTAGTACATAATTATAACTCAATGGTTAAAAGCGTCAACTGTAAAGCCGACTCCTGGTGTGTAGTCCATATGTACGAGATTTTAACCGATAATTTAATGAATTATACGATTTGATGATATTTCATTGAAGAGAGATTTATTTCTGAGTAGTTGTAAGTCTATCGGCGATTAAGAAACAATTTCATTATAATTATCGTGTAGTTTTTGAGCTTATGGCAGCTGTCAGACCTTGTATGACAGCTGTCATAACCCCAAAAATTTATTTACTTAATAGCATTTTTCCCTGGCCTCTAAATAAAAAGATGATAAACTATTATGTTATTATAAATAATAATTGTTATTATACAACACTAGTTGTAGGAAGACGCGGCCTATAAAACGAATCAAGTAACAGGTCAATCAATGTATGGAAAGTGGGCATGATTCTTTATGATTCGTCTCACTTCAGCTTTCAAAAACAATTTTATATAAAAAAATAAATGATGAATAATGAGTTAAGAACGAAAGAGAAAGCGATTAAATCAAAAGGGAATGGACAAGGCGCAGTAAAGGTGAAGAAAAGAAATTAATTTAAGCAAGCTTTAGTCGAAGAGACCGAAGCCCATAACTTCATCGTCAGACTCAGATTCTTCCTTCTTGGACTCTCTCTTCCTTCTTCTTCTCAGCTGCCGGCGCTGCAGCAGCGGCGACCGCGGCCACGGGCGCTGCTCCACCGACGGGCATGGTCAACAACTTCTCACGACCCTGCGCGATCAGTTCTTCACTCTTGCCATTGAGTTCCGAGATGACCTTCTTCAGTATCTCGGATTCAGTGCCTCAATTCCCACAGAGCTGAGGATCTTCTCAACGTCAGCAGCGCCTGGCTTGCAGGATCCCGGGGCAGTGTGGCCCCGGGATAAGGCCTTTAGTAGATGCTTCACGTTTGAAAACTGAAGCGAGACCTCCCTGTATTCTCCGATGGTTCGGCTTTTATACCTTTTTAGAGAGAACGAGAAATTATTTAAATTAAAAGGAAATTTTTGGTAAATGACCTAGAGCAAAAGAGAATTTATGTGGAAATATCGAGATAAATCATCATACCAGTAACGAATTTGAATAAAAATTGCCATGACAACGAAATAAATAACGGTTGTCAAAAATATAAATTTATTGATTTTAGGCATATA
Organism: Parnassius glacialis; assembly: GCA_033319125.1. Classification (NCBI taxonomy): domain Eukaryota; kingdom Metazoa; phylum Arthropoda; class Insecta; order Lepidoptera; family Papilionidae; genus Parnassius; species Parnassius glacialis. The sequence goes on along the minus strand of JAVANC010000005.1, from coordinate 32,963,768 downwards.
ATTGAAAAACCGTAACATTTAAGTAAGAAATGAGATATTATTGATATAGGAAAAAAAATAGTGCAGCAGCGCGCACAAAACCCGAAATTGCAGAGTTACGGAGAACTATATAAAAGATCGAAAAAGGTAAGACTCCATTGACAGCGATTTAAAAAGTGCTGATAGCGTGAAAATACGAAGTAAAAATGATTTGTTATTATATAAAAACGTTACAGGATCCTATGGAAATAAAGGTGATGCAAAATATAAATGCAGAAAATCAAAAACAGAATGGCAAAATAGTGTAAAATGATATGTAAGTAGCATAACTGATAGCGTGAAAAGTGATGCAAAATATGAATGCAGAAAATCAATAACAGAATGGAAAAATAGTGTAAAATGATATGTAAGTAGCATAAGACTACAAGCTTCTCTTTTCTTGACAGTTCCTAAGTCGTATCGGTCCGGAAAATTCGCTGGTGGTAATTGATTCCACAAGGAAGTCGTGCGAGGGAGAAAACTTCTTCTTAATCGCACAGTGGTGGACCGCCAATCATCCAGATGGTATGGATGGTAACGCGAGTTTTGTCGCGATGTGCGACGGTGAAATTGAGCGGCTGGAATTAGTCCGAACAATTCCTCAGAGCACTCCCCGTGATAGATGCGATTAAATACGCAAAGAGATGCAACATCTCTACGCAGTGCCAGTGTATCAAGCCGATCAGAAATAACTCGGTCGTCGACGATTCGAACCGCTCTGCGCTGGATGCGGTCAAGTGGAAGGAGCTGGCACTGGGGTGCCCCGGCCCAGAGATCAGAACAGTATTTCATGTGGGTCCGAACTTGCGCTTTGTAAAGTTGCAAGCGATGTGCTGGCATGAAATACTGTCTCGCTCTGCTGAGCACGCCAAGCTTTTTAGAGGCCAATTTGGCCTTCCCTTCCAAGTGACCACGAAACTGCACACTATTTGATATGTCGACGCCAAGGATTTCGATACTGGCTGAGGCAGCAAGGGGAGTGCCTTGAAACTGAGGAGATATGACAAAGGGGTTCTTTTTATTGGTAAACGCGCAAACTTGTATCTTCTGGGGATTGAACTGGACTAGATTTAGTCGGCCACAATCCGAGACTTTGTTAAGCAAAGACTCGACTTCAGACACAAGTTTGTCCCAGTACTCGGCGACGTTTTCCCGAGAAATATTGGCACGGCCGGTATATAAGGCATCAACAGTGCTGTCGTCTGCATAGCAATGAATGCTACCAGTTAGCAACATATCATTGATATGCAGGAGAAACAGCGTTGGTGATAGCACGCAGCCTTGTGGAACACCAGCGTTGATAGGCTTGAGATCAGAGCATGCACCGTCTACTACGACCTTGATGCTCCGATCAGCAAGGAAACTGGTAATCCATTTGCACAATTTCTCGAGAAGCCCATAGGCAGGAAGCTTCGAAAGAAGCCCTTTGTGCCAGACCCGATCAAAGGCCTTCGCTACGTCCAAACTGACGGCTAATGCCTCCCACTTGGACTCTACTGCCTCCGCCCATCTATGAGTTAAGTAGACTAGAAGATCACCAGCTGATCGACCCCGACGAAAACCGTAATGGCGATCACTAATCAGCTGGTGATCCTCAAGGTACCTCATGAGCTGGCAGTTTATAACGGCTTCCATTATTTTGGAGAACAAGGAGGTGATGGCGATAGGCCTGTAGTTGGACGGGTCTGAGCGGTCGCCTTTTTTAGGGATCGGGTGCACCAAAGCTGTCTTCCATTAGTTCGGGACTACGCCATGGGAGTAGGAGTACCGGAAAAGACGCGTTAAAACCGGTGCCAACTCCGGAGCACACGTCTTCAGCACAATGGCAGTGACTCCATCGGGCCCACTCGACTTGCTGACGTCCAGGGAGAAGAGTGCTTTGCGGACCGAGCACTGTGTAAATCGCACATTCGGCATGGAGCACTCACATCGCGGGATGGTCGGCGGTGTGCTCCCTCCGTCATCTAGAGTCGAGCTGGACGCAAAAAGAGAGCTCAACAGATCAGCTTTCTCCTTTGCGGCATGGGCCAGTGAGTGTCTCTCTGTGCAGAGATGGAAGAGATGGCTGACAGAAGTTCCCTTGGACTGCCTTGGCGAGAGACCAGAATGCACGGGTTCCCGAAGGAAGGTGAACTAGCTTCTCGCCAATTCTGCCAATGTGCTCAGACCTTGCCTTGGCAATGACGCTTTTGAAGGACCTGGAGGCGGAATTATACTTCTTTTTAAGTGCGCTAGTGTTTACATCCCGAGACGTTGATGCGTCAGCCCAGGCCTGGTAGCACTCCTGCTTATAGCGTGATGCTATTTTACAGGAGCGACCAAACCATGGCTCGGATCTCCTCCGATGGGCACCACAGAGGATGGAATAAAAAGTTCCATACTCTGAAGTACCACATCAGCAACGAATCGGCAACAACGCTGGGATCTTCCGGCAAGAAGCAAACCCGCCCCCAAGGGTAAGATGCAAAAAAGACCGCATCCCGTCCCAATCAGGTGACCTATAGTGCCAAACACGGCGGCAAGCTGTAGATCGCAACTGCGATTTGAGCGTGAGTGGCACCGTACTCCGGATCAGACAATGGTCCGAAGAGCCCAGAGGGGCATCGACGGAGACCTGATATCCGTCCGGATGAGAGGTCAGCAGAAGGTCCAACAGGGAAGGTACATGGTCTTCCACATCTGGGATCCGCGTAGGCGAAGTAACCAGTTGTGTTAGACCATACGCCAAAGCAAAGTCATAGACAGATCTACCCGCATGATCGGTTAAACGAGAACCAAGCCATTCAGCGTGGTGGGCGTTGAAATCACCGAGTATCACGATCTCTGCGGATGGGACCTGTTGTATTACGGAGTCTGCAGCCATTTGGACGTGGTCGATGAGTCGGTCTCTGAGTCAATTATTAAAGTATTGAAGTAATTAAAGTATTCATACGCGGCACGTTTACTTCTCCTTCAGTTGACTGATTTGCGAGACAGTTCTTACCGATACATCATACATACTAGGCGTGCGGGTGAAGGGATACGAACGGCCGAAATATAGGAAATTAAAGAAGGGTAAATTTAGAAAAAATGCATTATATAAAATAAACTAGATGGCGTCAACATCCACTCAATCACAAAGGGTTGCCTTTAAAATAAATAGTAAAAAAATAAATGAGATAAACATTATCTCTATGAGTATGATACATGATACTATCAAATAAATTTTAAAGACTGTTTGGTTATAACATAAGCCTATGCGTATAAATTATAACAATTATTTATTATTGGTTTAAGTTTGCGCTATAAATTAGTTATATAATATTATAGATAGTATATGTATGTACTTAAATGTCAAGGCAGTTATTATTGGTTTGGTCATAGGCATAAATGCACCACCGGACCTACAAAACTGCCTTTGGAAGTCTTAACGGTTTCAACGCGCACTATCCCATCTTTAGAAGGGTGCACCTTCTCCACAACTCCTAAGGGCCAAGATAGAGGCGGTGCATTATCCGTCATAATAACTACCACAGTCCCCACGAGTATGGAAGCCGCAGGTAAATTCCATTTAGTCCTTTTTTTTTTTTTTTGCGGATGGAAAATCATCTAATGACGCCTTTCGCTGTGGGTGGAGCGGAAGGGAGTGTCAGACTTTTACTGACTAAAAACCATCCGTGTTCCTTCAGTGCCCTTACGTTCCGGAGCCGCGGTATCTCTTTCGAACAGCCCGCAGCCCCGGCAGGCGTCGGCCCTTGCGGGCCCCTTCACGCTGCTGACAGCTCTTTGAGGCGCGCGTGGAACAAAACGCGCCGTCGACACGGCCTGTCGTCGTTAGACGGACGGACGGTGAGCTACCCATTGCTCGCCGTCCACAGGCCCGCGCCTACGGTGGCCGGGGGCCACGACGTAGCCCCCGACGCCCGGGGCGTCTCCCGCGGCGGCCGGGAAGGAAAGCTGCTGCTCTTTCCTTCTCCCGCTCCGCCACCTCCTTCGCTAGCATCACTGCTTCGCAGAAGGTGGTGACGGCATCCCATTCCGTCTCGCTCCGGACCATGGCTTCGACCAGGGCCGGACGCGAGAGGTCGCCGCTGCCTATCGCCGCTACGAGGACACGGCGGTGCTCAGCCCAAGCAGGGCACACCTCCACGGTGTGCTCCACCGTGTCCTCCGGTCGATCCTCGCAGTGGGAACACCCGGGCGTTTCCTCCCGCCCGATTCGGTGCAGGAACCTCCCGAACACACCGTGTCCGGTGAGAACCTGCGTCAGGCGGAAGGTGAGGACGCCGTGGCGTCTCTCAAGCCACTCCTTAAAAGAGGGGTCTTATCGCCGCTATAGTGGCGTGCCCAGCACGGGGTTGCGACAGTCGCTCTCTCCATGTCGCCATGAGATTATGCCGGAAGTCTGTCCGCTGCGCGACAACTTGCCGCGGCAGCGGGGTTTCCCCCCGGCATAGTGCCTCCGCGCGCCATTCGTGCAGGCGCGCGAGGACTATCGCCTCCAGATCCCATGGCGGCAATCCGGCAAGGAGGCTCGCCGCCTCGCGGGAGATCGTGCGGTAGCCGCGAACCATTTTTACGGCAACCACCCTTTGGGGCGCGTTTAGGTGATGGACGGCAAGCCGCGCCAAACCACGCGCCCACACCGGGGCCCCGTAAAGGGCCATGGACCTCACGATCCCCGCGTAGAGCCTCCGGCAGGAGGCGTTTGGCCCCCCCAGGTTCGGCAGGAGCCGCCTGAAGGCAGCCCCGGTCCGTTCTAGTTTGGGAGCCAAACGTCGGAAGTGCTCAAAATTCCATTTAGCCCTAACCTGCAGTTTATGCAAGTAACCATTATGCCATCGTTGCCAGAAAGACTGAACGAGGGTGTCTAAAAGAGAATGTCGCTGGATTAAGCAGAGTCTGTTGGATAATCGGGAAGTGATGACAATGGGAATGTGTTAAGAAATGAGCAGGCGTGAGTGCAGATGGTTCTGCAGAATCACAACTCAAAGACATCAATGGATGTGAGTTGTAGAGTGCATTAATTTGCATTAAAATTGTTAATAGCTCTTCGTAAGAAAGAGTTTCTTGACTTATTACTTTGAAGAGATGCGACTTGATCACCTTTATCATACTCTCCCGACATCCACCGAAATGGGGAAATGCGGGTGGGATAAATTTCCATTCAATGCGGTTTACAGCCAGCTCCTTATGATATCGAGGATTAAGCTCCTTATCGATAAATTTATAAAAATCTCGTAAATAGAAATGCATACCCATGAAGCACGACCCGTTATCTGTATAAAGACATTTTATTGACCCCTGACGAGAAAGAAATCGTTTCAAAGCGGCAAGAAATTACACGGTACTCAAATCTGTCGCTATCTCTATATGCGTAGCGCGGGTTGTCAAGCATGTGAAAACGCAAAGCCATGCTTTGCGGCTTCTTATAACATGACCACAAGGAGGCGTGTACGGCAATAGGCCTGCGTAATCACATTCCACATGAGTAAAAGCCTTTTCAGCTTTATTTACACGCTGACCAGGTAGGTCAGATTTAAACGGCAAAATTGCACTGCGGTTTACATTTGAAGCAAGGTTTGCACTTGTGTATAATGTGACGAATTATTCGTCTAGCAGCGAGTATCAAATATTTATTTCTAAGTAAGGACATAAGCAATTCTTGGCCCGCATGTAAATATTTGTTATGATAATGTTCAATAAGCAATTCCACAACACGATCGCGACGAGGTAGCATATATGGATATTTGTAGTTGTAGTGCTCGTTAGTGGTTGAGAGTCGGCCTCCGACGCGAAAATATCATTTTTATATATGAAAGGTCTATTATTTTTTAAGTTCTACAAATCTTCAGCGAAATGCAAATATTGCACGTGAAATATAAACTTATTTTCGGCAAATTGTAAGTCGGAACTCGAAAGTTTTTTCATAAAGCGATGTACGTACACTATTATTCGCAATAACTGCTAAAGGTCTTCCAAAGATACGGGAACAAATTTATCCATGCAAACATGATCTTAGAATCGCTGAAAGCGAATAGATCTTTAATTTAGCTAACAACACTGCCGCACAAAGTTCCAATCTTGCAGCTGAAATAATATTTGTCGGTGCAACTTTAGACTTGGCACACACAAGTTGCACTGCGTATCCGGAACCACTGTGTACTTGTATGTATACGGCCCCACCATAAGCACAGTTGTTGACGTCAACGAAACCAATGAGGAGAACTTCACATCCCTCCTTCACCGCAAGGCGACTAGGAAGTTGAAGCCCATTGAGTGCCGCGTGCTCAGAATAAAAGTGGCTCCACGCAGAGACCACGTGGTGTGGTGGTGTGTCATCCCTGTCACACTTTAATAACCAAAGCTCTTTAATTAAGAGTTTGGCGTATAAAATAGATGAAATCATAAATACCACTGTGTCCCACAATCTAAACACCGTTGAAAAAATTGTGCGTATAGTAAATTTTTAAATAAAAGCAATCATTTGACCTATCCTAATACAAGCCAAGAATTATTTGCGGTACAGACTTCTCAAATTCCACCAACTGCGGAGTCTTATGAGAATCAGGTATATTTCGCTAGAACATCGTTATAACTACTTGTCCATTTTACAGGAACGAATTGCCTTAACTTGAAGAGCTGAATAAGTTCTTTTGAAATCTCTACCGCTTGGGATGATGTCATCACAATTATGGCCAGATCGTCCATACACAGAGCGGAAGAGACAGCGGACAATGCAGCGGGATATTTATCACCTCCGCCAGTCAAGAGCTGTTGAATTACGCGCAAAGCATGATTTGGACTGAACTTTAGGCCAAAGCGTACGCGGTTGAAACGGTATGCTTGTATTGGTTTATTTACATAAAACCTATACAAAATGCGACGAAATTCACGGTCATATTCCGACAAGCATATTTGCATAAACATCTGCTTACAGTCCGCAGATAATTCAATTTGAATTATCGAAAATTTACTATTTTATTAAATAAATCGCCTTGTAATTTGGGACCCGCGTGCAGGATGTCATTAATCAATTTTCCAGATGTGGACTTGGAACTCGCGTCCAAAACCACTCTTAATTTGGTAGTCGATTTGTCATGATTTGGTATGAAGTATGTAGGATGACTCGAATCATGTTTACTTAAATCGGCCGGACTCAAATAATTCTTATTTATATATTCGCGAATAACATCGTTATACGTTTAAACAGTGGTAGAGCCACGCGGCAGATTTTGCTGTCACACGGTTGGGCCGGCTCGAACCGGGGTGGTACCACGACCTCACAGAAAACCAGCGTGAAGTAGAGGTTTACCTCTGCGTTTCGCTTGGTGAGTGCAGGTGGCCGGAGGCCCTTTTTACTGGAAATGGGGCATTCCATCTTAGTCCTCACGGGTGACAACGCATCTAAATTTTGATTTGTAATAGAGGATAGATGTAGATGTCTATGGGCCGCAGCAACCACTTACCATCAGGTGGACTGTGTGCTCGTTTGTCACTATAAAAAAATATGCGGTATGTAACTCAGGAGAAGCCTTAAACTTTCTTTCTAAACATTAAAAACGCCTAAATGCTATGCTATATGAGTCACCCAAAAAGAAGGGATTATCATAAAACGGTACTGATACTATAGGTATATATCTACCAATGTCGTCACGAACAGTAGTATCTCGAAAATGTTCTTCACACTCAAGGTCAGACTGACTCAGAGTTCGAGGCGCCTTTAACTCCCAGAATCGCTTCAGAAGTCCATGGGGTCTTGAACAACGGAACAACAAGGGGTTGTATATTTGGAAATAGGTGAAAAAGGTACAGGGCCCATTATCACATTATCGAGTACCGTCTCAATTGCAGGAGGTATATTACGACTACTGCTATAAACTATATTAAGCAGTATCAAATGCGGAAAAATAGATGCACTAAATAATATATCTAGAGAACCTGGAATTCCAAACTCCAAATACGCAAGTGGAAATGTCGTAATGCGATCGACACATCGTCGTAACATCAAAATGTATACCCCTCTTAAAACGAGAATGTATTTTTATATTTATCAAACCCTTAACGGACTTTTCCGATCCACCGTCCCTTAATATTTTTATTTTTATTATTATGTGTGAACTTTCAAATTTATTAGAGAATTTAAGACGCTGCAAACAATTAAAAGTTACGAAATTACTTTGAAAGGCCCTGTCTCATATACAACAACATAATATGGTGTCGCTGGTTACACGATCGACATTTCATTTTTGAAGAACAAGCGTCTGTCTTATGCTTTATACTTAGACAATTTACAGGAGCGTTATCCTTTACACCTGATATCATTTAACTGAAAGAGGGACAGTTGTAAAAATGATCATGAATAATATTGTCACATAGTCACTTGACCGACCGCGAATGTAAGACGTACATCTATGGATTAGGAAACGCAGAATTGCGAGATTTTTTTCTCATACCTTTGTTTAGAAGAATAATAGTTAGACGCAGCAGAGTAACTTTGAGTGTTACAATGTATACGGTTTTGATTACTAATAAAATTAATAAATTGTTCTAATGAAGGTATTTTATGTTCACGAGAATACATCTCAAAGGAGCGTACGGTTTCGGTGATGAATTTCTTTAGAGCTATGAGTAAAAGGATATAGTCTAACAGGTTCTCGATGTGTAAATTCTTTTAAGAATTTACTGCCGTTACAAACTTATCCATAAATAATTCATAATTAGCGACGGAAGCTTGGCCTGTTAGTTTTAGATTAAGAGCTTGATCCGAATAGGTGGATGCCAGGATACGAGTGTCTTAATATCTATCGAGAAGAGATTGAAATATAAAATCATAGTTTTCAGCGCTAGGAGTACGCCCGAGAACACAGCCTGAACCTTTGGAAACAGTTTTTCTAATAAATAATAAAGCTTATCTGCATCAGAGAGTGAATGCTTTTCGTGAACTGTTGATTTAAAACTGGCATAAAACAATGGCCAGTTACGTATATCTCCGTCAAACGCAAATAATTCTATAGGTGGAAGTTTAGGCTTAGACCAAAATAGTGGTATTGGTGCTATCTGACCGTGATGAATTCGAAAACTTCATCATAACGCTTTTAATAGAACCGTACAGATCCTCCAGAGATTAGGCTCACTAATTATCTAATTAACAATTGCTTATTATATTCGTCTAAAATGGCATGGAATTATACTCGACTAATGTCAATATTATGCATGAACTAAGAAATTTAGCTGTATTATCTTGAGATAAGTGCGCAATCTTAGCTTGTTCATAAATAGTTTGAACACATTCGAACAACGAGTTACGCTTTGCAAAAAAAATTGTCAATTGTTTGTTTTCATAAATATAGGCTTTAGTTGCTATCTCAACGTATTTAAATAAATAATAACCAGAAAAGATCAACGAACTTAATATGAAATCAAGAGGACCGATGATAAAGGAGAACGGTCACGCCCCATAGAAAAAAAAACACAGACCCGACAGAAACGAGACATATCTGTTTTTCGTAATTTTTTATATAGTTAAGTTATATATTTTTTTAATTCGAAATCAATGGCTAACACCAAAATATTGCCTGGTTTTGTTCAGGCGTTACTCTAAAAAAATACAATATGCCTATTTATCTACAAAATTCGTAAATATATGTAACTAAATAACGATACAATAGCTATAGGATGTATCTAGGTGACCTGGAGATACAGCTGGATTATATGATTTTTAACTTCTAGTACAAGAATCTACTTGGATTCATTAAAATCGTCGTATTCGATGATTTAATTAAATTACGATGAAATAAGTTTAAATAAAGAGTCATTTCTTTTTAATTTTATTGAAATATGTACGAAATAGTATATAGTATAATATTATCTATGGCCGGCGCAGTTCTTCGCATTCTGTGTTAAGATCTGTGTGTTTTTGTTTTCAAGATTACATTTTTTTTGTCGGTTTTTGGCTTTCTCTTTACCGGACTTGATTTTTGCATTTATGAGTGGTTATTTGATATGGCTGACAATTAGGGTGGGCTAGACATCGAGATTACTTTGACCACCCCGCCCTGGGTATCTAGAAGTTTAAAAATTACATAATCCAGCTGCATTTTCAGGTCACCTAGATACATCCCATAGCTATTGTATCGTCATTTAGTTACATACATTTACGAATTTTGTAGATAAATAGGCGTTTGTATTTTTTTTGTGTATCGCCTGAACTAAAACAAAAGGCAATATTTTGGTGTTAGCCATTGATTTCGAATATAAAAAATATATAACTTAACTGTATAAAAAATAACAAAAAAACTAAGATATGTCTCGTTTCTGTCGGGTCTGGGTCACAGATGACCGTTCTATTTTGTAAAATAAAAAAGTAAATATTTTTTACGTTTCTTAAATTCTTACCTCAGCTACGTATTCATCATTACAGTCCTTCACAAGTCCACTGATGAACATAGGCTTCCATAAGCACGGTCTTGAGCCACCTGCATCCATCGACTTCCTGCATGTCTTACCAGGTTGTCACTCCATCTAGTAGGGGGAGGCCCTACACTTCGTCGGCCAATACGAGGCCGCCACTCGAGAACCTTTTTTCCCTATCGGTCGTCGGTTCTTCGAGCTATATAGCGGGCCCATTGCTACTTCAGTTTACTAATCCTTGGGCTATTTTGGTCACTCTGTTTTTACTGTGGATATCCTCATTTCTAAATTTGTCGCGCAGAGAAACTCCGAGCATAGCCCTCTCCATAGCTCGCTGAAAGACCTTCAGCTTCCTCATCCGGCCAGCAGTGAAGGACCACATCTCAGTTCCATAGGTCATCACTGGCAACACGCACTTGTTGTACAGTCTCGTTTCCAAGTTTGAGGTATACCTGACGAGAAGATGTGCCGTAATTTCCAGAACGCTGCCCAGCCGAGTGAATCCGTCCATCGACCTCTCGGTCGAAGTTGGACTTACCTAGTCGGACTATTTGTCCCAGGTGAACATACTCGTCAACATCTTCGACATTAGTGCTCCTAACAACTACCGGCATAGGTGTGACATGGACGTCATATATGATCTTTGTTATATCCTTGTTCATCTTAAGACCTATCCGTTGAGATACACTATTGAGGTCATTGAGCATAATGATTAGGTCCTCCAGCCATTCTGCCATAAAGACTATATCGTCAGCAAATCGAAGGTGAGTGATATATTTTGCCAGGTCGAGACGTCTTAGGTGGCAACCGAACCTCCACCGGAGATGCTTAGCACCCCTGCCCCGCCGTTGCCATGGTCACCACCGTAACCAGAATAGCGGGGCTGCTGGGTACTGGGGGCTGTCTCTTCGTAATTTCAATCATGTGGGTATATTGCCATAGTTGCCACGCTTGGCGGGCGTGTTGGCAACCGTCTTTTTTGTTAATTGGCTGTTGTCAGAAGGATGCTGTTACCCATCTTCTGCCTCAGTTTCCCTCTGTCGCATCTTACGACACCCAAGGAAAGATCTCGCCACTACACGGGGCTATGTATTCAAAATTATATTATTCTTTTTGCATTAGAGGTAGGCCAGGATGTAGCCCTAGAGACTTACTAGACCGCCAGACCTATTTTCAATTTACGCTTTTTGTAAAGGATTGTAATTTAAAGCTAAGACCCGCAACAAAAACTACCTGGGTTCTTTATAGCGGGTCCTTGCTAGTAGGCCAATAGATAATACATAAAAATAAACATATAATTAGATTGTGCACATAAATATTGTTTCACGAAAATTATAAAATTGCCACTTGTCAATTATCTTGCACAATTTGAAATCAAAATCGAAACCAGTGTTAAAAAATGGTGATGTATACGGTCATGAGGATTATTTTTACGGGCATATATATATATATATATATTATTTAAGTATTTTGTTAAATATTTTAATTACTTTTCGTTGTACTTAAATTTACCTATTTTATGTAGAAACATAAATAGTAACGTAATCTCTTCAAGACGGATCGCCCAATTTACTAAATTGTTTTCGGCTTCCGTTTTATTGTATAGACTACGTAAAAAATGAGTAGATGTCATCGTCTTTCAAAATTAAGCACGTCGCTAAAAGAAAAATAAAAGAAAACCAATACATTAAGCCTAATTAGAGTGAATTTCATTGGGGTATCTTTTGTATTTTTGTATGATTCATGAAAACATTTGTTTTGTTATCTAGATCGACTCATGTACTTGTTTCACTTATATTTTTATGTATTTATTTTATTATAAATTTCACCGGCTTAACTAAGGTATAAAGAATAATAATTTATATACCCTGATGAATGATGATGCCGTAAGCGGCATCATCAGCAGGGTGGAGTGTTTTTTTTTTACATTTTAGATACGGCGGAGTGCGGAAACGGTGCCCTGTACTGATACATTCAGAATATATTAGGACAGCAAACATGAATTTTGACTGGAAGTACTGCCGCATGGCCATTGAAAATTTCAAAAATCCTGAAAATAAGGGATTTTGGTAAATGTGAAACAGGTACAAAAAATTTAGAAAATCGTATGTTTTATTAAATAATTTAACACTTAACATCATAAAGAGTGAAAAAAAATACAAAAAATAACGTACTTTCCATTAAAATAAAATAAAAAACATCTAAAATTATTAATTTTTCGCCGTTTGGTGAGCTACGACTGAGGCTACGAACTGTTTTTTTTGTGTTGAAGACCGGCATGATATTGCACGATTTTAAATTGTTTCGGATCCATCCTTCACGTTTATCTGGTCCACACACAGCAGCACATGACTCAGTGACCAGCTTAATGCATCTTTCAGTAGCTTGTGAGTGGCATGGTATTTTGCAAAATGTAGGGAGAATCTCCGTTTCGACTATTTTAATATTCCGAATAGCTCTATAAATTACGTTGGTTTGTATCTCTTAGATCAGGGGAGGCTCCGATACAAAGCTCCAATCAATCACATCTGTATACTCAGCGGCAGAGAAGTTAAACGATGGTAATTTAAACATTCGTATCGGCGGCAAGCCCGAAGTCAGCTCTCGTATTTTAACAATGCGCCGGAGTGCTAATTCTTTGATATGGTTGCGATCGTCTGCAAGCATACTAAGCAAAATGTTTTCGCTGTGGCCGAAGTACCCATTGCGTTGAAGCACAGGGTCAACTATTTTCATAAGGTTTGCAGGAATGTATCTCGATAATGTAATCATTTTGTGCAGGTGTTTCGATCCGTACACGCAAAATGGTTTTGTTTTAATTTCAAACCACATCGGATCATAAACTCGGATGACGAAATCTGCTAAGATACGCAAACTATGTGAAGGTTCACTAGTGGAAACATATAGTCGAAGTATCCTGTTAGCTGTTGTCAGCCACCGCGAATGAACAATCTTTCCGGGGTTTCGCTTGGCTAAACTTACGTCACATTGTCCTCTGCTAACTGCGTCACATATTTCATACAAGTAAAGCTGATCTGTACTGAGATCACTACGTGATTTTAAATATCTGGTAGTTTACATACGATGGGTGTAAATTGAACCACTGGAAGATTCTCACAACCCTTCAACGCTTTACCAATGACGCCTGTGAAACTTCTTGGTCCTGTAGTTTTCCCATCAAGATGCTCAAACAGACGTCGTAAAGGAAGTTCGTTGGCATGCAATAGACACACGAGCCATTGAAGAGGTCGATGAAGTTTCTTTTCTAGAAGACAAATGATTCCAGCCTTGTTGCCAGTGTTGACTGCCGTACCGTCGCACCCAATTGCTATTATTCGCTTCAAATCACACTTCAACGCTAAATAAAGGTAAAGTTTTTTTGAAATTGTGAGTGCATCTGCTGTGGCCAGTGTAATATGCCCAATGTATTGCGAGTTCGGCTCTTTTACCAAGGTTATGTGCTCTTTAATAACGGTTTTTCTGCGATTATCTTCATATAACATTGTTTTATCTTTGCGGCCATCAAACGATATACAAACCAATGAATCATCGCCATCTAGCACGTTAACTGCAGCCCCTGAACTTCTCGTTTGTGCGCGAGCGCGCCGAATTTTGCTACGATCTATAACACTTGACGTGTCACTCTCAGTAACCAGACCGATATCTTGCAACGTAGCCGACATGATGGCAGCACCAGCACGGTCTGAAATGCCGTATCTATCTAATGTCATAGCTACGACTGGGAATTTACTAGGTCCGGGGACATTAATTGCGGGCCCAATCGAGGTGACATTAATAACAGACGAAGTTTATGTTTGCCTTCTTTTCTGCTCAGGTTCATCAATTTGTAATGTCATAGAGTTCTCTTCAAATTGTTTTCTTTTTAACTTCCGATCAGACAGAGCTATATTCTTAAGTGTAGCTTTTTTATCTAGAGATCCAATCATCATTCTTCTTTTGCCACGTTGATCGAGCAAAAACTCGTGTTCTTGTTTAGGAATTTTACGAGTTTTCTCACAAGAACATATCAATAACGACTTGCACTTACAAGATGCAATATCAAACAAAAAGTCACAGTCTTCTTTAAACTTCTGTAGTTTCTGTTTATAATTTTCGTTGTCTTTACTCTTTTGGTAGGATTTCAGAAGGGCGCGATGTTTGTTATGATAGGATCTTATTTTTGACACTATTGTTTTATGTTGTATTATTGGTAAAGAGGCTCGTTTCCAGATGTTTTCGATTTCGGTCGCAACAATATCACAAGTGTCCTGTACTAAATCTTGTCGTCCCTTTTCCGCACATCGTGCCACTGATACATAGACATAATATTTCATCACATCACTGTAGGTTGGCAGCACATTTTTTGGTAATTCACAACCAGTACCGAAGATAGGCGACGAATAATTACTTCTTAAACTCATTATACTACTTTTTACGTTGTCTCATGTCAAATCTAGCTAAATGACTAATTGGGCAGAGAACGATGCGACACCATTAACCCGCGTCCCGCACTCTCGCCTCACCCCGCGGACTCCGGGTGGCCAACGCTCGGCCAATGACCTCATATGGTAAAACAATGCGCGATTGGTAGATCAAAAATATGACGCCATAGGCAATACTGTGTAACTTTTTTTCAATTTATATCATAGTGGCACTTGTTCATATGTGAATAAAGGCATTTTTAAGAAAAACAATTTATTTAAAACCATTTTACATGTCAAGAAATTATACGTTTTTTTCGAAAACTTTGCGAGCTATGCGGCAGTACTTCTAATTATATTTTGTATAAATGATATTATACGAGAGGGTTATGTTAGTGTCAGAGCACCTTTTGCGACATCCGCCACTTCAATATTCCACAAAAAAAATATCCCATACAAGTGCGCTCCACCCTAATCATCAGGGTGTATAAGTAATTATTCTCTTTTATATTTTTAATTTTGTTTTGTCATAATAATTTTACAACCTATTACAATGCCACTGCTGAACATCCCTAAAGTAATGTCACCTAACTCTCGGTTTTGAGCACAGCCTTAGAATATATACGTTCTGAGCCACCTGTATCCATTGACTTCAGTCAGTTACGTGCCTCCTCAGTAAGCTGAAGTTGCAATGACCCAGTCATACAACTCAATGAACCGACAAACGATGGGATTCGTTCTAAAGTTCATACCAATAATCACAGTGTAGGATGGTCTCCCACTAGATGGAGTAGTTATGTATATTTTTTTATTTAGTAATATTTTAAATAATACTAGAGTTTAGTTTTCGTGTATACCACGGCAGCTTAAATTTGCTTATGGTTATTATCACTTATTCTATAAAATTTGCCAAGTTACTACAAAAGGAATCACAACCACGGAGCAACTTTGTATTTGCTCTGTGATCGCAATATGTAATTACATAAATATTTCACTTATATATGCAATAACAAAACGTCAAATCTAGTGAAGTATTTAAACTATTATACAGGGTCATTTTTAATTTACTAAAGACCTTTTGGGAATATATTGGTTACATCATTACAAACAATTTTAGCGAGATCACTCTTCACAGAATATAATACATTTACGAAAAAACTACTTCTAACATTTTGTTGTCATGTTTGACTCCTTTTAAGTCTGTATATTGTAGTACCTAAACAATGATAGAATAAATCGTCAAAGAAAATGCCTTATTTATTAAAATCTTGATATCAGTATCACACATTGTGTTGAAATCATTAAACATAATTAAATGAGCAAATGAACTTAAAAAAATCACAAATATTAAAATTTATAATAAGTAATTAGCCGTGTAGTGGCGGTCAAAAATATCCACTACCCCATATCCTCCCGTGGGTGTCGTAAAAGGCGATAAAGGGAAACAGGCAGGAGATGGGCAGCAGCATCTTCCTGATAATAGCCAAAATTACAATAAAAAAACTGCGGTTGCCAACCCGTTCGCCAAGCGTGGCAACTATGGCAAATACCCCCCAATGATTAAAGCAACAAACAGACGGCCCCCAGTCCCCGGCGGCCCCGCTATTCCTGGCTACGGTGGCGACCATGGTAACGGCGGGGTAGGGGGTGATAAGAATCTCCGGTGGAGGTTCGGTTGCCACCTTAGACGACTCGACCTGGCAACGTACAACGCACGCACCCTGAGGACTGACGAGAAGATCGTGGAGCTGGAAGAAGAGATAGACAAGTTACGCTAGCATATTATAGGATTATCCGAAGTCCGAAGAGAGGGGGAGGACACGGTAATCCTCGAATCCGGCAACTTACTCTATCACCGGGAGGGCGACCATCTGTCCCAAGCAGGTGTCGGATTTATCGTCCACAAGTCTCTCGTTAACAACGTTGTAAAGATCGGGAGTGTGTCGACGAGGGTTGCATATCTTATACTCAGAATCACCAAACGGTATTCGCTGAAGATCATACAGGTTTACGCACCAACCTCGGCACACCCCGATGAGGAGGTGGAGGAAATGTATGAGGATATCTCTAGAGACATGCATTCCTCCAAAACCCAATATACGGTGTTAATGGGAGACTTCAATGCAAAACTAGGCACAAGAGAGAACGGTGAGTTGGAAGTAGGGAAATTTGAAATAGGGCAACGGAACCCAAGGGGCCAGCAGCTGGCCGACTTCATGGAGAAAGAGGGACTCTTTATGATGAACTCTTTCTTCCAGAAGCGGCCCCACAGGAAATGGACCTGGTCGAGCCCCGACGGTTCGACAGAAAATGAGATTGACTTCATTATGACGACCAGACGACAACTGTTCAGTGATGTCTCCGTAATCGCGAGGGTGAAAACTGGTAGCGACTACCGAATGGTTAGAGGCACACTGAACCTAAACGTTAAGTTGGACAGGTCTCGTCTAATGAAGTCAACGCTCCGTCCCCCTCGTGCTCTGTTCCAAAGTCCCGAAACCTTTTAGCTCGAGTTACAAAACCGTTTTCAGTGCCTAGAAGACTGCAATGAAGTGGACGATATGAATGACAAGCTCGTTGAAACTGTCCATGCGGTCGGAGCTAAGTTCTGCAAGACACGCCACAGAAGAACACAAAAACTCTCCGATCACACTCTTAATCTCATGACTGTTAGACGGAAGATGAAGCTACATTCTTCAACAGACTTGACAGCATACAGGCATCTGGACAGACAGATCTCCAAATGCATGCGGTGGGACTTACGCAACTCCAATACAGCTCGTATTAAGGAAGCGATCGAGCGGAACCAAGGCTCCAAAGTCTTTGCCAGAGATCTGTCTGCCAGAAAGAGCCAACTGTCAAAGCTGTAGACAGAATGTGGCAGCATCGTTTCCGGGACACCTGAGATTTTAAGTGAGATTGAGAGGTTCTATGGGCAGCTGTACACGTCATCGTTGGAGCCACACGCAAGTATGAGTAACGATCCAAGAGCGAGTCTCATCCGACACTATTCCGAAGATATCCCGGACGTCAGTCTGAGCGAGATTAGAATGGCTCTCCAGCACCTGAAAAACGGTAAGGCCCCAGGCAAAGATGGAATTACAGCGGTGTTTCTGAAAGCCGGTGGAAGACCGGTACTTGAAGTCCTTCAGAAGCTCTTTAATTCCGTCTTCCATGGTGGCATTACACCGGAGGCGTGGAGCAGAAGTGCGGTGGTCTTGTTCTACAAACGCTCTCTTCAAGAACTGCAGACCGATTTCCCTTTTGAGCCGCGTCTACGTGCTGTTTTCGAGAGTCATTACGAATCGTCTCGCGCGCAGACTTGACTACATCCTGCCTCCCGAACAAGCCGGTTTCCGAAAGGGCTTTAGCACCATAGACCACATACACACCCTTCGGCGAATTGTGCAGAAGTCCGATGAGTACAATTTGCCACTATGTCTGGCGTATGTGGACTATGAGAAAGCCTTTGATTCCGTCGAAATTTGGGCGGTGCTGCAGTCCCTTCAGTGGTGCCAAGTTGACTGTCGGTATATCGAAGTGCTGAAGTGTTTGTAAAGTAGAGCTACGATGGCTATCCGAGTACAGAACCAGAGTACGAAACCTATCCAATTGCAGAGAGGTGTAAGACAGGGTGACGTCATATCCCCGAAACTCTTCACCGCTGCATTGGAAGACTTTTTCAAGCTTCTGGACTGGAAAAGATACGGTATCAACATCAATGGCGAGAAGATCACTCACCTTCGATTTGCCGACGATATAGTCCTTATGGCAGAATCGCTGGAGGATCTAAGCACTATGCTCAATGACCTCAATAGTGTCTCCCAACGGATAGGTCTTAAGATGAACATGGACAAAACAAAGATTATGTTTAATGTCCATGGCACACCTATGCCGGTAGTTGTTGGGAGCACTAAGCTCGAAGTTGTTGACGAGTATGTTTACCTGGGATAAATAGTCCGACTAGGTAAGTCCAACTTCGACCGAGAGGTCAATCGACGGATTCAACTCGGCTGGGCAGCGTTCGGGAAGCTACGACACATCTTCTAGTCAGACATACCTCAAAACTTTAAAACGAAATTGTACAACAAGTGCGTTTTGCCAGTGATGACTTACGGAACTGAGACGTGTTCCTTCACAGCTGGCCGTATGAGGAAGCTCAAGGTCGCTCAGCGAGCTATGGAGAGAGCTATGCTCGGAGTTTCTCTGCGTGATAAACTTAGAAATGTGGATATCCGCAGTAAAACTAGAGTAACCGACATAGCCCAACGGATTAGTAAACTGAAGTGGCAGTGGGCCGGCCATATAACTCGAAGAACCGACAACCGATGGGGAAGAAAGGTTCTCGAGTGGCAGCCTCGTACCGGTAGGCGAAGTGTAGGGCGACCTTAGCCTTTCATAAGTCCACTGCTGAACATAGGCCTCCCCCAAGGAATGCCACAAAGCACGGTCCTGAGCCACCTGCATCCATCGACTTCCTACATGTCTTACCAGGTCGTCACTCCATCTAGTGGGGGGTCGCCCTACACTTCGCCTACCGGTACGAGGCTGCCACTCGAGAACCTTTCTTCCCCATCGGTTGTCGGTTCTTCGAGCTATATGGCCGGCCCACTGCCACTTCAGCTTACTAATCCGTTGGGCTATGTCGATTGTTCTGGTTCTACTACGGATATACTCATTTCTAAGTTTCAATCGCCATTAATGTTAATACTCTATCCTTTCCAGTCCAGAAGCTTAAACACGTCTTCCAATGCAGCGGTGAAGAGTTTCGGGGATATAACGTTACCTGTCTTACACCTGTCTGCGGTTGGATAGGTTTCGTACTCTGATTCTGTACTCGGATAGCCATAGTAGCTCCACTGTACAAGCACTTCAGCACTTCGATATACTGACAGTCAACTTGGCACCGCTGAAGGAACAGCAGCACCGGCTAAATTTCGACGGAATCAAAGGCTTTCTCATAGTCCACATACGCAAGGCAAAGTGTCAGATTATACTCCTCTGTCTTCTGTACAATCTGCCGCAGGGTATGTATGTAGTCTATGATACTAAAGCCTTTTCGGAAACCAACTTGTTCAGGAGTCTGGAAGTCGTCAAGTCTGCGTGTGACAGAGAGACGTCTGGGATATCTTCGGAATAGTGTCTGATAAGACTTGCTTTTCGATCGATACTCACACTTGCGTGTGGCTCCAACGATGACGTGTACAGCTGCCCATAAAACCTCTCAATCTCACTCAAAATCTTAGGTGTTCCAGAAACGATGCTGCCACACTCGGTCTTTAGCTTTGACAGTTGGCTCTTTCTGGCAGACAGATCTCTGGTAAAGACTTTGGAGCCTTGGTTCCGCTCAATCGCTTCTTCAATACAAGCTGTATTGAAGTTGCGTAAATCCCGCCGCATTTGGAGAACTCTCTGTTCAGATGTCTGTATGCTGTCAAATCTGTTGAAGAATGTAGCTTCAACTCCCGTCTAACAGCCATGAGATTAATCGTGTGATCGGAGAGTTTTTGTGTTCTTCTGCGGCGGGTCTTGCAGAACTTAGCTCCGACTGCATGGAAAGTTTCCACACGCTTGTCATTCATATTGTCCACTTCATTGCAGTCTTCTAAGCACTGATAACGGTATCGTAGCTCAAGCTGGAAGGTTTCGGGACTTTGGATTAGAGCACGAGGGGGACGGAGCGTTGACTTCATCAGACGAGATCTCTCCAACTCCAACACAACAGTGTGCCTCTTACCTTTTGGTGATCGCTACCAGTTTTCACCCTCGCGATCACGGAGACATCACTGAACAGTTGTCGTCTGGTCGTCATAATGAAGTCAATCTCATTTTTTGTCGAACCGTCGGGGCTCGATCAGGTCCACTTTTTATGGGGCTGCTTCTGGAAGAAAGAGTTCATTATAAAGAGTCCCTCTTTGTCCATGAAGTTGGCCAGCTGCTGGCCCCTTGGGTCCCGTTGCCCTATTCGTAATTTCCCTACTTTCAACTCACCGTTCTCTTTTGTGCCTAGTTTTGCATTGAAGTCTCCGATTAACAGTATGCAGTATGTCTTCCTGCTCACGTACTGTGCGCCGCGGTGGACGACCACGATCGATTGATACAGGCTGGAATCGCCCGTAATCTCGCAATCGTTTTGTAGTTCCTAGCATCGTAGCCTAGCTCGGTGCACGTGAGTTGGGAAATTGCCTTGAATATTCACGGCAGGCTTCAGTAAAGTTTTCATTGTAAATTGCTGAAATTCGCACCAATTCGATATACTCAACATTTGAGTATCGGTAAGCTATCGTAACAACGCGTACCGTTCGCTCTACTCGTATTAATCTCACAAAGGAAGGAAAAACGTCGCGGGTGCACCAAAGGCGACTGACGACACAGATAATTAGGTCAAGTTCAAATGGGCAAGCGCCGCCTCCTACACCTCTTCACCCCTACCCCGCCACGCACTTTATTTTGCTAGTTAGGACTATTGCCGTTTAGAAGGTCCAATTAAAATATTTTTGTTTTTGTATGAAAATAAAAATTGAAGATATATAATTTTTATCTTACAGATGTTGTTGTTATGATGTAAATAATATATTCCCAAAAGGTCTTCAGTAAATTAAAATTACTCTGTATATTATGTCGAAATTAATGTCGAAAAAAATAAATAATTGTTAATTATTATGTAGCCAATGCTTCGCGATGAACACTTCATGGTAAGTGAGGATGCAGCCGAAGATGGTACGCGTATATTTACTCTTGCCTTGAAGACACCCGCATTATAATCGGATGGAAAGACAGATGCTGGCAAATTATTCCACTCGTTAACATCGTTAACAATTAACATTTGGTTCGAATGCGTGGTATATCGACAACAAAGGGGTGGAGACCAGCCGAGCGTCTTGGGGTCCTATGATAAAATGGAGAGGGGGGGAGTTAAGAGAATTAATTATCTTTATATTGCCTGCGCATTGTAAATAATTACAAGTATGAATTTATGAGTATGAAAACCACGTGTGGTTGTGAAGCATGGTAGAAGATAGGTAGGTCTTAAAGTTTTAAATGATTTAATTGTTGGGTAAATGACGATAAAAATAATGTCACAATATGGGATTTCTGTATATTTTTTTAAATTATTGTTATTAAAAGTTTGCAAACTTACTTAAATTAATAAAGTAATTATATTGCGATATAAAAATGTTAGACGAAAAAGTATGATATTTAATTTTTTTTTGTAAAAACATCTGTAGATAAATAATACATTTGATGTTTATTACGAGTATTGGTCTAAAAATTGTAATTTTTAGTCAACATATTTGACCATAGTTGGTGTACAAATATGAAAAAATAAAAAGAAGAATATAGCAGATAATTAATAAGTTATTACGACAGATACCTAATCTACTAATTAATGTATCACAATATGAAATAATTTAATGTAATCAATGTCAATTATATTTCCTATCAAAAATAATTATAAAATGGCATTAACAATACAATGACATTAACAATTTATATATATGCAGCGTAATGAAATAGATTTAATACATTCGTAAAGATTTGTCAAGGAAGTCATTAACATTTTAATAGCCTTTTGCAGTCAATATTTTTTAAATGTTTTCTTAAATAGGCCTCTATTCAATTGTTTAATATCATATCGTATATTGGAATTTTGTTATAATATATTAATGGAGCTTTGTATACTACACTTTTATGCAGTAGCGCTCTTTTAGAAAGGTGAGCACATAATATATTGTCATCTCGGCGATTACGTCTTACATTATCTAATAGGCGCGGCAACAAGTGTGGGTTGCTTCTTACAAGTAAAGATATTTCCAATATATATATAGTGACGGAAGTGTTAGAATTTTGTTTTTGATAAATAATGGATCACAGCTTTCCGTACTTTGAATACCGAACATGGCGCGTATGCATCGCTTTTGCAATTTAAATATATGTATTGCGCTTTTGCATTTTATAATATTACATTTTATATATATATATATATATATATATATATATATATATATATATATCTGTGTTGGTTGAGTTGATCTGAAAAATTATGCTATATCTGAGAACAGATTCAACAAGACCATAGTATGCCGAGAAAAGCGCATCATTGTTCATAGTTAGAGCAAGTTTGTAAAGGGCTTATGAAAGATCTTTTTACATAATACGTTAATGTTCTTTCCAGTTTAATTTACTGCCTATAATTAAGCCAAGAAAACGGACAGTAGTTACTTCATTTATAGTGTAATTATCATAAACCAAATTTACATTCAATGGGTTTTGTGATCTTTGTCCAAAGTGCATTATATTTGTCTTCGTTAAAATTAATTTTAAATTGTTACTGTTTAGCTGTGTAATTATAAATCTCAATTTCGCATTTTTGACGTCAAATTTATAATTATTAATGTCCTTACATGCACATGTAATAGTACTATTATCAGCAAATAATGTCATAGGCTAACTCGTTGCATTTCGCAAGTCAATACACTGCATTGGGGCACGCCATATAATACATAGCGCTTCTTGGAAGTGTATGTTTTTCTGTTTCTTGAATTCTAATTATTTGTTTTTGATTATTTAAGTAGGAACGAATTAAATCTAAGACATTTCCTCTAATACTGTAAGCGTCAAGTTTATTAGTTAGTATATTATGGTATACATAGTCAAATACCTGTGAAATATCGCAGTAAATAGCACAAATATGAGATCATTTGTTAACGTGGCATATAATATTTTCAATTAATTCCTAATTGACCATATTTTATGGTTTTATTTTGTCAAAACCCTTTTTGTTCGTTGCACAAAATTTTTTGTTATTCGAGATAGGAATTAATTTCACCATAAAAATATTTTCCAAAAATTTTCGAAAATATTGATAATAATGCTATGGGTCTTTAATTCCCATAAACTGTTATTTTATTTGAATAATGCTTTTATAATTGATGATTTAAGGTCTTTTGTAAATATTCCTATTGATGTACATAAGTTATTGATGTGACTATGATCAAAGTTACCTTTTCGTCTTATTTGACGATATACAAAACTATTAACTTGTTGTATTTTTATATTAATATTTTTTTATATAATATAGGTGACAAAAGAACATACAGTCCACAAGATGGTAAGTGTGCACTATGGTCCATAGTATATTCTCTACACTCACCACACGAAACATAGCAGCATTAAGCTGCTATTTTACGCGGGTATTCTGTAAGAGGGTGATCTTTCCCCATTCTTGCTACAACTGTATTATAGCTGTCGGATGACTATACCAGATAAAATCATATAAAATACATACAAAGGAAAAAGAAACAAGAAAGTAAAAGTATCAACAATTGTTATATAATTAGGTTAATTTTATGTCATCAAAGCATTTTTTTTTATAAATTCGAATATAATCATTCGCGTAATTTTAATTAAAACTTAATTTATAATAAGACTTGATTGATTCTACGTGTATTTTATGTTATCGATAGAGTTTGTTATGTCACTTGTTATTGTTAACCTAAGATTTTATGTGTGTATCATCGTTACAGCAGATCATAAATCAATTACTGTCTCTTGAAAAGTATTAAATATATAAAAAAAATAATTGTTTAAATTCCTTGCATAAAATAAAAATTGTGTGCCTTACCTAGTTTTAAGAGCACCTGCCGCCTGCATTTTTTTATACTAGGCAAGGCAAATTTACTTTTTAACCCAGATCTTACCTAATTAGTTTCAACATCTTTAATATAATGAATTTCAGCAAAGTGATACTTGATTCAATTAATTAAGTCGCTTGCCAGTAAGCGCAAGCGCTTGCCGATAAATGGCTACTGTACATCTAGACTTTGGCATGCTCATTAGTAAAGCTGTATCAGTTAATCTTGTTCAGCTACGGTTATCCTCGTTACGAATTATTTTTTGAGAAGCCTGAGTCACAGAAAAAGCTCGCTGAGCAACTTTAAGTATTGAACTCTGTTTTGTATGTCATCACGGGTAAAATGTATGGGTTGTAAATTAAGAGATAAGAATTAAATCAACATTAATTTTAGACATAAGAACTTCAAATATCCGAATATTTTATCATAACCTTTGTTGTGAAAAAAAAAACGTTGGATAACTCGTATTAAATTCGATGTTTTTTGAACATCAAGGTTTTAAAGCATTATCTGGTACTAAGCTTTAAATAGAGAGACTTTCGCATATTGAAAATACATTATATATTTTGTACGGCATCATCTGCCTCGTTGGAAATTGTCTCAAATATAAAAATTGTAAATAGTAATTTACATAATTTGAAAAGTTACAAAAACATAATCCGTCTCTGGATGAACGCTAAGCTAAGGATGGATTTGAACAAACGAGAGAAAATTTTATTCTTAGAATAAATCAATATTTGTTTTACCATTTGCAATTCTAAGAATAGCGACCCCATTCAAGAATAGTTACTAAACCATCCTTTTGCACAAAAATAACAGTTATTCTACGAATATTTTAATGGCACCATATTATGTTTCTTTGCTGGTATCACTGTCAGTTTTCGTTTCAAGCTCATATCGTCAGATATATTCCTCACTCATTTTGTATTTAAAAACAGCGATAAATATCAAAAAATATAGCACTCAATAAAAACAAACACATCTAATAAAACTTTAAACTTGTAGCTCTACTTTAGATAGTATGGAAAATGATACAAGACTTTAGTCGAGATTTGAATCGTAAAATTGCTTATCCCTGGTTATTTTCCCTGGTATCATTTATAAATCTAGGTTTGGTCTAATCCACCCTAAGGCCGATACCGATACAACCTATTAAAGTCCACTGCTGAACATAGGCCTCCCCGTAGATTACCTCATAGGGGAGATATCTATCATAGTTGCCACGTTTGGCTGGCGGGTTGATAACCGCAATTTTTATTTATTATTTTTTGTCGTTATTAGGTAGATGCTGCTGCTCATCTCCTGTTTGTTTCTTTTTTGTCATAAATATTTTCACACCGCCACTTCACGGTAGAATATCCGGTGCAATTACCACTTTTTTTTTAATTCCTAACCTTCTGTTACTTATAGGCCTCCTAGAGACAATTAAAAGCACATACCACCACATTTTTTATCAGATTCGATCTGCCATTTGACTACTGCTACTGTCACGAACTCCTAACACAGGCATTCTCAGCTTATCAATAGTGGTTAAAGGAAATTTTAGGAATGTTAGTAACTTTGTTAGTATTTTTAAGCAGTGTTCCGATTATCTCCATCTTCTCTTTGTGCGGTAATTTAAAGATGGTTAATTTAAATTTTAACTGTTAAAATAAACAATATAAAAAATGAACAAATTTATTAAATAAATAAAATTACCCATATCGAATAAAATTATCTTAATATCAATCCAATCCCAAATTACCAATCCATTCATAACAATCCACGAGTTCATAACTTCAGGATGGGTAGAATAGACTTAAACAAGAAATGGTGATAAGTACATTTGCGCACAGTCAAACTGATAGGAAGTAGATTATTTGACCTACGCATGATTTCTTAAGAATCAAAATAGAGATGTATTCTCCAATGGCAGTACTTATGTTTAAGACATCATATAACATACATTATAGACATCATCATATAACTAAGAAAGAATGCCCGTTTACAAGATACAAGCAAAAGCTATTGCGATACTTGTGATTCTCTATACGAAGCACAGAAGCATTATGCCTTTATTTTACCAAGGAAGGTACGGATCTTTCCCGGTGGAGCCGAACAATTTATGCTGCAGCCGTAATAAACACAACGTTTAAACAGTGGTAGAGCCACGCGGCAGCTTTTGCTGTCGCACGGATGGGCCGGCTCGAACCGGGGTGGTACCACGACCTCACAGAATACCAGCGTGAAGTAGAGGTTTACCTCTGCGTTTCGCTTGGTGAGTGCAGGTGGCCGGAGGCCCTTTTTACTGGAAATGAGGCATTCCATCTTAGTCCTCACGGGTGACAACGCATCTGCATTTTGATTCGCAAACGAGGATAGATGTAGATGTCTATGGGCCGCAGCAACCACTTACCATCAGGTGGACTGTGTGCTCGTTTGTCACCCTTATCCTATAAAAAGAAAGTTAACTATAGTATAGCTCTACCCGCATATATATTTTCTTATACGGTAAGAATAACATTAGTGCATTGTTAAATTATAAAAATCATGAATGTTAATCGACTTTTCTGATTTATAATTATAATTATTACGGATCTCCAAAGTTTTATATAAAAATACATAAATTAAAAAAAATCACTCTTAAATTCATTTGGCGTATTCAAGTTGTGGTTGTGTGGAGTAGGGCTCGATAAAAGAAAGTGTTGACGTTTAAGATAAGAGCAGTATAGACGTTCCAACAGCCAGAAATGAGACTTCGATGACTTTCCTTTTTTACTTTACTTTCTTATTTTTATTGTCAGAGAAACCACCCACTTTATATTTGTAAAAACAGCAATTTACTAACGTTTTTATTTTAAGCGATGCCACTCTTCTTATTTACCAAAACATAAAAAGTTATTAGAAATATATCATAAGCATACCTCTAAAATATAAAACATGTGTCTTCCTCAAATAAAAGTAAGTTTGTGAATTCTACGATTTTAATTTTAAGAAATTTTAAAATTACAACGTTTGTGTCTCCTAACAAATATAATTCTAGGGAAAATCTTTATTTTTAGGGTATGACTTGGCCGAATTAATTTTTCTATTTGCCTGTAATTATTAATAATAATTTAACCGGCAGTTGCCTAATGCCAGGGCGCGGACTGCAAACTCGAAAGGTCATTGGTTCCAATTCACTATTCGACTACTATCGTAAACCACTTCTAAAACAAGCATTTTAAGCTTACAAGAAGTGGTTTAAGGGAATATTAATAATGTTTAATAGGATTACTAGTATTTGAAAAAAATATCTTAGTCATAATTGCACCCACTCACAAGCCCACTGTTGAACATAGACCAATCAAATCAAGGGATTCTAAAATATGAACCTGAGCCATCGACTTCTTACTTATATTTTACCAGGTTAACATGCTATCTTGCCAACAGTCGCTCTACAGATCGCTCACCGGTACGAGAACCTTTCTCTGACATCGGTTTTCGGTTCGTCGAGCTTTATGGCAGGCATTGTGTGATTTCAGCTTACTAATCCACTTGCCAAGGCTCAGCAAGCATCCACAAGGACAAGCGTGTAAACAAGCGCGTTTAGCATAGCTTTGTTGAACTTGGAGAAGCTTGTCGCCGTTCCGGTTGAGTTTCGGTTTTTGAACACAAATCAAAAGGCGTTTGTGATGAATTCACACGTTGGTATGCGTTACGCGTTTAGTATTGCACGTGATCTCGCGGCGGATGTACGATTTTCTCTGTTGCGAATCCACAGTCGCAAAAGAAATTGTTGGTTGAACGAGGAAACTATATTACCAGAGTATTGGATGGAAGGAGTTAACCATGCTTCTGGAATTCCAAATATATCAACAATAAAGATAAAAAGAAAGTGACAGATGCCTCGAGTCGTCTTGCCGAATTTATGCAGAAGGCAGTAAAATAAATAAAAACTAAAAAAGAAAGAATAATGACAACTTTCAGCAAATATTTAATTTATAATATACTATCATAGATAAGAGTGTATATACGGAAATATACTATCTGGTACCCAGCGATTTGCTGTCGCAGATGAAATATTGGTAAATCCAATTGGGCATACCTTAAGCGCATTAAAAAAATTACGTATAACATGATAATACGGAATTTTTAAAGTAGTTTAAATACATTTCGACAGCACTATCGGCTTCAACATCCTCGAAAACCATGAAAATGACACCCGTGATGAAAAAATTGATACCTATTGCAGCCGCCATCTTGGATTTACATTTCGACAGCACTATCGGCTTCAACTCTCTCGAAAACAATGAAAATGACACCCAAGATGAAAAAATTGGCACCCACTTCAGCCGCCATCTTGGATTTACATTTCGACAACCCTATCGGCTTCAACTCTCTCGAAAACTATGAAAATGACACCCATGATGAAAAAATTGATACCTATTGCAGCCGCCATCTTGGATTTACATTTCGACATCACTATCGGCTTCAACTCTCTCGAAAACCATGAAAATGACACCCAAGATGAAAAAATTGGTACCTACTTCAGCCGCCATCTTGGATTTACATTTCGACAGCACTATCGGCTTCAACACTCTCGAAAACCATGAAAATGACACCCAAGATGAAAAAATTGGTACCTACTTCAGCTGCCATCTTGGATTTACATTTCGACAGCACTATCGGCTTCAACATCCTCGAAACTCATGAAAATGACACCCATAATGAAAAAATTAATACCCATTGCAGCCGCCACCTTAGATTTACATTTCGACAACCCTATCGGCTTCAATTCTCTCGAAAACCATGAAAATGACACCCATGATGAAAAATTGATACCTATTGCAGCCGCCATCTTGGATTTAC
Organism: Parnassius glacialis; assembly: GCA_033319125.1. Lineage (NCBI taxonomy): Eukaryota > Metazoa > Arthropoda > Insecta > Lepidoptera > Papilionidae > Parnassius > Parnassius glacialis. Next base: position 32,934,472 of record JAVANC010000005.1, on the reverse strand, counting down.
ATTTAGACAGCACTATCGGCTTCAACTCTATCGAAAACCATGAAAATGACACCCAAGATGAAAAAATTTATATCTATTGCAGCCGCCATCTTGGATTTACATTTCGACAGCACTATCGGCTTCAACACCCTCGAAAACCATGAAAATGACACCCAAGATGAAAAAATTGATATATTTTGCAGCCGCCATCTTGGACTTACATTTCGACAACACTATCGGCTTCAACACCCTCGAAAACCATGAAAATGTCACCCATGACAAAAAAAATTATACTACATGCTTTTAGTACGTACTACTATTATTCATTCTGTGCTTTTAAATATTGTAATAAAAAAATGTCTTATTATTATTATAATTAAGTATTTAAGAAATTTGGTTATTCGAATATTGTGTATTTGTACAGCGATCTTTTTGACAACCGAAAAAATGTCTACTCACGAAGGCGACTGAAGCCAAACCACAGAAAAAAAAACAAAAAACCAGCACAAACTATATAGAAACACTACCAAACCAGTGGCATACAGTCCATACTATAATTTTTCTTAGAGGTATTATTATGTCATGACAGTTTGTCCATGTTGCAGTAGATGTCGCTTTTTTAAATTTAGCCATGCTTGGCCAATTATGAATCAAACAAATTAATGAATAGTTTAAAATACAATCGAACCTTGCTAACTTACTATTTTGTTACAAAACAAATTTGTAATTAAATTTTTAGTATAATTTATTTATTTTACATTATTCCCTATATATAATGTACTCTGTGAGCCAAACTAAACTACTCATTACTACTCTGTGGCCGTAGCTTCCCATTTAGAGAAAGAGTTTTGGCGGGAACTCGACCGGCGGCGGCTTGCTGCTCCTGAATTATTGTTTAAATAATGGTTTGAAGTGGACTTTGATATGTAAACGTAGTGCGATTTTGTTTATTAAGTGTCTGCGCATGTGAACTATTAATGGAAACTGTGAAACAAGTGCTCTGATGGTGATGGAATCTCAAGATAAGCTGTTTGTTTGCATAGGCGCCTTTAGATACCATCGCCAACTGTCAGCTGCCTGCTGGCTCAAGTTACCGTCAAAATCTCCCAAGGCTGCACAATGTGACGCATCAACATATTGTGAAGCAGTGAAATATGAAGGAAAATTATACATGAAGACAAGGCTGTATGGCATAGTTCCTTTGCCTGCTCTCTCGAGCGAATAATAAAAACAACAACAACAACCATTTAGAGAAATATTTTTGTATACGAGGCTAACAAATCAACGAAAATTTCGCCATTTTGGAGCCCAAAAAAATTAATTATAGCTAAACAAAACAAAACTACACTGCCATTTACATTCAGTGGCTAGTGGCATGATAGATGAAGAGATTAAAAATAGATTGAGTTAAACAATTAATATTTTCAAAAGTTATTGTGTTTACAAGCCACAGGGACATGATAAATCCACACCATAAGCCACTAAAACCCTTTTTTTTATTTAAAAATAGCAATTAATCGATTTAAAAAAAATATTAATAAGTTCAACAATCATTTATCTTTCTAACAATGTGCTTTTTATATCATTTATATGTATAATATGATTGCTAGATACGATTTTATTCGATAAAATGTTGGAATCTTAATTTTTAGGCGATAGTAGAACATACCTTGCGCTTCCGCTTAAGGTATGCAATAATTGCGGAAATATCGTTTTAAATTTCGACCGGTTGTATTGTTTAATTGGGAATGATAACACATTAATTGAAGTTGAATGATATATAATTTTCGAATAAAGTTTTCGATACGATACGCGTGTTACCCTTTTTTTTTTTTTTTTTTTTGCGGATGGGAAATCATCAAATGACGCCTTTCGCTCTGGGTGGAGCGGAAGGGAGTGTCAGACTTTTACTGACTAAAAACCATCCGTGTTCCTTCAGTGCCCTTACGTTCCGGAGCCGCGGTATCTCTTTCGAACAGCCCGCAGCCCCGGCAGGCGTCGGCCCTTGCGGGCCCCTTCACGATGCTGACAGCTCTTTGAGGCGCGCGTGGAACAAAACGCGCCGTCGACACGGCCTGTCGTCGTTAGACGGACGGACGGCGAGCTACCCATTGCTCGCCATCCACAGGCCCGCGCCTACGGTGGCCGGGGGCCACGACGTAGCCCCCGACGCCCGGGGCGTCTCCCGCGGCGGCCGGGAAGGAAAGCTGCTGCTCTCTCCTTCTCCCGCTCCGCCACCTCCTTCGCTAGCATCACTGCTTCGCAGAAGGTGGTGACGGCATCCCATTCCGTCTCGCTCCGGACCATGGTTTCGACCAGGGCCGGACGCGAGAGGTCGCCGCCGCCTATCGCCGCTACGAGGACACGGCGGTGCTCCGCCCAAGCAGGGCACACCTCCACGGTGTGCTCCACCGTGTCCTCCGGTCGATCCTCGCAGTGGGAGCACCCGGGCGTTTCCTCCCGCTCGATTCGGTGCAGGAACCTCCCGAACACACCGTGTCCGGTGAGGACCTGCGTCAGGCGGAAGGTGAGGACGCCGTGGCGTCTCTCAAGCCACTCCTCAAAGAGGGGTCTTATCGCCGCTATAGTCGCTTGCCCAGCACGGGGTTGCGACAGTCGCTCTCTCCATGTCGCCATGAGATCACGCCGGAAGTCTGTCCGCTGCACGACAACTTGCCGCGGCAGCGGGGTTTCCCCCCGGCATAGTGCCTCCGTGCGCCATTCGTGCAGGCGCGCGAGGACTATCGCCTCCAGATCCCATGGCGGCAATCCGGCAAGGAGGCACGCCGCCTCGCGGGAGATCGTGCGGTAGCCGCGAACCATTCTCACGGCGACCACCCTTTGGGGCGCGTTCAGGTGGTGGACGGCAAGCCGCGCCAAACCACGCGCCCACACCGGGGCCCCGTAAAGGCCATGGACCGCACAATCCCCGCGTAGAGCCTCCGGCAGGAGGCGTTTGGCCCCCCCAGGTTCGGCAGGAGCCGCCTGAAGGCAGCCCCGGTCCGTTCCAGTTTGGGAGCCAAACGTCGGAAGTGCTCAACGAAGTTCCATCGGCCGTCGAGGACGAGTCCTAGGTACTTCAACGTCAACTCGACGCCGACGGATACCCCTCCTACCATCACTGAGGATCCCGGTGGTGGCCTGTTCCGAGGACCATGGAAGTGCATGGCCTCGGACTTGTGCAGAGCCACCTCAAGACCCAGCTGCCGGATCCTCTCAACGACTATCGCAACCCCGCGTGTCATATTTTCCGCCGCCGCCTCGTACGACCCTCCCTGTGCCAGTACCAGCGTGTCGTCAGCGTGTTTTATGCTTTTAACCTTCACTAAAGTGCATGCAATACGTTGACAAAGTTTTAACGCAATCTGACGAACGGTATGGCAGCGCATAAAATACGAACAAACAAAAATTAATTTTTATATATTAGATATTACAAATTTTAAATTATAATTATACCGCATTAGCCGAAACATATTCGATGTAAGCCATGTTTGTCTCTTCAGATTCGGAGCACACTGACGTATCCACAATTCAAAAGCATGTAAATGACTCCCAAATGCGAGCCTAGAAATTGTATAGCCTTGGGACTTGTGGGAGCTTGCTGAGACTTGGCAAGCGTGTGAACATTAGCACTAAATGTCCAGACAGGTGACCAGCACCTAAAGTTGTGAAGTGTGGTCGCAAATTCCTATAAATAACACATTTTATTTTTCCTACATATCTATTCATCTTGTGAGAGGCCTACGGCCGGCAATGATTTTTTTCAGAGTGCTCTTAGTGATGATAATCTCTTCCCTACATAGTATAAAAATAGTCGCTTCCCGCAATCTGTACACTTAGATATTTTAAACTATAAAACGGATTTTGATGCGGTTTTCATCGATAAACAGTATGATTTAAAAGAAAGATTTATATGTATAATATATGCATATTATATATTTGTTCTATTGGTGTGTATGTGATTGAACTCATCCTAAATTACGGGACCGATTTTGATAAAATTTTGTGTATGTCAATAAGTTGATAACAGAATGGTTTGGATTCACAATTGTACCCGATAAGTGATGTTGTTGTCGAAAAAAATGCAATTGCTTCATTTTGGTTACTACTTACTCTGATTTTATTTATTATTAAATATTTATCGATTATTTCTTTAATTATATATATAAAATTGTATATTTTTTAAACGGTACGACATACATTCTCATTACTATTTTAACCGTTAAAATGTTTTTACAATACATGGTTTTTCTCGAACAATTTGTGGGATGGCTCTCAATATCTATTTTTTAAATCGAAACTTGTGTTCAAAAAGGTGACAATGAATTTTTCCTCTTTAAAAAGCCTGAACTACAAAATCTAATTCTATCAGTTATGGATATTTATGGTGGCTTCATCTTTTGTGTGTGATGTTTTAAAATGCAATAATATTTTTAGGAAATCCTGTAATTCTTTGAATATCATTGCACAAAATATACGTAGCGTCTATAAAAACCTGAATAGTTTTATGGCATATATATCACAACTTTCATTTGAACAGGATATTATAATACTAACAGAATGTCGCCTTGATGTTAATAAGCCTGTTCCTCGGCTTCCAGGTTACAAATGTCATTTCTCAAAAAAATGTTCAATCCAAAATGATGGTATAACAGTTTATTCTAAACACTCAATTGATTGTATAATAACAAAACCTGATTCAAATGGTGGTAACTATCTTTTGATTAAAATAAATCCAGATATAGTAATATTAGCGGTATATAGATCATCCTCATATTATTATATTGACAACTTTTTAGATTCTGTAGAAAAAATGATTCGTCCTTTAAAATCTAGTAACATATTTATAATGAGCGATATCAATATATATATATATATATATATATATATATATATATATATATATTATTCAAGGCAATAATGACAAAGACAGTGAACGTTATTTAAATTTAACTTCAGGATTAGGTATTTTACCAGGTCATACCTATCCCACCCGTATCAATAATTTTTTAGACCATGTTATGGTGAAAACATTATTAAACACTCAAATAATGGTACTAGATAGTGTAATCACTGATCACTCCTTAATCTTAACAAGTGTTTCTTTGAACCTCAAACGCAAGCCTAATAATATTATTATTGATAAAATAAATCATAATGATGCCATCAAATCTATAGAGTCTGCTGATTTTTCTTTAATATCTTCAACTTCAAATGAAGACACGGCTGCCGAAAAATTTGTCGATTTACTAACCACTGATATAAAAAAAAATACTGTTAAAATTAAGATGTCTAGAGCGAAACGAACGCTTAAGGCCTGGATGACGCCTGGACTGATAACGTGTATCCGTCAACGCGATAAACTTCATCAAAAACTGAAAAAGAATCCTGACAATGAAATACTTCAAATGTCTTATAAGCGTTATAGGAATTACTGCAATTCCTTGTTAAGAAAGCTCAAGCGCCAATATGAAAAAAAGTCTTTTGGCAAATGCAAAGAACAGTAAAGAAACTTGGTCTGCAATCAAAGCCATATTCCGATGTGATACTAAAAATAATTACACTGAAAATTTGATCAGTAAAAATCCTACAGACTCAGTGGAGAGAGCTAATTACTATTTTTCAACTTTAGGTAGACATTTAGCTGATAAAATTCTAGCAAACTGTGCTAAACCTGCTAATGTTAATACTATGCCCTGGTCGCTTTTCACCGCTTCGATACACATTCTTGTAAAAAAACTAGAAAAAATTGGAATATGAGATTCTGCCCTTTCCATTTTTAAGGATTTTCTATGTGACCGTGTGCAGAGAGTAAAAATAAAAAAAATTTATTAGCTCAGACGCCTGTGTCACGTTTGGAGTCCCTCAGGGCCTGTATTCAATGACACTAACTCAAGGCAAGCTATTTACTTATGCTGATGATACAGCCTTAATTTTTACGAAGAGATTTGGTCTGAGGTCCAGGAGTTTGCGATGAGGGGTCTTCAAACTGTGGCAAATTAGCTTGAGGAGAATCTACTGACTCTTAATATATCTAAGTCCACCTATATGCAGTTCCATATAACCAACACCCAAACTGTTAACGATATACAACTAACAGTACACTCTTGTGGCTTACAGTCGACAAATACTTGCCTTTGCCCTAAAATGACGAAATCCAAATCAATTAAATATCTCGGAGTAATTATAGACGAGAAACTAAGCTCGCTCCCACACATAGAACTTATTTCATCGCGCACTAAGATACTTTTTTGGACATTTAAAAGGTTAAGGCACATTGCTGACTTTGATTTATAAAGAACTGTATATTACGCCTTAGCACAATCAATTATAGGTTATTGTTTAGTTGCCTGGGGTGAAGCATACAAAACATTTATGATAAAATTAGAAAGAGCTCAAAGATGTCTCCTAAAAACTATGTCTTTTAAACCGTTCAGGTATCCTACAAACCTGTTTTACCAAGAATGCAAACTGTTGACTTTCAGGCAATTGTACATCCAACAATTGATCTTAATGAAACATCAACACTAACTCCTTATGACCCTGAGATTTGTCGTAATAAACGAAGAATACTGGATGTACTGATTATTGGCAGATGTCGAACTGCTTTTTCTAGGCAACAAAGTTCATATCAATCCTCAGTGCTTTATAATAAGCTAAATAGAAATCTAAATTTTTATCCTCTTTCCAGGCATGAGTGTAAAGTTAAAGTTCGAGATTGTTTATTGTCACTTGATTATAGTAAAACAGAAAATATCCTGATATAATTTGTAAAAATGTGTGTAAGTAATGTATGTCGTATAATAAAATTATAAAATTAAAAATAGCAGTCTTTGTTTAAAGCATCCATTTATACATTATAGGTTATAATGAATTAAATATATATATATTATATAATATATATATATATATATATATATATATATATATATATATATATATTATATAATATATATATATATATATATATATATATATATATATATATATATATATATATATATATATATATATTATAATTTCATACAGTATGTATGTGTATGTGTATATGCATATGTATGTGTATATATACAAGTTACAAATTTTAATATACCTACGATTAAATAAAATATAAATTACTTTAGTCGCCTTAAGTAATGGTATATGTTTTGTTGTAAATAAATACATTTAAATAGCTAAATAGTTACTTAAAATGTTAAGCTTAGTTACTTAATTAATTGTTAAGATTAAAATACTGTTGTCACTACACTGGGAGAGGCCGCTGATCCCTAAGATACAGACTTATCTAGTTTGGGGATCAGTCTTCACTTTATTTACTATTACTTTTATTTAAATAAAAGATTATTATTATTATAGTTACATTATTATTTGAGCCACATGGTTGCAGTTTACATGGAGCACACATTTCAAACCTTTAATAATGTGGGATTATAATTATTAATCCATTTGTCCTCTAGTAGTCGTCTAATAACACAATTTATACCACCATTCTGGAGATGTTCATCATAACTTTGATTAATTATCCGAGTTTCGTCGGATTCCTTTCTTGGAAAACCAAACCTGCAAGTCGTATTAGTGTTGTTTTTTCGACATGTGTTGATATACCGGTGAATTTGATTTTTTTTTACAAATTTATAAAGATTATGATGGCAACTGACAGGATACAACTTAGTCAAGAAGGCGAATGCCTTTTTTAGTTTCAAAAGATCTGTGATTTTCTATCCAAATCACCATAATGATTTCTTATATTTACGAACACCACACATTGAATAACACTACTTTCACGAATTTTATCGCATTTAATTGTTCTTATTTTTAATTCCCGACGTTTTGTGTGCTTTTTAGCATTCATGGTCACAGGGACTGAGGTGATTGACGTCCCGATGATAATAATTAAAAATCTGAATATACTTTGGGTTAACTTTGACGTTAACCCAAAGTACATTCAGATTTTTAATTATTAGTTTTGGTCTGATCTACGCAAAATTAACCTACTGTGTCTTGAAGTCTTGCAGTGGTGTGCTTGGGTTAAGTTTTAATTTTACAGGATTCAAAGCAGGTGGTAGTAACCTGCCTCCCTCTTTATTGAAATTAGGGTGTTTTTTTTCTAATTTTAATAGCCTCCCGTATCATTCTTGGCAGGAATCGATGTTCTTACGTGGGAATGTGTGGTCTTATCAAATCTAAAGTAATGGCGGGGCCGTCTAGGATATTATCACAAACTGCAGACATCCCGGAGCGTTGGTGTTTAACGTCAGCTATATGTTATTTAACGCGCGTTTTTATAGATTATTTTATTTTCCCTTTATATGAAAGACCACATTCACAATCAAGTGTACAACACTATTGCATATTGAAGAGGGATATTACACTTGACGGATGGTAAAAACTGACTAATCTCCTTGGGCGGCTTGAAGAATGTTCTAATAAAAAGCTCGCTACAAGATGTAGCCAATATTGTCTGTCTGTGACACTTCATTCACGCTCATAACAAATGGAAGGAATTTACTTTCCCCAATCTGATGGGGTTGGATATGGATATTATCTAGGACCAAAGTACTCATCAAGATGAATCAAACGAGCCCAAACTCGATAGGGTTATGTCGTTTTACAACACAGTTCCTATGGCCACCTTCCAGCTTCATCTTCAGATCCTGGTTACGATCTTAAGACAAAGTACTTGTCAATACAAGTTAAACGAATCCAAACTCGATGGGGTTGCGACGTTTTATTACAGAGTTCCTATGACCACCTTCCACCTCCATTATTATATCAGCACCATGTCATCATAATATTGCATTATCACGCGATGTACATATGCCTGTAAAATTTTAGCTTAATATGAAAACGGAAAGTGTGTCAAATTTAACTTTCAAGATTTGATTACAGACAGGCAACGGAACAAGTGAAACTAAATAAAATGCTTTCAGGAAAGCTTTTCAGCTGGCCCATTGTTAGAAAAGTTTATGTACATCAGGGAACTTAGAAGAGCTGGTGATGTGAGTGCTTTCCTATTTGATTTTTAAAGTTTTGTAGACACGGCAGTGTGTCAGTGAAGTTCGGAAAAGAAAGGGGCGATGTACCGGCAGTATGCACATTTACACAAACCATTTCAAACCAATTTCGAACCCCTAATAACTTAAAAGTTTTTAGACCTACACATCAGTTATTTTGCAACACCTGAAATGAACCTTTAAAACCTGTAATCTTATTTCATTAAAAACTTATCATAGTTCTTAAGTTGTTAAGGTTGAATACCTTAATGACTTAAGAACTGCATAGAGAGAAGAACTTATAGAGAAATCCAGGCCACTTCTAGGTTACTTAGAAACTTGTAATTTAGAATCAGGGCTATTTGACATTAAGGCTTGAAATTGGTCATCATTGTGTATAATACAAGGGAACGTCATCTGTAGTGAACTTGGCCTGCTCTTCACATTTATACTTTTACTGGGATACTTCGAAATTCTTATTAATTATTCTTTCTTGGAAAAGTTCGATAGTATGAAGTTGTTAAATGAGATTTAAAGTTAGAAAAGTGAGAGCCTATGTACGACATGACAAGATATGCAGGAAGTCGAAGCTCACAACCACACTTTGAGACATTTTTTGGGGGAGGCCTATGTTCAGCAGTTTACATGTGATGGATTCTAATAATGGAGATGATGATGATGACTGAATATGATATGATATGATCTGTGATATCATCTATAACCATTCTCATACACTTACTATGCAAAAATTTCATTAAGATAAGAGCATACGAAAAGTATTTCAATGCAATTGCGTTATTACAAAATTAATAAAATGCGTGTTGGCGGACAACACATGTTTCCAAAATATTTATTATAGTTTTACACATGCAGGTTTCTTCACGATGTTTTCCTTCACTGTCGAGCGTCTTGTAAATCAGCACTTAAAATTACAATTAACAATTTCAATGATGCCGGTGCGGATCTAGCCCCAGTTACTCACGTACAGTGAAATTTACTCCGATTGCTTCTGCTTGGTGGCTTCTGAGCTACCACTATGAAAGGAGGCTTTATCCTACCAATTCGCTTAAAATGAAACACCAATAACTTTGCAATGAAAATTAACAATGCCACTTGCATGAACGGATCTAAAGTTTGGAGGGTGTCAGAGACTGATTTTTTTTGTGTATTAAATAACAACGCAAAATTAACAAATTAACAACGAATACAAACTAATTATGGTCCTTTGATTGAAATTTGCAAGAAGATCTATGTTTTTATAAATAACAGTAATTGTTAACATCTTTTTCATACTTTCTTATTGCATAACTATGTTGTAACTTTGTTTTATTTTTAAAACAATTTTGAAGGTATGATGACGTATCCTTGGTGCTTAATCACGCAATTCAGTTAAAGGCTGAAATTATTCTTATAATTATAAAAATATCTATGCTATTACTATTGAGTTAAAACAGTAGCGTAGTAAAATATAAACAATTAGGCATAAAGTAAAAAACATTAAAAACGAATCAACTAATAAAAATTATTCTATTAGAACAACGTCGCAGGTACAGCTAGTCTCTTAATTATTTTACACAATTTAATATCAATTATCCAAGCTTAAGATCTGTCAATGTAAGTCGTAATGGTTGTAACTAAATTTGTTAATGTATCATTGGGCAGCACTCAATTTGTAAACGTCTGAGTAACAAATTACTTTCATTGTATTACGTGCGGTTTATTCTCGATAAATACTTAAATATATCACTTGGGTCAATTAAAAAATATTGTGCTTTTCTACGGTTATGAAATAACTTTATATAATATGTATGATTGAAATAATTTGGTTTTAAATTCCCTGCTAACATAATAACGCTTATGATTGTTTAGACGAACTTATGAATGTATGTTAAGTTAGAACAGTAATACCGATTTAATCCATTATTATTTAATCGGTATTAATTATATTATATTATATAAATATATATATATCGGTATTATTTATATTATTCCATTTAATACAATACCGAAGAGCGCATATATATGGATGTAAATGAGGCGAGAGAGGTGTGTCAGGATCGCGCCGAATGGAAGTACGTAGTCTCTGCCTACCCCTCTGGGTGAGAGGCGTGAGTGTTTATGTTATTTGTGTTGACAAGGTAATAGTAACACCTTTTAAAAATGATGTATTACTCTGGGTCAAGCAAAATAGATAAAATATTTCATCGTCTAGTCAGTTTAAAAGAGTCTGTGACGTATTTATTTATTTATTTTATTTGGTTGAATAACAGTGAGTATACGAAAATTAATCAAATACATCAGTAATAATACTAAGTAAATGTCTCACTATTTACAGGTAAGCACAGCATGCCGTGTAGTGGCGGTTAAGAATATCCACTACCCCATATCTTTCCGTGGGCGTCGTAAAAGGCAACAAAGGGAAACAGGCAGGAGATGGGCAGCAGCATCTTCCTGATAACAGAAAATTATATTAAAAAAATACTGCGGTTGCCAACCCGCTCGCCAAGCGTGGCAACAATGGCAAATACCCACCATAACAAAAGTTACAAAAGACGGCCCCCAGTCCCTGGCGGCTCCGCTATTCCTGGCTACAGTGGCGACCATGGTAACGGCGGGACAGGGGGTGCTAAGAATCTCCGGAGGAGGTTCGGTTGCCAACTAAGACGACTCGACTTGACAACATACACTCGACTTCACAAGTCCACTGCTGAACATAGGCCTCCCCCAAAGAATGCCACAAAGCACGGTCCTGAGCCACCTGCATCCATCGACTTCCTGAATATCTTACCAGGTCGTCACTCCATCTTGTGGGGGGACGCCCTACACTTCACCTACCGGTACGAGGCTGCCACTCGAGAACCTTTCTTCCCCATCGGTTGTCGGTTCTTCGAGCTATATGGCCGGCCCACTGCCACTTCAGCTTACTAATCCGTTGGGCTATGTCGGTTACTCTGGTTCTACTGCGGATATCCTCATTCCTAAGTTTATCACGCAGTGAAACTCCGAGCATAGCCCTCTCCATAGCTCGCTGAGCGACCTTGAGCTTCCTCATACGGCCAGCAGTGAAGGACCACGTCTCAGTTCCGTAAGTCATCACTGGCAACACGCACTGGTTGTACAATTTTGTTTTAAGGTTTTGAGGTATTTCTGACGAGAAGATGTGTCGTAGCTTCCCGAACGCTGCCCAGCCGAGTTGAATCCGTCGATTGACCTCTCGGTCGAAGTTGGACTTACCTAGTCGGACTATTTGTCCCAGGTAAACATACTCGTCAACAACTTCGAGCTTAGTGCTCCCAACAACTACCGGCATAGGTGTGACATGGACATTAAACATAATCTTTGTTTTGTCCATGTTCATCTTGAGACCTATCCGTTGGGAGACACTATTGAGGTCATTGAGCATAGTGCTTAGTTCCTCCAGCGATTCTGCCATGAGGACTATATCGTCGGCAAATCGAAGGTGAGTGATGTACTCGCCATTGATGTTAATTCCGTATCCTTTCCAGTCCAGAAGCTTGAAAACGTCTTCCAATGCAGCGGTGAAGAGTTTCGGGGATATAACGTCACCCTGTCTTACACCTCTCTGCAATTGGATAGGTTTCGTACTCTGGTTCTGTACTCGGATAGCCATCGTAGCTCTGCTGTACAAACACTTCAGCACTTCGATATACCGACAGTCAACTTGGCACCGCTGCAGGGACTGCAGCACCGCCCAAATTTCGACGGAATCAAAGGCTTTCTCATAGTCCACATACGCCAGACATGGTGGCAAATTGTACTCTTCGGACTTCTGTACAATTTGCCGTAGGGTATGTATGTGGTCTATGGTGCTAAAGCCCTTTCGGAAACAGGCTTGTTCGGGAGGCTGGAAGTCGTCAAGTCTGCGCGCGAGACGATTCGTAATGACTCTCGAAAACAGCACGTAGACGCGGCTCAGAAGGGAAATCGGTCTGTAGTTCTTCAAGAGAGCGTTGTCACCTTTCTTGAAGAACAAGACCACCGCACTTCCGCTCCACGCCTCCGGTGTAATGCCGCCATGGAGGACGGAATTAAAGAGCCTCTGAAGGACTTCAAGTACCGGTCTTCCACCCGCTTTCAGAAGCTCCGCTGTAATTCCATCCTCGCCTGGGGTCTTGCCGTTGTTAAGGTCCTGGAGAGCCATTCTAATCTCGCTCAGACTGACGTCCGGGATATATTCGGAATAGTGTCGAATAAGACTCGCTCTTGGATCGTTACTCACACTTGCGTGTGGCTCCAACGATGACGTGTACAGCTGCCCATAGAACCTCTCAATCTCACTCAAAATCTCAGGTGCCCCGGAAACGATGCTGCCACATTCGGTCTTCAGCTTTGACAGTTGGCTCTTTCTGGCAGACAGATCTCTGGCAAAGACTTTGGAGCCTTGGTTCCGCTCGATCGCTTCTTCAATACGAGCTGTATTGAAGTTGCGTAAGTCTCGCCGCATGCATTTAGAGATCTGTGTGTTCAGTTGCTTGTATGCTGTCAAATCTGTTGAAGAATGTAGCCTCATCTCCCGTCTAACAGCCATGAGATTAAGAGTGTGATCGGAGAGTTTTTGTGTTCTTCTGCGGCGGGTCTTGCAGAACTTAGCTCCGACCGCATGGGCAGTTTCCACGAGCTTGTCATTCATATCGTCCACTTCATTGCAGTCTACTAGGCACTGAAAACGGTTTTGTATGGGTGTGACTTGGACTTGGTGAAGACATGCAGAAAGTCGATGGCGCGGGTGGTTCAGGCGCATTTGTGACATTCCTCGAGGGAGACCTATGTTCAGCAGTGGACTTGTGAAGGACTGTAATGATGATGTTGAATCAAATGTTTTATTTTACTCTATTTCAATATTTGCAACAAATATTCAGTCATTTATACTTCTTCATAATATGTATATCGTTCTATACCTGTCTTTTTAAGAAATTATATTATGGAACATCTGTTATTTCATTTATTATGTAAGCAAATAATAGTATTTAACTAGTCTGTGATTTCCCTGAAAAGTCCTAAAATGTTTTAAACAATTATGTAACTCTACGCTTTATTTTGATAACAATTAGTTTTACTTCGTGTAATTTGTTTTTCATTCTTTTGTAAATTTTTGGTTACATACATTTTCATAAGTTTAATTATTATATGTTATTTTATAGTTAAATGTTTTATTTTACTCGTTTTGTATTTCAATATTTGCAACAAATATTCAATTATTTACAATTCTTGGCATGTATATCGTTGTATACCTGTCTTTTTAATATGGTCCCACACAGTCTATTTGATAGTAAGTGAATGTTGTGGCCCATAGACATATACATCTATCCTCTATTAAGAAACAAAATGCAATTTCTTATTTCGAAACACAGCAGCATTAAGCTGCTTTTTCTGAGTAACGATCCTTCGAGTCGACCTATTGGGGCTAGTCTGGCAGTAATAATATAGCTGCAGCAACGGCTTCGCCACGTATGTTGTCGACAAATTCTACTGAGATATTTTGCGGAAATCTAATGAGAAAAATATTTTATTCTTAATTATCTAAGTTTATTGTATAAAGGGTCGATCTTTCAATTATTATATTAAAGTTATCCATCAAATAAATTGAATTTAAAATTTAAGAATTTTTTGTTTTTGTTTAAAAATTTAGAATTTAAAAGTCAAACAATTGAACTATTTTGTACATACAACTGTAATTTTAAATTGATTTATGATGTATTTTATTACATGAATAATTTTTATCTGACGATTGAAAATCGGCTCTTATTTTTAAAGCGTGTCATTTTTATTTTATGGGATTAGTATTTTTAGATTATTTTTATTCTTTATTTTAATATTTGCTTTGTAAGTTTGTTTTTGTAACATCCTATAGCCTAAGCCGGTAGGCGGATTTTTTTAGATTTGTTTATGTTATAGAGAGAGTTTAGTTAGAGACTACGTTGAAGATTTTTCGATATTCCCTATATATGTTTATACATATATGTCCTCAAGGTGGTCGCTCTTAGCGTCGACAAGAGCTTATGGAATCTCCGTTTGCTCCGTGATCGCTGCACCTATGCTCTGAATTACAACAAAGTTGAATCTATGCACAATTACTTTAATCGCATTGAAAACATTAAGGTTACAAAGTTAATAATATTATAATTACAGTTGCCCAAAACATATAAATATCTAAAATGATCATTTTTATAGAATATACCTTTCCTTATTGTCCGTAGCGTACACTACGTTACGAATATTACACACACGCTGAATATTATATTTAGGTCAAAGCGAGAATAATTTATACGACGCAACACAATTCTCTGTACGAAATTTTATTTAATGATTTTTTGTAACATATGATCGAGTCTTGTAGAAGGTAAACCCTGATTATATGTTACGATATAAATTATTACAATTTCACTTATTTCCATTATTGATTGATCGTGTACATAATTTCTGTTTTTTTAACAAAAGTATCTTTCAAGTATTTATGTGTTATACTCCGATGGGATAAGATTTTAAATAAAACTATGAGGTTTATATTCTAATTCAAGACGGTATAGTAATATACGGAACGAACTATGCCAGGCGTTTTTAGCATATTAGAATCCCTGGATAACCTTGATGAATATTGTCATTACGAATTCTTTAATCGATTTAGCTCGCGGATTTTGTAAGTTATCTCTACATGATAGAACCATGTAGTAGCTTTATAATGGCTGCGGGGCGAATAGCTTGGAATAACTGGGAGGGGACGACGCTCGTCACGCCACGCCACGCCACGAAAAATACCAGAGTAAAATAGAACTAAATTGCTGCGGTATTTCGTATTGTGAGTGACGTTTATTCCTTTTTACTCATAATGAGGCATGCCATCTTAGTTTCTAGCAGTAAGAACGAATCCGTAACTTATACTTTAATATGGGTGTCTATAAGCCACAGTATCTTCTTTACATTAGTTGGACTGTATTAATCAATCTTAATTGTATAATAAAGGTCACGAGGCAATGAACCGGTCATATAACTCTAGGAGTGAAAAATTGTCAGTAATAAATGTTCTTCTTAACTTCAGCTCCTTGTACACTTAAGCATGGTGGCGATACAACCGCTTGCTATATAAAGAAATAACCTCCTCCTACAAGGTTCAGCGAAACTAGGCAAAAAATATGAAGTTTTCAGGAGTTGATAGATATTTTAATGTAGAATTTTTTATAAATAACCAAAAGCGAAATCATCTTTAAAACTATTTTAAGTTATAAAACTTATTTGATGTTAGTATTCCGAGGTCAAAGCGAGTCTAATAAAAACTTTTTCTCAATATGTTATAATATAAAGAATAGTTGTTATAAATGACTGCTCTTGAAAGGGCGCATCACGTACGAGCCATTCAATCCATACTTTTTTGGAATACTAACGAAAAACTCAAAGGAAAACTGTGATATATAGAGCAGATATCACTCAAATGAAGAAAGTAATCATCCCACCTTTTCTTCTTGTTTTCTAAAGCATGTTCAAATATATATAAATATTTTGATATTTCTTTCAAATTAAAGTTTCAAACTGAACATCCATACATTACAGCCAACTATACTAGCCAACTAGACTACCAACCATTAAGACCACTGCTGATCAAAGGCCTACCCATGTTATGATATGCGGTATCTACCACAAGACAATACAAGTTTCACTCATAAGCGAGATATTTGCCAAGATAACCATGCTTGGCAAGCGGGTTTGCTAATACAACTAGGTATTTATTATTTGAGCTGTTATCAGGAAGATGCCGCTGGCTATCTCCTATTTCATTTTCCTCTATCGCCTCTTACGATAAACAGAGGACGATATGGGGTAGTGGATTTTTTTTTCACGGCTGCTATTCGGCAAACTATTAATTGATACTATTAGATAGAGACAGATTATTATTACGCGGTAGAGTCATACTGCATCTATATTAGTGGTATAGTGGTATAGGAGAGGGACCACGCATCTCACAAAATACCAGCGTTAAATAGCAGCTGAACACCGCTGTGTTTCGTATGGTGAGTGTAAAGAACCGGAGACCCTTTTTAATGGCAGCGAGGCATTTAATCTTAGGCATCACGGGTGACAACGCATCTGCATTTTGATTCGTAATCGAGAATAGACGTAGATAGATGTCTATGGACCACAGTACCCATTTACCATCAGGTGTACTGTAACTATTGTCACCCACAACCTATAGAAAAGTTATGTTTATTCCATTAGTAAGTCTTTTCTCGTTTTTATATCCACAGTAGGAATATGTATTTTAAAGAATGTGCCTCCAGGAACGTCCTCCTATAAAGCTATGCTGCCTATGCTAATCTTATTGTAAGTGGATGCTGTGGCCCATTGACATTTATATATTTCCTAGATGAAGAATTAAAAGAGGCATTATCATTCCTGGGGACTAAGAAGTAATACCTTGTCACCAAATAAATAAGGTAAATAGGGTCTCCGTTTTGAATCACTCAACAACACAAAAGACTCAACTCTAATATGCTGCTATTTTCCGCTGACACACACACTCGTATACTGCAATCTTAATACAAGAGCTAAGCTCTACAACAAAAAGAGTATCGATTACCACGTACCAGCACTGCTTCCCTAAGTCAACATTAGGTATGAATGGCTATTTTTTATATTTAAATTAAAAGACTCATTGTATACAAATTTATGTTCATCATCAATTAGAGCCTATCAAAAATCCACTGCTGTACTTGTAGACCTTTAACATATAGAAGGGATATGGGCCCAAGTTGCCATACTTGACAAGCGGTTCGGCAACAGCAGTTTTCAATAAATGTTTCACATAATATAAAGCTTGATCAAATCAAGGTGGTGGCTTTATTCTATAACTTTTGAAGTAATAGGCAATTAATGAAAATATCTATGCAATATCTAAAGCAATCGTAGAAAATTTCTGTGTAGTAACGCTTTGGGCTGTAATAATATTCACAATGGTTGTGGTAATGATTTTATAATTAATCATTGAAATAGATAAAAGCTTATTATTTACTTCTAAGAAGGAAAATGACTGATGAAATAAAAATACATAACGGATAAAAAATTTTGAGTACTTAATAATTTTTAATAATTTAATAATTAATAATAATTTTTATTAATTTGCAAAAAAACTAGTGGTCAAAATGTTACATTGTAAGTTTCGATATTGACACGGGATCTAACAAATTATTTTTAACAATAAACCGTTTCAGAGTTCGAAACCCCTTATGATAAAAACGGAATCCTTTTAGTGTCACTTTGTTGTCCACCCGCCATCCGTGTGTCAGTCTGTCAAGACCCGTTTTCTACCGACTTCAAAAAGAAGACGGTACTCAATTCGACTGTATGTTTTTTTTGTGTTACCTCATAACTTTTTACTGGGTGAACCGATTTCGATGATTCTTTTTTTTATATGAAAGCTTCACGTGTGGTTCCATAATATATATTTGATAAAAGTTTGACCAATAGTTTTTGAGTTATACTTAATAATTTATATTGAAGTCGTTTGTACAAAATTTTTAATTTTTAATTATCTCAGGAACGGGTAGAGATGTCAAGTTGAAATTAATATCAAATACTGAGGCCTATCGTGCTTTGAAGTTGAAAACAAACGAGCACCCATGTCAAAGCAATTATAAATTTATATCACATATATTGATACTCTGAAATTAAGAGACCAAAACCTATAGAGTAATTCCCGTTGATCTAGAATTATAAAATTTGGCGGGAAACAAAGTCTCACAGCTCACGTAAAGGAAAAACTCTGAAAACCGTTAATTTGTAGTTATATCACATAAAAATAATTTTATGCGATGACATACCTACGATTTGCAATCGAAGCATTGAGTTTGATGTCGACCGATATATTTAAATAATAATAGTGACAAATGAGCACATAGTTCACCTGTTAATTACGTGAATGTATTGATTGATCACATGAATGAAACATCTATCCTCGATTAAGAATGAAAATGCTGACGCGGTGTCACCCCTGAGGAGTAAAATGGAATGCCTCGTTTTCAGAAAAAAGATTATGGCATGTGTAGGAAACCGGAGTGAACTACACATACCATACGAAATACATCAGAATTAACCTGCCATTTTGCGCTGGTGTTTTGTGAGAGCGTAGTCCTACCCGGTCGAGCCGGCCCATTCGTGCTATAACCATATAAAACAATAACGTCATCCAGACCGTCACGACGGCCAGTTTAAACGGAGACTAGCCATTTGCGACACGTCGGGAATATACTTGTAATAGTACATTACTCCATGTATCATACATTATTTTATAGTACAAGTGACTTAAAACGACTTTTTCATTGAAAACATGTAAATGATTACAGAGACAAAAATCGTGTCACAGGGATCTAAAATATCAACATTATGTCCGAATGAAGAAGTTTTGTTAGTAAATACAGAGCATCAAAAAGTTTCAGTACGAGAATTACAACAACAACCTAAAGATTTAATTAAAAGGGACCAAAATGCAACGAGAGTCGATTTACAGAAATTTTGTATGATCAATTGTACTTGAAAATAGATTTCAAGCTAAAAATCTACAAAAAATTTAAATGAATTTTTTTTGTCAAGTATTTTGTTACATTTTTTGATCAAATGATTTAATATTTTGCTAGTAACTTAAAGAATTCTAGTAGATGTCACTAACTAAAGTTCTATTGTTCTGTATTTATTATTGTTTCAAAAAATGTTTAAAATTTTTTTAAATTAGAAAATATTGTAAATTTTATGCGTGACTTAAGTAAAATATCATCATCATTACAGCCTTTCACAAGCCCACTGCTGAACATAGGCCTCCCCCAAGGAATGCCACAAAACACGGTCCTGAGCCACCTGATCCATCGACTTCCTGCATATCTTACCAGGTCGTCACTCCATCTAGTGGGGGTCACCCTAAACTTCGCCTACCGGTAAGAGGCTGTCACTCGAGAAACTTTCTTCCCCATCGATGGTCAGTTCTTTGAGCTGTATGGCCGGCCCACTGCCACTTCAGCTTACTAATCCGTTGGGCTATGTCGGTTGTTCTGGTTCTACTGCGGATATACTCATTTCTAAGTTTATCACGCAGAGAAACTCCGAGCATAGCCCTCTCCATAGCTCGCTGAGCGACCTTGAGCTTCCTCATACGGCCAGCAGTGAAGGACCACGTCTCAGATTCGTAAGCCATCACTGGAAAGAAGCACTGGTTGTACAATTTCGTTTTCAGGTTTTGAGGTATGTCCAACGAGAAGATGTGTCGTAGTTTCCCGAACGCTGCCCAGCCGAGTTGAATCCGTCGATTGACCTCTCGGTCGAAGTTGGACTTACCTAGTCGGACTATTTGTCCCAGGTAAACATACTCGTCAACAACTTCGAGCTAAGTGCTTCCAAAAACTACCGGACATGGACGTTAAAAATGATCTTTGTTTTGTCCATGTTCATCTTAAGACCTATCCGTTGGGAGACTCTATTGAGGTCGTTGAGCATAGTTGCTTACGTCCTCCAGCGATTCTGCCATAAGGACTATATTGTCGCCAATTCAAAGGTGAGGGATGTACTCGCCATTGATGTTAATACCGCATCCTTTCCAGTCCAGTAGCTTAAAAAAGTCTTCCATTGCAGCGGTGATGAGTTTCGGGGATATAACGTCACCCTGTCTTACATTTCTCTGCAGTAGGATAGGTTTTGTACTCTGATTCTGTACTGATAGCCATCGTAGCTCTACTGTACAAACACTTTAGCACTTCGATATACCGACAGTCAACTTCGCACCGCTGAAGAGACTGCAGCACCGCCCAAATTTCGACTCATAGTCAACATACGTCTTGAAAAAAGGCCAGGTTAAGAGTACCCTAAACCGTAGAGCATGTATGAAGGGAATAATGAAAGTGGACGAAGCGAAACAAGTATGTAAGGATCGTAGCAAGTGGAAAGAAGTGGTCTCTGCCTACCCCTACGGGAAAGAGGCGTGATTATATGTATGTATGTATGTCAACATACGCAAGGAAACGTGGCAGATTATACTCCTCTGTTTTCTGTACAATCTGCGGCAGGGTATGTATGTGGTACATGGTACTACAGCCTGTTCGGAAACCGGCTTCTTCGGGAGGCTGGAAGTCATCAAGTCTGCTTGCGAGACGATTCGTAATGACTCTCGAAAACAGCACGTAGACGCGGCTCAGAAGGGAAATCGGTCTGTAGTTCTTCAAGAGAGCGTTGTCGCCTTTCTTGTTAAACAAGACCACCGCACTTCTGCTCCACGCCTCCGTGGAGGACGGAATTAAAGAACTTTTGAAGGACTTCAAGTACCGGTTTTCCATCCGCTTTCAAAAGCTCCGCTGTAATTCCATCCTCGCCTGGAGCCTTACCGTTTTTCCAGTGCTGGAGAGCCATTCTAATCTCGCTCAGACTGACGTCCGGGATATCTTCGGAATAGTGTCGGATGAGACTCGCTCTTGGATCGTTACTCACACTTGCGTGTGGCTCCAACGACGACGTGTACAGCTGCCCATAGAACCTCTCAATCTCACTTAAAATCTCAGGTGTCCCGGAAACGATGCTGCCACACTCGGTCTTCAGCTTTGACAGTGGGCTCTTTCTGGCAGACAGATCTCTGGCAAAGACTTTGGAGGCTTGGTTCCGCTCGATCGCTTCTTCGATACAAGCTGTATTGAAGTTGTGTAAGTGCCGCCGCATGGATTTGGAGACCTGTCTGTTCAGATGCGTGTATGCTGTCAATTCTGTTGAAGAATGTAGCTTCATATCCCGTCTAACGGTCATAAGATTAAGAGTGTGATCGGAGAGTTTTTGTGTTCTTCTGCGGCGAGTCTTGCAGAACTTAGCTCCAACCGCATGGACAGTTTACACGAGCTTGTCATTCATATCTTTCACTTCATTGCGGTCTTCTAGGCACTGAAAACGGTTTTGTAACTCGAGCTGAAAAGTTTCGGGACTATGGATTAGAGCACGGGAGCGACGGAGCGTTGACTTTATTAGACGAGACCTCTACAACTTAACGTTTAGGTTCAGTGTGCCTGTAACCATTCGGTGATTGCTGCCGGTTTTCACCCTCGCGATCACGGAGACATCACTGAACAGTTGTTGTCTGGTCGTCATAATGAAGTCAATCTCATTTTTTGTCGAACCGTCGGGGCTCGACCAGGTCCACTTCCTGTGGGGCCGCTTCTGGAAGAAAGATTTCATCATAAAGATTCCCTCTTTCTCCATGATGTCGGCCAACTGCTGTCCCCTTGGGTTCCGTTGCACTAACATAATTTCCCTACTTTCAGCTCACCGTTCTCTCTTGTGCCTAGTTTTGCATTGAAGTCTCCCATTAACACCGTATAGTGGGTTTTGGAGGAATGCATGGCTCTAGAGATATTTCCTCCACCTCCTCTTCGGGATGTGCCGAGGTTGGTGCGTAAACCTGTATGACCTTTAGCGAATACCTTTTGGTGATTCTGAGTATAAGGTACGCAACCCTCGTCGACACACTCTCAATCTTTACAACTTCGTTAACGAGAGACTTGTGGGCGATAAATCCGACACCTCCTTGGGACAGATGGTTGCCCTCCCGGTGATAGAGCAAGTTGCCGAATTCGAGGATTACCGTGTCCTCCCCCTCTCTTCGGACTTAGGATAATCCTATAATATGCCAGCGTATTTTGTCTATCTCTTCTTTCAGCTCCACGATCTCCTCGTCAGTCCTCAGGGTGCGTGCGTTGTATGTTGTCATGTCGAGTCGTTTTAGGTGGCAACCGAACCTCTACTGGAGATTCTTAGCATTCCCTGCCCCGCCGTTACCATGGTCGCCGTGGCCCGTAGCCAGGAATAGCAGGGCCGCTGGGGACTTGGGGCCGTCGCTTTGTTTCCTTCATAGGGGGTATTTGCCATAGTTGCCACGCTTGGTGAGCGGGTTGGCAACCGCATTTTTTATTGTAATTTTGCTGTTATCAGGAAGATGCTGCTGCCCATCTCCTGCCTGTTTCCTTTTGTCGCCTTTTACGACACCCACGGGAAGGTATGGGGTAGTGGATATTCTTAACCGCCACTACACGGCACGTAAAGTATGCACGGCAAGTAAAATATACCGTACAATAATCGGCTAATTAAGTCCCGCATGAGCGTGATTTAAACGTGATTTTAAGTCACCGTGTACTATAAAATAACTAATTATTTGCGATAAAATCCGTAGGAACCAGTTTTAATTTCAAAGTTCATATTTATTTAGATGTGTTAAAACTTCACAATTTACCCCATATGTCTTCGGTTATGATATACGACGCCTCCATCACGCTATTGTGAAACCTAGTTATTGTATTTCTGCCATCAAAGAGAGGACAAAACATCATGTTCAACATTATCCACGACTGCGATAAGCTTTATAAATTACACTGAAGTATAAATTTGCTCATATAAAACTTCGGTTTGCTCGTTAGTTTATTAATCATTTTTTAAACCATCCAAAGTTATCATAAATTAGGTTGACGCAATTTAAAAAAGTCCGCACTCTATTCAAATAAGTATGTCAAATTTTAACAAAAATTTAAACACAAAATTCTAAATAAAACAAACATATATTTTTCTCTGTAATTATATCTATATAATGTTAAGTATTTAAAACGACATTAATAGGTTAGTCTGCGAGTGTGTGTGTGAGTTTGTGCGTGCGTGTGTGCGTGTGTGTGTGTGTGTGTGTGTGTGTATGCGCGCCCGCGCGCGCGCGTTTGTGTGTGCATGAGTGTGCGTATGTGTGTGTGTGTGTGTTGTTTATATGTCCAAGGAAAGCAGACTCTTGAAAAGTGTATATTTTATAATCTTAAGAATTCTCTTCTGATCTTTTTAGGGTTCCGTACCATAAAAGGTAACTAACGGGACCCTATTCGTAAGCCTCCGCTGTCCTTCCGTACATTTTTCCATCCGTCCGTCCGTCCATCCGTCTGTCTGTCAGCGGGCTGTATATCATGATCCGTAATAGGTAGACAGTTGAAACTTTCACAGAATATGTATTTCTGTTACCGCTATAACAACACATAATGAAAATAAAAATAAATTAAAAATTAAAGGGGATATGAAACTAGAAACGTGTGTTGTGGTACGGAACTCCTTTATGGGTAAGTCCGGCTCGCACTTGGCCGGCTTTTCCTCTTTTTTTTTAAGTATAACCAGTAAAAGAATTCCTCGCAAACCGTTTGAATAAGTTTTATTGTTGAAAGTATAGCTGAAATATATCTTATATCTCTCAGCAAAACGTTGGTTATTTATTTTGGCTACCCTGACAATATATCGCATCCCGAATAATGATCACATTTATGGCATAAAGTATTCCTTGTCATGTAATAAAATAAAGTATTTTTACAAAACCTAATATGTTACAATTTCAGTGCTATATTTTTCATAAGTTGCATAAGCAAGTTGTGTGTATTACTAAAAAGAATATGCAATGTGGTAAACTGTCTTAAAAATGAATTAAGTATTGATCGTATTACCATATAATCATACTCTTTGATTGTGTATTCTAAACAAATATTTTTACTAAAAAAATTTAATTTTTAGTCGAAGTCGATGGATGCATTTGGCTCAAAACTGAGACTTGTATATTACTTCGGGAGGCTTATGTTCAGCAATGAAGACTTGTGAAGGGCTGTAATGACGATGATAATGATAATAGGTAAAATTTAACGTACAAATTATTTTCAAACAGAATGCATTATAAAAATCAAGAAGAAAGATTTATACACCGCTTCGCCACCGTTCCGCTTCGTGCACTGAAGTTTTCAACTCGATAATCGAAACTGTTTTCGTTTCCGCTGAGAGCAATTGATGCGCCAACAGTCCGAAATTAACGTACGATGATTTTCCTGTTTTGTTCTAGTTTAGTAGTGTTTTTTCCGTCTTATTGTTTATCTGAAACATTTTTATTTTTTTTTAAGTACAATTTTATTTAAAAACAGATGAATTGCAGTGTTTGAAAATTTAATGCTTCTTTGATTTATTTATTTCATTTTAGTTATCAACGTAAAATATTCTCTAAAAAAAATCTGTGACTAACAAAAAGACACGCTAAGACTTACACCTACCTAGAACTTACACTTATAAGCTTGGAATCTTATTATTATGAAAGCTAAGTTAATTTGCTAAAAAGTTGTTAATGATCTCCAAAGAATTATTTTCATCCACTTAACGGGCTAAGTCAAAAAAATGCACTCCTGTCTATAACGGTCTAATTTATAAAGGGGAAATATATTAAATATTAATTGACAAAGTGGATTTGGCGTCAAATAATAAATAAGAAAGGGCCCGTATAACTACGTCCTTACAATTGTGATTTACATTCGCATGTCAATGCTTAATGCCTATTACCAGTTTCGGTCAATACAGCGATCAAATACTAACAGTTCATGCCGGCGGAAGTATCTGAACATTAGTCGGATATGAGGCTCATTTGTCTCATTACAAGAATAATGTAGTGGTATCGCACTACAAACAGATTTACATTACAAGTAACATAATATTATGTATATTTACAATATTGTTTTTAGATATTATGTTATTTGTAAATGTAATTATTTATAATTGATATGGAGAGAGAGAATTTAAATAGCGAAGCTTGTGGTCTTTGATTCTGGACTATAAAAGGATGATGTTTGAGAGAAAGGGCGTTTGTTAAATAAATTACACGCCTACTTAGTCACTGCCGCCCTCGTAGATCTTCCCCGCTCCAGAGGCAGGTCTCACAAAGGTACAAACGACCTTATGCTTCTTACTTTCTTTTGCTAACACAAAACTTTACTAACCACCAATTCGATTTTTTTTATGGAATAGGGGCAAACGAGCATGTGGCTCACCTGATGGTAAGTGACTACCGCCGCCCATGAACAACCGCAACACCAGGGGAATTGCAGATGCGTTGCCGACCTTTTAGAAAGGTGTAAGCTTGTCGTGAAGCGACAATTAAAAAAAAGAGAACCTAACCTAAGAACAACAAAACAACAAAAGTAGAACAAGAAAATAATATATTTAAATTTTTAAAAGGTATTTACAATTTTATAAAAAAATGAAATATGATGATGGTGATGGATGACGTGAAATTACAATTAGTTAAAAAAAATAAAGATATGACAATATTGTAGTGGAGCCTAAAGGTCGAAGTGACACACGCTGCGCTTGTAGAAGTAGGCACACGCGGAGCTTGTAGTTTCTTGGCGGCGACGGCACGCAGCGCCTGGACTGGGCACACGCAGCGTCCGGAGCCGGCGCACGTAGCGCCTGGAGTAGGTGCACTTAGCGCCTGGAGCAAGCAGTCGCAGAGCCCAAAGGTAGCACGGGCACTAGCAGGTGGAGGCGCAGGTGACGACTCCAGATGAAAGTAAAGGCTTGTAGGATCCCGGAGTAGTGCGGCTCCGCGCTTGAAGTAGGCTACGCCGACGGCTTCAGATGTAGATAGAGGCCTGCAGGATCCCGGAGCAGTGTGGCCCCGCGCTTGAAGTAGACTACGCCGACGACTTCAGATGTAGATGGAGGCTTGCAGGATCCCGGGGCAGTGTGGCCCCGGGATAAGGCCTTTAGTAGATGCTTCACGTTTGAAAACTGAAGCGAGACCTCCCTGTATTCTCCGATGGTTCGGCTTTTATACCTTTTTAGAGAGAATGAGAAATTATTTAAATTAAAAGGAAATTTTTGGTAAATGACCTAGAGCAAAAGAGTATTTATGTGGAAATATCGAGATAAATCACCATACCAGTAACGAATTTGAATAAAAATTGCCATGACAACGAAATAAATAACGGTTGTCAAAAATATAAATTTTTGATTTTAAGCATATAATTGAAAAACCGTAACATTTAAGTAAGAAATGAGATATTATTGATATAGGAAAAAAAATAGTGCAGCAGCGCGCACAAAACCCGAAATTGCAGAGTTACGGAGAACTATATAAAAGATCGAAAAAGGTAAGACTCCATTGACAGCGATTTGAAAAGTGCTGATAGCGTGAAAATACGAAGTAAAAATGATTTGTTATTATGTAAAAACGTTACAGGATCCTATGGAAATAAAGGTGATGCAAAATATAAATGCAGAAAATCAAAAACAGAATGGCAAAATCGTGTAAAATGATATGTAAGTAGCATAACTGATAGCGTGAAAAGTGATGCAAAATATGAATGCAGAAAATCAAAAACAGAATGGAAAAATAGTGTAAAATGATATGTAAGTAGCATAACACTACATTTTCCCCCCGACCCTGGAAAATTTTTGACTCAGCAAAAATTTTGACATGTACATTCTAAAATAAAACATAAAAACACAGCTTTGCAGAAACAGACATCAACAGGCAAAATCAGATATACTATCTCTTACATTCATCATCTGCATTCAGGTAAGGGTGGAGTTCACATTCAATGACTACCACTCTAAAAGTGTGTTTTCGAACGACATTCAGGCTTATTTAAGGAGTAGTCATCCGCTCCTGCGTGGAAAAAAAATTAGTCGAAGAAACACCACTTAAAAAGTGTGTTTTCTAAAGGACATTCAGGCTTATTTAAGGAGTTGTCATCCGCTCCTGCGTGGAGAAAAATTAAGGGAGTAGTCAGCCGCTCCCAAGTGAAGATAAAGGTAAAGAAAATTAAGGGAGTAGTCAGCCGCTCCCAAGTGAAGATAAAGATGAAAGCATTAGTCTCTATGACGTTGAAGAACACTGGAACACCAAACAAACAAACAAATTAAAAGAAATAAAATAATAAGATGAAAATGATGGTGATATTTATACATATTTACAAATTAACAGTTAATAAAAGTTTAGAAAAGAAGCATGTCCAGTTTTGACCTGAAAATTTTCTGACGCGTCTAGTGATGCAAAATATCTTATAAAATTGCATTATTTTTTGCTTATTTCGTATCGCATAATTGAATTCTCAAATAAAGCTAGGAAAAAAAGTAATGTTAATATGTTTATCATTCTCAATAGACGTTTGAAGACGGAACAATGGCGCAAAGGCCCGGAAGCCATTCCAAAAATATAAAAATAAAAAATGAAAAATGAATGACAGGCATTCACCATTCACTTGTTTGACGTTTTGCAGTCGTTCGTACCTTCTTTTTCGTCGTTCGTCCTTACAACTTTTGCATTTTCCACGGACTTTGATACCTTTTACTTACGATTACTTTGGCATGTGTTTTACGGATACCGGTTTAGTACTTTTTGATTAGGATCAAAGACGTTATCGCTCTTGTTGGAAAGAGTTATGGACTTATGGAGCCGTCTACGAGATTGCTGTGTACAAACTGCAACATATATGTTAAATACGCTCCAGCGTTATCGGGCCTTTCAGCTTAATAGCAGAGTCATCTCGCTAATTAGCACTTGGATATCTCCAGTAATAGTAAGTATTATAAAGTACCTAACGATTTAGTATCCAGTTAACAGACGTATATGTAAAAATCTACCTTTTTTGGATTTACGTGATGGAGCCATGCTGCAGCTAGATTAGTAGTATAGTTGTAGCACAAATTGTTCGATTTGACTGGGGAAGGACCACGCTCTCACAGAATACCAGCATAAAATAGCAACTTAACATGGTTCTGTTTCTTATGGTGAGTGTACAGAACTGGAGATCCTTTTTACTGGAAAAGAGGCATTCCATCTTAGTCCTCACGGTTGACATTGCATCTGCATTTTGATTCTTTATTGAAGATAGATGTAAATGTCTATGGGCCACCTCCACCACTTACCATCATGTGGACTGTGTGCTCATTTGTTACACTATACTATAAAAAATCTATCCACCTACCCAGTCAACTGACGAACAGATGATTATTTTATAAAAAGGATTAATATTCACAGAAGTGTGTTACATTTTTTCAAATTAAATCATAGTATGTCGATGCACATTACACTCCAAGAGTATGTTGGCCAGTACTTTGACATCAGACTCTAGGAGTGGAGTAAACTGACAGGTGGTAGAAATAGGTGAATGTGTTAGTGATTTTTCCCATTTTTAGCTAAAGTGTTCTTTTAGATAGCTGTCTAAATAAAAACATGTAAAAATATAAATTAAATATATTTATTTCTATTTTATGGTTTCAAATCTCATAATTGATTTGTTTTTCAGATAACGGAAGAAGATTACATTTATAAAGCGTGCTTTGATGTATCCACGCTGACTATTAATGCTCAGATTTATGGAAAAAATAGTGTGATTCATCTGCTTTCATCTTGCCGTGGTCATACTCAATAGACGAGAAGGCATTAGAGAGTATTGCTACAACTGCATTATAGGCCGTCGCATTGTAGGTTGATGTGCGCTTCTTATGACGTTAGTGTGGTATTTAGGTTGGGCCAGGCATGAAATCAACATTATGCCTCCAGCGGCATTCTTAGATGAAGTGGTTGTACGAGAAGATATTGAATAAATAATAATAAATCAAATCCTGTTTTTTTATTTAATTTCCCTGTCCTTCCCAAGAAACATGTAGGTAGGTAGTTCCTTTCGTCATATATTTATGTCGTGATGGCCCAGAAGTTACACCTCTGTGAGGTCAAGTCCGGGCAACTACCAATGTGTGTTTTTCAATGCGTAGGTATAATCAATAAAAGTCTGAAATCGCCAACCCACCTTGACCAAGCATGGTGATTAATGCTCCTGCCTTCTGCTATATGACAAGAGGCCTTTGCATAGCAGTGGGGCAGTATTATGCTGGTATTAGGTATTAGTTACTCGTTCTTGTCTGTTTATCAGACCTAGAGTTCGATGGTTAAAAGCATTGAGTTATATGTACTACGTACGTAGTACATAATTATAACTCAATGGTTAAAAGCGTCAACTGTAAAGCCGACTCCTGGTGTGTAGTCCATATGTACGAGATTTTAACCGATAATTTAATGAATTATACGATTTGATGATATTTCATTGAAGAGAGATTTATTTCTGAGTAGTTGTAAGTCTATCGGCGATTAAGAAACAATTTCATTATAATTATCGTGTAGTTTTTGAGCTTATGGCAGCTGTCAGACCTTGTATGACAGCTGTCATAACCCCAAAAATTTATTTACTTAATAGCATTTTTCCCTGGCCTCTAAATAAAAAGATGATAAACTATTATGTTATTATAAATAATAATTGTTATTATACAACACTAGTTGTAGGAAGACGCGGCCTATAAAACGAATCAAGTAACAGGTCAATCAATGTATGGAAAGTGGGCATGCTTCTTTATGATTCGTCTCACTTCAGCTTTCAAAAACAATTTTATATAAAAAAATAAATGATGAATAATGAGTTAAGAACGAAAGAGAAAGCGATTAAATCAAAAGGGAATGGACAAGGCGCAGTAAAGGTGAAGAAAAGAAATTAATTTAAGCAAGCTTTAGTCGAAGAGACCGAAGCCCATAACTTCATCGTCAGACTCAGATTCTTCCTTCTTGGACTCTCTCTTCCTTCTTCTTCTCAGCTGCCGGCGCTGCAGCAGCGGCGACCGCGGCCACGGGCGCTGCTCCACCGACGGGCATGGTCAACAACTTCTCACGACCCTGCGCGATCAGTTCTTCACTCTTGCCATTGAGTTCCGAGATGACCTTCTTCAGTATCTCGGATTCAGTGCCTCAATTCCCACAGAGCTGAGGATCTTCTCAACGTCAGCAGCGCCTGGCTTGCAGGATCCCGGGGCAGTGTGGCCCCGGGATAAGGCCTTTAGTAGATGCTTCACGTTTGAAAACTGAAGCGAGACCTCCCTGTATTCTCCGATGGTTCGGCTTTTATACCTTTTTAGAGAGAACGAGAAATTATTTAAATTAAAAGGAAATTTTTGGTAAATGACCTAGAGCAAAAGAGAATTTATGTGGAAATATCGAGATAAATCATCATACCAGTAACGAATTTGAATAAAAATTGCCATGACAACGAAATAAATAACGGTTGTCAAAAATATAAATTTATTGATTTTAGGCATATAATTGAAAAACCGTAACATTTAAGTAAGAAATGAGATATTATTGATATAGGAAAAAAAATAGTGCAGCAGCGCGCACAAAACCCGAAATTGCAGAGTTACGGAGAACTATATAAAAGATCGAAAAAGGTAAGACTCCATTGACAGCGATTTAAAAAGTGCTGATAGCGTGAAAATACGAAGTAAAAATGATTTGTTATTATATAAAAACGTTACAGGATCCTATGGAAATAAAGGTGATGCAAAATATAAATGCAGAAAATCAAAAACAGAATGGCAAAATAGTGTAAAATGATATGTAAGTAGCATAACTGATAGCGTGAAAAGTGATGCAAAATATGAATGCAGAAAATCAATAACAGAATGGAAAAATAGTGTAAAATGATATGTAAGTAGCATAAGACTACAAGCTTCTCTTTTCTTGACAGTTCCTAAGTCGTATCGGTCCGGAAAATTCGCTGGTGGTAATTGATTCCACAAGGAAGTCGTGCGAGGGAGAAAACTTCTTCTTAATCGCACAGTGGTGGACCGCCAATCATCCAGATGGTATGGATGGTAACGCGAGTTTTGTCGCGATGTGCGACGGTGAAATTGAGCGGCTGGAATTAGTCCGAACAATTCCTCAGAGCACTCCCCGTGATAGATGCGATTAAATACGCAAAGAGATGCAACATCTCTACGCAGTGCCAGTGTATCAAGCCGATCAGAAATAACTCGGTCGTCGACGATTCGAACCGCTCTGCGCTGGATGCGGTCAAGTGGAAGGAGCTGGCACTGGGGTGCCCCGGCCCAGAGATCAGAACAGTATTTCATGTGGGTCCGAACTTGCGCTTTGTAAAGTTGCAAGCGATGTGCTGGCATGAAATACTGTCTCGCTCTGCTGAGCACGCCAAGCTTTTTAGAGGCCAATTTGGCCTTCCCTTCCAAGTGACCACGAAACTGCACACTATTTGATATGTCGACGCCAAGGATTTCGATACTGGCTGAGGCAGCAAGGGGAGTGCCTTGAAACTGAGGAGATATGACAAAGGGGTTCTTTTTATTGGTAAACGCGCAAACTTGTATCTTCTGGGGATTGAACTGGACTAGATTTAGTCGGCCACAATCCGAGACTTTGTTAAGCAAAGACTCGACTTCAGACACAAGTTTGTCCCAGTACTCGGCGACGTTTTCCCGAGAAATATTGGCACGGCCGGTATATAAGGCATCAACAGTGCTGTCGTCTGCATAGCAATGAATGCTACCAGTTAGCAACATATCATTGATATGCAGGAGAAACAGCGTTGGTGATAGCACGCAGCCTTGTGGAACACCAGCGTTGATAGGCTTGAGATCAGAGCATGCACCGTCTACTACGACCTTGATGCTCCGATCAGCAAGGAAACTGGTAATCCATTTGCACAATTTCTCGAGAAGCCCATAGGCAGGAAGCTTCGAAAGAAGCCCTTTGTGCCAGACCCGATCAAAGGCCTTCGCTACGTCCAAACTGACGGCTAATGCCTCCCACTTGGACTCTACTGCCTCCGCCCATCTATGAGTTAAGTAGACTAGAAGATCACCAGCTGATCGACCCCGACGAAAACCGTAATGGCGATCACTAATCAGCTGGTGATCCTCAAGGTACCTCATGAGCTGGCAGTTTATAACGGCTTCCATTATTTTGGAGAACAAGGAGGTGATGGCGATAGGCCTGTAGTTGGACGGGTCTGAGCGGTCGCCTTTTTTAGGGATCGGGTGCACCAAAGCTGTCTTCCATTAGTTCGGGACTACGCCATGGGAGTAGGAGTACCGGAAAAGACGCGTTAAAACCGGTGCCAACTCCGGAGCACACGTCTTCAGCACAATGGCAGTGACTCCATCGGGCCCACTCGACTTGCTGACGTCCAGGGAGAAGAGTGCTTTGCGGACCGAGCACTGTGTAAATCGCACATTCGGCATGGAGCACTCACATCGCGGGATGGTCGGCGGTGTGCTCCCTCCGTCATCTAGAGTCGAGCTGGACGCAAAAAGAGAGCTCAACAGATCAGCTTTCTCCTTTGCGGCATGGGCCAGTGAGTGTCTCTCTGTGCAGAGATGGAAGAGATGGCTGACAGAAGTTCCCTTGGACTGCCTTGGCGAGAGACCAGAATGCACGGGTTCCCGAAGGAAGGTGAACTAGCTTCTCGCCAATTCTGCCAATGTGCTCAGACCTTGCCTTGGCAATGACGCTTTTGAAGGACCTGGAGGCGGAATTATACTTCTTTTTAAGTGCGCTAGTGTTTACATCCCGAGACGTTGATGCGTCAGCCCAGGCCTGGTAGCACTCCTGCTTATAGCGTGATGCTATTTTACAGGAGCGACCAAACCATGGCTCGGATCTCCTCCGATGGGCACCACAGAGGATGGAATAAAAAGTTCCATACTCTGAAGTACCACATCAGCAACGAATCGGCAACAACGCTGGGATCTTCCGGCAAGAAGCAAACCCGCCCCCAAGGGTAAGATGCAAAAAAGACCGCATCCCGTCCCAATCAGGTGACCTATAGTGCCAAACACGGCGGCAAGCTGTAGATCGCAACTGCGATTTGAGCGTGAGTGGCACCGTACTCCGGATCAGACAATGGTCCGAAGAGCCCAGAGGGGCATCGACGGAGACCTGATATCCGTCCGGATGAGAGGTCAGCAGAAGGTCCAACAGGGAAGGTACATGGTCTTCCACATCTGGGATCCGCGTAGGCGAAGTAACCAGTTGTGTTAGACCATACGCCAAAGCAAAGTCATAGACAGATCTACCCGCATGATCGGTTAAACGAGAACCAAGCCATTCAGCGTGGTGGGCGTTGAAATCACCGAGTATCACGATCTCTGCGGATGGGACCTGTTGTATTACGGAGTCTGCAGCCATTTGGACGTGGTCGATGAGTCGGTCTCTGAGTCAATTATTAAAGTATTGAAGTAATTAAAGTATTCATACGCGGCACGTTTACTTCTCCTTCAGTTGACTGATTTGCGAGACAGTTCTTACCGATACATCATACATACTAGGCGTGCGGGTGAAGGGATACGAACGGCCGAAATATAGGAAATTAAAGAAGGGTAAATTTAGAAAAAATGCATTATATAAAATAAACTAGATGGCGTCAACATCCACTCAATCACAAAGGGTTGCCTTTAAAATAAATAGTAAAAAAATAAATGAGATAAACATTATCTCTATGAGTATGATACATGATACTATCAAATAAATTTTAAAGACTGTTTGGTTATAACATAAGCCTATGCGTATAAATTATAACAATTATTTATTATTGGTTTAAGTTTGCGCTATAAATTAGTTATATAATATTATAGATAGTATATGTATGTACTTAAATGTCAAGGCAGTTATTATTGGTTTGGTCATAGGCATAAATGCACCACCGGACCTACAAAACTGCCTTTGGAAGTCTTAACGGTTTCAACGCGCACTATCCCATCTTTAGAAGGGTGCACCTTCTCCACAACTCCTAAGGGCCAAGATAGAGGCGGTGCATTATCCGTCATAATAACTACCACAGTCCCCACGAGTATGGAAGCCGCAGGTAAATTCCATTTAGTCCTTTTTTTTTTTTTTGCGGATGGAAAATCATCTAATGACGCCTTTCGCTGTGGGTGGAGCGGAAGGGAGTGTCAGACTTTTACTGACTAAAAACCATCCGTGTTCCTTCAGTGCCCTTACGTTCCGGAGCCGCGGTATCTCTTTCGAACAGCCCGCAGCCCCGGCAGGCGTCGGCCCTTGCGGGCCCCTTCACGCTGCTGACAGCTCTTTGAGGCGCGCGTGGAACAAAACGCGCCGTCGACACGGCCTGTCGTCGTTAGACGGACGGACGGTGAGCTACCCATTGCTCGCCGTCCACAGGCCCGCGCCTACGGTGGCCGGGGGCCACGACGTAGCCCCCGACGCCCGGGGCGTCTCCCGCGGCGGCCGGGAAGGAAAGCTGCTGCTCTTTCCTTCTCCCGCTCCGCCACCTCCTTCGCTAGCATCACTGCTTCGCAGAAGGTGGTGACGGCATCCCATTCCGTCTCGCTCCGGACCATGGCTTCGACCAGGGCCGGACGCGAGAGGTCGCCGCTGCCTATCGCCGCTACGAGGACACGGCGGTGCTCAGCCCAAGCAGGGCACACCTCCACGGTGTGCTCCACCGTGTCCTCCGGTCGATCCTCGCAGTGGGAACACCCGGGCGTTTCCTCCCGCCCGATTCGGTGCAGGAACCTCCCGAACACACCGTGTCCGGTGAGAACCTGCGTCAGGCGGAAGGTGAGGACGCCGTGGCGTCTCTCAAGCCACTCCTTAAAAGAGGGGTCTTATCGCCGCTATAGTGGCGTGCCCAGCACGGGGTTGCGACAGTCGCTCTCTCCATGTCGCCATGAGATTATGCCGGAAGTCTGTCCGCTGCGCGACAACTTGCCGCGGCAGCGGGGTTTCCCCCCGGCATAGTGCCTCCGCGCGCCATTCGTGCAGGCGCGCGAGGACTATCGCCTCCAGATCCCATGGCGGCAATCCGGCAAGGAGGCTCGCCGCCTCGCGGGAGATCGTGCGGTAGCCGCGAACCATTTTTACGGCAACCACCCTTTGGGGCGCGTTTAGGTGATGGACGGCAAGCCGCGCCAAACCACGCGCCCACACCGGGGCCCCGTAAAGGGCCATGGACCTCACGATCCCCGCGTAGAGCCTCCGGCAGGAGGCGTTTGGCCCCCCCAGGTTCGGCAGGAGCCGCCTGAAGGCAGCCCCGGTCCGTTCTAGTTTGGGAGCCAAACGTCGGAAGTGCTCAAAATTCCATTTAGCCCTAACCTGCAGTTTATGCAAGTAACCATTATGCCATCGTTGCCAGAAAGACTGAACGAGGGTGTCTAAAAGAGAATGTCGCTGGATTAAGCAGAGTCTGTTGGATAATCGGGAAGTGATGACAATGGGAATGTGTTAAGAAATGAGCAGGCGTGAGTGCAGATGGTTCTGCAGAATCACAACTCAAAGACATCAATGGATGTGAGTTGTAGAGTGCATTAATTTGCATTAAAATTGTTAATAGCTCTTCGTAAGAAAGAGTTTCTTGACTTATTACTTTGAAGAGATGCGACTTGATCACCTTTATCATACTCTCCCGACATCCACCGAAATGGGGAAATGCGGGTGGGATAAATTTCCATTCAATGCGGTTTACAGCCAGCTCCTTATGATATCGAGGATTAAGCTCCTTATCGATAAATTTATAAAAATCTCGTAAATAGAAATGCATACCCATGAAGCACGACCCGTTATCTGTATAAAGACATTTTATTGACCCCTGACGAGAAAGAAATCGTTTCAAAGCGGCAAGAAATTACACGGTACTCAAATCTGTCGCTATCTCTATATGCGTAGCGCGGGTTGTCAAGCATGTGAAAACGCAAAGCCATGCTTTGCGGCTTCTTATAACATGACCACAAGGAGGCGTGTACGGCAATAGGCCTGCGTAATCACATTCCACATGAGTAAAAGCCTTTTCAGCTTTATTTACACGCTGACCAGGTAGGTCAGATTTAAACGGCAAAATTGCACTGCGGTTTACATTTGAAGCAAGGTTTGCACTTGTGTATAATGTGACGAATTATTCGTCTAGCAGCGAGTATCAAATATTTATTTCTAAGTAAGGACATAAGCAATTCTTGGCCCGCATGTAAATATTTGTTATGATAATGTTCAATAAGCAATTCCATAACACGATCGCGACGAGGTAGCATATATGGATATTTGTAGTTGTAGTGCTCGTTAGTGGTTGAGAGTCGGCCTCCGACGCGAAAATATCATTTTTATATATGAAAGGTCTATTATTTTTTAAGTTCTACAAATCTTCAGCGAAATGCAAATATTGCACGTGAAATATAAACTTATTTTCGGCAAATTGTAAGTCGGAACTCGAAAGTTTTTTCATAAAGCGATGTACGTACACTATTATTCGCAATAACTGCTAAAGGTCTTCCAAAGATACGGGAACAAATTTATCCATGCAAACATGATCTTAGAATCGCTGAAAGCGAATAGATCTTTAATTTAGCTAACAACACTGCCGCACAAAGTTCCAATCTTGCAGCTGAAATAATATTTGTCGGTGCAACTTTAGACTTGGCACACACAAGTTGCACTGCGTATCCGGAACCACTGTGTACTTGTATGTATACGGCCCCACCATAAGCACAGTTGTTGACGTCAACGAAACCAATGAGGAGAACTTCACATCCCTCCTTCACCGCAAGGCGACTAGGAAGTTGAAGCCCATTGAGTGCCGCGTGCTCAGAATAAAAGTGGCTCCACGCAGAGACCACGTGGTGTGGTGGTGTGTCATCCCTGTCACACTTTAATAACCAAAGCTCTTTAATTAAGAGTTTGGCGTATAAAATAGATGAAATCATAAATACCACTGTGTCCCACAATCTAAACACCGTTGAAAAAATTGTGCGTATAGTAAATTTTTAAATAAAAGCAATCATTTGACCTATCCTAATACAAGCCAAGAATTATTTGCGGTACAGACTTCTCAAATTCCACCAACTGCGGAGTCTTATGAGAATCAGGTATATTTCGCTAGAACATCGTTATAACTACTTGTCCATTTTACAGGAACGAATTGCCTTAACTTGAAGAGCTGAATAAGTTCTTTTGAAATCTCTACCGCTTGGGATGATGTCATCACAATTATGGCCAGATCGTCCATACACAGAGCGGAAGAGACAGCGGACAATGCAGCGGGATATTTATCACCTCCGCCAGTCAAGAGCTGTTGAATTACGCGCAAAGCATGATTTGGACTGAACTTTAGGCCAAAGCGTACGCGGTTGAAACGGTATGCTTGTATTGGTTTATTTACATAAAACCTATACAAAATGCGACGAAATTCACGGTCATATTCCGACAAGCATATTTGCATAAACATCTGCTTACAGTCCGCAGATAATTCAATTTGAATTATCGAAAATTTACTATTTTATTAAATAAATCGCCTTGTAATTTGGGACCCGCGTGCAGGATGTCATTAATCAATTTTCCAGATGTGGACTTGGAACTCGCGTCCAAAACCACTCTTAATTTGGTAGTCGATTTGTCATGATTTGGTATGAAGTATGTAGGATGACTCGAATCATGTTTACTTAAATCGGCCGGACTCAAATAATTCTTATTTATATATTCGCGAATAACATCGTTATACGTTTAAACAGTGGTAGAGCCACGCGGCAGATTTTGCTGTCACACGGTTGGGCCGGCTCGAACCGGGGTGGTACCACGACCTCACAGAAAACCAGCGTGAAGTAGAGGTTTACCTCTGCGTTTCGCTTGGTGAGTGCAGGTGGCCGGAGGCCCTTTTTACTGGAAATGGGGCATTCCATCTTAGTCCTCACGGGTGACAACGCATCTAAATTTTGATTTGTAATAGAGGATAGATGTAGATGTCTATGGGCCGCAGCAACCACTTACCATCAGGTGGACTGTGTGCTCGTTTGTCACTATAAAAAAATATGCGGTATGTAACTCAGGAGAAGCCTTAAACTTTCTTTCTAAACATTAAAAACGCCTAAATGCTATGCTATATGAGTCACCCAAAAAGAAGGGATTATCATAAAACGGTACTGATACTATAGGTATATATCTACCAATGTCGTCACGAACAGTAGTATCTCGAAAATGTTCTTCACACTCAAGGTCAGACTGACTCAGAGTTCGAGGCGCCTTTAACTCCCAGAATCGCTTCAGAAGTCCATGGGGTCTTGAACAACGGAACAACAAGGGGTTGTATATTTGGAAATAGGTGAAAAAGGTACAGGGCCCATTATCACATTATCGAGTACCGTCTCAATTGCAGGAGGTATATTACGACTACTGCTATAAACTATATTAAGCAGTATCAAATGCGGAAAAATAGATGCACTAAATAATATATCTAGAGAACCTGGAATTCCAAACTCCAAATACGCAAGTGGAAATGTCGTAATGCGATCGACACATCGTCGTAACATCAAAATGTATACCCCTCTTAAAACGAGAATGTATTTTTATATTTATCAAACCCTTAACGGACTTTTCCGATCCACCGTCCCTTAATATTTTTATTTTTATTATTATGTGTGAACTTTCAAATTTATTAGAGAATTTAAGACGCTGCAAACAATTAAAAGTTACGAAATTACTTTGAAAGGCCCTGTCTCATATACAACAACATAATATGGTGTCGCTGGTTACACGATCGACATTTCATTTTTGAAGAACAAGCGTCTGTCTTATGCTTTATACTTAGACAATTTACAGGAGCGTTATCCTTTACACCTGATATCATTTAACTGAAAGAGGGACAGTTGTAAAAATGATCATGAATAATATTGTCACATAGTCACTTGACCGACCGCGAATGTAAGACGTACATCTATGGATTAGGAAACGCAGAATTGCGAGATTTTTTTCTCATACCTTTGTTTAGAAGAATAATAGTTAGACGCAGCAGAGTAACTTTGAGTGTTACAATGTATACGGTTTTGATTACTAATAAAATTAATAAATTGTTCTAATGAAGGTATTTTATGTTCACGAGAATACATCTCAAAGGAGCGTACGGTTTCGGTGATGAATTTCTTTAGAGCTATGAGTAAAAGGATATAGTCTAACAGGTTCTCGATGTGTAAATTCTTTTAAGAATTTACTGCCGTTACAAACTTATCCATAAATAATTCATAATTAGCGACGGAAGCTTGGCCTGTTAGTTTTAGATTAAGAGCTTGATCCGAATAGGTGGATGCCAGGATACGAGTGTCTTAATATCTATCGAGAAGAGATTGAAATATAAAATCATAGTTTTCAGCGCTAGGAGTACGCCCGAGAACACAGCCTGAACCTTTGGAAACAGTTTTTCTAATAAATAATAAAGCTTATCTGCATCAGAGAGTGAATGCTTTTCGTGAACTGTTGATTTAAAACTGGCATAAAACAATGGCCAGTTACGTATATCTCCGTCAAACGCAAATAATTCTATAGGTGGAAGTTTAGGCTTAGACCAAAATAGTGGTATTGGTGCTATCTGACCGTGATGAATTCGAAAACTTCATCATAACGCTTTTAATAGAACCGTACAGATCCTCCAGAGATTAGGCTCACTAATTATCTAATTAACAATTGCTTATTATATTCGTCTAAAATGGCATGGAATTCTACTCGACTAATGTCAATATTATGCATGAACTAAGAAATTTAGCTGTATTATCTTGAGATAAGTGCGCAATCTTAGCTTGTTCATAAATAGTTTGAACACATTCGAACAACGAGTTACGCTTTGCAAAAAAAATTGTCAATTGTTTGTTTTCATAAATATAGGCTTTAGTTGCTATCTCAACGTATTTAAATAAATAATAACCAGAAAAGATCAACGAACTTAATATGAAATCAAGAGGACCGATGATAAAGGAGAACGGTCACGCCCCATAGAAAAAAAAACACAGACCCGACAGAAACGAGACATATCTGTTTTTCGTAATTTTTTATATAGTTAAGTTATATATTTTTTTAATTCGAAATCAATGGCTAACACCAAAATATTGCCTGGTTTTGTTCAGGCGTTACTCTAAAAAAATACAATATGCCTATTTATCTACAAAATTCGTAAATATATGTAACTAAATAACGATACAATAGCTATAGGATGTATCTAGGTGACCTGGAGATACAGCTGGATTATATGATTTTTAACTTCTAGTACAAGAATCTACTTGGATTCATTAAAATCGTCGTATTCGATGATTTAATTAAATTACGATGAAATAAGTTTAAATAAAGAGTCATTTCTTTTTAATTTTATTGAAATATGTACGAAATAGTATATAGTATAATATTATCTATGGCCGGCGCAGTTCTTCGCATTCTGTGTTAAGATCTGTGTGTTTTTGTTTTCAAGATTACATTTTTTTTGTCGGTTTTTGGCTTTCTCTTTACCGGACTTGATTTTTGCATTTATGAGTGGTTATTTGATATGGCTGACAATTAGGGTGGGCTAGACATCGAGATTACTTTGACCACCCCGCCCTGGGTATCTAGAAGTTTAAAAATTACATAATCCAGCTGCATTTTCAGGTCACCTAGATACATCCCATAGCTATTGTATCGTCATTTAGTTACATACATTTACGAATTTTGTAGATAAATAGGCGTTTGTATTTTTTTTGTGTATCGCCTGAACTAAAACAAAAGGCAATATTTTGGTGTTAGCCATTGATTTCGAATATAAAAAATATATAACTTAACTGTATAAAAAATAACAAAAAAACTAAGATATGTCTCGTTTCTGTCGGGTCTGGGTCACAGATGACCGTTCTATTTTGTAAAATAAAAAAGTAAATATTTTTTACGTTTCTTAAATTCTTACCTCAGCTACGTATTCATCATTACAGTCCTTCACAAGTCCACTGATGAACATAGGCTTCCATAAGCACGGTCTTGAGCCACCTGCATCCATCGACTTCCTGCATGTCTTACCAGGTTGTCACTCCATCTAGTAGGGGGAGGCCCTACACTTCGTCGGCCAATACGAGGCCGCCACTCGAGAACCTTTTTTCCCTATCGGTCGTCGGTTCTTCGAGCTATATAGCGGGCCCATTGCTACTTCAGTTTACTAATCCTTGGGCTATTTTGGTCACTCTGTTTTTACTGTGGATATCCTCATTTCTAAATTTGTCGCGCAGAGAAACTCCGAGCATAGCCCTCTCCATAGCTCGCTGAAAGACCTTCAGCTTCCTCATCCGGCCAGCAGTGAAGGACCACATCTCAGTTCCATAGGTCATCACTGGCAACACGCACTTGTTGTACAGTCTCGTTTCCAAGTTTGAGGTATACCTGACGAGAAGATGTGCCGTAATTTCCAGAACGCTGCCCAGCCGAGTGAATCCGTCCATCGACCTCTCGGTCGAAGTTGGACTTACCTAGTCGGACTATTTGTCCCAGGTGAACATACTCGTCAACATCTTCGACATTAGTGCTCCTAACAACTACCGGCATAGGTGTGACATGGACGTCATATATGATCTTTGTTATATCCTTGTTCATCTTAAGACCTATCCGTTGAGATACACTATTGAGGTCATTGAGCATAATGATTAGGTCCTCCAGCCATTCTGCCATAAAGACTATATCGTCAGCAAATCGAAGGTGAGTGATATATTTTGCCAGGTCGAGACGTCTTAGGTGGCAACCGAACCTCCACCGGAGATGCTTAGCACCCCTGCCCCGCCGTTGCCATGGTCACCACCGTAACCAGAATAGCGGGGCTGCTGGGTACTGGGGGCTGTCTCTTCGTAATTTCAATCATGTGGGTATATTGCCATAGTTGCCACGCTTGGCGGGCGTGTTGGCAACCGTCTTTTTTGTTAATTGGCTGTTGTCAGAAGGATGCTGTTACCCATCTTCTGCCTCAGTTTCCCTCTGTCGCATCTTACGACACCCAAGGAAAGATCTCGCCACTACACGGGGCTATGTATTCAAAATTATATTATTCTTTTTGCATTAGAGGTAGGCCAGGATGTAGCCCTAGAGACTTACTAGACCGCCAGACCTATTTTCAATTTACGCTTTTTGTAAAGGATTGTAATTTAAAGCTAAGACCCGCAACAAAAACTACCTGGGTTCTTTATAGCGGGTCCTTGCTAGTAGGCCAATAGATAATACATAAAAATAAACATATAATTAGATTGTGCACATAAATATTGTTTCACGAAAATTATAAAATTGCCACTTGTCAATTATCTTGCACAATTTGAAATCAAAATCGAAACCAGTGTTAAAAAATGGTGATGTATACGGTCATGAGGATTATTTTTACGGGCATATATATATATATATATATTATTTAAGTATTTTGTTAAATATTTTAATTACTTTTCGTTGTACTTAAATTTACCTATTTTATGTAGAAACATAAATAGTAACGTAATCTCTTCAAGACGGATCGCCCAATTTACTAAATTGTTTTCGGCTTCCGTTTTATTGTATAGACTACGTAAAAAATGAGTAGATGTCATCGTCTTTCAAAATTAAGCACGTCGCTAAAAGAAAAATAAAAGAAAACCAATACATTAAGCCTAATTAGAGTGAATTTCATTGGGGTATCTTTTGTATTTTTGTATGATTCATGAAAACATTTGTTTTGTTATCTAGATCGACTCATGTACTTGTTTCACTTATATTTTTATGTATTTATTTTATTATAAATTTCACCGGCTTAACTAAGGTATAAAGAATAATAATTTATATACCCTGATGAATGATGATGCCGTAAGCGGCATCATCAGCAGGGTGGAGTGTTTTTTTTTTACATTTTAGATACGGCGGAGTGCGGAAACGGTGCCCTGTACTGATACATTCAGAATATATTAGGACAGCAAACATGAATTTTGACTGGAAGTACTGCCGCATGGCCATTGAAAATTTCAAAAATCCTGAAAATAAGGGATTTTGGTAAATGTGAAACAGGTACAAAAAATTTAGAAAATCGTATGTTTTATTAAATAATTTAACACTTAACATCATAAAGAGTGAAAAAAAATACAAAAAATAACGTACTTTCCATTAAAA
This sequence comes from Parnassius glacialis, assembly GCA_033319125.1. Taxonomy (NCBI): domain Eukaryota; kingdom Metazoa; phylum Arthropoda; class Insecta; order Lepidoptera; family Papilionidae; genus Parnassius; species Parnassius glacialis. Next base: position 32,890,948 of record JAVANC010000005.1, on the reverse strand, counting down.
TAAAATAAAAAACATCTAAAATTATTAATTTTTCGCCGTTTGGTGAGCTACGACTGAGGCTACGAACTGTTTTTTTTGTGTTGAAGACCGGCATGATATTGCACGATTTTAAATTGTTTCGGATCCATCCTTCACGTTTATCTGGTCCACACACAGCAGCACATGACTCAGTGACCAGCTTAATGCATCTTTCAGTAGCTTGTGAGTGGCATGGTATTTTGCAAAATGTAGGGAGAATCTCCGTTTCGACTATTTTAATATTCCGAATAGCTCTATAAATTACGTTGGTTTGTATCTCTTAGATCAGGGGAGGCTCCGATACAAAGCTCCAATCAATCACATCTGTATACTCAGCGGCAGAGAAGTTAAACGATGGTAATTTAAACATTCGTATCGGCGGCAAGCCCGAAGTCAGCTCTCGTATTTTAACAATGCGCCGGAGTGCTAATTCTTTGATATGGTTGCGATCGTCTGCAAGCATACTAAGCAAAATGTTTTCGCTGTGGCCGAAGTACCCATTGCGTTGAAGCACAGGGTCAACTATTTTCATAAGGTTTGCAGGAATGTATCTCGATAATGTAATCATTTTGTGCAGGTGTTTCGATCCGTACACGCAAAATGGTTTTGTTTTAATTTCAAACCACATCGGATCATACACTCGGATGACGAAATCTGCTAAGATACGCAAACTATGTGAAGGTTCACTAGTGGAAACATATAGTCGAAGTATCCTGTTAGCTGTTGTCAGCCACCGCGAATGAACAATCTTTCCGGGGTTTCGCTTGGCTAAACTTACGTCACATTGTCCTCTGCTAACTGCGTCACATATTTCATACAAGTAAAGCTGATCTGTACTGAGATCACTACGTGATTTTAAATATCTGGTAGTTTACATACGATGGGTGTAAATTGAACCACTGGAAGATTCTCACAACCCTTCAACGCTTTACCAATGACGCCTGTGAAACTTCTTGGTCCTGTAGTTTTCCCATCAAGATGCTCAAACAGACGTCGTAAAGGAAGTTCGTTGGCATGCAATAGACACACGATCCATTGAAGAGGTCGATGAAGTTTCTTTTCTAGAAGACAAATGATTCCAGCCTTGTTGCCAGTGTTGACTGCCGTACCGTCGCACCCAATTGCTATTATTCGCTTCAAATCACACTTCAACGCTAAATAAAGGTAAAGTTTTTTTGAAATTGTGAGTGCATCTGCTGTGGCCAGTGTAATATGCCCAATGTATTGCGAGTTCGGCTCTTTTACCAAGGTTATGTGCTCTTTAATAACGGTTTTTCTGCGATTATCTTCATATAACATTGTTTTATCTTTGCGGCCATCAAACGATATACAAACCAATGAATCATCGCCATCTAGCACGTTAACTGCAGCCCCTGAACTTCTCGTTTGTGCGCGAGCGCGCCGAATTTTGCTACGATCTATAACACTTGACGTGTCACTCTCAGTAACCAGACCGATATCTTGCAACGTAGCCGACATGATGGCAGCACCAGCACGGTCTGAAATGCCGTATCTATCTAATGTCATAGCTACGACTGGGAATTTACTAGGTCCGGGGACATTAATTGCGGGCCCAATCGAGGTGACATTAATAACAGACGAAGTTTATGTTTGCCTTCTTTTCTGCTCAGGTTCATCAATTTGTAATGTCATAGAGTTCTCTTCAAATTGTTTTCTTTTTAACTTCCGATCAGACAGAGCTATATTCTTAAGTGTAGCTTTTTTATCTAGAGATCCAATCATCATTCTTCTTTTGCCACGTTGATCGAGCAAAAACTCGTGTTCTTGTTTAGGAATTTTACGAGTTTTCTCACAAGAACATATCGATAACGACTTGCACTTACAAGATGCAATATCAAACAAAAAGTCACAGTCTTCTTTAAACTTCTGTAGTTTCTGTTTATAATTTTCGTTGTCTTTACTCTTTTGGTAGGATTTCAGAAGGGCGCGATGTTTGTTATGATAGGATCTTATTTTTGACACTATTGTTTTATGTTGTATTATTGGTAAAGAGGCTCGTTTCCAGATGTTTTCGATTTCGGTCGCAACAATATCACAAGTGTCCTGTACTAAATCTTGTCGTCCCTTTTCCGCACATCGTGCCACTGATACATAGACATAATATTTCATCACATCACTGTAGGTTGGCAGCACATTTTTTGGTAATTCACAACCAGTACCGAAGATAGGCGACGAATAATTACTTCTTAAACTCATTATACTACTTTTTACGTTGTCTCATGTCAAATCTAGCTAAATGACTAATTGGGCAGAGAACGATGCGACACCATTAACCCGCGTCCCGCACTCTCGCCTCACCCCGCGGACTCCGGGTGGCCAACGCTCGGCCAATGACCTCATATGGTAAAACAATGCGCGATTGGTAGATCAAAAATATGACGCCATAGGCAATACTGTGTAACTTTTTTTCAATTTATATCATAGTGGCACTTGTTCATATGTGAATAAAGGCATTTTTAAGAAAAACAATTTATTTAAAACCATTTTACATGTCAAGAAATTATACGTTTTTTTCGAAAACTTTGCGAGCTATGCGGCAGTACTTCTAATTATATTTTGTATAAATGATATTATACGAGAGGGTTATGTTAGTGTCAGAGCACCTTTTGCGACATCCGCCACTTCAATATTCCACAAAAAAAATATCCCATACAAGTGCGCTCCACCCTAATCATCAGGGTGTATAAGTAATTATTCTCTTTTATATTTTTAATTTTGTTTTGTCATAATAATTTTACAACCTATTACAATGCCACTGCTGAACATCCCTAAAGTAATGTCACCTAACTCTCGGTTTTGAGCACAGCCTTAGAATATATACGTTCTGAGCCACCTGTATCCATTGACTTCAGTCAGTTACGTGCCTCCTCAGTAAGCTGAAGTTGCAATGACCCAGTCATACAACTCAATGAACCGACAAACGATGGGATTCGTTCTAAAGTTCATACCAATAATCACAGTGTAGGATGGTCTCCCACTAGATGGAGTAGTTATGTATATTTTTTTATTTAGTAATATTTTAAATAATACTAGAGTTTAGTTTTCGTGTATACCACGGCAGCTTAAATTTGCTTATGGTTATTATCACTTATTCTATAAAATTTGCCAAGTTACTACAAAAGGAATCACAACCACGGAGCAACTTTGTATTTACTCTGTGATCGCAATATGTAATTACATAAATATTTCACTTATATATGCAATAACAAAACGTCAAATCTAGTGAAGTATTTAAACTATTATACAGGGTCATTTTTAATTTACTAAAGACCTTTTGGGAATATATTGGTTACATCATTACAAACAATTTTAGCGAGATCACTCTTCACAGAATATAATACATTTACGAAAAAACTACTTCTAACATTTTGTTGTCATGTTTGACTCCTTTTAAGTCTGTATATTGTAGTACCTAAACAATGATAGAATAAATCGTCAAAGAAAATGCCTTATTTATTAAAATCTTGATATCAGTATCACACATTGTGTTGAAATCATTAAACATAATTAAATGAGCAAATGAACTTAAAAAAATCACAAATATTAAAATTTATAATAAGTAATTAGCCGTGTAGTGGCGGTCAAAAATATCCACTACCCCATATCCTCCCGTGGGTGTCGTAAAAGGCGATAAAGGGAAACAGGCAGGAGATGGGCAGCAGCATCTTCCTGATAATAGCCAAAATTACAATAAAAAACTGCGGTTGCCAACCCGTTCGCCAAGCGTGGCAACTATGGCAAATACCCCCCAATGATTAAAGCAACAAACAGACGGCCCCCAGTCCCCGGCGGCCCCGCTATTCCTGGCTACGGTGGCGACCATGGTAACGGCGGGGTAGGGGGTGATAAGAATCTCCGGTGGAGGTTCGGTTGCCACCTTAGACGACTCGACCTGGCAACGTACAACGCACGCACCCTGAGGACTGACGAGAAGATCGTGGAGCTGGAAGAAGAGATAGACAAGTTACGCTAGCATATTATAGGATTATCCGAAGTCCGAAGAGAGGGGGAGGACACGGTAATCCTCGAATCCGGCAACTTACTCTATCACCGGGAGGGCGACCATCTGTCCCAAGCAGGTGTCGGATTTATCGTCCACAAGTCTCTCGTTAACAACGTTGTAAAGATCGGGAGTGTGTCGACGAGGGTTGCATATCTTATACTCAGAATCACCAAACGGTATTCGCTGAAGATCATACAGGTTTACGCACCAACCTCGGCACACCCCGATGAGGAGGTGGAGGAAATGTATGAGGATATCTCTAGAGACATGCATTCCTCCAAAACCCAATATACGGTGTTAATGGGAGACTTCAATGCAAAACTAGGCACAAGAGAGAACGGTGAGTTGGAAGTAGGGAAATTTGAAATAGGGCAACGGAACCCAAGGGGCCAGCAGCTGGCCGACTTCATGGAGAAAGAGGGACTCTTTATGATGAACTCTTTCTTCCAGAAGCGGCCCCACAGGAAATGGACCTGGTCGAGCCCCGACGGTTCGACAGAAAATGAGATTGACTTCATTATGACGACCAGACGACAACTGTTCAGTGATGTCTCCGTAATCGCGAGGGTGAAAACTGGTAGCGACTACCGAATGGTTAGAGGCACACTGAACCTAAACGTTAAGTTGGACAGGTCTCGTCTAATGAAGTCAACGCTCCGTCCCCCTCGTGCTCTGTTCCAAAGTCCCGAAACCTTTTAGCTCGAGTTACAAAACCGTTTTCAGTGCCTAGAAGACTGCAATGAAGTGGACGATATGAATGACAAGCTCGTTGAAACTGTCCATGCGGTCGGAGCTAAGTTCTGCAAGACACGCCACAGAAGAACACAAAAACTCTCCGATCACACTCTTAATCTCATGACTGTTAGACGGAAGATGAAGCTACATTCTTCAACAGACTTGACAGCATACAGGCATCTGGACAGACAGATCTCCAAATGCATGCGGTGGGACTTACGCAACTCCAATACAGCTCGTATTAAGGAAGCGATCGAGCGGAACCAAGGCTCCAAAGTCTTTGCCAGAGATCTGTCTGCCAGAAAGAGCCAACTGTCAAAGCTGTAGACAGAATGTGGCAGCATCGTTTCCGGGACACCTGAGATTTTAAGTGAGATTGAGAGGTTCTATGGGCAGCTGTACACGTCATCGTTGGAGCCACACGCAAGTATGAGTAACGATCCAAGAGCGAGTCTCATCCGACACTATTCCGAAGATATCCCGGACGTCAGTCTGAGCGAGATTAGAATGGCTCTCCAGCACCTGAAAAACGGTAAGGCCCCAGGCAAAGATGGAATTACAGCGGTGTTTCTGAAAGCCGGTGGAAGACCGGTACTTGAAGTCCTTCAGAAGCTCTTTAATTCCGTCTTCCATGGTGGCATTACACCGGAGGCGTGGAGCAGAAGTGCGGTGGTCTTGTTCTACAAACGCTCTCTTCAAGAACTGCAGACCGATTTCCCTTTTGAGCCGCGTCTACGTGCTGTTTTCGAGAGTCATTACGAATCGTCTCGCGCGCAGACTTGACTACATCCTGCCTCCCGAACAAGCCGGTTTCCGAAAGGGCTTTAGCACCATAGACCACATACACACCCTTCGGCGAATTGTGCAGAAGTCCGATGAGTACAATTTGCCACTATGTCTGGCGTATGTGGACTATGAGAAAGCCTTTGATTCCGTCGAAATTTGGGCGGTGCTGCAGTCCCTTCAGTGGTGCCAAGTTGACTGTCGGTATATCGAAGTGCTGAAGTGTTTGTAAAGTAGAGCTACGATGGCTATCCGAGTACAGAACCAGAGTACGAAACCTATCCAATTGCAGAGAGGTGTAAGACAGGGTGACGTCATATCCCCGAAACTCTTCACCGCTGCATTGGAAGACTTTTTCAAGCTTCTGGACTGGAAAAGATACGGTATCAACATCAATGGCGAGAAGATCACTCACCTTCGATTTGCCGACGATATAGTCCTTATGGCAGAATCGCTGGAGGATCTAAGCACTATGCTCAATGACCTCAATAGTGTCTCCCAACGGATAGGTCTTAAGATGAACATGGACAAAACAAAGATTATGTTTAATGTCCATGGCACACCTATGCCGGTAGTTGTTGGGAGCACTAAGCTCGAAGTTGTTGACGAGTATGTTTACCTGGGATAAATAGTCCGACTAGGTAAGTCCAACTTCGACCGAGAGGTCAATCGACGGATTCAACTCGGCTGGGCAGCGTTCGGGAAGCTACGACACATCTTCTAGTCAGACATACCTCAAAACTTTAAAACGAAATTGTACAACAAGTGCGTTTTGCCAGTGATGACTTACGGAACTGAGACGTGTTCCTTCACAGCTGGCCGTATGAGGAAGCTCAAGGTCGCTCAGCGAGCTATGGAGAGAGCTATGCTCGGAGTTTCTCTGCGTGATAAACTTAGAAATGTGGATATCCGCAGTAAAACTAGAGTAACCGACATAGCCCAACGGATTAGTAAACTGAAGTGGCAGTGGGCCGGCCATATAACTCGAAGAACCGACAACCGATGGGGAAGAAAGGTTCTCGAGTGGCAGCCTCGTACCGGTAGGCGAAGTGTAGGGCGACCTTAGCCTTTCATAAGTCCACTGCTGAACATAGGCCTCCCCCAAGGAATGCCACAAAGCACGGTCCTGAGCCACCTGCATCCATCGACTTCCTACATGTCTTACCAGGTCGTCACTCCATCTAGTGGGGGGTCGCCCTACACTTCGCCTACCGGTACGAGGCTGCCACTCGAGAACCTTTCTTCCCCATCGGTTGTCGGTTCTTCGAGCTATATGGCCGGCCCACTGCCACTTCAGCTTACTAATCCGTTGGGCTATGTCGATTGTTCTGGTTCTACTACGGATATACTCATTTCTAAGTTTCAATCGCCATTAATGTTAATACTCTATCCTTTCCAGTCCAGAAGCTTAAACACGTCTTCCAATGCAGCGGTGAAGAGTTTCGGGGATATAACGTTACCTGTCTTACACCTGTCTGCGGTTGGATAGGTTTCGTACTCTGATTCTGTACTCGGATAGCCATAGTAGCTCCACTGTACAAGCACTTCAGCACTTCGATATACTGACAGTCAACTTGGCACCGCTGAAGGAACAGCAGCACCGGCTAAATTTCGACGGAATCAAAGGCTTTCTCATAGTCCACATACGCAAGGCAAAGTGTCAGATTATACTCCTCTGTCTTCTGTACAATCTGCCGCAGGGTATGTATGTAGTCTATGATACTAAAGCCTTTTCGGAAACCAACTTGTTCAGGAGTCTGGAAGTCGTCAAGTCTGCGTGTGACAGAGAGACGTCTGGGATATCTTCGGAATAGTGTCTGATAAGACTTGCTTTTCGATCGATACTCACACTTGCGTGTGGCTCCAACGATGACGTGTACAGCTGCCCATAAAACCTCTCAATCTCACTCAAAATCTTAGGTGTTCCAGAAACGATGCTGCCACACTCGGTCTTTAGCTTTGACAGTTGGCTCTTTCTGGCAGACAGATCTCTGGTAAAGACTTTGGAGCCTTGGTTCCGCTCAATCGCTTCTTCAATACAAGCTGTATTGAAGTTGCGTAAATCCCGCCGCATTTGGAGAACTCTCTGTTCAGATGTCTGTATGCTGTCAAATCTGTTGAAGAATGTAGCTTCAACTCCCGTCTAACAGCCATGAGATTAATCGTGTGATCGGAGAGTTTTTGTGTTCTTCTGCGGCGGGTCTTGCAGAACTTAGCTCCGACTGCATGGAAAGTTTCCACACGCTTGTCATTCATATTGTCCACTTCATTGCAGTCTTCTAAGCACTGATAACGGTATCGTAGCTCAAGCTGGAAGGTTTCGGGACTTTGGATTAGAGCACGAGGGAGACGGAGCGTTGACTTCATCAGACGAGATCTCTCCAACTCCAACACAACAGTGTGCCTCTTACCTTTTGGTGATCGCTACCAGTTTTCACCCTCGCGATCACGGAGACATCACTGAACAGTTGTCGTCTGGTCGTCATAATGAAGTCAATCTCATTTTTTGTCGAACCGTCGGGGCTCGATCAGGTCCACTTTTTATGGGGCTGCTTCTGGAAGAAAGAGTTCATTATAAAGAGTCCCTCTTTGTCCATGAAGTTGGCCAGCTGCTGGCCCCTTGGGTCCCGTTGCCCTATTCGTAATTTCCCTACTTTCAACTCACCGTTCTCTTTTGTGCCTAGTTTTGCATTGAAGTCTCCGATTAACAGTATGCAGTATGTCTTCCTGCTCACGTACTGTGCGCCGCGGTGGACGACCACGATCGATTGATACAGGCTGGAATCGCCCGTAATCTCGCAATCGTTTTGTAGTTCCTAGCATCGTAGCCTAGCTCGGTGCACGTGAGTTGGGAAATTGCCTTGAATATTCACGGCAGGCTTCAGTAAAGTTTTCATTGTAAATTGCTGAAATTCGCACCAATTCGATATACTCAACATTTGAGTATCGGTAAGCTATCGTAACAACGCGTACCGTTCGCTCTACTCGTATTAATCTCACAAAGGAAGGAAAAACGTCGCGGGTGCACCAAAGGCGACTGACGACACAGATAATTAGGTCAAGTTCAAATGGGCAAGCGCCGCCTCCTACACCTCTTCACCCCTACCCCGCCACGCACTTTATTTTGCTAGTTAGGACTATTGCCGCTTAGAAGGTCCAATTAAAATATTTTTGTTTTTGTATGAAAATAAAAATTGAAGATATATAATTTTTATCTTACAGATGTTGTTGTTATGATGTAAATAATATATTCCCAAAAGGTCTTCAGTAAATTAAAATTACTCTGTATATTATGTCGAAATTAATGTCGAAAAAAATAAATAATTGTTAATTATTATGTAGCCAATGCTTCGCGATGAACACTTCATGGTAAGTGAGGATGCAGCCGAAGATGGTACGCGTATATTTACTCTTGCCTTGAAGACACCCGCATTATAATCGGATGGAAAGACAGATGCTGGCAAATTATTCCACTCGTTAACATCGTTAACAATTAACATTTGGTTCGAATGCGTGGTATATCGACAACAAAGGGGTGGAGACCAGCCGAGCGTCTTGGGGTCCTATGATAAAATGGAGGGGGGGGGAGTTAAGAGAATTAATTATCTTTATATTGCCTGCGCATTGTAAATAATTACAAGTATGAATTTATGAGTATGAAAACCACGTGTGGTTGTGAAGCATGGTAGAAGATAGGTAGGTCTTAAAGTTTTAAATGATTTAATTGTTGGGTAAATGACGATAAAAATAATGTCACAATATGGGATTTCTGTATATTTTTTTAAATTATTGTTATTAAAAGTTTGCAAACTTACTTAAATTAATAAAGTAATTATATTGCGATATAAAAATGTTAGACGAAAAAGTATGATATTTAATTTTTTTTTGTAAAAACATCTGTAGATAAATAATACATTTGATGTTTATTACGAGTATTGGTCTAAAAATTGTAATTTTTAGTCAACATATTTGACCATAGTTGGTGTACAAATATGAAAAAATAAAAAGAAGAATATAGCAGATAATTAATAAGTTATTACGACAGATACCTAATCTACTAATTAATGTATCACAATATGAAATAATTTAATGTAATCAATGTCAATTATATTTCCTATCAAAAATAATTATAAAATGGCATTAACAATACAATGACATTAACAATTTATATATATGCAGCGTAATGAAATAGATTTAATACATTCGTAAAGATTTGTCAAGGAAGTCATTAACATTTTAATAGCCTTTTGCAGTCAATATTTTTTAAATGTTTTCTTAAATAGGCCTCTATTCAATTGTTTAATATCATATCGTATATTGGAATTTTGTTATAATATATTAATGGAGCTTTGTATACTACACTTTTATGCAGTAGCGCTCTTTTAGAAAGGTGAGCACATAATATATTGTCATCTCGGCGATTACGTCTTACATTATCTAATAGGCGCGGCAACAAGTGTGGGTTGCTTCTTACAAGTAAAGATATTTCCAATATATATATAGTGACGGAAGTGTTAGAATTTTGTTTTTGATAAATAATGGATCACAGCTTTCCGTACTTTGAATACCGAACATGGCGCGTATGCATCGCTTTTGCAATTTAAATATATGTATTGCGCTTTTGCATTTTATAATATTACATTTTATATATATATATATATATATATATATATATATATATATATCTGTGTTGGTTGAGTTGATCTGAAAAATTATGCTATATCTGAGAACAGATTCAACAAGACCATAGTATGCCGAGAAAAGCGCATCATTGTTCATAGTTAGAGCAAGTTTGTAAAGGGCTTATGAAAGATCTTTTTACATAATACGTTAATGTTCTTTCCAGTTTAATTTACTGCCTATAATTAAGCCAAGAAAACGGACAGTAGTTACTTCATTTATAGTGTAATTATCATAAACCAAATTTACATTCAATGGGTTTTGTGATCTTTGTCCAAAGTGCATTATATTTGTCTTCGTTAAAATTAATTTTAAATTGTTACTGTTTAGCTGTGTAATTATAAATCTCAATTTCGCATTTTTGACGTCAAATTTATAATTATTAATGTCCTTACATGCACATGTAATAGTACTATTATCAGCAAATAATGTCATAGGCTAACTCGTTGCATTTCGCAAGTCAATACACTGCATTGGGGCACGCCATATAATACATAGCGCTTCTTGGAAGTGTATGTTTTTCTGTTTCTTGAATTCTAATTATTTGTTTTTGATTATTTAAGTAGGAACGAATTAAATCTAAGACATTTCCTCTAATACTGTAAGCGTCAAGTTTATTAGTTAGTATATTATGGTATACATAGTCAAATACCTGTGAAATATCGCAGTAAATAGCACAAATATGAGATCATTTGTTAACGTGGCATATAATATTTTCAATTAATTCCTAATTGACCATATTTTATGGTTTTATTTTGTCAAAACCCTTTTTGTTCGTTGCACAAAATTTTTTGTTATTCGAGATAGGAATTAATTTCACCATAAAAATATTTTCCAAAAATTTTCGAAAATATTGATAATAATGCTATGGGTCTTTAATTCCCATAAACTGTTATTTTATTTGAATAATGCTTTTATAATTGATGATTTAAGGTCTTTTGTAAATATTCCTATTGATGTACATAAGTTATTGATGTGACTATGATCAAAGTTACCTTTTCGTCTTATTTGACGATATACAAAACTATTAACTTGTTGTATTTTTATATTAATATTTTTTTATATAATATAGGTGACAAAAGAACATACAGTCCACAAGATGGTAAGTGTGCACTATGGTCCATAGTATATTCTCTACACTCACCACACGAAACATAGCAGCATTAAGCTGCTATTTTACGCGGGTATTCTGTAAGAGGGTGATCTTTCCCCATTCTTGCTACAACTGTATTATAGCTGTCGGATGACTATACCAGATAAAATCATATAAAATACATACAAAGGAAAAAGAAACAAGAAAGTAAAAGTATCAACAATTGTTATATAATTAGGTTAATTTTATGTCATCAAAGCATTTTTTTTTATAAATTCGAATATAATCATTCGCGTAATTTTAATTAAAACTTAATTTATAATAAGACTTGATTGATTCTACGTGTATTTTATGTTATCGATAGAGTTTGTTATGTCACTTGTTATTGTTAACCTAAGATTTTATGTGTGTATCATCGTTACAGCAGATCATAAATCAATTACTGTCTCTTGAAAAGTATTAAATATATAAAAAAAATAATTGTTTAAATTCCTTGCATAAAATAAAAATTGTGTGCCTTACCTAGTTTTAAGAGCACCTGCCGCCTGCATTTTTTTATACTAGGCAAGGCAAATTTACTTTTTAACCCAGATCTTACCTAATTAGTTTCAACATCTTTAATATAATGAATTTCAGCAAAGTGATACTTGATTCAATTAATTAAGTCGCTTGCCAGTAAGCGCAAGCGCTTGCCGATAAATGGCTACTGTACATCTAGACTTTGGCATGCTCATTAGTAAAGCTGTATCAGTTAATCTTGTTCAGCTACGGTTATCCTCGTTACGAATTATTTTTTGAGAAGCCTGAGTCACAGAAAAAGCTCGCTGAGCAACTTTAAGTATTGAACTCTGTTTTGTATGTCATCACGGGTAAAATGTATGGGTTGTAAATTAAGAGATAAGAATTAAATCAACATTAATTTTAGACATAAGAACTTCAAATATCCGAATATTTTATCATAACCTTTGTTGTGAAAAAAAAAACGTTGGATAACTCGTATTAAATTCGATGTTTTTTGAACATCAAGGTTTTAAAGCATTATCTGGTACTAAGCTTTAAATAGAGAGACTTTCGCATATTGAAAATACATTATATATTTTGTACGGCATCATCTGCCTCGTTGGAAATTGTCTCAAATATAAAAATTGTAAATAGTAATTTACATAATTTGAAAAGTTACAAAAACATAATCCGTCTCTGGATGAACGCTAAGCTAAGGATGGATTTGAACAAACGAGAGAAAATTTTATTCTTAGAATAAATCAATATTTGTTTTACCATTTGCAATTCTAAGAATAGCGACCCCATTCAAGAATAGTTACTAAACCATCCTTTTGCACAAAAATAACAGTTATTCTACGAATATTTTAATGGCACCATATTATGTTTCTTTGCTGGTATCACTGTCAGTTTTCGTTTCAAGCTCATATCGTCAGATATATTCCTCACTCATTTTGTATTTAAAAACAGCGATAAATATCAAAAAATATAGCACTCAATAAAAACAAACACATCTAATAAAACTTTAAACTTGTAGCTCTACTTTAGATAGTATGGAAAATGATACAAGACTTTAGTCGAGATTTGAATCGTAAAATTGCTTATCCCTGGTTATTTTCCCTGGTATCATTTATAAATCTAGGTTTGGTCTAATCCACCCTAAGGCCGATACCGATACAACCTATTAAAGTCCACTGCTGAACATAGGCCTCCCCGTAGATTACCTCATAGGGGAGATATCTATCATAGTTGCCACGTTTGGCTGGCGGGTTGATAACCGCAATTTTTATTTATTATTTTTTGTCGTTATTAGGTAGATGCTGCTGCTCATCTCCTGTTTGTTTCTTTTTTGTCATAAATATTTTCACACCGCCACTTCACGGTAGAATATCCGGTGCAATTACCACTTTTTTTTTAATTCCTAACCTTCTGTTACTTATAGGCCTCCTAGAGACAATTAAAAGCACATACCACCACATTTTTTATCAGATTCGATCTGCCATTTGACTACTGCTACTGTCACGAACTCCTAACACAGGCATTCTCAGCTTATCAATAGTGGTTAAAGGAAATTTTAGGAATGTTAGTAACTTTGTTAGTATTTTTAAGCAGTGTTCCGATTATCTCCATCTTCTCTTTGTGCGGTAATTTAAAGATGGTTAATTTAAATTTTAACTGTTAAAATAAACAATATAAAAAATGAACAAATTTATTAAATAAATAAAATTACCCATATCGAATAAAATTATCTTAATATCAATCCAATCCCAAATTACCAATCCATTCATAACAATCCACGAGTTCATAACTTCAGGATGGGTAGAATAGACTTAAACAAGAAATGGTGATAAGTACATTTGCGCACAGTCAAACTGATAGGAAGTAGATTATTTGACCTACGCATGATTTCTTAAGAATCAAAATAGAGATGTATTCTCCAATGGCAGTACTTATGTTTAAGACATCATATAACATACATTATAGACATCATCATATAACTAAGAAAGAATGCCCGTTTACAAGATACAAGCAAAAGCTATTGCGATACTTGTGATTCTCTATACGAAGCACAAAAGCATTATGCCTTTATTTTACCAAGGAAGGTACGGATCTTTCCCGGTGGAGCCGAACAATTTATGCTGCAGCCGTAATAAACACAACGTTTAAACAGTGGTAGAGCCACGCGGCAGCTTTTGCTGTCGCACGGATGGGCCGGCTCGAACCGGGGTGGTACCACGACCTCACAGAATACCAGCGTGAAGTAGAGGTTTACCTCTGCGTTTCGCTTGGTGAGTGCAGGTGGCCGGAGGCCCTTTTTACTGGAAATGAGGCATTCCATCTTAGTCCTCACGGGTGACAACGCATCTGCATTTTGATTCGCAAACGAGGATAGATGTAGATGTCTATGGGCCGCAGCAACCACTTACCATCAGGTGGACTGTGTGCTCGTTTGTCACCCTTATCCTATAAAAAGAAAGTTAACTATAGTATAGCTCTACCCGCATATATATTTTCTTATACGGTAAGAATAACATTAGTGCATTGTTAAATTATAAAAATCATGAATGTTAATCGACTTTTCTGATTTATAATTATAATTATTACGGATCTCCAAAGTTTTATATAAAAATACATAAATTAAAAAAAATCACTCTTAAATTCATTTGGCGTATTCAAGTTGTGGTTGTGTGGAGTAGGGCTCGATAAAAGAAAGTGTTGACGTTTAAGATAAGAGCAGTATAGACGTTCCAACAGCCAGAAATGAGACTTCGATGACTTTCCTTTTTTACTTTACTTTCTTATTTTTATTGTCAGAGAAACCACCCACTTTATATTTGTAAAAACAGCAATTTACTAACGTTTTTATTTTAAGCGATGCCACTCTTCTTATTTACCAAAACATAAAAAGTTATTAGAAATATATCATAAGCATACCTCTAAAATATAAAACATGTGTCTTCCTCAAATAAAAGTAAGTTTGTGAATTCTACGATTTTAATTTTAAGAAATTTTAAAATTACAACGTTTGTGTCTCCTAACAAATATAATTCTAGGGAAAATCTTTATTTTTAGGGTATGACTTGGCCGAATTAATTTTTCTATTTGCCTGTAATTATTAATAATAATTTAACCGGCAGTTGCCTAATGCCAGGGCGCGGACTGCAAACTCGAAAGGTCATTGGTTCCAATTCACTATTCGACTACTATCGTAAACCACTTCTAAAACAAGCATTTTAAGCTTACAAGAAGTGGTTTAAGGGAATATTAATAATGTTTAATAGGATTACTAGTATTTGAAAAAAATATCTTAGTCATAATTGCACCCACTCACAAGCCCACTGTTGAACATAGACCAATCAAATCAAGGGATTCTAAAATATGAACCTGAGCCATCGACTTCTTACTTATATTTTACCAGGTTAACATGCTATCTTGCCAACAGTCGCTCTACAGATCGCTCACCGGTACGAGAACCTTTCTCTGACATCGGTTTTCGGTTCGTCGAGCTTTATGGCAGGCATTGTGTGATTTCAGCTTACTAATCCACTTGCCAAGGCTCAGCAAGCATCCACAAGGACAAGCGTGTAAACAAGCGCGTTTAGCATAGCTTTGTTGAACTTGGAGAAGCTTGTCGCCGTTCCGGTTGAGTTTCGGTTTTTGAACACAAATCAAAAGGCGTTTGTGATGAATTCACACGTTGGTATGCGTTACGCGTTTAGTATTGCACGTGATCTCGCGGCGGATGTACGATTTTCTCTGTTGCGAATCCACAGTCGCAAAAGAAATTGTTGGTTGAACGAGGAAACTATATTACCAGAGTATTGGATGGAAGGAGTTAACCATGCTTCTGGAATTCCAAATATATCAACAATAAAGATAAAAAGAAAGTGACAGATGCCTCGAGTCGTCTTGCCGAATTTATGCAGAAGGCAGTAAAATAAATAAAAACTAAAAAAGAAAGAATAATGACAACTTTCAGCAAATATTTAATTTATAATATACTATCATAGATAAGAGTGTATATACGGAAATATACTATCTGGTACCCAGCGATTTGCTGTCGCAGATGAAATATTGGTAAATCCAATTGGGCATACCTTAAGCGCATTAAAAAAATTACGTATAACATGATAATACGGAATTTTTAAAGTAGTTTAAATACATTTCGACAGCACTATCGGCTTCAACATCCTCGAAAACCATGAAAATGACACCCGTGATGAAAAAATTGATACCTATTGCAGCCGCCATCTTGGATTTACATTTCGACAGCACTATCGGCTTCAACTCTCTCGAAAACAATGAAAATGACACCCAAGATGAAAAAATTGGCACCCACTTCAGCCGCCATCTTGGATTTACATTTCGACAACCCTATCGGCTTCAACTCTCTCGAAAACTATGAAAATGACACCCATGATGAAAAAATTGATACCTATTGCAGCCGCCATCTTGGATTTACATTTCGACATCACTATCGGCTTCAACTCTCTCGAAAACCATGAAAATGACACCCAAGATGAAAAAATTGGTACCTACTTCAGCCGCCATCTTGGATTTACATTTCGACAGCACTATCGGCTTCAACACTCTCGAAAACCATGAAAATGACACCCAAGATGAAAAAATTGGTACCTACTTCAGCTGCCATCTTGGATTTACATTTCGACAGCACTATCGGCTTCAACATCCTCGAAACTCATGAAAATGACACCCATAATGAAAAAATTAATACCCATTGCAGCCGCCACCTTAGATTTACATTTCGACAACCCTATCGGCTTCAATTCTCTCGAAAACCATGAAAATGACACCCATGATGAAAAATTGATACCTATTGCAGCCGCCATCTTGGATTTACATTTAGACAGCACTATCGGCTTCAACTCTATCGAAAACCATGAAAATGACACCCAAGATGAAAAAATTTATATCTATTGCAGCCGCCATCTTGGATTTACATTTCGACAGCACTATCGGCTTCAACACCCTCGAAAACCATGAAAATGACACCCAAGATGAAAAAATTGATATATTTTGCAGCCGCCATCTTGGACTTACATTTCGACAACACTATCGGCTTCAACACCCTCGAAAACCATGAAAATGTCACCCATGACAAAAAAAATTATACTACATGCTTTTAGTACGTACTACTATTATTCATTCTGTGCTTTTAAATATTGTAATAAAAAAATGTCTTATTATTATTATAATTAAGTATTTAAGAAATTTGGTTATTCGAATATTGTGTATTTGTACAGCGATCTTTTTGACAACCGAAAAAATGTCTACTCACGAAGGCGACTGAAGCCAAACCACAGAAAAAAAAACAAAAAACCAGCACAAACTATATAGAAACACTACCAAACCAGTGGCATACAGTCCATACTATAATTTTTCTTAGAGGTATTATTATGTCATGACAGTTTGTCCATGTTGCAGTAGATGTCGCTTTTTTAAATTTAGCCATGCTTGGCCAATTATGAATCAAACAAATTAATGAATAGTTTAAAATACAATCGAACCTTGCTAACTTACTATTTTGTTACAAAACAAATTTGTAATTAAATTTTTAGTATAATTTATTTATTTTACATTATTCCCTATATATAATGTACTCTGTGAGCCAAACTAAACTACTCATTACTACTCTGTGGCCGTAGCTTCCCATTTAGAGAAAGAGTTTTGGCGGGAACTCGACCGGCGGCGGCTTGCTGCTCCTGAATTATTGTTTAAATAATGGTTTGAAGTGGACTTTGATATGTAAACGTAGTGCGATTTTGTTTATTAAGTGTCTGCGCATGTGAACTATTAATGGAAACTGTGAAACAAGTGCTCTGATGGTGATGGAATCTCAAGATAAGCTGTTTGTTTGCATAGGCGCCTTTAGATACCATCGCCAACTGTCAGCTGCCTGCTGGCTCAAGTTACCGTCAAAATCTCCCAAGGCTGCACAATGTGACGCATCAACATATTGTGAAGCAGTGAAATATGAAGGAAAATTATACATGAAGACAAGGCTGTATGGCATAGTTCCTTTGCCTGCTCTCTCGAGCGAATAATAAAAACAACAACAACAACCATTTAGAGAAATATTTTTGTATACGAGGCTAACAAATCAACGAAAATTTCGCCATTTTGGAGCCCAAAAAAATTAATTATAGCTAAACAAAACAAAACTACACTGCCATTTACATTCAGTGGCTAGTGGCATGATAGATGAAGAGATTAAAAATAGATTGAGTTAAACAATTAATATTTTCAAAAGTTATTGTGTTTACAAGCCACAGGGACATGATAAATCCACACCATAAGCCACTAAAACCCTTTTTTTTATTTAAAAATAGCAATTAATCGATTTAAAAAAAATATTAATAAGTTCAACAATCATTTATCTTTCTAACAATGTGCTTTTTATATCATTTATATGTATAATATGATTGCTAGATACGATTTTATTCGATAAAATGTTGGAATCTTAATTTTTAGGCGATAGTAGAACATACCTTGCGCTTCCGCTTAAGGTATGCAATAATTGCGGAAATATCGTTTTAAATTTCGACCGGTTGTATTGTTTAATTGGGAATGATAACACATTAATTGAAGTTGAATGATATATAATTTTCGAATAAAGTTTTCGATACGATACGCGTGTTACCCTTTTTTTTTTTTTTTTTTTTGCGGATGGGAAATCATCAAATGACGCCTTTCGCTCTGGGTGGAGCGGAAGGGAGTGTCAGACTTTTACTGACTAAAAACCATCCGTGTTCCTTCAGTGCCCTTACGTTCCGGAGCCGCGGTATCTCTTTCGAACAGCCCGCAGCCCCGGCAGGCGTCGGCCCTTGCGGGCCCCTTCACGATGCTGACAGCTCTTTGAGGCGCGCGTGGAACAAAACGCGCCGTCGACACGGCCTGTCGTCGTTAGACGGACGGACGGCGAGCTACCCATTGCTCGCCATCCACAGGCCCGCGCCTACGGTGGCCGGGGGCCACGACGTAGCCCCCGACGCCCGGGGCGTCTCCCGCGGCGGCCGGGAAGGAAAGCTGCTGCTCTCTCCTTCTCCCGCTCCGCCACCTCCTTCGCTAGCATCACTGCTTCGCAGAAGGTGGTGACGGCATCCCATTCCGTCTCGCTCCGGACCATGGTTTCGACCAGGGCCGGACGCGAGAGGTCGCCGCCGCCTATCGCCGCTACGAGGACACGGCGGTGCTCCGCCCAAGCAGGGCACACCTCCACGGTGTGCTCCACCGTGTCCTCCGGTCGATCCTCGCAGTGGGAGCACCCGGGCGTTTCCTCCCGCTCGATTCGGTGCAGGAACCTCCCGAACACACCGTGTCCGGTGAGGACCTGCGTCAGGCGGAAGGTGAGGACGCCGTGGCGTCTCTCAAGCCACTCCTCAAAGAGGGGTCTTATCGCCGCTATAGTCGCTTGCCCAGCACGGGGTTGCGACAGTCGCTCTCTCCATGTCGCCATGAGATCACGCCGGAAGTCTGTCCGCTGCACGACAACTTGCCGCGGCAGCGGGGTTTCCCCCCGGCATAGTGCCTCCGTGCGCCATTCGTGCAGGCGCGCGAGGACTATCGCCTCCAGATCCCATGGCGGCAATCCGGCAAGGAGGCACGCCGCCTCGCGGGAGATCGTGCGGTAGCCGCGAACCATTCTCACGGCGACCACCCTTTGGGGCGCGTTCAGGTGGTGGACGGCAAGCCGCGCCAAACCACGCGCCCACACCGGGGCCCCGTAAAGGCCATGGACCGCACAATCCCCGCGTAGAGCCTCCGGCAGGAGGCGTTTGGCCCCCCCAGGTTCGGCAGGAGCCGCCTGAAGGCAGCCCCGGTCCGTTCCAGTTTGGGAGCCAAACGTCGGAAGTGCTCAACGAAGTTCCATCGGCCGTCGAGGACGAGTCCTAGGTACTTCAACGTCAACTCGACGCCGACGGATACCCCTCCTACCATCACTGAGGATCCCGGTGGTGGCCTGTTCCGAGGACCATGGAAGTGCATGGCCTCGGACTTGTGCAGAGCCACCTCAAGACCCAGCTGCCGGATCCTCTCAACGACTATCGCAACCCCGCGTGTCATATTTTCCGCCGCCGCCTCGTACGACCCTCCCTGTGCCAGTACCAGCGTGTCGTCAGCGTGTTTTATGCTTTTAACCTTCACTAAAGTGCATGCAATACGTTGACAAAGTTTTAACGCAATCTGACGAACGGTATGGCAGCGCATAAAATACGAACAAACAAAAATTAATTTTTATATATTAGATATTACAAATTTTAAATTATAATTATACCGCATTAGCCGAAACATATTCGATGTAAGCCATGTTTGTCTCTTCAGATTCGGAGCACACTGACGTATCCACAATTCAAAAGCATGTAAATGACTCCCAAATGCGAGCCTAGAAATTGTATAGCCTTGGGACTTGTGGGAGCTTGCTGAGACTTGGCAAGCGTGTGAACATTAGCACTAAATGTCCAGACAGGTGACCAGCACCTAAAGTTGTGAAGTGTGGTCGCAAATTCCTATAAATAACACATTTTATTTTTCCTACATATCTATTCATCTTGTGAGAGGCCTACGGCCGGCAATGATTTTTTTCAGAGTGCTCTTAGTGATGATAATCTCTTCCCTACATAGTATAAAAATAGTCGCTTCCCGCAATCTGTACACTTAGATATTTTAAACTATAAAACGGATTTTGATGCGGTTTTCATCGATAAACAGTATGATTTAAAAGAAAGATTTATATGTATAATATATGCATATTATATATTTGTTCTATTGGTGTGTATGTGATTGAACTCATCCTAAATTACGGGACCGATTTTGATAAAATTTTGTGTATGTCAATAAGTTGATAACAGAATGGTTTGGATTCACAATTGTACCCGATAAGTGATGTTGTTGTCGAAAAAAATGCAATTGCTTCATTTTGGTTACTACTTACTCTGATTTTATTTATTATTAAATATTTATCGATTATTTCTTTAATTATATATATAAAATTGTATATTTTTTAAACGGTACGACATACATTCTCATTACTATTTTAACCGTTAAAATGTTTTTACAATACATGGTTTTTCTCGAACAATTTGTGGGATGGCTCTCAATATCTATTTTTTAAATCGAAACTTGTGTTCAAAAAGGTGACAATGAATTTTTCCTCTTTAAAAAGCCTGAACTACAAAATCTAATTCTATCAGTTATGGATATTTATGGTGGCTTCATCTTTTGTGTGTGATGTTTTAAAATGCAATAATATTTTTAGGAAATCCTGTAATTCTTTGAATATCATTGCACAAAATATACGTAGCGTCTATAAAAACCTGAATAGTTTTATGGCATATATATCACAACTTTCATTTGAACAGGATATTATAATACTAACAGAATGTCGCCTTGATGTTAATAAGCCTGTTCCTCGGCTTCCAGGTTACAAATGTCATTTCTCAAAAAAATGTTCAATCCAAAATGATGGTATAACAGTTTATTCTAAACACTCAATTGATTGTATAATAACAAAACCTGATTCAAATGGTGGTAACTATCTTTTGATTAAAATAAATCCAGATATAGTAATATTAGCGGTATATAGATCATCCTCATATTATTATATTGACAACTTTTTAGATTCTGTAGAAAAAATGATTCGTCCTTTAAAATCTAGTAACATATTTATAATGAGCGATATCAATATATATATATATATATATATATATATATATATATATATATATTATTCAAGGCAATAATGACAAAGACAGTGAACGTTATTTAAATTTAACTTCAGGATTAGGTATTTTACCAGGTCATACCTATCCCACCCGTATCAATAATTTTTTAGACCATGTTATGGTGAAAACATTATTAAACACTCAAATAATGGTACTAGATAGTGTAATCACTGATCACTCCTTAATCTTAACAAGTGTTTCTTTGAACCTCAAACGCAAGCCTAATAATATTATTATTGATAAAATAAATCATAATGATGCCATCAAATCTATAGAGTCTGCTGATTTTTCTTTAATATCTTCAACTTCAAATGAAGACACGGCTGCCGAAAAATTTGTCGATTTACTAACCACTGATATAAAAAAAAATACTGTTAAAATTAAGATGTCTAGAGCGAAACGAACGCTTAAGGCCTGGATGACGCCTGGACTGATAACGTGTATCCGTCAACGCGATAAACTTCATCAAAAACTGAAAAAGAATCCTGACAATGAAATACTTCAAATGTCTTATAAGCGTTATAGGAATTACTGCAATTCCTTGTTAAGAAAGCTCAAGCGCCAATATGAAAAAAAGTCTTTTGGCAAATGCAAAGAACAGTAAAGAAACTTGGTCTGCAATCAAAGCCATATTCCGATGTGATACTAAAAATAATTACACTGAAAATTTGATCAGTAAAAATCCTACAGACTCAGTGGAGAGAGCTAATTACTATTTTTCAACTTTAGGTAGACATTTAGCTGATAAAATTCTAGCAAACTGTGCTAAACCTGCTAATGTTAATACTATGCCCTGGTCGCTTTTCACCGCTTCGATACACATTCTTGTAAAAAAACTAGAAAAAATTGGAATATGAGATTCTGCCCTTTCCATTTTTAAGGATTTTCTATGTGACCGTGTGCAGAGAGTAAAAATAAAAAAAAATTATTAGCTCAGACGCCTGTGTCACGTTTGGAGTCCCTCAGGGCCTGTATTCAATGACACTAACTCAAGGCAAGCTATTTACTTATGCTGATGATACAGCCTTAATTTTTACGAAGAGATTTGGTCTGAGGTCCAGGAGTTTGCGATGAGGGGTCTTCAAACTGTGGCAAATTAGCTTGAGGAGAATCTACTGACTCTTAATATATCTAAGTCCACCTATATGCAGTTCCATATAACCAACACCCAAACTGTTAACGATATACAACTAACAGTACACTCTTGTGGCTTACAGTCGACAAATACTTGCCTTTGCCCTAAAATGACGAAATCCAAATCAATTAAATATCTCGGAGTAATTATAGACGAGAAACTAAGCTCGCTCCCACACATAGAACTTATTTCATCGCGCACTAAGATACTTTTTTGGACATTTAAAAGGTTAAGGCACATTGCTGACTTTGATTTATAAAGAACTGTATATTACGCCTTAGCACAATCAATTATAGGTTATTGTTTAGTTGCCTGGGGTGAAGCATACAAAACATTTATGATAAAATTAGAAAGAGCTCAAAGATGTCTCCTAAAAACTATGTCTTTTAAACCGTTCAGGTATCCTACAAACCTGTTTTACCAAGAATGCAAACTGTTGACTTTCAGGCAATTGTACATCCAACAATTGATCTTAATGAAACATCAACACTAACTCCTTATGACCCTGAGATTTGTCGTAATAAACGAAGAATACTGGATGTACTGATTATTGGCAGATGTCGAACTGCTTTTTCTAGGCAACAAAGTTCATATCAATCCTCAGTGCTTTATAATAAGCTAAATAGAAATCTAAATTCTTATCCTCTTTCCAGGCATGAGTGTAAAGTTAAAGTTCGAGATTGTTTATTGTCACTTGATTATAGTAAAACAGAAAATATCCTGATATAATTTGTAAAAATGTGTGTAAGTAATGTATGTCGTATAATAAAATTATAAAATTAAAAATAGCAGTCTTTGTTTAAAGCATCCATTTATACATTATAGGTTATAATGAATTAAATATATATATATTATATAATATATATATATATATATATATATATATATATATATATATATTATATAATATATATATATATATATATATATATATATATATATATATATATATATATTATAATTTCATACAGTATGTATGTGTATGTGTATATGCATATGTATGTGTATATATACAAGTTACAAATTTTAATATACCTACGATTAAATAAAATATAAATTACTTTAGTCGCCTTAAGTAATGGTATATGTTTTGTTGTAAATAAATACATTTAAATAGCTAAATAGTTACTTAAAATGTTAAGCTTAGTTACTTAATTAATTGTTAAGATTAAAATACTGTTGTCACTACACTGGGAGAGGCCGCTGATCCCTAAGATACAGACTTATCTAGTTTGGGGATCAGTCTTCACTTTATTTACTATTACTTTTATTTAAATAAAAGATTATTATTATTATAGTTACATTATTATTTGAGCCACATGGTTGCAGTTTACATGGAGCACACATTTCAAACCTTTAATAATGTGGGATTATAATTATTAATCCATTTGTCCTCTAGTAGTCGTCTAATAACACAATTTATACCACCATTCTGGAGATGTTCATCATAACTTTGATTAATTATCCGAGTTTCGTCGGATTCCTTTCTTGGAAAACCAAACCTGCAAGTCGTATTAGTGTTGTTTTTTCGACATGTGTTGATATACCGGTGAATTTGATTTTTTTTTACAAATTTATAAAGATTATGATGGCAACTGACAGGATACAACTTAGTCAAGAAGGCGAATGCCTTTTTTAGTTTCAAAAGATCTGTGATTTTCTATCCAAATCACCATAATGATTTCTTATATTTACGAACACCACACATTGAATAACACTACTTTCACGAATTTTATCGCATTTAATTGTTCTTATTTTTAATTCCCGACGTTTTGTGTGCTTTTTAGCATTCATGGTCACAGGGACTGAGGTGATTGACGTCCCGATGATAATAATTAAAAATCTGAATATACTTTGGGTTAACTTTGACGTTAACCCAAAGTACATTCAGATTTTTAATTATTAGTTTTGGTCTGATCTACGCAAAATTAACCTACTGTGTCTTGAAGTCTTGCAGTGGTGTGCTTGGGTTAAGTTTTAATTTTACAGGATTCAAAGCAGGTGGTAGTAACCTGCCTCCCTCTTTATTGAAATTAGGGTGTTTTTTTTCTAATTTTAATAGCCTCCCGTATCATTCTTGGCAGGAATCGATGTTCTTACGTGGGAATGTGTGGTCTTATCAAATCTAAAGTAATGGCGGGGCCGTCTAGGATATTATCACAAACTGCAGACATCCCGGAGCGTTGGTGTTTAACGTCAGCTATATGTTATTTAACGCGCGTTTTTATAGATTATTTTATTTTCCCTTTATATGAAAGACCACATTCACAATCAAGTGTACAACACTATTGCATATTGAAGAGGGATATTACACTTGACGGATGGTAAAAACTGACTAATCTCCTTGGGCGGCTTGAAGAATGTTCTAATAAAAAGCTCGCTACAAGATGTAGCCAATATTGTCTGTCTGTGACACTTCATTCACGCTCATAACAAATGGAAGGAATTTACTTTCCCCAATCTGATGGGGTTGGATATGGATATTATCTAGGACCAAAGTACTCATCAAGATGAATCAAACGAGCCCAAACTCGATAGGGTTATGTCGTTTTACAACACAGTTCCTATGGCCACCTTCCAGCTTCATCTTCAGATCCTGGTTACGATCTTAAGACAAAGTACTTGTCAATACAAGTTAAACGAATCCAAACTCGATGGGGTTGCGACGTTTTATTACAGAGTTCCTATGACCACCTTCCACCTCCATTATTATATCAGCACCATGTCATCATAATATTGCATTATCACGCGATGTACATATGCCTGTAAAATTTTAGCTTAATATGAAAACGGAAAGTGTGTCAAATTTAACTTTCAAGATTTGATTACAGACAGGCAACGGAACAAGTGAAACTAAATAAAATGCTTTCAGGAAAGCTTTTCAGCTGGCCCATTGTTAGAAAAGTTTATGTACATCAGGGAACTTAGAAGAGCTGGTGATGTGAGTGCTTTCCTATTTAATTTTTAAAGTTTTGTAGACACGGCAGTGTGTCAGTGAAGTTCGGAAAAGAAAGGGGCGATGTACCGGCAGTATGCACATTTACACAAACCATTTCAAACCAATTTCGAACCCCTAATAACTTAAAAGTTTTTAGACCTACACATCAGTTATTTTGCAACACCTGAAATGAACCTTTAAAACCTGTAATCTTATTTCATTAAAAACTTATCATAGTTCTTAAGTTGTTAAGGTTGAATACCTTAATGACTTAAGAACTGCATAGAGAGAAGAACTTATAGAGAAATCCAGGCCACTTCTAGGTTACTTAGAAACTTGTAATTTAGAATCAGGGCTATTTGACATTAAGGCTTGAAATTGGTCATCATTGTGTATAATACAAGGGAACGTCATCTGTAGTGAACTTGGCCTGCTCTTCACATTTATACTTTTACTGGGATACTTCGAAATTCTTATTAATTATTCTTTCTTGGAAAAGTTCGATAGTATGAAGTTGTTAAATGAGATTTAAAGTTAGAAAAGTGAGAGCCTATGTACGACATGACAAGATATGCAGGAAGTCGAAGCTCACAACCACACTTTGAGACATTTTTTGGGGGAGGCCTATGTTCAGCAGTTTACATGTGATGGATTCTAATAATGGAGATGATGATGATGACTGAATATGATATGATATGATCTGTGATATCATCTATAACCATTCTCATACACTTACTATGCAAAAATTTCATTAAGATAAGAGCATACGAAAAGTATTTCAATGCAATTGCGTTATTACAAAATTAATAAAATGCGTGTTGGCGGACAACACATGTTTCCAAAATATTTATTATAGTTTTACACATGCAGGTTTCTTCACGATGTTTTCCTTCACTGTCGAGCGTCTTGTAAATCAGCACTTAAAATTACAATTAACAATTTCAATGATGCCGGTGCGGATCTAGCCCCAGTTACTCACGTACAGTGAAATTTACTGCGAGTGCTTCTGCTTGGTGGCTTCTGAGCTACCACTATGAAAGGAGGCTTTATCCTACCAATTCGCTTAAAATGAAACACCAATAACTTTGCAATGAAAATTAACAATGCCACTTGCATGAACGGATCTAAAGTTTGGAGGGTGTCAGAGACTGATTTTTTTTTGTGTATTAAATAACAACGCAAAATTAACAAATTAACAACGAATACAAACTAATTATGGTCCTTTGATTGAAATTTGCAAGAAGATCTATGTTTTTATAAATAACAGTAATTGTTAACATCTTTTTCATACTTTCTTATTGCATAACTATGTTGTAACTTTGTTTTATTTTTAAAATAATTTTGAAGGTATGATGACGTATCCTTGGTGCTTAATCACGCAATTCAGTTATAGGCTGAAATTATTCTTATAATTATAAAAATATCTATGCTATTACTATTGAGTTAAAACAGTAGCGTAGTAAAATATAAACAATTAGGCATAAAGTAAAAAACATTAAAAACGAATCAACTAATAAAAATTATTCTATTCGAACGACGTCGCAGGTACAGCTAGTCTCTGAATTATTTTACACAATTTAATATCAATTATCCAAGCTTAAGATCTGTCAATGTAAATCGTAATGGTTGTAACTAAATTTGTTAATGTATCATTGGGCAGCACTCAATTTGTAAACGTCTGAGTAACAAATTACTTTCATTGTATTACGTGCAGTTTATTCTCGATAAATACTTTAATATATCACTTGGGTCAATTAAAAAATATTGTGCTTTTCTACGGTTATGAAATAACTTTATATAATATGTATGATTGAAACAATTTGGTTTTAAATTCCCTGCTAACATAATAACGCTTATGATTGTTTAGACGAACTTATGAATGTATGTTAAGTTAGAACAGTAATACCGATTTAATCCATTATTATTTAATCGGTATTAATTATATTATATTATATAAATATATATATATATATATATCGGTATTATTTATATTATTCCATTTAATACAAGACCGACGAGCGCATATATATGGATGTAAATGAGGCGAGAGAGGTGTGTCAGGATCGCGCCGAATGGAAGTACGTAGTCTCTTCCTACCCCTCTGGGTGAGAGGCGTGAGTGTTTATGTTATTTGTGTTGACAAGGTAATAGTAACACCTTTTAAAAATGATGTATTACTCTGGGTCAAGCAAAATAGATAAAATATTTCATCGTCTAGTCAGTTTAAAAGAGTCTGTGACGTATTTATTTATTTATTTTATTTGGTTGAATAACAGTGAGTATACGAAAATTAATCAAATACATCAGTAATAATACTAAGTAAATGTCTCACTATTTACACGTAAGCACAGCATGCCGTGTAGTGGCGCTTAAGAATATCCACTACCCCATATCTTTCCGTGGGCGTCGTAAAAGGCAACAAAGGGAAACAGGCAAGAGATGGGCAGCAGCATCTTCCTGATAACAGAAAATTATATTAAAAAAATACTGCAGTTGCCAACCCGCTCGCCAAGCGTGGCAACAATGGCAAATACCCACCATAACAAAAGTTACAAAAGACGGCCCCCAGTCCCCGGCGGCTCCGCTATTCCTGGCTACAGTGGCGACCATGGTAACGGCGGGACAGGGGGTGCTAAGAATCTCCGGTGGAGGTTCGGTTGCCAACTAAGACGACTCGACTTGACAACATACAACGCATGCACCCTGAGGACTGACGAGAAGATCGTGGAGCTGGAAGAAGAGATAGACAAGTTAAGCTGGCATATTATAGGATTATCGGAGGACCGAAGAGAGGAGGAGGACACGGTAATCCTCTAATCCGGCAACTTTAGTGTTGTTAAGGTGTTGGATTTATCGTGCTCAAGTCTCTCATTAACAACATTGTAAAGATTGCGAGTGTGTCGACGAGGGTTGCGTACCTTATACTCAGAATCACCAAACGATCTTCGCTCAAGGTCATACAGGCTTACACACCAACCTCGGCACATCCCGATGAGGAGGTGGAGGAAATGTATGAGGATATCTCTAGAGCCATGCATTTTTCCAAAACCCACTATACGGTGTTAATGGGAGAATTCAATTCAAAACTAGGCACAAGAGAGAACAGTGAGCTGAAAGTAAGGAAATTTGGAATAGGGCATCGGAACCCAAGGGGCTGGCCAACTTGATGGAGAAAGAGAGACACTTTATGATGAACTCTTTGTTCCAGAAACGGCCCAACAGAAAGTCGACCTGATAGAGCCTCGACGGTTCGACAAAAAATGAGATTGACTTCATTATGACGACCATACGACAACTGTTCAGTGATGTCTCCTAGATCGCGAGGGTGAAAACTGGTAGTGATCACCTAATGGTAAGAAGCACATTGAACCCAAACGTTAAGTTGGAGAGGTCTCTTGTAATGAAGTCAACGCTCCGTCCTCCTCGTGCTCCAATCCAAAATCATGAAACCTTCCAGCTTGAGCTACGATACCGTTTTCAGTGCCTAGAAGATTGCATTGCAGTGCACAAAATGAATGACAAGCTCGTGAAAACTGTCCATGCTGTAGAAGCTAAGTTTTGCAAGACCCGCCGCAGAAGAACATAAAAACTCTCCGATCACACTCTTAATCTCATGGCTGTTACACGGGAGATAAAGCTGCACTCTTCAACAGATTTGACAGCATACAGGCAACTGAACAGACAGATCTCCAAATGCATGCGGCGGAACTTACGCAACTTCAATACTGCTTATATTTAAGAAGCGATCGAGCGGAACCAAGGCTCCAAAGTCTTTGCCAGAGATCTGTCTACCAGAAATAACCAATTGTCAAAGCTGAAGACCGAGTGTGGCAGTATCGTTTCCGGGACACCTGAGATTTTGAGTGAGATTGAGAGGTTTTTTTATACGATAAGGGTGACAAACGAGCACACAGTCCACCTGATGGTAAGTGGTTGCTGCAGGCCATAGACATCTACATTTTCGTTTCAAATCAAATTCAAATCATCGTTTGCAAATCAAAATGCAGATGCGTTGTCACCCGTGAGTACTAAGATGGAATGCCTCATTTCCAGTAAAAAGGGCCTCCGGCCACCTGCACTCACCAAGCGAAACGCAGAGGTAAACCTCTACTTCACGCTAGTATTCTGTGAGGTCGTGGTACCAACCCGGTTCGAGCCGGCCCATCCGTGCGACAGCAAAAGCTGCCGCGTGGCTCTACCACTGCTGGTTCTATGGGCAGTTGTACACGTCATCGTTAGAGCCACATGAAAGTGTGAGTAACAATCCAAAAGCGAGTCTTATCTGACACTATTCCGAAGATATCCCAGACGACAGTGTGATCGAGATTAGAATGGCTCTCCAGCACCTTAAAAACGGCAAGTCCCCGGGCGAGGATGGAATTACAGCGGAGCTTCTAAAAGCGGGTAGAAAACTTGTACTTGAATTCCTTCAGAAGCTCTTTAATTCCGTCCTCCATGATGGCACTACTCCGGAGGCGTGGAGCAGTAGTGCGGTGTTCTTGTTCTTCAAGAAGGCGACAATGCTCTTTTGAAGTACTACAGAACGATTTCCCTTCTGAGCCGCGTCTACGTGCTATTTTCGAGAGTCATTACGTCTCTTACGCAGACTTGACGACTTCCAGCCTCCCAAACAAGCCAGTTTCCGAAAAGGTTTTAGTATCATGGACCACATACATACATTTGCCACTATGTCTGACGTATGTGGACTATGAGAATGATGAATGACTATGAGATAAACATGGACAAAACAAAAATTATGTTTAACGTTCATGTCACACCTATGCCGGTAGTTGTTGGGAACACTAAGCTCGAAGTTGTTGACGAGTATGTTTACCTGGGATAAATAGTCCAATTAGGTAAGTCCAACTTTAATCGAGAGGTCAATCGACGGATTCAACTCGGCTGGGCAGCGTACGAGAAACTACGAGACATCTTCTCGTTAGACATACCTCAAAACCTGAAAACGAAACTGTACAACCAGTGCGTGTTGCCAGTGATGACTTACGGATCTGAGGCGTGGTCTTGCACTGCTGGCCGTATGAGGAAGCTCGAGGTCGCTCAGCGAGCTATAGAGAGGGCCATGCTCGGGGTTTCTCTGCGTGGTAAACTTAGAAATGAGGATATCCGCAGTAGAACCAGATAAATCAACATAGCCCAACGGATTAGTAAGCTGAAGTGGCAGTGGGCCGGCCATATAGCTCAAAGAACCGACAACCGATGGGGAAGAAAGGTTCTCGAGCGGCGGCCTCGTACCGGTAGGCGAAGTGTAGGTCGACCCCCCACTAGATGGAGTGACGACCTGGTAAAACATGCAGGAATTCGATGGATGCAGGTGGCTCAGGACCGTGCTTTGTGTCATTCCTTGGGGGAGGCCTATGTTCAGCAGTGGACTTGTGAAAGGCTGTAATGATGAATGATGATGATGACAGCATGTACAAATATAAAGTTGTATATTTTAAAACAAAACAAAATCAACAATTTAACATTGATACAGCAGAAAGATTTCATTTATTATTATTGAGATCAATGTCGAGCACAGTCTATTTAATTTTAGATACAGAGGTTGTGTTAATATTATGGGGTGTAGAAGGAAGACCATCTCAATACATGAAAAGTGTCCCTAAAAACTTGTCCAATAAGGGTGGCGTTGCAGTAACATAGGATAAATTAAAAAAAAAGCGCCAAAAATAATTAGAATAACATGGAGAAATAAACAAGGATCGATCAATCCGCTTGGTTTTGTACTACGTAAATAGTTGAAATTTTGTATACTGGCATTTTACTAACTAATCATGAAATTTTTAAAATATTTGAATTCCGCTGACTTCACTCCGTTCACAACATCTATCTTCATATCGTAGTTTATCAGACGCCAGCGCTATTGTGGTAAGTTTTGGAACCTCTATTTTCAGTAAAAAGTAGGACACTTTTTCAACTTTCGCCCTTATAATATGGTTCTCCTTGTACTCTACACTCCATAGTTAATATCTAGCACAGTTGAATATGCCTCATAAACCTTGTAAATACGCGATATTGAGTAATGGGACCTAAGGTTTATGCTGCAGTGTGCATAAACTTGCCATGACAGATAAAATCGAGTACAAAACATAAAAGTATAAAAAAGTTGGAATTGTGTATATGTACAAAGTGTACTTTGTACCTGTAAACTATTAAAACTAATTGTTGCAACAAATAACGATGTTATGAGCAGATACCAAACTCGACAGTATTAAAATTCGCCATCTACCCTTTTTTTTTTGGTTCCATTGCGATTTTATATTTAATCATG
Organism: Parnassius glacialis; assembly: GCA_033319125.1. Taxonomy (NCBI): domain Eukaryota; kingdom Metazoa; phylum Arthropoda; class Insecta; order Lepidoptera; family Papilionidae; genus Parnassius; species Parnassius glacialis. Next base: position 32,859,009 of record JAVANC010000005.1, on the reverse strand, counting down.
ACCTCGAACTTAAACTGACACTTGATAGCGACATTTTCAGTTCACAGATAATGGAAATAGTTTGTCCTGCTCTATCTTTTGCTTATACAACATTCTTGTCCAGTCCAGTAGCACAGCCGGATGTGTTCGACAGTTAATCAGTCAAATAATTTTATTCGTTAGATAGTTAATAGACATTTTATTTATAAACTAAGAAACCGGCCCTTAGCTATGTATAGACTAGAATAAACAAGAATGGTTTAAATGTGAAACATTAATAAACGGTGCTTCCTTGTTAATTTCCCTGGATAAAGGCCAAACTATTGGCCTTAAATGCCATTAACTACACTTGTTACTTTTTGAAGCGTAAGTTTAAATACGTAATTAATAAACTTTCTTTGTAACACAATGATTTTAATTTTAATTGGAGTTTACGAGTCAAACCAAATTAAATTCTCGTAAGCGGCATTTCTCAATATTTAAAAATAACAGAGAAAATATATAAAATATTAAATAAGTATATTATAATAATGGGAACAACAACAACCAAAATATTGGCCCATCTTTATATTTATAGAATGAGTGCAGCAAAATAGATATATTTTTATTTCATGTATTCAACTCTTATATTTTTCACCTACAATGTTTTATAATTGAATTTTTGATAAAAGGGTCTTCCAAGCAAGGTGTTTATTTAGGTTGGCGAGCGGACAAGGCTCCGGTTGGAAGTATGTAAGTAGCAGCTAGTTTTAACCAGATATTGTTGTGCGTGTATTTACCGAACTAATAAACCTAATGAACACTAAAAATTGTAGTAAACTTGAAGCACTCTTTTATACAATGGAGAGTTTCAAAATTTCTCAAATAGTCCAAATAGTCCCTAGTACGGTTATGTTTCATGTTAGTAATATAATAAAAATATTTTTATAATCATGATAATGAAAACATCGTTACCAAAAGAAAAGTGCAGTAAAGTTATTCTATATACCGCTCCCGAGACCTACTCACACTAACACAATGTGTGTGTGCACGGCTCACAACAACCAAAGTCAAAACTTCTTCGTGAAATGGAATAACTATAACAATACACGGGTTTTTTTTTTATCAAATAGTTTAAAGTATTTAATATAAACTGTAAACCCCTTTTACAGTTTATATTAAAAACTTTAAACTATTTGATAATATGAGCTCATAAATCACTTATTTTATTAAAAGTAATTACTAACATGTTTGGCTTTACATTCCCTATTTTCGATAAACAGTAAAATTCAATAGGATTATCGAAGTTTTTTCGTACCTATAACAGTTTACAAAAATAAAAATAGCGTACAACAAATAATTATTAATTTGCAGCTTTTATCAAACATTTATTAATTTACAGCTTTTCCACAAAAATTTGTGAGTTTGAAAAATCATAAAACGAGTGAATTTGCGTCCAGAGCAAATTGATCATGACGTCAACGATTTGTGGTACGGTATTCTTAAATGTAATTAAAAGTTTGTAAATTTTTGATTCTTTCTGTAATTATTTTTGAAATAGGCATAATATTTTGGCGGCTTATTGATTTTCTCTATTACAAGGACTAAAGGAATAGTTAACAATACATTCTTTACAAAATCATCATTACAGCCCTTCAGAAGTCCACTGCTGAACATAGGCCTCCCCCAAGGAATGCCACAAAGCACGGTCCTGAGCCACCTGTATCCATCGACTTCCTGCATGTCTCACCAGGTCGTCACTCCATCTAGTGGGGGGTCGCTAATACAAGTTGTAATTGCACTTTTCTCAACTATAATTAATGTTATATTTTAAATTTCATAAGTACCTATTGGAGGGAATTAAGGTAAACAACATATGTTAACGACGAACTTGTACTATCTCGTAACTGAAATAACAGAACCAAAATCAAATAAATTGTTTACCGTGGTTAAGGAGGTAAAGACTTGAACAAAAGAACCTCATTAACGTTCAAACTTATAAAATTAATGAATAAATTAATTGTACGGTCGAGTAACGACCACTAATAGAGTATGAAATAGAAATATTCAAATATTTGTTCAAAAATAAATTTCAAAGAGATTTAACATAGTGTTAGTGCACTGTCCTAGAATTGTACAAATACAGAAGCATGAAGTATTCAGAGCTTTGTCATGTTAATGCGCAACAACGTACAAAGATAAATGCTTGCCTCAAGCTTATGCTCAGAGGAGGAGACATCCCCACACTCGAAGTGAATATTTCTTTGTATATCTTTTATTTATCGTTCTTTAATTTTTGACATGTATCGGTAGCTTTATAAAAGTATTAACTAGTTTTTCCCTTGACTTCACATGCTTGGTCTTCTCTAACATCATAATAATGTTCTACGCAAAATTAGCAAAACGGAGCACATTTTTAAGGTAGTGTGTCTGCCATTACAAACGTTCTTAGAGACTATTCTACGTAAACAATCGAAATTTGGCAAAATTATAATATACAGTTTCCCAAATACAGACAAGTTTAACATTCTATTTTTTGTCTTAAGGGTTTAGATTTAGGAAGGAAAATGAAAAACTAAAAAAAAATTAAAGATGTTTACAACATTATTTCAATGATGTGTAAATACATATACTGTTTAATTTTATTTCTCTTTTGTGTTACGAAAAAAATATTTAAAATTGCAGTCACCACCGTATCTCCAAACTCTAAATAAATATGTATATTAAGCGATGATTGAAGAAAAATTATCAGAATGTATGGTTTTATTTTTGCTCTCTTATTTGTTCATTTATTTTTATTAATATAAGGTTCAGATTGATAATTCCCGGTATAATGTATAACGGCGATATTTATCGTCATAAATTACAGGCTCTTAATTGTTCACATGTGAGTCGGTTAGATTACCGGTTCAAGTTCTGACAAGTAACTTTTAAAATTTCTATGAATGTAGTAGTGCTGCTCATCTTCAATATAAAAATAAACTTGCCTTAAAGAACCCGTTTGTATCATTGTCGTCGATATATTAACAAGCGGTACATAGACGCTACTTTCACAATTTTACCATCAGACAAAGTAACTGCATTTTTTGAACATCTTAATTCCATAAGCTCTAAACTTCAATTTACAATGAAGTTAGAGGCAAATAATTCTTTAGCTCTCCTGGATGTGCTACTGTTGTGTTGTGTAGTGCTATGTATAGAAAAAAGACCCATACGAACCGATATTTAAATAGTAAATCTCCCCATTAAAAAGACATCCTAATTTACATAGAGAGAGAGAGGCTGGATACTATCACCTGCTTGGGATCATGTTTTTAATAAAATTAAAACTAAACCCAGGCATACCACTGCAACACTTCAAGACACAGTAAGTTCATTGTGCGTAGCTTAGATCAAAACGAATAATTAAAATAGCTGAATGTATTCTGGGTTAACTCTGACATCGGGACGTCAATCACCTCAGTTCGCCATGACCATGGGTGCTGGAAAGCACCCGAAACGTCGGGATATTACAAATAAGTATAATTAAACGCAATAGAATTATAATTAAACGCGGCAAAGTGGGGAAGGGACGCCCTAGGCGAAAGTTTATCGACCAAATTGGCGATATATTGAAAATGGGCCAAATCAAGAGTACCTTGAACCGACGAGCGTGTATGCGTAGATATATGGATGTGGAGGAAGCGAGAGAGGTGTGTCAGGATCGTGCCAAATGGAAGCCCATAGTCTCTGCCTACCCCTCTGGGTGACAGGCGTGAGTCTTTATGTATATGTTATGTAAACCCGATAGAACCCGTAAAAGTAGTTTTATTCAATGGTAAACATTAGGTTATTTATGAATCTAGCGATTCCACGAACATCCCGCCAAATTTCGTCTCAGAGTACGCCTTCTATTAATTAGTTGGATCGGTTCTGTCGATCAGGTTCAGCGAACAGACGTCCATTTTAATTGCCCAAGCGGAGTGTGCAATTTCAACTGGCGCATGGTATTCAACTTTCAATACCAGCACGCTGAAGGAAAGGTAAAAAAGAAGATAATAATTAAATGTTTCGTTTCGTATGTATAAAAATATTAAAGGATATTTATGATGATGTTCAGTTAGTAACCAAGGAAAAAGGACCATTTACAGAAATCGAAGAGCGTATACCACCAGTTCTTAGTTATCTATTGTCGTAAAGCGACAATTAAAAGAGAAGGAAAACCTAACCTACGATCAGCAAAACAACCAAATAGACCAAGACAATAATATATTTAAGTTTTTAAAAGAGTATTTACAATTTTATATATCAAAAATGGAGTATGAATGTGAGGATGGATGATGTGATTTACAAATTATTTTTTTAAAAAAAAAAGGTAATAAAAAAAGATTTATGTCGTAGCTGAGTCCGAAGATCCCAAGCGTGCTCTCAGCGCCTGGAACGAGCACGCACGGCGTAGGTGGGTAGGCGTGGGCGTCTCTAGGGGACGACCTCAGGTGAATGCGGCGATTGCAGGATCGGCGACTTCAGCCCAGACAGGAGCTTGCAGGATCCTCAGCGACTTCAGACAGCGCAGTGGCCTGCAGGATCCGGTGGCTGCAGGCGGGACAGAGGTTTGTAGGTTCCGGTGATTTCGGGCGGAACAGAGGTCTGTAGGTTCCGGCGACTCCAGGTAGAGTAGAGACTTGTGGGATCTCGGCGACTTCAGGCAGAGCAACGTTTTGTAGGATCCGGCGACTTCAGGCAGAGCAACGGATCGTAGAGTCCAGTGGCTTCAGGCAGGATAGAGGCTTGCAGGATCCCGGGGCTGAGCGGCCCCGGGATAAGGCCTTTAGAAGATGCTTCCGATACGAGAACTGAAGCAAGACTCCATTTCTTCACCGATTGTTCGGCTTTTATATCTTTCTAGAGAGAACGGAAAAATTATTTAAATTAAACGCAAATTTTTTGTAAATAGTCAAGAGGGAAAAGTATTTATGTGGAATTATCGAAATAGAAACTACAGACCGGTAACAAATTTGAATATAATTTCCATGGAGACCAAATAAACATCAGTAATAGAACATGTCAAATTTTAGTTTTAGGCTTGTTATAAGAAAATGGAAAGATTTAAGTGGAAAAGGAGATATTATTAAAATAGGAAAAAAGGTAACGCAACTACCCACACAAAGCCCGAAATTGTAGAGTTACGGAAAACTAACTAAAAGATCGAAAAAAGGTAGACTTCATTGACACCAATTTAGAAGTGCTGATAATGTGGAAATACGAAGTAGAAATGATTTGTGATTGTGTTCTTATGGTTTGAAATCGTTACAGGATCCTATGGAAATAAAGGTGATGTAAAATATCCCGATTTGAAGTGAATGCAGAGAATTGAAACAGAATGGAAAAATGGATTTAAATTAATGTAAAATGATAAGTAAGTAGCATAACACTACATTTTCCCCCCGACCCTGGAAAATTTTTGACTCAGCAAAAATTTTGATATATACATTCTAAAATAAACCATAAAAACACAGCTTTGCAGAAACAGACATCACCAGTCAAAATCAGATATACTATCTCTTACATTCATCATCTGCATTCAGGTAAGGGTGGAGTTCACATTCAATGACTACCACTCTAAAAGTGTGTTTTCAAAACGACATTAAGGCTTATTTAAGGAGTAGTCAACCGCTCCTGTGTGGAAAAAAAAATTAGTCGAAGAAACACCACTCTTAGAAGTGTGTTTTCGAAAGGACATTCAGGCTTATTTAAGGAGTTGTCAACCGCTCCTAAGTGAAGATAAAAAATCAAGAGAGTAGTCAGCTGCTCCCAAGTGAAGATAAAGGTGAAGAAAATTAAGGGAGTAGTGAGCCGCTCCCAAGTGAAGATAAAGATAAAGCAAATTAAGGGAGTAGTCAGTTGCTCCCAAGTGAAGGTTTATACATATATACAAATTAACAGTTATATTTATACATATATACAAATTAACAGTTTATAAATGTATAGAAATAATAAGGTGAAAGTGGTGATATTTATACATATATACAAATGAACAGTTAATAAATGTTTAGAAAAGTTATGGTTTGTTTCACTTCAGCTTTCAAAAACAATTTTATATAAAGTGCAAAGTGTAAAGTTAAGTTTAAGAAATAAAAATATTATTAAAAATCGTACCTCTAAGTTATCTAGAATAAAAAATATTAGTGATGAATGTAACTTAGAGTGATGAATGTAAGTGAAGTGTTATATGTAGGCCTAAATACAATCCAAATAAGTTGAAAAACTAGAAGAAGTTTTGTTTTAGAATTTTGAAGGTATGAAAAGGATGAATAAATGAATGATGAATACTGAGTTAAGAACGAAAGGGAAAGCAATCAAGTCAAAAGGGAATGGACAAGGCGCAGTAAAGGTGAAGAATTAAAAATTAAATTAAGCAAGCTTTAGTCGAAGAGACCGAAGCCCATAACTTCATCGTCAGACTCAGATTCTTCCTTCTTGGACTCTCTCTTCCTTCTTCTTCTCAGCTACCGGCGCTGCAGCAGCGGCGACCGCGGCCACGGGCGCTGCTCCACCGACGGACATGGTAGACAACTTCTCACGACCCTGCGCGATCAGTTCTTCACTCTTGCCATTGAGTTCCGAGATGACCTTCTTCAGTATCTCGGATTCAGTGCCTCAATACCCACAGAGCTGAGGATCTTCTCAACGTCAGCCGACGACTGGCCTGCAGGATGCGCCGGATGTAGATGGAGGCGGAACAGAGGTCTGTAGGTTCCGGCGACTCCAGGTAGAGTAGAGACTTGTGGGATCTCGGCGACTTCAGGCAGAGCAACGTTTTGTAGGATCCGGCGACTTCAGGCAGAGCAACGGATCGTAGAGTCCAGTGGCTTCAGGCAGGATAGAGGCTTGCAGGATCCCGGGGCTGAGCGGCCCCGGGATAAGGCCTTTAGAAGATGCTTCCGATACGAGAACTGAAGCAAGACTCCATTTCTTCACCGATTGTTCGGCTTTTATATCTTTCTAGAGAGAACGGAAAAATTATTTAAATTAAACGCAAATTTTTTGTAAATAGTCAAGAGGGAAAAGTATTTATGTGGAATTATCGAAATAGAAACTACAGACCGGTAACAAATTTGAATATAATTTCCATGGAGACCAAATAAACATCAGTAATAGAACATGTCAAATTTTAGTTTTAGGCTTGTTATAAGAAAATGGAAAGATTTAAGTGGAAAAGGAGATATTATTAAAATAGGAAAAAAGGTAACGCAACTACCCACACAAAGCCCGAAATTGTAGAGTTACGGAAAACTAACTAAAAGATCGAAAAAAGGTAGACTTCATTGACACCAATTTAGAAGTGCTGATAATGTGGAAATACGAAGTAGAAATGATTTGTGATTGTGTTCTTATGGTTTGAAATCGTTACAGGATCCTATGGAAATAAAGGTGATGTAAAATATCCCGATTTGAAGTGAATGCAGAGAATTGAAACAGAATGGAAAAATGGATTTAAATTAATGTAAAATGATAAGTAAGTAGCATAACACTACACTATCTAGTACCTATCTATCTTTGCATGTCGAACTCCACTGATGGCTTGGGATTTCTCGCCACGGTGGATAATAGCCGAAATAATATTTTTGTAAATTGTACAATCGTAACAAAACAATATTCTTACTATGGAAGAACAGTCTTTTCTGTTAGCGTGAAAGATCGACGTGTGCACTTTTAAATTTGCTACATATTTTTGTTATTGTTTTGTTTTACTATATTTCACGCTGTATTTCTATATATATATATATATATATATATATATATATATATATATATATATATATATATATAGAACAGAAAAAGAAATATACAATTGTATATTTTTTTTAAATTTTGTATGAAATATTTTAAAGCGAATTTCCAAAGTCGTTGTTTTAAAAAAAAAGCTTCCTCCCTCGGTATTGCTCGCGTGGATTTCGGTTTATCAACGTAATTATTGCTTCACTCCGGAGGATTAAATATATTATTATATGTTTATGCCTCCTCCTATGTCATTAAATGGATAAAACTACGACCAAACATGATCAATCCTTAAATTTGTTCAAGAAACAAGTTAAGGAACATTATTTCTCTTCCTCATATTATTTATGGTCACTGACCTACCGCCTAAAGTATTATCTTTTCATTTATTTATTTAACAATATAGTTATGAACATACGAAGTTTTGTGCAAAGTAAAAAATTAAAAAGATATTTTGTGCAAAAGTACTGCTTCGTAGTGTAGAAGTTCCTTTGTTATTATAGTGCAGTTCTATATAAGTTTTTTTGGGTTTTCTGAAAGAGATTGCTATGTAGCAATAAGACCGGTTTTTCCTCATATTTGTTTATTTCTGCGATTTAATCTTTTCTTGGTATACATTATACTGCTTGGGGAGGCACTTACAAAACTTATATCGTGCGCATTGAAAGATCTCAAAGAGCTGTGCTGAAAGTTATGCTTTCTAAGCCTTTTAAGTTTCCCACAAGCAAGTTGTTCTTAGAAGTAAATGTGCTTACAGTCCGACAGCTATTTATTTTAAAATCTGTTCTAAAAACACATAAGAACTATAATTGTAACTTCAATTTATTTCAACAATCAAGAAGAAAAGGTCGAATTATACTACAAGACTTTCACTCGTCTTATGCTCAAAGATAAATTGAATTTTTGGGATCTTACCTTTATAAAAATAATTTGCAATATTATAACGATACATGTACTTTGAAATAGGTACAGTTTTTTATACTGACTGGGGAAGTTTTAGGTTGCATATTTACTGTTTGAGACAAACTATTATTAATTTCGTATGATTGTTCATGTATATTTGTCAAAGGTGTTATACAATGGCGTTTGCTAATTGATGGAATTGGATCTGATGAATTATCATTATCAACGAAGGTAGATGGACGAACGTTATCTTCAGTATTGTCATGTGAAGGAAACGGACTTTTCCCAGTTTCTAGTTTGTTGTTTAATGAATCAGCAATATAGCCTTCTACGTATATTCTGGTATACGCTAACGCGTTTTAAATGTAAGCAAGCTCTAAGTTTTTGATATCTCTATCTTATGAGTATAAATATAGTATGTAGGTAGGTAAACACAAACTGTTAAGGAAAATAACACACACTCACTCGTTCTTTTTTACACGCACACACACACACACGCGCGCGCGCGCACACGCACACACACGCACACACACACGCACACGCACGCACACACACACACACACACACACACACACACACACACACACACACACACACACACACACACACACACACACACGCACGCACACACTCGCATCTACCTATTAGTTTTACACTTAGTTTAAGCTTGTAATATTGGTTAGGATTAATAAATCATTAACATATTAGAAAACATTTTACTTATTATATATTTTTTTTGTCTCAGAAAATGTAATATTATTTGAGTCACTACTCACTGCTCACTAGTTGAAACAATTATTTTTATGTGGAATCTAGAAAAAGTTCTTGTAAAAGTTTGCTATAATATTTGAATATCAATAAGTGTGTGAAATATGTCGACTCGATACACTGGCATTGCGTAGGGATATTGCAGCCCCTTGCATTTTCTATCGAATTTACCACGGGGAGTGCCCTGAGGAATTGTTCTGATTAATTCCAGCCGCCAAATTTCACCAACGTAAATCGCGTCAAAATTCACGATACCATCCGCACCATCTGGATGCTTGGTGGTCTACGACTGTGCGTTTTATTTGGAGTTTTCTTCCTTGTACAACTTCTCTGTGGAATTGGTTACCACTCGCAATTTTTCCGGACCGTTACGACTTAGGAACCTTCAAGAAAAGAGCTTACACCTTTCTAAAAGGCCGGCGACACATCTGCAATTCCTCTGGTGTTGCGGTTGTTCATGGGCGGCGGTAGTCACTTACCATGGGGTGAGCCGCATTGCTCGTTTGCACCCTCTTCTATAAAAAAAATATTTATAACATATCACTCGTGCCTTGCTCTTCTACCACACAACTAATCTTTTAGTACATATAATGTTATTGAACTATTTGTCGGATTTTTACCTTACTATTTGTTTTACTTCTACCCACTTTACATCGTTTATGAATCGTCGTTTAAAATGTGTTTTTTATGATTTTGTATTTCTATTTGGAATGTATTAAACGGGGAGCGTTTAGCAGCTGTAACAGTGGTCTGTGACATAGCACGGTTGCTAAAGATACCCTAATTTTAGTATACAGTTCTATTAATTCTTGATAATATAAATTTTACAAGGTTTGTTTATGTAGTGTTTTTGGGATAAATAATAATAATAATAATTTTTATTATTATTATGTGGTATCTATAAAGTTTTCTCATCTGGTTGGGCAATATAAATATATAATTGTAAATAAAGGTGGTAAACGTACATATATATCAATAAAATAAAATAAATACATAATAAATACATAAATATATAAAAACCCAACCAGATGGAAGCCCTCGGCAGGGGAGACCAAACGGCCGAGGGTTATGGGGAAAGGGAAAGAAACCGGCGGACGATGCGGGCGGTATCGAGGAGCACCGCCTTCTGCATTTGAGTTATTGAGTTATTATTATTATTATTATAGGCTGTACAAAATTAGCAAACCGCTGAAATTATGGAATTAACTTAGTGTCTGCTCGTAGTTTTTTGTAGACTACCTATTTTACGTTTATTATTAAAATGTGACAAATTTCGACGGAATCAAAGGCTTTCTCATAGTCCACATACGCCAGACATGGTTGGCAAATTTTACTACTAATTGGCGTATGGCCAGGCATAGTGGCAAATTGTACTCGTCGGACTTCTTTACAACTTGCCGATGGGTATGTATGTGATCTATGGTGCTAAAGCCTTTTCGGAAACCGGCTTGTTCGGGAGGCTGGAAGTCGTCAAGTCTGCGCGCAAGACGATTCCTAATGACTCTCGAAAACAGCACGTAAACGCGGCTCAGAAGGGAAATCGGTCTGTAGTTCTTCAAGAGAGCGTTGTCGCCTTTCTTGAAGAACAAGACCACCGCACTTCTGCCCCACGCCTCCGGTGTAATGCCACCATGGAGGACGGAGTTAAGGAGCTTCTGAAGGACTTCAAGTACGAGTTTTCCACCCGCTTTCAGAAGCTCCGCTGTAATTCCATCTTTGCCTGGGGCCTTGCCGTTTTTAAGATAGTGGAGAGCCATTCTAATCTCGCTCAGACTTTATACTTTATACTTTGCGTACATCCGCTCGATAAAATAAAATGATGTGTCTTACCTAGTTTGAAGGGCACCTCCCGCCCTCCCTCAATTGTGTTCACTTTCCCCATCACCACTAATCCCAGTACCACTACTCCCAACACCACTTCACTACCACCACACATTTTGTAACGTTGTAGAACTATGATGCAGCTTTATTAGTAGTAAAGTTGTAGCACGAATGGGTTGGCTCAACCAGGGCAGGACCACGCGGACTGTGTGCTCGTTTGTCACCCTAAACTATAAAGAAAAAACTAGGAAAGACACACCACTTCCGACAAAACGACAAATGTTTCACCTCTATACGAAGCATCTTTAGGTGACGTAGACACTGCGATGGCTGACCGCTAAGCTTAGCTTATTATCGATAATCGAGGATATCATAACGTTTTTTGAAACAACACTTGGTGTATTTTTAAAAACCTTTTTAGGTATCTTTTTACCCCGAGCCGATGTGTACTCTTCACCCAAATTTCTCTTCACCTTTCACACATTTTTTTCCATGAATATTCTTTCTTTAACTTCTTTTTTCCATTTTTTTTTTCGGGGGAACATATTCACTCTGGTCATAATTTGCATCATACTCACTATAATCACTAATTTCAGACATTTTTTAACTTTAAACAAGTTTTTAAAAACTGCAGGTCGTAAAGTGTTTGAAATGTAAACACACATTTGTAATCTATGCAACAAGGGCGGAGCGCCTTCCTCAAAATAAATGATTCCCACGCCGCCTAGAAGCGACAGATCGAAATGAGTTTTTGTCACCAAATACTAGATGACGCATTACATATTTTAATGCAATAACATCAAAACGGGCTTTGGGTACTGAACGCCCTTGTTGCACCCAATGCTTCATTGTAGGCTGCACTATTTTTAAAAGCTTGTAGAAAGTGGCTTTAGTCATTCGTGTGAAATTTTAAAAATAATGTTATTGTTTATTTTTTCAATCTTTCGATATTGTGTTGTTTCTCCGTTTCTTCAAATAATCTTTCATCCAGAATCTCCTTTTCTTGCGATTTTTTCCTGTATTTAACACAAAATGTGGCGCACTTATAGCTACTAGTGCTGCTTCCATCTCTAACCAAATCTAACCGAGGCGCGAGGGATAGACTAGTGGCATGCGAAAAGTGCACGGGTATACACGATAACGTCTTATAGCACAGCACAAAACGAACTGAAAATTAATACGCAAAATGAACATGAAAGCGAATTTGAAAGCGCACTCGTGTATGTTTTACGTTTTCGTGGCCTCGACATGATATTTTTGTCAGCATTAGGTACCCTTCTGTATCTGAAATGAAAATGAATATTGCATATGTGTACCATTCAAAAGTAAAGTAACAGGCTATGTAAGTCCCTCAGCTGGGCACAGGCCTCCTTTTACTTCTGAGATGGTTTTAGTGCAAGGAAATGACCGCCGCGCTGCCCCAATGCGTGTTGATGAACTTCACATGTCTTCGAAATTTTTTTTCTTATTCCTCAGACATATTCATGTTTTCTCACGATCTTTCCTTTCGCCGCCGAGCACATGCTAAATCAGCACGTAAAATTGCAATTAAAAATTTCATTGGTGCTGCCGGGATCAAACTTGGGCGAAATTTACAGCGAGCGCTTAGACAAAGAGCTACTAATACGACACAAATAAATACGATTCAACGAATATAATGAAAACTCTTACGTACTTAAAACTTAAATACTTGATAGCTCGTGATGCCTACCGAACGAAGCTTTAGCACCACATCGTGCAATATAATTGAAGATGCTTAACCGCGACATATCTCTCAGTGACGCGCAAGCATAATAGGCAGTATATAACTTATATACTTGTCACCTCTGCAGTCTTCAGATTAATAATCTTTGCACTTTTCTAAGTAATACAGAACGTAGTCGCTAGACGGTGTTGACATCGGCTAAAATCTCTGCGGTTGCCGTTTCGTCAAGGTCATTCAGGCTTCTTAAACTCTTAATTATAATAATTTAAAGTTTAAAAATTCTTGCATTAAATAATAACTTTATTTTAAAAATAATGCTATTAAATATTTTTAGATAATGTTAATGTTTGATGTTTTACACCTATTGAAGTTTTATTAAAAATTACGGTAGTGAAAGTAATAATAATAATAATAGTCAAGGATATAATATAATAGGGCACAGTCAAGGATATTTTTGATCGACATTACCATTCCTTATGACGAGAACCTCGTGAAAGCCGAAGCAGATAAGCTTACTAAATATCTGGACCTGGCTCACGAGGTGACCGACATGTGGGTTGAATTGCCGGCCGAAATTATACCTGTAGTCGTCTCTGCAAACGGGTTAATTCCAGTCAGCCTCTCGGGTCATCTGAGGCGACTGGGACTCCGTGACGGACCGCTCCAAGCTCAAATGCAGAAGGCGGTGCTCCTCGATACCGCCCGCATCGTCCGCCGGTTTCTTTCCCTTTCCCCCTAACCCTCGGCCGTCTGGTCTCCTCTGCCGAGGGCTTCCATCTGGTTGGGTTTTTATATATTTATGTATTTTTTATGTAATTATTTTATTTTATTGATATTTATCCATATTTATTTACAATTATATATTTATATTGCCCAACCAGATGAGAAAACTTTATAGATACCCCAAAATAATAATAGTATTTAATAATAATGTTTTATTGTTTCTCACATAACTTATACATACATAAATCATATTGAAACTCTGTAGCCCGTGGTAGTTGAAAACTGTGTTACAGGCTACAGCGTCTTGGGGTGCGAAGTCAGAAGTCCTCCACGTGTGCCTGGTAGTTGCGGGTCCCTCTCGATACGTCTGGAGGGAAGAGCAGCTACTGGGCCGGTGCACCCTGGGCGCGGCAGTAATCTTCCTCGAGAAATGAGAAGAAATTCTTACTCCTTGGGGAAGGTTACTGCCGCGGCTAATTATTCTGACATGGGTGGGGTGGGGGACCAACGGTGCGATCCACTGCGTGACCCTCTGATCAGCAGAGGGCATAGCAGAGGAGTGAGGGCGGGCTCGGTGTGCACTTACCCTGCCTCCGGGCAGACAGTGAAGGATTCATCCTTTGCAAGGGGAGGGAGCTCTCTGCCAATCAGAGGGCCGAACGAGCGGCAAAGCTTGCCGAGGAGGGGCGCCACCCGGATGATACGGCTCGGGTCTCAGGCGAAGAGACGTATGCAACTGGCGGCTCCGAGGTGGAGCGTAAGGCCAGATTCGTAAAGGAGGTGGAGGCCGCGATCAAGGTCGTGGCCCACAAGCAAAAGGCCTCCTCGAAGTTAAAGGCCATTCCCGCGGCCTCCGCCTCCATCATGGCAGCTGCGGAGGCCAACTTTGTTGGAGCCGGGCCTAATGCGGACGAGGTGGCGAAGCTGCGGGCGGACGTGGCCCGTCTGACATCCGCCATGGAGATTCTCCAGAAGGAGAATGAGAAGCTCCGCGCAGACCTGGCCAGTCTACATGAGCCTGCCTCTCGCGCGGCGCCCCAGACGCAGCGCCCAAGCCAGCCCGTGCCGGTGGAGAATCAGGTTCTGAACCTGGTCCGGCAGGAGCTGGCTGCCTACCAGCACCGGTTCTCCGTGCTAGAGGGCATCGTCCTGCGCCCCCCCCCCCCCCCCTAGGGGCAAACAAGACGGCGGCGAGGCCGGCAACGGTCTCGTACGCGGCGGCCACGGCTGCCGCATCCAGGCCGGGGCCATCCAGCCAGCCCTCGGACGGGGCTGCAGTTGCCCCTCCCCCTCCTGAAAAGCCGGTTCCGGCAAAACCGATACCGGCTGAACCGGCTCCGGCTAAGCCGGCGACGGGAAAGAGAGGCAAGGCGAAGGCGAAAAAGGGCAAGGCGGCAGCACAGGTGGTGGCTGCGCCAGCCCCAGTGCCTGCGGCGAATGGGCCAGCGCCAGCGGCAAGCCAGCTGCCGCCGCCGCCACCGCCCCCCCAGCTCCCTACACCTCCCGCGGCTGAAGCCGGTTGGCAGGTTGTCGGGGAAAAAAAAGGGGAAGAAGGCAGCCAAAAAGGCCAAGGAGCAGGAGCGGCAGCGCCAGTTCAGGGCGCGCAAGATCGCGGCTAGGCTCCGCGCCCCGAAGACCGCAGCTGTAGTGATTACACTACAGCCGGACGCGGAAAAGAAGGGCGTTACCTACCGCGATCTGCTCGCGAAGGCGAAAGAGGCGGTGGATCTTGGGGAGCTCGGGATCACCGGGGGCCTCCGGCTCAAAGTCACCCAGACGGGGGCCCGTATGCTGGAGATCCCCGGGGACTCCAGTGGCGCGACCGCGGTCGCTCTGGCTGCGAAGCTCAGAGCGTCCCTAGACGCGGACGAGGCTCGAGTGTCCAGGCCCGTCAGATGCACAGACCTGCGCATCATGGGTCTGGACGACTCGGTATCGGAGGAGGAGTTGGTGGCCGCCGTCGCCAGGTCCGGGGGGTGCACTACTGACCAGGTCAGGTCAGGCGCCATACGCCCGGACCAACAGGGTATGCATGCCGCCACGGTGTGCTGCCCTGTTACGGCGGCCAAAGCCATAGTGAAGGGCCGAAGGCTTCTGGTGGGCTGGGTCTCAGCGCAGCTTAAGCTGCTGGTGCCCAGACCTCTGAGGTGTTTGAGAAGTTTCGCTTCTCCATCATACTAATTTTAAAGAGTTATAACTCTGCAAAGGTAAGGCATACTTTAGTGGTGCTCTAACAAATGTTTTAGGAACCGACAAGAACCGAACCGTCAACTGCTGGCGATAAAAAAAATTCAAGATGGCGGATTTAAATTGGCGAAGAAAAAGTCAGTTGCACCAATCCGTCTGTAGTTTTATTATTCTGGTTTCAATTTTGAAACTGAATTTTAAAAGTACGCTTAGCTAATTGACGTCATTCTAAATCCAATATGGCGAGCTAGTTAAATTTTTATACACGCCCATGAAATAGGTATGAAATGAAAGGGTTCGCTGAGAAGAATACAAAAATAAAATGACGTCAATCTAAATCCAATATGGCAGGCTGCCCAAGATGGTGGACATTTTTAAAGACAAGCTTTTATTTAAATGCTCTAATAAGAAGAAAATAAACTTTATATTGTTTACAAAGATAATGTTTATCACTTGTATGTGGTAATGGAAAGGATGGGAGTAATTTACTGAAAATATATAAGAGACCTCAGCGTTTTATCTTCAATTTCGCATTGCTGTGCTAAGCTTTATGCATTATTCAAAAAGATCAGTAGTGGCTGTGTCTGTAAGTAGCTCACTAATTCACTAATGCCTTGCTCAGGCTACTGAATTAAAAGATAACTGTGCAACGTCCTTAAACTTCATTTTAGTTATAAATTTACGTATTCATTTTCAATTTTATTTGGATTTCATATATTCAATTTAATTTATACATTTAGTCAATTGAAAATAAGGCTAAAAAAATCAGAAAAAGAAAACGATCGGTTCGTATTTATATATAATCATTATTATATAATTCGGTTTTTAAAGAATTATGAAAGAAAGAAAATGAGCACATTCTTAATGATGTACATGTCATGATTACACTACACTAAACTAAATAAAATTTTAGCAAATTAAGCTGTCAAATAAAGGTTTAATTATAGTAATAAATGTGACAATACAATAGGTACTATTTACAAAGTCGATAACCATTACGTCCCGTACCAATTTGTCGGTTGTCAATTTGAATTTAATTAGCTCTAGTTCATTGGTATAAACTCGGTAACTAATTTATTGCTATTTGTGAAAAAAAAAAAACATCGATAAAATAGTGATATAAAAACCAGTATATTAAAAAGACGGTCAAATGATGGAAAAAGTGTATATAGTAAAGACCATATAGTGGCGGTGTCAACCGTCCACTGGTGGTGTAAGAATGTCCACTACCGCATATCATCCCGTAACGTATCGTATCGTAAGAGGCGACAGAGTGAAACAAACCAGAAGATGGACAACATCGTCTTCATAACAACAATTTTAAAAAAACTGTAATTGCCGACCTGCCTGCCAAGCGTGGCAACTATAGCAAATATCTCCCTTAAGAGGTATTATATGGGGCGGCCTATGTTCAGCAGTGCACTTTGAAGGGCTGTAATGAATGAATGAATTAAATATATTATATGGTATCGTAAGAGGCGACTATCACAAATCCTAGAGAAAACTGGTTTACGCCAGACGTAAATATCAAGACTGACTACGGGTAGCAACTTCCAAAGTACGAGACGTCAGACAAATGTGATCATTAATTCACCTACTCGCCTACCAAGTGTGGCAAGACACCACGAATGATGGAACAGTAGGCTGTCTTAAACCTGCTCACTAACGGCTTAAATTTCTAAAATTAGAGTCTTCATAACTTCATAATAAACTGAAACTGGAAGCATTTTCGGTAAACTCTAGGAGTTGACTGTATGCGATATGCTACTAAAATATTTTTAACACAGCCGCTATTGAGGCAAGGTGTCTACTTAGAAATTCCTCAATCCACTGACTGACTGAGCTAAAGTGTTTCGTACTTTATCTCATAGAATATAACGATTACTGAGTCGATGAATAAAAGGAAGAAGGATGTCAGCCGGACAGAAATGAACTACATCTTACAAGCTCATATGTAAGCGAAGTCTGACACAATTTTTGGTCGGGCGCTCTATCCTTGAAAACCATCCGTATACATATCGAAGCTAACAAAATTCGGTGTCAGATAAATGTGAATAGCTCGATGCAATTAACTTGTAGATTATCTGAGAATCTAACTGTACTAAATAGATACTTACTATAATGATTTCTTTAAAGAGTTACAGGGTCTGGTCTTTCGGATCGTATAGGTATATAAAATAAATTAAGTTTTTATTTTAATAATATTATTTGTAAAACAAAAATTAAGAAAAGCTTTTAGTTTAAATTGTCTTCGTAGCTGTGAATACTACAGCTTATTGCCATAGCTCTTAACTGTTTATTTCTGTTTAAGGGTGCTTTTATAAATACAAAATGAAAACTTAAGTCTTAATTTTACTCCGAGGTATTTTGTTTTTCATCGTAAAAGGAGTATAGCTCGGTAACTAAACTATTTCGCTACAGCCACAACGTCATTCACGTCTAAATATACGAGTATTTCTATTTGACAGGTATAACCCGTCGAAAATATGTGTGGTAAAAGGTATGATTAATCATTATCTGGCCCAGTAAGTTTTATTATAGACAATTTCATTGATTGCCTAATTGCAGTTTGCATTCGCAGTGCAATTTTAAAAAGCAGTTATTCTTTTTTACTAAATAAACTAGTGCTTGACCACAATCGCAGCTTGTGGTCGCTGGGTAAATAGTGATGAAGCCCTGTATGGTAAATCGAACTGTATTCAGAATTTACTTTTCTTATTGATCATTAACATATGTAATGTTCTTATCTCTATTGCTTGCGTGACTTAAATCTTGGAGTTTCAGTATGATCTAAATAGTCTCAATCCTAAATTAATATGAACTTATAATAACTTATAATAACTTATTACATTGAATTGAGAATTTATGTATGAAATAAAGAAACACTCGGTCGTCACTCCACAGATTAGTGGAAGGTTGCTCTACACTAGACTGATGAAACTTACAGAGTCGGTGAATGTGACTCGCTAACTCACCGCGCTTTGTGATATTCTTACTGAAGGCCTATATATGATCAGCAGTGGACGTGAGATTTGCTGTAATAAATGAAATGTCGCGAAACACTTCACTTCACGAGTCTGTACTCTGTACTCTCGAATTGGATTACTCATTCATTCATTCATTGGGAAAGAATATTAAAAAAACATTGTTAGATTTATTATAAAACGTTAGATTGTGGACATTTGTTACAAAGTATTAAAATCTTTATGTATAAAAATTATGTGTCACATTGTTTGTCCGCGATGAACTCCTAAAGTACTGAAGTGATTTCAATGAATATTTACACACTGTTTGCAGTTTGATCCAACTTGACCTCAATATTTTTTAATTGCGAATTGAAGGATATTTTTATAACACAAAGAATCGTCGGAATGGGCAGAACAACGTCTTCCTGGCCAGTTACTACTATGATTATAAAGATTTTTTTAAGATATAAATATAGATATTATAGAAGATAGTATATAAAGAAAACTTTTATGTTTTATAAACTTAAAAGTTTTCTTTGTATATTTTTATAGTCTTGAACTGACGACAAATCAAACAGAAGCATGATTAAATTAGTTTCTGTGCTGATTAAGCACTTCGGGCAAGCAACTACGTCAGTCCGATTTAGGTTACTTGATTTGTTTAAATAGTAGTTAGCTATCGATGCATAAAGCATACCTATTTGTTAGAGATTCCTTGGCCTATGGTTACCAGTGGACTTTTAACGTGCTGTAATGATGACGTTGACGATGAAGTTAATTAAATGCTAGAAAGTACGTATTTTTTTATTCAAATGATAATGAATTTTGTTTACGCTATTTCGTGTTCTTAATATTATTCGTTTTAAAATGTTTTTAAGATGTAGACCTTTACCAATTTTAGACCTTGTATCTATGTGACCATTCCAATAACTTTATTACAATTTTCAATATGCGCATTATCTCCCTTTTATCAACTCTTCATAAAATAATCTACATGGAAAATATATAAATTTGTTAAAGACAAAGTTAAGACCTATCTCAGCGGAGAGCATGCGCGGGGTTTGCAAATGTGCCGTCACCCGTGAACCTACTCGTTAGTGAATTAAGTTATGTCTACTTCAAAGCATGTATGCTTTCGTCTGACTGTACTCTCTATTCCCTCACTCTCATAGTTCGATGGGACGGTAAACCGACACGACCGGAGAGAGATCAGGCACAGGACCAACAGCTTTACGTGCTTTCCGAGGCACGAGGGTGTGACACCGCCAACTTCCTGACTGCAGGCAGCTACTGAGAATTTCTTGATGGAAAACTCATTAACTGATTTTTTTTGGCGCGACTCGGGATTCAAACCCGGGACCTCATGATCAGCAGTCGCACTATACAACCACTAGACCAACGAGACAGTTTTCATTTTTTTTTAATAGGATAAGGGTGGCAAACGAGCACACAGTTCACCTGATGGTAAGTGGTTGCTGCGGCCCATAGACATCTACATCTATCCTCTGTTACAAATCAAAATGCAGATGCGTTGTCACCCGTGAGGACTAAGATGGAATGCCTCATTTCCAGTAAAAAGGGCCTCCGGCCACCTGCACTCACCAAGCGAAACGCAGAGGTAAACCTCTACTTCACGCTGGTATTCTGTGAGGTCGTGGTACCACCCCGGTTCGAGCCGGCCCATCCGCGCGACAGCAAAAGCTGACACGTGGCTCTACCACTGTTGCATATCATCATAAGTATGAAAAGTCTTTTAACCTAACTTAGTATCATTATTTGGTAAATAAAAGACAACTTATTAAAGAGAAACACGATGCGGCAAGTTTTTACTGTAAATAATAAATAGCTCTTTGATATTTTATTATTAAGTGACGAAGCTTGCGAAGTCACTTATTGATTTCACGATGTCTGTCCGTCTGTCCGTCTGCCCGTCTGTCCGTTTGTCCGTCTGTCTGTCCGTCTGTCCCACGATTATCTCGAGAACGGTTTCGAATTTTCATATTCTGTTTTCAGCAATCGATTACTGATCACCCAGGCATCTGAACCTCCTATTTTGAAACTGATTGCTCAACGGCAACCGTTAGAAACCGCTACAAAGCTTATTGCTTCGCCACTTTGCTATGCTGTTAGCTTGCTAGGTTTATTTATATTGATAGCAAGCACTAATCTCTTATAAAAATCAATTGCTGTCTGTTAGTCTCGCTTAAACTCGAAACTGGCTCGACCTATTCTGATGAATTTTTTGTGTATTTTTGAGTGGGTCCTTGGATGGTTTAGATTCACAATTGGACCCGGTAAGTGGAGCTTATGTCGAGATCCAGAAATCACGAGTGCGAAGCTGGGGCGGATCGCCAATATGGTATAAAAATAATTTTCAGAAAATCGATACTGTTAGGTATCCAGCATCGTTACTTATACCATAATTTAAAATAAACATTTTGTACAGCCGACTTTAATATAACTTATTAAGAATAACTCAAAAACTATTCATCATCATTACAGCCCTTCACAAGTCCACTGCTGAACATAGGCCTCCCCCAAGGAATGCTACAAAGCACCTGCCACCTGCATCCATCGACTTCCTGCATATCTGACCAGGTCGTCACTCCATCTAGTGGGAGGACGCCCAACACTTCGCCTGCCGGTACGAGGCTGCCACTCGAGAACCTGTTTTCCCTATCGGTTATCGGTTCTTCGAGCTATATGGCCGGCCCATTGCCACTTCAGCTTACTAATCCGTTGGTCTATGTCGGTCACTCTGGTTCAACTGCGGATATCCTCATTTCTCAGTTTATCACGCAGAGAAACTCCGAGCATAGCCCTACCCAAAGCTCACTGAGCGTCCTTGAGCTTTCTCATCCGGCCAGCAGTGAAGGACCACGTCTCAGTTCCGTATGTCATCACTGGCAACACGCACTGGTTGTACAGTCTCGTTTTCAAGTTTTGAGGTATACCTGGCGAGAAGATGTGCCGTAATTTCCCGAACGCTGCCCAACCGAGTTGAATCCGTCGATTGACCTCTGGGTGAAGTTGGACTTACCTAGTCGGACTATTAGTCCCAGGTAAACATACTCATCAACAACTTCGAGCTTAGTGCTCCCAATAACTACCGGCATAGATGTGGACATTAAACATAATCTTTGTTTTGTCCGTGTTCATCTTAAGACCTATCCGTTGGGAAGCACTATTGAGGTCATTGAGCATAGTAAAACTTTTAGACTGACATAAATTATACCGCAACAAAACACTATACAAACAACAACAATAACAAATTTATTGCTGATTTAAATAGTTAGTAAGCGATAACTTATTCCAAAATAAAACTTTTTGTGAAGAAATGGCTTAATAATATAAAAAGAAGTGATTCGTCTTACAAGTACCTACTTCATAATCGAACGATTACGATACGACTTAATAGAAAATGAATATTTTATTCAAAGTATCGAGTCCTCATCGAAACCCGACGTAACAATTCGAGCGTGTCGCTCGATTCACAGTAAGAATGATAATTTAATAAAAATTATGTACAACCGACTTCAATATAAATTACTAAGAATAACTCTAAAACTATGGATCAGACCTTGATCAAGTTTATATGGGAACACATGAAAGGCATCAGCTTTCAATTAAAAAAATAATCATCGAAATCGGTTCACCCAGAAAAAGGTTATGAGGTAACACAAATAAAAAAGAACATACAGTCGAATCGAGTACCTCCTTCTTTTTGAAGTCGGTAGAAAAAGAAGAGACTGACTCTCTAATTGTTACGATCCTAAGATTATCAAATAAGATAATAGAATTTCAATATTGTATAATAATTGGCTTCGAATAGGCTAATAATTTAGGTTTTAGGGTTGTGCAAAATAATTTTCATTAATGTCTTCAATATATTAACTTTCTTCCAAAATTGTATGCTGCACAAAAACGTCTCGTTTATACCTACGGTGGCAACCCTGAAGTTCTAAATTACAATTTGAACTGCGATAACACTTTCATATGATTTGCAGTGAATAAGAACATCCCGAGCAAAACAAAATGTCTTGCTAATAAAAGAAATATTTAGAATCATGGGAAAATAACGAATTCGCACTGGAATTGTGCTACGGGATATTTTCCGGATCATAACATCTTAGTTATAAGACAAGGTTTGTGCTCAGCATTGAAACGTAAGAGGGCTCTTTCTTTACTTTTATGTTTAATATCGTATCACCGAAATCTTACAGAAAAAAATATTTCTTCCGGACCGCTGCTTTAGTATATTGTAATTTTATAGCTACGATTTTGGAATTTCTTTTTAGTGTATAGTGTTATCAATACTTAACATTTGAATTGTTAAATCTAGATAATACATGAGATCTCAATTTTGAGGATGCTATAGTATCATCAAGGTTGAAAAATATTTAATAATTAAAATATATGTTTTATAATATTTTTTAACATTATGAACCTGGACATGCTTTAAACCCCACGAGTAAAGCAGAGCAACCTGAGCGGCTTATAATATTTTAATAAAAAGGAACCGTTATTATACGGCCCACTAGTACTACAACAAAATAATAGTAGCAGCTAAGATATAATTATTTAATAAGGATCATTAACAAGTAAACATATGTACACATCATTCAATTTAACGAATTTTTTATTATCAATTGATGTAGTGTTTAGTGCTTTGAATAGACTAATTTTTATGCAATATAGATAACAAGATTACGCATTGAAAGTTATTTATGCGTTGGTTCGGAAAGCCTCTGTCCTGTGAATAACCAGCAACAAACATGAAGGCCAAGAAGCAAGATACAAAAAACATAGTCACAATATGTACATAGGGGACTGTGGCGTTCAACATCCTGGTTTCATAGTTAACCTTGGCCCCGTTCAGCTTCGAGAAATAATAAATCTAGCAAGCTAACAGCATAGCAAAGTGGCGAAGCAATCAGCTTTTTTTTTGCCGTTGAGCAATCAGTTTCAAAATAGGAGGTTCAGATGCCTGGGTGATCAGTAATCGATTGCTGAAAACAGAATTTGAAAATTCGAAACCGTTCTCGAGATAATCGTGGGACAGACGGACAGACATCGTGAAATCAATAAGTGTCTTCGCAAGCTTCGCCACTTAATAATTATTGTATAGACAGGCACGAGAATACCTTTCCGATATTTATCGGAGAACTCTAGGAGCGAGGGCATTGACTGCCTTTATCGCTGAAGTATAAATCTTAAACTTTTTGACATTTGACTTTTAAACAGTTTATGTGATATCATCAAATGCCCTGAACAATTTTTTATATCGATTATATTAACCGTTTAACATTGTTTTAACTGATTATTTATAGGATATTTTAAATTGATTGAGGCCTTATTTTTCTTACTGTAATAGTAACTCAGTATGAAATTATATGAATTTTACAAATTACCGATGCTATCGCGGTCGATGTGTGTAACAAGGTTGCTTTAGTTGGGATACCTTACGACTATGAAATGAATGTATTCACTGTCAATAAAGACGGTCGTCTCCAAGGCTTAGAACGTTGTATATATGATGTCTTAACATCATAATGAAATCTTTGATGTGGCTCTAAATCGAAACCCTAATGCACAGTTGGTTTATCTGGGGGACTTTTATGTCTATCATCAGGACTGGCTGTTTCCATACCAGAATACCGACCCCGCAGGGAGAGAGGCAAGGAATTTTGCCTAATCCTTCTTTTGATGAAACTGCCTTTACCTTCTGCTGACGACCGATCCAGACAGCCACAATGTTCAGGTTACCTCATGAAATCTGTGTTCCCCAGCTAACTAAGATTTACACAGTATACGGCGAGTGTGGCGATACAAGTCAGCAGACTGGAATGAGATGCAACATTTTTTTACGTCTTATTCTTAGTGGCAGGTCTGCTCCTCGTCTGAAGAACCGTAGAGCTGCGTGTATACCATAACCAATGTGATACGTCAAGCGATGGAGTATTTCATCCTATTTACTGACGTGCCTTTGGTGGTAAATCTCGCTCATGATACAACGCCGAGTGCACTCGTGCTGAAAATCACAAGCATATGGCGTACTTATCCTGATCCGATGCTCAAGATCGCAAAGCTCCGGATGTTAGTCTTAAGAAGAGAGTCTTTAGCCAAGCCGCCAAGTCTTGCAAAAAGGCATTTGGGCAAACCAGTTTCGACCGCATTAAACGCATCGGTATAAAGCTTTCTGTCAAAGCATCTAGCAGTAGAGCTTTGGTCTCTCTCCAAAGCGGTGGAGACAAACTTTTGTTAGTCTACACTGCCACCGTTGGTAAAACCAGATGGCTCACTGGCGCATGCGCTGAAGGAGAAAGCGGACTTATTTTGCTTCTCTTTTTGCTTGCAATTCGCTTCTGGACAAAGGCAACAGTGTACCTCAAGTGTATCTCAATTACCTCACTGCGGTACCTCAATGTCAGAGGTCCTTATCACCAACTAGGAGGTTCTTAAAACCTTGCGAAGTCTAGACGTGAACAAAACTAGTGGACCTGACGGTATAACAGCTATAGTTCTATAGGTATGTGTACCTGAGTTGTCTCCTATGTTGACGCGCTTGTCCCGCCTCTAATTAGGATTCAAATCATGGAAGCTGGCCAATGTGCAGCCTGTGCCTAAAAAAGGTAGCCGTACCAACCCTGCCAACTATCAGATAATTTCAATTACCTTCATAATCTGCAAGATTATAGAGCGTATATTGAACGCCCGCTTAAAACAGAATGACCTCTTTAGTAACCAGCAATACGGATATCACCGAAATCGGTCAGCTGAGGGCCTTCAAACGCATGACACACGTATGTGGCGTGGTATGAAAACAGTGGGCAAGCACTTACTGTTTCCCTTGATGTCTCGAAGGCCTTTGACAGAGTTTGGCACGCGTGCCTTATGGGTAAGCTTTCAGCGTACGGCTTATCCCCTGGTCTGATTGAATAGGTAAAAGACTTTCTGAGTGAACGGTCTCTCCAGGTAAATCGCTGCTCATCAGATCCTTTGGAAACTAACGCCGGTGTTCCTTAGGGGTCCGTTCTCTCCGCAACTCTCTTCCTGCTGCATTTTAATGATGTGCTTATGTCCAGTATCTATGGGTATGCAGACGATAGCACAAGTGTGGAGATATACCAACCAAGTGCCCGGGAGAGTCGGGATCAAATCCAGTCCGAAAGAGAAGCTATTGTTGAGCGTGTGAATCTCACACTACAGGCAGTCTGCGAGTTGGCCGATGCCAATCTCGTGAGATTCAACGCCTCCAAATCACAAGCGTGTCTTTTCACCGCTAAAAGGAGCCCGCCCCTCACTCTGGCTCCTACTTTCCTTGGAGTATAATGACCGCCGTTAGGGTTTGAATTTTCTCCAAACCTCAACCGGGCGGCTCATTGAGTCTAGAGCCAAAGCAGCCACAAGGAAACTTGGTGTCTTTGCAAGGGTGCAGCGTACTTCATGCCTGGGGCAGCTTCTTACCTTATATAAAACGAACTGTCACATATGGGCTGGTGCTGCAAAATGCCACCTGGTAACGTTGGACTCAGTAGAGGGACGTGCTAAGAGGCTCATTGGTGACCTTGATTTAGTTGAAACCAATCTTGTCAGCCAGGCGCAGAATAACGAACTTCTCCGAATTATATAGGATGCATTTCAGTGTGTGTGCGCAGGAATTAAACGCTTTAATTCCTTCCTCTCCTTTCCACCATCGGACGACCAAGTGGTCGGCGGGTCTTCACCCCTTTGTTATCGATATTTCACGCATTAGAACCAAACGGTTTGCTTTGACTTTTGTATGCGTACAACAAAGGAGTGGAATAATTTGTCAGCTTCTATCTTTCAGTTTGAATACAATCTGCATCTACACCTAAGGCTGCATCACCACTTACCACCAGATAGGATTGTGGTCAAGCACTGGCTTATAATAAGTTAAAAAAAGTGGAACTTTATGGTTATCCTTCTCGATAAAGGCATTTTTCAGGCAGTTACTTATTGACAAATAAAAAGTGTATTAGTAGAATTAGCGGTGAAAATGCAAAAAAAACATAAAACATCAAACACACATACAGACACACATAATCTGAATACAGCTTTTGTGTAAAGAAACACAATGATTTATTCAAAAGTTCTAAATTGAGTTGCACTATCGCACTGAAAGTGAAGCGGAACAATGGTGTGTCGGTTTTAGCTTCTGCACACGCCTGGTGTCTGCTTTACAGTTTGTTAAGCAAACAATGTTTTCAATGAAACTCTTTTCTATTTTTTTTTATTTTTCGAAGCTTTTGTGTTTTTCGAATCTCCATTTTTCTCTTAGGAACAATGCATCGAAAATCTTTTATTTTCAACATCATAATTCATTTATTTTTTTAATTTTGCGGAAAGCATGTGATGATGATACAATACGGCTGCTAAAACAAATTAAGTGTGTACAGTTAAAAATTATATACAAAGAAAATCGAATAATTAATTTATAAAAATATTGGTAGCCATTATATAATAAAGAATAAATAAATCGTAACCTGGGGTTCAAATAGAGCAAATGGACTGAAATTTAATTTATAAATGAGGTAGAATAAGAATATGCGGTAATTACAACATAACCTTTAAATAAAAATACGAAATACCTGTGGAAAATACCCCATGAAAGTGATAACAAAAGAAGCAAAACACTTACCGAATCCCCAACCTCATAGGCTTGGCGAATATTGGAAGCACTCCACTAAGGCAGCTTCAAAACTTCACAATCACTCGAACAGAAAAATAATATTTGTTTATTCGGCGCGGCGGGATCAAACGACCACTTTTCATGGTGTTTTCATAATTGTCCAAATACTAAGTTATTAATTTAATGTAGGACGCGTTCATTTGGTCCAATCATAAGTCAACCCGAAAACGAATGCATGCAAATGCCACACGCTCACAAAGCTATTCCCCAGACATTATTATTTTATTAAATTAAATTTAGTATAGGTCAAAACATAATCAAAATGCTAAAATCTAAAAACACTTATATTAAATGATTATTACATGGAAACATGCCTAAAATAATAACTTTATTCGTATATAAAATAGCAGCTTAATGTTGCTGTGTTTCGTATAGTGAGTGTAATAATCGAAGACTTTTTTTCCTGAAAACGAAGCATTCCATCTTATTCTTTACGGGTGACAAAGCATCTGCATTTTGATTCTTAATTGAGGATAAATGTAGCTCACAACATCCAGTTACCATCAGATTGAATGTGTGCTCGTTTTTCATCCTATTTATATAAAAAAGTATACATACTTATTAAAACACTATGTATAATACTTTTAAAAATTTAATTTATAAACCTCTTAGATATTTTATAAGTAATTCATTTATTTATTCAATTCAAAACCTTAAAGTAAAGGGTACATAGGGCGGACTTAATGTGACATTCTCTGCCAGTCAACGCTGATTGCTAAAGACAAATAATTAAAATTTTATATTTTTTATTTTTATATCAAAACAACACAGCTGATCTAGTCCTACTACGAGTATTTGGAATTTAGGCTGAGCGATAAAGTGCTAGCAGTATCAAATGACAATCACCAAAGGCTTTACGTGCTTTCCATGGCACGAAGGTGAAACATCGCCAACTTCTTGATTCCGGGCAAATGTTACCGAGAATTTCTTGACAGAAAAACTTAATAACTGATTCACTGGCCCGATTTCGAACCCGGGACCTCATGATCAGCGATCTCGTATACAACTACTAGCCCATAATTTGCTAGCATCTGCCTTTCAATCTGATTATAATGTGAATGTCTCTAAGGCAACAGTGAATAGGCTTTTGTTAAGCTAAGTCTGTTTACTTCACCATCTTCGGGCGCATCATCACTTACCATCAGGTGGGATAGTATTCAAAAACTGGCTTATAAAAGGTAAAATAATAACACAAGAACAAGTGAAGGCTTTTTAACAGTGGTAGAGCCACGTGGCAGCTTTTGCTGTCGCACGGATGGGCCGGCTCGAACCGGGGTGGTACCACGACCTCACAGAACACCAGCGTGAAGTAGAGGTTTACTTCTGCGTTTCGCTTGGTGAGTGCAGGTGGCCGGAGGCCCTTTTTCTGGAAATGAGCCATTCCATCTTAGTCCTCACGGGTGACAACGCATCTGCAATTTGATTTGTAATAGAGGATAGATGTAGATGTATATAGGTCGCAGTAACCACTTACCATCAGGTGGACTGTGTGCTCGTTTGTCACCCTTATCCTATAAAAAAATTTAACATAAGTTGTAAAAGTAAACAAATATAATCTTACCTACAATAACTTACAGCACAAAAAGTCTGTAACTTAAATATGCGTATTACTCAAGGGATTATACATTCGTATGGCTATTGTATTGGTATTGCGACAGTCTGGCTTCTCCTCTGGGACTTTATCATATTTCAGGTTGAAAATGTAATCAGGCTTCAGGCTTATGTCAACCGTACATAACCGAGCTGCAAAATGAAATTAGAACTAATACTCATAACGGTACAAGCGCAAATCGAATTAGTATCTTGCTTGTTATATAATTAAGGAAAATCTTGTGGTAATTATAACTAAAGAAAATAATAATTTTCTGTTTGTTTACTATACTTTTTATATACATATATTACTAACTAGCGAGCCGGTTCAGCTTCGCTAGCGTAGGATCTTTTAATATGACGTCATTTAAATTTTAATAGTCGACGACTATTTATTTTAAAATTTTTGGTCTTTTACGAAAAAAAATTCGTATAAAATACAGAATAGATCTCTCCCGATATTGCTCTCTATCTGTTCGTAAAGTTTCATCATAACCGGTTCAGTAATTCCAAAGATTAGCCCAGAGAGACATACAAATATACAGACAGACAGACAAAAATATTAAATAAATTAGCGGCCAAGTGCGAGTCGCACTCGCCCAAGAAGGGTTCCGTAGCAGCAAGTAACATAATTTATGATTTATGACATTTAAAATAAACTACTTACTAGATCTCGTTCAAAATAATTTTCGGTAGAAGTTTACATGGTGAGGTACATCATATATTTTTTTTTGGTTTTATCGTTCTCTTATTTTAAAAGTTACAGCGGGAGGGGACACACATTTTACGACTTTAGAAGTGTCTCTTGCGCAAACTATTTAGTTTAGAAAAAAATGATATAAGAAACCTCAATATAATTTTTGAAGACCTATCCTATAACTTATAAATACCCCACATGTATGTGTTTGATGGAAAAAAAGTTTTATTTTCAGTTCTAAGTATGGGGAACCCGCAAAATTTATTGTTTTTTTTTCTATTTTTGTGTGAAAATCTTAATGCGGTTCACAGAATACATCTACTTACCAAGTTTCAATAGCATAGTTCTTATAGTTTCGGAAAAAAGTGGTTGTGACATACGGACGGACAGACAGACAGACATGACGAATCCATAAGGGATCCGTTTTTTCCATTTGGCTACGAAACCCTAAAATGGTTATACGTCTTAATAACGTGAAAATAATCCCCTGAGTTTAACTAATAGAAGCCATTTATTTCAATATTAAAGACAGTAAGTTCAATGTTAATTATATGTATTTTCTTTTTTTTTGTTTAAGTTACTTGCACACTGGGATTTTCTCCTATATCGTGTGGACAGTTTACATACATAAATTTCACAAGAAGAAACATCCAGATCCAGAACAATTATTTATAGGCCATACAAATAATTGTTAAGTGCTGGATTCAAACCCGCGGCCCTAAGCGCTGCAACTCTTTGCTGCACTACGCTATGGAGCCGTCATATACTTGGAATATATTTGGTAGTGCCGTAGCGCAACATGGACCACCGGCGGATTGGAAGTGAATGGCCATATACAGGCGTCCCCCTCTGTCAAAGTGTAAGTCCACGCCATCCTATACGTAGAATAAAAGTAGATCCAACTGTACTGCTCACAAAACTAAAACTAGTTGCGCTCTTGAATTGACGTCCAACAAAAATGCCGAATTGATCAGTTTTTTTCCTGCAAAAAGAGATCTTGTCGTGAAGCGACAATTAAAAAAAAATAGAACCTAACCTAAGAACAACAAAACAATAAAAGTAGAACAAGAAAATAATATATTTAAATTTTTAAAAGGTATTTACAATTTTATATAAAAAATGAAATATGATGATGATGATGGATGACGTGTAATTACAATTAGATAAAAAAAGTAAAGATAGGAGAATATTGTATTGTAGTGGAGCCTAAAGGTCGAAGTAGGCACACGCTGAGCTTGTAGTTTCTTGGCGGTGATGGCACGCAGCGCCTGGTCTGGGCACACGCAGCGTCCGGAGCCGGCGCACGTAGCGCCTGGAGTAGGTGCGCTCAGCGCTTGGAGCAAGCAGTCGAAGCGCCCAAAGGTAGCGCGGGCAGTAGGTGCACTCAGCGTCTGGAGCAAGCAGTCGTAGCGCCCAAAGGTAGCGCCGGCAGTAGGTGCACTCAGCGCCTGGAGCAAGCAGTCGTAGCACCCGGAGTAGTGTGGCCCCGCGCTTGAAGTAGACTACGCCGACGACTTCAAATGTAGATGGAGGCTTGCAGGATCCCGGGGCAAGGCGGCCCCGGGATAAGGCCTTTAGTAGATGCTTCACGTTTGAAAACTGAAGCGAGACTCCCTGTATTCCCCGATTGTTCGGCTTTTATACCTTTTTAGAGAGAACGAGAAATTATTTAAATTAAAAGGAAATTTTTTGTAAATGACCTAGAGCAAAAGAGTATTTATGTGGAAATATCGAAATAAGAACATCAGACCAGTGACGAATTTGAATAAAAATTGCCATAACAACCAAATAAATAATGGTTGTCAAAAATATAAATTTTTGGTTTTAGGAATATAATTGAAAAACAGTTACATTTAAGTAAGAAATGAGATATTATGCATATAGAAAAAACTATAGCGCGGCAGCGCGCATGAAACCTGAAATTGCAGAGTTACGGAGAACTCAATAAAAGATAGAAAAAGATAAGACTCCATTGACAGCGATTTAAAAGGTGCTGATAGCGTGAAAATACGAAGTGAAAATGATTTGTTATTGTGTAAAAACGTTACAGGATCATATGGAAATAAAGGTGATGCAAAATATAAATGCAGAAAATCAAAAACAGAATGGAAAAATAGTGTAAAATGATATGTAAGTAGCATAACTGATAGCGTGAAAAGTGATGCAAAATATGAATGCAGAAAATCAAAA
The DNA here is from genome assembly GCA_033319125.1 of Parnassius glacialis. NCBI lineage: Eukaryota > Metazoa > Arthropoda > Insecta > Lepidoptera > Papilionidae > Parnassius > Parnassius glacialis. The sequence goes on along the minus strand of JAVANC010000005.1, from coordinate 32,827,027 downwards.
ACAGAATGGAAAAATAGTGTAAAATGATATGTAAGTAGCATAACACTACAATCTGCCACGTCAAATCTACAAAATGATGGCGTTACCTTTCATATATAAGTAATTTTTAATCAAATTATTGCTATTTATTTCTTTTAAACTATAAAATGCAATAAAAATAGTTGTGTTGTTTAGGATTTGTTTACCAATAGCGAACACATGCCGCCCGCTCTCATACAATATGCAGGTTTGTCAAGCGACTGATCCGACTCTGAGTTCGAGTTGTCCCTGTCACCGAGCGATACTGTTATAATGTATCTATGTGTTTGAAAATTGTTACTTTATATAACAATATATCTTTATATATATATATATATATATATATATATATATATATATATATATATATTTATATATATATATATATACTAAGTCGGGTCATAAGTTCTGTCAAAACCTTGTTATTTGAAATTTTTGAATACTGGCTAGATGAACTTCACCAATTTTAAAAATATAACGTTTGCGTTTGCCGAAAATAAAAAAAGACATTCATTTTCATTCATTTTTAAATATGGAGTGGTCGAAGAAAGAAGATGAGTAGCGGTTATCGCGTTGCACCGCTGTGGTTACGCGCCAAAAGAGATTTTCAATATGCTACAAAAATTGAAAATAACTCTACGATTTGTTTATCGCACTATCAAACGATTCACTGAAGATTCAAGCTTCGAAGAACGTAAGAGGATCAGCTGACCTCGTACAGTTAGGACACCAGCGATCATCAAAGCAGTGAAGGCGCGCATCCAACAAAATCCTGTTCATAAACAAAAAATCTTGGCTCTTCAGATGGGCCTAAGCAGAGTCACGGTTAAAAGAGTGATCAATGAAGACCTAGGACTACCAGCTTATCGTAAGATAACCTGACATTTTTTGAACGAGCCTTTGAAATAAATTAGGCTGGGTACATCCCGCGCTTTGTTACGGTGGTACGTGGGAAAAAAATCCGCGAAATTTTGTTTTCGGATGAAAACATTTTTAACATTGAAGAAAGTTATAATAAACAAAATCATAAGGTATATGCCCACAGCAGTAAAGAAGCCAGCACGCGTATTCCGAGGGTTCAACGAGGATATTATCCTTCGACACTCATGGTTTGGCTTGGAGTCTAATATTTAGGCTTAACTGAGGTGTTTTTCTGTGAAAAGGTATAAAAACCAGTGCCGAGGTATACCAAAATACCGTCCTAACAAATATAGTGGAACCTCTTTCTCAAACAATGTTCAAAAACAGACATTGAATATTACAACAGGACTCTGCACCAGCTCATAGGGCACGAAGCACGCAAAACTAGTTGACCTCCCGTGGAATTGACTTTATCGGACATGAAGACTGGCCCTCTTCTAGTCCAGATTTAAACCCACTGGATTACAAAATATGGCAACATTTGGAGAAGAAAGTCTGCGCTAAACCTCATCAGAATTTGGAATCTATCCGAGCATCTTTGGCTAAAGCAGCGGCAGAAATAGATATGAATGTGGTGCGTGCTGCGATTGATGATTGGCCGCGTCGATAGGGCATGTATTCAAAATAGGGGAGGGCATTTTGAATAATGTAAATAAAATTGTATTCGAAATTAAATTACCTTTCATTTCATATATAATTTCCATATAATTATCAAAAAGTGTATCATTAATTTTATAAAAAGTTTTTGACAGAACTTATGACCTGACTAAGTATATATATATATATATATATATATATATATATATATATATATATATATATATATATATATATATATATTTAATTTAAATATTTAGTTCTCACAGTTTTTTAGGCATAAGACAAAAGTTTTGGCCTAATATTTAAAGATCTCAGCTGCTTTTGCCACAACAAATAATTCGTGATTATTATATCGCTATCAAATATCTTATTTAGATTTTTTTTATCGTCATATATATCATGCAAATTAAGCTTTTAATAACTAAATGTGTGCATATCAAGCATTATTGTGGGCAGGAAAATTGGTCTATTACAGATAGTTTTTTTTAAATAAGCCACCTTTCTCATACATATAAATAAAATTGAAGTGTCTGTTTGTAATATAAAAATAACTCGCTCTTATTAGGCTCAGGGGATTATTTGAATGTTATTGCGACACAAATAACCATTTCTAAAAATGTGTTTGTTTGTTGAATTAACATGACACCTCGCTTTCAGTTATACTTCTCTCGAATATTATATAAGTACATGAATACTAACCAATATTTAATATTTAATTTCTCTTAAAAAAAGAGTCAATTTTAAACATTCAATATTTTCATAAAAAAATATGAACAAAACTTTTTTTTGTACGCGGAATCACCTGCACGTGGTTGGTGTTTGCAATATGATATTACTCGGTATTATTTTGAAATAATGGGAAAGATTGTATGACGCTTTAAGTAAAATTTAACTTTTTGGTTATATAAATGCTTTCCATCACGATTTTTAATTGAATTATATGTAAAAATGAGAATGCATTATCATCATCATCATCATCATTACAGCCCTTCACAAGTCCACTGCTGAACATAGGCCTCCCCCAAGGAATGCCACAAAACACGGTCCCGAGCCACCTGCATCCATCGACTTCCTGCATGTCTTACCAGGTCGTCACTCCATCTTGTGGGGGGACGCCCTACACTTCGCCTACCGGTACGAGGCTGCCACTCGAGAACCTTTCTTCCCCATCGGTTGTCGGTTCTTCGAGCTATATGACCGGCCCACTGCCACTTCATTTTCATTCATGCATTATGTATGTCATTAAATTCAACAAAAGAAAATTAAAAAAAATGTCGCAAATATTTGTCGGTTGCACATCTGTAACGAGGCGGTTCAATAAATTTTAACCTGTTTTGTTTATTCTGTTCAAACCCCTATCCAATATGTATCCAATATGCTATATAGGTAAAATGTAATAAAATTAGGTAGATACCTACCAGCACAAGCCTTTGTTTCCATCATCAATCAGGTAAAGCTGCAGAACGCATGTATAGAAACGTATAGAAAAGTAAATTATTACGGGGAATACTATTAAAATATAATGTTGTGATATTATTATCTAAGTTGTAGGTATTTTGCGGTATAACAAATGAGTGGACCCACAATTAGTATTTATTCGTATTACACATATTATACCATTAATCGGAGAAAGAATTTTAAATTTTTTAGAATTTTTGATAACAAGGCCGCCGTGTCCCGGAAACTACCTCTCACCTTTGCAACCTCGAAAAACTCAAATGAACTTTTCGAAATAATAAAGCAAATTCATTTATTTCCTTACTGCATCGATGGTTATTACAAACGTGACAACAGGCTAGCCGCCTCATCACTGATTCCGGCGACGTTAGAGAAATGTAATTGAGACATGACAGTGCTACTTCGTATCCTTTGGGATATGTTACGCTCTAAACGCAAATCTACGGTAAGTGACAAAATTTAACGTTGTAAAATATACCTATATTTTACACATACAAACTATTTAATTTGTAAGTCAATACGATGCATAAAATACGTCAATAGCGTGATCTGGTGTTGTAAGTCGGCGCAGTTACTCACAAATTTATTATCACTGACAACACGCACTGATGGTATACTCTTGATTTTAAGTTTTATGGCATACGTCTTGTAAGTTAGTAACAAACTCCCAAACTATTCAATTTGTATATTAATGCACCGACAGAGGAGCTCAGCTGTAGTAGTGTTGGCTGCCATATTGACAAAATATGTTTGAATAATATTAGCCACGCGGACGATTTGGTGCTGCTGAGTACCTCTATCTGCGGCCTAAGTAAGGTGCTAGGCATCTGTGAGAAATATAATGTAAGTCATGGATTAAAATACAATGTAAGCAAAAGTGAATATATAATATTTCAGGCCAGAAATAAAAGTCCACTTAGCGTTCCTCCTATTAAATTGAATGGAATCCCTCTAAAGAGAGTAGAATATTTTAGTAACTTGGACAATTGGTAACATCTGACCTGAGGGACAATTTAGATTTGATAGAGTACGCAGATTGTTGTCGATAAGGGTCTAATAGTAATAGTAATATATAATATTTCGTTATATATAACGAACAGCCCGCAAGTTTGTTGGTTGCACAACAGAAGTTAAGAATACGCTGTTCAAAGCTTATTGTACATCCCTCTACACGAGCAGCCTCTGGGTTAATTACTCTCAACAGCAGTACAGCGCCCTTCGCGTGCAATAAAATAATTCAATTCGGGTGTTCTGCAGCGCATCGGGGATATTCGCTGAAGCGGGAGTGAATTGCTTCTACGCGATCATACGTGAGTGGTGTACATCCCTGGTACGTAGGATCCGAGCCAGCTCCAACGGCATCCTAGTGATGTTCTCGAATGGAGCCTATAGGTTGGCTCCTAGGAGTGATATTCGCCACAATTACCACGCTTGGCAGGCGGAGGGGCAACCACAGTATTTTATTATTTTGATTTGTTATCAGGAAGACGCTTCTGCCTATCTCCCGTTGGCTGCCCTCTTTTATCTCTTTCGACACCGGATTCGAATTCTCTTATGCTGCCCACTACTTGGAAAACTTTAGTATAATAAAAAAGTAACGTAGGGTCTTTTATATCATGTATTGCATTTGTTTAATGATGTCTTGCTTGTTTTATTTAATATAAATAGTAGTAGTAATAGTATTAAAGTAATAAATTTATAAATATAACTACCCCTTTTTTGTAAACTGTGTAGGAAGAATTAAAGAAAATAGTGCTACGCTGAGGAATATGAATCTTGAGAATGTTGGAAGAATGAGTTTAACATTCTAGAGTTGAATACAAAAAGTTATAGTTATCTATATACAGGTTGTCCCTGAAATCAAAGTCAAGCTGGAAACGGGCAATAGGCCAAGTCGTAAAAGTTATTCGAAATATATTTAAAAAATATAGGTCATGTACTTTTCAAATATGAATCTCTAAAATCGACATCCTGTGATGATCTTTCAAGTCCTGTGACTACAAATATTACGTTTTCGCTATATATACGCAATAGAACCAGAGTGACCGACATAGCGCAACGGATTAGTAAGCTGAAATGGCAATGGGCCGGCCATATGGCTCGAAGAACCGACAACCAATGGGGAAAAAACGTTGTCGTGTGGCGGTGTCGTAATGGCGGACGAAGTGTAGGGCGTCTCCCCACTAGATGGAGTGACGACCTGGTAAGACATGCAGGAAGTCGATGGATGCAGGTGGCTCAGGAACGTGCTTTGTGACATTCCTTGGGGGAGGCCTTTATTCAGCAGTGGACTTGTGAAGACTGTAATGATGATGGTGATAAAATTACAGTGGCTTATTGCGCGTTTTCGGCTTGTCGTTGAATTCTGGGATATATGATATATAAGAGATTTCCACTTATGTACTGACTCATCACGATATCTCTGGAATGATAAGACCTACATACTTGAAATTTGGTAGAAATATTCATTTCGCGGAGTAGAGGTCAGTTAAGGATTGATGCGTTGGCTTTAATTAAAAAAAATACTTTTTCAAACTGTAGCTCTTATAGGTATAAAGGTTGGCCTGAATATAATTTTTGGCATTTTAAAAATTACCAAGAACCGATTTTAATGAAATTCCACCTACAAAGGCTAGTGCGGGACCATTAAATATATATATTTTTTTATTTATTTATGTACACACAACAAGATACAGAAACAGTCATATAGTGAGTTTATACAAAGGTTCTACTTATTCCATAATTTGCTGAAATATCTTCCAGTAGACCAACAAAGGAAAAAATATTTAAAAAGGCAAACTTAGCGCGTACAATACTAATAATATATAAAAAGACATACGTAAATTATATTAAATGATACCATAAATAAAAATAATATATATATATATATATATATATATATATATATATATATATAACCTAATAATAAAATAATATATATTAATTAACAGGATGCAAAGAAATTATCTCTGGCACGTTTTTTAAATACTAATAATGTTTCAGAATTCCTTATACATATTAGGCGATAGTGAGTTCCACAACCTTACCGCGTGGACAGAAAAGGAGTGGGAGTAAAAACCGGAATTATGGGCGGGAAAGTTAAGAAGAGTTTTAACAAGGGATCGGCATGGTTTATCCGGGGAATGGGTGAAGGAAAATCGGCTTCTGAGATATGAGGGAGAAGATGGATTATGAAGGATGTTATAGAGGAGACAACAATCGAGTGTTCCTACGAAGTCGAATTGGGAGCCACTTGAGTTGCTTGCGGAACTGAGATATTCGGTCAAATTTTTTGAGCCCAAATATAAAACGAATACACTGGTTTTGCAAGCGCTCCAGTTTGTTAAGGAGCTCTTCTGTAGCATCCGAATAACAGGCGTCAGCATAATCAAGCAGTGGTAGGATAAGAGTGAGCACGAGTGATATTTTAGCTTTTAGGGGTAAGATATTTTGAAGACATTTAAATGAATGCAAGATAAAGAAGATCTTACGACTAACATCAGCAATGTGCGCGGACCATGATAAATGGTGATCAAATATGAGGCCTAAGTTTTTCACAGTACCGGCGAAGGCTATAGGAACGCCGTTAAAGCATACGTGAGGTAATGATGTAAATTCGAAATATTTTGTAAAACCTTTTTTGTTTTAAATTACATGAAGTTATTAAAATAAAATACATTTTACAGGTCTTAAAATAAAAAATACAACTTGTATAAAAAAATATTTAATTTTCACATATTTACATTTTATTTTTTAACATAATAATTTATAATATCTATTTATTACAATAAAAAGTTGAAAACTAAAATTATTATACAGCCCTCTTTCCCTGACATAGTTTCAAGAACGCTGGCCGTTTACTGCCGGAATAGCTATACTTATCCTGTAGGCGAGACAAGAATTAGCCCTCTTGTATGTACTAATAACGGTGAACAGTCGCGGATATAGTTCACTTAGAAACTTTACCACATGTTAACTCCACGGTGCGATAGTTTTTACAACAAATGGCGTAAATATATAATCATATCTCTAGACTAAGATGCCTCTGATGTTGCCCCGACCCTAAACGGGGTTACTACTACTAAACAGGCTATCAAATTGTCTTCGCATTATAGCATCTCATACAAGGGCTTTGAATCTCTCCCAACGGTACAAAGTCATACCAATATAATTATATTATACAAAATGAAATATTTATTTCACAAGGCTCTACAACCGAGGGATTATTCATAGAGATAAGATACCATGTGATAACATCATTCAGAAACCGTGACGAGACGACACTATCAGCACTTTTCTTACATGAAAGTCCGTGGAGGCAAATCTCGTCGACGGCGCTATCACAAGAACACACCAATTTGATGAATCGCCGCTCTTAGACGGGTTTGGGAATGTTTATTATTTTTACCACGTTTTTATTAACTCGCTTTCTTGTCTGTTCGGCACAAATTTTACAATTGTTTTTAAAATAACTTCTCGATGAGCTAGAGGCTAGAAACTTTAAAAAGTAGCTCAAAACTGGTTGACAATCTAATATTAACTCACATTCTTGTCTATCTGTTTATTTGTTTGTCTATTTAGTACAAATTTAGCAAACGATTTTAAGCTATGTTTCCGAGATTTGAAACTCTAAATGTAGTTTAGGATTAGAAACGTGGTATAAATTTGGCTACATAGGAGAATTATAAATTTAGTTATATTGCACTATGATATAATTTGATGTGAATTGTTATTGGTTAATCAATAATTAAGAAACTAGTAACATAATTATTCAATTATTTGAATTTTAAAACAACTCAAGAAATTTATCATTTTAAATGTAAAGTATTAAAAAACAACAATGCAGTATTTACAATATGACATAGTAAATGAAATCCTACTCTTCCTTAATTTGAAATAATTACTATCACCTAATAACAAGTGTCCATAGAGTAATAATAACTACATAGAATATGTTCGTGTAATTTGGTTGAGCATCACTGGAAAGAGCACTGGCATGACAATCAGCTTCATCAGCTCGTAGCTGCAGCAGAGGCACAAGACGGCCAAGTTTGTCTATACAATAAGCATCACGAACCGCTCTTCGTAATTCAGATCCGGCTTCATTTTCTTGAAACCAACGTCGCAACCATGCGCCCAACCAATTTAGTTCACATTCGCAAAGAAGCGGGTTTCCCCTGAGGATGAGTCCACCTATGCAAAGATAGTAAATTAGTATAGCAAACTTGCAACCTTTCTCACCTTGAAGGTTTTGTAAGAGTCGAATTAACAAAATGCCAGATGTTACGGTATCTGACAGATAGCTTGTTTAAACTTTTCTTTATGTATACCAGAGTTCTCTACATAATAGAGCTGCATATTATGGTTGTAGCACGAATAGTTCAGCTCGACTGGAGAAGGTCAATGCTCTCACGGGATACTAGCGTGAAATAGATCCTTTAACTCTGTTTTTTTTTGTATAGCGAGTATAGAGAAGAGGTGAACCTTTTTACTCGAATCGACGCATTTTATCTTAGCCCTCGAGTCCTCATTTGACATCACTTAATCGAGGATATATGAATACGAATCTAGACCACATCATTAACTTACCATCAGGTGGACATGTGCTCGTGTGTCACCCTTATTTCACAAAAAAGAAGGTAAAAACAAACAAACACAACGTGGTAGAGCCATGCTGCAGCTATATTAGTAGTATAGTTGTAGCACGAATGGGTCGGCTCGACCGGGGAAAGATCACGCTCTCACAGAATACCAGCGTCAAATAGTAACTTAACACTGCTGTGTTTCGTATGGTGAGTTTAGAGAAGCGGAGATTCTTTTTACTGCAGAAAAAGCATTCCATGTTAGTCCTCACGGGTGACAACGCGTCTGCATTTTGATTCGCAAACGAGAATAAATGTAGATGTCTATGGGCCACAGCAACCACTTATCATCACGTGGTCTGTGTGCTCGTTTGTCATCCTATCCTATAAAAGAAAAAAAGAAAGTGAAAACAAAGAACAACAACGAAGAGTGTATAATTTCACTTATAGATAATTAATAAGAATTCATTGTTATCTTTTAAGTTAATGTTTATCGATTAGTTCATGATTATATTATGCATATCTTTAAAATTAAACCTACCTGATAGTAGTTTTGTAGCAACATGACTCCAACTTGTAAAATTTGGGTAGAAAATGGCCGGATTAAGTTTTTTAATTTTATTATAGCTGATATCGATTCCCAGCTGCGGGACAAGGCCAAGATGTTTCATAAATTTATCTGGTAGTTTGGTTAAAGAGGTTTCCGTGATTTTCAAAAAAAGTTCTTGATTTTGGGCAAATGACTGAAAAGCGTCATCAGTTATGTTTTGTAAATTTCCTCCTTTTATTTCCAAATAACGAATATTTCTAGCATTAATCCAATGCAACTGCTGGTTCATTTCCTTATCAGTCCAGTAAATGACTAATTTGCATAATGAAGGTAATGAAGATGTTATATTAGAAATGTGAAAATTTGAATGGTTTATGGTGGACCAAGTTTGAAGCTGTAAGGAACGTAAAGATATTAAAGGATGGAAGGAGTCGGTATGAATTGCTTCTAAATGCTTAAGACCATTTATATTTAGGTACGATAAATTACTCAACCATTTAAAACAATTCACAGTTATCTTTTCAATAGGATTATACGAAATATCCAATACATTCAAGTTGTTTAAGTAAAACCACATATTTGGCACTAAGGAGGTAATAAGATTATGGCTTATATCTAAATGGCGAAGATTAACGAGATTCTTAACATCAGTCTCTTTAAATTTGGTAATATAATTTAGGGTAAAATTTAGAGTTGTTAAATTTGTTAAAGGAAGGTAAGGCACAGATTTTAACCCCACATTCGCGAGATTCAAATGCCTTAAGTAAGGAAGGTTATGAAACAGCTCTTTAAAATTAGCTTTTAACAAATTATAACTAAGATCTAAGCGACGCAAACTCCCGAGACTAGAAAATGTGTTATCGGATAGAATTGTCAATAAATTATGCCCTATATTAAGACTGAACAGAAATTGCGTATTTCGGAAAATGTTATTATCCAAATATTCGATTCGATTATGAGATAAATCAAGAAAGCGAAGAGTAAAACCTATTTGCGACAAAGCGGTTACTGGAAACAATGAAATTTCATTATAACTAATATCCAGGTGTTCTATGATGGTGTTTTTAAATACATCCCTAGGTAGTAACCTCAAATGATTGTGGTCCATTTTTAAGTACTTTAGCCTACTTAAATTACAAAATTGTTCCACAGATAATTGAGAAAGCACGTTATAAGAAAAATCTAAAATCTGTAAAGATAATAGGTGTGTAAAAGCCTTACGCTTAATAATACTTATTTTATTTTTATGTAAATCCAAAATTTCTAAATACAACGATTCACCAAAAACTTCGTTTGGGATATGCGTTATTTTGTTATGAGATAGAATTATTTGTCGAATGGAAGATTCTATGGAAGCGTAAAACAGATTTGGCACTTCAATTAAACAATTATAAGAACCATCAAAAATATTAATAGGAATATTTGAATTCCCTTCCAAAGTTTTTACGTGATTATGACTAATGTTTAAGGTAAATGGTGTATGTATATTCGAAACATTATTAAATGAATTAAGTGAAAAATAAGTAAAGTTGTTGTTTTGTAATTCTAATAATTCTAACTTAGGTAAGTTATAGAAAGTGTTTTCTTCTATGAAGTTAATACGATTATTGGCAAGAGTCAAATATCTTAAGTTATATAAGTTACTAAAGGACTGTTTTGTTAAGTTGTTAATTCGATTGAAAGACAAATCTAAATTCCTCAATTCGGGCATAAATTTAAATAATCCTTTGTGTATGTTACTTAAAAAATTATACGATAATCTTAAGTTGGTTAAAGTTAATGACGTGTTGTGATAATCTTCTAATAATATGTTTACAATTCTATTATTATCTATATTTAAATATTTTAAATTTGGTAACCTAGCCATATCAAGTAGCTTAAGAATATGAAAATCATTATTATCGAAAGAAAGCCAGCTAACTTTTTCCAATGCTTCATTAATTTCAAACGGAAAAATCCCACTAAATAGTGTCGAAGAAGACTCTATAATATTTAAAGATCCTGTCAAGTTAGAGAAACAGTCAGGATGAACATAGTATAAATCATTAAAACTCAGATTAATTTCTATAACTGGCATCTGTGTTGGGAAAACATTATCATATATCTGGGCAATCCGGTTGCCTTTTAAATTAATAGTTAACAATGACGTTGACCATTCTTGAAATTCATTAGAATTTAAAGTGGTTATTCTGTTATAGCTTAAATCCAGATACCGAATAGAACCAGTATCCAGCATTTGAAGCGTTGATGGTATTACGGTTAAAAAGTTTCCGGCAAGAGAAAGCGTTTGAAGCCTACTCGGGAAAAGGGGTGGTTCCTCGAACTGGTTGTAAGCTAAAGATAAATGCCGAAGGCGTACAACCTGAGCCAAGCTTTCTGGTAAGTGCGATAATTTGTTGTGTTCCATTTCTAAGTGTTCCAATGTATTTTTTACACTCAAAAACATATCGTGGTGTATTAGATTAAGTTTATTATATGAAATGGATAACTTTTCTATTCGATTGTTGATAAATAATAAATTAGGTACATGCGTTAATTCATTAAGGTCTAGAATAATTTGTCTCATTTGAAATTCTTTTAGAATAAAAACTGAGTCGCTATTCATTTTATTATTACTTAAATCTAGTTTCTCTAACTTTTTGGTTTTGTTATGAATGTGTGAAGAATTAACCACAAAATTTATCATATTATGTCGCAAATGTAGTGATTGTAATCTAGGAACATTATGCATTAGATCACAGGGTATGGTTTTAAGAAAGTTATTTGACAATTTAAGGACTGTCAAAGAAGGTGGAAGTGAGTTAGCATTGATGTTTCGTATATAGTTGCCTTCTAAATCTAGTTGTAGTAAATGGGTTAAGCTCGTAAGTGATTTCTCCTTTAACTCTGTGATTTGATTGTTACTTAACGATAAACTAGTAAGAGTTTCTTCAAAATAGTGCCATCTTATGTCTGATCCGATGTGCGCTATGTTGTTGCTAAAACAAATTAAAATTACATTAATTAAAAATATAGTAATAAATTCATGTTGTGTAATATTTTATTCCTTACTTTTGTAGATTTAACCAATTTAAAACTTTTAAGTCCTTAAGTCCTTCATGGGGTACTTCAGTAAAATCATTGTATCCAAGATCAAGTGATGCAAGCGAATTGGCCATCGAGCTGCAAATAATGTTTTGATATATTATGATGCATTTTATTTATTTTAGTAGAAATTAAATTAAATAGTTACTTCACCTAAATGCATGATTTTCAATGTGGTGTAAACGGTTTGCAACTAAAACCAAAGTTTGCAAATGTAAGCCATCTAAAGCACTTTCTGAAATTATTTCTAGGTTTGACATGCTTATATCCAGATGTTGAAGCTCTATTCGAGGCCACTCTGCAATGATTAAAAAAAGTAAAATTAAATAAAGTGGTTTATGAAATCACAAAATATTTATTAAATACTCAGCAAAGTCTAGAAGGAGCAAGATATGTACATTCAATCAATTTATTTTAGTTTTGTTTTGAATGTTATACATTAATAAAAACGTAATTTATTATCTACTTGTATTTTAATTGTTAAATTTCATAAAATGCGTGTACGACAAATTATAAAAAGCATTTGTAAAACTAAACTTGCGCTTAAAACGAAAAAACATATCGCAAGCTTTAAAAATTAAATATCTAACAATTTTGAATAATCTGTTAGATATCCCCAGGTATTAATGGCGGTTCTGAATCGACGAGGCATACTGAATTTAGGTTACCAATTGTCACCTTCGGAATAAGATTCCATATTCTTGAAAGACGAGAATAAAGCTCTTTTTCTGTGTTAAAATTTTGGCGGAGATCACCTTTCTCCCAAGCAAATCCGACGCTTGCTTATTATGAGTGATATCGGCGGGCTGAGCAGGCCTTTATAACACAGTGATATAATACCTTTGCAGTGTATGCTCGCAAATTATCATGCATAAACAAAATTTTGGCCGAGTTGCTGTCGGTGAGAGATAACCATATGTTGCACGACCTCGTCATGGCATTGCTCCGCTTTTAGATTGCCTCGTATCCAAACGCGATCTGTTCTTTACCGAGATGAATTCCAGAAAACTTCATGAGGATTCTAGAGTCAAATCTGATGAATATTAAAAATTGGAGCATAATATTATAAAGATAGACTCATCAAAAAACTGAACACGTGCCTACTGAGTAACGTTAAGGTCACAATAAATGTTAACCTCGATTTCCACGTCTCAGAGTTGGAGCTTCAAGCGGTTTGCAGCGTGGAGATTTATGTTGACGTTATTCTTCTAATCAACTGGCAAACTGTAAACTGCTTCCTCACAGCATTTTGCAGAAATCGGTCTTATCTCTAAGTAGTGACACTGTATCTTGCTCAATGATGTTGGACTACATTTCCTGTAGCCCTGTAGTGTGTCCATAGTTGGTAAATTATGATTGATTGCATGTTCGTAATATCGTGTTGACTGCATCCAGCTGCCAACATACCTGATGACGTTACATAATTACATAACATAAGCTCGACACTAATCACGCGTTACAAAAATTACGATAAATCAGCGTTACTTGTTTTTCACAAGAATGAATAACACTAACAATAATTTAAATTTTTACGTAAGGAAATCCCAATGCGGCCAAGTTATGTTTTGGCTAATTTTTTATTAGGGTTCCGTACTCAAAGGGCTTGGTAACCAACGGGGCCCTATCACTAAACCTCCGCTGTCCGTCTGTCAGTCGGTCCGTCCGTCCATCTGAACTGTATCTCATGATCCGTAATAGGCAGATAGTGAAATTTTCACAGAATGTGTATTTCTATCGCCTTTATAACAACAAATAATAAAATTAAAAATAAATTATAATTAAAGGGGCTTCCCTATTAGAAACATGTTTCATCATGGCACGGAACCCTTCATGCGCGAGTCCGACTCGCACTTGGCCGTTACCATTAGAGCCTAATTAATTCCACTGCTAAATATAGGCCTCCCCCATAGATTGCCTCGTAGTAGCAATGTCAAGTAATAGGGAATTGTATTTTATATAATAAATTGTTCGAAAATTTTTCCGCTTTTTATTGAATTCCGTCAAAAACCCTTTTCCCACTTTATTTCGAAAACCTTTATGCACATTTAGGTAAATTTTTTCGATAATTATTAGCTGCGATTTCTACTAATAAGATTTTAAAAATTTTTGAAGCCAATACTTCTCCTAATGTTTTCAATAAATAAGATGTTCAAAATGAGCCAGGTCTTTATAAAATATGTGGAACTTGGGCAAATACGAGCTCGTATTATATGCTAATTATGGAGTATGTGTAATAATTATAGAGTATATATAATTACAATAAATTTATACTTTAGTGGTTCGAATTGCATAATCAGCTATTTTTGTCAAGTTTCAATATGTTTTCTCACCTACTTAGTCTAAAATAAAACCGGTGAACAACAGATTGAAGTGAACTGTCAGCTGTCAAGTATCACACACATGGATTTCTAATAATATGTTGTCAAACGTTGTATAATGACATATTCACAAACTAACTAGAAACATGGACATATTACTACCGCCATGATATTTTTGTTGTTGTGTATTGCAATTTAATTACTATTTTCTTTTAAAATATGTGCGATTGGTTATTTTTTAACGAAATGTACAAAGATGTGGTCACGACTTCATATATTTTATATAATCTCTTTTACATAGTTGGCTTGCTCCCTAGAAATTGCTGGGTAGTATTTTATAACTATAATAATTTTTTTAACACTATACCTGAATAATATTGATTTAAGTCAATAAAGCAATGAATAAAATTAAATGTGACTAAATTCTACTAAGTGTAACGACTCCTTTTCTGCATTTCTAGGAGTTCATCTGGGATAGGTATCCCCTTTTTATTTATTTCTGCCGCTATATAGCAATGCATGCACCGCTATTTGGCTAAGGTGGCTGCAGGTATCCATGGGTTGCAGTGGCTACTCACCCTTAGGTGGACTGTTTGTTACTTCAATAAAAAAAATCAGTTGGCACAATTTGTGAAAAAAGATTTTAGAAGAAAAGTTGAAATTTATTTTACAGACTAAGTAAAAAACGGTTTACGTACTGGTATTATATTGAAAATAGCTTTGAAATTTCACAGGTGGTATCTAATGGTTGAATCATGATCGGTTTCTCATGTGACTCATCAAATCAATATTCATTTGTATCATTTAAACATTTATTATACAGGTTGAGATCAGATATGAAAAATTTTACGGAATACACTGGAGCTTAATTTATAATGCGCTAACCTATGAATAGGTTTTATTCTATATTTTTAATAATAAAAAATATTCAGCAGTTAATTTTGGTACAATTGGTAAAATTTACCTGGGAATCGGTGGAGGGGAACAGCAATACATGACATGTGCGCAACACGACAAGAACACAAGGGGCTACGTGTACAAGGTTCCAATGGCTCTGGGGCGAGTGCACGGACCAGCAGACAAGCCACCAGTGCCACCCTCTGGAACACCCGCCGCGTGTATTCATCGCCCAACACCATCACTGAAACAATTGCAACTTTTGACTAAATGTAACCAGTAAATGCTTACGATATTTTTTACTTCTTTAGATCATTTTCAGTAACAATTGTATTTTATCGCACGGACACTCTTATACTTATAAGGCGTGCAAAGATAAACTTTAATTAATTTTTTCACTATTATCTATCAGGTGAGAGTTTACTTATTCATGTTGTATATTCATAAGAGCCTATCAAAAGTCCACTGCTGAACATAGACATCCCCCATAGGTTGCCTAATAGGGGAGATTTGTTATAGTTACCACGTTTGGTGATGGGTTTTTATTATTTTAAGCTATTATAAAGAAGATGCTGCTACTCTGTTTTAGATTCCCTCTGTTGTCATCTTCTGTTTTAGATTCCCTCTATTGCCTCTTATGTCACTCATGGGATGATATGGAATGATGGATTCTCTCGGCAATATAAACATATGCATTAAATGTTCTGCTATAAAATTATTAAATTGTATAAGGTTTGTTTAAATATTAGGTGTTTAAAATATCTCACTTAAATTCCGGATTTTTTCAATCAAATAAAACCCTAAGCAAATTTTATAAATTGATTCTGTTTTTTCCGCAATTTATAATTTTGCCAATTTCTCTATACTTGCGATTACTTTATTTAGAGGAGTAAAATATATCTCACATATTAACAAACTATTTATTATAAGAGGTTTGTTTGTACGAGTATGTATAGCTGGGAGTTTGGTAGGACATTAAACATCATTAATTTCATATTATATGGGCTTATATTATTATAGAACAAGGGTGAGAATAGGGCATACAGTCCATCTGATGGTAAGTTGATGCTGTGATCTATAGACGCATATATATCTCTATTTATATTATTGAAGTGTCTGTTACAAACAGACACTTCAATTCAACTTAAAAAATAAAAGCTTTTTACTAAATGCATGCGAAAGTATATACGGTATCTATAACAAAAACTTTTGTCTGTTTGTTCCGACTAATCTCCAAAATCGTGAGACCAATTTTGACAGGACTTTCACTGGTAGATAGTTTGTTATAAGGAGTAATTTAGGCTACTTTTATTTTAGAAAAAAATGGAACTCCGCACAAGAAAAAATAAAACCATAAATTACACGCGGGCGAAGTCGCAGGGAACAGCTAGCTATTAATATTGAATGCCTCGTTACCAGTAACAGGGTCGCCAGTTCTCGGCACTTTCGTGCTTGTCACTTGCCATACGAAATAAAGCAACATCATACTTCTATTTCCATTCTATTGATAATCAGTATAAATTATTATATTTGTCTCGCACAAGCATCGTTGCTTTTGATTAGCTGACTACCGCGTGTAATATTTATTTATCAATTTTAATAACTGAGTCTTTTTTTGGTGACAGCCCTTACCTATTATTCATTAAACTTTGAAAATCGTATGCAATATTTCGTCTCTTGTCACCAACATACACACAATACACCTAGAAGTTGAATATAGACATCAACGTCCGTTTTCAGACGACCCTCTCTTATTTTTAGCTGCTTTACATAGGCACCTGATTCTAATTAATTTTCCTACGAATGTTGCACGTCAGATGTAGTTTTTCCACCCTGGATCACAGTGGCGATGCCTTAAAATATGCGTTAATTTTATCCGCCGATTTGTTTTTCTCAATAACTGACAGTGTCTGTCTATATCATTTCTTCGTTTGCAAGAAAGTGGCAATTTGAACACCGAACACTTATCCACTGTTGAGTAACGCTGCAGTGATGGCCGAAAAAGCTACAGCTAAGGCTATATTATGAATCCTACGAAGTAAGGTCAGCAGTAATTATCCCGTACCGCCTGGTAAGAGCCCCCAGTCTCCACTATACGTTGCATAAGCAAACGTAACGCCATATTGTTTACGTGAATCTCTAAATCCCCTGCTTTGTAGCTGAGCACCTTCACTACATCGCTTGATTATTCTTCCCTTCGCTGTGGTATGGGTAATCCGAAATCAGACAATTTCTTGACAGATATTAAGATCATTTTATCGTCAATAAAATTCAAAATTGATGATAAAATCGTTATGCATGCTTTGTAGCTTATGTACATAGTATTTCATACTAGCGCCCCGACTCTGTCTGGGTAGGGTCTATTAATGTGTCCTAATTTATATTAAAGATATTGCATATAAACTACTTTTACGGATTTTATCGCGTTTAATTGTACTTATTTTTAATCCCTGACATTTTGGGTATGCTTGGGCATAGTTTTAATTTTATTAATTAAAAATAAGCCCGAGCAAGAAGTTTGATCATATATCACAATTTCGGTCAAGAATTAAGTGACTCTACATCCGTTTTCGCCGGAACATACACCTACTAACCACTTTGTATGGTATTCTTCACAATCCTTGTTCCTTGCTTATCTGTCAGAACGTTTTACATACTTCAGCATGTCGCACTCAATGACCAACAAAACTCTTAACTATTCCGATGCATAATTATATATACTGCTTAGTTTCCTTTACGGTATCATTAATTACACTTTGTTATAATCTTCCACGAGATCTAAAAGATGCTCCCTCAATAAATACATTTAAAAGTAGGGTTCAAGCACATTATTTAAAATTACTTAATGAATGTGTTTAAATGTATTTATTGGTTTATATTTATAATATTATAACTTCCTATACTAGATTGTATGTATTTTATTTATATTCATAAGTATATACATTTGTATAAATATATGTATGTATGTGTATATATGTGCATATGTGTGTATAAGTGTATATATGTATAAAGTACATATTATTTATATTATATTATATGTTTTGAATAAGATGTGAAAATAAGTTATTTTTTTTCCGTTGTAGATCCAGCCACAGCTCTCACCACCCTACTAAAGGTTGGCTGGCAGAGAATGCCTTTTAGGCATTGAGTTAGACTTTATACCAAATATTTGTTTTTTTGAGTGCAATAAAGAATTTACTATCTATCTATCGATCTATCTATCTATCTAATTACCGGATCCCAAGTAGGTGGTAGTACCTTAGTTACCTTGCTTAGCCTCCTTTTATATTGAAATTAGTTGTTTTTAAATTAATGTTCGATGAATAAATCGATGTTTTTCGCGAGGATTTGTGCTCTGTCAAATCTGATGTAATGGCGGGAGGCGTCGAGGATATGATCACAAACTGGAAACTTCCCGCAGCAGCCTGCAGGGTTGTTGTTTCATCTCAGCTTATTTTATCAGAAGTAAAACCTGAGTAATCTTCCACGGTGGCTTGAAGAATGGTCAAATAGAAGCTCGCTTCAAAATGTAGCCAATCTTGTCTGTGACACCTCTGACAAATGGTAGTACGTACAGCAGGCATACGTCGAAACGTCGGAAATTAAACATAAGTTAATTAAACGCGATAAAATCCGTAAAAGTGGTTTTATTCAATGTGTAGTGTTCGCATAAATATAAGAAGTAATTAGATTAAAGATAATCAAAAATATTTACTTTATAAAGTTTCCGTTCTTTTTAAATCACTTCTGACTTTGCTCTCTATCTGTTCGTGAACTTTTATTACAATTGTTTCAGTCATTCCGAAAATTATCCCGGACAGACACACAGACAGACGGACGGATGTACAGACAAACGGACAGAAAGACAGATAGACAAAATTTATAAAAAATGGTTAATTATGTCTTAAAAAAATGTAAACAACACCCTCAGCTCAATATAAGGCAATTATTTCGACATTACTATTATTTATATAATTTCACACTTAATAATACTACTTTAGATTTACCTTGTCTGTTAATAAATAAATAAGCTAAAAATATATCGAGTGAAGTTTAAAAAAAATTAAGGACCATTTATTTTTATTTTGTTGATTTCGTGTTAATCATTTAATTTACACTGAAATATCCACTGTTTGCGTTAATATAATTATCATTATACGTGGTAGAACCATATTACAACTATATTATGGTCGGCTCGGACCGGGGAAGGCCCACGCCCTTACGGAATACCAGCTCAACGCTACTGTGTCTGTGTGATAGTAAGTGTAGAACCAGAAACCATTTTTAATGGATACGAGGAATTCCATCTTAGACCTCAGGGATAATAACGCATTTGCATTTTGATTCTTAATTGAGGATAAATGTAGACGTCTATGGGCCACAGCATCCACTTAATCAGGTGGGCTGAACGCTTGCTTGTATAAAAAATGATCTACATTTTTGGCTCTATTCATTTATTCAAGTCTAGGTCAGTTTGATTCCCGGCTCTAAATAGTGTTTTTTCAAAATTCCATGAATATATATTATATTTTTTCTGTTATATAATCTTATACAGTTTTACATATCTTTATATTAAGCAAGAATTCTCGTCGGTAACATTTTCGGATACTTTTCAGAGCCTATTCGTTGGCATGTACTCATGTGAGCTGCAGTAATGTCTGGACTCTGCATCTAATATGATATATACGTGGTCGAGCCACGCTGCAACTCTATTATGGTTGTAACACGAATTGGTCGACTTGACTGGGCAGGATCACGCTCTCACAGAGTACCAGCGTAAAATAGCAACTTAATGCAGCTGTGTTTCGTATGGTGAGTGTAGAGAACCGGAAACCCTTTTTACTGGGAACGAGAACGAAAAATTCTGTAGTTTATATTGTTATCTTCGTGTATTTAGAATAAAACATTTTATTGAGCACAGGAATCAAAACTGTAGCCGATTATTTTTTGCAGATTATTACCTGAATGAAAAACATCTTTCTTAATATACTGACCGGCACAAAAAACGACTCACTATAATTTCTTTAAATAAATAATCTTGAAGTTATATTTGTGTTTATTTTCGGCCAGAAACAGGTTGACAAAGAACCTACTTCTTACCCTAGCAATACTACGTAACAGGACCATGACTGCTGTTGAAGTCAATAATCGCCTGCTGAAGCTTGAGATGACTTGAGTGCATGTAAGTGACAGGAATATCAGGAGACGGTTTAATGAAACTGATATCATGGCTAAAAGACCTGCACATGACCGAGAGCTTACCGGGCAGGTTCAAATTAACAGACTTGCATGGTCATGGCGTTAGTCATGTCGTCCTAATTTTAAAATTTTCGACTTTACCGAGTTTTATCTCCTGCGGACAGGTCGTATAAGAAAACGTTTTTCATAGGTATAAAATTAAATATTAATATTGAAATACTCATCACTAAGAAATTGGTTTTCTTTAATTAAAATTAGACGGCTCCATGGCGCAGTGGCTTAGCAATGAGTTGTTGCGCTGGAGCTGTGGGTTCGAATCCCGCACGGAACAAGTATTTGTATGGCCTACAAATAATTGTTTCGGGTCCGTATGTTTGTCCTCGTGCAATTTATGTTTGTAAACTGCCTCCACGACACAGGAGAAAATCGTAGTGTGGGGTTAACGTTTTAAAAAAAATATTATGAGGCGGTGAAGGTGATTGTGAAGAAACTTAAAAATAAGTCTTAGAAATAAGAAAAAACATATTTCGAAAACGTGTGAAGTTCGCATTAGTGCAGCACGGTGGACATTTTCTTGCCTTTAAACCCTCATTGAAATAAGAGGAGGCCTGTGCCCAGCAGTGGGACGTATAAAGACTGTAACTTTAACTTTAATTTTTATGAGGATGAAAATTAATATCCGTTTGTTTATGACTTATAGCAGACAATATCTATAACACTTTCTGACAAACGTGGTAGAGCCATGCCGCAGATATATTTATTGTATAGTTGTAGTACGATTGGGTCGGCTCGACTGGGGAAGGATCACGCTCGCTCGCGTAAAATAGCAACTTAATGCTGGCCGTGTTTTTTTTGTATGGTGAGTGTAGAGAACCGGAGACCCTTTTTACTGCAAAAGAGGTATTCTATCTTAATCTTCAGGGGTGATAACGCATCTAAATTTTGATTCACAAACGAAGATAGCTAGAGCCTATGGGCCACAGCAACTATCAGGTGGACCGTGTGCTCGCTTATCCTATAAAAAAATTATACTGGATTTGCTATAGAAATAAACTTCAATAATTTTTAATCATTATATAGATTCTTAATGCATTAAATCGTGAGTTAGAAAGTTATATTTTAAAAATTAAGTAAAAATAACTTTAAACAAAAATTAAAAGCCGAATTTAAGAAATTAAAGAAAATAAAACTATTTAACATTCCGAAGTCGGTGCTAAGCTATTTATTATATCGAAGAAATAAAGCACCGTACATCTCGTGTAAAATTTTAATTATTGTTTATTAAATACAAGTAAATTCTATCTAAATCATCTATTTTCTTTTTTTACTGTAATTTTCATATGCCTCTACATTAAAGTCGTTTGGTTTCGATAAGGCTACTTAAGTTTAGAGGACTTAGGATGAAAACAGGTAACATTAGGCTATATTAAAAATTAAATCTGTTTATAATGACTGCCTCGTTGGTCTAGTGGTTAGCGCAATTGTTGATCATAAGATCCCGAGTTCGAATCGAGTCATAATCTGTTATTGGCTTTTTCTGTCAAGAAATTCCCAGTAGCAGCCCTGAGTCAGAAAGTTGGTGGTGTTTTACCTACGTGCCTCGGAAGGCACGTAAAGCCGTTGGATACTGCGCCTGGTCTCTCTCGGATTACCGTACCGTCGGACTATGAAAGTGTGGGAATAGAGAGTGCACGTGTGAACACTTGGGCACTATAATTCTAACCTGCGCATATGACTAGTCTCTGTTGAGACTGTGACTGAAATTCGATCTGAAGGACATCATTTGCAATAAAATTAGTCGTAACAAATACAAAACTTATCAAAAGATTTGTTTTCACAATTTAAATACACGATGAAAATTTCTAATAAGGATAAAAACCGACGGAAATTTAATTCAATTAACCTCGCACAGTAATATAGTTTAATATATAAAGTAATATAGTTTAATATATACAAGTGTCAAAATCAGCTTGTGAACGTATGTCAGGAAATTGTTAACACTGAAAGAATTACTTTCAGTACGGCGACGAACGAATCTTTAAAAAGGTGATTGTAGCATTTTTGACGAGTTTTACAAGTAATGTAAATTTTCCCGCTGCAAGTTTTTCATTCAACTTTCTTAGGCAATGGTTTTTGTTTTAGTTTTTTATGGATTTAACAAAACTTTAATATAATTCAATTCTTATATTTTATATTTCAAATATAAGTGAAAAATTACTTAATATTTGCTGCTAGAGGTATAGTTTATCTGCAATATAATATCTGCATCTGCAAAAATTAAAGTTAAATCACGTAACGCTTTATTGGAATCTCTTTAAAAGTGGTAACAATTCCAATATGATATAAGGGCAGTAATTGAATTGATCAGATTATTAGTTATACATTAGAAATTCGGTGCAATGCATAAACTTGTGTTAATACAAGTTTAAAAAATTCCATTCAAATTAGTTTCACTTTTTTATAGAATAAGGGTGACAAACGAGCACACAGTCCACCTGATGGTAAGTGGTTCCTGTGGCTCATAGACATCTACATGTATCTTCGTTTGCGAATTAAAATGCAGATGCATTGTCAGCCGTGAGGACTAAGATAGAATGCCTGTTTTCCAGTAAAATGGTTCTCCGGTTCTCTACACTCAACATATGAAACATAGCAGCATTAAGCTGCTATTTTACGCTGGTATTCTGTGAGAGCGTGGTCCTTCCCCGGTCGAGCCGACCCATTTGTGCTACAACTATACTATTAATATAGCTGCAGCATCGCTCTACCATGTAAAAAAAAATAATTTAACAGAATTTTATTAATCTGATTGTAGAAGACAGGAAATTATAGCAAATTCATTAACAGCAGATCTAAACTTTTGTAAGTGTAATTGTAATTTTAATATAAGTAATGTTGTACAAATATCTTAAACGGTACTCACGAACTGTTAAAAACTAAGCACGTCACATAATAATCGTTAATAGAATGTTGTACAAAGTTTCTTAACAGAACAAAAGTTTACAGCTTAGATTTTTCGGCATATCTTCAGACAGAATCGATTACTTTTTTGTTACAAGTACTAAACACAGATTTGCTTTAATTTTTATTTGACTACGTTATTCGTTAATTTAATTTGAAACCGAGCGAAGAGGAATATCGTCCTCCACACACGACTGTCAGCTCCGAACTGAAGCTTGTTTGAAGGCCGGAGGGCGGCGCTACCATCCCGCGCTTTATGAAGCTTACACCTTTGAGGTACATAATACATACATACATATACCTGGGTCGACCTATCTTTCTTAAATTTTTCAATCTGAAACCTAAGGAATTCATTAGGTACACGCTTGTAAGTTATGCTAGTAGAACTTGTGAAAATTTATTAAGTTAATCTATATATTGAAGATTCATTTAGTACTATGGATCACGTTAGAAAATTGATTTTTTTTTAAATAGAATAGGGGGCAAACGAGCATGCGGCTCACCTGATGGTAAGTGACTACCGCAACCCCAGGGGAATTGCAGATGCGTTGCCGGCCTTTTAAAAAGGTGGTAGCTCTTTTCTTGAAGGTTCCTAAGTCGTATCGGTTCGGAAAATTCGCTGGTGGTAATTGATTCCACAAGGAAGTTGTGCGAGGGAGAAAACTTCTTCTAAATCGCACAGTGGTGGACCGCCAATCATCCAGATGGTATGGATGGTAACGCGAGTTTTGTCGCGATGTGTGATGGTGAAGTTGAGCGGCTGGAATTAGTCCGAACAATTCCTCAGAGCACTCCCCGCGATAGATGCGATAAAATACGCAAAGAGATGTAACATCTCTACGCAGTGCCAGTGTATCGAGCCGATCAGAGAGAACTCGGTCGTCGACGATTTGAACCGCTCTGCGCTGGATGCGGTCAAGTGGAAGGAGCTGGCACTGGGGTGCCCCGGCCCAGAGATGAGAACAGTATTCCATTTGGGGCCGAAATTGCGCTTTGTAAAGTTGCAAGCGATGTGCCGGCATGAAATACTGTCTCGCTCTTCTGAGGACGCCAAGCTTTTGTAAAGTGAATTGTAAAGTGATTTCTTTGTGTAAAAATGTTAAAAGAGAAAAATGTGAAAATTTATTAAGTAAATCACTTGTGAAGGATTAATTTAGTTGTATGAAACACATTCGTAAATTTTAAAGTGATTTATTTGTGTAAAAATGTTAAAAGACAAAAATGTAGAAATTCATTAAGTTAATCACTTGTTAAAGTTTCATGTAGTAGTATGAACTACATTAGTAAATTGTAAAATGATTTGTTAGCGTAAAATGTGAAAAATTCTTATGTTAATCACTTGTTAAGGATTCATTTAGCAGTATGAACCATATTATTAAATTGTAAAATTATTTGTTTGTGTTAAATGTTAAAAGATTTTTGCTAGATGATAGGGCCTTTCCTTTCTTTCTTTTCTTTCCTTTTCTTCCTAAGAGTTCAACTGGGTAAGTATCACTCTCCTACTTATTATTCCGCCTAATTTCAGCGTTTTCGCTACTGTGTCCGGAACAGAGAAGGATATAGAGAGTCAGTATAATTTTAGGCTGTGGGGCATTCTATTTTAATTCTCTGAGGTGGACAACGCATTTGTATCCTTCTCAGTTTCAAGATGGCTGCAGTTATCCATGGGCTACAGAAGCCACTTACTATCAATTGAACTGTAAGTTCGTTTAAGAATTCAGTTTTATAAAAATATGTGTAGTTGTGTGATACAGCAGTGATAACTGCTAAATTACACGTCTTCAAGTGGGATATGTTCAAGTCCAGCATTGGAATGTAGTATCAAAATTCGTTTCATTATCCGGTCTCACGAAACATATGCCACTCCTGCTTATAAACTTTTTCATATGTTTTTACTTACGGTTTACAATTTTTTATAGGATTAGGGTAACAAGAAAGCACACAGTTTACCTGATGGTAAGTAGTTGCTGTGGCTTATGGACATATACATCAATCGTCGTATGCAAATCATAATAGTGAGGACTAAGATGGAATGCCTCTTTTCCAGTAAAAAGGGTCTACGGTTCTCTACACTCAGCATACGAAACACAGCAGCATTAAGCCGCTATTTTACGCTGGTATTCTGTGAGAGCGTGGTCCTTCCCCTGTCGTGCCGACCCATTCATGCTACTACTATACAATTAATATAGCTGTAGCATGGCTATTATTATTATTATTATAGGGGTATCTATATAGTTTTCTCATCTGGTTGGGCTGTATAAATATATAATTGTAAATGAAAATGATAAACATACATAAATATCAACAAAATAAAATAAATACATAAAAAATACATAAATAAATAAAAACCCAACCAGATGGAAGCCCTCGGCAGGGGAGACCAAACGGCCGAGGGTTAGGGGGAAAGGGAAAGAAACCGGCGGACTATGCGGGCGGTATCGAGGAGCACCGCCTTCTGCATTTGAGCTTGGAGCGGTCCGTCACGGAGTCCCAGTCGCCTCAGATGACCCGAGAGGCTGACTGGGATTAACCCATTCGCAGAAACGACCACAGGAATAATTTCGGCCGGCAATCCACCCCACATGTCGGTCACCTCGCGAGCCAGGTCCATATATTTAGTAAGCTTATCTGTTTCGGCTTTCACGAGGTTCTCGTCATAAGGAATGGTAATGTCGACCAAAAATATCCTTGACTGTGCCCGGTCCATCAGCACAATATCAGGCTTATTCGCAAGAATAGTCCTGTCTGTGATGATGGCCCGGTCCCAGTAGAGCCTGGCGCGGTCATTTTCGAGCACGGCTTCCGGCAAGTACTTATAATACGGCAGTTTCCGATCCACGAGACCGTATTTCAGAGCGAGTTCCTGGTGTAGAATCCTGGCTACTAAGTTGTGCCTGTGCAAATACTCAGAGTTAGAAAGCGCCGAACAACCGGAGATGACATGCCTAAGTGATTCACCGGGATGGCGACAAGCTCGACAGACGTCAACGGTGCCATCCTTTAGGATGTATCTCCGATAATTATTGGTCTTAATAACCTGATCTTGTATTGCACAGACAAAACCCTCGGTTTCCCCAAAGAGGTCACCGAAACGTAGCCAGTGGAGGGAGGCGACTGTGTCCACGAAAGGCTCATGTAGAGCCTTGTAGAACCTCCCGTGGAGCTCCTTCTCCTTCCATACGGTCTCCCGGTCGGAAATGCTCTGTACTGCCGGGTCTTGCCATTGCTCGTTGGCTAAGGATAGAGGGGTAAGTCCTTTATCACAAGAAATAACGTCCCTATAGTATGGATCATCCGCTCTCGTCAGAAAGTAATTGCGGAGGCTGCACACTTCGCGATTATGCATGGTAAGCGCGCTTAAAAAGCCGCGCCCACCACGCTTCCGCGGCAAGTACAGCCTCATTACTGACTATCTCGGATGATGCATCCTGTGGGACGTCATTATAGTGCGGACTTTTCTGTCCAGAGCGTTCAGTTCGGTCTGAGTCCACCTGAGCATGCCAAAGGTATACATGAGAAAAGGCATGATCCAACCGTTATATGCGTGCGTCTTATTCACACCGGACAAAAGGCTGTTAAGCACTTTGGTCAAGCGTGCATAAAACACATCGCAAACTGACTGTTTCATACCCGCCTCATCTACACTGATGTTCTGTGACATACCCAGGTATCGGTATGTTTCAGCCTCGGAAAGGGTCCTTATGCTGATGGGCATAGACAAGTCCATGCCCTCAGAGTTAGCAACCCTTCCCCTTTCGACATGAAGGACCGCACACTTATCCGTCCCCAGCTCCATTCTAATAGAATTACTAAAATCACAAGTGATGTTTAGCAATTCCATAAGATGAGAGCGACTGGAGGCGAATAACTTGAGATCATCCATATAGAAAAGGTGGGTCACTTTTGTACCTCTTTTCCGAAGCTGAAATCCCCTCCCGGAACTCTCCAGTAAGGTACTGAGAGGGTTCAGAGAGAGGCAGAACCAGATTGGACTCAAACAATCGCCCTGGAAGATACCCCTTCTTATCCTTATGTGGCTCTCCGCAGCCGTCATTCGCTCGCCTAGATGACAAAGGATCGTACTCCACTGCCCCATACATTGCCCGAGGAAGTCTCGAACTGTACAGTCGACCTTGCACAGCTCAAGGACCCTCTTAAGCCATGTATGAGGCACCGAGTCGAATGCCTTTTTGTAGTCTATCCAGGCGGCGGAGAGGTTCCGACGGTTGCGTTTAACCACCTTGCCAATGACCGCGTCAATGAGGAGTGGTTCCTTGGTTCCACGACCACCACCCCGACATCCATTTTGAGCGCGCGACATCACCTGATTTGAATTTAGGTGTTGAGTGATTCTCGCGCTCAAAATGGATGTTAGTGTCTTGTATATGGTAGGTAGACACGTTATGGGGCGGTATTTGTTCGGGTCTGTGGAATCCCGGTCTTTTGGAACCAAATGAGTGATCCCAGTAGTGAAGAGGCTCGGGAGCGACTTTTCGTCGAGAGCCTCTTGAAACTGTCGGGCGAGCACAGCGTGACACACCACGAACCCCTTCAGCCAGTAGTGATGCAGTCCGTCGAGTCCCGGACTTTTCCAGTTCGGGGCCCTACGGACCGCCTCAGCTACGTCATCCGGCGTTATGATGACGGGGTTCATGGGCGTAACATTCGCACACTGACTCGCCACAACTTCCATCCAAGGGCCCTCGCTGTGGTTTACGGGCTCTGACCACAGGCCGCGCCAGAATGCGATAGTGTCGGCCTGATTCGGTGCTGGGCCCGTTCCACGTACCATTGGTCGCTCCAATGATTCATAGAGCCTCTTCTGATCACCCTGGAAGAGACGATTCTGGTTGAACCGTGTCGACCTCTCGGTATATCGCCGAATCCGCTTCCCCCAAGCAGCGATTCTCTGCTTCAGGTCGTCTATGCGCTCCGTCAGTTTTTGCGTTATGTCCGGCTGGGACAGACTGATATTTGTCCCAGCAAACGCCAACCTGACGGTGCGCACAATTCTCGGCCTATTATTGCCCGACCTGAAGCTTATCAGTCTGCCGATGAGGGCTCTTGCCTTTGCGATACGGTCCTCAATTCTTCTTCTCCAGGCTGGGATGGCGCTACTTTGTCTAGTAGCGCGTCCAGTCGTGGGAAGTTTGGCGCCAATAATACGGCAAACTGCCAGTGCGGCGCCAAAAAGAATTGAGTCCGTCTCGCAAAGGTCCCGGCTGGCTTCCAAATAGGTCATTGCAGCATTGGGTTGAGAGCCCTCACGACAGCCCGATTCCGCTTGCTTAGGGGAATGCGCGGGAGTCGCGGTCGATTTTCGAGAGGCGAACTGCGCGTTTCCATAATCGCCTCCTCCAATTTGCTCCTCATCTGCTCTAATTCTTGGGTGACCATTCCATCATCGCCTGAATCAACTAGAGCGGGAAGATCCATGGCGGCCTCTAAATGTGGCTGCTTGTCTGTGGCCTGAGGAGCCGCATCCCCAGCTATAGCCGGTTCATTCGATGAGGGAATAGCCTCACGTCGTAATCGTTCGGGTTCGGCATCATCAAATATTTTCGAACGCATGATGTACCGAACTCGGTCTGCCAGGTTTTGCTCTGTGACGGGAACAGACGGCTCCAGTTCAGCAAAAAAGCGATGCATTCGAGCCCGATACGCTATCCCTCCAGTTTCTTCCCCCTTCGCCCTATAGTACGCCCGCAATGCGTTTGTGTTCATATTTTTATTCCAACGCATGCGGCGTACTCCACCAGCGGCGGGTGCCGCTTGCCGGGTCCGAGAGGACCCTGCCGACACCAAGCCATCTGGTGGGGATGATGGATGCGAGGGGCTACTAGGTGGTCGTGCAGCACCTCGCGCTCGGCTGGCGGTCCGCATGCTGCCGCGTCCAGCGCCAGCTCCAGACGCGCCCCGGCGACCCCCAGGCAGCGGCCCTATGCGCGTTTCTCTTTGTGCCATCATCCATTTTATGGGCGTCAGTTAACGGGAGACGCCCAAACCCGGCGCCGTTTCATGATGGAGCCATATGCACAAACGGGCCTTTGCACCCTCAATTTTGCCGAGGCACGGCGCTAACACCTCTTGGCAAGGTGCTGACTGACTGCGCCGACGTAGCGGTTTTGCCACTTAACTGTTACGTCAGCGGGCGATGGGGTCGTCACTTCCCTACGCCTTATTATTATTATTATTAGCATGGCTCTACCACGTAACAAAATTAGGTATTATAAGTAATTATATACTTACCACTTTTACTAGTCTTATAATAGAATATTTTCAAATTAAACAAGTTTCACTCTCGAAATTGATTATTAATTTAATAACATGTCATATTTAATAACGATGGCATTCGAAGGGCTCTTGTCTCTATAAATGTTGCCTCAATTTTAGAACCTTGTGAAAAGTTTAGAGACGATGGTAGGAGACCCGACGGTATGACATTGGTCCCTTGGGAAAGAAGTAAAGTCCTAGTGAGGGATGCTACTTGCGTAGACTCTCAGCTCAGATGTACCTTTAGAGCCGAGGCGGCATCAGAGGCAGTTGAACTGGGTAAGTGGCGTAAATATGAGAATCTAAAAGAGATGACTACATATTTGTGCCATTTGCTGTAGAGACTATCGGTCCGTGGGGTCCACGAGCGGTGAAGTTCCTAAAGGAACTCTATCAGCGATTCGCCGTTGCTGCTAATGATAAGAGGGCTGATTATTTTCTCGTTCAAAAGCTATATATATCCATTCAATGGTGAAACGCAACCAGCGTTCTTGCCACGATACCACGGGGAGTAGGACTGTATGATAGTTAAATTATTAGGTTTAATTTTGTTTTATTATAGTTTTTATATTGTAAATGTAATTGTGAGATAATATTATATAATGAACAGATTTAAAAAATTGATATTCATATTTAATTATAATTTAGATGAGTTCTAAGTAATCCTTGAAGTGACATTCAAATATATTAATAAACTAATATATTCCGAATTTAGCAAATTATTCATGTCAGAATAACAATGTTTCTCATTCATCTTGTGTTAATTACAAAAGATCTTATGGTTAGACAGTAAAAGTCAAGTACCCTAAAATAAAGCGTACGTAATTGTCAAGATGGAGTAGCGCGCTCGGTACGACCGCAATTATTTACGTCGAGACGTAGGGGAATGAAGCGGTTTTGAGGTAGCGCCAAGT
The DNA here is from genome assembly GCA_033319125.1 of Parnassius glacialis. NCBI lineage: Eukaryota > Metazoa > Arthropoda > Insecta > Lepidoptera > Papilionidae > Parnassius > Parnassius glacialis. Next base: position 32,796,252 of record JAVANC010000005.1, on the reverse strand, counting down.
GTAAGCTCTCTGCTGCCGTCATTGTCAACGAGAGTGTAAAGATCCTGCTTATGTGCAATAACAAACTAACTTTTTGCAACGTTTATTTTTTGTTTTAAGGAAACGGTATTTTTCATCAATTCGTGTCGTACAATAACGTCTTAGTTATAAAAGTAGTGTAGTAGAGCCGAGTAAAAATTATATTACCTTATTATATTCAAATATATTACTTATTATTTAACATTTGTAATAAAAAATAGCCGTGGTAACTCAGAGGCTAAGCCCTCGGTGCAAATTTCAGAGTACGCGAGCAGCTCGGGTTCGAGCCCCGCCGGCATCAATGAAATTGTTAATTGCAATTTTAAGTGCTGATTTAGCACATGCTCCTAGGTAAAGGAAAACATCGTGAGGAAACCTGCATGTCTGAGTAAAAAGAAAAAAAATATTTTATGTCTTGGCAGCGCGACGGATACCCTCACAGAATTGAGAGGAGGCCTGTGCCCAGCGGTGGGATAAATCCCATATAACCAATATAGGCTGTAGCTTTAACTTTTAATATAATAGTATCTAAAATATGGTGTGATAATTAGTACAAGAATTCTTTTAAGAGACTTTTATACTTTATAGAAGATGTTAAGTATGTATATTTGACTAAATATATTCTATTTTATATTTATTTGAATTTTATTGTATTTAACATATATATAAATTTTGTAATAAAAAATTACTTATGCATTAAATTTTTGAAGTTTTTGTTTACACCCTCCACAGTTTCTCAAATCATCTAGGGTTGATTGGTAGAGAATACCATAAGTCATTAAGCCCGCCCTTTATATCCCTTATTATAAAGTATATATAAAGGTTAAATAAATACATATACATATTATATAAAATTTAAGTTCAATTAATGTAAACAAATATAAGGCCGGTGTGGCATCAAAGGCGGCTGAACTGAGTAAATCCGTCAATTATGAGACTCTGATGGATGACTACATATCTGCGTCATTTGCAGTAGGCATTATCGGTTCGTGGAGGCCGCGTGCGGTGAAGTAACAAAAATAATTGAATCCATAACTAGACCTCGCCGCTGGTGATACGAGAGCTGGTTTGTTTCTCCCTCTAGACTAATGCTAAGTAGTTATAACCAAAAGGCTCAGCCAGCGTTTTTTATGTTAGTAGCTCTATACGATTATTTTAATTTAGGTCTATTATTATTATTAATTATCTAGCGATCCACCTCGTCTTAGCGTGGCTGATTTCCGGATCTCGACAACCTCCCGGGTTAAATTTTAAACTAACCCATCCAGGGCCCCACTCAAACTCACACAAAAAAATTCGTTAAAATCTGTACAGCCGTTTAGGAGTTATTTCCTAACTTTTTGAATAATTAATTTTTTTTTCATATTTTAACACTCTTATTTATATGAGTTTTAAATTTTACATAAATTTTGATTTAATACAAACTTAACTTAACTTAACTTATCTTCACGCACAATCCCTGACGGGGTAGCCAGAGAGAACAGATTTCCAAGTGTCACGATCCTTACATAACTCTTTCGCTTCTTTCAGATTCATTATCTTCTTCATACATGCACGTCTAGGTATCCGAGTACTCTTGACCCTCCCCTCTTCGAGCAGTTTTCTCACATGGTCTTCGAAAGTTAGTCTCGGTCTACCTCGACACCTTTTAATATTAACTTTCGCGCTATATATTTTCTTCACCATTCGGTCTTCACTCATTCGCTCAACGTGTCCAAACCATCGAAGCACGCCCTTATCAATTTTTGTGATAAGTTCATTTTTCAAACCTGCCATATTGCGAATCTCTTCGTTTTGCTTTCGGTCGGCCATGGTAACGCCGCACATTTTACGAAGAGATCGCATCTCCACTGCATTCAACTTGCTTTTATGCTTCTTCTGGCATACCCAGGTTTCGCTGCCATATAACAAAGTCGGTATCAACACTGCGTCATGTATTGCAAGGCGTGCACTCTTCACTACGCCTTGCCTTTTGACTAACGCAGTCAGGGCACCATTGACTTTGTTCCCGGCAGCGACACGCCTGTCCACATCTAAATCACATCTTCCATCCCGGCTAAAAGCACTTCCCAAGTATACAATTTCATTTACCTGTTCTAGACATTCCTGATTTACCCATATTTCACACTTCGTTCTCTCTTCGTCCCTTTCAAATACCAGAACCTTAGTTTTATTAGCATTCAAACGGAGACCTTTAATTTCACATTCCTCTTTCATACACGTGACTAATGCCTGCAGTTCTGCCTCTGATGGTGCAATAAGCACTGCATCATCAGCATACAGCAGACAATTTACTTTTATGTCACCCAATTTCACACCCAAACAGCTATCTTTCAGCTTCTGTAAACAGCTGTCGAGATACAGTATGAACAGCCAGGAAGACATGACACAACCCTGTTTTACGCCCGTTTGGACGCTAAACATGGGTGACAGGTCATGCCCTACCCGCACACAGGCTTAACAGTCACAGTAAAGTGACTGCACAGCCCTTAGCAATCGACCATCCACACCGTACCCCGGCAACAGTTCCCACATTTTCTTCCTTACAACCTTATCAAATGCTTTCTCAAGATCCACAAAAGCACAGAAAATCTTTTGGTTAGCAGCCAGAAACTTTTCCGTGATCATGCGTAGAGAAAACATTTGATCCGTGCATCCTCTTCCAGGTCTAAATCCGCATTGTGCCTCCCATAGAAATCTTTCCGATTTCTCTTTCATCCTACGTGTCAAAACCTTCGAGTAAACTTTACTTGCTAAACTGGTCAAGCTGATCGCCCGATAGCACCCGCAGTCAAAATGTGAACCTTTACTTTATATAAAGGCACAATGACTGCGGATCGCCAATCATCCGGGACATCCCCCGTCCGCCAGCACAAATTGCACAGCAGATAAAAGCTGTTCCAGACGCGAGGCCCACCATACTTGACCATTTTTTTTTTCTCTTTATTAGGAATAGCAAACAACTGCATAGTATAATGTTACACAAAATAATGTTGGCTTAATGTAATAATAAGAATAAATATGCAGTCTAATACACTATCCACATATTAACAAACGTGAACATAAACTTAAGTTAGCGGACGCGATCAGATGCTAAGCAACAACAGCTGATCTTGAGTACGTAGTTAGGTACAGTCGCCAGCAATAAGATGTAAACACCTTCGTTTAACGTTATTATAGTAACATTAAAGTTTGTACTCAATTAAAGCTGCATACATGCCAATGGCAGCGACTGCACATAATACCAAAATTAATCGTTATCAAAACATAATTAAAATTAACATGTTTATAAAGGTGGCCTAGGAGGAAATTGCTGTTAAGCACTGTGCAACTGTACATTTTATTCCGTACGCTATCGATGCTTTAAGTGGTATATAATAAAAAGTTCCCATCTAAATCTAAATAGCAACAAAACAAAACAAAATAGTAAAAAAAATGTTAAAATAAGTCACTAAAAAGTGTTACAGATGTAACGCTTGAATTGAAACTCAGAAAGATGGAATATATCAAAGTCAACAAAGTTATCATTATAGATATCAACCATTCGACGCAGAGGTGAGCGGATACCTGCTTTAGTACGACATTTAGCAGTTGCGAACAGCTTACGAACGCGCACCTCCCGCCTATGAACCGTTCTTGGGACAATATAACACAATCTGCTGGTCAAGTCAGTGCAATCAAATTTATTATTAATGATACTATGAAGTACCATACACACAAAGAGTTTTCGCCTGGACTGAAGAGAGTGCAGTTTGTACCTATTCAACAACTGATCATATGACATATATGTGCCAAAACACCTGTAGTGCATGGATCGTAAATATTTACACTGCACATTTTCAATTAAATCTACATACTTATTGTAGAGAGGGTTCCATATTGGTATGGCATACTCGAGTTGGGAGCGTACTAAGGTTTTATAAAGATAAATTATATAAATAAATTAATAAAATATTAATAATTTTATAATATTAATAAAATTATATAAATTTCAGCAGTAACTCTGTCTAGTCCCGCAGCCTTACCACATTTCAAACTTCGAATCGCACGTTCAATCTCTTTCATACTGATGACCTCAGTGTCATCGAAGTCCGGGTCTGGCTTACCAGTCACGGCGTCATCCCCGGATCCCTCACTAAGATCATCACACGCATACATTTCTCTATAAAATTCGCTCCATCGCTGCATGACGTCCGATTTTTCTGTGAGGACGTCATTAGTTCTCGAAAGCACTTTGTTCATTCTTAAGGCCGTCGCACCACTTCGGGTCCTTGCAACCTCTTTCCAGAAGAGTTTGGAGTTCTCCTTAAAGTTGTGCGACAACCTTTCGTCCGCTTCCATTCTTCACCTTTCGCACATTTCCTCAATCAATGCTTTCGTGTGAACTTTCTGCAGCTTATATCTTTCTTTCATCTTCTCTCTCATATCCTTATCATTACTAGAAGCCAAGTAGTCTAACCATGCTTTCTTCTTCTTCTCTACAGCTTCTTTCACTTCATCATTCCACCATGCATCTCTTCTTTTACTACTGCCTCTTTTTATTGTTCCAAACACTTCTTCCGCTGCACTTACCATTTCATCCCTAAGGTTCTGCCATGTTCTTTCCACACATTCATTTCTGCCATCGATGGTGTCAAGCTTTTCGGCTACCCTCGCATGATATTTGTTCCTAGTATCCGCTTCCTGAAGCTTCCAGCTTCGGATGCGACAGACCGACTGTGGTTCTGTTACTGCCGTCCGGTAGCGCCAACCCGCGAACAGACCCCTAAATCTAGTAATCACTAGATAGTGATCCGTTCCCAGGTCAGCACCTCTGAACACTCGCGTATCCATCACCTGTTTTCGCAGTCGGTCATCCACCAGAAACAAATCGATCATACTTCTCTCATTCTTTCTTTCTCTAGTATACATATGGATTTTCTTGTGATTAAACATAGTGTTTGTCACAAGAAGACCCTTTTCCTTGCATACCGCCAGTATAAGCTTGCCAGCATCATTAACCCTTTTATCGCCAAACTTTCCAAGCACCGACTCGTGCCCTGGTCGAGCGGTACCAACCCATCCATTCAAATCACCACACACAACAATTCTTTCGTTTCCCCTAGCCAAATCTAGAACTTTTCTTACATTCTCCCAAAACTCCTCCAGCTCAGCCCTGGACGACGAAGCTACCGGCGCATAAACAGCCAAAAGGAATAACTTCGTCAGTCCCAATTTAAAGCGAACCCAGAGAAGTCTTGAGTTCACAACCTTATATTCAGACATAACATCGACCAACCGAGACGACAGCAGCACCCCCACTCCCTGGCGGGCGCTCTCGCTCTCCGGGACTCCGGACCATAGAGCTAACGCCCCGCCAGGGAACTCTTCAGTACCACTGCCCTTCCGTTTGGTCTCCGACATACACACGACATCTAATTCTCTTTCTTTCATTATTTCAATCAACTCATTCGTCTTACCTTTCATGCCTCCTCTAACATTCCACGTGCCAACTCTGCACTCTGTCTTCCACCTTCCGCCGTTTCGGGCTGTGCGTGACGGGTGGCGGTCCCCATCGCCGCTTTGCGCGCTGCATTCCACACCAACGGGGACTATCTGGTGTGCGTCTTCTTGGGGGGACGCCCTAACTCTCGTTGGCATGGGTGCGCAGCTGTGTAGAATTGCAGCCCTGAAAAGGGCTGGCAGGGGTCGCGACGAGCACGCTTCTACAATGACCCCCATTGATTTAATACAAGACGCATTAAAAAGTAAAAGTGAATCTAATTTTAACGTCCAATAAAAAATATTATAAATTACAAAAAATTATTAATAATTTGTAATCACAACGGATTTGTTTAAAGAATCGCCATAATATTATCATCTATCTCATTGCCAAGCTTTTATATAAGTATATATATACGGATTTGTTTAAATTTAAACAAATCCGTTGTGATTACGAATTATTAATAATTTTTTGTAATTTTGTTTATAAAATCATAATTCAAATTCTGAATAATTCATTATTAAAATACAGATCTTCCCTTTCTAAAAATAATAATATTTTTTATTGGACGTTAAAATTAGATTAACTTTTACTTTTTAATGCGTCTTGTATTAAATCAAAATTTATGTAAAATTTAAAACTCATATAAATAAGAGTGTTAAAATATGAAAAAAAAATTAATAATTCAAAAAGTTAAGAAGAAAATAGTCTTCTAAAAATAACTTTAAACACCTCTCCGAGAATACGCCATTTTCTCCTAAAAACGTCACTAGTGGTTTTCCTGTATTATGAGTGTGTTTTACATATTAAGGAAATAAATTGCACTTGAAAAAAGTTTCAGGTATAGAACAATATTATTTATAGACCATACAAATACTCGTTTAGTGCGAATTCGAACCACCGTAAGTACCGAAAATTTTCTCAAACGACAAAACGCTCCACGTTTAGGTTAGTACTTAACGTACTTGGGTACGTTTGCATTAACATCGATTCTGTATCTTTAAATCGATCTTACAATTAGGCACAAAATGTGATTTTGATGGGAGACCAAATCGGAAAAAGACCTTATTTTAAATTATATTTATAAACTTTTTTTTATTTACACTGTAGCTAAAATATGATCAATGTCATCCCGCTCGAAGAGTTTAATTCAACTGAAATTAATAAAGTAATTTTACTATCAGTATTTCTTTCTTTAGAAATTCTGCAAATTCTAGGGCTTAGACACGTAGAAAGAATGAATGAAAAAAGAGTGACGAAGCAAATTTATGATGCAGAAGTGAGGGGCAAAGTCGACAAGGAACACTTTAGACGAAGGTTTATCGACCACATTAATGATATATTAACCGACGAGCATGTATGTAGTAGGTATAAGGATGTGAAAAAAGCGAGAGAGGTGTGTCAGGATCGTGCCAAATTGATGTTTTTTTTATAGTATAGTGGTGACAAACGAGCACAGAGATCTCCTGACGGTAAATAGTTTCTGTGGCCCATAGACATCAACATCAATCCTCACCTTCGAATCAAAATGCATATGCGTTGTCACCCGTTAGGACTAAATTACAATGCTTCATTGCCAGTAAAAGGGGTCTACATTTCTCTATAATCACCATACAAAACACAGCAGTGTTAAGCTGCTATTTTACGCTGGTACTCTGTGAGAGTTCTGTGAGATTCTGTGAGTTCCTTTCCCGGTCGAGTCGACCCATTCGTGCTATAACTTTACTACTAATATAGCTACAGCTGTTTATTGTCCCGCTGGGTTTCTTGCTGGTTCTTCCCAGGACAGAGGTTTTTTTTTGTGAACCAATGGTAAATATAAAAAATGACTTTCAATAAGTATTATGTATTGTAATCTATATTGAATAAAAATGATTCTATTCTATTTTCAAACAACATGGCTCTACCATGTAAAAGTCCGTAGTCCCCCATGGGTGACAAGCGTGAGAGTTTATGCTATGTATGTATGTATGTATGTATTATAATACAGCCATTACTCATAAGTAATGGCTATACAAACAAATTAATCAGACCATTTGTTTTTAGAATTTGTCTTTAGCCACAATCTATGTTTTTCTTAGTGTATCGGTTGTGCATCTCAATATATATGTACTACGCACTAGATTTCGCATTCCGAACATTGACTATGTTCAACTGAACTGTACTGCAATCCGTACACTAAACTAAATATTGCGTAATTTGAAGAATTGTGAATTCCATAAGATAATTATTATTACACTTAGAAATATGTTCGTTTAGATTAAAATAAGAGTATTTTATACTAAAGTCTTATATTTATTTTATATTAATATCTTATTTCATATTAAATTCAAGTTTTCGCGCATACACAACTCCACTATCTCCCGCGCATGCGCGAAGGCATAGCGCGAAGACATAGAGTAGCGCACATTTTTTGTTTGGAATAGCTTCTCTAGTACGTAGTACATATAACTCAATGATTTCAAGACTAAGATTCACAAGTGTGGGTCGCAACCATTGTGAATCTGGCTTCTGAATCACAACCCTTGTGGGCTGTAACGGCGATCTTGCCATGCGGTGGCAACGTAAGAGAATCCATAACTCCATTTCGTCCCCCGTCGTAAGAGGGGTAATGGGATATGCAAGAAATCGTCATCTGTAATCTCATGACTGTATTGCCATCTTGCCATACGCCAAACGTAAAATTTCTAGGCTGGCGACGGGGAGTAATGTTGAAGATGCGATACGTCTGGATCTGCGATTGCTAATCCACCTACATATTTGAGTTTTGGTGCATTTATGGTTTTGGTGCATTTTGGGTTTTGGTGCATTTTGGGTTTTGGTACATTTAGGATTTTGATACATTTTGTCTTAACCACTATGCTTGGCGCATGGTGATTAAGGCAAAATATAGGTACCTAACGACAGGATGCTTTTATATATCAAGCAGTGGACTGTTAAGGGCTGGGGAAAAAAATCTGCGTCAGAGAAATACACCATTTGCTCAGCGTGCATCCAATGTAAATGAGTGCATGAACCATCGACAGACGTTCCACCAGATATGCAAGACAGGGAGGAAAGAGGTATCTGAAACAAAATGAACATTAACGTAATTTTCGTATTCCGTTTTGCTATTTATAAATACGTATATTTAATATGTTCGCTGCCTGCTTGAATATTATTTTGAAATAGTACACAAGGAACGAAAAAAACCACAAAATTATTATCAATCAGAATTCTATAATGTATTAAATATATTACAAAATTGCCGCAACCTAATTTGAATGGTACTTAAAATTTGTAACAACTCCTATCGCGTTTTATTGTAGATATGTGACCTTTAATCATGTGATTTTGTAAGATTTCGACTACGGTACTTTATACTTTAATATTTAGGAGAATTACAGGGATGACAGCGATCGTGTGCACTTAAAGTACTTTAAAATTAAGCCAACGTACGTGGTGACGTGGTGAAAGAAAGGTTCTCAAGTAACAGTCTCGTACTGGCAAGCGCAATGTTGGCTCCCTCACCCTGCCCACTAGATGAGGTGCATGCAGGTGGCTCGGAATTGTAGAGAGGAGATCTGTGTCTGACCTGAAAGTGTTATTAATGACCTGTATCTAGTTTATTCCTCTGTGTGAATTATTGTAGTTATTTATTATCTCTTAAACTATGCAACCACATTATAACATGCTGTAACGTAATTTTTTTAATTTTTGTAAATTCCCAGAAGATAAAATTATATTTTAATAAAAATTAATATAATATGCCTTATAAGTTCTCCTACTTAAATATCGCTTTAAAATTTTCAATTTATTTTTCAACATGAAAAACGTTATTATGGCTAAAATATAGAAGTTAACTATGTATGCGTATTCGCTGACTTTTGCACTTCTCGAACGAAAAGCAAATAAGTACTCGTACTCGTAGGGCTTCACTGCCGACTTAACATGGTCGCGCAATTTTGATGTTCTGATGACTAATATTTTTGTAGCTTAATATTTCAAGTATAGCAAATATCCAAACATTTGCTTAGTGCACGCCGATAGAGCAGTCAAGCAGCGCTTTTTATTACATGAGCACAGTCATTTGGCGGCAGAAATATGTAAGAGCGTGGTACTTACCCAGATGGATTCTAAGCAGAAAATTTTCAACAACCTAGAAAATCATATATCAAAATAAAATATGACCTAAAATGACTCATGGACTTTCTTTATTACCTTTTGGTTAGTAATTTCTTAGATTCGGTTAAGTAGTTCCAAAGATTACTTAATAAGTATTGCAACTCCTTGTTTGCTCATTTTATCTTAATGACAAAAATATGTTTCACATAAATTCAACTGCAATATTCAATGAACTGTGAAGCGAGCTTGACTTATAAACTATTCAAGTAGCAAGATAATTCAAATATAGCACAACCCGCTGTATTTTGGGAACTTTTTTTTTTTTTTTTTTTGCGCCCGAAGCAATTTGGAAAAGGGCTACCCAGAGGGAGGCAGAAAATGCATTACGCATACCACTATAGCCAGGCTATAGTGGTTATGGGGGACTCACTGCCTACAAGGGGAACCTAAGTGATACCCCCTAAAAACTGCCTTTGGGGACTGGCAACTAGCTTTATTAAAGCTTCATACGCCTTATCTAAAGCGACCCTCTTTTGGGAAAAGAGGGCGCAGACGGCTAAGTGCCGTTTAGGGACTGCCTACGAAGGCATATTATTAATTTTAACTAATTTTAAATTTAATTAGGATTGGCCTGAGCCGCCAGGAGGCAGTTCAGGTCGTTTGACAACTTATTTGGCGGGTCCGAGAGAGTGTTTCTCGGCCTGCGGACGCTATAGCGGGAAGGGAGTGGGGCGGTATAAGTAACTGCCTCACGAATAAGTGTGTTAGTATGCGACTCTGATACTTTAAAGAAGTTTTCAGAGAGTTTTTTAAGAAATTGCTGGATTGTTGGGATTTCTAAATCCCGGTGAAGGTCGGCATTACGGACGTACCAAGGTGCGTTCGTAGCTCGACGACAGAAATGGTTTTGAACTACTTGGAGTTCGTTAATAATTTTATCGTTAGCGTGTGCAAAAATAGGCGCCGCGTAAGACATTACCGGTCGTATACAAACCTTATAAAGGGTTCGCTTATTTCTTAATGACATTTTGCTATGTCTGCCTAACATACTGTTAAGCCTACCTAGATAGAAACGAGCTAGACGTGTCACTCTTTTGACATGAGGCTCAAACGTAAGCCTATAGTCAAGGGTGACACCTAAATATTTTGCTGTCATTTGCCATGGGACAGGAGTCCCTAGCATTCGTATAGGTGGAGTATTTTTCTTGTTTTTATTACGACGTCTTTTAATATCGAATTGAACTGCAGAGCTCTTCTCCGGGTTCACATCGATACGCCATTTTTGGAACCAATCTCCTAGGTCATCGACTGACTTTTGGATTTTGTTCCTTGCGGAAGATATTCTAGGACTTTTGAAGTATAGAGCAGTGTCATCTGCGAAAAGTGAGAGCTGTACACCATTCGACGGGATTGGGATGTCGTTGGTGTACAAGATGTACAGGAGGGGAGCTAGTACTGATCCCTGAGGAACACCAGCTTTAATGGGGCGCTGAGAGGATAACGTGCCTTCGTGTCTAAAACGAAAGGTACGGTGTTGTAAGTAAGAGGCTACGAGACGTACTAGACGATCGGAGAGTCCTATCCTATATAATTTGTAAATAAGGCCTACATGCCAGACTCGGTCGAAGGCTTTGGCAATGTCGAAAAAGACCGCGATTGTCTTTAGTCGACGTGGATAAAAACCGCTGAGGGTATATTCCACAATGCGGTGTACTTGCTGTGGACATGAATGTTTCGCGCGGAAACCAAATTGGTGTGGGATGACAAGGGGGTCACCGTCTGTGGGAAACAGATGGCGCCTCATTCGATTGAGAATGACTCTTTCAAAGAGTTTGCCCATGGCCTTTAGGAGGCTAATGGGACGATGATTGGAGGGGAGGTTAAGAGGCTTGCCTGGCTTGGGAATACCAATGACAGTTGCCTCTTTCCAAGTAGTGGGAAAATAATTTAGATTGAAGCAGGCGTTAAAGATAATAGATAAGAGGGTTAACACCTGCTCTGGAAAGTGTTTAAGGGTTTGGTTGGATATGCCATCCGCGCCCGGAGACTTTTTGGGCTTAAGTCCTTTGATGAGGGATGAGATCTCATCATTGGACACAGTGATAGGGTCAGAGGTTGTGGGGGGTGAGTTCCGGCGGCGGACCTCATCCTCCACTTCCTGAATATGTGAGGGGTCGACAGGTTGAGAGCTAGGAGAGCATTGTGCGGCAATGCTGTCTGCAAAGCACTCAGCCTTCTCGTCGTCCTCGAAGGCAACCGTACCGTCGGGGCGGGAGAGAGGGGGAGTGTGAGTTGTAGCGTCTATACGGAGGGCTCTAGCCATCTGATAGTACGCTGTATGTGAGGGAGATATATTCTCCATGAGTTCACTCCTTTGGAGTTCTCGAAATTCATAAAGGTGCAAACGGAGTTTTCGTTGAAGACGATTAGCCGTATGCCTATATTCGGGGGTGGGATATTTAGCTGCTCTCCGGAAAGCAGCTTTTTTAGCTTTTAATATGTTGCTAATATATAGGGGAAGCCCATTAGTATTAGCAACCGGGACGACCCTTTCATTCTCCTTAAGGGAGGATTTAATTAGGGTTGAAAGTGATTCGACCGCGGTGTCGATTTTTAAGGGACTGTCTAATTCTATATCCGGCGATAGGTAATTTTGGGAGTCCTGCGAGTCCATAGCTTTTGCTAGGGAGTCCTTGAAACCCTTCCAGTTAGTGAAGGTTTTCGTAGTTATAATAGGTGGTGGCTGATGGCCAAGAATAAGAGAGACCGGTCGGTGATCGGATCCTATATCGTCTAGTGTCTCAATAGACCTAAGGTTGAGTGAAACTCCTTTGAGTAACGCAAAATCTAGTACATCTGGGTTAAAATCGGTAGCATCGGGATAATGCGTTGCACCGAGCGGGCTGTAAACGGTTATGTCAAGAGACTGCGTTATATCACGCAGTATCCTACCACTACGGTTAATATTACGGCATGTCCATTCAGTATGTTTAGAGTTAAAATCTCCAAACATAATGACTGAATTACTAAGAGATAAGATTGCCTCAAAATCATCTTTGAGGGGGAGGATTCCAGGGGGAATGTAACAGGAGGCTATGACTAAAGACTGATGTCCCGTCATAGATAGCCTGCATAACGTAGCTTCCATATTGGTAAGCTGCGGAGTATCTATAAGAGAGCAATGTAGTGTCCTCCTGTAATAAATGGCCGTGCCACCGCCTCGGCGGTCGTGCCTATCATTACGAAGAAGAGAATAATTTTTAATAGCTAAGCCTTTAGTGTCTTTGTGTTTAAGATTGGTTTCCTGTAAGAGGAGAAAATCAACTTCGCGATCTTTAAGGAAGAGCTTAAGCTCTGGGAGGTTATTACGTAATCCGCGAATGTTAAATGAAATAAGCGATAGCCCTTTGGGCTTGATACGACCGTGACTTCTAGGCAGAGCAGAAGGCTCTGTCATTTTAAGCTAAGTTAATTAAGTTAACTTAGCTTACAACGAACGCAATAAATTACTGTGCTCTGCGAGAGCCAAAAGACGGTCCTGAGGGGACCGGGCGGCGCGCAGTTTACTCGCTAAAACCGAGATTTCATTAATGTCGATGTTCCTTATCGCGGCGTAAACCGTGTTAAGGTCATCGCCAATTGTCGACTGTTTTTGCTGCGGAGCAGAAAATACCTGTGGCGGTGGATCTACCTTTTTGGGGCCCCAGGGAAAAACTGGAGCCTGCATAGGCTTTGAGAAGCCCGGAGGTGGCCTAATTGGTGGTCTCGGGGGACCCTGAGGGGGTCGTGCAAAGCCCTGAGACGGCTGAGATACGCCCTGACGGGGCTTCCTAACATATAAAGCCGGGAATGAACGGTCATTAACCGGCGGTGGTACCTGTCTTACTATACGCGGACGAGGAGCGCACGGGCATCCTCTGTAGCTCGCCGGGTGGCCTGTCTGTTGACACAGGACGCACGCGGGCGGGGATACGGCATCTTTAGGCCGGGGACACTCTTTCGTGATATGAGGATCTAGGCACTTAACGCACCTGGGTGGGGCGGAGCAATTGGCCGCCGCGTGACCATACAATTGGCAGCGGTGGCATTGCGCCGGGAAACCGCGCCTACGCGGTGACTCAACCTTGACTCCAGACAAGCCGCACACAGTGCGTACTTGCCGGAAGATGGTTTTAGCCTCCGGGACGTTACTAAGAATAACTAATATTACCGGGTATCTCAACCCGGTCCTGCTATGCATCTTATGAACCGCTTCAACTGGGAAACCTTGTGAATTAAGGTCCGCAAGTATCTCCTCGTTGGAGAGTTCAAACGGGACGCCTCGAATGACTACCCTAACTTTACGCTCTTCCGGGAGAGCGTATGTGTGGTACGATACGCGTTCGTACGTAAAAAGTTTCGTTATACGGCGGAAATCGTCGATCGTGGTTGGCAAAATTTTAATAGCTACGCCTAAGTTGGTAGCAATCTCATACTTTATTTTAGAGTCATAACAGATTTTACTAAGCCGGGTAAATTCAGCCTTGTCTCTTAAGAAAACAGGGGGCGGGACTTGTTTCTTGGCTAATTGCGGCGCACAACGCGTGGCCGGTTTAGTTGGCGCTGAGCTATCTAACGCGGCAGCTCGGGCTGCAGGGACTGAGGCAGCGACGGAGGCTGCGGGGGAGGCGGGAGCGGCACGGGCCGCTGCGGCGGTTGGCGAACGGTTTTTAGCGGCGCGCTTCGCCGCGCGCTTTGACGATACCGTGGTATATGAATCTAATGATGCACCGGTGTCATCCGAGTCTGACTCCGATGACCTGGTGCCGGATTTTTTCGCGGGCCTCTTCCGAGAGGCGGATACTGACGACGCGGCGTCGGACTCGGAGTGAGAGCACTCCATATCTATCTCTAGCGCGGCGAATGAGTTCTGGGACTCTAAGCGGTCCGCTAACACCGGCGGCGGGATGGTTGCCTTGCGGGCGGTACCAGCCAGAAGGGCTAAGGCGGCGGAAAGCGCCTGTGAATCTTCCACCTTAGTGATGGCATCGTAAAGCGACGATTTTAAGTCCTGAGTGGACATGTTGACTAATTAATTAAACTAAAAAATAATAAAAAAAAATAAACTATTTAAGACTACTAGTAGGGCGTGGGGGATCACCGCACTGAAAAGTGCGGGACGTTCTTTTTCTGAAACTCTCCCTCGTCCTCAAAAGGACGGGGGCTAAGTCAAGAAACAATATGACAATATACACGTTATATATACTACACATATAATTATAATAAACTACTAAACATATACAGTACTAGTGTACTACAATATAAAAGCGTTCAGTCAGACCACCCCGACCGAGGTCGGGGGGGTAAGAACTGAGAGTTAGCGACTAATCACTCACCTAGCTTCAGCGCTTAATTAGCGCCAACACAATGGAGCGCGATTCGCGGAACTGGGGGCACTAACGTTGGGACGTTAGGCGCGCGGACTACCTGGAACGACCGCACGAGAGCGGTGCCACAGGCGGAATGAATGAAGGCACCGAGTGCGAAACAAACACATTAATTTACCTCAATTCAACAAAATATATTTCGTTTACCATAATTATGTATTTTTAATTATATTACACATTTTTATAGTAATTCAAAATATTAAGGTTATTAGATTTTAGAATATTTCCAGCGTATATTTTGAAATTAATGTTCGATTTTAATTTATATAAAAAAAATGTAAAAATAAAATTTTAATTTTACGCATTAGATGTCATTTAATTGTCTTTTCGCGTATAAAGATATATTATTTCGTTATGCTTAAATTGGAGGAAAATCGGAACAAAAGTTAACACAAATAAACAAAATAATTAAAAAACATAATTACCGGATCTATTTCCCTCGTTTTGGAATATTTTTTTTTATTATTCCAAAAAGTTTTAACCTTTATAGTTTTAAACTTTATTACTTAGAAAATGTATCAACACTCATCGCGCTTACACTGGGCAGGCAAATGGACAAAGCCGATGTTCTCGCACTGTTCTGCTTTAGCCTAATTAGCCAGTAAAATTTATAGACAGTTGTTCTAAGTGGATATTTTGTCATCAGTCGAGTCAGAGCCTCGTCAGTTAATCACCAATAAATTGAAGAGGACAGATGAAGAAAATTTTATGCAAAAGACATTTTTCAAACAACCAATTAAAGGATAAAATAATACACAATAATAGGTATATCCTTTTTGGTTTAATTGAATACATCTTCAATATATCACCAACTTGGGCGTTTGTCTTCTTCGTCGTCATTAACTTATATATAAACATCCGTCCCTTGTCGACAATTAAATGATAATGAATGTAAAAGTTTTACCTCGAATGATATTTTATTAATTGAAATGTTCGTAAAAAATATTATTTCAAAAAGTAATGTTCAAGAAAGCATGCCTGCTGGCAACAATGATATTGATACAGAAAATATTATTTGTGTGTTGTTTTCTTAACAAACATCTTGTTTTAGTTTCTTTATGAAATAAAATTAAAAATACTGATTTCGGGCAGAGCAGGGAGCTCGAAAAGAAAATCGTCTGAAATTTTTGTCACTGGAAGTTATGTTCGTCCTTTTACGAAATATTTTCGTGGTATAACCAAAAAAAAATTCTTTGCTTCAATGGACTCAAATGATTTTGATTATTCTTATCCAATAGCTCTTGAAATAGCTGTGTATATAGTAAAGATAAGGTAACAGAATAGAATTCCTAAGGCAAATATTTGCATTAATCCACCTAGTAATGCCATTTTTATATCATCATGATCATTATTATCAATATGGGCTGTATACACAAGTCCACTGCTGGACATAAGCCTCCCACAAGAAATGCAACAAAACACGACGCTCTTAATCTATACTTATACATATATAATATAATAAAGCGGAAGAGTTTTTTGTTTGTTTAAATGCGCTAATCTCTTACTACGATTCCGATTTGAAAAATTATTTTTGTATAAAATAGCCAGACTCATGAGGAATAGTATAGGCTATCTAGCATTAGCCTATAACTCTAAACTAGCCTTAAATATTGATTTTTGTTAAGCAAGTCAAAATAAAGAGCGCTCTCTAACTGCTTTATCCGCGTGCGCTGGCGTAACGTTTAGTATTACACAAATACAATATTCTACAAAAATATTGGTTTATACTCCATATAAAAAAGTTCGTGATGCTAAGGAGTCTTCTTTTATTACAAGATTTGATTTATATTTTTTATATAAGCTACCTTAGAACTTTCTCATAGGTGAACCGATTTTGATGATTCTTTTTTATTTGAAAGCTTTTTAAGTGGTCCCATATAAATGTGATCAAAATCTGAACATTATTTTCTGAGTTACCCTTAATAATGCGTATTTAATTGAATTCCGACCACATTGTTGATGTTCTCATTTTATTTATAATGAAGTTGGTTATACATAATTTTAAATTGTGTCACTTTTTATACATCTATCCAAGGCTATAAAGAATAATACTGTCTACTACTTTTATAATGTATCTACAAGTCACTACAAACTTTAAGTCACGTGCACACGTCAGTCGTTACCTCTCGCCTTTTACATTTTATTACCTTCTATTACGTTAGTACTAGTAGTTTAGTATGTGTTTCTATTAACCATAGTATCTCTGGTACTCTACTTCATGGCTTTTCCTCACTATATTTTCTGATCCTTATGTTTTTAATGACAAACGGTCTTTCAGTCTGTATGATTTAAAGTGAAATTGTAAGTATGCTGGCGGAAAAGAATCCATCAAGAGTGAGCACAATCACAAATACACACAAACAAGCGCGTGTTTGTGTGTATGTGTGTAGCCAGCAGTAACATCTCAGCTCAGCTCAGCGGTAACGAGGCACCTGTATATGCGATAAAGGTGTATATGCGTAGAATATATGTTTGGAATATGTAGTCGTTTAACATTTACTATATTTAAGTGTATAAAGAAATGAATGAATGAACTTCTATTGACTGTAGGATTGAATTACATAACTTTTAGTTACGTTTAGGTTTAAATTTTATGATGAACCTTTTACTATTTAGTTATTTCAAGTTTTCATGCTCTCCGTTTATATTTAACGTTATCTTTTTCATCAGTTATAACCTTCAATCCATATTCTTGTTGTCATTTATGATGAAATGTTGATAAAAACACTGTAAAATCAGTAAACAATGAAGAGTTAGAGCAATATTGTTATCAACTAATTATACTCCATTTGACTTCTACATTTTTTAAGTAAGATATCGGTTTGATGTTCATAATTCTTACCGCTGACAAACTTTAAGTGTAGTAGTGAGAGGTTTTTCGAAATTTTGTATTTTTTTAAATACTTAATTCTAATGTTTTTACAGACTACACATGTATATTTATTTAGTAGAAGGGTTTTGTCGCACTTGTTGTTTTTTTTCAATTTTTAGGTTGCTTAGGCTCAATCTTTTTCTTTGCATTAAATTTTTACGTTATAATTGAAATAAGGTGGTAAGACAGTAGTTATATTGGTAATAACTTTACAAAATGATTGCCATTCAACTACACTCATTGCATTTGTCTCTAAAGGCTTTCAACATTTGTCAACACGTGTTGCCGACAAATGTCGCGTCTCCACCAAAAATGTTGACAACATTTATGTTTCCGACATGTTGACAAATCAACAAAAGTTGACGACATTTGTTTCAAAATGTTGCAAGAAGCGTCTCCACTGAGGGAAAAAATGTCGACTACAAGCGTATTCCTTTCATTTGCATCATTTTGAAACAAATGTCGTCAACTTTTGTTGATTTGTCAACATGTCGGAAACATAAATGTTGTCAACATTTTTGGTGAAGACGCGACATTTGTCGGCAACACGTGTTGATAAATGTTGAAAACTTTGGTGGAGATGCGCCATAATAATCACAACCTATGTAAGTCAACATAACTAATGACTGTTCGGCTATGTTTAATCCTGTTTGTTATTGTTTTTTTTTTTGTATAAATTGTTGGTATGTTTTTGCATATTGGAAAATTCCATTTTATGTTATTTTCATGCGGATAAAGCCTGCGCATATTACAAGCATAATATACGGTGAATGTAATGCTAGCAAGTCGGCGGCGTCCGCTTCCGCTCACTGCTCTTCACGAAATAAATGGATGCTGCAAATATTTCTAGAACGGAAATGAAAAGCTTTATGTTTCGACCCTCAACAGAAACAAATATGCATAATTAAAACTTAAATATATAAAATGGCACTCATTTCGAAATTTATATGACCTAATCCTTATTTTTTAATAACACGAACTGATATGATGCATCATAACATATTCCGATATAAATGAAATTTAGTAGTAACTAGAATGTATGGAAAACATACTTTTTAACTATATACACATACATTGTTTACGTGGTAGAGCTACAATGCAGCTATATTATAGCTATAGCACGAATGGGTCGGCTCGAACGTGGGTAGTACAACAATCTTGCAGCATAGCAGCAAAATGCTGCTGTGTTTCGTATCGTGAGTGTAGAGAACCGGGGGCACTTTTTACTGGAAACGGGGCATTCAATCTTAGTTCTCAGGGGCCATGTCTATGGGCCAGCGTATCCACTTACGATCAAGTGGACTGTGTGCTTGTTTGTCATTCCATTCTGAGAAAAAAATAACAAATATCAAATTTGAAATATATGGTTATTCACTTATTCACTCACTACAGCCTATCGAAAGCCCACTGCTGAATATATGCACAGATTGCCTCATAGATTTTCCTATGCATGCCATAGCATTACAGCCCTTTACAAGTCCACTCCTGAACATATGCCTCACCCAAGGAAAGTCATATAGCGCGGTCTTGAGCCAATTGCATTCATCTACTTTCTGCGTCTTACCATATCGTTACTCCTTATTGTGGGAAGCCAACCATTGTTTTTTTTAATTTCTTCATTATACAGTTACATTATTTATTTATTATTTATTAATTATGATTATTTTCATTTTTTGAATATAAATTCACTTTTGACGGTATTTTTTAATTTTGTAATTTGTAATTCTTAAAACTTTTCAGTGATAATAGTGAATAAAATAGGCTTTAGTCAGCGATGCCATTAAGAGCACGTACAAAGCCCCCGTCTCAACGGAGCGATTGTGACTGATTGCCAATCAATATTCGGTGATTGACGAAACAGGCCGAAACAAATACATGCATGTAGTTAGGAGTCCGATTGAGATCGACGACCGCGTCCTTCACGAAATAAAATTATATATGCGCCAATTTTTTATTTTTATAACATCTCGTAAATAATATAACATTTTTAAATTATATTACGCAAGAATATTGCGGCAACCCTTGTTTTACCCAGATGTCTGTACATTTTATATTTTTGTAATAAAAGTGATTGAGGGGTATACTAAAAATATGTAACTAAATATATTTCTACCATTTTTAGAATTTTCTGTCTGTCTGTCTGTTTGTTTGTTAACGTATCACGTATATATTTATATCATAAGAATTGTTAAGAAAATTATAAAGTGTATCTTCGGGTTACATTTAGTCTTTATTTCATTAAAATCAGTTGATTCCATCAAAAGTTATGATAAATATTCTGAAGTAAGCGTAGGGAAGTATAGGTACGAATTTGCTCAACGTTGGCTTTGGTTGAGTCATCAAGTGCATTTTAAACTAATATCATATCGTAAATCATAATTAAATGATGTAAAATACTGTTCTATAATGATATAATTATGCATATCTAAAACGCCGTAAACAAAAGTATTAAAGAACGTATTAAATATATTATACAAAAATATGTTAACCTTATTAACAAAATCTAAAAGTACAATAGTTAACCAATATCATCGATAGATGGTGGTGTTGTGCAAATGTAATGCAAAAAGGCAGGTTGTAGTTTTTTTCCTGTAGATGAGTTTTCATATTTACTGCTAATCTTTATATTACTCGCTGCCCTACTGCGTGTTGACAAACTCAATTTATTCTTTACCGCCGAGTACTCTGTGGTAATTCAAATTATAAAAGAGCTATTAACAATTGCATTGGTTTTGGGGAGGATCAAACTTTATTTTTTGCTTTCTATGCAGGCACTGATTTATAAGTTCTTTTAAGTTTTATATAATGTATCAATGGCGTCAATTAATCCCTTTTATTTTTAGAATTGATGTTAGCTGCGCCATCTCCCTTTAAATATAGAGTACGTGAGGGTAATATGGTCATCCGGTTAATATGGTCACTTACTTATAACTCAAAAACTACAGCCTAATTTGCATATATGGCTTTATGATTCAAATAATAAATAGCTAGCTAAGCTAGCGCTTAATCCAGCGCTTTTTGGTGTATTTAGCACCCATTTCAAAATTGTAGCGACTAGTGGGTTATCTAATATCTAACTCTTTTATAACAGCACTGTTAGTCCACATTGCCGATAATAATAATGATCTTTATTATTTTTTCCCACAAATAGTACAATGCAGTTTATCTTTTTCAAACATATTTTTTTCGCAAAACAAAGAGCATGGGAGACGAGTCCAAATTATCAAGTTGATTTTTTTTACCGACGACTATAAGCGGGGAAATCCCCTTTATTAAAGTTTTACGTTCATGGTTTTGGCAGTGCATTTATTTTGCTTTATTCAGTTTCAGTCAGTTGTTTAGAGCACAGCTAAGTTAGAAGTTACAACACAAAGAAACTGTGTAGCAACCGCAATCAGATGCTGACATCTGAAACTAAGTTGCGAAATACATTGCACTTTAAAACAATTAATGACATTTTAATTGTTCGTACAGTACTAACTACTGTTGACAGCAATTGCCATAATTATAAGTCGATGTCCTGCGAAGTATTGATACATCAAAAAAATATTGCTAGAAATGCTGTTTTCTTTATTATGATTATATTTTTTTGGATTACAAATTATAATAAAAAATACAAACTTTGTTTGTAGTTAATTTAGCGCGAAATCTAGGGCTTTTTTAAAGCGCTGTTTTCATGAAATCTAGCGCTTTTTGTGTTGTCCTAGCGTTGAATGAGTTTTTTGATCTGGCAGCACTGCCCAAAATCCCTCTATTAAGAAATAACTTTCCCTTCAGTTTTAAGCGCGTTCAGTTCCCAGTCACAGTCAGCGTGTGTTATGCGATGACTGTAAATAAAGCACAAGGTCAAACTTTACGCGTTGTAGGTGTGCACCCCAGTACTGACTGTTTTGCACATGGCCAACTCTATGTTGCTTTTTCCCGCGTTAGTAGCCCCCGTAACCTTTTTGTGTACACCCCGGCTAAGCCTACTTCTAACGTCGTTTACACAGAAGCTCTATCACAAACGACTTAGAATTTTGATGATAATGATTTATTTTGTTACCACTTACTGATACAGTAATGATATAAATCGTTTAATATTCTCTTACCTCAACGACAAATTCTTTATGTAAAACCTATATATGCGAGCTACGCCGCGGGCACAGCTAGTGTATAATATAAATCGCACATAACAGTTTGTGAATGTTAATGTAAATGCTTAAAAAGTAAATAGTTTAGCTTACACCACAAAAAATGTGGTTTGGCATGCGTCCCGAGGAGCTTTCATTTTTACAATTAGAGCTATAATCTATCTTGTCAAAGGGCTATAGTTCATAGCAAGATTTCCAGCAAGATACAATTTTATAGTCCGTTTTTGAGTCCAGATTTACGTTCCTTTGAAGAGCTGCCTATAAACAATATACGTTTCATTTGAAAGCAAAATTATTTTACGTTTAACCTTTTGATTAGCTTAAAGTCCGTAGAAACACGTCTCATCATCATCATCTCAACGTCTTAATTACAGTCCATCTTTAGTCCTTTACTGAACATCTGAATATAGGCCTCCCCCAAGGAATGCCACAATCGTGTTTTATAATTATTATGAATCTAATGCAAGAAAAATCTGATACATTTTATTAATTATTGGAAGATTTTTTACGGATTTGCTGATTTAATTAAAGTAAGTTAAAGCTGCAGCCTATATATACGTCACACTGCTCTACTCCTCTCATTTCTAATAGGGTTTTAGGGCATGGAAAATTCCACAGGGATGCGCAAATGCGTGCTGGCGAACTTCACATATCTTCGAAATATTTTTTCTTATTTCTCAGACATGCACGATTTTTTTTTCACCGCCGAGCACGTGGTAAATCAGCACTTAAAATTACAATTAACAATTTCATTGCTGCCGGCGGGTGTCCACGCTGATTTAATAAATAATTGAATGATGAATAACTATTGTAATTCATAACGTCTAAAAATTGTGATGTCAGTAACACATTGACGTTTTTTGTGATTTTTAAAGACCATATCATATAATATAATCTATCATATAACCTATCAGGTTATACTATCTTATGTTGTATTTAATTAATGGCTTCTAAATTGATGACTATATTAGAGTGGTGAGGAATGAATTGTGATCAGCACAGTCCATGAACGATGTGAGCAGTATCCTCATACGAGGATTGCAATCTCTTTATAGGGATTCTAGTGCTTGTGTAAGGATAAACGGGGCATACACTGAATGGTTTAATATCGAAAAAGGTGTTAGACAGGGATGTGTAGCGTCACCGTGGCTGTTTAATCTGTTCATGGACAATTGTTTGACAGATTTAAAAGAGTATGAAAGTGGGTTGAGAATGAATGAGTTACTCGTCAAATGTTTTCTCTATGCTGATGACCAAGTATTACTTGCGTCTTCGGCCGAGGAGTTGCAAGAGATGGTAACTGCTATGAGTGGAGCTTTTGTTAGAAAGGGAATGAAGATGAATGTAAGGAAGACGACAGTGATGGTGTTTGAAAAAGATGAGGCAGTGACAGACTGCAATATCGTGATTGAAGATGAACAAATTTAACAGGTGAAAGAGTTTGTGTATCTGGGTTCAAAGTTTACAAGAGATGGAAAGTGTGAGAGTGATATCGAAAGAAGAGTGAATGCAGGAAACATGGTAAATGGAAATTTGCACTCCTTTATGAGCAGTCGGAAGGTGTCTAACAAGACTCGTTTGGCTGTGGCATGAGGGGGTGTTGGTTCCGACACTCATGTACGGAAGTGAAAGTTGGGTATGGCAGAAGAAACATGCAAGCAGAATAAATGCAGTTGAGATAAGAACATTAAGAAGTATGATAGGATTTAAACTGAGTGACAGGATAAGAAATAGTGAGATAAGGAAACGTTGTGGTCTGAAAGAAGATGTAGTGACAAAAATTGAGAAAGGTATGCTGACATGGTTTGGCCACGTCGAGAGAATGAATGAAGAACGATTGACGAAAAAAGTGTATAGAGTAGAATAGAATAGAATAGAATAATTTTTTATTCAATATAGATCACATGTGTAATACTTATTGAAAGTCATTTTTTACTTTACCACTGGTTCGAAAAAAAAACCTCTGTCCTGGGAAGAACCAGCAAGAAACCCAGCGGGACTTTTTTTAAAGCAAATTTTACAATAATGGTTGTACTAACTATATAAGTACAAAATTTATTTTAGAAACAGCTTGGAAGCGATCACCTCATTCCCAGGGGTTATTATCAACCATGTATTCATTTATACTATAATAACCCTTTTTATACAGTTTCAACTTAACAAAACATTTAAACTTGCTAATGGAGAGAGCCTGTACACTTTCCGGGACCTTGTTGTAATAGCGTATACATTGCCCCAAGAATGAATTACTGACTCTGTGGAGTCGAGAAACTGGTATCACTAGCTTGTGAATACTAGTGTGTTATAAGGCGAGTGTGAATGAAATTGTTGGAAGGCCCAGGCGGACATTTCTAGACCAAATCAGGGACGTCTTGAAAAAAGGCCAAGTCAAGAGTACCCTAAACCGTAGAGCATGTATGAAGGGAATAATGAAAGTGGACGAAGCAAAACAAGTATGTAAGGATCGTAGCAAGTGGAAAGAAGTGGTCTCTGCCTACCCCTACGGGAAAGAGGCGTGATTATATGTATGTATGTATGTAAATTTATCACAAACATATTTTTTATTGGCATAATATGCATTAATCAGGAAATTATCGGACAAATAAAATGAAATAAAGTGCAGTCTTGACAACTCCGTGGCGCAGTGGCTTAGCAATGAGTTGCTGAGCTGGGAGCCGCGGGTTCGAATCCCGCACGGAACAAGTATTTGTATGGCCTACAAATAATTTTTCCGGGTCTGGATGTTTGTCCTTGTGCAATTTTTGTTTGTAAACTGCCTCCACGATACAGGAGAAAATCCTGGTGTGGGGGTAACGTTTTTTAAAATAACAAAAAAAGTGCAATCTTCTTACTTATTTCCATTGATATTTTACTGGTTGGTAGAAGTACAAGTATAACATTAAAAATAACAAGATATATTATTTAGTTATCATTGTATAGAATTGTATAAGAAAATAATAAGCATGTACAAATAAGGTTAAAACAACATAACCAGACTTTCGCTACTAGATGAGGGGATAAGATGAAGAATCTTTGGCATCTCTTTTGAAATGCCTATGATCAACAGTGAACTTGTCGGCAGTGGGCTGTAATGATGATAATGATGATGAATGATGTAAACAGATAGGGTCACAAAAGCACCATTTAAATATAACATTACTTTGCATTCACTTTTTGCAATCCAGTATTGTTTGCAGTAATTAATTAAAGTAACCAAAATAATTTTTTTTGGTTATTCATAAAAATCATATTCTTGATATTTAAAGATTACTGTATTCGGAAAACTTATTTTAGTGTCTACGTAGTAGAGCCCACGCTCACACCGAATACCAGCATTAAATAGCAGCTTAATGCTGCTGTGTTTTGTGACTGAAGTGAAACGGAGACCTTAGTCTTCAAAGGTGAAATTTTGTCTTTAATCGAGGATACATGTATCTTTGGGTCACAACATTCACATAGAGCCTTTTCCACGATTGAAAAATGAATTCATTTCCTGTCTGTCGAATATAAATAAAGGGTTAATATAAATCGCTTTCCTAAATATTCTAGACAATAATATCGCAGAGAAAAACTTCCACAAAGGTATTGGCAGCTACCCTTATTTTTCATCGCCACATGTGTTGGTAGACAAAATTGGATAAAAGAACAATAAATATTCTTTGTTACCGCCCCGCGCCGAGTGTGGTTAATACGAGTATACGCAATACCGCTACTTTTTCCATAACCACTTAATCGTGCATGAAAATACAATTCAGTTCAGAGTCAATAAGATAAGGAATGGCTGCTGTGGAAATAAAAAGTAAGCAACATAAGGTGTATAATATTTTTATAGGAGTTACGTACATAACAACTTTCACACATAAACAACATATTATTATTTCGGAAACTGCAACTAGAGATGTGGGCAGCAGTATCTTTCTGATAATAAAAATGAATGGATGAATGGATGGATTATTGTATGATATTCAATTAATTTTATATTAAAATTGGCCTAAAATTAATCTGTAGTTTTCATATTTTAAAAATGAGAACAACGTCGAGCAGGTTTTACGCGGAATTCCCAAATGTTATTGCGATAGTGTTGACCTATTTTTAAATGTATAATATGTTGCTTGTGAGGGCAACTGGCTTCGTCTGGGGGATAAGTAATCTTAAAATCTGCTGAGCGCGTGTACACCCGTGGAAAGGGTGACATAGTTTCAACTCGAATGACTTTCTAGTGCAACTGACAATAAGTACAGGATCATGTACACAGCGGCGAATCAGCAATGTTGCAAATATAATTTCACCCTACTACAAAAATAGCCCCATATGCATACGTTCCTTTAAGAAAAACAGTATAATTATAAAGATAGTTACAATATTTAAACAGTACCCATTATATTTTGCATAATATATTTTTGAGCCGTGGTAGCTCAGGGGCTGAACGCTCGCTGTAAACACAGTACATGAGCAACCCGGGTTCGATCCCCACTGGCGCCAATGAAATTGTAAATTGCAATTTTTAGTGCTAATTTACCACATGCTCGGCGGTTAAGAAAATATCGTCAGGAAACCTGCATGTCTGAAAAATAATAAAAAATATTTTAAAGACATGTGAAGTCCGCCAATACGCATTGGGGCAGCTCGGTGGACAGGTTCTTGTCCTAAAACCATCTGAGAAATGAAAGCAGGTCTGTGCCCGGCAGTGGGACTTATATGAGCTGTTACTTTAACAATTTATTGGATAAAGTGTAAGAGAGAGAGAGAGAGAGAGAGAGAACATATATTACGGCTTAGATCAATTTTTTTAATCCAATACCATACCAAAGTAAAATAATGAAATTGATTTAAAGTACTTGAGTGCTCTGAGTGCGGGGAGTGCTCTGAGGAATTGTTCGGATTAATCCCAGCCGCCAAATTTCACGAACATACATCGCGGTAGAGCTCCCGATACCATCTACACCATCTGGATGATTGGCGGTCCACCACTGTGCGATTTAGAAGATGTTTTCTTCCTCGCACGACTTCCTTGTGGAATCGATTACCATCAGCGATTTTTCCGGACCGGTACGACTTAGGGACCTTCAAGAAAAGAGCCTACTCCTTTTTAAAAGGCCGGCAACGCACCTGCAATTCCCCTGGTTCCCCTAGTGTTGCAGTTGTTCATGGGCGGCGGTAGTCTCCATCAGGTGAGCCGCATACTCGTTTGCCCCTATAAAAATCTCCTATAAAAAAAATTAAACAAATTAGGATTACATATTTATATAATACTTAATATTAATATAATATTAATATATACTAAATATAAATTAGGATTTATATTTAGTAGATAAGGTAAATTCAATGAGCCTTGTATTGTGGAAAGAAAATCGAAAAGTATTGTGTTATCTAGGTATATATTCGTATTTCTCAATGATGCGAGTCTCTCTTAATAACTGTATTAGAAACAAATTTCAACGTCAGGATCTTCACATTGTAGAAAGCGTTTTTTAAAGTTTGAGATTCAATTTAGATGATAAATACATTCATTACAAGACATTCACGTCTGAAGACTACAATAATACCTATTCATTTACTCGTATCTATATGTTAATTATGTTCCTCAGTTAAATTATGCATATATATATATATATATATATATATATATATATATATATATATATATATATATATGTGTGTGTGTGTATAGTTAGTTAAGTACTGACAATTATAAAATAGTGATTTAAATTTAGATCTTGTTTACACGAACACTACACGTTTAAATTACACTAGTTTTACTTACTGTCTATTCCCAAACGGTTACATACTAGACAGCACCCTCGGTCATGGGGACTGAAGTGTTTGACTTCTGAATGTCACAGCTAACCACGGCTACCTTCAGTTTAAATATTTCTTTTTTTTATAGGAGAGGGGGCAAATGAGCATGCGGCTCACCTGATGGTAAGTGACTACCGCCGCCCATGAACAACTGCAACACCAGGGAGGGAATTGCAGATGCGTTGCCGGCCTTTTAAAAAGGAGTACGCTCTTTTCTTGAAGGTCCCTAAGTCGTATCGGTCCGGAAAAATCGCTGATGGTAATCGATTCCACAAGGAAGTCATGCGAGGTAGAAAACATTTTCTAAATCGCACAGTGGTGGACCACCAATCATCCAGAAGGTGTGGATGGTATCGGGAGTTCTGCCGCAATGTCCGTTATATCTCGTATTCTCACAGTTGTATGCTTGGGTTAGGGCAGGGGTCGGCAACCTTTTGAGTCTGAAAAGTCAAAAATTACAATTTATAAAATTTCTAAGTTTTAAAGAGCCACAAATTTTTTCCTTGCCAACCATAAAGAGTACTTGCGTAAATAATCTATTTATTCATATATGAATAGTGTTTTTCATAATAAATTAGAATATAATTTCAATTATTATCTAATTATACATATATATATATATATGTATATATACAACGTGTCCCAAAATTCAACGATAAGCCAACACCGGAGGATAGACCTGCCCCGGACTAATCGGGCAAAAAAGAAGAAAAAATATATCCCAATTATATTTTAAGTTATATAAAAAAAATGAAATTCTTCAGAAATTCAGACCGTTTATGATATTTTTCACTACCATGACCACAATTTTTTAAATATTTTTTTCTTTGTTTTTATAGGCAACCTGAGTAGTACTGCTATCTACCACAATTCTTAAAAACTCCAGAATAACTCTTGTTTTATCACGAAAATTAATGAAACTTATTTTATTCCCTAAATTTTTTGAAGACTTACTTTTAATAAAATTTAACTTATCGTGGTGTAAAAAAAAGTATGAATACTAGTATGGCAAGTTTTTTTAAAAATTGACGCAACTAACCAACATTCCAAAATGGTATAATACTCTAGGAAAACAAGTTATAAAAAAATATGGGCCTATTATTTCTTAACAGGGGCCAAATGACGGTCGGGTGTAATAAAAGTATTAGTTCTTGAAAAATGTTTAATATTTTAAAACAAATGGTACAAACAGTTTCACGTGTAATTTATTAAGTTATTAACATTATAGCAAATGTTCGAACTGTTTGCCACCAGCATTAATACATGCACGACATCGCCTTAAAAATGATCGTTTTATTTGTCTTGCATATCTTCTGCTATTAATGTAATCAGCAGCATGAGTGATATTTCGACGAAGCTCGTCCAATGTCACAATGGGTTTTGAGTAGACGCTGTTTTTAAGACAACCCCAATAGAAGAAGTCCAGGGGGTTCAAATCGGGTGAACGGGGTGGCCATAAGATAGGACCAAGTCGCCCGATCCAACGCCCTGGATACTCTTGATTTAAATATTCTCGCACAGGACGGGCATAATGTGCTGGGCAACCATCATTTTGGAACCACATCTTTTGAAGATCACTTAAGGGCACGTTGTTTAACAATTCTTGCAAGTCATTTTGTAAAAAGTTTAAATAACTATTGCCATCTAAGTTTCCTTGTAACTCAAAGGGCCCAATTACTTTTCCATTTAATATGCCGGTCCATAGGTTAACCTTGAATTGATATTGGGATTTGTCTTGTCTCATCAAGTGTGGATTTTCATTACTCCAACTATGTAGGTTGTGAAGATTTAAAAACCCATCTTTCTTGCACGTTGTTTCATCCGACCATAGAATTTTGTCTAGGAAGTGGGGATCTCCACTGTGCCTTTGCAGCATTACACGGCAAAATGTGACCCGTAGCGGATAGTCCCGCGGTAATAACGTCTGCACACGCCTGTAGTGATATGGGTGAAGCTTGTGACGTTTTAATATTCGAAGTGCATAACTTTTCGGGATACCTGTAGCTTCTTCTATGGCACGTACCGAAGTAGTCGAGTCATTTTCTATCTCATTGAGAACTTCTTCATCACGATCCAATCTAGGTCTTCCAGCGCTTCTCCTATTGGATGGCATACGACCCTCCGAAAAGCTTGATGCACATTAATAAACACTCGATAATCAGGATATTTTTGAGCATTTGGGTATCTTTCTCGATACAGTCTGCTAGCAGCGTTAGCATTACATCGGCATTCTCCATAGATTAAATGCATATTAGCGTATTCCTGTGGTGTGTACGGTTGTGGCATGTTAAACGCCAAACAGTCCAAAATGCGCCAGAACTCTAAATCACAAAACACACAATCGTAGTCCAAGATAGTGCCAGGTCAGTTCAGTTTGCAGATCACTTCCAGTCCAAATAATGCCAGGTCAGTTAAGTTTGCAGGTCGATTCCAGTCCAAAAAGCCAAGCCAAAAGTCGATAGTATGTATGAGGGCCACGTAAGTTGAATTGGGAACGGTGCGCAGTAAACAAAGGAGCAGAGCGTAATGAACCGACTTGCTGAGAATAATAACAGCTTCTCTACCTGCCCTGTTGTTCTCTTTTTAACGTAAATATCTATCTCTCTCTAACATCTAAGGTATTAATGCCCCATTCGAATTCCTAGAAATTGTAACAGGAACCCATTTTGGGCATTTAGTAAAAGTGATTACTGACAATTACAATTTAAGGAATTTGGCCCCTGTTTGGAAATAATAGGCCCATATTTTTTTATAACTTGTTTTCCTAGAGTATTATACCATTTTGAAATGTTGGTTAGTTGCGTCAATTTTTAAAAAAACTTGCCATACTAGTGTTCATACTTTTTTTTACACCACGATAAGTTAAATTTGGTTAAAAGTAAAAGTCTTCAAAAAATTTAGGGAATAAAATAAGTTTCAATAATTTTCGTGATAAAACAAGAGTTATTCCGGAGTTTTTAAGAATTGTGGTAGATAGCAGTACTACTCAGGTTGCCTATAAAAAAAATGAAAAAAATATTAAAAAAATTGTGGTCATGGTAGTGAAAAATATCATAAACGGTCTCAATTTCTGAAGAATTTCATTTTTTTTATATAACTTAAAATATAATTGGGATATATTTTTTCTTCTTTTTTGCCCGATTAGTCCGGGGCAGGTCTATCCTCCGGTGTTGGCTTATCGTTGAATTTTGGGACACGTTGTATATTATTTTATATTTTATTTTGCAATTTGAGGATACCTCAAGACCGAGAGGATGTTCGCGCCACTTTGCACTACCGCCTAATGCTGATGAGATCCTTAATTATTATCCAATAATAGTACTGCCAAACCCATTTATGGGTTTCTTATCTAGCGCCTTTTATACCTAGCATGTGCACTCTTGGGTCAACAGGGTTCTCACAAGCTCAGAAGTCACGCAACCAACCGCAATGCCTATATCTCGCGTCATCGCTCCCGCCGTTGTGTAATTTAGATATTAAACTATACAAAAATATAGTAAAGTATATAGATATTTGTTATAACGCTATAATAATGCCCGATAATCTGTGAAGTTTATAGGTGTGAAGACAGCCGGCAACCAACCAACGTGGCATCAGTCCTTGAGACACGAGGCAGATCAACACAAGTCCAGGTGAGTGCACACACATTACTTCACATCCTTCCTGTAGCCTGAATTAACGGGCATTTGCAGTATCGCGAAATAGTAACTTTGCACCAGAGAGTAAGTTGTTTAATTTACGTTAAGTCATCCTTTTAATAACTCTGAACCAGCAGTCATTTAAACCAACACACCATTTTGGCCCTCCGCCAGGATCAGATCCAGAGCTGGGTCTTCTCGCCGAATTATAATTAAACAATCAATTTTTGATCACTGCGGCCGGGATAATTACAATAAATTTATCCATCATTCTGGTTGATACGACTTACTTGGAAGATTTGCTCATACTGAACATACTGGTAGGTTTAAGTTGGTGACCAAGTCCATACCCTTGCATTGGAAATGCTGTTTTCTATCAATTGTCAGTAAAATTTGGGTTTTCTTATTGGAATGGTGTCGCTGTCTAAATTTAAAATTGACTTTAATAAATTAATTAAAGAAGTATGGAATGAATTACTGAAAAATATATTGATTTACAGAATTAAGTCTTATGCTGAAATCCAAGGAATATATTTTTAACAATAATCATTTATTAAGAATTCAAACACTATTTTTCGTATTGAGGTTATACAATATACATATTACCAAGGCTGTCGTTTTCATTGTGAACGCGTTTGTAAGACGCGACTCATTACACATCACTAAGCTAAATATCCTTATTTGGGAATCGCTAATCGTGTCATTGCTAAAATAGTCTGCTCGTAGATATCGTGTGAAAGCTTTCATCTCCCGCAATATCTTAGTCCCTATTGAAACGTTTGAGCAGAAATCATACGTATAAAGCCGTCTCATATCTCTGATATCTCCAAGGAAATTAATTGTGCTTCTTGTAAGAGCCGTAAAAATATTAATTGATAGAATATTATATTATATATGTTGCCTTAATTTCTATTACACATTAAAATACATTTTGTTTTCGAAGGAACAGGGCAATAACAGCAAAATTTAAATATGTTCATTTTTATAGAAATCTAAGCGATTATTCAAAAGCAATTTTATTCAACGTGATTGCCTCTGGCTTTGATGGTCATGAATCTATGGATTTACGCACAGTCTCCATGGGTAATTTAGCTATATTAGCTCTGAAGTTTTTTCGAAAGACTAAGTGTCGAAGTTAAGTTTTGAGCACACCACTAGCACTGACTATATCCAAGATGATTTTGCACAAATATAAAGCTTCTTTACTCGTTGGTACCCCCCCCCCCCCCCCATTGTTAAATAAAACATGTTATATTTTCCTGCTTATTAAACGTGATTATATTATGTGCTGAACTGGAAGACACCTTTTTTAGGGTTCGGTACCCAAAGGGTGTGGTAACCAAAATCACTACGGTTTATAGGCGTATTTTTGTTCTCAGTACAAGAAGTCACTCTTTTGATACTGCTTACTATCGTCAGTCTGGGGATTATACATCAGTATAAGATAATTATACTGCCCTTCATAGAACACCGCAACGTCAGAGGATATTTGGGTGGCTTTTACAATCTATACAAACTTATTCCTCTGTTTTCACCATGGAACGACGACACTATATCAAACATTTTTATAGAATCCACATCTACATCTGCCTGATCCCATAATTGAATTTCTACCAATAATAATTATTAAAAAACAAGAAATCAGCTTAATTTACTTAAAAAAATTCCAGTAATATCGTCTCATCATCGGCTGATTAACGAACATCACTCCCAATGCTGGGAAATGTATTCAAAACGCCAAAACAAAATGTTTACTGTATGTGTGTGTGAATTTCATAGAATAGAGAGCATCATTAATGTACGAGTTTATCGGCTCTGCGCTTACCTACCTGTAAGGCCCGAGTGAGTTCTCGGCGTCGGTATCGTCTATTCTCGGCTTAAAATTAAGTCTCATTCTTGGCCTCGACCTAATATTCCGGAGTAAGTTATGTACAAGTTGTTTAGTAAAGCTGGACAATTGTACGATGAAAGGCGACACAATCTAAATTCGTCGTCGGTCGTAATGCGGAGAAATTGCTATTCCGAATTTATAATTTAAACAAGCAATGACTAGTTAAATTATCTACAAGTTAGTAAACACTACTAACTTGTAGATATACTTAAAGGAGCTGTTGAATTTGTTGTTAAATCTATAAAGTTGAAAATTTAAATTTAAACCACTTAAAAATGTGCCATTAAAAAGATTTATTTTATCAATCATTTGTTTCCGCCGTACTGGCGGCTTAACGCCAAGTCCGCCAACCAATAGCACCCCATGAGTGAAGTAATAGACGAAAGAGGGCAACGGGACAGGATATGGGCAGTAGTATATTCTTGATAACAACTCAGAATTAAAAAAAAAACTGCAACGCAACCATGTCAAACAACCCTCTATCTAAATATATCTCAATCTATGGAGAAGGCCTATGTTCAGTTTTAAAGAACTGTAATGATGATGATAATCCGTTAGCTTTGTAAAATAATGTTTCACGTTATATATTATGTTTTTCAAAATAGACGCAGTTAACTATCTCGAAAGAGTATACAAATCAAGGCAATCTACATGACCTAAAAAGCTACTACGATTTCTGAGTGTTTTAGTATTGCATGCTAAAAATGAAACAACTGTAAAAACCTTGACACAGTTTTGCTTGGCTGTAAGATTTCACACGTATTTTAGTAATTTTCACTCCGACTGCATTCACTGCATTCTGATGATATACTTTCAAAGTCCAGAGCATTGTTAATAGCAATTGGATATATTATGTATGTACATAGGTGGCTAAATAGAAAAAAAACTTGTACAAATTTTTAATCTAAACTTCGTTTTTAAAATATTATATTTTTGGAAACTATTATTGGACATGGTTAAAATTTATTTTGTAACACTGTAAAAGTAATTTTTATAGAAAATAAAGAATCAACAAAATCAGTTAACTAACCTGTTACATAATATTATCTGTGTAATAATTTTATAAGTATGTAATTAGTTTGAAGTTTTATTATTTTTCTGATTAATTAAGTCTAAAAATATAAGGCAATATAACTCTTTAACCATTATAGCTATGTTAAAGAAAAAGTAACTTCATTTAATTTTTATTAACAAAAAATTTTTTTTACTAATATTCGTCATTCAAAATTTGATGTAATATAAAACATATTACACCAAAAGTGTTAATTAAGTCTACTTATAAGTAATTTGAACTGTCTGTTTAGTTAGTAATTGAGACAGACAGACATTCACCATTTCACGGGGAGTAAAATATGTTTTGTTCACAATGTTCTTTCACGCTCCGAAACTGCTCAACGAATTTTAATAAAATTTAAGAGATAGGATAATTTTTATCCCGATAAGTGAATATTTATTAATGCGAATTTAAGCATTCTTTTTGAAAAGGGATAACAAGGTCTGCCTGGCCAGCTAGTTGTTTATATATAATACTCTATGGGATTTACAATGACTAGATATTTCAAAACTTATCATAATAGACCAGAAATTGTAATACAAAACCTTTGAGAATAACCACTACATAAACTGTTAGACCCACTTTAATGGTATTACAGTGGTATCTACAATGTGAATTGCCCGATAATGAGCTGCAAACGACGCTGTTGTCCCCACAGACGATGAAACTTGAGCAGACTAATATTCCGGCACTGTCTTCTTGTGAATCGAGAGGCGAGTTTTCACATAATTAATTAGTTTGTTCTTATAACTTAAAAAAAATGTTTTATAATAATTAAAATATATCATTATCAACGTAAGAAAGTTGATTGTAAAGTAAAATTTATCCATTTTTGTATGGTAAAACAAACGTGTTTAAGCATGCAAATAATAGATTTTAATGTGCAGTTAAATTATAAATAAGCAGTTATGTTACGTTTTATAGAGTAAATAAATATAAAGTAAAAGATTAATACGTCATGAAGAATAAGAGCTGTATAAGCACTTATTGCTTATAAGTGGATGATAATATTAAGTATAAGAAGAAAAATTACTAACCACGATCTACTGTCAAGAATAAAACTTAATGAGCAGCCTACAATCCAATTATCCACCTGTACAAATAATATTTTTAATTATACGTCGCCCCCAATTTCTCGTTAATTCCATCATAGGTACTCACTCAGTTAACGCAGATAAAAAATGACATTTATAAAAATAGATTGAAATTTTTCTAAGAGTAGTATTATTTTTTCTGCTAAGACTAGTATAGTATCTTGGACAAAAAAAGACATTTTTAACTGTAAATTGTACACATGGTTATTAGAATTGCATTTTAGCTTTACACAAAGCTTCGTTATTACATTTTTTGCTATAAATATTAATACGAGTGTATAATCATTGTAGCTCACAATTTTAACAAAATTAATACATTGTGGTGCCTGCACTCTCTGTCTAGAAATCGTAGATATTGTATACGTATTGTCCTTTGGACTACGCAAATGAGTTTAAATTGCTATAACTTATTTATTCGTTAAGAGAACCATATGTGTAACTAATTGATAATGTATATGCTATGTAGCCTCATACACTATTTCAGAGCTAATAAAAATGACAGAAATATTATATAAGTCAGAGACACCTCAGAATTATTTTATTTTGTATAAAAATATCAAAATGAAATCGTCTG
Source organism: Parnassius glacialis (assembly GCA_033319125.1). Taxonomy (NCBI): domain Eukaryota; kingdom Metazoa; phylum Arthropoda; class Insecta; order Lepidoptera; family Papilionidae; genus Parnassius; species Parnassius glacialis. The sequence goes on along the minus strand of JAVANC010000005.1, from coordinate 32,760,167 downwards.
TTGAGTAAAATGGTTTTAAGTAAAGTGTATGTACACACGAGCACCTCCACAGCATTTCAATTTCCTTGTTAATAAATCAAGCTGAATTCATCTTCTCTTTCAAAGTGTTAGCAGAGAGCAAATGTATTATGTTCCCAAGAGGAATATATGTGTTCATCGCTTATTGCTTTTCTTTGCCATCGAACATATATTTTCTGCAACCGTATGTTTTGATCGCATTTGACGTTTACACAAGCTAAACAACTGATTTAAAAAACATTTTTAACAACATCCTTACCAAAATATTATAACGAGGAAATTATCATTATCATCATCACTATCATTACAGCCCTTCACAAGTCCACTGCTGAACATAGGCCTCCCCCAAGGAATACCACAAAGCACGGTCCTGAGCCACCTGCATCCATCGACTTCCTGCATATCTTACCCGGTCGTCACTCCATCTAGTGGGGAGACGCCCTACACTTCGTCCGCCGGTACGAGGCCGCCACTCGAGAACCTTTTTTCCCCAACGGTTGTCGGATCTTCGAGCTATATGGCCGGCCCATTGCCACTTCAGCTTACTAATCCGTTGGGCTATGTCGGTCACTTTGGTTCTACTGCGGATATCCTCATTTTTTAAGTTTATCACGCAAAGAAACTCTGAGCATAGCCCTCTCCATAGCTCGCTGAGCGACCTTGAGCTTCCTCATACGGCCAGATGTGAAGGACCACGTATCAGTTCCGTAAGTCATCACGGGCAACACGCACTGGTTGTACAATTTCGTTTTAAGGTTTTGAGGTATGTCTGACGAGAAGATGTGTCGAAGCTTCTCGAACGCTGCTCAGCTGAGTTGAATCCGTCGATTGACCTCTCGGTCGAAGTTGGACTTGGAATACCCCAAAATATAAAAGACTTTCTCCTTAATAGATTGAAAGGCGCCTTCTACAGGTGGCTAAATGAACATTGTTTTTACAATGTGAATGACTACCTAAAGGAGAAGGAGACGTCTCGATACATTCTTGGGCCCAAGTGTTAACAGCATGAAAGTAGGACCATTTGAAAGCGTATATATAAACAATTTATAGCTGAAAATCTGGCAAGATTTGTCAATATAGGAGCTGAGTTATTGTAGAACAAATAAAACTGAGATTATCTATTACCTGCACTATAACAGGTGATTTTTCACTGTTATTTCACTGTAACAGGCTATTTTTCACTATAATTACTTAAAGAATTAAAAGCAGGATCAGTATAAAATCACCAAAAAAGCTGTGGTTAATAATGAAACTGAATGGTAAAACGATTAACGAAAGTTAAAACAACAACAACTAAGTGAAGTGAATATTAGGGATATCGATCTGCGATCGATTACTTGAATTGTTGTTATAACTGTTGCTTGTTGGAATGTTGATATTTTGTAGTTTTATTATTAAGTGGCGAAGCTTGCGAAGTCACTTATTGATTTCACGATGTCTGTCCGTCTGTCCGTCTGTCCGTCCGTCTGTCCGTCTGTCCGTCCGTCTGTCCGTCTGTCCCACGATTATCTCGAGAATGGTTTCGAATTTTCAAATTCTGTTTTCGGCAATCGATTATTGATCACCCAGGCATCTGACCCTCCTATTTTGAATTTTTTTTCCGTTAGAAACCGCTACAAAGCTGATTGCTTCGCCACTTTGCTATGCTGTTAGCTTGCTAGGTTTATTATTTTGTAGAAATGTACATAATTATTTTTTATCTCCTTAACACAGAAAAATAATCCAAAATATATATTAAAAAGCTTAATTCAATCGAGAATCGTTTATATTGCGCTCGTTTTAAATCGAATTAAAAAAACTGTCTTTTCCTTTTATAATCCCACCAACTTATCTGTGAACTGACAGCTGCAGCAAAATTGTGAACAACAGCCGCCATTTAATCAAATGTCTCTCGATACGTCATTGTTTTGAGAGTTTATAGAAAAATAAAAAATGCCGAAAACCATTAAAAGTGATTCCTGAAACATTATTTTAAAAGTATTAAACATTTGTGAGCAAGAAACTCGAGGGCAAGCACCGATAATGCCTTTCAATCAGGTATTTAAAAGAGTATCAACTGCTACGGGTCAGTATTGCTATGTTTTATTCCTTCCTTTCGTATTTCCGATAGATGGATTGGTTAATGCGATTCATTTCTTTTTCATATGTTAGTCAAGGATTCATTTCCAAAATAGATAAAGAACCGGAAACCGCATAAACCACAGGAACGCAAATTAACACGCTCGGTAAAATAGGCATAAAGGCATATTATTTAATTAAAGTTTAAATTGTTCAATAATGATATTTTTGTTTCTTCTGGTTCTTGGACATATGTCTGTTAAATCTGTGTTCTAATCTTTTTATTCCGTGACTAATTTATTACCCTAGTATGTGGATTCTACGTAGGAATATAAGACCCTTAGATGGGAATATTCCCGAACTGGCAACACTTAAGCGCAGAAGCGCCAAGCTGTCAGTTCACAGATAAGTTGGTGGTAAGAAGTCCTCTATTGGAAGATAACATTCATAAGCGACAATTTCACTAGTGTATTCTTTATGGTAATCGATTAATTTTCATAAAGAATAAACTATAATCGACTGTCTAAGTTATTTCTTATTTTATTGTTTTTTTGAATTCTAGATTGTATAAAGTACTACTTTTTTGTATTTTACTTTATAAAAATATGGCCAATTTTTTAAAGTAAAAACCATTTAGTTAACTTCAGGCCCAAAAATCCAATTCTCCTTTGATATGATGTGTCACACCAGTAGTTATATATTTTTAATAAAATTTTAATCTTAATTATATGTAAATTTGTATGTATTGGTATTGCTAATTTGTAAATAATGACATGAAGATAACTATTTTAATTGAATTTTTATTGTAATATAATAAATTTAATTATAAAAAATGTATTTGCATGCTATTACAAATGGCTGAAAAAGCTGAATTATACTTTATAATAACCACCTAAATGTACCCCTTTTTCAGAGCAAATAAATCTTCATTTCATTTCATACAGTAATATATCAGCTTAATGCACTGGTTTATATGGTGAGTATTCCGGAACCGGTTCCGGAACCGGAAACTCTTTTTGCTGGTCACGAAGTATTATATTGTAGACCTTAGAGGTGACAAAGCATCAAAATTTGGACCACAGAATCCACTCGCCTTCATGTGTGCTGGATGTGTGACCAGTGAGAAAGTACAACCATTCAGATGCAAAGGCATTGAAGCTTATTTTAAATCAAAATAACTGCCTAAGTCGTTAAAATGGAGATAACACAGAGCACTTATTTCTGATAGGATAAGGTAAAACCACAGACCTAATTAAGAATTTTCTCCTATTTATGAAACTGGTTAACTATTGTTTATATGAATTAGATAGCAAAACGCATCGAAGCCTAAATCGCTCTATCAAATTTCCGAAGTACTGCGGTATATATATAATAGCTCTTTATAACAATATGCGCCCCATTTTCCTTAAAGGGCGTCGCTTCCGATTCGACAGAAAGGCCTCACAAACCAATGCCAGTCCCACAGATGCTGTTTACATCTATCCTGGACAACGAATCAAAATGAATATGCGTTGTCACCCGTGAGGACTAAAATACAATGCTTCATTGCCAGTAAAAGGCGTCTATATTTCTCTATAATCACCATACGAAACACAGCAGTGTTAAGCTGCTATTTTACGCTGCTATTTTACACTGATATTCTGTGAGAGCGTAGTCCTTTCCCGGTCGAGTCGACCCATTCGTGCTATAACTTTACTACTAATATAGCTACAGCTGTTTATTGTCCCGCTGGGTTTCTTGCTGGTTCATCCCAGGACAGAGGTTTTTTTTTGGTGAACCAATGTTAAATATAAAAAATGACTTCCAATAAGTATTATGTATTGTAATCTATATTGAATTAAAATGATTCTATTCTATTTTCAAACAACATGGCTCTGCCATGTAAAAGTCCGTAGTCCCTCCTGGGTGACATGCGTGAGAGTTTATGCTATGTATGTATGTATGTATGTATTATAATACAGCCACTACTTATAAGTAATGGCTATACAAACAAATTAATCAGACCATTTGTTTTTAGAATCTGTCTTTAGCCACAATCTATGTTTTTCTTAGTGCATCGGTTGTGCATCTCAAGCATCGATATAAAAGTAATGCGCACTAGATTTCGCATTCCGTACACTGACTGTGTTCAACTGAACTGTATTTCAATCCGTGGACTAAACTAAATCTTGCGTAATTTGAAGATTTGTGAATTCCATAAGATAATTATTATTACACTTAGTTAGAAATATGTTCGTTTAGATTAAATTAAGAGTATGTTATACGAAATTCTTATATTTATTTTATATTTATATCTTATTTCATATTAAATTATAGTTTTCGCGCATACGCAACTCCACTATCTCCCGCGCATTCGCAAAGACATAGCGCGAAGACATAGAGTAGCGCACAATTTTTGTTTGGAATAGTTTCTCTAGTACGTAGTACATATAACTCAATGATTTCAAGACTAAGATTCACAAGTGTGGGTCGCAACCATTGTGAATCTGGATTCTGAATCACAACCCTTGTGGGCTGTAACGGCGATCTTGCCATGCGGTGGCAACGTAAGAGAATACATAACTCCATTTCGTCCCCCGTCGTAAGAGGGGATAATGGGATATGCAAGAAATCGTCTTCTGTAATCTCATGACTGTATTGCCACCTTGCCATACGCCAAACGTAAAATTTCTAGGCTGGCGACGGGGAGTAATGTTAAAGATGCGATACGTCTGGATCTGCGATTGCTAATCCACCTACATACTCGTATTTGAGTTTTGGTGCATTTATGATTTTGATATATTTTGTCTTAACCGCTATGCTTGGGGCATGGTGATTAAAGCAAAATATAGGTACCTAACGACAGGATGCTTTTATATATCAAGCAGTGGACTTTTAAGGGCTGGGGAAAAAATCTGCGTCAGAGAAATACGCCATTTTCTCAGCGTGCATCCAATGTAAATGATTGCATGAACCATCGACAGACGTTCCACCAGATATGCAAGACAGAGAGGAAAGAGGTATCTGAAACAAAATGAACATTAACGTAATTTTCATATTCCGTTTTGCTATTTATAAATACATATATTTAATATGTTCGCTGCCTGCTTGAATATTATTTTGAAAAATTTTTATCAATCAGAATTCTATAATGTATTAAATATATTACAAAACCGCCGCAACCTAATTTGAATGGTACTTAAAATTTGTAACAACTCCTATCGCGTTTTATTGTAGATATGTGACCTTTAATCATGTGATTTTGTAAGATTTCGACTACGGTACTTTATTCTTTAATATTTAGGAGAATTACAGGGATGACAGCGATCGTGTGCACTTAAAATATTTAAAAATTAACCCAACGTACGTGGTGACCTGGTGAAAGAAAGTTTCTCAAGAGTAACAGTCACGTACTGGCAAGCGCAATGTTGGCTCCCTCACCCTGCCCACTAGATGAGGTGCATGCAGGTGGCTCGGAATTGTAGAGAGGAGATCTGTGTCTGACCTGAAAGTGTTATTAATGACCTGTATCTAGTTTATTCCTCTGTGTGAATTATTGTAGTTATTTATTATCTCATAAACTATGCAACCATATTATAACATGCTGTAACGTAATTTTTTTAATTTTTGTAAATTCCCAGAAGATAAAATTATATTTTAATCAAAATTAATATGATATGCCTTATAAGTTCTCCTACTTAAATATCGCTTTAAAATTTTCAATTTATTTTTCAACATGAAAAACGTTACTATGGCTAAAATATAGAAGGTTACCATGTATTCTTGTTCGCTGACTTTTGCACTTCTCTAACGAAAAGCAAATAAGTACTCGTACTCGTAGGGCTTTACTGCCGACTTGACATGGTCGCGTAATTTTGATGTACTGATGACTAATATTTTTGTAGCTTGAAATTTCAAGTATAGCAAATATCCAAACATTTGCTTAGTGCACGCCGATAGAGCAGTCGAGCGGCGCTTTTTATTACGTGAGCACAGTCATTTGGCGGTAGAAATATGTAAGAGCGTGGTACTTACCCAGATGGATTCTAAGCAGCAAAATATCAATAACCTAGAAAATCATATATCAAAATAAAATATGACCTAAAATGACTCATGGACTTTCTTTATTACCTTTTCGTTAGTAATTTCTTACATTCGGTTAAGTAGTTCCAGAAATTACTTAATAAGTATTGCAACTCCTTGTTTGGTCATTTAAAAAAATGGTAATGAAAAAAATATGTTTCACATAAATTCAATTAACTGTGAAGCGATATTGACTTAAAAACTATTCAAGTAGCAAGATAATTCAAATATAGCACAACCCGCTGTATTTTGAGAACAACAACTGCTTTGCCTATATCGGATGCAACGGCTTGAAGGCACCGAGTGTCAAATAAACACATTGATTTACCTCAATTCAACAAAATATATTTCGTTTACCATAATTATGTATTTTTAATTATATTACACATTTTTATAGTAATTTAAAATATTTAGGTTATTAGATTTTAGAATATTTCCAGCGTATATTTTGAAATTAATGTTCGATTTTAATTTATATAAAAAAAAATGTAAAAATAAAATTTTAATTTTACGCATTAGATGTCATTTAATTGTCTTTTCGCGTATAAAAATATATTATTTCGTTATGCTTAAATTGGTGGAAAATCGGAACAAAAGTTAACACAAATAAATTAAATAATAAAAAAAATAATTACCGGATCTATTTTCACTCGTTTTGGAATATTTATTTTTTTATTATTCCAAAAAGTTTTAACCTTTATAGTTTTAAACTTTATTACTTAGAAAATGTATCAACACTCATCGCGCTTACACTGGGCAGGCAAATGGACAAAGCCGATGTTCTCGCACTGTTCTACATTAGCCTAATTAGCCAGTAAAATATATAGACAGTGTTGTAAGTGGATATTTTGTCATCAGTCGAGTCAGAACCTCGTTAGTTAATCACCAATAAATTGAAGAGGGCAGATGAAGAAAATTTTATGCAAATGACATTTTTCAAACAACTAATTAAAGGATAAAATAATACACAATAATAGGTATATGCTCTTTCGTTTAATTGAATACATCTTCAATATATCACCAACTTGGGCGTTTGTCTTCTTCGTTGTCATTTGGTGATAAACTTCCGTCCCTTGTCGACAATTAAATGATAATGGATGTAAAAATTTTACCTCGAATGATATTTTATTAATTGAAATGTTCGTAAAATATATAATTTCAAAAAGTAATGTTCAAGAAAGCATGCCTGCTGGCAACAATGATATTGATACAGAAAATATTACTTATGTTTGTTTTCTTAACGAACATCTTGTTTTAGTTTCCTTTTGAAATAAAAAAAAACTGATTTCGGGCAGAGCAGGGAGCTCGAAAAGAAAATCGTCTGAATTGTTTTCCACTGGAAGTTATGTTCGACCTGTTCCGAAATATTTTCTAGGTATAACCAAAAAAAAACTTTGCTTCAATCTTTGCTGCAAAATCATTTGAGTCCATCAAATGATTTTGATTATTCTTATCCAATAGCTGTTGAAATAGCCGTGTTTATAGTAAAGATAAGGTAACAGAATAGAATCCCTAAGGCAAATTTTTGCATTAATCCACCTAGTAATGCCATTTTTATATCATAATGATCATTATCATCAATACAGCCCTTCACAAGTCCACTGCTGTATATAAGCCTCCCACAAGAAATGCCACAAAACACGATGCTCTTAATCTATACTTATATAATATAATAAAGCGGAAGAGTTTTTGTTTGTTTAAATGCGCTAATCTCTTGAACTACGAGTCCAATTTGAAAAAATATTTTTGTATAAAATAGCCAGACTCATGAGAAATAGTATAGGCTATCTAGCATTAGCCTATAACTTTAAACTAGCCTTAAATATTGATTTTTGTTAAGCAAGTCAAAATAAAGGGCGCTCTCTAACTGCTTTATCCGCGTGCGCTGGCGAAACGTTTAGTATTACACAAATACAATGTTCTACAAAAATATTGGTCTTTCCTCCATCTAAAAAAGTCAGTAAAGCTTAGGATTCTTCTTTTGTTACAAGATTTGATTTATATTTTTTATATGAGCTACCTTAGAACTTTCTCCTAGGTGAACCGATTTATTGATTCTTTTTTATTTGAAAGCTTTTTAAGTGGTCCCATATAAATGTGATGAAAATCTGAACATTATTTTCTGAGTTACCCTAAATAATGCGTACTTAATTGAATTCCGATCACATTGTTGATGTTCTCATTTTATTTATATTGAAGTTGGTTGTACAAAATTTTAAATTGTGTCACTTTTTATACATCTATCCAAGGCTATAATGAATAAACCTAGCAAGCTAACAGCATAGCAAAGTGGCGAAGCAATCAGCTTTGTAGCGGTTTCTAAGGGAAAAAAAATCAAAATAGGAGGTTCAGATGCCTGGGTGATCAGTAATCGATTGCTGAAAACATTCAAAAAATTCGAAACCGTTCTCGAGATAATCGTGGGACAGATGGACAGACGGACATACGGACGGACAGACAGACAGACGGAGAGACATCGTGAAATCAATAAGTGACTTCGCAAGCTTCGCCACTTAATAATACTGTTTACTACTTCTATAGTGTATCTACAAGTCACAACAAACTTTAAGTCACGTGCACACGTCAGTCGTTACCTCTCGCCTTTTACATTTTATTACCTTCTATTACGTTAGTACTAGTAGTTTAGTATGTGCTTCTATTAACCATCGTATCTCTGGTACTCTACTTCATGGCTTTTCCTCACCATATTTTCTGATCCTTATGTTTTTAATGACAAACGGTCTTTCAGTCTGTATCATTTAAAGTGAAATTGTAAGTATGCTGGCGGAAAATAATCCATCAATCGACTTAATCCTGCGCGTGCTAAACACTCACAAATACACACAAACAAGCGCGTGTTTGTGTGTATGTGTGTAGCCAGCAGTAACATCTATCCACCCAGCCCAGCGGTAACGACGCATCTGTATATGCGATAAAGGTGTATATGCGTATAATGTATGGTTGGAATATGTAGTTATTTAACATTTGCTATAATATGTAAGTGTATAAAGAAATGAATAAATGAACTTCTTTTGACTGTAGAATTGAATTTCATAACTTTTAGTAATTTTTAGGTTCAAATTTTATGATGAATCTTTTACTATTTAGTTATTCCAAGTTTTCATGCTCTCCGTTTATATTTTAAACGTTATCTTTTTCAACAGTTATAACCCTCAATCCATATTCTTGTTGTCATTTATGATGAAATGTTGATAAAAACGCTGTAAAATCAGTAAACAATGAAGAGTTAGAGCAATATTGTTATCAACTAATAATACTCCATTTGACTTCTACAATTTTTTAAGTAAGATATCGGTTTGATGTACATAATTCTTACCGCTGACAAACTTTAAGTATAGTTGTGAGAGGTTTTTTCGAAATTTTGTATTTTTTTAGATACTTAATTCTAATGTTTTTACAGACTACACATGTATATTTATTTAGTAGAAGGGTTTTGTCGCACTTGTTGTTTTTTTTTTTAATTTTTGGTTGCTTAGTTTCAATCTTTTTCTTTGCATTAAATTTTTACGTTATAATTGAAATAAGATGGTAAGACAGTAGTTATTTTGGTAATAACTTTACCAAATGATTGCCATTCAACTACACTCAATGCATTTGTCTCTAAAGGCGCGTCTCCACCAAAAATGTTGACAACATTTATGTTTCCGACATGTTGACAAATCAACAAAAGTTGACGACATTTGTTTCAAAATGTTGCAAGAAGCGTCTCCACTGAGGGAACAAATATCGGCAACAAGCGTATTCCTTTGATTTGCAACATTTTGAAACAAATGTCGTCAACTTTTGTTGATTTGTCAACATGTCGGAAACATAAATGTTGTCAACATTTTTGGTGGAGACACAACATTTGTCGGCAACACGTGTTGACAAATGTTGAAAACTTTGGTGGAGACGCGCCATAATAATCACAACCTATGTAAGTCAACATAACTAATGACTGTTCGGCATGTTTAATCCTGTTTGATATTGTTTTTTATTTTTTGTATAAATTGTTGGTATGTTTTTGAATATTGCAAAATTCCATGTTATGTTGTTTTAATGCGGATAAAGCCTGCGCATATTGCAAGCATATAATACGGTGAATGTAATGCTAGCAAGTCGGCGTCCGCTTCCGCTCACTGCTCTTCACGAAATAAATGGATGCTGCAAATATTTCTAAAACGGAAATGAAAAGCTTTATGTTTCGACCCTCAACAGAAACAAATATGCATAATTTAAACTTAAATATATAAAATGGCACTCATTTCCAAATTTATATGACCTAATCCTTATTTTTGAAAAACACGAACTGAAGGGATGCATCATAACATATTCCGTTATAAATGAAATTTTAGTAGTAACTAGAATGTATGGAAAACATACTTTTTAACTATATAAATATACATTGTTGACGTGGTAGATCCACGCTGTAGCTATATTATAGTTGTAGCACGAATGGGTCGGCTCGAACGTGGCAGTATAACACTCTTACAGCATAGCATCTAAATGCTGGTGTGTTTCGTATCGTGAGTGTAGAGAACCGGAGACCCTTTTAACTGGAAACTAGGCATTCCATCTTATTTCTTAGGGGTAATTTCTATGGGCCACCGCATCCAATTACCATTGGGTGGACTGTGTTTTTTTTATAGGATAAGAGTGACAAACGAGCACACATTCCACCTGATGGTAAGTGGTTGCTGCTGCCCATATACATCTACATCTATCCTCTATTACAAATCAAAATGCAGATGCGTTGCCACTGGTGAGGACTTAGATGGAATGCCACATTTCCAGTAAAAAGGGTCTCCGGTTCTCTACACTCACGATACGAAACACGGCAGCGTTAAGCTGCTATTTTACGATCCATTCATGCTACAACTATATAGCTGCAGCATGGCTCTACCACGTACTAAAACGTGTGCTTATTTGTCATTCCATTCGGAGAAAAAAAAACAAATATGAAATTTGAAATATATGATTATCCACTTACTCGCTCACTACAGCCTATCAAAAATCCACTGCTGAATATAGGCACAGATTGCCCCATAGATTTCCCTATGCATGCCATAGCATTACAGCCCTTTACAAGTCCACTCCTGAACATAGGCCTCACCCAAGGAAAGTCATATAGCGCGGTCTTGAGCCAATTGTATTCATCTACTTTCTGCGTCTTACCATATTGTTACTCTTTATTGTGGTAAGCCGACCATTGTTTTTTTTTAATTTCTTCATTATACAGTTACATTATTTATTTATTATTTATTAATTATGATTATTTTAATTTTTTGAATATAAATTCACTTTTGACGGTATTTTTTAATTTTATAATTTGAAATTCTTAAAACTTTTCAGTGATAATAGTGAATAAAATATGCTTTAGTCAGCGATGCCATTAAGAGCACGTACAAAGCGCCCGTCTCAACGGAGCGATTGTGACTTATTGCCAATCAATATTCGGTGATTGACGAAACAGGTCGAAACAAATACATGCACGTAGTTAGGAGTCCGATTGAGATCGACGACCGCGTCCTTCACGGAATAAAATGATATATGCGCCAATTTTTTTTTATTATAATATCTCGTAAATGATTACGCAAGAATATTGCGGCAACCCTTGTTTTACCAAACTCGTAAGTAGAAGGCGCTATGTATATTATAAATCGCACATAACAGTTTGTGAGTGTTAATGTAAATGGTTGAAATGTAAATAGTTTAGCTTGCACCCCAAAATATGATTGGCATGCGTTCCGAGGAGCTTTCATTTTTACAATTAGAGCTATAATCCATCTTGTCAACGGCCTATAGTTCCCAACAAGATTTCTAGCAAGATACAATTTTATAGCCCGTTTTCGAGTCCAGATTTACGTTTCTTTGGAGAGCCGCCTATAAACTATATACGTTTCATTTGAAAGAAAAATTATTTTACCTTTAACCTTTTTATTAGATTAAAGTCTGTTGAAATACGTCTCATCATCATTTTTTTCTATAGGATAAGGGTGACAAACGAGCACACAGTCCACCTGATGGTAAGTGGTTGCTGCGGCGCATACATCTATCCTCTATTAAAACTCAAAATGCAGATGCGTTGTCACCCGTGAGGACTAAGATGGAATGCCTCATTTCCAGTAAAAAAGGCCTCCGGCCACCTGCACTCACCAAGCGAAACGCAGAGGTAAACCTCTACTTCACGCTGGTTTTCTGTGAGGTCGTGGTACCACCCCGGTTCGATTCGGCCCATTCGTGCGACAGCAAAAGCTGCCGCGTGGTTCTACCACTGTCATCATCTCATCATCGTAATTACAGCCCATCTTTAGTCCTTTACTGAACATCATAACATAGACCTGCCCGAGGGAATTCCACAATCGTGTTTTACAATTATTATAAATTTAATGCAAGAAAAATCTGATACATTTTATACGTATTAATTATTTGAATATTTTTTACTGATTTGCTGATTTAATTAAAGTTAGTTAAAGTTGCAGCCTATATATACGTCCAACAACTGGACACTGGCCTCCTCTCATTTTTAAGAGCGTTTTAGGGCAAAGAAAATTCTGCGGGACTCCGCAAATGCGTGCTGGCGAACTTCACATATCTTCGAAATATTTTTCTTATTTCTCAGACATGCAGGTTTCCTCACGATGTTTTCCTTCACCGCCGAGAATGTGGTAATTACAATTTCATTGCTACCGGCGGGTGTCCGCGCTGATTTAATAAATATATGTTATATATTGTAATTCATAACGTCTAAAAATTGTGATATCAGTTTTTTTACTAGATTTTGAAAGACACAATATAATTTAATATAATCTATCATATAACCTATGAGGTTATACTATCTTATATTGTATTAAAATACTGGCTTCAAAATTTATCACAGGAACAAATTTTATTGGCATAATACGTATTAATCAGGGAATTATTAGACAAATAAAATAAAGTGTAGTCGTCTCACTTACTTCCTTTGCTTTTTTTACTGGTTGGTAGAAGATTTAAAAATAACAAGATATATGATTTAGTTATCATTACAAATAATTGCATAAGAAAATAATAAGTATGTACAAATAAGGTTAAAACAACATAACCACATACCAAGACGTGTTGTTAAAAATAAAATATATAAATGGACAGACTCACTACTAAATGAGGGAAAGTCAGCAGAATTTCGGCATTTCTTTTGGAATGCCTATGATCAGCAGTGGACTTGTAATAGGCTTTAATGATAATGATGATGATGAATGATGTGAGCAGATAGGGTCACAAAAGCTATATTTAAACATAACATGGACTTTGCACTCACTTTTTGAAATCAAATTATTTGCACTAATTAATTAAAGTAAACAAAATCAATATTTTTGTTCATAAAAAAATCATTTAAAAATTACTGTATTCGGAAAACTTATTTTAGTGTCTACGTAGTAGAGCCCACGCAATCACCGAACACCAGCATTAAATTGCTGCTGTGTTTTTTGACTGAAGTGCACCGGAGACCTTAGTCTTCAAAGGTGAAATTTTGTCTTTAATCGAGATTATATGTGTCTTTGGGTCACAACATTCACATAGAGCCTTTTCCACGATTGAAAAATGAATTAATTTCCTGTCTGTCGAATATAAATAAAAAGGTTTAATATAAATCGCTTTCCTAAATATTCTAGACAATAATATCGCAGAGAAAAACTTCCACAAAGGTATTGGCAGCTACCCTTATTTTTCATCGCCACATGTGTAGGTAGACAAAATTGGATAAAAGTACAATAAATATTCTTTGTTACCGCCCCGCGCCGAGTGTGGTTAATGTACCCAATACCGCTACTTTCTCCATAACCACTTAATCGTGCATGAAAATACAATTCAGTTCTATCAGATGACTTAAATCAAAAAATTACAAGAAATTACGTATAAAGAGGCAGTATACATATAAAGAGGCAGTTTTAAATTTGTATGCTTCACTAAAATCTTATTTATGTTTCGCTATTTGTAATTTTGAGTTTTGTAAAATTAAACTTGATGGGTTTCGCTTATTTTCTAAGGAACCAAGTTTAGAAATCAGGACAAGATTCCAAAGTATGCCAAAGACTTTTACAAGGTCAAGCAATATGGCGACGCATTTTTATTCTCTTAAGTTATTGTCAAGTTGCCGAACAAACAGTTTGTAATAAGAACTATTTTTAACATGTACTTCGTAAGTCATAAAACGAATCGTCACGAAAAACGAAACGTTCCTTGAATATAGGAATCGGGCATTAGGTACACTCTTCGGAAAACGATACAAACCCAGCAATGGAATTTTACACACTGATGAAGATCAAGAAGTGCTCAATATTATTGACTTTATTCGCTTTAATGAAAAGAGATAAGTTTTATTTTTGCCAATCTACATGCCAATTAGCGACTGCTTCTGGTGACTTACTAAAACAAATCAATCGTGGCAACCTGTTAAGTGTGTGATGTGGCAAACGAAACAGATGGTAGCTTAACGACTGAAGACTATGTTTTGTTATATTTTCTTATTATTTTCTATAATCTTACAAATAGTTTCAATACATACAGAGTAATTAATTGGAAAACAATGAAAAAGCAACAAATATAAATTATAGAAAAAAAAACAAAGATGATCACGAGAAAATTGGTAATATGCGTCAATAGGATAAGGAATGGCTGCTGTGGAAATAAAAAGTAAGCAACATAATGTGTATAAAATTTTTATAGGAGTTACGTACATAACAACTTTCACACATAAACAACATATTATTATTTTGGAGAGAAACTACAACAAGAGATGTGGGCAGCAGCATCTCTCTGATAACAAAAATGGATGGATGAATGGATGAATTATTGTATGATATTCAATTAATTTTATGTTAAAATTAGCCTAAAATAATCTGTTATTTTCACATTTTAAAAATGAGAACAACGTCGAGCAGGTTTTACGCGGAATTCCCAAATGTTATTGCGATAGTGTTGACCTATTTTTAAATGTATGTTATGTTGCTTGTGAGGGCAACTGGCTTCGTCTGGGGGATAAGTAATCTTAAAATCTGCTGAGCGCGTGTACACCCGTGGAAAGGGAGACATAGTTTCAACTCGAATGACTTTCTAGTGCAACTGACAATAAGTACAGGATCATGTATGTACACAGCGGCGAATCAGCAATGTTGCAAATATAATTTCACCCTACTACAAAAAAAGCCCCCATATGCCTACGTTCCTTTAAGAAAAACAGTATAAAGATAGTTACAATATTTAAACAGTACCCATTATATTTTGCATAATATATTTTTTGAGCCGTGGTAGCTCAGGGGCTGAACGCTCGCTGTAAATACAATACGTGAGCAACCCAGGTTCGATCCCCGCCGGCGCCAATGAAATTGTAAATTGCAATTTTTAGTGCTAATTTACCACATGCTCGGCGGTAAAGAAAATATCGTCAGGAAACCTGCATGTCTGCGAAATAATAAAAAAATATTTTGAAGACATGTGAAGTCCGCCAATACGCATTGGGGCAGCTTGGTGGACAGGTTCTTGTCCTAAAACCATCTTAGAAATGAAAGCAGGTCTGTGCCCGGCATTGGGACTTATATGAGCTGTTACTTTAACAATTTATTGGATAAAGTGTAAGAGAGAGAGAGAGAGAGAGAACGTTTATTACGGCTTAGGTCAATTTTCTTAATCCAATACCATACCAAAGTAAAATTATGAAATTGATTTTAAGTACTTGAGTGCTCTGAGTGCGGGGAGTGCTTTGAAGAATTAATCCCAGCCGCCAAATTTCACGAACACACATCGCGGTAGAACCCCCGATACCATCCACACCATCTGGATGATTGGCGGTCCACCACTGTGCGATTTAGAAGATGTTTTCTTCCTCGCACGACTTCCTTGTGGAATCGATTACCATCAGCGATTTTTCCGGACCGGTACGACTTAGGGACCTTCAAGAAAAGAGCCTACTCCTTTTTAAAAGGCCAGCAACGCACCTGCAATTCCCCTGGTTCCCCTAGTGTTGCAGTTGTTCATGGGCGGCGGTAGTCTCCATCAGGTGAGCCGCATACTCGTTTGCCCCTATAAAAATCTCCTATAAAAAAAAATTAAACAAATTAGGATTACATATTTATGTCAATATATATTTAGTAGATAAGGTAAATTCAATGAGCCTTGTATTGTGGAAAGAAAATCGAACAGTATTGTGTTATCTAGGTATATATTCGTACTTCTCAATGATGCGAGTCTCTCTTAATAACTGTATTAGAAAGAAATTTCAACGTCAGGATCTTCACATTGTAGAAAGCGTTTTTTTAATGTTTGAGATTCAATTTAGGAGATAAATACATTCATTACAAGACATTCTCGTCTGAAGACTACAATAATACCTATTCATTTACTCGTATCTATATATTAATTATGTTCCTCAGTTAAATTATGCATATATATGTGTGTATAGTTAGTTAAGTACTGACAATTATAAAATAGTGATTTAAATTTAGATCTTGTTTACACGTTTAAATTAAAATAGTTTTTCTTACTGTCTATTCCCAAACGTTTACATACTAGACAGCACCCTTGGTCATGGGGACTGAAGTGTTTGACTTCCGAATGTCACAGCTAACCACGGCTACCTTCAGTTTAAATATTTCTTTTTTTTTATAGGAGAGGGGGCAAACGAGCATGCGGCTCACCTGATGGTAAGCGACTACCGCCGCCCATGAACAACTGCAACACCAGGGAGGGAACTGCAGATGCGTTGCCGGCCGTTTAAAAAGGAGTACGCTCTTTTCTTGAAAGTCCCTAAGTCGTATCGGTCCGGAAAAATCGCTGATGGTAATCGATTCCACAAGGAAGTCGTGCGAGGCAGAAAACATCTTCTAAATCGCACAGTGGTGGACCACCAATCATCCAGATGGTGTGGCTGGTATCGGGAGTTCTGCCGCGATGTCCGTTATATCTCGTATTCTCACAGTTGTATGCTTGGGTTAGGGCAGGGGTCGGCAACCTTTTGAGTCGGAAGAGTCAAAAATTACAATTTACAAAATTTCTAAGTTTTAAAGAGCCACAAATTTTTTCCTTGCCAACCATAAATAGTACTTGCATAAATAATCTATTTATTCATATATAAACAGTGTTTTGCACAATAAATTAGAATATTATTTCAATCATTATCTAATTTTAAATATACAACGTGTCCCAAAATTCAACGATAAGTCAACACCGGAAGATAGACCTGCCCCGGACTAATCGGGGAAAAAAAGAAAAAAATATATATCCCAATTATATTTTAAGTTATATAAAAAAATGAAATTCTTCAGAAATTAAAACCGTTTATGATATTATTCACAACCATGACCACAAAATTTTGAAATATTTTTTCTTTTTTTCTTATAGGCAACCTGAATAGTACTGCTATCTACCACAATTCTTAAAAACTCTAGAATAACTCTTGTTTTATCACGAAAATTAATGAAACTTATTTTAGTCCCTAAATTTTTTGAAGACTTTTACTTTTAACCAAATTTAACTTATCGTGGTGTAAAAAAAAGTATGAACACTAGTATGGCAAGTTTTTTTAAAAATTGACGCAACTAACCAACATTCCAAAATGGTATAATACTCTAGGAAAACAAGTTATAAAAAAATATTATTTCTTAACCAAATGACGGTCGGGTGTAATAAAAGTATTAGTTCTTGAAAAATGTTTAATATTTCAAAACAAATGGTACAAACAGTTTCACGTGTAATTTATTAAGTTATTAACATTATAGCAAATGTTCGAAATGTTTGCCACCAGCATTAATACATGCACGACATCGCTTTAAAAATTATCATTTTATTTGTCTTGCATATCTTCTGCTATTAATGTAATCAGCAGCCTGAGTGATATTTCGACGAAGCTCGTCCAATGTCACAATGGGTTTTGAGTAGACCCTGTTTTTAAGACAACCCCAATAGAAGAAGTCCAGGGGGTTCAAATCGGGTGAACGGGGTGGTCATAGATAGGACCAAGTCGCCCGATCCAACGCCCTGGATACTCTTAGTTTCCTTGTAACTCAAAGGGCCCAATTACTTTTCCATTTAATATGCCGCTCCATAGGTTAACCTTGAATTGATATTGGGATTTGTCTTGTCTCATCAAGTTTGGATTTTCATGACTCCAACTATGTAGGTTGTGAAGATTTAAATACCCATCTTTCTTGCACGTTGTTTCATCCGACCATAGAATTTTGTCTAGGAAGTGGGGATCTTCACTGTGCCTTTGCAGCATTACACGGCAAAATGTGACCCGTAGCGGATAGTCCCGCGGTAATAACGTCTGCACACGCCTGTAGTGATATGGGTGAAGCTTGTGACGTTTTAATATTCGATGTGCAGAACTTTTCGGGATTCCTGTAGCTTCTTCTATGGCACGTACCGAAGTAGTCGAGTCATTTTCTATCTTATTGAGAACTTCTTTATCACGATCCAATCTAGGTCTTCCAGCGCTTCTCCTATTGGATGGCATACGACCCTCCGAAAACGCTTGATGCACATTAATAAACACTCGATAATCAGGATATTTTTGAGCATTTGGGTATCTTTCTCGATACAGTCTGCTAGCAGTGTTAGCATTACATCGGCATTCTCCATAGATTAAATGCATATTAGCGTATTCCTGTTGTGTGTACGGTTGCGGCATGTTAAACGCCAAACAGTCCAAAATGCGCCAGAACTCTAAATCACAAAACACACTATCGTAGTCCAAGATAATGCCAGGACAGTTCAGTTTGCAGATCACTTCCAGTCCAAATAATGCCAAGTCAGTTAAGTTTGCAGGTCGATTCCAGTCCAAAAGGCCAAGCCAAAAGTCGATAGTATGTACGAGGGCCACATAAGTTGAGTTGGGAACGGTGCGCAGTAAACAAAGGAGCAGAGCGTACTGAACCGACTTGCTGAGAATAATAACAGCTTCTCTACCTTCCCTGTTGTTGTCTCTTTTTAACGTAAATATCTTTATCTATCTATCTCTCTCTAACATCTAAGGCATTAATGCCCCCTTCGAATTCCTAGAAATTCTAACAAGAACCCATTTTGGGCATGTAGTAAAAGTGATTACTGACAATTACAATTTAAGGAATTTGGCCCCTGTTTAGAAATAATAGGCCCATATTTTTTTTATAACTTGTTTTCCTAGAGTATTATACCATTTTGGAATGTTGGTTAGTTGCGTCAATTTTTAAAAAAAAACTTGCCATACTAGTGTTTATACTTTTTTTTTACACCACGATAAGTAAAATTTGGTAAAAAGTAAAAGTCTTCAAAAAACTTAGGGAATAAAATAAGTTTCATTAATTTTCGTGATAAAACAATAGTTATTCTGGAGTTTTTAAGAATTGTGGTAAATAGCAGTACTATTCAGGTTGCCTATAAAAAAAAAGAAAAAAATATTTAAAAAATTGTGGTCATGGTAGTGAAAAATGTCATAAACGGTCTCAATCTCTGAAGAATTTCATTTTTTGATATAACTTAAAATATAATTGGGATATATTTTTTTTCTTTTTCCCCCGATTAGTCCGGGGCAGGTCTATCCTCCGGTGTTGGCTTATCGTTGAATTTATAACATCTAAGGTATTAATGCCCCATTCGAATTCCTAGAAATTGTAACAGGAACCCATTTTGGGCATATAGTTGTGCCGGACGGGCGTAACTCTCCGGAGTAAATGTTGTCGAAGATACTCCGCGAGTCGCTCACGTTCTACACCTGTAGGTTCCGGAATCCTCCCTCTGCCGTCTTTCACTGCCATCTCTGCGGTTGCTGCGGATAAACTGTGGACTGAGGTTCAAAATTAAAATGCACGATTATAAATTTAAATAGCAAGGGAGTGTCCAGCGGTTCGACTAATTAATTTGTCGCGAAATTTTACAACTATTATTTATTTATCACTATTATTCAAAACAGTTGGTCAACTACGGTTGTTCACTATAGGTTGGTCACTATATATTTTAAAATATTTAATTTAAATGAGCGGTAGTATAAAATATCTGTCCGGAGTAGTTGGTTCTTTAACACTATTGACTAGCAGCTATTAATCAACTAAGATTAGTTGAATTTAACACTTGTGTAACTGCGAATATCAGGTATCACTTTTTCCGTCTAGCTAACACTTTTCACTATATGTAACTGCGAATTTTCAGTTACCACTTTATTTAGCTAGCTAACACTTTTTCACTATATGCCGCACCGAATTTTCACTTGCGACTTTTTTCTGCTAGCTAACACTTTTTCACTATATGCAACACCGAATTTTCAGTTGCCACTTTTTTCGGCTAGCTAACACTTTCACTATTCACTATATATTTCTGCTAGTCACTGCAACTACTACCGGATACTACTGCTGGGCACTGGTAGTTCTTCCTACTACAACATTACAGGGTTTCGCCCCCATAAGGTAGACTTCGGCTATACTCTATAGTGAGCCGCTTGCCATTTTCCATTTGCCTCTTTATTTTTAAACATTTTTCTTTATGCAAATGGCACAAATTGCAACATTTTCTATATAACACTAATCTTAATTCTAACACGCTATACATCATTAAATAGGCATTTTTGTTCTTCATTAGTACGTGATAAAGGATAATTAATAGATTTACATTCAAAAAAGTTATTAAGTGAAATGTCCCAAACTTTTATAATAAATGGGCATATTAATTCTTTAATTATCCTATAATTATTGAATGTGTTTAATTATACGAAATATTTCTTTATAATCATGATCTATGCAACATATGCTAACTAAATGTCATATTTACAACTCTTTTAGAACATAAAAATATTCTCATTATTTTTTGGTACAAACTATTACGCAGTTAATTTAAATTTCCAGAAAGTTCTACGACACGGCGCGCTGTGATTGGTCGGTTTTTCTTAAACAAAATAAAGTTGTTTGTATTAACTATTATTAAAACGACCTTCTATACAAACATATTAAGAGTTGTAAATACATGGTAAAAACTATATTAACACATTATCTGATTGATTTTGTCCATATTTTCACTTTTTAAACAAATTAATATTCTTTAATCACTTTTTTCTTAAAGTCATTTTAGGCCGTCTCGAACATCTCTCCCGCCGTGCAGCGTCGCGAAGACTCGTCGCAGCGGCGCTGCATAAATTCCGGTGAGAGGCGTGGCTTCTACTTTGGCAGCGGCACGAGTTTCCTGGTTGGCCTCTTGATTAGTCCGTTTGCGGTGCGTACCTCCACAGTGCGGATCTGTCCGTCCGCACCGGGGTAGATTTTTTCAATCCTTCCTCGTGGCCAGGTGTTACGAGGTAACTGGCTGTCAGCTATGAGGACTGGATCGCCCACCTGGAGATCGGGGCCTTGACCATGGGCCTCCCGCCGGTTTTGAAGTTCCGGCAGATATTCTTTTACCCAACGCTGCCAGAACATGTCAGCGAGTATCTGGGAGCGTCGCCAGTGTTTTTTGCTATTCGCATCTTTTTCATTAAAAACTCCAGGTGTTGGCAGTCTCACAGATCCTCCCAATAGGAAGTGATTTGGAGTGATGGACTCGTTGTCTTTGCTATCTACTGAGATGTGAGTCAATGGTCTGCTGTTTACTGTGTCCTCCACCTCGCAGAGCAGCGTGGTTAAAACATCTTCATGCGGATGTCTCTCATGAAGGACGGTGTATAGTGCCGTCTTCACGCATCGAACAAGACGTTCCCACGCCCCTCCCATGAAAGGTGCGGAGGGGGTTATAAAACGCCACACTATGCCTCGTCGGCTGGCTTCTTCTCGAAAAGCCTCTCGAAGCTCCTTGTCGGCACCGTGCATATTGGTGCCGTTGTCGGAATAAATCTCGGTGGGACACCCTCGGCGCGCTGCAAATCTTCTTAATGCCAGTATGGCGGAGTCTGCGCTGAGATCTGCCACAATTTCCAAGTGGACAGCTCTGGATGTGAGGCAGGTGAAGAGAGCCACGTATCTCTTCTGATGTTGACGTCCCACTGTGACGGAGAGTGGCCCAAAATAATCCAGACCAGTGAACGTGAACGGTCTCTGGTGATGAGCGAGACGTGTGCTGGGATGATCACCGGTGGCTGGCACTGATGGTTGTGCCTTTCTAATGCGCCACTGAAGCATTGGCTCACTATTCTTTTCGTGGTGGATCTTAGTCGGATTACCCAGTAGTGCTGTCGAACCTCGTTGATGGTAGGTTCGGTTCCACAATGATGCAGGCTACGATGTGTCCAATCGATATACAATTGGGTGATGTGATGATCACCATCCAATATAGCTGGCCCTTTCATATCTTTCGAGACTCCTTTTACAGCGGCTATGCGACTTCGTAGCGCGATGATCCCGTCTTTCAGTTGTATTTGAAGCGGTCGTAGGCGGCTATCATGGGCGACCTTTTTATCGTTACGGAGATCGGCTATCTCTTGTGTGAAGGAGTCTTCCTGGATGACATGTATCAGGAGCTTTTCGGCCTTTTTTATGTATTCGGCCTCGAGTGTGATGTATCTGTTTACATCTTTATTTTTCACCTGACTGGGAGGCTGCGCGAGGCGTCGCGGATTACCTTTCGATCTCCTCCAGTCGGGATCTTCCTCTTTATTTCTTTTGGTCCTTTTGTAAAAGGTCCTGTCTGTTGTTTTGCGGCAGAGTGTTATGAATTGAAGCACTCTGGCCGTAGCTCGCACTAAGCGTTCCCATTTTGAAAATTTTGTCGGATCGGGAATGGCTTCTCTGTATAGCGGAGCTCTATACCTTTCTGTGATGATGAGGGATCTTTCTTCCCCAGTAGGTTCGGATGACGTGGGTCTTTCGGTCGGCCATGCTGACGGTTCTTTGTAGAGAAACGATGGGCCGTTGTACCACTCATGGTTAGAGTCGAAGTTAGGTGGTACGTCCCTCGTAGCGGTGTCAGCTATATTCAATTTCGCATGTACCCAGCGCCAGTCGTCCACTTTACTATGGTCCTCGATTGCTGCTATTCGATGTGCCACAAAAGGTTTGTAGCTCCTGGACCCTTTCTTTATCCAGGTGAGGACAGTTTTGCTGTCAGTCCAATAAGTGACAGCTTCGGGCTTTACGCGATGTTCCTGAATGACAGCAGCAGCTACGCGACTTCCCATCACGGCGGCTTGCAACTCGAGGCGAGGTATGGATGTTACCTTGAGCGGAGCTACCTTCGCCTTGGCCATGAGGAGGCTCACGTGTACTTGCCCATGGGGTGTCATTGCTCTCCAGTAGACTGCCGTTGCGTAGGCGCTCTCACTGGCATCGGTAAATACGTGCACTTGGAGGGAGCGTGCGTCGCTGTATCCCGGGTAGCATCTTGGTATGCTTATTGTTTTGAGTCGTTCCAGGTGTTGGATCCATGTGGACCAATGGTTACTCAGGTCTTCGTCCAACTCCTGGTCCCAGTCTGTTCCTCGTCTCCATGCTTCCTGCAGTATTTGTTTTGCTCGTATGGTAACTGGGGAGGCGAGGCCGAGCGGGTCATACAGCGACATCACTATTTTCAGCGCTTCCCTCTTTGTTGGTTTCTTCTGCAGCAAATTGATTGGAAGTCGAGCGAGCTTTAGATTGAAGCTCAGCTGATCGGTACTCGGTTTCCAGATTAAACCGAGTATTTTTTCTTCGGTTCCCTTGTTGCCCAGGTTGACTGACTCAGTCGTTTCGTTGTCAGGTTCTAACTCTTTTACAATTTCTGGCGCATTGGAAACCCATTTCCTTAATGTGAAGTGCGCGTTTTTGTGTATATTGCGTACTTCCTTCGATATTCGCATCGCATCTTTCAGGGACTGGAAACTGTCAAGATAATCATCCATGTAATGGTTTTGGATGATAGCTTCTACGGCTTCTGGATATTTTTCTATGTGCCTTTTAGCGTTCCAGTTTTTTGCGAATATGGCTGTGCAGGGTGAACTAGCTGCACCGAAAATGATCGACGTCATTCTGTATTCTTGTGGAGCCTCATCGCGTCGATCTCCTCTCCAGAGATATCTCAAGGCATCCCTGTCTTCGGGTCTCACTTTAATTTGCATGAACATGTCGGCTATGTCCGCGGAGACAGCAATATTGTGGCGGCGAAAGCGCATCATGACCCCTGGTAACGATTGAAGTAGGTCTGGACCCGTGAGCAGGAAATCATTCAATGCCATTCCTTTTGTTTTGGCTGCGGCATCGTGTACTATGCGAAACTTTTCTGGTTTCATTGGGTTATGGACATCGAAATGGGGTAGGTACCATGTCTTTCCTGGTGTACTATTTTTTGGTGCTATTTCGGCGTATCCCTTTTGTATTAGGGAATTCATGTGTTCACTATACTTTTGCTTTAGATCTTCGTTTCGATCTAATTTTTTCTCGATGGAAACGAGCCTTTTTATTGCCGTTTCATAATTACCAGGCATTTCGACATCTTTCTTTCTCCAGAGAAGCGCTGTTTCTATGTGCCCGTCTTCCATCTGACGGGTGCTGTTATTTAGTATTTCTTCAGCTTTCTTCTCTGGATCGGAATCTGGTCTTCTCGGATTGACTATTAGAGATTCCAGCACGAAGTATTCGCGGAGTTGGTCATTTATGTTCTCCTCGCTCGTATACAGCTCATTGGCCGTGTGGACGCGCTGATGCGGGGCTTTAGTGTGTGCCCCGTGTAGCACCCATCCCAGTTCTGTGAGCGAGGCTATTGGCTGATGCGGTGGACCTCTGCGGACTTGAGTGGCTATCAAGAGTCTCCAATTGTCTTGACCTATTAGGATCCTGGGGTTGCCGAAGTCATATATCAATTGCTCCTTTAAGTCTTTTAAATGCTTACATTTTTCTATATCTGCTGCACACACAGTCTGTGGCCCCAAGTTTAGGCTGGCGACCGTGCGTGCTCTGAATGGCACCCTTTTTCTGTGGAGACTTTTCAGCGACACTTTGATTCTTCGAGAGTCCGGCGAATCGAGGGTAGTGTTCCCGATAGCGGTGATCTTAAATGGGTCCAACCGCCCTGTAGCTCCAATTTGATTGGCAATCTCTTGATCCATTAATGAGACTGTCGACCCATCATCCAGCAGAGCGTGTGTGTTTATCGCTCCCGCCGGTCCAATTACTCGAACTGGAATTATCTTCAGGTAAGCTTGATGCTTTGACACAGCGAATGAGTTTGCAACTGTTTCTTGAGGTTCTTTTAGTGTGACCTCTGTCTTCTCTTTTTTAATTATAATGAAGAAGTCGATTGTGTGCCGCGGTGCATCCTTTTATTCCACACTTTGTGGTTTTACATCTGTGTGTCTGACTTCTATAACGTAGACACCGGAAACATAAATTCCTTTGCTTGGCGAGTTGCCATCTTTTATCAATATCTGCTTCTTTAAATTTGTTGCAGTCGGATCCGTAATGACCTTCTTTTTCGCACACACTGCATTTCGGAGAGGGCTTAGTGGTAGCCGTGTGCGTCCTATGTACTGGACGATTATTTTGCGCTCCGTTTATGATTTCAGGAGGCGCAAATGCACTGCAGAAGCGAGCTTGCTCGGTTATAAACTCGCTGAAGGAACCGAGGTCTGGTCTTGAGTCGTACTTTTCTGTATAAATTCTATACTACTGCGTGCGTATAGAGTTTGGCAGTTTGTCTGTGAGGTGTCGTAGCAGCTCCGCGTTGACGAGGTAATGATCTCGTTTGAGTGCCCGAAGAGTGACGACGCTTCCCCTCACTTTGCTCGCGAATGTACAGATATCTCTGGGTGCTTCTGTACAGCGTGGTAATCCCCGTAACTTTTCGGTTTCGGCTTGCGCGATTGAATCTGGACGCCCAAATTGTAGCTCCAGTTCTCGCATAATCTCATCTGGTTTAGCATGCCCGATGAGTTCTGAACTGACTGTTTCCAAGGCTCTTCCTTGT
Source organism: Parnassius glacialis (assembly GCA_033319125.1). Classification (NCBI taxonomy): domain Eukaryota; kingdom Metazoa; phylum Arthropoda; class Insecta; order Lepidoptera; family Papilionidae; genus Parnassius; species Parnassius glacialis. The sequence goes on along the minus strand of JAVANC010000005.1, from coordinate 32,734,160 downwards.
AGACTTCTTCGTAGTCTTGCAGTATTTTCTATGTCATTGAAGTAGCCTCGAGTTGTTTCATAAATGGCACGGAACGAAAGCCATTCGGTATGTGCTCCGCTAAAGCTCGGCAGTGTCATTATCGCTTTTGATGCTGCGAAAGTATTCGACGATGCACTCTCTGGTTTTGGTTTGTTAGCGAGTGCGGCTATAGCGGACGTGAGCTCCGATATGAATGGTCGGAGCACCCTGTCTTCATTGCTGACAGGTGCCTGGTTAGGCCTTTTTGGTATGGGATTCTTGGTTACATCTTCCGGATAGGGATCCTGGTAGGTGGGCTCTGATACAACTGGTAGGAGCCCCCTGTCTTCATCAACCTTGGAGTCCTGTCTAATCTTCTGAGGTATGGGGCTCTTGGTTATATTTTCTGCATTGGGATCCTGGTAGGTGAGCTCTGATACAACAGGTAGGAGCTCCCTGTCTTCATCAACCTTCGAATCCTTGTTTGTGAGCTTCATCGGCGGCTCACTGAGGTCGACAACCTCCGGGGGTGGCTTTGTGATGTTTTTTTAAGTGGGGCCTCCCCACCGGTGGTTACGCCTTGCGTTGGCTTTTGCTTGGCTACAGAATTTTCGAGCCAAGATCGAACATACTCACTTTTGGAGTGACCATCTTCATCATAGTCGTCCGATTCATCATCTTCTTCAGCCATCTGTAATGAGATCTGTGCGAGTTCCAATTTGATTCTCAGCACTTCCTCACGAGCCTTCTAAACTTTTTTATTGGGCCGAGTGGTCTTCTTTGACCTTGTACTTCTGTCGGCGTGGCCCCTTGGTGGCTCTTCGGCGCGGGAGTATACCCGGGCTGTTGGCGGTGATGCACAGCGAATGTCATCGTTGCCTTCTATTTGTTCCCTCTGCTTCGGTGTACCGGCTTTAACGGCGGCTGGCACAGGCAGGAGTACCCCCCCATCGCGGGGGCAAGCTATTTGTTCCCTCTGCTTCGGTGTACCGGCTTTAACGGCGGCTGGCATAGGCAGGAGTACGCCCCCATCGCGGGGGCAAGCTGGCGCCTCAGCGCCTTCTGTTGTGGATGGTGAGCGTGGTGGCATCTGGTGGCGGACGGTGTCGGTATTGCCCGACGGCCCTTCATTCAGACCGACAGTCCACGCCATGGCTCCCCTTCCTTGCGAACGAGTGATCGGCATCTTGATTCTGAAAATTCAGCAACTTTAAAACGGTAGTGACTATGTACCCGGTTCCGAAATACTAACGGATTGACGAATCCCGTTCGAATGACCAGCAAATGTGGTCCGGTGTATACGGATGATTCGGCTCAAAGGACCATAAAATGGTCCGGTCGGCAGTACAGGCGGATAGATCCGGCTCGAAGGACCATAAAATGGTCCGGCCGGCAGTACAGGCGGATGAATCCGGCTCGAAGGACCATAAAATGTGCCGGACGGGCGTAACTCTCCGGAGTAAATGTTGTCGAAGATACTCCGCGAGTCGCTCACGTTCTACACCTGTAGGTTCCGGAATCCTCCCTCTGCCGTCTTTCACTGCCGTCTCTGCGGTTGCTGCGGATAAACTGTGGACTGAGGTTCAAAATTAAAATGCACGATTATAAATTTAAATAGCAAGGGAGTGTCCAGCGGTTCGACTAATTAATTTGTCGCGAAATTTTACAACTATTATTTATTTATCACTATTATTCAAAACAGTTGGTCAACTACGGTTGTTCACTATAGGTTGGTCACTATATATTTTAAAATATTTAATTTAAATGAGCGGTAGTATAAAATATCTGTCCGGAGTAGTTGGTTCTTTAACACTATTGACTAGCAGCTATTAATCAACTAAGATTAGTTGAATTTAACACTTGTGTAACTGCGAATATCAGGTATCACTTTTTCCGTCTAGCTAACACTTTTCACTATATGTAACTGCGAATTTTCAGTTACCACTTTATTTAGCTAGCTAACAATTTTTCACTATATGCCGCACCGAATTTTCACTTGCGACTTTTTTCTGCTAGCTAACACTTTTTCACTATATGCAACACCGAATTTTCAGTTGCCACTTTTTTCGGCTAGCTAACACTTTCACTATTCACTATATATTTCTGCTAGTCACTGCAACTACTACCGGATACTACTGCTGGGCACTGGTAGTTCTTCCTACTACAACATTACAGGGTTTTGCCCCCATAAGGTAGACTTCGGCTATACTCTATAGTGAGCCGCTTGCCATTTCCCATTTGCCTCTTTATTTTTAAACATTTTTCTTTATGCAAATGGCACAAATTGCAACATTTTCTATATAACACTAATCTTAATTCTAACACGCTATACATCATTAAATAGGCATTTTTGTTCTTCATTAGTACGTGATAAAGGATAATTAATATATTTACATTCAAAAAAGTTATTAAGTGAAATGTCCCAAACTTTTATAATAAATGGGCATATTAATTCTTTAATTATCCTATAATTATTGAATGTGTTTAATTATACGAAATATTTCTTTATTATCATGATCTATGCAACATATGCTAACTAAATGTCATATTTACAACTCTTTTAGAACATAAAAATATTCTCATTATTTTTTGGTACAAACTATTACGCAGTTAATTTAAATTTCCAGAAAGTTCTACGACACGGCGCGCTGTGATTGGTCGGTTTTCTTAAACAAAATAAAGTTGTTTGTATTAACTATTATTAAAACGACCTTCTATACAAACATATTAAGAGTTGTAAATACATGGTAAAAACTATATTAACACATTATCTGATTGATTTTGTCCGTATTTTCACTTTTTAAACAAATAAATATTCTTTAATCACTTTTTGCTTAAAGTCATTTTAGGCCGTCTCGAACAGTAGTGAAAGAGATTACTGACAATTACAATTTAAGGAATTTGGCCCCTGTTTAGATATAATATGCCCATATTTTTTATGACTTGTTTTCCTAGAGTATTATACCATTTTGGAATGTTGGTTACTTGCGTCAATTTTTAAAAAAACTTGCCATACTAGTGTTCATACTTTTTTTACACCACGATAATTTAAATTTGGTTAAAAGTAAGTCTTCAAAAAATTTAGAGAATAAAATAAGTTTCATTAATTTTCGTGATAAAACAAGAGTTATTCTGGAGTTTTTAAGAATTGTGGTAGATAGCAGTACTATTCAGGTTGCCTATAAAAAAAAGAAAAAAATATTTAAAAAATTGTGGTCATGGTAGTGAAAAATATCATAAACGGTCTCAATTTCTGAAGAATTTCATTTTTTTTATATAACTTAAAATATAATTGGGATATATTTTTTTTTCTTTTTTCCCCGATTAGTCCGGGGCAGGTCTATCCACCGGTGTTGGCTTATCGTTGAATTTAGGGACACGTTGTATATATATATATATATATATATATATATATATATATATATATATATCTGTGTGTGTACATGGTATTACTATATAATCACTTATTATTTAAGTGAAAAATTAAAACAAACATTTATTTGTATGGTTATTCAAGTACAAAATTTAAACTTTACTGAACAATGTAACTTTTACTTAAAAATAAAGAAAACAATAACATACATTTAAGCAAAAAAAATCAATTGGAGCGTTGGCTTTGCATGGTTTTAGAAAGTTTGGATAAATTTGGCTCCTAACTTGTTGTTTTAAGTTTCAAACACGACTCTGAATTTTCATTTGTTAGTTGGCTTCTTACTTTGCTTTTAATTATATTCATGCAAAAGAACGCTTGCTCGTACGAATATGTCGATCCGAAGATAGTCAGCACTCCAAATGCCAACTTCTTCACTTCACTGTAGCAATCTGGAAGACTATTCCATGTGTCGAATATAAGTTCCTCAACTCGCGGCATTTCTTTTAAAGCTGTTTATTTTTGTTGCGTTACGTACATACATTTCTGAACCTCCAACTCTTTCAACTTGCTTTTCAGCTATGTAAATTTTCAACTCCACAAAGCTTTACTTTTTAAATCGGTCAGTTACATTTATAGAGATCCAGTTTCAACTCCAAAAGGCTCAGTGTGAATCGATTTTTAAATGTATTTTTTATAAAACAAATAATATTTGCGTATGAAATTAAAGAGCCGCAGCTTCACATCCAAAGAGTATCTAAACTTCGTTTTTAAAATATTATATTTTTGGAAGCTATTATTGGACATGGTTAAAATTTATTTTGTAACACTGTAAAAGTAATTTTTATAGAAAATAAAGAATCAACAAAATCAGTTAACTAACCTGTTACATAATATTATCTATGTAATAATTTTATAAGTATGTAATTAATTTGAAGTTTTATTATTTTTCTGATTAATTAAGTCTAAAAATATAAGGCAATATAACTCTTTAACCATTATAGCTATGTTAAAGAAAAAGTAACTTCATTTAATTTTTATTAACAAACATTTTCTTTTACAAATTTTTTTTTATAGGATAAGGGTGACAAACGAACGCACAGTCCACCTGATCGTAAGTGGTTGCTGCGGCCCATAGACATCTACATCTATCCTCGTTTGCGAATCAAAATGCAGATGCGTTGCCACCCGTGAGGACTAAGATGGAATGCCTCTTTTCCAGTAAAAAGGGCCTCCGGCCACCTGCACTCACCAAGCGAAACGCAGAGGTAAACCTCTATTTCACGCTAGTTTTCTGTGAGGTCGTGGTACCACCCCGGTTCGAGCCGGCCCATCCGTGCGACAGCAAAAGCTGAATGAATCTCGCGAGCCGCAGGTTGCCGACCCTTGGGTTAGGGTTTAATTTTATTAATTAGAGCATCCCAAGCAGATGGTAGCACCCATCTATCCACTATTGAAATAAGGATGTTTTTAATATTTTAATAGCCTTGCGAATCATCATTGAAAAGATTTGGTGTTCATTAGCAAGGATTTATGATCTATCAAACCGCCTTAGGGCTGTGGGCGATCCTGTACGTGTTATAGACCAAAATAATTATTTTAAACTAAAGGTAGCCTTGGTTAATTTTCACATTGGGATGTCGAACAACTCAGTCACCCCATGACAAAGAATATAATAAGTATACCCTATAACGGTGGGTGCTGTAAAGTTCTTGAAACGTTAGAAAGATAAAATAAGTTGATATACGTAACAAAATTCGTAAAAACTAGTTTCATTTAAATATTATAAAATAGGTTAAAAATCAGCTTGAAAAATTATTGAAATAAATATTGTCTATTAACAAAAGCGAAATAGTTAATTTGCACCAGACAGTAAGTTGTTTAATTTACGTAAAGTACCTTTTAATAACTGTGAACCAGCAGTCATTTAAACCAACACTCCATTTTGGCCCTCCGCCAGGATCAGAACCATAGCTGGGTCTTCTCGCCGAATTATAATTAAACAACCAATTTTTGATCACTGCGGCCGGGATAATTACAATAAATGTATCCATCATTCTGGTTGATACGACTAACTTAGAAGATTTGCTCATACTGAACATACTGGTAATTTAGGTTGGTAAGTAAGTCCATACCTTTGCACTGGAAATGCTGTTTTCTATCAATTGTCAGTAAAATTTGGGTTTTCTTATTGGAATGGTGTCGCTGTCTAAATTTAAAATTGACCTTAATAAATAAATTAAAGAAGTATGGAATGAATTACTGAAAAATTAATTGATTTACAGAAATAAGTCCTATGCTGATGTCCAAACAATATATTTTTTAACAATAATCATTAATTGAGAATTCAAACACTATTTTTCGTAACTAGGTTATACATATTACCAAGGCTGTCGTTTTCATTGTGAACGCGTGTAGTGTTATGGTACTTACATATCATTTTACACTATTTTTAATTTATTTTTCCATTCTGTTTTTGATTTTCTGCATTCATATTTTGCATTACTTTTCACGCTATGCTACATACATATCATTTTACACTATTTTTCCATTCCGTTTTTGATTTTCTGCATTTATATTTTGCATCACCTTTATTTCCATAGGATCCTGTAACGTTTTTACACAATAACAAATCATTTTCACTTCGTATTTTCACACTATCAGCACCGTTTAAATCGCTGTCAATGGAGTCTTACCTTTTTCTATCTTTTATTGAGTTCTCCGTAACTTTGCAATTTCAGGTTTTGTGCGCGCTGCCGCGCTATAGTTTTTCCTATATGAATAATATCTCATTTCTTACTTAAATGTAACTGTTTTTCAATTATATACCTAAAACCAAAAATTTATATTTTTGACAACCATTATTTATATGGTTGTCATGGCAATTTTTATTCAAATTCGTTACCGATATGATGTTTTATCTCGATATTTTCACATAAATACTCTTTTGCTCTAGGTCATTTACAATAAATTTTCTTTTAATTTAAATAATTTCTCGTTCTCTCTAAAAAGGTATAAAAGCCGAACAATCGGAGAATACAGAGAGTTTCGCTTCAGTTCTCAAACGAGAAGCATCTACTAAAGGCCTTATCCCGGGGCCGCATTTCCCCGGGATCCTGCAAGCCTCCATCTACATCCGAAGTCGTCGGCAGTCTACTTCAAGCGCGGGGCCACACTACTCCGGGCGCTACGACTGCTTGCTCCAGGCGCTGAGTGCACCTACTGCCCGCGCTACCTTTGGGCGCTACGACTGCTTGCTCCAGGCGCCGAGTGCACCTACTGTCCGCGCTACCTTTGGGCGCTGCGACTGCTTGCTCCAAGCGCTGAGCGCACCTACTCCAGGCGCTACGTGCGTCGGCTCCGAACGCTGCGTGTGCCCAGTCCAGGCGCTGCGTGCCGTCGCCGCCAAGAAACCTCAAGCTCCGCGTGTGCCTACTTCTACAAGCGCAGCGTGTGTCCTTCGACCTTTAGGCTCCACTATAATACTATATTCTCCTATCTTTATTTTTTTTAATCTAATTGTAATCTCACTTCATCCATCATCATCATATTTCATTTTTTTATAAAATTGTAAATACCTTTTTAAAAAATTTAAATATATTATTTTCTTGTTCTACTTTTGTTGTTTTGTTGTTCTTAGGTTAGGTTCTATTTTTTTTTAATTGTCGCTTCACACGCCTTTGTAAGATGCGACTCATTACACATCACTAAGCTAAATATCCTTATTTGGGAATCGCTAATCGTGTCATTGCTAAAATAGTCTGCTCGTAGATATCGTGTGAAAGCTTTCATCTCCCGCAATATCTTAGTCCCTATTGAAACGTTTGAGCAGAAATCATACGTATAAAGCCGTCTTATATCTCTGATATCTCCAAGGAAATTAATTGTGCTTCTTGTAAGAGCCGTAAAAATATTAATTGATAGAATATTATACTATATATGCTGCCTTAATTTCTATTACACATTAAAATACATTTTGTTTTTGAAGGAACGGGGCAATAACAGGAAATTTTAAATATGTTCATTTTTATAGAAATCTAAGCGATTATTCAAAAGCAATTTTATTCAAAGTGATTGCCTCTGGCTTTGATGGTCATGAATCTATGGATTTACGCACAGTCTCCATGGGCAATTTAGCTATGTTAGCTCTGAAGTTTTTTCGAAAGACTAAGTGTCGAAGTTAAGTTTTGAGCAGACCACTAGCACTGACTATATCCAAGATGACTTTGCACAAAAATAAAGCTTCTTTACTCGTTGGTACCCCCCACCCCCATTGTTAAATAAAACATGTTATATTTTCCTGTTTATTAGACGTGATTATGTTATGTGCTGAACTGGAAGACACCTTTTTTAGGGTTCCGTACCCAAAGTGTGTGGTAACCAAAATCACTACGGTACTACGGTTTATAGGCGTATTTTTGTTCTCAGTACAAGAAGTCACTCTTTTGATACTGCTTACTATCGCCAGTCTGGGGATTATACATCAGTATAAGATAATTATACTGGCCTTCATAGAACAACGCAACGTCAGAGGATATTTGGGTGGCTTTTACAATCTATACAAACTTATTCCTCTGTTTTCACCATGGAACGACGACACTATATCAAACATTTTTATAGAATCCACATCTACATCTGCCTGATCCCATAATTGAGTTTCTACCAATAATAATTATTTAAAAACTAGAAACCAGCTTAATTTACTTAAAAAAATTCCAGTAATATCGTCTCATCATCGGCTGATTAACGAACATCACTTCCAATGCCGGGAAATGTATTCAAAAACGCCAAAACAAAATGTTTACTGTCTCTGTGTGTGAATTTCGTAGAATAGAGAGCATTATTAATGTACGAGTTTATCGGCTCTGCGCTTACCTACCTGTAAGGCCCGAATAAGTTCTCGGTGTCGGTATCGGCTATTCTCGGCTTAAAATTAAGTCTCATTCTTGGCCTCGACCTAATATTCCGGAGTAAGTTATGTACAAGTTGTTTAGTAAAGCTGGACAATTGTACGATGAAAGGCGACACAATCTAAATTCGTCGTCGTTCGTAATGTGGAGAAATTGCTATTCCGAATTTATAACTTAAACTAGCAATGACTAATTTAATTATCTACAAGTTAGTAAACACTACTAACTTGTAGATATACTTAAAAGAGCTGTTGAATTTGTTGTTAAATATATAAAGTTGTAAATTAAAATTTAAATCACATAAAAATGTGCCATTAAAAACATTTATCCGCCAACCAATAGCACCCCATGACTGAAGTAATAGACGACAGGGGGCAACGGGACAGGAGATGGGCAGTAGTATATTCTTGATAACAACTCAAAATTTAAAAAAAACTGCCGTGCCAACCCACGTGCTAAGCACGCAACCATGTCAAACAACCCTCTATCTAAATATATCTCAATCTATGGAGAATGCCTATGTTCAGTAGTGGAATTTTAAATAACTGTATTGATGATGATAATCCGTTAGCTTTGTAAAATAATGTTTCACGTTATACATTATGTTTTTCAAAATAGACACAGTTAACTATCTCGAAAGAGTATACAAATCAAGGCAATCTACATGACCTAAAAAGCTACTACGATTTCTGAGTGTTTTAGTATTGCATGCTAAAAATGAAACAAGTGTAAAAACCTTGACACAGTTTTGCTTGGCTATAAGATTTCACACGTATTTTACGAGGGTGGATTGAAAAGTACTCGGCCTAACCAAGAAAATAAACACATACTAAATCAGTTATATTTTTATTTTTCTACATAATCACCATCAAGTTCAATACACTTTTGCCACCTCCCCTTCCAAGCATTTAGACCGTTGAAAAAAAATTATTCTTCCTTAGAGTCAAAATATGCGTCTACAGCTGCTTTGACCTCGTCGTTTGTCGAAAATCTTTGACCTACCAAGTTCTTTTTTAGGTTAGGGAACAGAAAGAAGTCTGATGGTGCCAGATCAGGTGAATACGGCGGATGCGGTAACAGTTCAAAGCCACAGTTGTGAACTTCAGCCATTGACTGTACTGACGTGTGAACACGGGCGTTATCTTGATGAAACAGGACTTTTCTTCTGAGCATTCCTCGACGTTTTTCTTTTATTTCCTCTCGTAAACGACGTAGTAAGGTGCAGTAGTAATCAGAGTTTATAGTCTGACCCCTTTCAAGATAATCAATCATAATCACACCTTTCGAGTCCCAGAATACTGAAGCCATCACCTTATTTGGCGACAAAATCGACTTAGCCTTTTTAGGGGGTGGTGAACCAGGTCTTCTCCACTGTTTTGATTGTTGTTTTGTTTCCGGTGTACAGTAATGAACCCATGTTTCGTCTATAGTAACAAAACGATTCAAAAAATCATCTGCATCGGCTTTAAATAACTCCAAACAGTCGCGTGAAATAGTCAATCGCGTCCTTTTTTGTTCAACTGAAAGCAGTCGCGGAACCCACCTCGCAGACACCTTGTGGAAACCCAACTCGTTGACAATGATGTTTTGAGTTCGTTCGTGAGTGGAACTATTATTTACGAATTGAGTGTTGTTTTAGTAAATTCAGTGAGGGATCGGGTTATAACGAGCTATAATACGAAAAATACAAACTAAAGCATATAATATACTTACTACCTACCTCGTACTTAAGGAATTTGTTGAACTTACCGAGTCATTGTGAACTGTTTGTTATACTTACATACTTGTTGAGCAGTGTGCGGTGCGAATATTACGATGGAGAAGCTTCTGTTTTATCAAAATAAGCTATTACAAAACCTAAAAAATGCTGAAAAGAATTATAAGAAATCGCCAAAAGATAGAATTAAGAAACCTTATTTGGAAACGAGATTAGAACAATTGGAGTTATTACGGCAAGAGTTTCAAGAAGGTCATAAAAGCATTATTTTGAAAATTACCAAAGGGGAAGAAAAGGAACATTCTTATTTTAAGTAGGACGTTTATGAGGTGTTAATGGGAGACTTCAATGCAAAACTAGGCACAAGAAGGAACGGTGAGCTGAAAGTGGGGAAATTTGGAATAGGGCAACGGAACCCAAGGGGCCAGCAGCTGGCCGACTTCATGGAGAAAGAGGGACTCTTTATGATGAACTCTTTCTTCCAGAAGCGGCCCCACAGGAAGTGGACCTGGTCGAGCCCCAAAGGTTCGACAAAAAATGAGATTGACTTCATTATGACGACCAAACGACAACTGTTCAGTGATGTCTCAGTGATCGCGAGGGTGAAAACCGGCAGCGATCACCGAATGGTTAGAGGCACACTGAACCTAAACGTTAAGTTGGAGAGGTCTCGTCTAATGAAGTCAACGCTCCGTCCCCCTCGTGCTCTAATCCAAAGTCCCGAAACCTTTCAGCTCGAGTTACAAAACCGTTTTCAGTGCCTAGAAGACTGCAATGAAGTGGACGATTTGAATGACAAGCTCGTGGAAACTGTGCATGCGGTCGGAGCTAAGTTCTGCAAGACCCGCCGCAGAAGAACACAAAAACTCTCCGATCACACTCTTAATCTCATAGCTTTTAGACGGGAGATGAGGCTACATTCTTCAACAGATTTGACAGCATACAGGCAACTGAACAGACAGATCTCCAAATGCATGCGGCGGGACTTACGCAACTTCAATACAGCTCGTATTGAAGAAGCGATCGAGCGGAACCAAGGCTCCAAAGTCTTTGCCAGAGATCTGTCTGCCAGAAAGAGCCAACTGTCAAAGCTGAAGACCGAATGTGGCAGCATCGTTTCCGGGGCACCTGAGATTTTGAGTGAGATTGAGAGGTTCTATGGGCAGCTGTACACGTCATCGTTGGAGCCACACGCAAGTGTGAGTAACGATCCAAGAGCGAGTCTTATCCGACATTATTCCGATGATATCCCGGACGTCAGTCTGAGCGAGATTAGAATGGCTCTCCAGCACCTTAAAAACGGCAAGGCCCCAGGCGAGGATGGAATTACAGCGGAGCTTCTGAAAGCGGGTGGAAAACCGGTACTTGAAGTCCTTCAGAAGCTCTTTAATTCCGTCCTCCATGGTGGCATTACACCGGAGGCGTGGAGCAGAAGTGCGGTGGTCTTGTTCTTCAAGAAAGGCGACAACGCTCTCTTGAAGAACTACAGACCGATTTCCCTTCTGAGCCGCGTCTACGTGCTGTTTTCGAGAGTCATTACGAATCGTCTCGCGCGCAGACTTGACGACTTCCAGCCTCCCGAACAAGCCGGTTTCCGAAAGGGCTTTAGCACCATAGACCACATACATACCCTACGGCAAATTGTACAGAAGTCCGAGGAGTACAATTTGCCACTATGTCTGGCGTATGTGGACTATGAGAAAGCCTTTGATTCCGTCGAAATTTGGGCGGTGCTGCAGTCCCTTCAGCGGTGCCAAGTTGACTCTCGGTATATCGAAGTGTTGAAGTGCTTGTACAGTAGGGCTACGATGGCTATCCGAGTACAGAACCAGAGTACGAAACCTATCCAATTGCAGAGAGGTGTAAGACAGGGTGACGTCATATCCCCGAAACTCTTCACCGCTGCATTGGAAGACGTTTTCAAGCTTCTGGACTGGAAAGGATACGGTATCAACATCAATGGCGAGTACATCACTCACCTTCGATTTGCCGACGATATAGTCCTTATGGCAGAATCGCTGGAGGACCTAAGCACTATGCTCAATGACCTCAATAGTGTTTCCCAACGGATAGGTCTTAAGATGAACATGGACAAAACAAAGATCATGTTAAATGTCCATGTCACACCTATGCCGGTAGTTGTTGGGAACACTAAGCTCGAAGTTGTTGACGAGTATGTTTACCTGGGACAAATAGTCCGACTAGGTAAGTCCAACTTCGACCGAGAGGTCAATCGACGGATTCAACTCGGCTGGGCAGCGTTCGGGAAGCTACGACACATCTTCTCGTCAGACATACCTCAAAACCTTAAAACGAAATTGTACAACCAGTGCGTGTTGCCAGTGATGACTTACGGAACTGAGACGTGGTCCTTCACTGCTGGCCGTATGAGGAAGCTCAAGGTCGCTCAGCGAGCTATGGAGAGGGCTATGCTCGGAGTTTCTCTGCGTGATAAACTCAGAAATGAGGATATCCGCAGTAGAACCAGAGTGACCGACATAGCCCAACGGATTAGTAAGCTGAAGTGGCAATGGGCCGGCCATATAGCTCGAAGAACCGACAACCGATGGGGAAGAAAGGTTCTCGAGTGGCAGCCTCGTTCCGGCAAGCGAAGTGTAGGGCGTCCCCCCACTAGATGGAGTGACGACCTGGTAAGATATGCAGGAAGTCGATGGATGCAGGTGGCTCAGGACCGTGCTTTGTGGCATTCTTTGGGGGAGGCCTATGTTCAGCAGTGGACTTGTGAATGGCTGTAATGATGATGATGATGATGTTTATGAGGTATTTGAGGAATTCTATATTGACTATAAGTCGACTTTGAAAGAAGCTCTTCAGTCTTTTGTGGAAGCACCAGAGTTACAACCCTCTGTGTATTCTCAATCTTCCCCAATTACTGATGTGCAGAATAGAGGAGTTAAATTACCGACGATAAAAATACCCACATTTACAGGAAAATATGAAGAGTGGCAAACATTTTACGACTTATTCGGAACTCTTATTCACAAAAATGAGTACCTATCACCCGTACAAAAATTACATTATTTAAAGATGAATTTATCAGGAGAACCAGAGGCACTGTTACGTAACTTTTCTACGACTGACGTGAACTATGAAGAAGCGTGGAATCAATTGATAAAACGTTATAATAATAAGAGATTTAACTGCAACGCCATTTTGAAGATTTTATTTACACAAAAGCCTATACACATAGAATCGGCGAGTTTAATTAAACAACTAGTAGACACAACTTCAACCTGTTTGAAGGCATTAAAGAACATTGGTGTGGAAACTGATACTTGGGACATGATTATTAGCTACTTAGTTGTATTGAAATTAGATTCTGAATCTATAAAGCTGTGGGAACAACAAATTTGTGCAAGCAATTGCGATCTACCTACTTGGTTAGAACTGAGAGATATTTTAGAAGCAAGGTTCAGAAGGTTTAGAAATGATAGAAAGTAATAAAACGAAAACTGTACAACCTAAACCTGTAGCTAAACCTAAAGTCTTCCATTCAAATGTTAACAAGGATGAGAAAAAGAACGAAATCAAATGTACCTTGTGCGGTGAAGAGCATTATGTATATTCCTGCAAGAAGTTCGGTGATATGTCAGTCAAAGACAGACAAGAATTTATACAAATGAGTAAATTATGCTTCAATTGCCTAGCGCCATTTCATTCCGTGAAGAAATGTCGACAGTCTTCTTGCTGTAGAAGATGTGGACGGCGGCATCACTCCCTTCTGCACTTCGAGAGAGAACAGAATATCGAGAAACCAAAGGAAAGTGAAACCATAACTACAGGTATAACGAGCGAGCAATCTAGAGGTAAGACTAGTCCTGTATCTAATGAGTCATACGTTGTAACCAACTTTTCTAGTAAACATATACAATCAAACAGTGTCCTGTTAGCTACCGCTAATGTGTTGGTAGATAGTAGGAATGGTTGCAAATTATGAGAGCATTGTTAGACCAAGGGTCACAAGCTTCATTTATGACAGAGGCGGCAGTTCAGTTACTTAAGCTTACGCGTAAATCAGTGAGTGGTTGGGTGTCAGGTGTGGGAGAGGGGCAAACGAGAATAAAACACATGGTTTCATTTTGCGTGAAATCATGCCACAATCACAATGTTTCAGTTCGAGTAAATGCATATGTATTGCGTTCATTAACAACACTACTACCTTCCACTAACATAGGTACTCCTGAGTGGCCAGACTTAAAAGACTTGGAGTTGGCAGACCCAGGGTTCACAACACCAGGGAGAATAGACATTCTTCTTGGAGCTGAAGTGTATAGCGACGTCTTATTGGACGGCATTATTAAACATCCAGTGAGTAATTTATTAGCACAAAATACAATCCTAGGTTGGGTTTTATCGGGAAATATTTCACGAGAATTAACTTCAGCAAAGAGAAATTTCACAAGCTTGCATGTTCAACATAAAGAAGATGAGATGATTAAGTTATTTTGGGAGTTAGAAAACGAGCCATATACTTTACAGAAGAGATTGACAAGGGAAGAAGAAAGTTGTAAAGAATATTATGAGGCTACAACATCACACAATCTAAATTTCCGATTGCTGCTAAAATAACAAAGAGTGACTTCTATATGGATGATCTATTATCGGGATGCGAGACTGAAAATGAAGCTATTAGTATCAACACTGATATTAACAAACTGCTGAACTTAGGAGGCTTCGAATTACAAAAGTGGAGTAGTAATAATGAGACCGTATTAAAATATATCGGTGAAAACAAACGAGATGATCATGAAGTTCCTCTTAAAGTCAACAGTTTGGTAAAAGTACTAGGAGTTAGCTGGAATCGAGAAGCAGACAGTTTTGTATATTCATTCAACTTACCAGAATTAAAAGAACAGGTTACGAAACGTCGAATACTTTCTGATGTAGCCAAATTATATGACCCGCTGGGGTGGATAGCTCCAGTTGTTGTAATAGCAAAAATGATGATACAAAAATTATGGAAAATGGGACTAGAATGGGATGATACTATAAGAGGAGAGTTGTTGGCAGAATGGTTACAGTTCAGAGAGAATTTGATTTACATTTACATTTAAAAATGTCAGTATACCAAGGTGGTTAAGCTGTTCTCAGGCATCTAAAATAGAGTTGCATGTCTTCGCAGACGCATCGCAGGCAGCATATGGAGCAGCAGTATATATTCGAGTTGTTGAAGATGGTAAGGTGTACGTGAGCTTAATATCAGCAAAAACAAAGGTCGCTCCCAACGAGAAACAAATTTCAATACCTAGATTGGAACTGTGTGGTGCGGTATTAGCAGCCAAATTGATATTTGAGACATCTCAAGTGATGAGCATATCCAAGGAAAATTTATACGCGTGGACAGACTCAACCATAGTTTTAGCTTGGCTGAAAGGTGGGTCAAATCGATGGAACACATTTGTGAGCAACAGAGTGTCTGATATACTGAACATTTTAGATTACAAGCAATGGGCTCATGTCACGACTGATACAAACCCGGCAGATTGTGCCTCAAGAGGTTTACACGTCCCGGAACTGTTAAATAATTCACTGTGGTGGAACGGCCCAGATTGGTTATCTGCACTGGATCTAAACCTGGAATCACTTGATATTTTGGATACACAGGAAGAGGAGAGAGCCAGAGTTTAACTGCTTTATTTAAAATTGAAGAGGAATTAGTTTGGACTAAGTTTTCTAATTTATCGAAAATGCTAAGAGTTATTTCATACTGTAGAAGATGGCTTAATTTAAAACTAAATAAAGACAAACGTCGAACTTTCACTAAATTTATTACAGCTCAAGAAATAAAAGAAACTTTGGAAAATTGTATTAGGCAAGTTCAGGGTATTGAATTTAATCAAGAAATAAAGCAGCTAAAATCTGAAGGATGTGTTCCCAAGAAGAGCAAACTACGCAATCTTTATCCCATTTTCGATGATAATGGAATCCTAAGAGTTGGCGGGCGTATTCAACAGTCTCAAACTGTATACGACACACAGCATCCTATAATTTTACCTTCTAGGAGCCATGTTAGTAGACTAATAATTATGGATGCTCATCAGAACACGCTACACGGTGGGCCACAAGTAATGCTGAATTACATGAGGTCGAAATACTGGATACTGCGAGCTAAGGATCAAGCAAAAAGATATTACCGAGAGTGTGTGACTTGTATTAGATATTCGAAGAAGAATACTGTGCAATTAATGGGCCAGTTACCAGAGGTTCGATTAAAACCTAGTAGACCTTTTAAATCAGCTGGTGTGGATTATACAGGCCCCATCAATATTAGATTCTCGCCAGGCAGGGGAGCCAAATCCTACAAAGGATACATTTGCCTGTTTATCTGCATGGCAACTCGTGATATACACTTAGAGGCTGATTTATCGCAGCTTTCAGGCGATTTACGGCGAGAGGAGGGCATTGTCATGAACTGTACAGTGACAATGGCACCAATTTTGTCGGAGCAAATAAGCAGCTACGAGATATGATTGATAATGCCATGTCTTCTATTCCAGGAGAAGTAGCAGGGTTGTTAACTTTAGAATGTACTACATGGCACTTCATACCTCCACATGCGCCCAATTTTGGGGGTTTGTGGGAGGCTGGAGTGCGCAGTACAAAAACACATCTTAAAAAGGTAATTGGTAACATTACACTTACATACGAAGAATTAACTACTGTATTAGCACAGGTAGAAGCTTGCTTAAATTCACGCCCTATAACAGTGTTAAGTGATAACCCCGATGACCCACTACCACTGACACCAGGCCACTTCTTGGTTGGTGAACCTTTATTAAACTTAGCAGATGAAAATTATACACTTTGTAATAATGTAACTAACCTAGAAAGATGGAGGCTAACACAAAAAATGGTGAACGATTTCTGGAACAGATGGTATAAAGAATATCTCGTGAATCTTAATCAAAGACATAAATGGAATAAAAAAACAACCTGAGCCAGAAATCGATGACATAGTTATCCTAAAAGAAGATAATGTGCCACGTAGTAAATGGATATTAGGGAAAATAATAAAAAAAACATGATGGACCTGATAATCTCACTCGTGTTGTAACAATTAAATGTAAAGGCGGCGTCCTTAAACGTCCTGTGAATAAAATATGTATATTAACAAAATAACTATTCCATGTAAATTACCTACTTACCTAAAATTGTATATGAAATTAATAGTAAAAAAACCCATACTTGCCGTGTAAAAATTTATCCGCTACCTAAAATAATATGATATGTATTAATAGTATAATATAAACAAATGAGATTAGTAAGTTACTTACCTTAAATTTGTTAGTAAAGTATACATACCTTTGTTGATTACCTTAGTACTTACCATGTTGCAGTTATGTAAAATAATATGTAGTCGAAAATATTGCCTGTGTTTATCTTACCTTGCATTTAAATTAATAATTATGTGGTGCTATGTCTATTTTAATGTGTGTTGTGATAACTTTGATTTTTATTGTGTACCTATTCTTGTTTATATATTCATAATAAAGGACTGCGTCCTTTGGGGGGCGGAATGTTAAAGCGAGCACTTACCTAATGAATCTTAATTATAACTAGCTATCGATATGTAGCAAAATTATACAGTCCGCTAAGAAATGTAATGTGTAATGTTAGTTCAAAATAAAAACTCGTATCGGCCACACGTCTATTTATTACAAAATCCTTGTAAATCAAAATCAACCTTATCGCTTTAAACATTTGGTCCTTCGAGCCGGATTCGGTTCGTCGACCGGCCCAGTGCAAGCGCCGAGTCATTCCGCGAGAAATAAAATCAGTTAACTAACCTGTTACATAATATTATCTATGTAATAATTTTATAAGTATGTAATTAATTTGAAGTTTTATTATTTTTCTGATTAATTAAGTCTAAAAATATAAGGCAATATAACTCTTTAACTATTATAGCTATGTTAAAGAAAAAGTAACTTCATTTAATTTTTATTAACAAAATTTTTTTTCTAATATTCGTCATTCAAAATTTGATGTAATATAAAACATATTACACCAGAAGTGTTAATTAAGTCTACTTATAAGTAATTTGAACTGTCTGTTTAGTTAGTAATTGAGACAGACAGACATTTACCATTTCACGGGGTGTAAAATATGTTTTGTTCACAATGTTCTTTCACGCTCCGAAACTGCTCAACGAATTTTAATAAAATTTAAGAGATAGGATAGTTTTTATCCCAATAAGTGAATATTTATTAATGCGAATTTAAGCATTCTTTTTGAAAAGGGATAACAAGGTCTGCCTGGCCAGCTAGTTGTTTATATATAATACTCTATGGGATTTACAATGACTAGATATTTCAAAACTTATCATAATAGACCAGAAATTGTAATACAAAACCTTTGAGAATAACCACTACATAAACTGTTAGACCCACGTTTAATGGTATTACAGTGGTATCTACAATGTGAATTGCCCGATAATGAGCTGCAAACGACGCTGTTGTCTCCACAGACGATGAAACTTGAGCAGACTAATATTACGGCACTGTCTTCTTGTGAATCGAGAGGCGAGTTTTCACATAATTAATTAGTTTGTTCTTATAACTGAAAAAAAATGTTTTATAAAAATAAAAATATAATTAAAATATATCATTATCAACGTAAGAAAGTTGATTGTAAAGTAAAATTTATCAATTTTTGTAAGGTAAAACAAACGTGTTTAAACATGCAAATAATAGATTTTAATGTGCAGTTAAATTATAAAATATGCAGTTATGTTACTGTTAAAGCGAGCACTTACCTAATGAATCTTAATTATAACTAGCTATCGATATGTAGCAAAATTATACAGTCCGCTAAGAAATGTAATGTGTAATGTTAGTTCAAAATAAAAACTCGTATCGGCCACACGTCTATTTATTACAAAATCCTTGTAAATCAAAATCAACCTTATCGCTTTAAACAGTTACGTTTTATAGAGTAAATAAATATAAAGTAAAAAATTAATACGTCATGAAGAATAAGAGCTGTATAAGCAATTATTACTTATAAGTGGATCATAATATTAAGTATAAGAAGAAAAATTACTAACCACGATCTACTGTCAAGAATAAAACTTGATGAGCAGCCTACAATCCAATTATCCACCTGTACAAATAATATTTTTAATTAAACGTCGCCCCCAATTTCTCGTTAATTCCATCAAGGTACTCACTCAGTGAACGCAGATAAAAAATTAAATTTATAAAAATAAATTGAAATTTTTCTAAGAGTAGTATTATTTTTTCTGCTAAGACTAGTATAGTATCTTGGACAAAAAAAGACATTTTTAACTGTAAATTGTACACATGGTTATTAGAATCGCATTTCAGCTTTACACAAAGCTTCGTTATTACATTTTTTGCTATAAATATTAATACGAGTGTATAATTATTGTAGCTCACAATTTTAACAAAATTAATACATTGTGGTGGCTGCACTCTCTGTCTAGAAATCGTAGATATTGTAAACGTATTGTCCTTTGGACTACGCAAATAAGTTTAAATTGCTATAACTTATTTATTCGTTAAGAGAACCATATGTGTAACTAATTGATAATGTATATGCTATGTAGCCTCATACACTTTTTCAGAATTAATGAAAATGACAGAAATATTTTATAAGTGACACCTTAGAATTGTCTTATTTTGTATAAAAATATCAAAATAAAATCATCTGTTGAGTAAAATGGTTTTAAATAAAGTGTATGTACACACGAGCACCTCCACAGCATTTCAATTTTCTTGTTAATAAATCAAGCTGAATTCATCTTCTCTTTCAAAGTGTTAGCAGAGAGCAAATGTATTATGTTCCCAAGAGGAATATATGTTTTCATCGCTTATTGCTTTTCTTTGCCATCGAACATATAATTTCTGCAACCGTATGTCTTGATCGCGTTTGATGTTTCTACAAGCTAAAAAAAAAACATTTTAAACAACATCCTTACCAAAATATAATAACCAGGAAATTTGCATATAACAGTAATATAAAGTAATATAAAAATTAACAGTGGTAGAGCCACGCGGCAGGTTTTACTGTCGCACGGATGGGCCGGCTCGAACCGGGGTGGTACCACGACCTCACAGAATACCAGCGTGAAGTAGAGGTTTACCTCTGCGTTTCGCTTGGTGAGTGCAGGTGGCCGGAGGCCCTTTTTACTGGAAATAAGGCATTTCATCTTAGTCCTCACGAGTGACAACGCATCTGCATTTTGATTCGCAAACGAGGATAGATGTAGATGTCTATGGGCCGCAGCAACCACTTAACATCAGGTGGACTGTGTGCTCGTTTGTCACCCTTATCCTATAAAAAAAATATCAGCTTAATGTACTGGTTTATATGGTGAGTGTTGAGAACCGGAAACTCTTTTTGCTGGTAATGAAGTATTATATTGTAGAGCTTAGTGGTGACAAAGCATCTACATTTAGACCACAGAATCCACTCACCATCATGTGTGCTAAATGTGTGACCAGTGAGAAAGTACACCCATTCAAATACAAAGGCATTGAAGTTTATTTTAAATCAAATTAACTGCCTAAACCGTTAAAATGGAGCTAACACAGAGCACTTATTTCTGATAGGGTAATATAAAACCACAGTCTAATTAAGAATTTCCTCCTATTTATGAAATTGGTTAACTATTGTTTAAATAAATTATATATCGAAACGCATCTAAGCCTAAATCGCGGTATCAAATTTCCGAAGTATTGCGGTATATATAGAATAGCTCTTTATAACAACACCTGCGCACCCTTTTCCTTAAAGGTGGTCATTTCCGATTCGGCAGAAAGGCCACACAAGCCAATGCCAGTCCCACAGGTGGTGTTTAGTCGGTAGGCACTTAGGTTTTACAGTGAGTACCACATAACCATGCAGCCGGCTGCGTGGTATACTTAGAGCATTCACCACCTCTCTCCCCCGCTTCCCGGAGGGTAGCCCTTTAATTTACTTCTGGGCGCAAAAAAATAACAACACGGAGCGTTGTTCACTCACCGGGCTTAACACCTTGCCCGGTGGGAGATCTTCCCTTTTCTTCTCACGACTAAAGTATCATAAATATTGAAGTAAAAATTAAAAAAAACGGTAGGGTTCTTTCAAAAAAAAAGGTTACTTTTAATCTGTAGCCAAAAAAAATACGCCAAAAGAAGTATTCGTATATATAAAAATGAAAGAATGAAAAGGCCGCTTAGAATAGCTTTTCAATATTTTACGGCATTGATTCCGCCCGTCTGCTCACTGCTGTTAAGGTGGATTAATTTATTTGACCCTTTTATCTTCTTCATAGAAATATAAGAATGAAAAGTCGGGAAGTAATTGGATTACGCTATTTATTTTAGTTGTTTCTGTCTAATTCGATTGCAATAAGCTTTGAAGTGGTAACCTAGTGAGATATGCAGGAGGTCGATGGATGCAGTTGGCTCAGGCCCGTGCTATAATAATATTTATATCACTTTCTGATAAACGTGGTAAAGCAATGCCGCAGATATATTTTTTTATAGGATAGGGTGACACACGAGCACACAGTCCATCTGATGGTAAGTAATTGCTGTGACCCCTAGACACCTACATCTATCCTCAATAAAGAATCAAAATGCAGATGCCTTGTCACCCGTAAGTACTAAGAGGGAATGCCTCTTTTCCAGTAAAAAGGTTCTCCGGTTCTGTACACTTCCCATACGAAACACAGCA
This sequence comes from Parnassius glacialis, assembly GCA_033319125.1. Classification (NCBI taxonomy): domain Eukaryota; kingdom Metazoa; phylum Arthropoda; class Insecta; order Lepidoptera; family Papilionidae; genus Parnassius; species Parnassius glacialis. The sequence goes on along the minus strand of JAVANC010000005.1, from coordinate 32,712,460 downwards.
GTGCTAAGCTGCTATTTTACGTTGGTATTCTGCGAGAGCGTGGTCCTTCCCCGGTCGAGCCGACCCATTCGTGCTAAAACTATATCAGTAATATAGCTGCAGCATGGCTCTACAATGTAAAATTATTAAATTTATCTTAACATATAACTGAAAGTTTCCGCTCATTCGTAATAACCTGTCAATAACTGGATAATCTTGTGATATTTTGTGCGTCAAAGAATTTTGTTGTCGACGTGTGGAATAAAAAATATTGTGTTACTGCTTTTTAAACATAATATTGATAAGCATACCAGTGTGCATTGGGGGAGGGGGGAGGGAGAACAATAAACTATATGAGATGAGAACAATAAAGCTTAATATTTTATAATGCTCGGGCCACAGTAACGAGAAACGGCAATGCCCAAAAACGCAACAATTATTGCCTTAATTTTAACGCGATAAACTGAGTGGCCACACTTGGAACGGTCGACGTCATTTGCCGTTAACGGCGTTAAAGTAAACTGACCATTTATTTATTAACTCAAAACGGGACATGGGTTTATTTATAGATACTCCCCAGTTAGCAGGTTAACAATAAAAAGAAATTATTATTTATTTAAAAAACTGTAACTTTATACAATTAGTGTTCACTATAATTATAATCACATTAATTATAATTATTTATATTTTAACAAATTGTGAAAAATAAAAATTAATCACCAGTTCACCAGCTTCATTAAAGCAAAGCTCCTCAGACAGTAATTATTAAATGCAACAATTTTTTTAATTATATTTATATTTGTCAGTGGAACAAATTTGCTTTAATAAAGTTGGTGATGATTTTAAATAAGGGCAAGATTTTTTTACATTGATTTTTGTTATCAACATCGCCTTTAGAACTGAAACCTGTAAGTGATTTTTTTTCAGACGTCCACAATTTATTCATAATAGAAAAATACTTTTTCTACTGGAGCATTTGTACCAGGTCTACATAAAATATATTCGATTAAAATGGAAGAGAATTTATGTTGAGAATGTTGGTGAGAAATGTTTGAATCACCCAACGAGTTTCTGCGAAAACTTTAAATTATCCCATTCGCTTATTTTTGGGTCGGTCCCGCTCTCGCACCGTTCGTGTCTGACGAACTTCATAGTTTTAAATTTTCTCGCGGTTTAGGATAACGGGACTATTTTGCGTCCCGGAGCTTTGTTTGGGAACAACGGGACAGGTGACCGAGAAAAGGGACAGTCCCGTTCAAAACGGGACGTATGGTCACTTTACGTTAATATTCCTTGAATTTCAAGCAAGATGAACGTTGACGCTGCTACACTATGTTTGATGAGTGTAAATTTTTATTATATGAATATATTTTATCATTGCCTAAGCATGGCTCTGTTTGCAGAATCTCAAGAAACGTAATAACTTTTTCATTATTCCACTCTATCGCAGCCATACGTGCGACTCCGTTGCGCTCACCGTGCACAATGAGACAAATGTAGTGTGGCCGCTTCAACGCGTTAATTCGTGCGTTAATCTCTTTGATGTACCGACACTCGAGTTATCGTTCAACGGGAAACGGCGTTGTTCTTGCCGTTATAGAATTATCGCGTTAAGTGGTGGCCACACCTACATTCAACGCTCATCAACGCGATAATTAACGGCATTTCTCGTTAGTGTAGCCCGGGCATTAGCAATGCTAAATTGCTAAACTCATAATTATCCCTTTTTAAATACCAATATCTCTTGGTGGAAAGTCCTACATACTTAGATTAACGATTAGTTAGTTTTATCTACTATCTTTTAATTTTATCGAAATCTTCAAGGCCATCCTTTTTTAATCGTCAACGTTAAACAGAAAACTATATAATAATTACAAGAGGTTAAATTAAAAAAAAATTACAACCGAATTTAATATAAATAAAATAATTTATTGTAGATTTTTTAAATTTTATCGAACTTCGACCCTTCTTCTTTTTTAAAGACGGTTAAAAATGAATGAAATCAATTAATAATCACATGTGACTTAACGTAAAGATAATATGCTTCTCTCGTTTTTTTAGTTTTATTCCAGCGTTAAAAATTGTAGGAAATTTATTTGTTCCCGTTTCTTCTATCTCAAGCCTATAGTATCATAGTGAAGTAACAAAATACTTTCTTTTTTAATGTTAATTATAGAAATGATTTATACAAAAGAAACGATTTGCCATGATACTGAAAAAAAATTATTAAAGATGTTAAGAATTAATTAAGCTAAGATTCGCGTTTTATTCTAAACATCTTTAATATAATGTATTTCTGCAAAGGAAAGGCCTGATTCTACAACTTAATAAAAAATATATGTACAACGTACATACCTTACTTTTACCACGTGCTCAGCGGTAGAGGAAATCATTGTGGTGAAACCTTGATATGTGAGGAAAAAATATTTCTGGGGTATATGAATTCTGCCAACACGCTAATAAAGTAGTACGACATATTTGTTTTCCGCTTACCCGCTCCTGAACCCTCTCAACAATGAGAGAAGGCCTGTGCCGTAATGGGATATAAATAAGCTGTAATTTAAGTTTTCCTTTTTTACATACCTAAATTACTGGATGGTGTTCCCCTTAATTTATAAAAATTGTGCTATCAACTTTTCTACTTAAACATACATTCAAGAAATTGACGTAGCCATTGGTGAAGTTTGGCGTAACTTTTAGCATAATATTGGTATTTAGTGAACTTATACAAACAATATAAATGTAAAAAATTTGTAAAATATTTCAAGGAATATACATGTTATATTTACCGTGTAGTGACGGTGTAAGAATATTCACTGCCAAATATCGTCGTGTGGGTGTCGTAAGAAGCGACAGAGAGCCAAACCAAGAGATGGGTAGCAGCGTCGATCCATTAATAAGTAAAAAAATAAAAAGCTGCGGTAGCCAACCCGCCTGCTAAGTATGGTATATATGGCAAATATCTACCCCCAGAGCCCCTCTTGTGGGAGGCCTAAGTTCAGCAGTAAACTGATAATGGACACCTCATTTAATAATGGAAACTGAGCTACAGTTAATTCGACTTCAAGCCTTATACTAAATATCTGATTTTTAAATAAATATACGATAAAAATAATGAAGTAAACAGTTTTAAAAATCATTTAAACCTATTTTATTTATTTAATAATGTCTTTTTCATGACTTCGTATGTTTTATACTATAATAACATATAGGTAATTCAAATAAAGATACTGATTACATTCAGATGAAGAATAACTTGAGCCTTTTTTTTAGAAAATGAGAACGTTATCCATTTCGTTGCGAGATAGGGTCTTAAATTGTTGATACAACTAAAGGGAAAAAGTTGAAAGAGAAATACACATTATACACTTTTGTAGTAAATGAAAGGAAACTTTTATCATTTGGGGTAGAATATGTAATTGATATATCTTATTAAAAAGTATTTAGTAACTTAACTACTGATAGTAAGAATAATGATAACGATAATCGCCTGGCAAAATAAAACAATGACAAGAACTTTTAAATACAGTCAGAATAAATTAACTGCCAAGGAGAAAAATATAAGGTTCTCTGTGTTTTTCACTTTGACTTTACATATTATCAAACCAATAGTCACTGGAGACTAGAGTTGCCAGCTCTCGTTTTATGTTTTAGAGGATTTGGGATGATTAAATAAAGGATGAAAATAAAGAAGGAAGGATGAAAATAAAGAATATCCTATTGTTTGCAAAAAAATGTTGTTATTAACGACATTTATGAATATAAATTCAAGTGGTAGAGCCACGCGGCAGCTTTTGCTGTCGCACGGATGGGCCGGCTCGAACCGGGGTGGTACCACGACCTCACAGAATACCAGCGTGAAGTAGAGGTTTACCTCTGCGTTTCGCTTGGTGAGTGCAGGTGGCCGGAGGCCCTTTTTACTAGAAATGAGGCATTCCATCTTAGTCCTCACGGGTGACAACGCATCTGCATTTTGATTCGCAAACGAGGATAGATGTAGATGTCTATGGGCCGCAGCATCTACTTACCATCAGGTGGACTGTGTGCTCGTTTGTCACCCTTATCCTATAAAAAAAAATATAAAAACACAAAAACTCTCCGATCACACTCTTCATCTCATGGCTGTTAGACGGGAGATGAGGCTACATTCTTCAACAGATTTGACAGCATACAGGCAACTGAACAGACAGATCTCCAAATGCATGCGGCGGGACTTACGCAACTTCAATACAGCTCGTATTGAAGAAGCGACCGAGCGGAACCAAGGCTCCAAAGTCTTTGCCAGAGACCTGTCTGCCAGAAAGAGCCAAATGTCAAAGCTGAAGACCGAATGTGGCAGCATCGTTTCCGGGGCACCTGAGATTTTGAGTGAGATTGAGAGGTTCTATGGGCAGCTGTACACGTCATCGTTGGAGCCACACGCAAGTGTGAGTAACGATCCAAGAGCGAGTCTTATCCGACACTATTCCGAAGATATCCCGGACGTCAGTCTGAGCGGGATTAGAATGGCTCTCCAGCACCTTAAAAACGGCAAGGCCCCAGGCGAGGATGGAATTACAGCGGAGCTTCTGAAAGCGGGTGGAAGACCGGTACTTGAAGTCCTTCAGAAGCTCTTTAATTCCGTCCTCCATGGTGGCATTACACCGGAGGCGTGGAGCAGAAGTGCGGTGGTCTTGTTCTTCAAGAAAGGTGACAACGCTCTCTTGAAGAACTACAGACCGATTTCCCTTCTGAGCCGCGTCTACATGCTGTTTTCGAGAGTCATTACGAGTCGTCTCGCGCGCAGACTTGACGACTTCCAGCCTCCCGAACATGCCGGTTTCCGAAAGGGCTTTAGCACCATAGACCACATGCATACCCTACGGCAAATTGTACAGAAGTCCGAAGAGTACAATTTGCCACTATGTCTGGCGTATGTGGACTATGAGAAAGCCTTTGATTCCGTCGAAATTTGGGCGGTGCTGCAGTCCCTTCAGCGGTGCCAAGTTGACTGTCGGTATATCGAAGTGCTGAAGTGTTTGTACAGTAGGGCTACGATGGCTATCCGAGTACAGAACCAGAGTACGAAACCCATCCAATTGCAGAGAGGTGTAAGACAGGGTGATGTTATATCCCCGAAACTCTTCACCGCTGCATTGGAAGACGTTTTCAAGCTTCTGGACTGGAAAGGATGCGGTATTAACATCAATGGCGAGTACATCACTCACCTTCGATTTGCCGACGATATAGTCCTTATGGCAGAATCGCTGGAGGACCTAAGCAATATGCTCAATGACCTCAATAGTGTCTCCCAACGGATAGGTCTTAAGATGAACATGGACAAAACAAAGATCATGTTTAATGTCCATGTCACACCTATGCCGGTAGTTGTTGGGAGCACTAAGCTCGAAGTTGTTGACGAGTATGTTTACCTGGGACAAATAGTCCGACTAGATAAGTCCAACTTCGACCGAGAGGTCAATCGACGGATTCAACTCGGCTGGGCAGCGTTCGGGAAGCTACGACACATCTTCTCGTCAGACATACCTCAAAACCTTAAAACGAAATTGTACAACCAGTGCGTGTTGCCAGTGATGACTTACGGAACTGAGACGTGGTCCTTCACTGCTGGCCGTATGAGGAAGCTCAAGGTCGCTCAGCGAGCTATGGAGCGGGCTATGCTCGGGGTTTCTCTGCGTGATAAACTTAGGAATAAGGATATCCGCAGTAGAACCAGAGTAACCGACATAGCCCAGCGGATTAGTAAGCTGAAGTGGCAGTGGGCCGGCTATATAGCTCGAAGAACCGACAACCGATGGGGAAGAAAGTTTCTCGAGTGGCAGCCTCGTACCGGTAGGCGAAGTGTAGGGCGTCCCCCCACGATATGGAGTGACGACCTGGTAAGACATGCAGGATGTCGATGGATGCAGGTGGCTCAGGACCGTGCTTTGTGGCATTCTTTGAGGGAGGCCTATGTTCAGCAGTGGAATTGTGAAGGGCTGTAATGATGATGAATATAAAAAACAATGTTAATACCTAATGTAACGTAGTTTGTCTCTATAACACCGCGCATCACCTCAACGTGATTTTGAATTTCTTAGAGAGTAAACTAGACGAGGGAGTGCAGAATACGTGCGATATCGCTCGACCGTATTACCCCAACCACCAAACCGCGCTGAGCGTCTGAAAGTATTTTCCAAAATAAAGGACGAAGTATTGTCCTCTATTAAAGACTACAATTTAGGGTACAAGATTAATTTTTCAGTCTAAAATAGAAGACGTTCTTTAAAATAGACGTCTGACAACCCTACTAGGGACTGAGATGTTCGACGTTCTATTACATAGTTAAACCAAACTAGCTTCAGTTTTTAATTATTAACTTTGGTCCCGTCTTCGGAAGAAGAGCTAACTGTATCTTAAAGTTTTGCTTGAGTTTCAATTTTTATAATAACATCACGATCCCAAGTAAATTGTCAATCCATAGACCCTACTCGGCTGGGCAACTTCAAATTAAGATACAATGAGTAACTTCGAGAGTTTACGGCACATTTTCTAATCACGAATTCTCATAATTTAAAAACAAGGGTGACAACCAACGCGCATTGCCAGTAAAGACACATGGATTTGAAACTAACGATGATGATCTTGTCCTTCACCGCTGACTGCTTAAGGAAGCTCAAGGACGGTTAGCATGCTAGCGTGATATGGAGTTATGCTCGGAGTTTCTCTGGGTGATTGAATACGAAATGGTTATATTCGTTAAATTAAAATAGCTAAAGTGGCAATATGCCGGCAACTTCGTTCGAAGTTCCGACAACCGATGAGAGAGAAAGAGTTCTCAAGAAGAGAGTTCTCGAGTGGCAACCTCCTACTGGTAGGTGAAGTTTATGGTGGCCCCCACTAGATGGAGTGACGACCTGGAAAAACATAAAAATTTGATGGATGCAGATGGCTCAGGACCGGGTTTGGGTAGGCCTTTGTTCAGCAGTGTACTTGTAAAGGGCTGTAATGATGATCATAATGATGATGATGATAGATTTAATATTAAATACTATCCTTATGTCAGTTAGATTCATGAGTAAGGCAAGCAACGACGTGTGCGATATTAATTTGATTTATCCAATAGCACCCTATTAGTTTTTGTCGTGACTGCAGACGGCTTTCACGTAGTTGTGTACGAAGCTAATAAATAGAAAGCACGTAGGCACCTTTTTATTAACTTATATCAACTCTTAAGTCTATATTTGTTTTAAATGATTTTATTTTATTAAATATTAAACACTAGAAATAAATTAAAAAATATTTAATACCCCCCTTGAGTGTTGAATTAGTTGTGTCTACCGATTGTACAGCCGGGACCAGGAGACAACTAGGCTATTTGAACACCTCAGTGAAACGTCTGATGTGGCTCTAAATCTGTACCCTACTGCACATTTGGTTTTTCTGGGGGATAATTAATACTATCAGGCGTTACTTTGCGGAAATCCATTATATTAAAGTTTGTAAAATTTACCCCGCGTACATCCGCTCGATAAAGTAAAATGATGTGGCTTACCTAGTTTCAAGAGCACCTCCCGCCCTCCCTCAATTGCATGCACTATCCCTGTTACCACTAATCCCAACACCACTACTCCCAACACCACTGCACTAGCAAAGACGCACCATAATATAAATAGCAGTTGTTTTGACACGCCGCTCACTTAGCGGTCAGTCACTGCAGAGTCTACATCACCTGAAGATGCCTCGTGTAGAAACACGTGTCGTATTGTCAGTGGTGTGTCGCGAATGTTTCAACGCCGAGTGCGCTCGTGCTATGGCGTACTTATCATGGGTCGATGTTCGAGACCACAAGCTCCTGATGTTAGCCATAAGATAGCCTTTGACCAAGCCGCCAATTCCTGCAAAAAAGCATTATGGCAAGCTAGTTTCAACCGCATTACACGCATCGGTGCAAAGCTCTCAGTCAAACCATCTGGCAGTAGAGCTTTTTGGTCTGTTGCCAAAGCGGTCGAGATAAAATTCTACAAACACTGCCTCCGTTGGTAAAAAAGAGTGGCGCACTGGCACACGGCTTAGAAGAAAGCGGACTTATTCGCTTCTCTTTTTGCTTGTAATCCTGGGGTACCTCTATGTCAGAGAACCGTATCACCAACAAGGAGGTTCTTAAAACCTTGCGGAGTCTAGACGTGAACAAAGTTAGTGGATCTGATAGTCTACATGCTACAGTTCTAAAGGTCCGGTCGCCTGAGTTATCTCCTGTGTTGTCATGCTTGTTGCGCCTCTGATTCAAGACTGGAGTAGTGACCAAATTTCCGACCAAATGTGTAGCCTGTGTCTTAAAAGGGCAGCTTTGCCGACCCTACCAACTGTCGGCTAAATTCAACTACCTCCATTTTCTGTAAGATTATGAAGCGTATATTGAACGCGCACCTTATGGTATACCTAGAGCAGAATTCATCTTCTATTTTATATTATCAATTCATGTTCATCTTCTCAGTGACCGCCAGTACAAATGTTACCGAAATCGACCAACTTGGAACCTACTAGCTCACATATGGGACGAAGCCCTCGAGAACAGTGGGAAAGCACTTGATGTCTTGAAGGTCTTTGACAGGGTTTGTTACATTAGCCTTTTGGGCAAGCTTTTAACGTATATTATCCCCTGGTCTGATTAACCGGTTGAAGGAATTTCTGTGTGAAAAATCTCTTTGAGTCATCATCGATGGTTGCTCGTCTTATCGCAACAATCGCCAGAATTTCTCAGGAGTCCGTTCTCTCTGCAACTCTCTTCCTGCTGCATAGTAATGATCTGCTTGTTCCCGGTATCTATGGGTATGGAAACGACAACACATTTGTAGAGAGCTACCAGCCCAATGCTCGGGCCAGTCGGGATCAAACCCATTCCGAAACAGAAGCTATGATTGAGCGTGCGAATCTCTCATTGCAGGCAGTCTCCAAATGGGGCGATGCCAAACTCATAAAATTTAATGCCTCCAAAACACAAGCGTATGTTTTTACCGCAAAGAGAAGCCCGCCTACCCTGGTTCCTACTTTCCGGAATGTATCCTTGGAGTACACTGACTGCCTTCAGTTGTTAAAGGTTGAATTTTCTCCGAACCTAAACTATAGAAGGTTCATTGAGTCCAGAGCCAAATCAGCCGCAAGGAAACTAGGTGACATTGCAAGGGTACGGCGGTACTTCACGCCCGGGCAGTTTCTTACCCAATATAAAGCGCAAGTCCGGTCGTGTATAGAGTACTAATGTCACATATGGGCTTGTGCAGAAAAATGCTATCTAACAGCATAAGACTAAGTGGAGAGACGTGATAGGAGGCTCATTGGTATTCCTGATTTGAATGAAACCAATTTAGTCACCCTCGAGCACAGACGCAGATTAGCCAGCCTTTCAGTATTCTATAAGAGTTTTTAGTTTCAGTGAGTGTGCGCAGTAATTATAATATGCTTTAATTCCTCCCTTTCCTTTCCACCATCGGCCAATAAGACGGTCGGCGGGTCTTCAGCTTTTTGTTGTCGATATTGTACGCATTATAAAAAGAACGTTTTGCTTCGTCATTTGTGATGCGTGCAGCAAAGGAGTGAAATAATTCACCAGCGTCTATATTTTCATACGTCTATACGTTCAAATACAATCTGAGCGTATTCAAGGCAAGAGTGAGTAGGCTTTTATTACGCTAAGATAGTCCAATTTACCATCTAGAGTGATGCATATCACCTCTTACCATCAGGTTGAATTGTGGTCACGCACTGGTTTATAATAAGTACAAAAAAATGGTATTTTTCTGCCAATATTTAGACTAGGAGGCACTTTTTCTTCAATTATTTTGTTACAATAACATTAATAATGGGCTATATTCATCATCATCCACATCTTGTACGGTACTGCTTTATGTGGGGTCTTTTATTTTCAAATTTTATAATAAAATAATAAAAAAAAAAAAATTGGAATTTTATTTTTTTATAGTGTAATTTCAGTCGGTATATATATTTGTTTTCTCTTTTACAGATAGTCAGATTAATTTCTTAAACACACTAATTAATTAAATTGTATCAAATCTATGTATGTATTATATTTAAATTATAATTTTCACGATACTGTCAGCAAAAAATTGTGATTAAAATTTACATAAAATAATGTATTTTATACTATACGTTGTTTAAGGCGAGTAACACTGTGTATATCTGTGCCAGTTTAGTTAAAATATAATTTATTAATTTACTCATATTTTACACATTACAATGGGTATAAACTTCAACCAGATCTGACGATAATTGAAAACGGTTTATATTTTTAATCTCTCCATGATAGTATATAAGTTAGTTGTAAAACTATTGAGTAACTGGATTTAATGCTTAAAGTTTGGAAGTTTAATGGATTATCACAAGATGTTGACCAACATAGTCCCTTGATAATATTCAGAGTAACAAGAGTAAGTGCTATTCCTTTATGAATTATGGAAGATATTAAATTGTATTACAGTACGTTCTTGGACATATTAAATTAATATACAATGAGTAACTCCCTAACACTAAGTTCTTAATTGTCCATATTGGTATTATCATAAATATAACAAAAAAAAAATAATTTGTTCTAAATGATATTAATTTGGATGATAATGTGCTGGAGATCAAATGAAGAATATTTTATACAACTTATCATTTTAACTTACGATATTAATGGGATACCTTTTAATTAGGCATATTATTGTTAGAATTCGCCAGATCCCAACCTCGAATGCACATAGGAAAACTTGTGTTTAGTGCGTTAGAACAATTTTCTGTAATCAGTAGTTTTTCAATAGAGGAGTGAGGGTTGGGAGGGGATGTTTTGGTTTTCCGTTAAGAATAGAACAGAATAAAATAATTTTTATTCAATATGGATTACAGTACATAATACTTATTGAAAGTCATTTTTTACTTTAACCATTGGTTCGCAAAAAACCTCTGAACAAGCCTGCAAGAAACCCAGCAGGACTTTATTTTTAAAAACACGATTTACAATATAATATTTTATACAATTATTATGATAACATTTAGAAACAGCATGGTAGCGATCACGTCATTACAAGGGGTTATAATCAGTCATGTAATCTTTAGTAGTATAATAACCCTTACTAGTCAATTTTTGCTTAATAAATAATTTAAACCTTTTGATAGAAAATGTCTGCATATCTTCTACGACTTTGTTGTAAAAGCGTGTACATTGCCCAATGTAGGAGCTACTGACTGTTTGGAGTCGAATAATTGGTAAAACTAACTTGTAATTGTTCCTAGTATTTACATATTTTTAATAAAACTATTTTTGTTTTTGTACACATACATTAAATTCTCGTAAATATATTGAGAGGCCAAAGTTAATTAATTTATTTTTTAAATTTTTCTCTAAGGTATCCCTTTGGACGTAGGTTTAAATTGCGCCTATGGTTCTTTTTTGCAAAACAAAGATAGTTTCAATATCAGTCGTATCACCTCATATCAAAATTTCATATTATATTATGCTATAAAAGAAACTTATCTAGCTGTTTCAACACATAAAAGTCATGTAAAATTTTTTACAGCATATGCTGCAGAACTAAGTTTGATATCTATTTTATACATATGAGGGCCCCATTGAAGCTTCGCGTCAACTGAGAAAAATAATGGATTCAACAAGGCCCAGCTCCTCCTTATTTAAAAGCATACTGGTATTCACCTTTTTAACATTAAGTGTAGTGAATTTAATACATTTCGTTTCATTACCGTTCAAAAGCAAATTATTGTTAGAATTATTCATTTCATCATATTTCAATAATTGCCCTTTTATTCGAAAAATCAATGAAATATCAGCAGCAAATAATACTATATCATGATTATTCCGATATAACTAAGAATAGAAAGGGACCAAGAACCGAGCCCTGAAGAACACCCAAAGATACTACCGATGCAGAAGAACTGCATCCATTAATAACAACTGTTTGTATTCTATTATTTAGATATGACATAATAAGTTTAAGCGCTATGTTTTTAGACCATAATGATGTAGCTTCCTGATTAATGTCTCATGGTGAACACAGTCGAAAGCCTTGGAAAGATCACAAAATATACCCATAGCATCTTCTGAATTTTCCCACGCACTGAAAATATGTTTCATTAGCTCAACACCGGCCAGTCGTCGAACGACCCCTTTTAAATCAAAACTGATTGTTATGGAGTAGTTTATTTTCATAAAAAAAACTTAACATTTGATATCTAGAATAATTTTTCAAAAATTTTACTGAGCGTTGGCAGTACAGAAATAGGTCATAAATTAGTGGGGTCCAATGTACTGCCAGATTTAAATAAAGGTATTACTTTACTATGATTCATTAAATCAGGAAACACACCAGATTCGATACTAGCGTTGAAAATAATGGCAAGGTGGGGTGCAATTGCATGAAATATAGACGCAATAACTTTAACAAAGTCCCTCATAGAACTGCTGTTTTCTTAAAATCAATAGTTTTGAAATATTTTACAATATCACCTGATAATATTCTATGAAATGCAAATTGTTTTTACAGACATTTACACTTTTTTTGGGTAATGACTCAGTGACAGCAGGGGAGAAATTGAGTGACTTTGTAGTCGAGATCGAAATATCGGTAAAATATTGTTCGTAAGCCGTTGCTACATCTTGATCGGATTTTGTAAAATTTTTGTTAAAATGTAATAGAAAGTTTGAGTTTCACTATTGTAACAGTTTTACTATTGATTATACTCCATGTCATTTTAATTTTATTAGAGGGATTCTTAATTTTGTTTCTTAAATATTCAGACTTAGCTGCTACAACACACTCTCTTAAATATTTTTTTACATATTCTCTAAATGAAACACTATAATCTCTCATTGCAAAAGTCATGTAACTTTTGTCTACTCCTACGGATTCACGGAACACTCACTCATTAAACGATTTGCGACTGTTTAAAGAGAGTGTTTTAGAAGGAAAAGTTTTATTAAATTCAAGACTTATTAGTTTAAATAATGTCAATGCATATAAATATTAAGTATTCTTTTTATATGGAAGAAAAGGCAACTTTTTCACTATACTGCTTCTAAATCTCTCTAAGCGATGTTCATTTATTGGAAAAAGCACAACTTTCATAACTTTCTGTTTTTTTTTGCATGTAAGGTAGTGAGACTAACTGTCCACAGTGATCAGAACTTAAATTTTAAATTATTAATTTATGTAAGGGCTCAACATCAATAAAAAATTATCTATACAAGTTGCACTAGGCCCTGCAATACGTGTCGGCTCAAAAATCAAATTAACAAGGTTGAGCAATGATCTAAACTTGATACTCATGGAAGAAATTTCAAGGAGATTGATATTTAATTTTGCATATATGACTATAGATTTATTCGGTTTATTAAGTTTAACCAAAACTTCCTCCATTATTTTTTTAAAACAATCATACACAGAATGTGTGGGTCTATAAACATTGACGACAATGAAGTGCTTGAACTCAACACATGCCATTTTTACAGTTTGCTCAACAGAGAGGCTCACAATATCCTTATGTTCTTTACTTATTAATAATTTATTAACTAATATTAAGGAGCCACCGCGTATTTTTTTTTCTGTTATAAAGCAACTGGCCACCTGGTGTTTACTGAAATTAAACATATTATAATTATAATCTTTTAACCAATGTTCAGTTATAAAGACAATATGTATATTGTTACTATTTAAAACAATTCCATTTCTAATTGTTTGCCTAGTATGCCTTGCATATTTTGATGCACCAGGTGCGTACAATTTTTATGATTGTTTTTATGCGAAATTATAGAATTAATTATTTGTGGGCTAGATTTTGGATAACTTAAATTGTTACTATCATTGCTAGAGATTATCTTTATTGTCTTAATTATATTGTTTAAATAACTTGGAACTGATTCCAAATTCAATGTAAAGTTAATTACACTGCTCAATAGTAGCAGATGTCTGGGTAGCCGAATCCTTGGCAGAGTTAAAATATAAATAATAAGTTAGCACATTTGCTATCAGCCTTATACTATACTTGGATAGGTAATACCTATCTCCAGTCAAAAACTTCTTAATTAAATTATTTATGTCAATCACGTGAAATTTTATCATTATAATACTTACAATTAAATGTCAAATTTAAATTACTATTACGTGTCAAGTTATTCATTAATAAATTTAAATCATATCTTTGATTATTTTCCTGTGACCACCCCTGTATTTATGGTAATGTAAACATGATAAGTTTACATGCATGTAAGTTGTTAAGATATTCAATACATTTTAATATGCTGAATGATGAAGTTTCGAATCTAAAGAGATGGAAGGAATACTTTGAAAGCGTGTTTAAGAGTGAAGAGTCGTCTGAAGTAAGTGTAATAGAAATTCCGGAAGAAGTGAAGAGAGGTAGGGAGATAAGTGTAGATGAAATAATGAAAGCAATGAAAAGCATGAAAGCAGGTAAGGCAGCCGGATATGATAGAATATCACTCGAGATGCTAAGGGCTGGAAAGGGTGTGGTTACAGGCCTGCTGTGCACCTTGTTTAATTTATGTTGGGAACTGAAGCGAGTACCGGAAGACTGGTGTAAAGCCGTTATAGTCCCAATATATAAGGGAAGGGGCTCGCTGCAGGACTGTAAAAACTACCGTGGTATCAGCTTGCTTAGCATTGTGGGTAAACTGTATGCTAAGGTGTTAATTGAAAGAGTTATGGAAGAAACTGATGGAAAAATTTGGGATGTGCAAGCTGGATTTAGAAAGGGGATGGGGTGTACGGACCAAGTCTTTTCCATGCGCATGATTTCGGAGAAGTTTTTGGCCAAAAACCAGAAATTTTTTTTTACTTAATGGACTTGGAAAGGGCTTATGACAGAGTGGACAGGAATGTGTTATGGCAAACACTGAACTCATTTGGGTTGAGCGCTGGTTTGATACAGGCATTGAGGTCCCTTTATAGGGACTCTAGTGCTTGTATCAGGATCAACGGGGTTTACTCGGACTGGTTTGGCATACATAAAGGTGTCAGACAGGGATGTGTAGCTTCCCCGTGGCTGTTTAACCTATATATGGACAGTTGTTTGCAAACTTTGAAAGTTGAAAAATGTGGGTTGAGAATGGGTGAGTTAACCGTCAAATGCCTTTTGTACGCCGATGATCAAGTCATATTTGCATCGTCAGCGGTCGAATTGCAAATGATGGTTACTCTAATGAACTTGTCATTGAAAGAAAGGGGTATGAAAGTAAACGCAAGTAAGACGAAAGTGATGGTTTTTGAAAGAGAAGAGAGTAAAACGTTATGCGAAAAAATAATAGAAGGGGAGTTGATTGAGCAAGTGGATGAGTTTGTATATTTGGGATGTTTATTTAGCAGGGATGGTAGATATGATAAGGATATAGAACGACGAGTGAATGCAGGAAATAGAGTGAATAGGGCTCTACACGCTATTATGAGGAGTCAGAATGTGTCAAATAAGGCACGTATGGCAATTCATAGTGCTGTGTTAGTCCCTACTCTAATGTATGGTAGTGAAAGTTGGGTCTGGCAGAAGAAGCATGAGAGTAGAATAAATGCTGTAGAAATGCAGTCCTTAAGGAGTATGCTAGGACTGAATCTAGATGACAGGGTGAGAAATAGTGTGATAAGAGAAAAGTGTGGTTTGCAAAATGACGTTGTGACCAGGATTAAAAAAGGAATGCTTCGGTGGTTTGGTCATGTAGAAAGAATGAAAGAGGAAAGAGTGACAAAGCAAATTTATGTTGCAGAAGTGAACGGCAGGGTCGGGAAGGGACGGCCTAGACGAAAGTTTATCGACCAAATCGGCGATACATTAAAAATGGGCCAGATTAGGGGTACCCTTAACCGACGAGCGTGTATGCGTAGGTATATGGATGTGGAGGAAGCGAGAGAGGTGTGTCAGGATCGTGCCAAATGGAAGTCCGTAGTCTCTGCCTACCCCTCTGGGTGACAGGCGTGAGTGTTTATGTATGTATGTATGTATGTTTAATAATTGAATTTTGTTCACATTACCTCTTTTTCCAACAAAACTTTTCTAGTTATAATTTTATTCATTATTTGGCTAAATGATGCTCTAGACATGCAATACTTACTTATCTGTTGCCCTCTTAAATAGTTATTTAATAATATTCCCAAACTTTTACCAATGTCATCACCATACAAAATGACTTTATTTTTTTTTCATTATTTGAATTAATTTTCAGTTTTATATCTTTTTTTTTTTTTTTTTTTATAGAATAGGGGGCAAACGAGCATGCGGCTCACCTGATGGTAAGTGACTACCGCCGCCCATGAACAACCGCAACACCAGGGGAATTGCAGATGCGTTGCCGACCTTTTAGAAAGGTGTAAGCTCTTTTCTTGAAGGTTCCTAAGTCGTATCGGTCCGGAAAATTCGCTGGTGGTAATTGATTCCACAAGGAAGTCGTGCGAGGGAGAAAACTTCTTCTAAATCGTACAGTGGTGGACCGCCAATCATCCAGATGGTATGGATGGTAACGCGAGTTTTGTCGCGATGTGCGATGGTGAAATTGAGCGGCTGGAATTAGTCCGAACAATTCCTCAGAGCACTCCCCGTGATAAATGCGATAAAATACGCAAAGAGATGCAACATCTCTACGCAGTGCCAGTGTATCGAGCCGATCAGAAAGAACTCGGTCGTCGACGATTCGAACCGCTCTGCGCTGGATGCGGTCAAGTGGAAGGAGCTGGCACTGGGGTGCCCCGGCCCAGAGATGAGAACAGTATTCCATGTGAGGCCGAACTTGCGCTTTGTAAAGTTGCAAGCGATGTGCCGGCATGAAATACTGTCTCGCTCTGCTGAGCACTCCAAGCTTTTTAGAGGCCAATTTGGCCTTCCCTTCCAAGTGACCACGAAACTGCACACTATTCGATATGTCGACGCCAAGGATTCCGATACTGGCTGAGGCAGTAAGGGGAGTGCCTTGAAACTGAGGAGATACGACAAAGGGGTTCTTTTTAGCGGTAAACGCGCAAACTTGTGTCTTCTGGGGATTGAACTGGACTAGATTTAGTCGGCCCCAATCCGAGACTTTGTTAAGCAAAGACTCGACTTCAGACACAAGTTTGTCCCGGTACTCGGCGACGTTTTCCCGAGAAATATTGGCACGGCCGGTATATAAGGCATCACCAGTGCTGTCGTCCGCATAGCAATGAATGCTACCAGTAAGCAACATATCATTGATATGCAGGAGAAACAGCGTTGGTGATAGCACGCAGCCTTGTGGAACACCAGCGTTGATAGGCTTGAAATCAGAGCATTCACCGTCTACTACGACCTTGATGATCCGATCAGCAAGGAAACTGGTGATCCATTTGCACAATTTCTCGGGAAGCCCATAGGAAGGAAGCTTCGAAAGAAGCGCTTTGTGCCAGACCCGATCAAAGGCCTTCGCTACGTCCAAACTAACGGCTAATGCCTCCCCCTTGGACTCTACTGCCTCCGCCCATCTATGAGTTAAGTAGACTAGAAGATCACCAGCTGATCGACCCCGACGAAAACCGTACTGGCGGTCACTAATCAGCTGGTGATCCTCAAGTTACCTCATGAGCTGGCAGTTTATAATGGCTTCCATTATTTTGGAGAACAAGGAGGTGATGGCGATAGGCCTATAGTTGGACGGGTCTGAGCGGTCGCCTTTTTTAGGGATCGGGTGCACCAAAGCTGTCTTCCATGAGTTCGGGACTACGCCTTGGGAGTAGGAGTACCGGAAAAGACGCGTTAAAACCGGTGCCAACTCCGGAGCACACGTCTTCAGCACAATGGGAAGGACTCCATCGGGCCCACTCGACTTGCTGACGTCCAGGGAGAAGAGTGCTTTGCGGACAGAGCGCTGTGTAAATCGCACATCCGGCATGGAGCACTCACATCGCGGGATGGTCGGCGGTGTGTTCCCCCCGTCATCTAGAGTCGAGTTGGACGCAAAAAGAGAGCTCAACAGATCGGCTTTCTCCTTTGCGGCATGGGCCAGTGAGTCGTCCTCTCTGTGCAGAGATGGAAGAGATGGCTGACAGAAGTTCCCTTGGACAGCCTTGGCGAGAGACCAGAATGCACGGGTTCCCGAAGGAAGGCGAACTAGCTTCTCGCCAATTCTGCCGATGTGCTCAGACCTTGCCTTGGCAATGACGCTTTTGAAGGACCTGGAGGCGGAATTATACTTCTTTTTAAGTGCGCTGGTGTTTACATCCCGAGACGTTGATGCGTCAACCCAGGCCTGGTAGCACTCCTGCTTATAGCGTGATGCTATTTTGCAGGAGCGACCAAACCATGGCTGGGATCTGCCTCCGATGGGCACCACAGAGGATGGAATAAAAAGTTCCATACCCTGAAGTACCACATCAGCAACAGAATCGGCAACAACACTGTGATCTTTCGGCGAGAAGCAAACCCGCCCCCAAGGGTAGGATGCAAAAAAAGACCGCATCCCGTCCCAATCAGCTGACCTATAGTGCCAAACACGGCGGCAAGCTGTAGAGCGCAACTGCGATTGGAGCGTGAGTGGCACCGTACTCCGGATCAGACAATGGTCCGAAGAGCCCAGAGGGGCATCGACGGAGACCTGATATCCGTCCGGATGAGAGGTCAGCAGAAGGTCCAACAGGGAAGGTACATGGTCTTCCACATCTGGGATCCGCGTAGGCGAAGTAACCAGTTGTGTTAGACCATATGCCAAAGCAAAGTCATAGACAGATCTACCCGCATGATCGGTTAAACGAGAACCAAGCCATTCAGCGTGGTGGGCGTTGAAATCACCAAGTATCACGATCTCTGCGGATGGGACCTGTTGTAGCACGGAGTCTGCAGCCATTTGGACGTGGTCGATGAGTCGGTCTGTGTCGGTATTACCGCTATGGGACCTATAGAGGCACCCGTAGACGCGGGGATGGTCGTTGCTGTCTACGCGCAGCCATAGGATGGACAGGTCCGTACCTTCAAGACTGCCGAGGCGTCGAAAACAGATGTCCTCTCTGACATACACGCAAACTCCAGCCCGGGGCACAAACGAGTGTTCTAATTTGTACCCCGGGTAGGAGAGATACGAAGTATCAGCCGGAGAGGACACCTGTGTCTCGGTAAGAAAGAGCAAGGCCGGCTTAGCTATCTCCAGATGGTAGTGGACGGCGTTAAGGTTTGAATGAAGTCCCCTGATGTTGCAGAAATCCACGGTAAGCGTGGCAGGGGTTGCCTTTGTCTTCTTGCTCCGCTTGCCCCGAGCAGGTTTCGTATTGAGCGGAATTTCGCCCCCCCCCAGAATACGCGGGGCAGCCTGAGCACCCACGCCCAGGAGTGGAATAGTTTGGTCGTGGATGCTCAGCGAGGGATTCTCCAAGGGTGCTGGTACCCTCCTGGGGTAGTCTTTTATTTAATTCCACTACCATGTTGATGGGGGGGGGGGGGGAATTGGGCCTCCGGCCACCTGCACTCACCAAGCGCAACGCAGAGGTAAACCTCTACTTCACGCTGGTATTCTGTGAGGTCGTGGTACCACCCCGGTTCGAGCTGGCCCATCCGTGCGACAGCAAAAGCCACCGCTTAGCTCTACCACTGTCAAAAAAACTGTTTTTTAAAGTACTGTTATATAGTTTAAATGAAGAAAATGAGTCAATATTGGTTGTTATGTTATTAACACACACTATCCTTAATGAACCTGGCATTGAACGCTGATACTCATTTTGATGTTTTAATAAGGAGTAAAAACGTTCTTCATTATATTTACATGGTCAGTACGTGTTTTTTTTGCCTCATTGTCTGCTGATTAATATTTATTCGACATAATTTTTAATGAGGTTTGAAGACTTAAAATTTCTGAATTAAGACACTCTATATCGGTCTCATAACAATTTTTCATGTTTCCACCTCAACTGAATACAATTTATGTTTGTTAATTAATTCTTGCTTTTACTTGCATATTATATTTATAAAGTTTTTAGTATTAATAGTCTGCGGTGGTAATATATTGTCAACCTACAATTCCTATATTTTGTACTTATTTGATCCTAATTATTTATGTGTTTTATAGTTATAGAAATAATACCGACTTATTTAGTGTATCGTTAGAATTCTTAGAAAATTAAAAGAAAAATCATAAGAACAAAAGCTATCAATTACGTGAGGGTAATATGGTCATCTGGTTAATATTGTCACTTTCTTATAACTCAAAAACTATAGCCTAATTTGCATAGATGGCTTTGTGATACGATAGCTCTTCATCAGTCACTCAAATAATAAAGGGTCAAAAGGCCGCCGCTTTATCGACTCCATTTTGACAGTTGATATTATAGTAAGTACGTGAGGGTAATATGGTCACCTTAAGCTTTATCGCCCTATAAACCAAAATTAGGAGGAAAACAGAGACATCAACAGAGTCATATACTATTACTGATATATTAAGAAAAAAATAGCAAACAAGCTTTGGAAATAATTAGGAACACTTCGAAATTTCTACTTAAAAAAAACTAACTACACTACACAATACAAAAATTTACTAACATATTTACAAAAATATCAAATGTCAAAATAGCGTCGATAAAGGAGCGCCTTTTTGACCCTTTATTATTTGATAGACTGATCAAGAGCTGTCGTATCACAGAGAGTTCTATGCAAATGACGCTGTAGTTTTTGAGTTATAAGTGACCATATTAAACGGATGACCATATTACCCTCACGTACTATAGTTAGTTTTTTTAAGTTCATTTTTCGAAGTGTTGCTAATTATTGTCAAGGCTTGTTTGTTATTTTTTTCTATATTAGTTATAGTATACGACATTGTATATTTGTCTCTGTCCTCCTCCTAGTTTTGATTATATAAGGCGGCAAAGCTTAAGGTGACCATATTACCCTCACGTACCTTAACAATTATTATTAAGATAGAAGTACCTAAAAGTAATGTCTTTTATCTTAATTATTATTTTAACAAAATTGGAGAATAAATTAAAAACAAAGAAAAATATTTCATAGCTGCCAGTCATGTAAGATACGAGGAACGCGTGTAAACTGTTATTTGATTTGTCTTTACTGCACTGTACATATAATATTTATTGTTTTTCATAGTCTTTCCTTAAAATAATTCTTCTCATCTTTGATCTTTCATGGCTCGCAGTCTAGGACATTTTTCAGAATTAGCAGTATGATTACAGTCCTGTTTGGTATTAAATCTGGCGTTGTGTTAAACAATTGTAGCACATGGCACTATTTGAACTGCGGACGTTTTTTCGCTGTACATTTATTTTTCATATGACCGAATAGAAGGCACTTGTGGCATTGGAAGAAGAGCAAGAAACTACTCACGCTGAAACGCCGATGGTCTATACAAATCCTTTATACAAATCCAATTTGTGATAATTTTTTGCCTCAGCGAGGCAAACCGCATAATACAAATTATTGTTTCGATTTTCGCACTTACCGCAATTTCTCAGTGCCATGGTTCCCACAATCTATGAGCTCTGAAAGCTCAGAGTTTTTTTCTTCTGATAATATTTACTAGATCATCCGCTGGGATATCCTTAAATATACTTTTTAACATCACCATTGGTTTTAATATGAGTACCATTTCAGCTCTTACTTTGTCTGTTCATTCAAGCTACATCTGTCTCTTTCTTCAGTCTCTTTGCGCTACATTGTCAAATTCCACTCTCAGTTTATGTTTGATACCGGCTGAATCTTGGTTAGTACGTAATTGGGATTCTTATAGCTTATGCTGTATCAAAACAGCTCCACGCCACCTGGTGTGACTTGACTTCAGTTGTCGAAGTGACAATGATGGCAAATTTCGACGTAGACGCTGTAATACGGGCAGCAAGCATGCCCACCGAATGTGTGGCTACGCTGACTGCTGAGGCAGCCTGGGTATATGTAGGTTTTTTCACTGTATTTGTTACAAATTTTTTAAGTCAGTAAGTAGGGGCCTATTTGGGCATTTCTTTATTTTCCATCATCCATTTTTATATGCACAAACCATCATTTGCATTCGTTATTTCTCTTGGTAAGGCGTTGACTCAGCTACCATCTAGTAAGTTTCAGCTTCCAACGTAATCTGTAGCCTTATATTTTTAAAGTTAGTTGCAGATGCTCATGGGTTGAAGCAATCACTTAGATTCACTTGCTAATAAAACGTAATAATCCATTGTTGACGATGTGATTATACTATAGTGTAGTGTTATGCTACTTACATTTCATTGTACACTATTTTTCCATTCTGTTTTTGATTTTCTGCATTCATATTTTGCATCACTTTTCACGCTATCAGTTATACTACTAACATATCATTTTACACTATTTTTCCATTCTGTTTTTGATTCTCTGCGTTTATATTTTGCATCACCTTTATTTCCATGGGATCCTGTAACGTTTTTAGACTATAAAAACACAATAACAAATCGTTTTCACTTCGTAATTTTCACGCTGTCAATGGAGTCTTACCTTTTTCTATCTTTTATTGAGTTCTCCGTAACTCTGCAATTTCAGGTTTCGTGCGCGCTGCCGCGCTGTAGTTTTTCCTGTATGGGTGGTGTCTCATTTCTTACTTAAATGTAACTGTTTTTTAATTATATACCTAAAACCAAAAATTTATATTTTTGACAACCATTATTTATATGGTTGTCATGGCAATTTTTATTCAAATTCGTTACCGATATGATGTTTTATCTCGATATATTCACATAAATACTCTTTTGCTCTAGGTCATTTACAATAAATTTCCTTTTAAATTAAATAATTTCTCGTTCTCTCTAAAAAGGTATAAAAGCCGAACAATCGGAGAAAAAAAAGTCTCGCTTCAGTTGTCAAACGAGAAACATCTACTAAAGGCCTTATCCCGGGGCCGCATTGCCCCGGGATCCTACAAGCCTCCATCTACACGTGAAGTCGTCGGCGAAGTCTACTTCAAGCGCGGGGCCACACTACTCCGGGCGCTACGACTGCTTGCTCCAGACGCCGAGTGCACCTACTGCCGCGCTACCTTCGGGCGCTACGACTGCTTGCTCCAGGCGCCGAGTGCACCTACTGCCTGCGCTACCTTTGGGCGCTGCGACTGCTTGCTCCAAGTGCTGAGCGCACCTACCCCAGGCGCTACGTGCGCCGGCTCCGAACGCTGCGTGTGCCCAGTCCAGGCGCTGCGGGCCGTCGCCGCTAAGAAATCTCAAGCTCCGCGTGTGCCTACTTCTACAAAAGCAGCGTGTCACTTCAACCTTTAGGCTCCACTATAATACTATATTCTCCTATTCTCCTATCTTTATTTTTTTTTAAATCTAATTGTAATCTCACATCATCCATCATCATCATATTTCATTTTATTTTATAAAATTGTAAATACCTTTCTAAAACTTTAAATATATTATTTTATTGGCCTACTTTTGTTGTTTTGTTGTTCTTAGGTTAGGTTCTATTTTTTCTTTAATCGTCGCTTCACGACAATAGTAAAGAGGATTTTCCGTAATCGCCTCGATAGGTATGCTGATCCGTGATCGCAGTTCCAATTATTTCGCTTCTTTGACGCTGCTTACCGTCGTATGTCTGAACATTTTAAGTTTGGCATATATGAGATAGTATATTGCCATCTGTCAGCGGCCATGAGATCTTTCTGTGCTTTTACCATACGCCACTTACGAAATTTACGTTACGAAGTGGAAAAATAGATGCTTATATTCTGCATAATAATATTTTTTTAAATAATTTTAACTAAAATTACGATATTTACATTAAAATTGACACGGATACGTAGAATATGTTAGTATTACGACGTAAAAAGGTTTCTCACAAACTGCACTTTGGAAAATTGGTCCAGGTAGCTGGGAACTACTCCCTCTGGTGTTTGCAGTGTCAATATGATTGGGTATGGACCATAGCATAGAGTGATATTTTACGTTATATAATAGCAAATATAAGTAACATATCTCGGATTTTATTGCTATCTAACGACCCGCCTCGACTTCGTCTGGATAGGATAGGATGTTTAGATTTAGGACCATTTATTTACTAATTTTTCGTTTCTTTACCAATGTCTAAGTATTTCTGATGAAATATAGCCTAGATTCCTACTGGCATTGCGCTTGTGAAGTTTCATTACAATTAGTTCAGTTCTGAAGATTAGCCTAGATAGACCGTCAGACAGACAACATTTTTAAAAATTATTATTCATGTCTTAATAGCACGCAAATGACGCTCTGAGCCTAATAGAAGCTGGTTATTTCTTTATATTACAGACAGATACTTCAACTTTATTTTTATAGAAATATATAAAATATGTAACAAAACATGTATTGATTATTTCCTAAATGTTATGTTCACTTTTCACAGAGCCATGATGCAGCTATATATAAGTAGTTGTAGCGCGAATGGAACGCATGCGGAAGGAACACGCTCTCACAGATGACCAGCGTAAAATAGCAGCAGTAAATATATAACAGTAGTATAGCAGCTCAATACCACTGTTTTTAATCGTGGGTGTATACAAACTGAGACCCTTTTTACTGTAAATGAGTCATTCCAGCTTAGTTCTCAGGGGTGACACCGCACCAAATTTTTTGATTCTTAATCGAAAATTAGATATAATGTTTATGGACCATTCACTTATCATCAGGTGGACTGGGTATTCGTTTATCACCCTTGTTCGATAAAAATGTTTACTTTATAAAATACTTAACCTTTTTGCCGAATTATAATGAACTGGAATGTAATTATGCTGGAATTTTTTTAAGTTGAATTCTCATCAATAAATCTTATAGATGAATTCTGCTTAAAATAATTATTATATGTGATATTAATGCGTTATATTTAGCTGAAATAACTGCTTTATATTTTGCTGAGGGGGTTAGTTGTATGCAATTTTAACAGTGGTAGAGCCACGCGGCAGCTTTTGCTGTCGCACGGATGGGCCGGCTCAAACCGGGGTGGTACCACGACCTCACAGAATACCAGCGTGAAGTAGAGGTTTACCTCTGCGTTTCGCTTGGTGAGTGCAGGTGGCCGGAGATCCTTTTTACTGGAAATGAGGCATTCCATCTTAGTCCTCACGGGTGACAACGTATCTGCATTTTGATTCGCAAACGAGGATAGATGTAGATGTCTATGGGCCGTAGCAACCACTTACCATCAGGTGGACTGTGTGCTCGTTTGTCACCCTTATCCTATAAAAAAAAATTCAATTTAGTCATGAATTACCGGTTTTAAAATGTTTGTCTGTCTCTCTGTCCGGTTAAATCTTCGGAATGGCTGAACCGATTGTAATGATACTTTACGAACAGATAGAGAGCAATGCCTGGAGTGCCGGGTGAAGCCGAACCGTTCGCTAGCATGTAATAAAATGTATTTAATCAATATTGACATGTCATAATCATTCGAACTTAACATGCATTTCTACATTTACCCTTTTTAATAGTTTTCACAAGGATTTTATTCTTTACCACGGAGGCATTTTACAAACAAACGTACCCGAAATAATAATTTATAGGCAAAAAAAAAAACAGACACTTTTTTCGTATGGAATTTGAAACCGTGGCTGCGCAGCGACGTAGCCGAACGTTTAACCACTACTACGTAGTAATATTATTTATTCTGTGCCACTACACTAATGGGGCCCTTCCCAGCCGAGCACGCATAGTGCATGTACATTTAGGGTCTCAGCCCACTACAACTGCTCATACTATCAACGTGCTATAAAAGTTTCAGGCACGAAAAAAACATGGCAGCCACCACTACGTCTACTAGAACGTATCAACAACGTATCAAAAAAATATATGAGACATGAGTATATTATATACGAGTATATGAGTATTTATTACTTTACACATTTATTATTTCCCAATGTTTTATAAAATAGAAGTTTTTAAATTTCACAATTTCGTGCTATGAAAGGGCGACGAGTGAAAATGAATGAATTATACCTGCCGCTTCTCTTTTGTCGCTTTTCATAAAACCTCATTTCGCTGCTCACGACATTGATAACGAGGTCGAGGATAGCAAAATATTTGTTGAAATTATTTCTTCCGCATAATTTGCAAATTGTGCGGCATTTGAATGTTAAAATAATATTATACATTAAAAATTATTTTTATCTCTTTATGAAATGTTATAAACCTGTGATTTTACGAGGCAATCTATGGAGAAGCATTTTGCGAATCAAAATGCAGTTGAGTTGTCAGTCGTGAGAACTAAGATGGAATGCCTCTTTTCCACTAAAAAGGGTCTCCGGTTCTCTACACTCATCATACTAAACACAGCAGCATTAAGATGGTACGATGGTATTCTGTGAGAGTGTGATTCTTCCCCGGTGAAGCCAACCCATTCTTGCTAAAACTATATAATTAATATAGCTGCAGCATGGATCTACCACGTTTAAAATTATTTAACTTTACTCGTATCTTCAAATTATTACACACCTATATTATAAAAAGATATACTTTATATTTATTTGTATTTTATATGTGTCAATCAAGATTGTAATATTACTGGAGTGGATAAAGGCATCATTTCAGACTACCTAGCTACCTTTACACTAAATTGCAGTTAGCAGCGAACTGTACTTGGGTTGCTGACGGCGTTATAGTGTTAGTATGGTTAAAATAAAAATGTAAAAGTAGAGAATATATCGTAAAAAGAGACATACTAAATATGTCATAAATAGTTTATTTTTATCTACTTTGTTGGCATATATTAGAGGTTATAATGCTGTTAGAGGTTAGAACAGCCAAACAGAATGCAATTGAAAAGAATTATGGACAGTAGAATCCTAAAAACTGAATATCATTTAGGGCTTCTTCGCTTGTTTACATTATAGGTGCCCATTGTAATAGTTTAGGTGTTTCTCCAAACCTATTCATACCTAGTCTATAACAAGTTATTAATATAATCCATTTTCGAGAAACATGCAGGTATTTGAACTCTAATTTTTATTTTAAAACTTTTCTACCTTAAAGTTTAAAAACTACTTTTCTAGCGATAATTTTAGTTTCAGTTCAAACTTAAAGTAATCTAACTTCTTTTAAAGTTGCAGTTTCATTTTTTGGTATATGCTTTCCTTATTATACGATTACCCGGAAAAGATATTAGTTGTAGAAAAGTAAATCTTAAAATTGAAAACATAACGTTATTAGGCACTAACTAAGGCCCAAGAGTTTTCAGTCTAACTAAAATATAGGAGTAGATTTTCAATTCGATCATATTTTTTCCCTTGTTTTTCTTTTGCGTATGTTTCACTATTCAGTCATTTGTATACAGTTTTAATAATTATTTTTATTTAATAAGTTCAGGGATCCGCGACCGCTTATAATTTTGAAAAAATTACACCACTAAAAGTGAATAATTTTTAATTTAACAATTTAGATGACATTATAGTTGTTACCTTTATTCTTATATACTATATACTCATCATCATCATTACAGCCCTTCACAAGTCCACTGCTGAACATAGGCCTCCCCCAAAGAATACCACAAAGCACGGTCCTGAGCCACCTGCATCCATCGACTTTCTGCATGTCTTACAAGGTCGTCACTCCATCTCGTGGGGGGACGCCCTACACTTCGCCTACCGGTACGAGGCTGCCACTCGAGAACCTTTCTTCCCCATCGGTTGTAGGTTCTTCGAGCTATATGGCCGGCCCACTGCCACTTCAGCTTACTAATCCGTTGGGCTATGTCAGTTACTCTGGTTCTACTGCGGATATCCTTATTCCTAAGTTTATCACGCAGAAAAACTCCGAGCATAGCCCTCTCCATAGCTCGCTGAGCGACCTTGAGCTTCCTCATACGGCCAGCAGTGAAGGACCACGTCTCAGTTCCGTAAGTCATCACTGGCAACATGCATTGGTTGTACAATTTCGTTTTAAGGTTTTGAGGTATGTCTGACGAGAAGATGTGTCGTAGCTTCCCGAACGCTGCCCAGCCGAGTTGAATCCGTCGCTTGACCTCTCGGTCGAAGTTGGACTTATCTAGTCGGACTATTTGTCCCAGGTAAACATACTCGACAACAACTTCGAGCTTAGTGCTCCCAACAACTACCGGCATAGGTGTGACATGGACATTAAACATAATCTTCGTTTTGTCTATGTTCATCTTAAGACCTATCCCTTGGGAGACACTATTGAGATCATTGAGCATAGTGCTTAGGTCCTCCAGCGATTCTGCCATAAGGACTATATCGTCGGCAAATTGAAGGTGAGTGATGTACTCGCCATTGATGTTAATACCGTATCCTTTCCAATCCAGAAGCTTGAAAACGTCTTCCAATGCAGCGGTGAAGAGTTTCGGGAATATAACATCATCCTTTCTTACATCTCTCTGCAATTGGATTGGTTTCGTATTCTGGTTCTGTACTCAGATAGCCATCGTAGCTCTACTGTACAAACACTTCAGCACTTCGATATACCGACAGTCAACTTGGCACCGCTGAAGGGACTGCAGCACCGCCCAAATTTCGACGGAATCAAAGGCTTTCTCCTAGTCCACATACGCCAGACATAGTGGCAAATTGTACTCTTCGGACTTCTGTGCAATTTGCCCTAGGGTATGTATGTGGTCTATGGTGCTAAAGCCCTTTCGGAAACCGGCTTGTTCAGGAGGCTGGAAGTCGTCAAGTCTGCGCGCGAGACGATTCGTAATGACTGTCGAAAACAGCACGTAAACGCGGCTCAGAAGGGAAATCGGTCTGTAGTTCTTCAAGAGAGCGTTGTCACCTTTCTTGAAGAACAAGACCACCGCAATTCTGCTCCACGCCTCCGGTGTAATGCCACCATGGAGGACGGAATTAAAGAGCTTCTGAAGGACTTCAAGTACCGGTCTTCCACCCGCTTTCAGAAGCTCCGCTGTAATTCCATCCTCGCCTGGGGCCTTGCCGTTTTTAAGGTGCTAGAGAGCCATTCTAATCTCGCTCAGACTGACGTCCGGGATGTCATCGAAATAATGTCGGATAAGACTCGCTCTTGGATCGTTACTCACACTTGCGTGATGCTCCAATGATGACGTGTACAGCTGCTCATAGAACCTCTCAATCTCACTCAAAATCCCAGGTGCCCCGGAAACGATGCTGCCACATTCGGTCTTCAGCTTTGACAGTTGGCTCTTTCTGGCAAACAGAAGACTTTAGAGCCTTGGTTCCGCTCGATCGCTACTTCAGTACAGCTGTATTGAAGTTGCGTAAGTCCCGCCGCATGCATGTGGAGATCTGTCTGTTCAGTTGCCTGTATGCTGTCAAATCTGTTGAAGAATGTAGCCTCATCTCCCGTCTAAAAGCTATGAGATTAAGAGTGTGATCGGAGAGTTTTTGTGTTCTTCTGCGGCGGGTCTTGCAGAACTTAGCTCCGACCGCATGGACAGTTTCCACGAGCTTGTCATTCATATCGTCCACTTCATTGCAGTCTTCTAGGCACTGAAAACGGTTTTGTAACTCGAGCTGAAAGGTTTCGGGACTTTGGATTAGAGCACGAGGGGGACGGAGCGTTGACTTCATCAGACGAGACCTCTCCAACTTAATACTTAGGTTCAGTGTGCCTCTAATCATTCGGTGATCGCTGCCGGTTTTCACCTTCGCGATCACTGAGACATCACTGAACAGTTGTCGTCTGGTTGTCATAATGAAGTCAATCTCATTTTTTGTCGAACCGTCGGGGTTCGACCAGGTCCACTTCCTGTGGGGCCGCTTCTTGAAGAAAGAGTTCATCATAAAGAGTCCCTCTTTCTCCATGAAGTCGGCTAGCTGCTGGCCCCTTGGGTTCCGTTGCCCTATTCCAAATTTCCCTACTTTCAGCTCACCGTTCTCTCTTGTGTTTAGTTTTGCATTTAAATCTCCCATTAACACCGTATATTGGGTTTTGGAGGAATGCATGGCTCTAGAGATATCCTCATACATTTCCTCCAGCTCCTCATCGGGGTGTGCCGAGGTTGGTACGTAAACCTGTATGACCTTCAGCGAATAACGTTTGGTGATTCTGATTATAATATAACCCTCGTCGACACACTCCCGATCTTTACAACGTTGTTAACGAGAGACTTGTGGACGATAAATCCGACACCTCCTTGGGACAGATGGTCGCCCTCCCGGTGATAGAGCAAGTTGCCGGATTCGAGGATAACCGTGTCCTCCTCCTTTCTTCGGACTTCGGATAATCCTATAATATTCCAGCGCAACTTGTCTATCTCTTCTTCCAGCTCCACGATCTTCTCGTCAGTCCTCAGGGTGCGTGCGTTGTACGTTGCCAGGTCGAGTCGTCGTAGGTGGCAACCGAACCTCCACCAGAGATTCTTAGCACCCCCTGCCCCGCCGTTACCATGGTCGCCACCTAAGCCAGGAATAGCGGGGCCGCCGGGGACTGGGGGCCGTCTCTTTGTTACTCTCGTCATTGGGGGGTATTTGCCATAGTTGCCACGCTTGGCGAGCTGGTTGGCAACCGCAGTTTTTTTTATTGTAATATTGGCTATTATCATGAAGATGCTGCTGCCCATCTCCCGCCTGTTTCCCTTTGTCGCCTTTTACGACACCCACGGGAGGATATGGGGTAGTGGATATACTTGACCGCCACTACACTACACTATATACAATATATTATATACTAGCTGACCAGGCAGACGTTGTTCTGCCCTTTCCGAACGACCATTTGCTTTCCCAAAAAAAAAACTCCTGAAATTAGCAATAAAAAATTGAGGGTCACTTATCGGGATGAAAACTATCCTATCTCTCAAGTTGGACCAAACTGCACACTGTCTGCAATTTTTTTTTTAAATCGGTTCTATCTGTTGAATACTTACAGTAACACGTGGTGGTTATACTACTAAATTGTAGCTTATATTAAACGTTTTTATTTTTAACATAGCGCCATCTATTAAATATTTACTCAATCCAGTCAACAGATATCGTCATCTGACTGAATCGTTTGGAGCTAACAGATAATTGTGACTGTCAAATAATAGGCAAATAATTTTCAATAAAATAATATTGTATTGCGACTATAAATTGAGATGTAAGCTATCCTATCTTTTAAGTTGAACCAAACTGCACATTGACCAAAAATTTCATTGAAATCAGTTCAGTAGTTTAGGAGTCCATCGCGGACAAATAACGTGACACGTACTTTTTATAATATTACTAGTTGACCAGGCAGACGTTGTTCTGCCCTTTCCGAACGACCATTTGCTTTCCCAAAAAACTCAGCAACACGTGGTGGTTATACTACTAAATTTTAACATAGCGCCATCTATTAAATATTTATTCAATCCAGTCAACAGATATCGTTATCTGACAGAATCGTTTGGAGCTAACAGACAATTGTGACTGTCAAATAATAGGCAAATAATTTTCAATAAAATAATATTGTATTGCGTCTATAAATTGAGATGTAAGCTATCCTATCTTTTAAGTTGGACCAAACTGCACATTGACTAAAAATTTCATTGAAATCAGTTCAGTAGTTTAGGAGTCCATCGCGGACAAACAACGTGACACGTACTTTTTATATATAAAGATTATATATTACACACTACGTCTAAGCACCGACTTCAGAAGCTATTATGTGTAAATCATGTTAATTTAATTTATTTAGTTCCTTAAAGTCGGCTTCTACGTTTGATTAAATATTTAGATTTAAAAAGTTATTATGATTGAGTTTAATGCGATTTATTTTGTTAAATAAAACTCAAGTACCCACTCCTGTGTCATTAAAAGAATTGCTTGTGCGACAGATCATTTGTTGGCATTAGACTGGATATAAAACTTGATATTTCAAGGTAGCTATGTAACAGGGAACACGAGCATTATAGGTGTAACTTGTTTACCTTTTTATTCCTTAATATATCATTAATTGTGCAGGTCAATAAAACCTATTAATAGACAATGATAAAAACTGAGTTTGAGTTAGTTGGAGTGTTTATTTATTTATTTAAACTTTATTGAACCTTACACATTAAGTAAAGGAACAAAAGGCGGACTTAATGCTAAAAGCATTCTCTGCCAGTGTTATAAGGAGACAAAGTATTTTTTCACTTATTAGAACTCCTTCAATTAACTACTTAAGTTAACTATCTACTTAAATGTAATTAATGCGAAATGAGATCATAATAGTTGGCTCGAATAACAATATCTTACATACGACAATAAATTGCTACCTAAACGTGTAATTTACTTTGGATAATTGCATATTTTGCATAATGAAACCGTGTAAAACTTATATCTAATAAAAAAGGCTTTTAGGGAATGTTGAGAACACATTTTACGACTTTGCTTATATTTTTATCTCATGAAAATAAAGAAAACGCGCTAGTGGCTGCCTCGGCCAGTGCTCAGTTGGTTTTTTTTATTCTCCAAGTTTTTTACTTAGTTTAGTAACGATTTTCATACTTACACACCGTACTACAAGAGGTAGGCCAGGTGTGTAGAACACCTTGTGTAGAAACCACTCTCAGATACATAACTAGTAAAACCATAAATTTAGTTACAATTTTAAAGTTATTTTATTTCATCACGATAGGACCGTGCACTGACAGAATACCAGCGTAAAATAGCAGCTTAACGTACTGTTTTTCGTATGATAAATTTAGAGAACCGCAGACCCTATTTACTGGAACGAGGCATTAAGTGTTAGTGCTCAGGGGGTGACAACGCATCTGCATTTTAATTCGTAATCGAAAATAGATGGAGATGTAAGGGACACAGCATCCATTTACCATATGGTAAACTGTGTGCTCGTTTGTCACCCTTATTCTAAAATAAAATGTAAAATCATATTTGAAATGCATTCATCGTGTAAAAAGCTTCAATCAATTTGACACCATTTTACTTATTTTTCTCATTTATTGTTAAATTAAATTACTAATTACGTTATATAAAATAGAATTCCGTCAATTATTTTCAAAATTTTCATAAGCTAGTTACAAGCCAAATATTTGTGTATAGCATTATCGATCGGCACTCGAACAGCTTCTCTGTCAAACGGACATACGGCATCTGTATTTGGTCGAAGAAGTCGAGATTTGGACGAAACCCTATTAGGAAACAAACATGATAGTATCGCGTAAATCAAGATTCCCGCTAGGAACTTGTCGCGAATAACTAAACAAAGCTCAAAGTTAGTTGCATACTATCAATTATCAGGAAATACTCTAATATAGTCCCTAAAGTTTATAAGAGTAAATCATTCAAAATGCTTGCTGTCCCAAAACGCTAGTAAAAGGCACCGCATTTTACTTTTTACGCATGAAAACAATTGACCATTGAATAGCAATACGACAATAAAAATGACATAGTTTATGCTCAAAGCTCTTAAAAATCCTTACAACTTGTTGGAAAAGTTCAGCGTGGTAATCACCCTCAAGCTATTTATTTCGAAAATACATATCATTTTTAATATGTATTTTTGATATATATTACGTATTTCTTAAAAATCAAAAAGTAGGGGCTAACTATTTTGAAAAATAGAACTTACGCAATAATATCCTAAGAATTTTTATATGTAAAATAATACCAATATATATTAATAAATATAAAACACATCGGGTATATTACAGTAAATTTTTTTACAGATCAATAATCCAGGATAGCGGGGCTAACTTCCTAAAATAATGTTTTTTCTGTCGGTATAATTCACCATCGATTCATTCTTTTATATTATATATTATAAAGAGTTACATACAGGATAGCACACATCGAGCCCATTCCGACACTATTTTTTTTGAATTAAGTAACCAGAATGCTCCACCATTTTCTAACATCATAGACATAATATTTTGTAAATCTTGATTGACTTGTTTTGTAGTGAAGTTATTCCAGGACTATTACAGTCCAATTTTTCCATCTTCGCCGACACGCTACACTAAACCGCATAAAAATGACAAATCTTTTCGAAAAGGTAATCTGCTTATTTGTTTTGTGTTTCTTACAGATATTCCAGCTTTAACAGACTGTAGTTAACTTTTTTATATTTTAAAAAGTTTGAACCGTTTTCACCTTTTGATAGACCCTCACATAATATTTTGCATCCGCAATTAAAAAAAATATAAATTATTAAAATATTTGTGACTAACCCGCTTTCATAGCACTAATATATGACTAAGATACTAATATGTTTTTTTATAAAAACTGAAAAAAAAACAAGAAAATTAAAATTAAAATACAGACATTATACTTAAAGACGAAAAAGTTTATTTCATTTTATGGATCGGTACAAATATATTATATTCCAGGGATTTTAAAACGTCACTTCTCTAAGTCGGGAATGATACTAATCGAAATGTGAAAAATAAGAGCCTGTATTCACTCCAAATTCACTCCGGAATTTTTACAGTGTAAAAATTATAAAGTATAAGTAAATTTACTAATAACTCGACCACAGTGCCATTAATCGGGTCCAGATCACTGAGTTCTATATATGGACTGTCTATACACCGTGACATAATGAGGCGATTTAATTTGTAGAAGAATCAGCAGAAGTAAACGTCCACAGAATTAATAATAGAGTTAAGACAATATGGTAAAATATATCGGTAAAAATTCTATACACAGGCCTACCCGTAACGTCCATTATATTTATGTATCATATTAATATAACATCATACAATAAACAAATGTATCAATTAATACCTAAGCCTTAGACGCAAGCTTCATACATTATAATATAAAAGCAAGATCGGCGCTGCGTTGGTCTATCTACATTTTTCTTTGTAATTATAGAGCGGAATTTGCTCCAGGTTTCGACATTGGTTCATTCGCGAGGCTTAAATATTTAATTATTACTGGAAAATATTCAACTGGTGTTAGTAACTATACAAAATAAAAATAAAAACATAATTTCTAAATAATTTATTGTCAATCGTTCATTCAGTTCTAGTATTATGGAAAACAAATCAGCTGCTAAAATAACGCCTATTCTAATTTTTTATAGGTCTGTCTATAGACAGGATCAACTATATCTTCTAATATATAAAACTAATGTTTGTTTGTTCGTATTTTTGCACTGTCATACCATTAATCATATTGCTGTAAAACTTTGTCAACTTATTGCTTGACCTTGCGTGAAGGTTATATACATAGTACACAAGACAACTTACACTAAAGTTATAGATCATTCAATTTCAATGATTGTATTATTACTCTTAACTAAACAATGTAACTGTTCCAAATTTAAAACAATATTTCTACAATTATTCTTCTGCGGCGGCAATGCACTGCGTACTTACTATCTAGCAGATATAAAAGAGATATAAACTTTAAATTACATAGTTATCATTCATTTATGAAATTCAAATCACAACATTAAAAAACTATAATAAAAATACTAGAAACTAAAATTATCATACAGTCCTGCTCCCCGTAGTATAGTGCCGTAGTAAAGCTGGCTGCCTCTCTGAATGGCTATACTCAACCTTCACTATAACCAGCAGTGACGATTAGTCGCGGATAGTTTTTTTAGGAATTTCACCGCACGTGAACCCCACGGACCGATAGTCTCTACAGCAAATGACACAAATACGTACTCATATCTCAGAGACTCATATATGGGCTACTTACATAGTTCACTTGCCTCTGATGCTGCCCCTGCTTTAAATGGGGTACCGCTGAGATGACAGGCCGCCAAAGTACCTTCGCAAGTAGTATCCTACACTAAAGCTTTATCTCTCTCCCAAGCATCCAAAGTCATACCGTCTGGTCTCCTGCTATCGTCTCTAAATATTCTACGAAGCTCCAAAACCAATGGAACATTTATAAAGACGAGCAATTCAGATGACATCGTTTAAAGAACCATGACGGGACAACATTACATTAAAGAATACCATACGGTTATTTCATCGTGTAGTAAAAATATGGTATTAAAGGTGGATTCGACCAAATACTATATTACACAGTAACTAACCCTCGAATGATGCTGCTACTCTTACTCTTTGATCTTACTCTCAGATAATCTGCTTTGCGATTTTCCAACTAAACAGTGGAGTAGCCAATACTAGGTATTGTTACTCTAGGGTTTGTGAATCAATAACAAAAGTAACATTTGATAATTATCTGTTGTAGGCTTGTAGGTAACTTTGGTTGTAAACAGATATGGGTAGAAAAGAACATCGATATGTATTATAAACAAGGAACTCGGCAACCCTATTAAATGTTATTGTTTATCAAAACTCAGTAATATAAAGCCGAACATGTTGACAATTACGATATTAGGATTAGTACCAATTTATTCAGTATATGTACGAGGGCGGCATTGAAAATTTCGGGAATCAAGGAAGTGACCCAACATTACTATTTAAAAATGTATTTATTGCTTTTCGAAGTATTCTCCGCGAAATTTGACACATTTTTCCATACGATGGAACCAATCATTGAAGCAACCATTCCATTCGGAAGTTGGGGTCTCCAAAATGGTTTTTGTTGGCTTTAACTCATTTTCGAACACCCAAACTCGTGACTGGTTTTTTGTTTCGGTTTCATACGTCATTCGTCACCTGATACGATGTTGTATACAGCATTTGAGCATCCTGCGTGGAATCTTTCGAGAGTTCTGACGCACGAAGTAACGCGAGCCGCTTTTTGCTCTTCACAGAGCGAATGCGGTATCCATCGGGAAAACAACTTTTTTACACCTAATTGCTCATGCAAGATTATTTGTATTTGACTCATGCCAATGTCTAAAGTTGCCTGAATTTCACGGTATGTCACATGTCGATCTTCCTCAATCAGCTTACGCACAGCATCAACGTTTTCTTGGGTGACTGCAGTTTTTGGACGACCTTGACGGGGATCATCACTGAGATTGACACGTCCACGTTGAAATTCATCAAACCAGCGATAAATTGTGGTTTTGGATGGGGCTTCATCACCAAATGCAGAAATCACCCGGTCAACACACTGTTTTTGTGTTAAACCACTTCGAATGTCAAAATAAATCTTCGCTCTTGAATTTTCTCGAGTCAATTCCATTTTCTCAACGACTATACAAGTTTGACAAAACCCTGTGACAAGGCCGAGAATCTTTTTTTAAATAAATAAATGGTATTCGATTTTTAATACCAAGGAGTTTTCAATTAAAAAGATTTTAATATGACAGGAACAGTGGAAATATTCCATTCCCGATACTTTTAGTGCAGCCTATGTATTATCGAATAATTTTTTAATAGTAGCTGTAAATTCATTTGTGGAATGTTATCCCACTTTGATTTTGATAAGGAGTTTTACAAATTACGTACACTCATTATTACTAAAAATAATTCTTATTATTTAACCAAAATCAAACATATTCAAGCTACTTTTATTTTTTCGTTTAAAAGGTTAAAATAAAGAGATATGATTTAAACAACACAATATACTTTGGTATTTTATGTCAATTTTAGTTCCTGGCAACAACAGTGGCGGCGCTCCAAATCGGCACAAACATTTTGTAGCGTATAGCCAGTCCAGCGTACTTGTATATATAGAGGTCAGTATTCCAGATTCAGTTATTCATTTTCACACCAAATCTACTACTAATAAATTTATTAACAACTTAACTACAGAGTCACCTATCGAATTCTAACATAATCTGTAAGTCGTCTCGAAAAAACAAATACCTACATAATGTGGAGACTTCAGTCGGTCATGTAGTTTAGAACAGAAGTGACACGACCACCACCAGACGCACTAACAATTATACTAGGTTGATCAATAAGTTTTTGGAAACGCAATGACACTAGTGGTAATTAAACAAAAGAGTGACTTTTAATAAGTATTATTTACAATCTATATTGAATAAAAAAGTTTCTGTTTCAATAAGACGGAACATTATTTGCCAAACTTTTTTTTATAGGATAAGGGTGACAAACGAACACACATTCCACCTGATGGTAAGTGGTTGCTGTGGCACACAGACATCTACATCTATCTTAGATTACAAATCAAAATTCAGATGCGTTGTCACCCGTTAGGACTAAAATGGAATACCTCGTTTTTAGTAAAAAGGGTCTCCGGTTCTCTACACTCACCACCTCTACTCACCATACGAAACACAGCAGTGTTAAGCTGCCATTTTACGCCGGTATTCTGTGGGAGCTTGGTCCTTCCCCGACCCATTCATGCTACAACTATACCCGTAATAAAGCTGCAACATGGCTCTACCACGTAAAAAAACTGGACTGCAGGTCTTCAAAAACACTTTTCGTAGAAAAAAAATTAGGCAGAAATATTTAATAATCTCAAGAAGTTCCTGTCTCTTCATTTTGCATATGAATCAAATTCCCGCCAAATTTGAAGTTTGCAAGAAAAATTGGGTATGGTTTTTAATTTAGTTTTTTCTGACCTTGCCTTTATAACTCATTGGTAAGTGTCCTATTCTCCGAAAACTTATTGATCAACCTAGTATAATATAAAAGATATCGCGAGTTATATCGGTGATTGCAGTACCAGATGTCAAGCACCTTTGACGCAAATCCCAGTGCGCGCTCTGAATAATCTGTCATATTACACTTTTAACTACGACGTCGTTCTGGTGTATCCGACAGTCGTCTCATGTGACACCCACAAGACGATATGGAGTGATCGATCTTCGATTTTACCACTACTTGGTAGAAATTACTCACTTATAAAGAAATAATATTAAATCGTAAAATAGAATAAATTAGGAAATTTAAAGGAAACACGCGGACTGGAATAAATGTGAGTCATTAGTATTTGCCGAAGAGTAATTTTAAAACAAATTAGCGTAGCATATCTGAAATGTAAATTCCGTAACAGAATTACTAAATCAATCTATATAATCTAATCCAGTAATATTTATTTTAATATTCCAAAATATTTTTAATTTAAAATCTCAAAAATTATGCTACATTAAAAACAAAACATACGGTCCGGACATGAAATAGTACAATCACATAAATTAGCAATTTTTTCCATTTTATTTAAAAAAAAATTGAAAACTTTAACACGTTTTTAATAATGAAATGCAAAAATGTAATCAATAGATTAAAGTATAAAATAGAATAGAATAGAATAGAATAATTTTTTATTCAATATACATTACATATAATATATTTACCATCGAAAGTTTATGTAAAGTTTTAACCCATCCGCAAACAGCATAACGCAGCAAACGTAACATTGATTTCGCTCTGCAACTCGAAGCCTGTAATAATATAGAGGTGAGCGTGGCCGTGTGGTCGTTGGAAGCGGTGACTACACATCGTTAAATATTCATGAGCTAATTTTAGCTTTCATGGTAGAGTTCACTATTCCTGACTGTAACAAGTCTAGTGAATGAAACATGCGTAACTTTGCTTGTTGAGTAGTACACGATTAGCAGTTTGAACGACGCCGTTGCCTGGAAATGACAGTGGTGGGATTTTAAAATTTTAATACCGAGACGCATTCATTTAACTTTTAGGAAAGATTTTTAGGAAAAATTTGCAAATTCGCCTCGTCTCGCGTATGTACAGAGAATTATTTGATTCAAGAAACTGTTTTTTTCGGGAGGTCTTTAAGGCCCAATATTAAAAATATATAATTACTCTACCCCTAACATTCGAAGTCATCAAAATAAAATATTATATAAATATCAGCGGTATCTCATTACAGAGGCCATTCCCAGAATTACTGATTTCTTGGATTTAGTCTTTTGGGTAAATTTTATTTGCTTTGTATGGCGCACCATTGTCATAATATAATAAATCTCTTTCCAACATTTGTAACATATTTTTGATAGGAAACCTGGTGTGGGTGATAAACGTGCTTCAATGTAACGCAAAGGTAACTGAGCATTAACAGTTATTAAGGTATCCATAGAGATTATAACGAATGCTAACTCAAACCAACGGCAATGCAACAAAAATTGCCACCAAAATATGTATGCCCACATTGCGTCCGCGTTTGACTAACGTAAAAGATCCTTCCATGACTGGTATCATGTTTTTTTTTGTTTAAAAGCTAAGTTTCGTATCGGACATTTTAAGTAAAAAACCTCATTAATCTTGGTGGTTCAGGGGATTAGCGACTGTCTTTAAGTTTAATTTTTCATGAACAAACTAATTTCGATCCCTGTCGATCACCAACCAACGGCCTTGTTTATTTCTATTTGATGTGATGAATTACTACGTGCTCGACGGTGAAGTAAAGGGTAGTTTCTAGTAATTCATCTGATTAATTCAACCGTTGAACTACTGAGACTTATTTTCTCCAGTACTTCAAGTGGTTAATTATATTTATATAAGAAGCAATATATAAAAAGATGAAGAAAGGAACAAAGCTATTAAAAATTAACAATAACAATTTTTTAGGACAATTATTACGGGGTTAAGAATAAACTGGCTTATTTTTCAAAGACTGGCCAACTTCTTAACTTAAGTTCAAATACATAAATAATGATATATATACCATTTATAACATTGAAAATACAAGTTTACGAAGCTTCTACTTTTATTTGAAACTATCCCAAATTGAATGTGATTTATGGGCAACGACGTTTTTGCCTACAGATCGATTTTTATGCGTGCGTGTGCAGAAAATCAGTTAAAATAATGCATTACCACGCATTTTGAATTTATAAGATACAATTGACAAAATGTTTGA
The DNA here is from genome assembly GCA_033319125.1 of Parnassius glacialis. Lineage (NCBI taxonomy): Eukaryota > Metazoa > Arthropoda > Insecta > Lepidoptera > Papilionidae > Parnassius > Parnassius glacialis. The sequence goes on along the minus strand of JAVANC010000005.1, from coordinate 32,671,941 downwards.
GACTTTTGTTAATTAATTTTTCTTTACTTCTTTGTCTATATTACTTATTCCGAAACTTCTCTGCAAATTTGGCTGGTTATTGCAAAATAACCCTGTATAATATAGGGCTTTAAATCTGTATGAGGTTAAGAGAAATTATTAAAATCTTTAGCCATTTTATAAAATATGTTATTTTTATTGTAATGTATTTACAAAAAGTCACAATTCCTTCTAACTTTGCCTCAAACAATAACTTAGCTAAATAAAACACAAGTGTAATTGCTTCTACTACCTACTAGATGTCAGAAAGTATATATACACAATATTACATATTATTTATCAGTAGTTAAAAAAAATTGTTTTGAGTTTAATAATGGTAAAATCAGCAACATTTCACTATACTTAATCAATATATTTTAAGTGTATTGGCTGAAAAGGAACTCATCCAGACGTAATTTGTTAGACAGAAACCGTTTTGAAATCTAGCTACAAAAATTACATTAATATATCAAATTATAATAAACTACATTTTTTTAAGGAACAAGCAAAGAGGTGGGTCGTGTATTTAAATAAAAACGAATTGTGTTCTAAAGAGTTAGCTTCCCTAAAAACTAATCTGAATAAAATTGCTTTGAATATTTTGTCAAATATTGTATAATAATGTATATTTTTATTATAATGTTGCATAATTTCTTAACACCCTTATATTTATTTATTAGCTTTATCTTAGAAATTGTCCCATCAATTAATTTTCTATTTCTTTTAAATTAACGTTGTTTTCTTTAACTAAAAACTAATAATCTATATTTACACTTTATTTGCAACAAAATTTGTCAAAAGATTTAAAATATTCTAATAATATAATCAATTTTTAATAATATAATCCGAAGGGCTCTTATCTCTATAAATGTTCCCTCGGTTTTAGAGCCTTGTGGAATATTTAGAGATGATGGCAAGAGACCCGACGGTATGACATTGGTCCCTTGGGAGAGAGGTAAAGCCCTAGTGTGGGATGCTACTTGCGTAGACACTCTGGCGGCCTCTCATCTCAGGGGTACCTCGTTTAGAGCCGGGGCGGCATCAGAGGTAGCTGAACTGAGTAAGTGGCGCAAATATGATTCTCTGAGAGATGACTACATATTTGTGCCATTTGCTGTAGAGACTATCGGTCCGTGGGGTCCACGTGCGGTGAAGTTCCTAAAGGAACTCAATCCGCGGCTGGTCGTTGCTGCTGGTGATAAGAGGGCTGGTTCTTTCCTCGCTCAAAGGCTAAGTATAGCCATTCAGCGGGGAAACGCAGCGAGCGTTCTTTGCACGATGCCGCGGGGAGTAGGACTATATGATAATTAGGTTTCTAGTTTTAGTTTTTTTTTAATTATTATTATAGTTTTAAATATTGTAGCTAAAAATAAGTATTATGTAAATAAAGATTTTATATAGGTAAATAAGATATTAATATAAATAAATGTAAGAATTTAATATATTTGCTTTCTACCATGTCATTCACTTCTAAATTGTTTAAAGTTTTAAGCCCATAGCTCATCGGGAAGTAAGTTTAAAATCGATTGCCAAATCTGTAATGAACAGACAAACAGACCAACAGACAGACAAGAAACCGAGTTAATAGTGCATTGTTGTCTAGCTCTGAACTTTCTTTAAAATTTTAAGCGTCTAGCTCTTCGGGAAGATTTGAAGTTTAAAATCCGATAAATAAACTAACAGACAGAAAAGAACGCGAGATAATAAAAATGTGCTAAAATGAAAGTAAAATTTAAAAGAAAAATCAAATATTATTTATTAAAATGCCACTTGTTTTTTCTACCCACATTAACTCTATATACGCTACAAATCTATGTAAAAAAAATTACTGTGAAAAGAACTAAACCAAAAGTCGTTTGTAGAAAAAGGTTATTGCATTATATAATAAATGAAATGTAATTTGAAAAGAATTGTAGCCTCATATCAATACTTACTTTTTGTAACAGGTCTTCTCGATAAAATATCAGCGCCATTAGATACCGACTTCCATTATAATCAAAAGGGCGAACAAAATGGAGGATAAGAGAAAAATTGCCAGAAGGAAGATCAAAAAAGCATTCCACTGCTCAGCTTTTTTGTGTGTAAGAATATGGGGCAATTTAAGGATAAGGAATTTATTTGGCAATTTTGACACGTTAAAGTGTACTTATAAAAATTCATATAATTTGTTTTATTTTGCGTGAGAGATGCAGTAATAATGTTATGTAATCATGTAACGTATAGGAAAATTAATTATTGTTTTAGGTTAAGGCTTAAGTCGCCGGAAATTTCACTATATAAGAGTAATCCGAGTTCGATACCCGCCGCATCCAATAAATTCGTAATTACAGTTATAAATGTTGTTTTATGAATTCCGGCAACACGCACTGAAGCAGAAGAGTATTAGAAGTATATGAAAATTGTATTAATTTTTCATTGTAATCGCGTTTTAAGCTAATACACCTTGAATATCATTTTGCTACTTGGAAAATTCCCTGGGAAAAAAAGGCTTGATTCTGGGACTCGAAAAAGGCCTCTACATTACACATCACCTCATCGTCGACGTCGAATTTTAAACCACGCGCTTTTTAAGTGCTTTTTTAGGTGAGTTAAAAAGAGAACGTCACTGGGAGATAGGTCCGGAGAATATGGTAGGTGCTGACACGAATTCCTCACTAAATCTTGATATAATGAAATCGAACTAGGCATATCGTGTGTACGAAGAAACATGTAGATTCTAACATTATTTTTTTTTTAATTTTAAGTAATAATTAAAATATTAAAAAAAAAGTTAGTATTATAACTATTCAAAATATATTCGTTGCAACGTTAAAAGAAATAACGTTTTATGAAGAAGCATTTTTCTGTAGATACTGCATTTCCCTGAAGCCTCACAAATAATCAAGTATTCAAAGACCAAACTACCTATTGTGTAGAGAATCAAGATGTTTGAGAGGTATGTAACGAAGCTTGAAATACCGTTATTGGCTTCCATATAAAACGTCCTTCCGTCGTTTCAAAAGTCTTTTGATGTCGAAAACCTAACCCATGTAGATATGCTTTGATTCATGGTCTTATATTGGTTTTGTAAATAACTTTTCTGTTATGTACATCACAAACACATTTGCTAGACATTTCTTACCTAATCTATAAATAATATAGTATAACTTTGACTAATAGAGACTGGTCAAATTAATAATTTAGATACACAACATATTATTACATTATAAACCCCCAGATAGGAATTCTCTTTCTGGGGCTTCCCTAAGCAAGACATACCTAAGTAATGCATGTAATATTAAAAAGGGATAAGTATTGAATATCGTCATTGTGTAAAATCACACATTACTCGAGAGTAAAAATGTTCATACGATTACACATCAACCTCAACAGAAGGAAGCGATATACAAATGTACTCTGTGAATGCGGCGTATGGTGTGCATCATGTAGGTCTGTACGATGTACGGGTACACAAGTCTGCCAAATAACATGGCACCGCTTAGCTTTATTATGGTTGAATTCGGTAATGTTCGGTTTAAAGCAGAAACCCCATTCGCCATTGTTATGAAAGAAAGACCAAATGAATCAGCAGAGCTAGGAAAAAACTAATATTATTTTGTTAAATTTGAAGCCCATTACTGTGTTACCATGGTTGTTTTTTCTTTATTTCCTCTAATTCTTGCGCTTGAATATTGTTCATTTTGTTTTACTTTTCAGTTAGAATTCAAAAACGAGGTTTTATATTTGAAGCGTACGTTTTTCTTCTTTTTTATTTTTATTTTTATGGGGGACCAACCAGCGCACATTCCACCTGATGATAAGTGGATGCTGAAGCCCATAGACATCTACATCTATCTTGAATTAAGAATCAAAATGCAAATGCGCTGTTACCCTTAAGTAGGTAAGATGGAATGTATCTTTTCCATGAATAAAGGTTTTTTCTATATATGCTCTCCGATTTCTCTAAAATTGGCGAACTATTCTAAATGATTCCTTTTTGATTAAATAGGTTGTACTTTAGGGATAGTCCCGTAAAAATTTGAAGAAAACATTCTATTTCAGAAGGAGACCTTTGAAATAGAATGTTTTCTTCAAATTTTAATAAAATAGGGAAGGAAGTTTTTAATCTTATTAAAACGGCAATCTAGTTGTTACTTTGAGTCTATTCAAAAGGTTAAAAAATTTGTTAGTTTTTAATTAAAAGAAAAGCCGACTTTCTGAAATCAGTGTATCTCAGAATAGAGCGCCATAAAATTTTCTTTGACGTTGTGTCTGATTTAATTTTTATTGTTGTTTGATGTTTGATTGATGCTGGAATATTTTTGTTATTTAGTCATTATTTAAATAATATTTTCAGGTAATTCTTTAGTCGCATATTCACGTACTCATCTCGTTAATATTTATTTTTGCTTTACGAACAACAAAAACAAAAGGAACAAAATGTTTACGAAAAAAGACGCGGGGACTCAAAAAGTAAAAAGTAAAAATCTAAATCTTATAAAGGGTAATACTTTGAAGATATACATAAATATAAAGTATGCTAATATGTGTATTGGTATCCAAACAGAGATAACTATAGTTTGCCTTTAACATCATTATTAAACAGGGGTAATAGGATAGTTGTTGTGTGCTATCACCCGCATCTAAGACGTTACACTTGTGTTTACATTGTCAGATTTTTATTAAAAGTTTTGTATCATAGCGATTATCATTTCATAAAAACATATATCGGAGGCCAATAAATTGGTATTTCAACAATGTGTAACAATCTGTATAATATACAAAAATGAATGTCTGTGTGTTGGTTCTGTAAGCATTTCTATACTATTCAATGGTTTCGATAAAACTTTGGTGAGTGGTTGTGTAGGTTTCTGACAAAAAATTAATACTCGTTGGTTCGTTTTCTATGAGTTTCCTATCCCATTTATCCGATTACGATAAAACTTTAGCGAGCTTTTGTGCGCGCCCCAGTAACTTTTTCTAATAAATAGCATTGCAATGCATGTCGGGCACAGCTAGTAATGTTTAAAATAGATTTTGAAAGTATGACATCATATCAAGACAAAATACATGTAGTTAATGTAAGACGTAAAAGATATTGAGAAATGTTATAGGTAACGTCAGGTTTTGGGCATGTCTTTTCTGTCATTTTTTGATTATTTTTAAACTTCTTGGTTGTGTATTACATTATTATTAGACTTCTTTCTTTTATTCTCTCATTTCCTTATTTTCTTATACCTATTTTCTTTTCCGATTAGAATCAGACTGTCTTCAAAGCATAAGTAAATATGTGGGATTGCTCACCCGTACACGGATGTCCCGACGACCTGACTCGCACACTCATCATTATCAAAATCGTTAATATCTTCGTTACTCACCTCTTCTTATACAACTCGTGACCGGAAGCCCCTGAGCTTAGACAATTAGAGATCAAATCGTAACCATGTTTTTCAACTCCACCGACAAATATAAAAAAGACAATTTAAATTGTAATTACCGATTTGGGTCTTTTTTCAACAAAGATCAGTCTCGGGTTGCTCGTAAATATAAAATTAAAAGTGGTTATTTGGTCTATTAGTTACCAAAACATACGTATTTTCCTTTTTTAAGGGGCTAAATTGTAGTGAAAGAAATAAATAGTTTTTAAATATGACAAATGAACATACCATGGTGGCGTATGTCTAGTGGTATTCCAGAGCGATTATTGATCATTTTGTCCCAGATTCGAATCGCAGTCAATATTTATCATAGTTGCCATAATGAAGCAAATAAAAAGAGAAGGTGTTGTAATTAGATTTCACTATGTAACAACGCGTGACAATTTGCAGGGTTAGGGGATGTTAAGCCCCGCTTACTTTACACTACCTACATCTACCGATAAATAGTAAAACTATTCGAATCGTTCCATATCGATGTTACAATGTAGTTTAGCTACCTTGACGAAATATGGCGGCTTGTTCACAAAATGATTATAAAAACTATAAAAATAATATTTTGGCGATTAAACATTATTTAGAAACGAATGCAAAACAAAATTCAGCACCTTCGTATGACTATTTTACCAATACTGAGCTCTACGTACCTTTATATTTTTAGTACACATGACACAAAGTGTTGCCATCTAGTTTCGAATATATTTAGTTATATTTGAAAGCCGTAGCAAAGAGATTTTTCTAGAACTATTTTAATAAATTAGGTGCAAAATTACCTACAAATGAAATGTAATGATATCCACAGTATCAGAGCGTCTATCCGAGTAGTTTTTTACACGATAAAATACAACACTTTATCCTTTTCTTCTAACGAAAAAAAATTTAATACTACGAAAATACACCGATTTGTGATTTTCAACACATAAGCGCATAAGTGCACAGGACGAATGCTGACAGTATACTTACTAAAGCCTCGCCCACTATGATGACGTCAGGACCTACTTATAATCACAATGCACAGTTGCTTATGCCGTCTCGTCTTTGTATTTGCTTCATAGTTGCCACACTTTTCAGGGGGCTGACAATCGTAGTTAGGGAATAGAGAATACACCTCTGTTTTTGCAAACACTTGTACACTACACTACAATATTGTCCTGCTTTTATGGATAGCGTCCGTTGAGACTGGCAGCCGTGAACGAAATTCGGTCTAGTGGTCATATTAATGAATTTAAGAAGCGTTATAAAGAATCTGTATAAATAATAAAATATAAAAATTTGGTTATTTTGTTAACCTTACTTAAAGATTCGTTTTAATTTACTTAATCGGCATATTTCGATGATCTCAACAAAATCGCTTTTAATTTTATCTCGGTATTGCTCCAAGTGATTTCTTTTTGTGAAATAAAGTTCTTTATAAAATTATAATCCTAATCGATTTTCAATTTCAGAGAATGTGGGAGCTTTTAAGCCCCATTGTCGTTTCTTCACACCTATTGCCCCTCATTTCTTTCAGTTTTGACTGCTTTGTCTTTCCGATAGGATGTCATGATCTATTAAGTATATCATAATAAAAAAAAACAAAACAACAGTAAAATATTCGAAAAAAAAAGTATATTTCACAGATATATTGTTTTTGTTACGTAGGGATTGACTCAGAACAAATTTTGCAGAAACTACTAAGGAGTGTTGCAAGAAGGTTATTGATAACAAATGACTATTTTTTAAGTTCCACAGAATTGATATTTGGAATGAATTTACCTCACATTTAAAAATTGGTTTACCCCTAATCGTCATTCAAGTGGTAATAAAGGGGAGGTACGAGGTTGTCAATCTATATCAATATAAACTATTTTCACATTACACAGTAACTTAATAAGGGGTATTTAGTTATTATTGTATTTAAAATAAAATAAAACTAATTTCTTGAAACATATAACGAAATGCGCAGCAAATAACAGGGAATTAAATAATACTTGTTTTTCCTTTAAAAATGGCTTTCATAGCAAAAATGAAAAAAATAAGGGATAACTTGTACTGAAGTAAGATTTTCAAATATTTTTATTTATTTGTTTATAGCTTTATTTCTATCAAGTTTATAAATAGGGTAACAAAGGGTGAACTGAAAGCCTGCCGGCGTTTTCTGCCATTCAACCATTGGAGTGATGAGATTTTTACGTTAAATATAAATTAAAATTATTAGGTGATCTTTATGTTTACTTATTAGGTATAATATCTCTATAAAAAATATAAAAATCAATTGATTTCAGTTTGTCTCGCTATAACTCAAATACGGCTCCACCGATTTTGATGAAATTGTTTGTGTATTTTTGACGAGATGGTTTGATCCACGTTTGGACACGGTAGGTGACGCCGTTCTCGAGATCCAGAAATCACCCGTGCGAAGCCGGGGCGGATTGCTAATATTTAATATTTATTACCAAAAAATCATTTTATCTTCTGGGAACCATCATGAAGGTATTTTAGTTAGTCCATGTTATTTGATCAAATATTTTTTTTAATATTCTACTAAGCCAGCGCTCATCTACGATCACACCTGATGGTAAGTGGTGATGTAGCCTAAGATGGTGAAGCGCACTGACTTAACAAAAGCCTATTCACTCTTGCCTTGAAGACACCCACACTGTAATCGGATGGAAAGACAGATGCTGGCAACTTATTCCATTCCTTTGCTGTACGCATGATGAACGACGTGGCAAACCGTTTGTTCGAATGCATGGTAAGTCAACAACGAAAGGGTGAAGACTGACCAAACGTCTGGTTGTCCGATGGTGGAAGGGAGAGGGTGGAATTAAATTATGTAATTTCTGCGCGCACTCTCCGAAATGCATCCTGTAGAAAACCGAAAGACTGGCTACTTTACGTCTGTGTTCGAGGCTGGTAAGACTGGTTTTAACCAATGTCGGGTCACCAATAAGCCTCTGTACACGCCTTTCCATTGAGTCCAAAGCTGCTAGGTGGCATTTTGCAGCACCAGCCCATATATAGCAGCAATACTCCATGCACGACCGGACTTGCGCTTTATATAAAGTAAGCAGCTGTCCCGGCGTGAAGTATCGTCGCACATTTGCAAGGACTCCCAGCTTCCTTGCAGCTGCTTTGGCCTTGGACTCAATGAACCGCCCAAAGTTCAAATTTGAGGTTATTAGTAATTCACATAGAAAATAAACAATAAGGTCATTCATTACAGGAAAGTGGGGCATACGTAACTATTTTATAATCACAATATGAAATATTTAATAATATAATTAAAAATTTAAAATTTTGTACAGCCGACTTCAATATAAGCAACTTAAAAACTCAATAACCATTGGTCTGACCTTGATTAAATTTATATGGGACCACACGAAAACTATTAGCTTTCATATAAAAAAAGAATCATCGAAATCGGTTCGCCCAGTACAAAGTTATGAGGTAACACACATAAAAAAAAACATACAGTCGAATTGAGTACCGTCTCCTTTTTGGAAGTCGGCAGAAAAATATGAACTTTCGTCCACTAGAGCTAACTTCTTATCCACTAATTCGCGCCGTGCGTAGTAGATATGGGAGAGAATAGCTTTCGTAAGCCTATGAAAAAGTTACTTAGCCGACGCTAGTCATCAGTTGCAGTATTTTGTGGCGCAAGCGTGTGGTACAGAATGCTGAGAACTGCGTGCTGTGTAATTCATTTGGTAAAAAGATTTTCCGATAATTTAAAATTAAAAATTTTGTACAGTCGACTTCAATATAAGTTATTAAGAATAACTCAGAAACTATTGGTCAGACTTCAATCAAATTTATATGGGACCACACGAGAAGTACCAGCTATCAAATAAAAAAAGAATCATCGGAATCGGTTCCCCCAGTAAAAAGTTATGTGGTAACATACATAAAAAAAACATACAGTCGAATTGAGTACCGTCTCCTTTTGGAAGTCGGCAGAAAAATAAGAACTTTGTATAATCTAAATTCAAAATTCGATTCGATTTGAAGAAAATAAATCAGGCCGAGCCTGAAGGAAAATGTTATATAACCATAACTTTTAACTTCCACAACTATCATATACCAAGATTGCTTAGTTTAGTCTTTAACTTAGGTACAGAGATCATAACAGTATACTTCGTTTAGTATATAGGTACCCTAATAAGTTTTAGTATGATGCTTCCAATGGCTCATGATGTGGAGAATAATGTTTTACAATGTTACGAGCATATAGTATTTATTATGAATACTTAACACCAGTTCTATCTAGTCGCAAGTGAGGGCTTATGAATTATAACCGCCACAAATTGTGTAGAACAGAGAATAGGGTCAACAATGCTGGTTGATTCATGAAATAAGTTCACTGTTGCGCGCATATCGATCAAAATTGCAATTAATGTAATAGTAGCTGCGTAGTAAACACCACATCATTTCATTAGAGGTTGGTAGCAGTCTACCAGCAGTGTTCGTAGTCATAGATCATTAGAAATGCAATAACTTTTATGTAATTTTGTTGTAATTTTCTTTAATTCTGATTTTAAGAAATTTGTTGCTAATTATGTTTTTACTAAAATTTAATTTATAATGTGAATAAAGTTGCTTTTTGTTAAATGCGGGCCTCATCTGGGGTGATTGCTGATTTGATACAGACATTAAAATATCGTAGGGACTAGTGCTTGCGTCAGGGTCAACGGGACTTACACAGACTGGTTTGGCGTCTATAAAGGTGTTCAGGTAGAGTTTTGTAGTTTCCCGGGAATGTTCAATCTGTTTATGGACACTTGTTTGGAGTTTCTCAAACTTAAAAAATATGGGTAATGAATAGTGAGTATACCGCATAATATGTATGTACCTATTGTAAGACGACGATCAAGTTATATTTGCATTAATTTTGTTTGCGATCATTTTTTTTTCTATAATATCATTAAAAAAACAGGGGAATGAGAATGAAGGCAAATAAGACGAAGGTGGTGGTTTTTAATAAAGAAGAAAGATGATATAAAACGATATGTGAAATGATAATAAATGAGTAGTTTTTTGAGTACGTGGACAGGTTTGTGTATTTCGAATGTGTATCTATCAGGGACTTGAAACTTGACAAGGATATAGAACGAAGACTGAATGCAAGACATATAGTAAATGAAGCTCTTTACTTTATTGTGAGAAGTCAAAATGTATTTAAAATGGCAGTTATAGCAATACACAATGCCGTTTTAGTCCTTAACTTAATGAAGTGGGGCATGGGGCTTGTATATTTTTGGATACACAACTATAGCGGTTTGGCACACGGTCTTTCTGCGTAGATCGGACTCCAATACACAATTTTAAGATAAAGCTAGCCATGATCATCTATGACATTTGAACTTTGAACACATCAATCCCATCGTGACCAAAGGTGCTACAAAATTTTCATAGGTATCATCATTACGGCCCTTCACAAGTCCACTACTGAGCATAGGCGTCCCACAAGGAATGCCACAAAGCACGGCCCTGAGCCACCTGCATCCATCTACTTTTTGCATGTCATAACAGGTCGTCACTCCATCTAGTGGGAGGTCGCCCTACACTTCGCCTACTGAGACGGAGCTGTCACGTGAGCATCTTTTTTTCCCATTGATTGTCGGTTCTTAGAGCAATATGGCCAGCCTATTGCCACTTCAGCTTACGAATCCGTTGGGCTATGTCGGTAGCTCTGGTTCTACTGCGGATATCCCCATTTCTAAGTTTACCACGCAGAGAAACCCCGAGCATAGCCCTCATCATAGCTTGTTGAGCGACCTTGAGTACGGCCAGCAGTGAAAGACCACGTTTCAGTTCCATAAGTCATCACTGGCAACACGCACTGGTCGTACAGTCTAGTTTTGAAGTTTTGAGGTATACCTGACGAGAATATATGTCATAATTTCCCAAACGCTGAATCTGTCGATTGACCTCTTGGTCGAAGGTGGACTTACCCAGTCGGACTATTTGTCCCAGGTAAGCATTCTCATCAACAACTTCGAGCTTAGTTTCCCCAATAACTACCAACATAGGTGTGACATGGACGTTATACATTAACTTTGTTTTGCCATGTTCATCTTCAGACCATTCCGTTGAGAGGCACTATTGAGGTCTATGTGCCATAGTGGCAAATGATACTCCTTGGATTTCTGCACAATTTTCTGAAGGATTGTATGTGGTCCATGGTGCTTAAGCCTTTTCGCAAACTGGCTTGTCCAGGAGGCTGGAAGTCGTCGAGTCTGCGTGACAGATGATTCGTAATGACTCTCAAAAATAGCGCGTAAACACGGCTCAGAAGGAAAATCGGTCTGTAATTGCAATGTATCTTTCAATATTCGACGACTCCGGTGTATTGCCATCATGGAGTATGGAATTAAAGAGCTTCTGAATGACTTCAAGTACCGGTTTTGCACCCGCTTTTAGAAGCTTCGCTGTAATTCCAGCCTCGCCTGGGGCCTTGCCGTTTTTAAGGTGCTGGAGAGCCATTCTAATCTTGCACAGACTGATGTCCGGGATATCATTGGAATAGTATCGGATAAGACTTGCTCTTGGATCGTTACTCACACTTACGTGTGGCTCCAACGATAATGTGTGCAACTTCCCATAGAACCTCTCAATCTTACTCAAAATTTCAGGTGTTCCGGAAACGATACTGCCACATTCGGTCTTTCATGTTTCACAACATAGAATTACTTTCTCGTTGCAAAGTCCATTCCGAGAATGTGGTTTTCTGATTTCTTGGATTTAGACTTTGGGATTAATTTTATTTGCTTTGTATGGTGTACCATTGTAATAATATAATAAATCTCTTTCAAACCTTTGTAACACATTTTTGGTTGAAAACCTGGTGTGATTGATAAACGTTCATTAATGTAACGCTAAGGTAACTGAGCATGAACAATTATTAAGGTATGCATAGAAATTATATGCAACATATCAAAAATTGCCAACAAAATATTTATACCTACATTGCGCCTACGTTTGACTGACGTAAAAGACCCTTCCTTGACTGGTATCATGTTTTTTTTTAAAAGCTAAGCATCGTATCGGATATTTTAAGTACCTCATTAATCTTTGTAGTTCAGGGGATTAGCGAATGTCTTTAAGTTTCATTTTTCATGAGCAAACTGATTTCGATCACTGTCGGTACCAAATTTGATGTGCTAAATTACTACATGCTCGACGGTGAAATAAAGGGAAGTTTATAGTAATTAAACTTATTAGTTCAATCTAGAAAATATAGAGTCGCTAGGTGGCGGTAATGGAATAAACAGTGTTCCGTACGAGCTCTTACTAGTTTAATTTATTTTAATAGTTTTTATAAGTTTTAAACAGTGATTAGTGCATTAAAGTGACAACAAACACACTAATTAACGGCACCAGTGTTATTCAAGTTATTCGTGATGTAAAATAAACAAAAATACTGCTAAAAAAATAATTGTAACAGTGACTAATCTAGATAAATTTAAGATATCTCAAGTGATTGTGAACGTGTATTCAGACTCACATTGTTCTGATACAAAACTATATATAGTGAATTGTGGAACAATCGGACCAAATACGATTTCAACAAATTTAATTTAAATACAGACCGTTTTTATTTAAAAAACTTGGAAACAACGCCACTTTTTAAAAATTTAATGTTACTACTAACTAACATACATTGATAGGTAATAAAATACTAGAATGAACCACCAACAGATGTCATCACTGCTCTGAAATTGCTTCGCTAATTATAGTGATTTGTATTTTAATGCAATTAAAGAAACACTAATAATGGAAAAAGCAAACATCACTTTACGAAAACACAAATCAAAATCAGTTACGGATCTTTCAATAACTATCGATGAATGCAATATAAATTATTCAAATCCTTTTGACACATCTACGCTAAGTTTACCAAACACTTCCATAGCGGAAAATGATTACACAAATAGCTTACAAGTTCAAAATAATGAACAAAAATTACTACTGGAATCTGCTAACGAAGAAGTGGAGCGATTATCTCTAGAAAACATGAACCTAAAAAAAACTCTAGCCCAAAGAGAAAATACTCTAAGTTTGCTGAAAAAAATTGGTATTTCTGAAAATTCAGTAATGTCATCCCCGGTCATAAAAAAATAAAAAACGTTATAGATATGAGTAAAACTCCCACAAAAACAAATTCAACATCCCCTAAGAAAAGTATTACACAAGTAATTAATCTTGAAAACAAAATTAAGAAACTTGAAAAAGAATTGGAAGAAGCTAATATACAAATAGAAAAATTAAACCAAAATATTAAAAAAATACAGGATAATGTAATATGCTCCACAACAAAAAAAGGGGTCAAAGAGTTCATCGAGAATCATTCCACAAGCACTGCACACCTGACGCCTTCGCAACAATCTCAAACAAAAATAATAGTAAAGAATAGTATAAGCCCTATGATCTCAACATACAGCACTAAAAGAAAAATAATTATTATTGCAGACCAACAGGGTCGAGGAGTTCGTCACTGCCTTCAAAACCTTATAGGAGATGAATTTTTAGTCACTTGTCTATGGAAGCCGGGTGCGAAAATGTATGATCTATTATCCTCATATAAACAGGAATTGTTGTCACTCACAAGTAAAGATTATATCATACTTATGGGGGGAATTAATGATAAAAATCCATTTGAATTTAAGTGTAATATAGAAGTTTATTTGAATTATTTATCAAATACAAATGTAATTATATCCGAAATTCCATGCAATACACTTTTAAATGAAAAAAAATTAAATTATGAACTTAGATATATTTGTAATCGTCATAAAAATTGTATGTTTGTAGAGATGGGTTTCGATCGTTTTATACCATTTAAGTCATTTTTTTCCACTTTTGTTTGCCGCTCGTTCCTAAAAGAGATATTACGCAATGAATATCGAATAAAAATTAACGCATACAAAATAACAAACAATCATGTAACTTTATATAATTGTATTAATTCTAACAAATTATTCGATAAATCGATGCAAACCGAAGAATGTATTATCTCTAAAAACAATAACTTAGATTCTTTGAATATAAACACATCTTCCGATATTGTAAATAATGATCATAATCAGTTTTTTCTTGTACAATAGTATAACTTTGCTTCATCAAAACATAAATGGACTCATAAGTAAAGCTGACTTATTAACTGTTACTCTAAACGATTTATTACAAAATAATATATCTATAGATTTATTATGTATAACGGAACACAACATGAAGTATACTGATGCAGAATTCTTGAATATTCCATCATATAAATTAGCATCAATTTATGCAAGGGATAATTGGAATTGCGGATGTTGTATACTGATTAGGAATAATTATACATATATTCCCCTTAATAATATAAATAACCTGTCTATAACTAATATCTTTGAATGCTGTGCTGTTGAGCTTACTGCACATCAAACTATTATTATATGCATTTACAGAAGCCCGAGAAATAACAGTCAATTCTATGATATATTTTTTAGTAAAATGGATAAAGTGCTAGAACAAATTTGTTTCAAACTAAATAAAAAAGTAATAATTTGTGGCGACTTTAATATTGACATAATAAAAACTAATAAATACTCTTTACAATTTACAAAATTAATGAATAGTTATAATTTAAAATTGGAAATTGACAAACCGACAAGAATCTGTAGCGCCACTTGCATAGATAATATAATACACAATGTTGGGAAAGGGACAAGTGATATTTTAGACTTAGGACTTTTGGATCATACTGCTCAGGTATTTAAGTTTTCAGTGAAAACAACATGCACATTAAAATATTGGTATACAAAACGACGAGATTATTCAACAGAAAACTTAAATAAATTCAAATATTACATAGATAAAATTAGATTTACAGATGTTTATACCAGCAGTTCATCTGGTGAGGCTTTTAATAAGTTTTATAATGAATTTAAATTATTTTATAATCTTTGTTTTCCTGTTATTCGAGCACGAATTTCAACAAATACGAAACAAAAATGGATTACAAAAGGCATACAAATTTGTTGTAAACGTAAGCGTCACCTTTTGTGGCAATATAGAAGAAATCCTAATCAAAACAATAAAAATATGCTAAGGACTTATTCAAGTAGATTAAAAAAAATAATTAAATTAACACAAAAATCTCAAAACAATCACAGTATCAATTTATCACTTCATAAGACAAAAACAACTTGGAAAATTGTTAATAGTTACAGAAAAAATTATAATAGAGAGTTTAGTAGAAATTTTATAACACGTATTAAAATAAATAATAAATTTATAACGAATCCAAAAGACATTGCGCAAGCATTCAATAATCATTTCATTGATCAAGTATATGCAATAGATGACAAAAATAATATGACATATTCTAATAATTTGACACATAATAAATACAATTCATTTTTCTTTAATTTTGTTACACCTTATGACATTCTACTAACCATAAAATTATTAAAAAACACAAATAGCACTGGTTTTGATGACATTTCGACGAAAGTAATAAAACACGTAGGAAACACAGTTGCCCCCGTAATGAGTCATATTATAAACCTATGTGTTGAAGATGGTGTATTTCCTGAAGTTCTTAAAACGTCCATTATTAAACCATTATTCAAAAAAGATGACAGGGAGGACTTATCCTGTTACCGTCCGATTGCTATGACTTCTATATTTTCAAAAAGTAATTTATAAGAATCTATATAATTACTTTGAAAAATTCAATATTTTTGCAAAAGAACAAAAAGGCTTTCGTAGAAATAAATCCATTAATGTAGCAATTTATGAATTTTTATACCAAGTATTTACAAATATTGACAGAAAAGTACCAGTGACAGCCCTATATATGGATATTTCCAAAGCTTTTGATTTTGTCAGGCATGACTTATTACTTATGAAATTAAATAAATACGGTATAAGAGGTAAGACACTTGATCTTATAAAATCATACTTGACAAACAGGATTCAAATTACTCAAGTATCACGGATTTGTCCAAGGACTAAAAATGAATATATTTATTGTTCTTATCCTCGATCCCCAAATTTTGGTGTTCCTCAAGGAAGCGTACTTGGTCCTTTATTATTTTTAATATATATTAACGACTTACCCAACAGCGTGAATTTTCCTATGACTCTATTTGCAGATGATAGCTCTGTGGTGTTTACATGTACAGATAAAAATAATTATGAAAATGAAATTAATAACACCCTGAAGAATGTAATTAACTGGCTTAAGTCAAATAATTTAATAATAAACTTAAAAAAGACACAAATAATGATTTTTTATCAACGAAAATGGCCCCTTGATTTATTTAACATTAATTACGATAGTGAGACCGTTAGTGAAACGAAAGTAACAAAATTCTTGGGTCTTTATATTGACAACAACTTAAAGTGGGAGACTCACACAGAATATATTTGCAAAAAATTAAACCAATTTTCTTACGCTCTACATGTATTATCTAAAGTAGTTAATAAAGATGCTTTACGGACGGTATATCACGGTTTTGTATCTTCTACTGTGCGCTACGGTATAATTTTTTGGGGCAATGCTACAAGGCGCGAAGATATATTTAAAGCGCAAAAAAAGTGTGTGCGTGCTATTACAAGTATACCGAGTACAGAAAGCTGTAAACCACAATTTAAAAAATTTAAGTTATTGACATTTCCTGCAATGTATATTTATGAAGTTGTGATATTTGTAAAAACTAATCCTGAAATATTTAATGATTATTTAATAACAAACAATCGACGTAAAAATAAAATTAATACAATTTCATCAAAGACAGCTTTACTTAGAAAAAGTGTTTTCGGTATACTATCTAAAATTTACAATAAGGTTCCATCTACCTTTCATGAAATGGAAAATATTCAAAAATTTAAAAAAGAATTTAAAACATTTCTTATTGAGAAATGCTACTACTCAATTGATGAATATTTAAGCGAAGCATCAGTAGGCGTATTATAATGGCATTGCATAAAATATAATTTTTGACATTCGACTATATATTATTGTAAATAATTTCTAATTAATAATTACATCACTGTTGAATATTTGAATAAATATGATATAATAATATAATGAAATAATTTAAATGTGGAAATGTATTAGTTATAATTGTTGCTATAATATTTGTACACCTACGGGTTGAATGCAGCGAACATCATTTTTTTTAGATCTATTGTGTCTCATTACCTGTATTCACAAATAAATAAAATTTGAATTTTGAATTTGAATCGTTGAACTACTGAGACTTATTTTCTCCAGTACTTCAACTGAATGTAAATATATTTAAACGTTTACTTATCAAGGCAAAATACATAATAATAATAATAATAAGAATAATAAGACTGGATCAGGTTATTAAGACCAACAATTATCGGAGATACATCCTAAAGGATGGCACCGTCGACATCTGTCGAGCTTATCGCCATCCCGGTGAGTCACTTAGGCATGTCATCTCCGGTTGTTCGGCGCTTTCTAACTCTGAGTATTTGCAGAGACACAACCTAGTAGCCAGGATTCTACACCAGGAGCTCGTTTTGAAATACGGTCTCGTGGATCGGAAACTGCCATATTATAAGTACTTGCCGGAAGCCGTGCTCGAAAATGACCGCGCCAGGCTCTACTGGGACCGGGCCTATTCCCCAGATAGGACTATTCTTGCGAATAAGTCTGATATTGTGCTGATGGACCGGGCACAGTCAAGGATATTTTTGGTCAACATTACCATTGCTTATGACGAGAACCTCGTGAAAGCCGAAACAGATAAGCTGGCAAAATATCTGGACCTGGCTCACGAGGTGACCGACATGTGGGGTGGTCTGCCGGCCGAAATTATTCCTGTGGTCGTTTCTGCGAACGGGTTAATCCCAGTTAGCCTCTTGGGTCATCTGAGGCGACTGGGACTCCGTGACGGACCGTTCCGATCTCAAATGCAGAAGGCGGTGCTCCTCGATACCGCCCGCATCGTCCGCCGGTTTCTTTCCCTTTCCCCCTAACCCTCGGCCGTTTGGTCTCCCCTGCCGTGTGCTTCCATCTGGTTGGGTTTTTATATATTTATGTAGATGTTATGTATTTATTCTATTTTTTTGGTATTTATGTATGTTTATATATCTCGTTTACAATTATATATTTAAATAGCCCAACCAGATGAGAAAACTTTAAAGATAACCCAATAATAATAAACTCTCCACGAAACTAGATATTCACCTAGTAGGCTACAGGTCAGAGATGCGGAAACGTTTTATCGAAAGATATCCTGAGTTAACAGAAAAAGTGAGTGAATAAAGGATAGCCGATAAAAACGAGTAACTCTAAATACAAAGAAGATTTCACTTTTAAGACTGGAACAATTAAAAACCGAAGTACTTAGAGAGCTTCAACTCGGTAATTTAGAAAATATATCATCTCAAGAGGAAGAGAGTCATATCCTAGGGAATTATTTTCCCTTAGAAAAAACTTCTTGCGGTACCACACCAACTGCATTACGACTTGAAACAAATGCCTCAAATACCAACCAAATGGGCGAAAAAGAGCGCTTATCGAATTTTCAGGGACTAATCTCCTGACGCGACCAATAAGTCCACGCCAAAGCACCTCCCGGAAGTTAGCAGCGGCCGTTCAAGTAGTTAATTCTACATTATTGCCGCAATACATTGCTAAATGTGATAAAAGTTTTGAAACCATTCAGACCACCATATATTATGTAGCTGCTGTTGCAGTTATGCGAGCAAGTGGAGGGAAAGTAGAAAAACAATACACATCACCTATAATGAATAAAATTCCAGCTTGGGAACACAGACTATCCCGTCAAATAGATAAACTGCTTTGTGAAATTGGAAGAATGATCCAGTATGTCTTAGGCATAAGGCCAAAGAAAATAATGGCAGTGTATGAAAAACTACAACTAGAACAACTGATGCACACCAAATACGCCTCCTTCCCTAAAGCATATAGAAAACTTATGAAGAGGAATCTGGTCTGAAAGTGTGAGACACCGCAAAGATGTTAGCTGGATTAGTCTGGAAGACGAGCGCCTGGCTAACACCATGCCAATGGAATCTGTGAGCTTTACAGTGGATGATGTCACAAAATCAGTGAACAAAATGCATAACTGGAAGGCTGCCGGTCCCGATGGTATACATAACTACTGTATCAAAAAATTCACTACCTTACCTTGATAGAGGGTCGTGCCCTCTATCAAAGTTTTCAATTCTATCCTTCAAAGTCCTGAGGCGTTCCCTCCATATCTTTCCACCGGTATTACATATCTGCTGCCAAAAGATGAAGATATTGGTAACCTCACAAAGTACCGACCTATTACCTGCCTTTGTACACTTTATAAAACCCTGACATCAGGTTTGACAGCGAAAATTTATGAGCACTTAGACCTACAGTCGATTTTATCCCAACCAACTGTACATTTTGTTTTTAAATTATTATAATACGTTCTACTTCTTCAACATCAGTAGATAATAATACAAACGATTCTCTTCTTGTGTCAAGGTTAATTTTTAATAATTCTTGTTTTTGTATAGTACAATTGCTGATATCAATTTGTTTTGTTATTTTTTTCCCTAGATTTGCAAAGAAATTATTAACACTATTTAAATAGTCTTTAATGCACCCAGTTCCCAATATTTCTTGAGACAATGATTTCTGTTTAGACGTATGTGTTATACTTTTAATGGCTTCCCATATTTTTTTATTGTTTTTACCTGCTAATTCTAATTGTGTTTTCTCATACTCTCTTTTAAGTTTTTTTAGTAAATTATTACAATGATTTCTGTATCGTGTATATGTGAGTATAAGTATTATGTTTCCTGGTGAGCGTTTAAGTTTCATATGCATTCGGTCCCTATTACGCATGCGTCGTTTTAGACCAGGGGTAATCCATGGTTTTATATTTTTTAATCGCCTAGATGTTTGAATTATTACTATATTTCGTTCTACCACAGTTTTAAAAGTTGTAACTAAAAATTCTATGCAAAAGTTAGCATCATATGATCCATAAATTGGTTCAAAATCTATATTAACTATATCCGTAAGTAATGCTTCATTATTTAATTTGGTTGTATGTTTAAAGAGGACTTTTTAATTTCATTTTGATTTAAGCACAGGAGTACTGTTTGATGGTATGTTAATGTAGAAGCAATCACCAATGTAAGTGCTGCTTTTTTGTTTTGAGCAAAACATGGTCGAGACATGTTTTATTTTGTCTTGTTGGGCAAGAGTGGGCAGGTAATAAGCCATGGCTAGCACAAATATTAAGATAGTCATTAGCCCTTTTATCCCTATTTTCTGGTCTAATATCTATATTTAGGTCACCTATAATGGATATGTTTTTAAAAGTTGATAATTTCGACAAAATACAGTTAAGATACATATTAAAGAAGTCTAAATTACGGTACGATGGTGAACGATATATCGTTATAATTGCAGTTTCAAGACCGAGCTTCATAATAAGGCAATTTTCTTCTGGAAATGTCGGTTCTTCAAAAGTAATTTTGATATCGGATTTGACATACACCACGATTCCATCATTTTGCAATGCATGTTTTGTTGTTGCATGACTCCTGTATCCATTTATAGTAGGCAAAAAGGCATCTGAAACAAGCCAGCTTTCTGTCAGAATAATAATGACACAGTCAACCTCAAGTCTCTTCATTAATACTATGAAATCGTCAAAATTCTTATTAATACTGCGAATATTTTAATTAAGAATGATGAGGCTTTTTGGTTGGTAGTGTAGCATTAGTTTAGTTTGCTCAACTTCACATATGGCAAATTCAGATACAGAAATTTGATCAAGGTTGTCAACTATATCTTCAACCGTTTTTATAAATTATCTGGCATTGAGGCTCTATTTCACTTAGTTCTACTAGGTAAGTTAAATTGGTCAGAGAGAGTAATAAATTGAGATTTAAGTTATTTTTTAAATAAAGAAAATTTGTGTAAGTATTGGTGGTGTGTATTGAGTAAGTGTGTAGTTGCATAATGTGTAGTTATAAATATAAAGGAGTATCATTTGCATGTAGAGTGTAGAGTTATTAAAAAAGTTACAATATAATGTGTGTATAACAAAATAAAATAATAAATGATCGAGGCTGGTATAAAACGTTATTTGAATAATTTTAAGCAAACACATTTTTCTTATTATATACAGCCACACTATTAACTGCAGTGATAGTCATATTTTGGATTCCTTTAGTTTTGCAAGATCCGCTTCTTCATCAATTCTTATTTGTGGGCTCCCATCTATCTTTCGCAAGTATACTTTTCCATAGGATGACCAACAAAATGCATATCCATATGTTTTAGCAAAGTTACGAGTGAGGAAAAATAATCTTTTACCCTTGAAAGTGAGACTTTCAGAGACAAAATAGGTACTGAAGGGCAATCCCATTTCAGAAGCGATGTGTTAAGTTTTCTTTTTTCTTTTTTTGTAGAAGTGTTAAGTTTCTTTTCACTCTCAGTTTTGTTATAATTCTTAACAGCTTTTAATTTATTCTCCTTCTTATATATAAGTATAATATCTTAGATATAAATTTGACCACGATGGGTTTAGGCGAATGGGGTTTGGCGAATCCTCGATGTATATCTTTTATCATCATCATCATTACAACCCTTCACAAGTCTACTGCTGAACATAGGCCTCCCCCAAGGAATGCCACTAAGCACGGTCCTGAGCCACCTGCATCCATCGACTTCCTGCATGTCTCACCAGGTCGTCACTCCATCTAGTGGGGGTCGCCCTACACTTCGCCTACCGGTACGAGGCTGCCACTCAAGAACCTTTCCCCATCGGTTGTCGGTTCTTCGAGCTATATGGCCGGCCCACTGCCACTTCAGCTTACTAATCCGTTGGGCTATGTCGGTTACTCTGGTTCTACTGCGGATATCCTCATTTCTAAGTTTATCACGCAGAGACACCCCGAGCATAACCCTCTCCATAGCTCGCTGAGCGATCTTGAGCTTCCTCATACGCCCAGCAGTGAAAAACCACGTATCAGATCCGTAAGTCACCAGTGGCAACACGCACTGGTTGTACAATTTCGTTTCCAGGTTTTGCGGTATGTTTAACGAGAAGATGATGATATCTTTTATATCCGCCGTTAAAATTGGGATATTTATAAGGTCTCCAATGCTCGGTATCATTGTAGTTAATTCCTGTTTTGACTAATTTTGAATTTTTAGGATATTACGAATTAAAATTTTTGCAGCATACGTGTTTTTTTTCCATATTTTCAAGCCGATTTTCAAGTATTTTTATATAATTGTGTTGTTCTTTACGCTCATGTTTTAACAAATCCAACTCCTTACGAAAGTCGTCATATTTATCCGATAATACTTGTATAGTGGCCGTAATTTCAGAATTCTGTGTTTTAATCTCTTTAGCTTTCAAGTTTATTGTTTTGTTGTTTTGTAAAATTCTTAAATAAACTACGAACCTCATCCATAAATCCCGATCCTTCAATCTCATTTTTACGTTTCAGTCGTGCCGTGTTAATATTCTGCGATTCTTGTTCTAATTACCACCTTATCACTTAGGCTCACGTCGTAGAGATTGGAGTCCAAAACTGATTTTTGATGTGGCGGAGTGCGTTTTAATGGCATTGATAATTAAATGTAAATAGGCGCAAAGTAATAATAAACTTTGTAGCTCACAACAGTTCAACACCGTAGACGCTTCATAGCACTGGTTACGATGAGTGGCGGCCGGACGTAATCAACGCATTGTAGCAGATCGTATCGTTAATCGATGATAAAGAAAGCATTTATGCAACTATCTCTTTTACCCGAGGTGTGCGGGCCGGGGAGAACTCAGTGCAGTGTGTGAACACAGTTTTATTCGTTATTCTACGGCGCTTATTATAAGGAGGACAATTGTGTAAAACGATTATTAAATTTTAAAATAAAAGCAACACACGTCTGCTTGCTACGCGATCTCGGACGAAAAAGAACACATACACACAATATAGTTAAATTCACAACACTTAAGAAGATAAAGAAAGTAACATAACTGTAAAAAATTTAAATTAACAATTTTTAGGACTATTATTCCGGGATTAGGAATATATCGCCGCCCCGAGAGTATAAAATGATAACTGATATTACTATAGTTTTATTGTTATTCCATATTTGAAGTCTACGGTGCTTAATACATCTACCTAATTTTTTTCGTGAATTTCCAGCCACTATTCAAAAAGTTTTAGAATAATGCTATAACATTCGTCACTTTTTCTAGTTCATAAGGCTTCATGAAAAAAATATAATATAAAGTTAGTGAAACAGTTTCTTCATTAAATATACGACAAAAACTTTTAATCATACTCTCGGGAAAAAATTGGTTAAATAATTGTGAACGCTATTTTCATTTTGTTCTCGTAAAATCCACTTAAGCCCAGCTACTAAATACTAAGGATATATTAAATAGCACTATTAATGACTGAGATAAGAATTTTCTTGCCATTTTTTTCTTTCGTTTAGAGGCAATTATGCTGCAATATTATAAACTCAGATATCACGAGCAACAGTGGTAATACATTGCCAACCATACAATAGCGGAAGAAGTATATATAGTAACACTAGTCCGAAAAAACAATCGTACACAGTCTATTAAATACTATTTCAATGTAGACGCGGAGAGAGTGCAAGTGCGTAAGACATTTTTCATGAATGCTTTCTATATCACATCAACATTAAATTACATCAAACAGTTAGAAAAGGCATAAAGGATAACATAGATCGCCATGATACTAGATCACGTAAAATGTCTATCCAAGCGAAAGGAAAATTCATCCATTATATTCAATTATTTCCTACAATAGAATCCCATTACACAAGGAAAGATTCGATCAGACAATGCTCAATATATCTAAAATGTACCGCCTGTATTTAGTCTTGTTTTAAGAGGAAAACTAAGACTGTCCGATGGCTTCTAAACGCCAATATGAAACCATTTTCAACACCAAGTTTAATTATTATTTTTATACTCCCAAAAAAGACCAATGTGTTACTTGCATTCTTTACTGACAAGCTGCTCCTGCTCGACAAGAAACATTGTGATAGAAATATGACCAGCACCAGAAGAATAAAGACCGAATACGTCAAATAAAAAAAGAAGAAAAAGAATCTATTAAACTCTCAGATACAACTAGAGCAATCTTTGACCTAGAGAATGTGTTGAACATTCCACAATCTCAGGTAGGAGTATTTCAATATAACGGAAAAAAAAGGAAATATAATTTAAATAACTTTACTGTCTTTGATAGTATTCAGCTTAAAGCTTACTTCTATGTTTGGCACTACGAAATCGCAAAAAGAGGATTGATATAAATTGGCAGCTGTTTAAGGCAATTTCTCTTAGGTGAAGTTGAAAGAGGCATCAACAATGTTTCTTTTTACTCTGACGGTTGCGGAGCCCAGTATAAAAATAGATTTGTATTCGCTTATTATATGTTTGCTACTCAGAAACTTCAAATCAATATTATACACCGATTTTCTTGAAACCGGTCCTGGTCAAAGCAATGGTGACTTCATGCACTCTAACATTGAACGTAAATTAAAACAAACATTGAGTTGTATACACTCCTGAAAAGATGTACGCAATTATTATGAATGCAAAAGTTAATGGTAAGAAGAACAATGTGAAGGAAATGGCGCAGAATGAGTTTATAGATATAAAAAAATTAATTAAAAACAAGAACTGGGCCAAAGATGAGGAAGGAAAGAAAATAGCATGGTCTAAAGCTCTAGAGTAATGGAAGCAAGCATCATAAATTAACAGTCAACAATACTACGTTTTAAATATGACTGATGCTGATTATTCGCAATTAAATTTTGAACTGCATTAAAAAATAACGGCAAGAAACAAGCGTGGTACCAGACGTACAGCAAACAATATTTCAGCTCCTTTTACTGAACCCCAGGTGAAACGTGCATATAACAAATCTCTACCAGTAAGCAAAACTTTACATACCGATCTCTTAAATCTTTGTAGGACAGAAGCCATTCCAATTACTACCGTGGATTTTACAATTGTCTCACTTTTATGAATAGTTCTGATAGCCATATAAATGACAATAATGACGATGATTTGGAACATTCATTTTTTAAAGTTTATTATGTCTATTTTTAACCAAGAAAAACTGATTAAGTACTTTAATATTGTTTACTAAAATGATTACGTAGAAATTCGGGAGGACTTTTTTTAAATGTTTAATTATTTCAATTTTCAATAAACCAATAGTTGATTATAAACCAATTCTTTCTACCTCGGAGCTGAGTACAAACAGGAGTCAAGATAGGAGCATTATAAAAGGAGAATAATGTGTGTTAAAGAGATGGAAAGAGTATTTTGAAAGTTTGTTTGAAAGAGAGGAAGTGCAGGTACAGCATCTGCCACCTTCCACGGAAACTAATATAAATGTTGATGAAAATGAGGTAAGCATGGATGAAATAGTGAAAGCGTTGAAAAGTATGAGATTAGGTAAGGCTGCAGGGTATGACAGGATTACCGTCGAGATGCTAAGGGCTGGACAGGGCCTGGTGGCTAGTCAGCTGTACCGCCTTTTCAATCTGTGCTGGCGAAATGGGCAAGTACCGGGAGACTGGTGCAAAGCCGTAATCGTGCCATTGTATAAGGGAAAAGGGTCACGGCAGGACTGTATAAATTACCGTGGTATAAGCCTTCTTAGCGTTGTCGGTAAATTGTATGCGAAAGTGTTGATTGAAAGGGTTGTGATTGAAACAGACGAGAAAGTATGGGATGCACAAGCGGGACTTAGAAAGGGAATGGGATGTACGGATCAGGTCTTTTCCTTGCGGTGCATAGCCGAAAAGCGTTTGGCTAAAAACAAGAAAGTCTACTGCGCCTTCGTAGATCTAGAAAAGGCCTATGATAGAGTGGTGAGGAATGAATTGTGGTCAGCACTGTCCATGAACGGTGTGAGCAGTATCCTCATACGAGCATTGCAATCTCTTTATAGGGATTCTAGTGCCTGTGTAAGGATAAACGGGGCATACACTGAATGGTTTAATATCGAAAAAGGTGTTAGACAGGGATGTGTAGCGTCACTGTGGCTGTTTAATCTGTTCATGGACAATTGTTTGACAGATTTAAAAGAGAATGAAAGTGGGTTGAGAATGAATGAGTTACTCGTCAAATGTTTTCTCTATGCTGATGACCAAGTATTACTTGCGTCTTCGGCCGAGGAGTTGCAGGAGATGGTAACTGCTATGAGTGGAGCTTTTGTTAGAAAGGGAATGAAGATGAATGTAAGGAAGATGAAAGTGATGGTGTTTGAAAAAGATGAGGCAGTGACAGACTGCAATATCGTGATTGAAGATGAACAAATTGAACAGGTAAAAGAGTTTGTGTATCTGGGGTCAAAGTTTACAAGAGATGGAAAGTGTGAGAGTGATATCGAAAGAAGAGTGAATGCAGGAAACATGGTGAATGGAGCTTTGCACTCCTTTATGAGCAGTCGGAAGGTGTCTAACAAGGCTCGTTTGGCTGTGCATGAGGGGGTGTTGGTTCCGACACTCATGTACGGAAGTGAAAGTTGGGTATGGCAGAAGAAACATGAAAGCAGAATAAATGCAGTTGAGATGAGAGCATTAAGAAGTATGATAGGAGTTAAACTGAGTGACAGGATAAGAAATAGTGAGATAAGGAAACGTTGTGGTCTGAAAGAAGATGTAGTGACAAAAATTGAGAAAGGTATGCTGAGATGGTTTGGCCACGTCGAGAGAATGAATGAAGAACGATTGACGAAAAAAGTGTATAAGGCGAGTGTGAATGAAAGTGTTGGAAGGGGTAGACCTAGGCGGACATTTCTAGACCAAATTAGGGACGTCTTGAAAAAAGGCCAGGTTAAGAGTACCCTAAACCGTAGAGCATGTATGAAGGGAATAATGAGAGTGGACGAAGCGAAACAAGTATGTAAGGATCGTAGCAAGTGGAAAGAAGTGGTCTCTGCCTACCCCTACGGGAAAGAGGCGTGATTATATGTATGTATGTATGTAATAGTTGATTACTATTACATTGTTTTAGTGTAAGCCAAGTCATATTGTTTTTCGTTAATTTAGTGTCTATTTTTCATTGAATATTATTGTAAAATAGAAATGCGATACTCCCAATCTTTTCAATCTCTTGAAAGTAACATAAAGTTTAAAAAAGCGAGAATAAAATGTTTAGCGTTATTAATAAATTAAACTAACAACAGAATTATAGTAACTTTTTAAATTCTATTTTTTTTTAATTTAGAATTTAAAAAGTTTGTCACCCTTATCCTATAAAAATAGGATAAGGGTGACAAACGAGCACACAGTCCACCTGATGGTAAGTGGTTGCTGCGGCCCATAGACATCTACATCTATCCTCGTTTGCGAATCAAAATGTAGATGCGTTGTCACCCGTGAGGACTAAGATGGAATGCCTCATTTCCAGTAAAAAGAGCCTCCGGCCACCTGCACTCACCAAGCGAAACGCAGAGGTAAACCTCTACTTCACGCTGGTTTTCTGTGAGGTTGTGGTACCACCCCGGTTCGAGCCGGCCCATCCGTGCGACAACACAAGTGCCGCGTGGCTATACCACTGTTACCACTAAATATCTCCAGTTCGGATAATCTTAGTATAACCTATATAAAAACATTATAAAAGTTTAAAAATTTGCTGTTATTGAGCTTTTCTTTATCTCTCTACAACTATTACTTAGCAAGTAAAAGTCATAAATCGGTTTTTAATTTTTCCTAAAAAATCGTGTTTGTGCAGTTATCATTTTATTATTTGGGGGCGGTGATATAATACAGGGCTTTAAATCTTTATGGGGTAAAGAAAAATTATTTTATAGTTTTTAGTCTTTTTACGACGACGATCATCGTACATCGGTAGTCCACGTCACATGCAAGAATATATACAGGTCGCTATGACTTTCGAGAACGAATATGGACGACCGTGTTTTTATTACTTTTACATGTAATTCAAAATGGCCGGAAATAACACAAAAAACCGGAAAAGACTAAATGCAATACATCGTCATGACATTACAGCAAGTCTTTTATCAGCTTTATTACAAAATTACATGTATTTGGCCCCACACGTTGTTGAATGTATTCGGCCAAGTGGCACAAGCGAGGATTACCTCATGCACGTCCATGTGAACAGGCAATCAAACCAACAGACAGATAAGAAACCGAATTAATAGTGCATTGTTGTCTAGCTCTGAACTTTATTTAAAATTTTAAGCGTCTAGCTCTTCGGAAAGATAGTTTAAAATCCGATAAATATACAAACAGACAGAAAAGAACGCGATAATAAAAAAGTGCTCAAATGGAAGAAAGATTTAAAAGAAAAATTCAAATATTATTTATTGACATTCCACTTGTTTCTTTTACCCACATTAACTCTATATACGCAACAAATCTATGTAAAAAAAATACTGTGAAAAGAACTAACCAGAAGTCGTTTGTAGAAAAAGGTTATTGCGTTATATATTAAATGAAAAATATAATCTGAAAAGAATTGTAGGCTCATATCAATACTGACTTTTTGTAACAGGTCTCCTCAATAAAATATCAGCACTATTAGATACCGACTTCCGTTATAATCGAAAAGGTAAATGTAACGTATAGGAAAATTTATAATTGTTGTAGGTTAAGGCTTAAGTCATAGCTCAGGGCTATTCAGAAATTTCACAGTATACGAGTAATCCGGGTTCGGTAGCCGCCGCAACCAATTAATTGGTAATTGCAGTTATAATTGTTGCTTTATGAATTCCGACATAACGTACTGAAGCAGCTTAGTAGACTAATTGTTTCGTTAAGAAAATATGATCACTATTATTAATAAAAGGAGGCCTGTTTCTGTGTTAAAAAGTGAATTAGGCCATTTCCACCCAAATTCCAACGTCACCTGTATGCGATAAGTGGAAATAAATCACAGCTTTTTTTATTATTTTGACTTATTATCAGGAAGATGCTGCTATCCATTGGGAGGAATCTGTCGACTCTTACGACACTCACAGGATTATCGTGGATTTTCTTACGCTATCCCTAAACGGAAAGGCTTATTGATGTTAATTGTGTGACAGAAAGTGTAGGAGGTTGCCCTTAATCTATTAATTTGCTAGTTACGGCAAGGGGTAAAAGCAAACTAAATAATTTCAGTGATGCCGACAATAGAACATTAATTTGTGGTGATGTAAAACATCCTAAGAACTGCCGCAAACTCACCACATAAGAGGACGTGGCAGATTCTTTTCTGTAGTCCCATAGAGTTAAGCCAGTCATAGAACGTGTGTACTATACGTATAGAAAAGAAGGCAAAGGAGCATAATGCGCATCTGATGGTAAGAGTTGGGTTTTTCCTTGAAAGACCGGAAGTCAAATCAGTCAGAAAAAACCGCAAGTAACAGCAAATTCTGCAATCAGGCCGTGCGTGGTTTAAAAAATCTATTAAAACGCACGATTTTTTATAGAATAAGGATGATAAATGACTTCACTTTTTTAGTAGGTACTTTTTTAGGCTATAAGGCATGGATGGATGTAATGTTCAGCCCAGAATTCTCAATTAAGGGATTTCATTATGTATAACTCTGATCCCCATATAGCAATATGCTTCAATCTTAGAATAGTCACTGAACTAGTCACAAAATTCTAAAATAGGAATTTTCGAGGGCCGGCTGCTAGCTTGATTTTTGCATAAAATCCTCTCAAAAAATGGCTTCACCTCCTTAATTTTTTTTCTTTTGTCACTAATTATCACAAATTGACATAATGAAATTCGGAATATCGTATAGGGTCGTAGTCGTAGTGGATATTCTTAAAGTGCCCCTATACAAAAATTAACACAGGCCCTTTAAGACGAAGAAACATGTAGATTCTACAGAGCCCAATGGATTAGTAAGCTGAAGTGGCAATGTACCGCGGCCATATAGCTCAAAGAACCGACTAAAGGGAAAACGAAGAAAGGTTCTCGAGTGGCAGCCTTGTACCAGTAGAAAAAGTGTGTGACGAGCCCCCAATAGATGAAGTGACGACCTGGTAAGACATGCGAGAAATCGACGGTTGCAGGTGGCTCAGGACTGTGCCTTGGGACATTCCTTGGTGGAGGCCTGTGTTCAGTAGTGGACTTGTGAAGGGCTGTATGTAATTAATAATTAATGAATGATGCATATTCAAACTTTATTTTTCATATTTTAAGTAAAAGTTACTAAATAATTGAAGCCAAAATAGTTAGAATTATAAATTATTCAAAATATATTCATCACAACGTTAAAAGAAATAAAGTTTCATGACATAGCATGTTTCAGTAGATACTGCATTCTTCTGTAGTCACATAAATACTAAAGTATTCAAAGACCAAACTGCCTATTGTGTATATATATTGATGTTTGAGAGGAATGTAACGAAGCCTGAAATACCGTTATTGGCTTCCATATAAGACGGTCCTTCCATCGTTTTAAAACTCTTTTGATTCTACTAATTCTTAAGCTTTAATATTGTTTATTTTATTTGACTTTTCAGTTAGAATTTTAAAACGAGGAGGTTTAATATTACAAGCGTACGTTTTATCTTCTTTTTGATAGAATAAGGGGTGACAAACGAGCACACAGTCCTACCTACATCTATCTTCAATTATGAATCAAAATGCAGATGCGCTGTCACCCCTGAGTACTAACATGAAATATCTATTTTCCACGAGTAAGTCTTTTCTATATATGCTCACCGATTTGTCGAAAATGGCTGAACCATACTAAATGTTTTTTCTTTGATTAAATAGATTTATACTTCAGTGGTAGTCCTGTAAAAATTTGAAGAATTATTTTTATTTTAAAGGTGAAAAAACAGGGAATGAAGCTTATAATGCTATTTAGATGACACTCTAGTTATTACCTTGAGCCTGTGATAATTTTTAGACCACTCAAAAGGTTAAAAAATTAAGCTTTTATTTATAAGTATAAACCGTAAATACCGTAATAACCGTAATAAAGTGTAAACCTTTAAAAACTGAAAAGAAAATGATTTCCAGATAATATCTTCCGAAATCAGTGTATCAGCTCCCTAAAGTTTTCTTTGACGTTGTGTCTAATTTTATTTTTTAATTTTTTATAATTGATGCTGTATATTTTCACATCAACCTTTAATTACACATTCATGTACTCGTCTTTTCAATACTATGCTTGCATTTGCTTTACGAATAACAAAAACAAAAGGAACAAAATGTTTACGAAAAATGACTTCGGGGATGTCCCGATGATCTGACTAGCACACTCATTACTATCAAAACTGTTATCATCATCATTAGTCACCTCTTCTTAATAACTCGTGACCTAAAAGCCCTGAGTTCAGAGAATTAGAGATCAAATTGTAGCTATGTTTTACGACCCCTTCACCTAATACATATAAAAGGCAATTAAAATTGCAATTACCAATTTGGGTCCTTTTTCAACAAAGATCAGTCTCGGGTTGCTCGTAAATATAAAATTAAAAGCGAGTATTTGGTCCATTATTTACCAAAACATACGTATTCGTTTATTTTTTTTTTCTTTTTAAAGGGTTATATTTTTGTGAAAGAAATAAAAGACTAAATATTATAAATAATTTAAAATTTGAAAAAAAAAATTCTGGTGGTGTCGTAATTGAATCCGTCGACTTATTTATATAAAGTGACTTTGGGGAATTCCCAGAAATATTTCATGGTTTTCAACTGTTGGCATTATAAGTTATAACCGTGGTTAAAGCCTGACACAAAATATCCAGACCGGCGGCGGGGAACAGCGTCAAAGATGCGAAATGTCTGTCACTGTGATCCCTAATTAGCTTGCCAAGCATGACGCATCCGGAAGGAATGCAACCGTAAAGTTCCAGTAACTTTTGAACAGTGGTAGAGCTACGCGGCAGCTTTTGCCGTCGCACGGATGAGCCGGCTCGAACTGGGGTGATACCACGACCTCACAGAATACCAGCGTGAAGTAGAGGTTTACCTCTGCGTTTCGCTTGGTGAGTGCAGGTGGCCGAAGGCCCTTTTTACTGGAAATGAGGCATTCCATCTTAGTCCTTACGGGTGACAACGCATCTGCATTTTGATTCACAAACGAGGATAGATGTAGATGTCTATGGGCCGCAGCAACCACTTACCATCAGGTGGACTGTGTGCTCGTTTGTCACCTTTATCCTATAAAAAAAAAACTTTTACAAGCTAATGAAGAACAGAAATTCGTTAAACACAGCCATTTCTTAGGAATGATAAAATTAATTTGATATTATATTTATATATGAAATAATATTTTAAATTATTGGTCATTGATAAAATATAAGAAACTGGTCTTAAGTGCGAGTTCTAATCTTGTGGTCCCGAATTTGAATCCCAGTCAATACGAGTATTTATCATAGTTGCCACTTTTTTCAGGTGGGCTGGCACTCGTAGTTTTATTTTGTCTTAGCACGTAAAGCCGTCGTAGCTCAGAGGTTTAGCGCTCGCTGTAAATTTCACAGTACTCGAGCAACCCGGGTTCCTATCCCCGCCGGCATCAATGAAATTATTAATTGCAATTTTAACTGCTGATTTACCACGGGATCGACGGTGAAGGAAAACATCGTGAGGAAACCTGCATGTCTGAGATATAAAAAAAATCGAAATAACGAAGACATATCAAGTCCGCTAACACGCATTGTACCAGGTTGGTGAACACATCGTTGCTCTAAAATCCTCTCAGAAGTGAGAGGAGGCCTGTGCCCAGCAGTGGGACGTATATGACTGCGACATTATTTTTTACTTTTACGTAATGCCGTTGGTGCTGCGCCTGCTCTTTATCCGGTTGTGTCGGATTTTCGCCCCATCGGATTATGAAAGAGAAGGAATAGAGAATACACCTGTGTTTTCGCATACACTCTTACACTACACTACAATTCTGTCCTACTTATATGGATAGCGTGCGTTGAAACTGCCAGTCGTGACCGAGATTCGGTCTAAAGGAGATAATTATGAATTTAAGAAGCATTATAAAGAATCGGTATAAATAATAAAATATAAAAAATTTGGTTCATTTGTTAACCTTACTTAAAGATTCGTTCTAATTTACTTAGTCGGCATATTTCGATGATCTCAACAAAATCGCTTTAAATTTTATCACAGTATTGCTCAAAGTGATTTCTTTTTAAGAAATAAAGTACTTTATAAAATTATATTCCTAACCGCTTTTCAATTTAAGATAATTTGAGAGATATAAAGCCTCATTGTCATTTCTTCACACCTTGTGCCCCTCATTTCTTTTAGTTTTGATTCCTTTATCTTCCCGTTGAGATGTCATGATCTATTCATTATATCGCCATAATACAACACAAATAAAACAACAATAAAATATTTGTAAAGCAATGTATATTCCACAGATATATTCCTTTTTCAGATTTAGTGGAAACTACTAAGGAGAGTTGCAAGAATGTTATTGATAACAAATTTCTATTTTCGAACTTCTACAGAACTGATATTTTGAAGATAATTTGCCTAATATGTTTCATAGACAATAGACATCCACTAAAATTGGTTTACCGCAAATCGTCTTTCAAGGGATAGAAAACGGGGAGGTACGAGGGTGTCAATCTATATCTATACTTTTTTCACATTACACAGTGTCTCAATTAAGGATATTGAATTATTAATGTATTTAAAACAAAATAAAAATAATTTCTTGAAACGTCCTCATAACAAAATGCTCAAGAATAAAACAGGAAATTAAATAATTGTAGTTTTTCTTTTCAGAATAGCCTTCATAGTAAAATAAAAAAGGTTAACTTGTACTTAAATAAGATTTTCAGTGCTTGGTGGTAAAAAATACACAAGTTTTATTAAAAAATCGATCATAGAGTTTTACGTGTATGTATATCCTTGATACCGCGAGCGTTTCGCGAGGTTGGCATACATAAGCATTTCCCTATGTAATAAAGGGGGGTATTCTTTAGAAATTCTGATCTGATTCTTAAATTATTTAATTAACAGGAAGCTATACTATCGCTGAGTAATTTTATTTGATATAATTAAGTTTACGGTTTTAAAACAAAATTTTTGTAAATCTGTAGGACTAAAAGACGCTTAGGGCTCTTTTGTAACTTCCTTACCGGCGCGCGCTAACCAATTGGTTGTATATTTTTGTTTATTTGTTTAAGCGTTGTTGTTATCACCAGTCAACCCTTGGAGTGATGAGGTTTTTATGTTATATATAAATTAAAATTATAACGTGATCTCTATGTGTACTTCTTAGGTGTAATATCTCTATAATATATAAAAATCAAATGCTTTTCGTTAGTCTCGCTATAACTCAAAAAAGAATGATTTTGATGAATTTTTGTGTGTGTTTGACGATATGGCTTAGATTCACATTTGGACACGGTAGGTGACGCCGTTGTCTAGTTCCAGAAATCACCCGTGTAGTATTTAATATTTATTACCAAAGAATCATTGTATCTTCTGGAAACCTTCATGAAGGTTTTTAGTTTGCCCATCACATCATGTTATTTGATCGCACAATTTAAGAGATAACGATGAAAGTAACTCACATAGCAAATAAACTATAAGGTCATTCATTACAGGAAATTGGGGCATAAGTAACTATTTTATAATCACAACGTAATTCATAAAAATATAAACTTTTATCCACTAGAGTTAACTTCTTATCCACTAATTCGCGCCGTGCGTACTAGATATGGGAGAAAATAGGTTTTAAGCCTATGAAAAAGGTAGTTAGCGGACGTTAGCATCACTTGCAGTATTTTGTAGCGCAAGCGTGTGGTACGGAATGCTAAGAACTATGTGCTGCATAATTTATTTGGTAAAAAGATTTTACGAAAATAAGAACATTGTATAATTTAAATTCAAAATTCTTAATTTCATATTTGAAGAAAATAAATCAGGCCGAGCCTGATGGAAAATATGATGGAACCATATCTTTTAACTTCCACAATTATCATATACTAAGAGTGCTTAGTTTAGTCTTTAAATTAGGGACAGAAATTATAATAGCATACTTCGTGTAGTATCTACCCTAATAATTTTTATTATGTTGGGTCCAATGGCTCATGACGTATAGGATTATGTTTTATATTATTACGAGTATATAGTACCTATTTATTATGTATACTTAACACCAGTTCTACATCAGTATTATATCATTAAAAGAAAGGGAAATGAGATTGAACGAAAATAAGACGAAGGTGATGGTTTTTGAAAGAGAAGAAAGATGATGTAAAACGATATGTGAAATGACAATAGATGGGGAGTTGGTTGAGTACTTGGATGGGTTTGTGTATTTAGAATGTGTATCTATCAGGGACTTGAAACTTAATAAGGACATAAAACGAAGAGTGAATGCAAGACATATAGTAAATGGAGCTGTTTACTTTATTGTAGGAAGTCATAATATATTTAAAAAGGAAGTTATAGGAATTCACAATACCGTTTTAGCCCATAACTTAATGAATGATGTTCCGCACATAGGGCTTGTGTATTTTTGTTTACACAACCTTAATGCACACGGTTTTTCTGCGTAGATCGGACTTAAATACATAATTTAATGATTAAGCTAGTCGTAATTACCTATGACATTTGGACGTTGAATACCTCAGTCCCATCATGACCATATATGCTACAGAATATCCTTCATCATCATCATTACAGCCCTTCACAAGTCCACTGCTGAGCATAGGCCTCCCCCAAGGAATGCCACAAAGCACGGTCCTGAGCCCTCTGTATCCATCGACTTCTTGCATGTTTTACCAGGTCGTCACTCCATCTAGTGGGGGGTCGCCCTACACTTCTTCTACTGGTACGAGGCTGCCACTCGAGAAACTTTTTCCCCATTGCTTGTCGGTTCTTTGAGCTGTATGGCCGGCCTATTGCCACTTCAGCCATAAATCATCACTGGCAACACCCACTGGTTGTACAATTTTTTTTGAATTGTTTTGAGGTGTACCCACGGAGCAAATACTAAGAGGAGGTGTTGTCATTAGATTTTACTATGTAACAACGCGTGACAATTTGCGGGGTAAGGAGGTGTTGAGCCCCGCCCACTTAACTATTTCCATCTACCGGTAAATAGTAAATAGTAAAACTACTCGCATCGTTCCATATTGATGTTGTAATGTAGTTTAGCTACATTGACGATACTCGTAGATGGCATGTAAATAAGATGGATTCACAAAATTATTATACAAAATGCAAAAATAAAATTTTGGGGATTTAAAATTATTTAGGACTTAATGGAAAAAGAAATTTCAGCACCTTCGTATGATTATTTTACCAATACTGAACTCTACGTACCTTCCTTTATATTTTTAGTTACCATGACACAAAGTGTCACCATCTAGTGTCGAATATATTTAATTATATTTGAAAGCCAACGCAGAGATTTTTCCAGAACCATTGTAATAAATTTGATATAAAATTACTTGCAAATGAAATTTGATGCCATCCAAACATGTGAGACACATCAGTGTCTATCTGAGTAGTTTTTACACTATAAAATACAAAACTTCGTCCTTTTCTTCTTAATACTACGAAAATACACCGATTTTCGATTTTCGACACAAAAGCGCCCAGGACGAACGCTGACAGAATACTAACGTTAAAGCCACTTCCACTGTGATGACGTCAGGACCTGGTTAGAATCACAGTGCACAGTTGCTTAGGCTGTCTCCTTTTTATATTTGCTGAGTGGTTATACCTGATGAGAAGTTGCGTCGTAATTTCCTAGTTCATCTTAATACCTATCCGTTTGGACACACTATTGCGGTCATTGAACGTATTGCTTAGGTCCTCCAGCGATTCAAAGTACTCGTAACCTCATAAATAGAAAATAACTTTGTCAGTGCGGCTATAAAATACCGTTTTGATAGAGAGTAACCCAGAAGTTGCGTCACTTTTGCAGAGCGTCATATCCAATTGTGGCAATTTGGAATTGAGGGTATATGAAGAAACTCCCACCGCGCACTGGAGATTTCACTTAAGTCATTCTACGAGTACTAAGATGGTGACGTGGTTCTGTCCGTTGTGGTGGTTCTTTTTTTTATAGAATAACGGTGACAAACGAACACACATTCCACTTGACGGTAAGTGGTTGCTGTGGCCCATAGACGTCTACATCTATCTTCGATTAGGTAAGGGGAATGAGAGTGAAGGCAAGGAAGATTGTGTCACTGAGGGGCTGCCCTGTGTTAGGTTGAGATGGGTGGTGTTATGGTTGGTTTACATACTTTGGTGTTATCGTGTAATTATGTCATTCAGGTTACACAAGTGTGTAATTGTGAGGGGGACATATTACAGTATGGTCGAACTGTAATTGTTCTATACTGAATGTATAGTGCGCTACGCTGCGTAATTAAGAGAGCAAGTTGAACATCCGCTCTCACACTTTACTATTTTTAACAATTAACCTTTCCTGATGTATTTTGATTAAGAATGATGAGGCTTTTTGGTTGGTAGTGTAGCATTAGTTTAGTTTGCTCAACTTCACATATGGCAAATTCAGATACAGAAATTTGATCAAGGTCGTCAATTATATCTTCATCCATTTTTATAAATTATCTGGCAATGAGGCTTTATTTCACTTAGTTCTACTAGGTCAGTTAAATTGATCAGAGAGAGTAATAAATTGAGATTTAAGTAATTTTTTAAATAAAGAAAATTTGTGTAAGTATTGGTGGAGTGTATTGAGTAAGTGTGTAGTTGCATAATGTGTAGTTATAAATATAAAGGAGTATCATTTGCATGAAGAGTGTAGAGTTATTAAAAAAGTTACAATATAATGTGTGTATAACAAAATAAAATAATAAATGATCGAGGCTGGTATAAAACGTTATTTGATTAATTTGAAACAAACACATTTTTCTTATTATATACAGCCACACTATTAACTGCAGTGATGGTCATATTTTGGATTCCTTTAGTTTTGCAAGATCCGCTTCTTCATCAATTCTTATTTGTGGGCTTCCATCTATCTTCCGCAAGTATACTTTTCCATTGGATGACCAACAAAATGCATATCCATATTTTTTAGCAAAGTTACGAGCGAGGAAAAATAATCTTTTACCCTTGAAAGTGAGACTTTCAGAGATAAAATAGGTCCTGAAGGGCAATCCCATTTCAGAAGCGATGTATTAAGTTTTCTTTTTTCTTTTTTGTAGAAGTGTTAAGTTTCTTTTCACTCTCAGTTTTGTTATAATTCTTAACAGCTTTTAATATATTCTCCTTCTTATATATAAATATAATATCTTACATATAAATTCGACCACGATGGGTTTAGGCGAATGGGGTTTGGCGAATCCTCGATGTATATCTTTTATCATCATCATCATTACAACCCTTCACAAGTCCACTGCTGAACATAGGCCTCCCCCAAGGAATGCCACTAAGCACGGTCCTGAGCCACCTGCATCCATCGACTTCCTGCATGTCTTAACAGGTCGTCACTCCATATAGTGGGGGTCGCCCTACACTTCGCCTACCAGTACGAGGCTGCCACTCGAGAACCTTTCTTCCCCATCGGTTGTCGGTTCTTCGAGCTATATGGCCGGCCCACTGCCACTTCAGCTTACTAATCCGTTGGGCTATGTCGGTTACTCTGGTTCTACTGCGGATATCTTCATTTCTAAGTTTGTCACGCAGAGACACCCCGAGCATAACCCTCTCCATAGCTCGCTGAGCGATCTTGAGCTTCCTCATACGCCCAGCAGTGAAAAACCACGTCTTAGATCCGTAAGTCACCACTGGCAACACGCACTGGTTGTACAATTTTGTTTCCAGGTTTTGTGGTATGTCTTACGAGAAGATGATGATATATTTTATATCCGTCGTTAAAATTGGGAGTTTTAAGGTCTCCAATTTACAAGGTCTCCAATTTATAAGGTCTCCAATGCTCGGTATCATTGTAGTAAATTCCTGTTTAGACTAATTTTGAATTTTTAGGATATTACGAATTTAAATTTTTGCAGCATACGTGTTTTTTTTTTCAAAATTTTCAAGCCGATTTTCAAGTATTTTTATATAATTGTGTTGTTCTTTACGCTCATGTTTTAACAAATCCAACTCCTTACGAAAGTCGTCATATTTATCCGATAATACTTGTATAGTGGCCGTAATTTCAGAATTCTGTGTTTTAATCTCTTTAATCGCGGACTGTAAGCTTTCAAGTTTATTGTTTTGTTGTTTTGTAAAATTCTTAAATAAACTACGAACCTCATCCATAAATCCCGATTCTTCAATCTCCCTTTTACGTTTCAGTCATGCCGTGTTAATATTCTGCGATTCTTGTTCTAATTACCACCTTATCACTTAGGCTCACGTCGTAGAGATTGAAGTCCAAAACTGATTTTTGATGTGGCGGAGTGCGTTTTAATGGCATTGATAATTAAATGTAAATAGGCGCGAAGTAATAATAAACTTTGTAGCTCACAACAGTTCAACGCCGTAGAGGCTTCGTAGCACTGGTTACGATGAGTGGCGGCCGGACGTAATCAACGCATTGTAGCAGATCGTATCGTTAATCGATGATAAAGAAAGCATTTGTGCAATCTCTTTTACCCGGGGAGAACTCAGTGTCAAAGTGACGACGGCTATCAGTTTGAGTTGGAATATAATATATTACACAGTTTTATTCGTTATTCTACGGCGGTTATTATAAGGAGGACAATTGTGTTAAACGATTATCAAATTTTAAAATAAAAGCAACACACGTCTGCTTGCTACACGATCTCGGGCGAAAAAGAACACATACACACAATATAGTTAAATTCACAACACTTAAGAAGATAAAGAAAGTAACATAACTGTAAAAAATTTAAATTAACAATTTTTAGGACTATTATTCCGGGATTAGGAATATATCGCCGCCCCGAGAGTATAAAATGATAACTGATATTACTATAGTTTTATTGTTAATCCATATTTGAAGTCTACGGTGCTTAATACATCTACCTAATTTTTTTCGTGAATTTCCAGCCATTATTCAAAAAGTTTTAGAATAATGCTATAACATTCGTCACTTTTTCTAGTTCATAAGGCTTCATGAAAAAAATATAATATAAAGTTAGTGAAACAGTTTCTTTATTAAAGATACAACAAAAACTTTTAATAATACTCTCGGGAAAAAATTGGTTAAATAATTGTGAACGGTATTTTCATTTTGTTCTCGTAAAATCCACTTAAGCTCGGCTACTAAATACTAAGGATATATTAAATACCACTATTAATGACTGAGATAAGAAATATCTTGCCATTTTTTTCTTTCGTTTAGAAGCAATTATGCTGCAATATTATAAACTCAGATATCACGAGCAACAGTGGTAATACATCGCCAACCATACAATAGCGGAAAAAGTATAAATAGTAATATTATATATAAAATCAAATGCTTTTCGTTAGTCTCGCTATAATTCAAAAATGTCTCGAATGATTTTGATGAATTTTTGTGTGTGTTTGACGATATGGCTTAGATTCACATTTGGACACGGTAGGTGACGCCGTTGTCGAGTTCCAGAAATCACCCGTGTAGTATTTTATATTTATTACCAAAGAATCATTTTATCTTCTGGAAACCTTCATGAAGGTTTTTAGTTTGCCCATCACAGCATGTTATTTGGTCGCACAATTTAATAGATAACGATGAAAGTAACTCACATAGCAAATAAACTATAAGTTCATTCATTACAAGAAATTGGGGCATAAGTAACTATTTTATAATCACAATGTAATTCATAAAAATATAAACTTTTATCCACTAGAGTTAACTTCTTATCCACTAATTCGCGCCGTGCGTAGTAGATATGGGAGAGAATAGGTTTTAAGCCTATGAAAAAAGTAGTTAGCGGACGTTAGCATCACTTGCATTATTCTGTAGCGCAAGCGTGTGGTACGGAATGCTAAGAACTATGTGCTGCATAATTTATTTGGTAAAAAGATTTTACGAAAAATAAGAACATTGTATAATTTAAATTCAAAATTCTTACTTTCATATTTGAAGAAAATAAATCAGGCCGAGCCTGATGAAAAATATGATGGAACCATATCTTTTAACTTCCACAACTATCATATACTAAGAGTGCTATATTTGACTTTAACTATAGAATGTGACTTTAACTATGGCGCTATTACTCAAATAAAACAACACAGTAACAACAGTGGTAGAGCCACGTGACGGCTTTTGCTGTCGCACGGATGGGCCGGCTCGAACCAGGGTGGTACCAGGACCTCACAGAATACCAGCGTGAAGTAGAGGTTTACCTCTGCGTTTCGCTTGGTGAGTGCAGGTGGCCGGAGGCCCTTTTTACTGGAAATGAGGCATTCCATCTTAGTCCTCACGGGTGACAACGCATCTGCATTTTGATTTGTAATAGAGGATAGATGTAGATGTCTATGGGCCGCAGGAACAACTTACCATCAGGTAGACTGTGTGCTCGTTTGTCACCCTTATCCTATAAAAAAAATAGGATCACTCTAACCCAAAATTAATTATAAATTAACTAATAACAAAAGACAGTAAAATTACGGATTCTACTGGAGCATTTAAGGAAAAATTAATTGACATACAGTTTAATTTTAAAAAGTAGATATTTTATATTTGATAGCAAAATTAAATTTTCGATACTTAATTTTTTTTTAAAATAATTCTAAATTAACTAATAACAATAGACTGAAGCAATCTCGGATTCTGCTGGAGCATTTAAGAAGAAATTAATTGACATACAGTTTAGTTTTTAAAAGTAGATATTTTATATTTTATAGCAAATTAAAATTTTTGATACTTGAATTTTCTAAAAATTAATTATAAATTAACTAAAAACAATAGAGCTGGAGCAATTTCGGATTGTGCTGGAGCATTATGGAGCAATTAATTGGCATACGGTTTAGTTAAAAAAAAGAATATTCTACGTTAACTTCCATCTGGTAGTTCTACATCAGTATAATATCACTAAAAGAAAGGGTAATGAGATTGAACGAAAATAAGAAGGTGATGGTTTTTGAAAGAGAAGAAAGATGGTGTAAAACGATATGTGAAATGACAATAGATGGGGAGTTGGTTGAGTACTTGGATATGTTTGTGTATTTAGAATGTGTATCTGACAGGGACTTTAAACTTAACAAGGACATAAAACGAAGGGTGAATGCAAGACATATAGTAAATGGAGCTCTTTACTTTATTGTAGGAAGTCATGATTTTTTTTTATAAAGAAAACGTTACCCCCACACTAGGATTTTCTCCTGTATCGTGGAGGCAGTTTACAATCACAAATTGCACAAGGACAAACATCCAGACCCGGAACAATTATTTGTAGGCCATACAAATACTTGTTCCGTGCGGGATTCGAACCCGCGCCCCCCAGCGCAGCAACTCATTGCTAAGCCACTGCGCCACGGAGCCGTCAAATGTAATTAAAAAGGATCATAATGTATTTAAAAAGGAAGTTATAGGAATTCACAATACCGTTTTAGCCCTTAACTTAATGAAGTGGAGCATAGGGCTTGTGTATTTTTGTTTACACAACCTTAATAAACCTTAATAAACAGTGGTAGAGCCACGCGGCAGCGTTTGCTGTCGCACGGATGGGCCGGCTCGAACCGGGGTGGTACCACGACCTCACAGAAAACCAGCGTGAAGTAGATGTTTACCTCTGCGTTTCGCTTGGTGAGTGCAGGTGGCCGGAGGCCCTTTTTACTGGAAATTAGGCATTCCATCTCACGGGTCCTCACGGGTGACAACGCATCTACATTTTGATTTGTAATAGAGGATAGATGTAGATGTCTATGGGCCGCAGCAACCACTTACCATCAGGTGGACTGTGTGCTCGTTTGTCACCCTTATTTTATAAAATAAAAATAAAATAATGGTTTTGCACACGGTCTTTCTGCGTAGATCGGACTCAAATACATAATTTAATGATAAAGCTAGTCGTAATTATCTATGACATTTGGACGTTGAATACCTCAGTCCCATTATGACCATAGATGCTACAGAATATCCTTCATCATCATCATTACATCCCTTCACAAGTCCACTGCTGAGCATAGGCCTCTCCCAAGGAATGCCACAAAGCACGGTTCTGAGCCCTCTGCATCCATCGACTTCTTGCATGTTTTACCAGGTCGTCACTCCATCAAGTGGGGGGTCGCCCTACACTTCTTCTACTGGTACGAGGCTGCCATTCCAGAAACTTTTTACCCCCTTGCTTGTCGGTTCTTTGAGCTGTATGGCCGGCCTATTGCCACTTCAACCATAAATCATCACTGGCAACACCCACTGGTTGTACAATTTTTTTTGAATTGTTTTAAGGTGTACCCACGGAGAAAATACAAAGAGGAGGTGTTGTAATTAGATTTTACTATGTAACAACGCGTGACAATTTGCGGGGTAAGGAGGTGTTGAGCCCCGCCCACTTAACTATTTCCATCTACCGGTAAATAGTAAATAGTAAAACTACTCGCATCGTTCCATATTGATGTTGTAATGTAGTTTAGCTACATTGACGATACTCGTAGATGGCATGTAAATAAGATGGATTCACAAAATTATTATACAAAATGCAAAAATAATATTTTGGGTATTTAAAATTATTTAGGACTTAATGGAAAAAGAAATTTCAGCACCTTCGTATGATTATTTTACCAATACTGAACTCTACGGTCCTTCCTTTACATTTTAAGTTACCATTACACAAAGTGTCGCCATCTGGTGTCAAATATATTTAATTATATTTGAAAGCCGACGCGGAGATTTTTCCAGAACCATTGTAATAAATTTGATATAAAATTACTTGCAAATGAATTGTGATGCCATCCAAACATGTGAGACTCATCAGAGTATCATCTATCTGAGTAGTTTTTATACTATAAAATACAAAATTTCGTCCTTTTCTTCTTAATGCTACGAAAATACACCGATTTGCGATTTTCGACACAAAAGCGCCCAGGACGAACGCTGACAGAATACTAACGTTAAAGCCACTTCCACTGTGATCACGTCAGGACCTAGTTAGAATCACAGTGCACAGTTGCTTAGGCCGTCTCCTTTTTATATTTGCTGAGTGGTTATACCTGATGAGAAGTTGCGTCGTAATTTCCTAGTTCATCTTAAAACCTATCCGCTTGGACACACTATTGCGTTCGTTGAACGTAGTACTTAGGCCCTCCAGCGATTCAAAGTACTCGTAACCTCATAAATAGAAAATAAGTTTGTCGGTGCGGCTATAAAATAGCGTTTTGATAGAGAGTAAGCCAGAAGTTGCGTCACTTTTGCAGAGCGTCATATCCAATTGTGGCAATTTAGAATTAAGGGTATATGAAGAAACCCCACCGCG
This sequence comes from Parnassius glacialis, assembly GCA_033319125.1. Taxonomy (NCBI): domain Eukaryota; kingdom Metazoa; phylum Arthropoda; class Insecta; order Lepidoptera; family Papilionidae; genus Parnassius; species Parnassius glacialis. Next base: position 32,627,184 of record JAVANC010000005.1, on the reverse strand, counting down.
CACTGGAGATTTCACTTAAGTCATTCTACGAGTACTAAGATGGTGGCGTAGTTCTGTCCATTGTGGTGATTCTTTTTTATAGAATAACGGTGACAAACGAACACACATTCCACTTGACGGTAAGTGGTTGCTGTGGCCCATAGACATCTACATCTATATTCGATTAGGTAAGGGGAATGAGAGTGAAGGCAAGGAAGATTGTGTCACTGAGAGGCTGCCCTGTGTTAGGTTGAGATGGGTGGTGTTATGGTTGGTTTACATACTTTGGTGTTATCGTGTAATTATGTCATTCAGTTTACACAAGTGTGTAATTGAGAGGGGGACATATTACAGTATGGTCGAACTGTAATTGTTCTATACTGAATGTATAGTGCGTTACGCTGCGTAATAAAGAGAGCAAGTTGAACAACCGCTCTCACACTACTATTTTTAACAATTAACCTTTCCTGATGTATCTCCTGCTGTTGTATTTCCTATAAGATAATAAAACGCGATAACATTCGGAGAAAACTAATTAAATTCTTTTAGTTTGTAACGTTTTCATTTACTATTAGAATAACAGTTTCTGATTTTAATCAACTACATGTAAAAAACTTGTTTTAGTTTTTATATTATGCTAATTAATTTTGTATAGATTTAACACATAAGTAAATAAATGATTATAAATATTAACTTGGTTCACATAAACATCTATAAAAATGAATATGGGCTTTGTTTTATTAGTTTTTGTTCACATAAGTTACACTTTTGTACTTGCACTTACTGAAGCTATTCCATGTTTAAAAAACTGCAACTAAACTGATAGTCCAGGTAATGAAGCTAAAAAAAATTTCTTAGCTTCATTTGCTGGACTAAAAACCTCGCAATTTTTTCTTCCAGCACCGATTTTTACAAAAATTTGGGATTAGGCTTATTTCACCCTCTAGTTTATTTTCTATATTGTGCCGTTGTACGTTTTTTGTTTTTAAGGGTGAAACCTACCCCTTATTGTCAAAAATTATAAAATAACATTAAAAACCAAAATATGGGTAAAAATAGTTAAATAATGATTGTTTCATGCTTTAGGATACAATTTCATAATCTTTCAACCTACCCTTGTTAATTGAAAACATTGAAATTTTTATAATATAATTTAATAGAAAATAAAAAAGTAGAATTTCATAAAAAAAATTATTATCACAAAAATAATACAGGTTCTAATACATGTATATTTTTTAAAAGTCTGTCTCACTGATTAGATCTTCTTGGTGCGGTCAATTTCATCTTCGTCTTCTTCTATTAATGGTGGACTATTATTACAGTCTTCACCCGAGCACCCAGAACAAGTAGAATTACAATACAACCCAACTTTTCCGCACCCGCATGAAACACCGCACCCTTTTCTGCTTTGAAAAGAAATCATTTTTAAAAGTCCATCGGGTGCAGGCGGTTTGTTCATGCGCACGGGGTGTAATAAACCTTCTTTTAAGTACCATCCCCAATCTATTGCTCGAATGTTTTCATTTCCAAACCATTTCTTGAATTTGATAGTAACATCTTTTTGTGTGTTAAACTTTCTTCTCTTCTGCCCACTGTTGATGCCTTAGATGAGTCTAAGGCATCAACAGTGGGCAGAAGAGAAGAAAGTTTAACTGTTCTTCTTCTCTGTCTTCCAATAAGAATCGAAAAAGTGGAACATATAACGTATAACGGCCGAATATCCCGGTTATGTAGATTACTACGCTCCGAAACGGATAATTGGAATTTTTCGAAAAAAAATTGATCGGTTTTTTAAGCATAGCTCCTTCATTTTAGGTGATAGAATTTTTTTTCCGAAACGATTTTGTAGGTATTTTCAAGAGCTATAACTTTCTGTGAATTAAATTACTTAATATCCCTTAATTTCCTAAATGGGGAGAGATTGAAGCGCTTGAATAAGGTGATGTTTGATCGTAAATGTAGGCGTTAAACGGCTATAACTCGCCGAATATTCACTGTACAAAAAATCTGCACACAGGAAAATTTTTGTCATTAAAAAAGCTACAATTTAGTACAATATCGTTTTTTCGTATCTTTAGTATTTTGGAAGATATTTTAAAGAAAAGGGTTAAAAACACGAAATTGAAAAAAATCCTTTTCTCTTTAAACTCCAATTTTTCTAATACTAGGCATTTTAAATTAGTCAAACTTCGTTGGTGTATTAATAGTACACCAAAGATGTTATATAGGTCAAAACATCTTTGTAGTACACATATAAAGAAAATCACAGAAGGGTGGCGATCAATTTTAATTAGGGGGTACTTTGGGAGTTATTTTCACAGATTTTTTTCGTAGAAAAAAGCGGGTATCGATCTTATTTTGATCATAAGTCGGTCAATTTTCATGCTTGAGACATTTTTTTTGTTTGAAAGCTCTAATTAAATACTTTAAAAAATATTCTATGAGCTTTCTTTGAATAATGCAAATTTTTCTCGTTATTTCGCTTTAAATCTTCCAATTTATGCATTTGACGAAAAAAGCGAAGCATTAATTTGCTGTATCTCAGTTCGTATTTGTCGTAGAAAAATTATAAAAAAGCATTGTTTTTGTTTTTTTTAAAGGCTACAATTTGGCTCTCCACACTTTTTTTGATAAAATGCATATTTTTAGAGTTATTCGCAAAAAACCATTTTAAAAGTCGATTTTTTCGTCAAAAAAACTGTCTTTCAACTTTGAATAACTCAAAAAATATTAGTTTTACGAAAAAAACGTATATAACATTTTTTTCTGAGAATTACTTTTTCCGTCGATTCCTATAGTTTGAGAGTAAAAATTTCCACTCCCGAGTGGAGGTGGCAACCACCCCCAAGGCTCTAGCGTGCAGCGGCATGATATAGAAAATGATCCTTGAGCTATTCCCTACCTTCAGTGAAAATTTCAAGTAAATCCATGGTGGACGAAAAAATAGCGAGCCAAAATGCTTCATTTCCTGGACTATGAAGAAAGGTCTTATTTTGAGATAACTGCAGTAAAATTATGATGATTGTCTGAAAATAAAAAAATAGTAATGGATATAATAAATTTATTCAATTTAAATGAGTTTTGATGAAGGACGACGAAGCGGATATGCAACAGTTGACATAATATTTTGTTTTTCTATACGAAGTTTATAAACATAACAGCCATATATCAGTAATAAACCCAACGGTTAAAACAGTAATCAAAAAGTAGTTCACTGAAAATAGAAAAACAATTATAGCCTATGTTGCTGCTACAACTAAGACGATTACGACGCTCAAGCTACAGACCAAGCTAAAGAAATCGACACACATACATAAATAGTACTTAAACAGAAACAGAAACTTTTTTAATCTATATAGATTATAAATAATAATTATTGAAAATCACTCTTTTGTTTAATTACCACTGGTTTGAAAAAACCTCTATCCTGGGAAGATCCAGCAAGAAACCCAGTGGGACTTAAAAAAATTGATTACAATCGTGTATGTTAGACAATTATTAACGCAAAACAAATTAGAAATAGCTCGGTAGCAATCACCTCATTCCCAGGGGTTATTATCATCCCTAAATTCCTTAATATTATAACGACCCTTTTTTTACAAACTTTGTTTAATAAAGTTTTTGAACTTTGAGCAGGTCAAATTTTGTATATTTTCTAGGATTTTGTTCTAAAAGCGTATACATCGCCCCAAGAATGAATTACTGACTCGGTGGAGTCGAGTAATTGGTACTACTAACTTTTGTTTGTTCCTAGTATTTACAGAATCAATATCACTTATTTTTGTAAAACTACTTTTATTTTTGAGTACGTACATAACATTTTCATAAATGCATTGAGAGGCCAAAGTTAATATATTAATTTCCGTTAATTAAATATATTATATTACTTATATTCATACGATCAAAAACATTACCCTTTTTCTGGGGCAGTCGGTAAAAAATTCAAAACTGCAGTTGCCAACCAACCTGCCAAGCGTAACAACAATCTCCAATAAATCCCTTATGAGGAAATCTATAGGAAGGCCTCTATTCAGCAGTGTACTTGGATAGTCTATAATGGATGAACAGATCTAAAATACACAGACCAATAAGCAACGTCAAACCTGTGATCTCTCTATTTATTTATATTAATAAAATATCGGTTAGCCTAGTTGGATTTAGTATTGTTACTGCATCTAAATATTTGATATAGGTTAGGATTAGGGTGACGGTAGGCTTGGTAAGTTTCGTGTCGTAAATCTTCTCGGGTAAGCTAATAATGCCTAAACTCAAAACACAATTAACCGTTAAGTAGTTTAAGTTACAGCTTAACTAGTATCATAATCTAGTTTACATCTAATCAAAATTCCGGGTAAGATTCCAGTCGGATATTCACAGGCTTACAATTCCTACACCTATGTAAATGTAAGAGGAAGTTTTAATATATTCATAGTTTCGAAGACGAATATCAAGTATACAATATTTTTAAGAAATATTTAGAAAGAAAGGGTTTAATTAATTTCTATACAAACTAGCTGATTTAGCATATGATGCCATTTGGCATAGAAATAAAAAAAGTAGTTTGTCAAACATAATTTTTAGTCTACTAGCGTTTCAAAATTAGGTTTTGGAGACAGGATAAGAACCGGTAAAAAAACTTCCCAGGTATTTATTTCCCTTTCTTGTATTTTTAAGAAGTATTTTCTCATTAAAGGAGACTTTCACAGTTTTACTTTTTATGATACAGCATTGGTACTTGATTGTTATCAAATAATAATGATTACTACTAGATAAATAAAAGAGGCATGCGTCCTTTCGGAATAGAGTTGATCGACCTAAAGATACAAAAATCCGAAAATTGTCTGACGGTTAAGTTCCCGCTAAAACTCCTACTAATTGTATAATGTATGAATAGGGCTCTGATATCTAAGACCATTGTATTAAACTACCGTATAGTGCCGGTGTAAAAATCGTCGCGTGCATGTCGTAACACGTGACAGATGGATACAAAACAGGAGATAGACAGCATTGTCGTCCTAATAACAACTAAAAAATAAAAATAAACTGCAGTTGCTATCTCGACTGCTAAAAATCGTCGCGTGCGTGTCGTAACACGTGACAGATGGATACAAACCAGGAGATAGACAGCAGCGACGTCCTAATAACAACTAAAAAATAAAAGTTAACTGCAGTTGCTATCTCGCCTGCTAAAAATCGTCGCGTGCGTGTCGTAACACGTGACAGATGGATACAAACCAGGAGATAGACAGCAGCGACGTCCTAATAACAACTAAAAAATAAAAGTAAACTGCAGTTGCTATCTCGCCTGCTAAAAATCGTCGCGTGCGTGTCGTAACACGTGACAGATGGATACAAACCAGGAGATAGACAGCAGCGACGTCCTAATAACAACTAAAAAATAAAAGTAAACTGCAGTTGCTATCTCGCCTGCTAAAAATCGTCGCGTGCGTGTCGTAACACGTGACAGATGGATACAAACCAGGAGATAGACAGCAGCGACGTCCTAATAACAACTAAAAAATAAAAGTTAACTGCAGTTGCTATCTCGCCTGCTAAAAATCGTCACGTGCGTGTCGTAACACGTGACAGATGGATACAAACCAGGAGATAGACAGCAGCGTCGTCCTAATAACAACTAAAAAATAAAAATAAACTGCAGTTGTTATCTCGCCTGCTAAAAATCGTCGCGTGCGTGTCGTAACACGTGACAGATGGATACAAAGCAGGAGATAGACAGCAGCGTCGTCCTAATAACAACTAAAAAATAAAAGTAAACTGCAGTTGCTATCTCGCCTGCTAAAAATCGTCGCGTGCGTGTCGTAACACGTGACAGATGGATACAAACCAGGAGATAGACAGCAGCGTCATCCTAATAATAACTAAAAAATAAAAATAAACTGCAGTTGCTATCTCGCCTTCCAAGCGTGGCAACTATGGCAATTATTCCTATGAAGTAATCTAAGAGGGGAGACCAATATTCACCATTGGTCTTTTGATAGGCTAAAAATCATACCGTCTATAAATCAAGAAAATACTTAAAATAATTTCAACTTTATTTTCCCAATAAATGAAAGCTTTCAAGTAATAGTAGCTTTTTAACCATAGTAACACATATTTATTTTTACTGGTAAGTGCTTTGCACTGTAGTGATCGGTAGCGTAAAAAGCTGTTAACGTAATGCAATTATCAATGTCAATGCTTTTAACCGTGCGCAAGGGTCAAAAATTTATTATTGTATTCTTCACATAATATTCCTGTGTTATTCTGTAAAATAGCATTTTTTTTAATTTTATATTTACGTCAAATCGTATAATAGTATATAATAATATATATATATATATATATATATATATATATATATATATATATATATATATATATATATATATATAGTGTTTACGTGGTAGAGCCATGCTGCAGCTATATTATAATAGTAGCACGAATGGCTACTTGCCACGATCGATGTTTCGTACTTCTGTTGTCAACCAAATATTACTAACACTAGATCTTAGATATAATTTACTAATAACTATGAATGTTTTTTGTCTGAAATAAATGAATTTTTATAATTATTATTACTAAACAGGGAGAAAACCACGCTCTCACAGAATACCAGCAACTTAATGCTGCTGTGTTTTGTATTGTAAGTGTAGAGAACCCTTTTAACTGGAAACAAGACATTTCATCTTGTTCCTCAGGGGTCAGGTCAGGCAACACGCTTGTATTTTGATTCTTAATCAAGGATAGATGTAGATGTCTATGGGCCCCAGTAACCATTTACCATCGTGTGGACTGTGTGTTTATTTGTCACCCTTATTCCATAAAAAAATACAACAATTACTAAAAAATATATAATCGAAGCTTTTGAGCGTTACAATGAGAGCATCCACGACTTTTTCTGCCACCAGGGCGGCAGTGACTTAAAAGTGAGGTATAATATTTGACAGATTTCATAGTAGGGAAGTTAATATGTTCGAAAAATGTAAACGTTAGTGTTTCTTTCTGTACTATTAGCTATATTTATATTAATACGATTAAAAATAAAACTAAACCACAGATATTCATAAAAAAAAATAAAGTTAAAAATGTGCAAACAATTACAGAGCAAATTTTTTGGCATTGTTTCGTGTATTAATATAATACTCTTGAAACTGGTAAACTTTTATTAAAAACCAACTTTTCAATTAAATTACATTGTGTAACAAAAAACTTTACCTCACTGTCAACTAGCGACATCTGGTGAGCAGAAAATTATAAGCCCTCATCGAAGACTTTTTCAAGTACTAGTGACCTGGGAAGAATAGTAGAATCTTTGCTGATTTATCAAAATTGCTAAACTTGACGGATGGATTGGCAATCGTAAAAGGCGGTAATAAGATACGGTATCCAATTAATGCTGGTTCAAGCATCTCGTTTTCGCAAGAAGAAATACCAACGCTGGTTACGGGCAGCAGCGTCAAAGGTGCTGGACGACTGGTACTGCGAATTACTGTGCAAACAGTACATTATGTGAACTTTAAGTGGAAACGATGATATAAGTGCTCTGATGGTTATAGAAAAGTTAAATTATGGGTATTCTTTGGCGCCTTAAGACTTGAGATACTATCGTCATCAACTATCTGCTGGTATAAACTATTGTCAACATTTCCCAGAAACTCATTAATTTGACTCATAAACATATTATCGTGAAGAGCTTTTCTGTTTCTGTGCCATTGGCAAAAGTGTAACCTTGTAAGTTCATAACCAAAGGGGAAAAACATTGTGCAGTTCTCACGCGGTAGAAGAAACCATCAGATAAAATGAAATATATAAAAATGTTTCACGGCAAATGATTTATTTCATTGGATAATTTTCAACCACAAATGGGGCATAAAATATAAGATAAAAGCTTAATTTAAAAGTAAATAAATGTTACAATCCTTATTTTTAGATACTCAGAGCCAAAATTTTACTAAATTAATTCAAAGTAATATTTTCTTTCGAATTGCTATGTAATAGCGACATATACTTCACTCTATACTATGTAAAGTCCTTTTATCGAACAAAAATTGACTCTAAAGAGACGTAAAATAGATGGTCTGAAGTTATTTAATTGCGAATTTTAATGTATGAAGTGGATGTTATCAATTTATTCAATTTCATATTTATTAAATTTTATTTATTTTATAAATTTGTAATTTTATTAACTGTTTATTTTAACCATGAAGTAAGAAGAATTTGTATTTACAAAGAGGAGACGGCATAAGCAACTGTGCACTGTGATTCTAAGTAGGTCCAGACGTCATCATAGTGAGCGTGGCTATAGTTAGTATACTGTCAGCATTCTGCCTGTGTGCTTATGTGTTGAAAATCGCAAATCGGTGTATTTTCGTAGTATTAAGAATAAAGGTTGAAGTGTTGTGTTTTATCGTGTAAAAACTACTCAGATAGACGCTCTGATGCTATGGATGGCATGACATTTCATTTATAAGTAATTTTACACCTAAATTAGTAAAAGAGTTCTAGATAAATCTATTTGCGTCGGCTTTCACAGATAATTAAATATATTCGACACTAGATGGCGACACTTTGTGTCATGCGAACTAAAAATATAAAGGTACGTAGAGCTCAGTATTAGTAAAATAATCATATGAAAGTGCTGGAATTTGTTTTGCATTCAGTCCTAAATAATTTTAAAATTGCCAAAATCTTATTTTTATAGTTTTTATAATCATTTTATGAACAGGCCACCATCTATCATCAAGGTAGCTAAACTCATTGCAACATCGATATGGAACGATTCGAGTAGTTTTACTATTAATCGGTAGATGTAGATAGTGTAAAGTGGGCGGGGCTTAACATCCCCTCACCCCGCAAATTGTCAAGCGTTGTTACATCATCATCATCATCATCATTACAGCCCTTCACAAGTCCACTGCTGAACATAGGCCTCCCCCAAAGAATGCCACAAAGCACGGTCCTGAGCCACCTGCATCCATCGACTTCCTGCATATCTTACCAGGTCGTCACTCCATCTAGTGGGGGGACGCCCTACACTTCGCCTGCCGGTACGAGGCTGCCACTCGAGAACCTTTCCTTCCTCCTTTTCCCCATCGCTTGTCGGTTCTTCGAGCTATATGGCCGGCCCATTGCCACTTCAGCTTACTAATCCGTTGGGCTATATCGGTCACTCTGGTTCTACTGCGGATATCCTCATTTCTGAGTTTATCACGCAGAGAAACTCCGAGCATAGCCCTCTCCATAGCTCGCTGAGCGACCTTGAGCTTCCTTATCCGGCCAGCAGTGAAGGACCACGTTTCAGTTCCGTATGTCATCACTGGCAACACGCACTGGGTGTACAGTCTCGTTTTCAAGTTTTGAGGTATACCTGACGAGAAGATGTGGCGTAATTTCCCGAACGCTGCCCAACCGAGTTGAATCCGTCGATTGACCTCTCGGTCGAAGTTGGACTTACCTAGTCGGACTATTTGTCCCAGGTAAACATACTCGTCAACAACTTCGAGCTTAGTGTTCCCAACAACTACCGGCATAGGTGTGACATACATACATAGTGAAATCTAATTACAACACCTCCTCTTTGTATTTGCTTCATGATTTTAAAAGTTAAAGTTTATAGTAACTATCTTTAAAGCACTGCACAAATAGGACACCAAGATAATAGGAAACTCTGTTTTTTTTTTTCTAAAAAAATACTAGCAACGCTATTAACATTAAAAATATTCTCCTTCGTCACCACTGGTGAACTGAAAATGATTGTGTGAAGAGTTGTTCACGGCAGTGTTCGAATAGCGGATTCGAACCCACAACTTTTTGAGTTCGCCGTCCGCACCCTATCTAATGATACTACTACTGTCTACTACTGTCACTTACTCCTCCGTAATATCTCATACTCTCGCAGGCTAAACCCTTTACATGTATGTTTGGCTCTTTTTAATGACGCTTTTTCGATTCATCGAGTTTCAAATCACAACAATTCTAAAGAAGTTTTCACTTCAAACAACTAACAGCTGGACGAACGACTGGCGTCGATCATTGTCCAAAATAAATATATTTTTTTCAGGGATTACACCTATCTAGATAAACTGGGCAAGCAAAATATTATCTACATTAAACATTAACACAAACATTAACTCAAATTGTTAAAGCTGATACCGAGAAACAAATTACACGCAAATTTAAACTTTTCAATATTGTATAGAATTTCAAAGTACATAACATGGACATAAATAAGATTATATTCAAAACTACTGTCAACGAGAGTTGTCGGTAGCTACTTTTTTCTGTTAATAATCTTGTTACTTACTTCAAAAACGTAAAACAAATATATCCATGCATGCTAAATAGCAAATTTTACCCCACAACAGCAATTCCAAAATGAGGGTTAAACTTTTTTTACCTCACACTCCTAAATTACACGTAGTATTTACTCATGAGGTATTGTTAAAAGTTTTTTATAAAAATAAATAAAGTCCAGTTATTTATACACTGAAAGAGGTAGTAAAGCACTAAGCTACACATACCCAACGATCTCTTACTTCAAAAATGATTGAAATATAGTGAAAGTTAAAACCCAACTACGACCAATAGCACCCCCCCACAAAAACCCCTAGTAAATAAAAAATTGCCTTTTTATTTACTAGGGGGTTGTTTATCTAAATAACTTTAATAATTTAATATAGCCGTATTGATACGTTATTACTAATTATTTAATATTGTAATATCACACATATTAAAGGGTTTGAGTAAGCTGAAGTGGCCATTGGCCGGCCATATAGCTCGAAGAAGCGATAACAATACTATACATAGGGAAAAAAGGTTGTCGAGTGGCAGCCTCGTATCGGTAGGCGAAGTGTTGTACATCCCCCCACTAGATGGAGTGACGACCTAGTAAGACATGCAGGAAGTCAATGGATGCAGGTGGACCGTGGATCGGGACCGTGCTTTGTGGCATTCCTTGGCATATGTTCAGCAGTGGACTTGTAAAAAGCTGCAATAATGACAATATTAAAGGGTCTTAGTTTTTAACTTTCTTTTTGTTATTTTATTTTTTATGCTGTAAATCGTTTATTATTAAAAAAAATACTATTTGCTACTAAAATCGACTTCAGTGACTTTTTAGTAGCTGTAAAAGCTGATGATTTTGGTTAATAGACATGTATTTGCGCGGACGTTTTTTGACATGTCACAACAACCAAGCATACTTAGTTGCTTAGCTAGAGTAGCCAGCTCGTCGAAGTTTACTTTAGTGTTTCGTTTGCGTTTACTTTATTCTAAAGGTATTTGCATTTATGTTGCACACTTTTGGAGAATAATTTCATACATGATTTTTTTTTATTATAAATAAACTACTCACAGCACACGCACTTTGCAGTTAGTTAAAATGGAAGCTCCATAGTGTTAATAGCATTGCAACTAAACGACTGAACGTCTTTTTAAATACTTAAAAATAAAAAATATCTAATAAATGCCATCAGTATAACGTTTTTTTTTATAGTTTTTTTATAGTATAAGGATGACAAACGAGCACACAGTCCACCTGATGGTAAGTGATTGCTGTGGCCCATAGACATCTACATCTATCCTCTATTACAAATCAAAATGTAGATGCGTTGTCACCCGTGAGGACTAAGATGGAATGCCTCATTTCCAGTAAAAAGGGCCTCCGGCCACCTGCACTCACCAAGCGAAACGCAGAGGTAAGCCTCTACTTCACGCTGGTTTTCTGTGAGGTCGTGGTACCACCCCGGTTCGAGCCGGCCCATCCGTGCGACAGCAAAAGCTGCCGCGTGGCTCTACCACTGTTTAAGAACTTGTCAAAAATACTTTTACTGAGTAAAGAAATTATCCGCAGTAAACCAAAGTAACCGACATAACCCAAAGGATCAGTAAATTAAAGTGGTATGTGCCGGCCATTCTCGGTTGGCAGTCTCGTACCGGTTAACAAAGGGTAGTAGCACCTTACAATACTGAATAACGACCTGATAGGTCATGCAGGAAGTCGATTTATATAGGTGAACCACTCCCGTGTTTTGTGACATTATTTGGGTGGAAGTTAGAAAGAAGAATGTAATAATATTAATTTGTAGCTACAACACAAGAAACAAGAAGCAATCACTGTAAGCTATCTTAAGACACATTGTCGCAGCACTGTTTTTCTGCCGCTGTCTTGGGCAAAATACACGAGAAGTCATGACATTTGTTTACCTATATTTTAACACTGTCAAAAATATAAGAAAGGATAACAAAAACTACAAAAATAAACGGATCTATAAAAGAAACATACAGAGACTCAATATTTTTAATTAGGTTTTTAATCTTCACATCTTATTGTAAAAACCATATAAAATGGGTAAAAAACTAAATGTAAACAAGTGGTTAAAATTAAAAATTTTGTGCAACCGACTTCAATATAAATAAAATGAGAACATCATCAATATCGACTATATTGACGATGTTCTCAAATAAAAACGCATTATTAAGGATAACTAAAAACTACTAGTCAGAAAATTTATGTGAGACCACATGAGATGCACCAGCTTTCAAATAAAATAACAATCATCAAAATCTGTGCACCAAAAAAAACTTCTGCGGTAGCACACAAAAATACAGTCGAATTGAGAACCTCCAAAGTTGGTTGAAAAGATAAAAGTTAAAGTAATAATTTAGGTACCTATATCAGTACGTGAACGAAAAGTATTTGTTTGACAAAATGCGTTTCAGTACTTATATTACATGTGAGATGAGAGTAGTAGTAGTAGTAGAAACTGAAAGGGCTTCAGCAGTAGACGTGCGAGGGGCTTTAATGATGATGATTAATAGGCTATAATTTAAGAATATTAAAAAAAGACTCAAAGCAGACCGCAACAAAGTACACAAAATTAATTGAATACATTATTCACACGCGAGCCGTCCATACTGTAACCTACGTAATGGTCTCCTATTCCGTAATCGTGTGATTTATGATATATTTAACCACAAAGTTACCCCTAAATTTTGAAATACGTTTTCATTGTTACAGGATTTTGCTTAGAATATATACTCAATAAGAATTTTATATATATTAGTTTCCAAAAATATTCATACATTTTACGTTAAAAGTAACCATTGATTGAATGGAGGAGGCTCTGAAGATCAACTGATGGTGACAAATCTATCTCAAAATGCCGAATCAGAACCGTAAGCAATACAAATTAATAAATGCAATGGGATTGGAGTAAGGTTATTAGGCAGTGTCAGAGACAACACGCAAGCATTCACGACTCAACGAAGTCCTAAAATAAACAATATGGTGTGAATGAACTCCTAAACAGCTGGACCAACTTTGAAGGAATTTTGTGTGTAATTATTATGATTCAAGAATGGTTCAGATTTACATTCAGACCCAGTAGGTGGCGCTATTGTCGGGATCCAGAAATCTCACGTGCAAAGCCGGGGTGAATCGCTACTATATATGTATAATATAGAGGAGGTGTGCCATATCAAGTATATATAAACGTAGCTTTAATGGGCCCCCATATATCTAAATTAGCAAGAAGACTTATTTCTGCAGCATATGCAGTAAGAAAGATTAGAAATCTCACCAATGTTGAGACAGCTAGATTAGTTTATTTTAGTTACTTTCATGGCGTAATGTCTTATGGAATTTCGTGGTCTTATGTGGTAATACGACTGACATCGGAGCTATATTTTATTTGCAAACGAGAACCGTACGGGCAATTTATAACTTAAATTGTAATGAGTCCCTTAGAGAAAATTTTAAAGAAATAAACATATTAACTTTGACATCGCAATATATTTATGAAAATGTAATGTATGTACATAAAAACATAAAAAGCTTTGATAAGAATAAAAATGTTCATACTTTAAACACTAGGAACAAATATAAGCTTGTAATACCAGTTACTAGACTCCACAAAAATATTAATTCATTTATGGGGCAATGTACGCTTTTACTACAAAATCCCAGAAAATGTACAAATTTTATCAATAAAAAAAAAGTTAAAATGTTTTATTAAAGAAATTTTTTACAAAAATGGTTATTATAATATCAAAGAATACATAAGTGAAAAAAACCTTTGGCAATGAGGTGATCGCCACCATGCTGATTCAATCGTATCAAAATTTGTTTTTGTTTCGATTAAAACACATTTAAAATTCGTACAATCAAAAAACAAAATTATTTTGAAGTGAAATATGTTTCAAAAAAAGACACCCTAGAGTTTCTTGCCAATTCTTTCCAGGACAGAGGTATTTTCCGAACTAGTGGTAAATAAAAAATGACTTTTAATAAGTATTATGTAATAATCTATATTGAATAAAAAATATTATATTCTATTCTATCATCTTGTAGGTGTCGTTAGAGGCAACATAGGAAATGAAACCAGGAAATGGCCAGCAGCGTCTTCCTGAAAATAAAAACCTGCGTTTGCCAACCCTCCCGCCAAGTGCAACAACTAAGGTAAATATCCCTAACTAACTATCTAACACACACACACACACACACACACACACAAATAAATATCAACAAAAACAATCCATAACATACTACATAATAGGTGTAGAATGAACCAAAATGATCCGTTTTGAAAAATTCCATTAGCTTGATCAATTGCTAAAAAATATTTGGGCAATGCTGAATTCCACCATTGTATACTACGACATTATTACATTATAAGAGCCGAGGGAGCTCAGATGGATAGCGCTCGCTGTAAGTTTCACAATAAGCGGTTTCGATTCGGGATTCGGAAATTGTTAATTGCAATTTTAAGTGCTGATTTACCACGTGCTCGGTGGTGAAGGAAACCTGCATGTCTAACAAATAAGAAAAAAATATATTTCAAAGACATGTGAAGTTCACCAACATGCATTGGGGCAGCGCAACGGACCTTTCCTTGCACTAAAACCCTCTCAGAAATGACAGGAGGCCTGTGCCTAGTAGTGGGACGTATATATATAAGCTGTAACTATACAATGTGACAAAACTTGAAATCCTATCCTCATCATCTCGACAGCTGTCATCACTACTGTGCGATTTACGCGGAATTTCCTGCCTCGCACAACCAAACTGTGGAATTTACGGTCGCCAGCTGTTTTTCCGGACCGATACGACTTAGGGACCTTGAAAAAAAGAGCCTACTCCTTTCTTAAAGGCTGGCAACGCACCTGCAATTCCTCTCTTCCATTGCTATTCCCTCTGGTGTTGCTGATGGTCATGTGTGACGGTGATCACTTACCATAAGGTGAGCCGCATGCTCGTTTGCCTACTCTTCCATAAGAAAAAAGCACTCTCACAGAATACTATCGTAAAATGGCAGAATAATAATATAGTGCGTCGTTTGTTAAAAGTTGAGAACTGGAGACCCTTTTACTGGTAACTAGGCATTTGAGATGACAATGTATCTTAATTTTCATAAATCTTGGTGTATACGGGCAACAGTACCCACGCAACTGTGCGCTGGTTTATTAAGCAATTTTTAAAAGGTTAACTCGCTGCCGTAATAAGTTGAACAGATGCTTAAAAATATCCTCGACGTACGCGTGGTAGAGCCATGCCGTAGCTATATTACGGTTGTATCACTAATGAGTTGGCTCGATCGAGACAGGACCACGTTCTCACAGAATACCAGTGTAAAATACCAGCATAATACTGCTATGTTTCTTATTGTGAGTGTAGAGAACCTTTTTACTGGAAACGTGGTATTCCATCTTATACCTCAAGGGTGACAACACATCTGCATTTTGATTCACGTGGGATGGGTCATAGCAACCACTTACCATCAGGTGGACTGTGTGCTCGTTTATCACCCTTATTCTGTAAAAAAAGATCTCAACTAGAGGTGACTCTTTCTCATTAGTTTATCAGTCCACGCAATATAATTTACACTAGACAGATTATTCAATTTTATGTGAATTCTGTAAACTATTGACATTAATTTTACTGGCCATTTCATTAATCAGTCTGAAAAAGCTATTATTTGCTGACTCTCCGTTACTACCGATGCAATTTATTTCAATCAGGGCTTAACGACGTGAAAGAAGTAAATTGTCACTGCAATAAAATGCTTGTTCGTTTTCAGACTTCGCGTTAATTTGCCGTTACATATTTTTTACGTATTATATATAAATATAAGTACAATAAATGAGCTCACTACTGGAACGCTGTTCAGATCCCAACTCTTTCATAGGCAAAGATTTACTTATAACTTGGGTTATTTTTAAACAACATCTTACATTTATGTTTTACAGTAATACATTAATTTATTTAAAAGAAAGTTTTATTTTGACCCTATTTTCGTCGAGCTTGATAACGCACAATATGCGCTTTGATTATTTATCAAGTATACATATGGTTATCTAATGCCTACATCATCTGTTTATCATCAGGTGGACTGTGTGCTCGCTGATCATCCTTTATCATCGTCATTACAGGCTTTACAAGTTCACTGCTGAGCATGGAGCTTCCCCAAGGAATGCCACAAAACATGGTCCTCAGTCATCTGCATGCACCGACTTCCTGTATGATTTGTTACTCCATTTTAAGGGGTTATAAGTTCTAACAGCGTGTCCCTTATTAGTTTGGAGAGGTAGTATGGCGAAAAATAAATTGAATAAATTGATTTATGCATGTTTTACTTTTCTGCCTCTGTAATAATGGTTTTCCTTAAAGTAACGCCTTAATGTTTTATCTCTAAAATGGAGAAAAAATTATAGATAAAATTGTAAAGATATTTCAGGAAAGTATTTTTGACGCAGGAATCTTTGTTATGTTTCTGAAATACTTCATATTATTAGTGAGGATTAATATCATAACAAAAAACATATTACATAATGCCTCCCACGATAAGTTTTTAGAACTCCAATATTGTAAATTTACAGAAGAGCACTTCCAAGAACCGGGGATAAAAATTGCATATTTAGATTAATATTTATGAAACTTAGTATAAGAACAGAGTCATGGAATAACATTTAATTTTGTGAATTGCGTTATTCATAACTGCTCTACATAACTAAGATACAGCTATTAACAGTTTGTCACATAAACTAGAAAATAAGAATTGCGCTAAATCATTACTAAATATAAACCCGAAAAATAGAAAAGGGCAGATTTTTGTAACTTAATTTGTTAGAACATAATAAAATAGCTGGCCCGGTAGACATTGATGTAGCCTTTTCGATAGATGTAGTAGTGAATTTCAATGCGGACTTTGGAAAAATAAATATGCATAAAATAAATTAAGTCTTTTATTCTATTTTAGTCTTAAATTAAACAGATGTTGTGATTTTCTACTTTGGCACTAAACCAACATATTATATTATTATAATCGCACTGACCAATGTCAATTGTTTGCTTGTGTACATATTAAAAATTATGACGACGATGATGTTCCTTTAGCCGATTTCCACGACGGCAGCAACTTTCAAACTTAGTCGGAAACAAACAATTAAAAACTATTAACGCAGGACATACCAAAATGATATAAGTTTACAAGCAAATCTTTCGTCTGAACCTAACAGTATATGACCTAAATGCTTCTACAGTGAATTAGGAGATGAAATCACATGCAGGTCACATCCATCACAAGTCAAGAAATACACATTTGTTAGTTGTATAAGTAATAGCTCCTGTGTAGTAATGACGACCTCGAAGTCGTCAAAAATACTATCAATATCGTCATCATTACAGCTCTTCACAAGTCCACTGCTGAACACAGGCCTCCCCCAAGCAATGACACAATGCACTACGTTGTTAACGAGAGACTTGTGGACGATAAATGCGACACCACCTTGGGACAGATGGTCGCCTTTCCGGTGATAGAACAAGTTGCCGAACTCGAGGATTACCGTGTCCTCGCCCTCTCTTCGGACCTATAATATTCTATATATAATATTCCAGCGCAACTTGTCTATCTCTTCTTGCAGCTCCAGGATCTCCTCGTCAGCCCTCAGGATGCGTGCGTTATAAGTTGCCAGGTCGAGTCGTCGTAGGTGGCAACCGAACCTCCACCGGATATTCTTAGCACCCCCTACCCCGCCGTTACCATGGTCGCCAACGTAGCCAGGCATAGCGGGGCCGCTGGGGATTGGGGGCCGTTTATTATTGTCATTGCTCATGGGGGGTATATTGCCAAAGTTGCCACGCTTGACGAGCGGGTTGCCAACCGCAGTTTTTTATTGCTTTTGCTGTTATCCGAAATATGCTGCTGCCCATTTTCTGCCTCCATATCTCTCTGTCGCCTTTTACGACAACTACGGGAGGATATGGTGTAGTAGGTATTCTAACCCGCCACGACACGGTAAAACACACGGTAAAAAATACATTATAAAAAGATATTTGTATTTGAAGGATTTTTTTCTTATAAAATAATAAAAATAAGTCACCTTCATTTATAGCACATCATACTGAGATACGTTAACCGACATGCTATTTATTATTTATATCTTCTTTCTTTCCCAAAAAAATCTTAGTGTTTGATGAGCCTTGAAGCGATTACGTATTAACTAGTTTTGGGAGTTGGGAATATTGGGCGTGCAAAATTAAGCAATGAAATCATTCGTTGGCTACGTCTACCAGTGGGAATTTATTTATTGTGTTAAGCCCAAGGAAATTAATCGATGTTGTTATAAAAAAATTGTCAATAAAGAAACAAAATGTGAATTTATCCTGCATTATAATATTTAATTCATATGATATAGAACAAAATGAAAACAAAAATAATTAGATTAATAAAGCTGAATTAGTTAGTTACAGCATATACCTGTCCCACAGCTGAAAAGGGCCTATCAGTTTTGAAAGATTTAAATTAAAATATTTCAAATTCAATTACTTAACAATTTGTGATTTAAAAGGGGCAATAACAAACGTTTTTTTTTATTTCATCATCATCACTACATGTCCACTGCTGAACATAGGCCTCCCCCAAGGAACGCCACAAAGCACGGTTCCAAGCCACCTGCATCCATTGAATTCCTACATGTCTTACCAGGTCGTCACTCCATCTACTGGGGGAACACACTACACTTCACCTGTCGGTACGAGGCTGCCACTCGAGAACCTTTCTTCCCCATCGCTTGTCGGTTCTTTGTGCTATATGGCCGACCCTTTGCCATTACAGCTTACTAATCCGTTGGGCTACGTCGGTTACTACTGTGGATATCCTCGTTTTTAAGTCTATCTCGCAGAGATACGCCGAGACTATACTCGGGATTTCTCTGCGTAATAGACTATCCCTCTCCATAGCTTGGTGAACGATTTTGAGCTTCCTCATACGAACAGCAGTGAAAGACCACGTCTCAGTTCCATAGATCATCACTGGCAACACACACTGGTAATACAATCTAGTTTTGAGGTTTTAAGATATGCCTGACGAGAAGATGTGTCGTAATCTCTCGAACGGTGCCCAGCCGAGTTGAATCCGTCGATTGACCTCTCGGTCGAAGTTGGACTTACCTAGTCGGACTATTTGTCCTAGGTAAACATATTCGTCAACAACTTCGAGCTTAGTGCTCCCAACAACTACCGGCATAGGTGTGACATGGACATTAAACATGATCTTTGTTTTGTCCATGTTCATCCTAAGACCTATTCGTTGGGAGACACTATTGAGGTCATTGAGCATAGTGCTTAGGTCCTCCAGTGATTCTGCCATAAGGACTCTATCATCTGAAAATCGAAGGTGAGTTATATACTCGTCGGTAATGTTAATATCCTTTCCAGTCAAGTAGTTCGAAAACGTCTTCCAATGCAGCGGTGAAGAGTTTCGGGGATATTACGTCATCCTATCTTACGCCTTTCTGCAATTGGATAGATTTCGTACTATGGTTTTGTACTTAGATAACCATCGTTGTCCTACTGTACAAACACTTCAGCACTTCGATATACCGACAGTCAACTTTATACCGCTAAAGGGACTACAGCACCGCCCAAATTTCGACGGCTTTCTCAAATCAAATCAAAGGCTTTCTCATAGTCCACATACGCAACAGAAAGTGGCAGATTGCAATCTTCGATCTTTTGTACGAGTTGCCGAAGGGTATTTTTATTTTTATATTAGAAATTATTGGGTACTACCAAAGTGTGTTTTCTAAAAAATAATGTGTAATAAATGAGCACACAGCCCACCCGATGTTATGTGGATGCTGTGATCCATAAAATATCTACATCTGTTCTCGATTCGGAACCAAAAGACAAGTGTGCTGCCACCCCTGAATTTATAAAAATTATGTTAAACGACCACAATTACATAACAATTGAGACTTATTGGTTCCATAGAGCCAGAAGAGGGTTCTCGTCATATGTATTTATAAAACATTTTAAGTCTACAACCACATCATTGCGTGAGGTTTATAAGGCTTCAGAAAAGGTAGTAGACCCACTGGACTTGCTTTAAAAATCGTCGTCGGTCACATTGCTACTCCTGGATACACTGTTAATATATTTCAATTAACCACCCTGGTATCTCAGATCACTACATCATTAATATTTCCTCAATACTAATACACTGCCTCAAACCGTATCGGTGGAATTCACATGTCTTCGAAATAATTTTATTTGCATTCTCACACATGGAGGTTTCCTTAACCGCCAGGCTTGTGGTAAATCAGCACTTAAAATTGAAATATTTTTATTGCCCGCGGGGTTCGAACTACTATGCCTAATGTACTGTGTAATTTACGGCGAGCGCTTAGATTCTGAGCTACCCCGGCTATTTGTGTCTTTGCAAACATTGCCACATTAACATTTTGTTTTATAAAAACAATGTTGTGTTACAGTTAATTAATATTAATATTTAATTTGACAGTGCAGTTGAATAGTTCGTGAAAATATCTGCAATAATTTGAGGCAAGTATAACCACTGAACGTCGAAAATGGTAGCTCGTTAAATATTCATGAGGCAATTTTGACTCTAACAATAAAGTACAGACTACGTTGGTATACTATATCAACACAACTTGTTTAGAAAACATCATGTTCACAATTTTACCAAAAGGTGAATTAAATTAAAATTTTATTTTTATTGAATGCGAAATAAATAATTATATGAAAAATTTGTTTAATAAGAAAAACAAAAGTTACCACATATGGTAACGCCAGTTTTGGTTATAGTTTTTGGATGAATAGGTTGGCCCGATCGGTGTAAGACCACGCTATAACAGAATCCCAGCGTAAAATAGCTGCTTAGTGCTCCTGTTTCGTCGCATAACATTCCGCCTGTGGCACCGATCTCGAGCGGTCGTGTCCAGGTAGTCCGCGCATCCGTCCCCGTACGGTAGTGCTCTCTCGCTCTCGCGCCTCCGCTGTCCTGCTCGCGCCGTACAGTGTCGACGCTTTGGTGAGTCATTTACGCTAACAGTTCTTGCCCCCCTGTCTTCGGGCGGGGAGGTTTGACTGACCTCTGCTTATTATTGTTTTAATTGTTATGTTATTGTTATTTTTTATTGTTGATTTTTGTTATTTCTCTTGTAATTCTTTGTTTTTCTTGTATTGTTATACGTGTATATTGTCTCGTAGTACGTCTCGTGTTCAAGACCCTGTTCTTCTGAGAACAGTGACCCGTCCCTAATCCTTATTGTTCGTAGAATTACTGCCCCCAACATGTCCACAGTTAGTCAAATTAAGTCCCTCGTCGCCGCCCAAAACCGAACTCTTGGTCTGGGTCTAAACCTCGATGAGACGGCCCTCGCCGCCATCGCCGCCCATGTTACTCCCGCTGCCCCTCAGGCACTCCAACCGCCGCCCGTAATTGCGGCATACCTAGAGACTAAGAACTCTTTTGCCTCCTTAGTGTTGGAGTACGCATGCTCCGAGTCCTCCCGGAAGAGGCCCGCCACCAATTCTGGCACCGGTTCATCGGAGTCCTGTGACTCCGACGGAACCGGGGATTCTTCATTCACCACGGTGAACTCCAAGCGCAGCGGTAAACGCGCCGCGAAAAACCGCACCCTCCCTGTCTCAGCGGCTCCTGCCGCTCCTACAACCTCCGCAGCTCCCGCTGCCGCCTCTGCCCCCGCAGCCCCCGCCGCTGCCTCGGCCCCTCTTATGTCACTAGACATCCCCGCTCCGACCAAGCCAGCCTCTCGCTGTGCTCCAGTCCTTGCCAAGAAGCAAGTCCCGCCCCCTGTCTTCCTAAGAGACAAGGCGAAATTCACAGAACTCTCCAAAACCTGCTACAACGCAGGTATTAAGTATGACCACTCCATAAACCTCGGGGAGGCTATTAAGATCATCCCCCAATCAATTGACGACTTCCGTAGTCTCACCAGGCTATTCACAGCCGAACGAGTTTCATACCATACATACGCTCTTCCGGAAGAGCGTAAAGTCAGGGCCGTCATCCGCGGCGTACCCTTCGAATTTTCCAACGACGAAATCCTTGAGGACCTTAAGTCCCAAGGTTTCCCCGTAGAAGCCGCGCACAAAATGCACAGCAGAACCGGCCAGAGGTTCTCTCTTGCCCTTGTCATTTTAACCAACGTGCCGGAGGTATAAGCCATCTTCCGGCAGGTACGCACAGTGTGTGGCCTGTCGAGAGTGAGGGTTGAGCCCCCACATAGGCGCGGGTTCCTGGCGCAGTGCCACCGCTGCCAGCTATATGGTCATGCGGCGGCCAACTGCTCTGCCCCACCCAGGCGCGTTAAGTGCCTTGAACCCCATAACACTAAAGAGTGTCCTCGGCCCAAAGACGCCGAATCCCCACCCGCGTGCGTCCTGTGTAAGCAAACAGGCCACCCGGCAAACTACAGAGGCTGCCCTTGCGCACCTCATCCTCGCCCCAGTAGGCAAGCTCCACCGCCGGTCAATGACCGCTCATTCCCGGCTCTTTACCAACGGTTGCCCCGTCAGGGCCTATCACAGCCCATTCAGGGCTTCTCTCGGCCCTCTGAGGGTCCCCCTAGGCCTCCTCAGGGCATTATTCGGTCCCCTCCGGGCTTCTCTCAGCCTATGCAGCCTCCAGTCTTTCCCTGGAACCCCAAAAAGGCAGACCCACCGCGGACATCCTCCGCCCTACATCAATCACAGCCCTCAATGGCTGATGACCTAAAAACGGTGTATTCCGCTATTAGGAACATCGATGTTGAGGAAATCGCTATGTTAGCACGCAAATTGCGCGCTGCGAGGTCCCCTCAGGACCATCTCCTTGCTCTTGCAGAGCATCATAATCTTTTGTGCTCGTTGTAAGTTAAGTTAACTTAATTAACTTAACTTACGATGACAGAGCAGGTTGCTCTATCAAAGTCTCACGGTCGTATCAAACCTAAGGGTTTATCGCTTGTATCCTTTAATTTTTTTTTATAGGAGAGGTGGCAAACGAGCATGCGGCTCACCTGATGGTAAGTGACTACCGCCGTCCATGAACAACTGCAACACCAGGGAGGGAATTGCAGATGCGTTGCCGGCCTTTTAAAAAGGAGTACGCTCTTTTCTTGAAGGTCCCTAAGTCGTATCGGTCCGGAAAAATCGCTGATGGTAATCGATTCCACAAGGAAGTCGTGCGAGGAAGAAAACATCTTCTAAATTGCACAGTGGTGGACCGCCAATCATCCAGATGGTGTGGATGGTGTCGGGAGTTCTGCCGTTATGTGCGTTCGTGAAATTTGGCGGCTGGGATAAAATGCGAAAGAAAATGCAAAGAGATGCAACATCTCTTCGCAGCGCCAATGAGTCGAGCCGATCGGAAAGGACTCGGTAGTCGACGATTCGAGCCGCTCTGCGCTGGATGCGGTCAAGTGGAAGGAGCTGGCACTGGGGAGCCCCTGCCCAGAGATGGGAACAGTATTCCATGTGAGGCCGAACCTGCGCCTTGTAAAGTTGCAGGCGGTGTGCATGAAATACTGTCCCGCTCTGCTGAGCACGCCAAGCTTTTTAGAGGCTAATTTGGCCTTCTCTTCCAAGTGACCACGAAACTGCACGTCACTCAATATGTCGACGCCGAGGATTCCGATACTGGCTGAGGCAACCAGGGGAGTGCCTTGAAACTGAGGAGATACGACAAAGGGGTTCTTTTAAGCGGTAAACGCGCAAACTTGTGCCTTCTGAGGATTAAACTGGACTAGATTTAGTCGCCCCCAGTTCGAGACTTTGTCCAGCAAAGACTCGACTTCAGACACAAGTTTGTTCCGGTACTCGGAGACGTTTTCCCGAGAAATATTAGCACGGCCGGTGTATAGAGCATCACCAGTGCTGTCATCCGCATAGCAATGAATGTTACCAGTTAGCAACATATCATTGATATGCAGAAGAAACAGCGTTGGTGATAGCACACAGCCTTGTGGAACACCAGCGTTAATAGGCTTGTAGTCAGAACATGCACCGTCTACAACGACCTTGATGCTCCGATCTGCAAGGAAGCTGGTGATCCAATTGCACAATTTCTCGGAAAGCCCATAGGAAGGGAGCTTCGAAAGAAGCGCTTTGTGCCAAACCCGATCGAAGGCCTTCCCAATGTCCAGACTAACGGCCAACGCCTCCCCCTTGGACTCTACTGCCTCCGCCCATCTATGGGTCAGGTAGACCAGAAGATCACCAGCTGATCGACCCCGACGAAAACCGTATTGGCAGTCACTAATCAGCTGGTGATCCTCAAGGTACCGGATGAGCTGGCAGTTGATAATGGATTACATTATTTTGGAGAACAAGGAGGTGATCAAGATAGGCCTATAGTTGGACGGCTCTGAGCGGTCACCTTTTTTAGGGATCGGGTGGACAAAAGCTGTCTTCCATGAATTCGAGATACGCCTAGGGAGTAGGAGTACCGGAAAAGACGCGTTAGGACCGGTGCCAACTCCGGAGCACACGTCCTCAGCACAATTGGTGGGATTCCGTCACGTCCACTCGACTTCTGGATGTCCAGGGAGAGAAGTGCTTTGCGAATCGAGTGCTATGAGAACAGCACATCCGGCATGGAGCACTCACACCGCGGGATGGTCGGCGGTGTTTTCCCCCTGTCATCAAGAGTCGAGTTGGACGCAAAAAGGAAGCCTAAAAGGTCAGCTTTGTCTTTTGCGTCATGGGCCAGTGAGTCGTACTCCCTATGCAGAGATGGTAGTGATGGCTTACAGAAATTCCCTTGACCAGAATGCACGGGTTCCCGAAGGAAGGCGAACTAGTTTCTCGCCAATTCTGCCTATGTGCTCTGACTTTGCCTTGGCAATAACTCTTTTGAAGGACCTGGAGGCGAAGTTATACTTCTTTTTAAGTATGCTGGTGTTTACATCCCGAGTCGCCGAAGCCGCAGCCCAGGCTTGATAACACTCCTGCTTACTGCGTAATGCAGTTTTACAGGAGCAACCAAACCAAGGCTGAGATCTGCCTCCGATGGGTACCACAGATGATGGAATAAATAGTTCCATTCCCTGTAGCACCACATCAGTGACAGAGTCAGCAACAGCGCTGGGATCATCCGGCGAGAAGCAAACCCGCCCCCATGGGTAGGATGCAAAGAAAGACCGCATTCCGTCCCAATCCGCCGACCTGTAATGCCAAACACGGCGGCAACCTGCAGAACGCAACCGCGAAGGGAGTGTGAGTGGTACCATACTCCGGATCAGACAGTGGTCCGAAGAGCCGAGAGGGGCATCGACGGAAACCTGATATCCGTCCGGATGAGAGGTCAGCAGAAGGTCCAACAGGGAAGGTGTATGATCCTCCACATCTGGAATCCGCGTAGGCGAAGTAACCAGTTGTGTCAGACCATATGCCAAGGCAAAGTCATAAACAGATCTCCCCGCATGATCGGTTAAACGTGAACCGAGCCATTCGGCATGGTGGGCGTTAAAATCGCCAAGGATCACGATCTCTGCGGATGGCACCTGTTGTAGCAAGGAATCTGTAGCCATTTGGACGTGGTCGATGAGTTGGTCTGTTTCGGCATTACCGCTATGGGACCTATAGAGGCACCCGTAGACGCGCGGATGGTCGTCGCTGTCTACGCGTAGCCAAAGGATGGACAGGTCCGAACCTTCAAGACCGGCAGTCTTGAAGGTTCGGACCAGACCGGCGTCGAGAACAGATGTCCTCTCTGACATACACGCAAACTCCAGCCCGAGGCGCAAAGTAGTGCTCCAATTTGTACCCCAGGTAGGAGAGATACGAAATATCAGCCGGAGAGGAAACCTGCGTCTCGGTCAGGAAGAGCAAGGCCGGCTTCGCCGTCTCGAGATGGTAGTGGACGACGTTTAGGTTAGAGTGAAGTCCCCTGATGTTGCACAAATTCACAGATATCGTGGCAGGGGTCGCCTTGGTATTGTTGCTCAGTTTGCCTGCCCCGAGCAGTTATGTTTTTGAGCGGAATTTTGCCCCCCCCCCCCCCCCCCCAGAATACGCGGGGCAGCCAGAGCACCCACGCTCAGAATTGGAATAACATGGTCGTGGATGCTCAGCGAGGGATTCTCCATGGGTACTGGTACCCTCCTGGGGTAGTCTATTGTGTAATTCCGCTACCATGATGATGGGGGGGGGGGGGGGGGGGTAATTGGGCCTGCGGCCATCTGCACTCACCAGACGAAACGCAGAAGCAGGGCTTCTACTACACGCCGGTATTCTGTGAGGTCGTGGTACCAACCCGGCTCGAGCCGGCCCATACGTGCAATAGCAAAAATTGTTGCGTACCTCTACCACCGTTAGAATATTCGCGGTTTGTGAAATAACCTCCCAGAACTTAAGCTCTTTCTTCAAAATCGTGAAGCCGATTTCCTCCTCCTACAGGAAACTAATCTCAAAACTAAGGACACGAAAGGCCTTTCTATTAAAAACTTTTCTCTTCTTCGTAATGACAGGCACGACCGCCGAGGTGGCGGTACGGCCATTTATTACAAGAAGACATTCCATTGCTCTCCCATTTCTACTCCGCAGCTTACCAATATGGAAGCCACGGTATGCAGGCTAGCTATGACTGGACATCAGTCCATCCTCATAGCCTCCTGTTACATCCCTTTAGGAACCCATCCCCTCAAAAAAGATTTTGAGGCTATTTTATCTTTAGGCAATTCTGTCATTATGTTTGGAGATTTTAACTCCAAGCATAATGAATGGACATGCCATACTACCTCCCCTAGTGGCAAGAAACTGCTCGATATCACGCAGTCTCTTGACCTTACCGTTCACAGTCCCCTCGGTGCTAATCACTATCCCGATGTCACCGACCACGCTCCCGACGTGCTAGATTTTGCACTATTCAAAAATGTTTCCCTCAACCTCAGGGCAATCGAGACATTAGACGATCTAGGATCCGGCCACCGACCGGTCTCCCTCATTCTTGGCCATCAGCCACCCCCCTCAACACCCTCTACTAAAACCTTCACAAATTGGAAGGGCTTCAAGGAGTCCCTAGCGAATGCTCTGGACTCACAGGACTCTCCCATCTCCTTATCGTCGGACTTAGACAGTCCCGAAAAAATTGACACCGCGGTCGATTCACTCTCCACCCTTATTAAAACCTCCCTTAAGCATAATGAAAGGGTAGTCCCGGTTGCTAATAATAGTGGGCTTCCCCTACATATTAGCAACCTATTAAAAGCCACGAAAGCTGCTTTCCGGAGAGCAGCAAAATATCCCACGCCCGAATACAGGCACACGACCAATCGTCTTCAACGAGAACTCCGTTTCCGCCTCTCTGAATTTCGAGACCTCGAAAAGAGTAAACTCGTAGAGAATATCTCTCCCTCTCATACAGCGTACTATCGGATGGCAAGAACCCTCCGCATAGACGCTGTCACCCACACTCCTTCTCTCTCCCGTCCCGACGGTACGGTAGCCTTCGAGGACGAGGAAAAGGCTGAGTGCTTTGCAGACAGCATTGCCGCTCAATGCTCTCCTAGCTCTCAACCCGTTGACCCTTCACACATCCAGGCAGTGGAGGATGAGGTCCGCCGCCGGAACTCACCCCCTACAGCCTCCGAACCTATCTCTGTGTCCAATGATGAGATTTCATCCCTCATCAAAGGACTTAAGCCCAAAAAGGCTCCGGGTGTGGACGGCATCTCCAACCAAGCCCTAAAACACTTTCCTGAGCAGGTGTTAACCTTTTTATCTATTATCTTCAACGCCTGCTTCAACCTTAGTTACTTTCCCACTACGTGGAAAGAGGCAACTGTGATTGGTATTCCCAAGCCAGGCAAGCCTCTCAACCTCCCCTCCAGTCATCGCCCCATTAGCCTCCTCAAGGCCATGGGCAAGCTCTTCGAAAGAGTCATCCAAACTCGCATGAGGCGCCATCTGTTTCCCACAGACGGTGACCCTCTCATCATCCACTACCAATTCGGTTTCCGAGCGAAACACTCATGTCCCCAACAAGTTCACTGTATTGTGGAATATATCCTCAGCGGTTTTTATCCTCGTCGTCATAAGACCATCGCGGTCTTTTTCGACATAGCTAAAGCCTTTGATAGAGACTGGCATACAGGCCTTATCTACAAACTGTACAAAATAGGTCTCCCCGATCGTCTAGTACGTCTCGTGGCCTCTTATCTAAAGCATCGTACCTTTCGTTTTAGACACGAAGGAACGCTATCTTCACAGCGCCCCATCAAAGCTGGTGTCCCTCAGGGCTCAGTACTTTCTCTTCTGCTGTACATCCTGTTCACCAACGACATTCCCATCCCGTCGATAGGTGTTCAGCTCTCCTTCTTCACAGATGACACTGCTCTCTACTGTAAAGGTATCTCGCTACCTTTCATACGTAACAAGGTTCAAAAGTCAGATGATGACCTAGGAGCTTGGTTCAAAAAATGGCGCATCGATGTGAACCCGGAGAAGAGCTCCGCCGTTCACTTCGATTATGAACGACGCCGTCTCAAAAACACTCCACCAATACGTATGCTAGGGACCCCTGTCCCCTGGCATACGTCTGCCAAATATTTAGGTGTCACTCTGGACACAAGGCTCACCTTCAGGCCCCACGTCAAAAGAGTATCCCGTCACGCACGTTTTTACCTGAGTAGGCTCAACAGTATGTTGTGCCGACACAGTAATATGTCCCTCAGAAACAAGCGTACTCTTTATAAGGTATGTATACGACCAGTCATGTCCTACGCGGGCCCCATTTTTGCCCACGTCGACCCTAAAATCATTAATGAACTCCAAATAGTTCAAAACCTTTTCTGTCGTCGAGCTGCGAACGCACCTTGGTACGTCCGTAATGCCGACCTTCATCGGGACCTAGAGCTCCCTACAATTCAACAATTTCTTAAAAAACTCTCTGCGAACTTCTTCAAAGCCTCAGAGTCGCGCACAAATCATCTTATTCGTGAGGCAGCTACTTATGCAGCCCCACTCCCCTCTCGCTATCGAGTCCGCAGGCCGAGAAACTCTCTCTCGGACCCGCCTAATAAACTGTCAAACGACCTGAACTGCCTCCTGGCGGTTCAGGCCAACTCTAATTAAAATATTCATAATTAATTTGCCTTCGGAGGCACTCCCTCAGCGGCTCGTAGCCGCCTGCGCCCTCTTTTCCCAAAAGAGAGTAGCTTCCGATACGGCATAAGAAGCTTTAAACAGCTGGTTGCCAGTCCCCAAAGGCGGTTTTTAGAGGGTATCACTTAGGTTCACCCGGTAGACAGTGAGTCCCTCATAACCACGATAGACCGGCTGTCGTGGTATGCGTAATGCATTTTCCGCCTCCCTCTGTTGTAGCCATTTTCCAATTGCTTCGGGCGCAAGAAAATATCCTGTTTCGTATATTAAGTTTTCCACAGGAAATTACTATTTCTTAGGCCACGAGGTGACAAGGGATCTGCATTTTGAAACTTAAACAAGAATAGATGTAGATGTCTATAGACCACTGCATCCCGTAACCATCACGTGGACCATGTGCTGATTAAACCAATTGAAAATATTGAAGTTTAATATTAATATAAAATCTTAAAATATACCCTTTTATTCCTAACCTAAAGTTTTGAACGTAATGTCAACATTTAGTTTTCAAATTTTAATAATACGAGTAACTTTCCCCAAGTCAAAGCTGCGCAGAAAAGTATTGTTGTGTACGAGTAAGTGCGCAAGCAATATGTACACTTTCTATTTCAGCAAATTTTAAAAAGTTCCCTCCCTCCCATAGCCCGACGGGACGGCAATCCAACACGACTAGAGAGGTCAGACACAAGTCCAACAGTTTTACGTGCATCCAGAAATTCATCAGAATTTTCTTTTCAGTTTCAGTTTCAATTCTTGACAGATTTTGTTAAATTGTGAGTAGAACCTGCTAGACCATCTTGACAAACGTAATAAATTATGATTTACAAAAAAACTTTATATCTATTGTTTTTATATTGTTATATTTTGTATTTTTAAGTTTACAAATTACATCGGAAAATAATTTAAATACATTTTTAGAAATATGAACATATTACGTAATAAGTTTGTCTTAGCGTAACATTTCTAAGCCCTTCCTCACAAGTTTACTCACGTTTTGCAAATGTTTGTGCATTATCGATACCCTTACAGAATTTCTAAAACGAATTAACCTAAATTTTAGTTTTTCTATAAATCGATAGGAACGGATTTTGAGCCGAAGATTGTTCTAAAAACATATGATGAATATATTTTAATATTTCTAATGTTTTTAATTTTAATGTTGGGTCACAACAATATAAATGGTCAAAATAATTAAATTGATCATTTTTTTATAGGGTAATTGTGACAAATATTATTTTATGCTTCGTTTTTTTTTCTTTTAATTTATTTATAATATTTTATTTTAAATATTATTTATATAAATATTATTTTTCTGACGAAGATAATATCTCTATTGTTTATATAGCTACTGTGAAAACTGTCATCTTAATCCGCAGAGTGACAAAGTAATAACCTCTCCCCTCCCCACTAGATGTAGTGACGACCTGATAAAACATGCAGGAATAGTCGATGAATGCAGGTAGCTTAGGACCATGCTTTGTGGCATTCCTTGGGGGAGGCTTATAACAGCAGTAGACTTGTGAAGGGCTTTAGTGATGACGATGATGATGATGATAAACATGTGCGGATTGAGGGGACTAGTCTGCTCGAACTTGTTATGCACTGATCAGCTCCAAATTGTTACGTACCTTTTAGTTTATTATGCTTTTTAGCAGTAGATTGTTTACAAACTATTCTATTGCCCCCAACCCTCCTCCAGAAGATGGAGTGACGGCCTGGTAAGGACGACTGCCGCAATGCAGGAGGTCGACAGATGCAGGTGGCTCAGGACCGCGATTTGTGGGAGGTCAATGTTCAACAGTGCACTTTTGAAGGGATGTTATTATGATGATGTTGCAGCTATTATAAAATTAACAGTTGCGACGAATTTCTTTCTCCGTTTCCTTCCACTCAAATTTTTAAACGATGGTAGATTTACAAACAAATGACATTTTCAAAACAACATTTTCATTTCTTCCGTCGGGGAATTAAATAAATATTGCGAGAAGCATCATCGAAAGCTAGTTTTGAATAAATAAACAAATTAGTAGTAACGGGCGAACATTAATTATTTCATTTTAATTAACTTACTAGTAACAAAATATTTATTAATTAAATTACTAATATCTCTATTTTCTAACTTTACACTAAATTCCTGAATTCGCTTTGCAACTAACTAATTAAATAGGATACTTAGTGGAAGTATTTAATACTCTAACGGGGTGTTGTATTTCATCAGTATGTAAATTTACAAAAACAATTACTTATTAATGAAATAAATACTTGTACATGTAACATACATTTTATGATTCACTAAAAAGAATGGACATAATATAATCAAGCGAATCGCATCAACATCATCAAAAAGATCAATGTTTTTATGTAAACTAGTCGACTTTATCTAGGACGAATGGGATGAATTCTCTTATGTCGCTTACACAAAAATTCTCACTCTCAGATATTTTTGAATAGCCTTTTTAATACAGACGTTTCATCAATATATCGGATACATTTATCTGATCTTAAATGACACAGGAAAAAACCAGACGGGTTGTTGTACAATAGTATAATAGTGAAGGGTAGGGTAGGGAAAGGTAGGGAGGGGGGCGTCGTAAACTGCTTAACGGTACAAGACCATCAACACGTAGTATCCACTAAGTACTCTGTGGACTATCATTCTAAAACCTTTCGTACCCATCGGTTGGCCCTGACAATGCTGAGTTAGCTGTTAAACTCCAAGCATAACTCTGTATCACTAAACGACTTTCCTCTTACGTCCAGCAATGAATAACTACGTGTTGGTTTCATATTATGTCATAACTGGTACCCAAACGAGGATAGATGTAGATGTCTATGGGCCGCAGCAACCACTTACCATCAGGTGGACTGTGTGCTCATTTGTCACCCTTATCCTATAAAAAAAACTTCGAGCAGGGATTCTCCCCCCCCCCCCCTTTTTATGCAGATATCAGAAAGAAAGAAAGAAAGAAAGAAAGAAAGACATTTATTCACTGGAACTGTACACATCACAAAAATAAAAAATAAAAAGTTAAAAGTATGGTAGATTAAAATTACAAGAGTGTATCGAGCCAGTGAAAAGGTTATGACTCAGCGTAATGCTGCAGGGTAACCTACAGCGCTGATGATTCTGCCATAACCACAGAAACACGCACGATCCGCCTGGAAGTGTTTATGACATACATTTCAATAATTATTTTATAAATTGAATTATTTCCGTGCTAATAAATATACCTACATATACATTTAGGGATATACACACATACATACATACAAGACATATTATACATAAATATACTCATATCACATTATATTCTATATAAAACTAAAAAGGTTTCAAAAACATATAAAAATAAGCGTAACAATAAGCTTTGAAAATGCACACTAAAAACAAACATATAATGCTCAACGATGCTGGAAGATAGGCTCAAGGTTGAGCTTTTTGTGAGTGCAATAAATGATTTTTATAATGGGATTTAAAATTGTACTTTGAATTACACTCACGAATAGGTGGAGGAATGTCGTTCCAGCACCTTGTAGCTATATATTTAAAACTACCTCTGAAAGCTGCAGAACAGTAAGTGGGATTGGCAAGCGGGTTCGTACAAGACCTAATGGTGTTTTGTCGATTTCTCCATATAAATTTATCATATAAATATAGGGGTAACTTAGTTTTAACAACATCAAATAGAAGATTAGCGAGGTATAGTTTCTGTCGCGCTTTCATTTTCAAAATACCTGCTTCATTGAAAAAAGGTGTTACGTGGGACCGTTTTGGTATTGAGAAGCAGTATCGTGCACATGCATTTTGTATACGTTGAATTAGACGTTGTGACTTTTCCAAAATACAGGGTCCATACACTGTAATGCAGTGGTTTAATTTTGAAAGAACGAGAGATTCACACAGTCTAATTCTTAAGTCCAACTGAATGTATTCGCGGATTCTATATAACACCTTTAACCTATAAAAGCAGTTGCGGACAAGCTCGAGTACGTGTTTTTCAAAACGCAATCTGCTATCCATAACTAAACCGAGGTTACGAGCTTCAGCTACACGCTCCAGAGGGATGTTTAACAACATGATTTTAGGGTTTTGATTTTCTAAAAATTTGATTTGGTTTTTTGATCCTAAAAGCATATACTTAGTTTTTAGCGGGTTTAAAATGAGGGAATTTTTCTGTGACCATATTGCAATTCGATTCAGGTCCTCATTGATGTTACTAATTGTGGAATGAAATTCAAGAGAATTGCAGGAAAGATATACCTGTAGATCATCAGCATATAGGTGGTATTTGCAGAAGTGCATACAGTTAGTTATATCAGCAGTGTAAATTATAAATAACAATGGTCCTAAGATAGAACCCTGTGGAACACCTCTATTAAGTGGTCGTTGTTCAGAAACAAGGGAAGACCCATTTGGTTGATTTAATATTACTTGTTGTGAACGGCCGCATAAGTAACTTTGAAACCATTTTATGGAAGATGTTACAAAACCATAAAACGATAGCTTAGACAGCAGCAAATCTATGTTAATAGAATCAAATGCTCTTGAAAAATCAAGCAGGGTAAGGATCGTACCTCTACCAGAGTCTTGAGATGTAAGTATATTGTCAACCACGTCAAGTAAAGCAGTAGACGTGCTTCTACCTTTTCTAAAACCTGATTGTAAGTCAGGTAAAATATTGTTAGCATCACAAAACTTGACGACTTGATTATAAATAACTTTTTCTAAAATTTTTGAAAGAAAGGGTAGTATACTTATTGGCCTTAAGTCTTTGAGATCCTTAGGATCATTGTTTTTAGGTAAAGGACGTACGAGAGCTATTTTCCACGAAGAAGGAAAAGTAGATGTTTCAATTGACTTATTTATGATTGCTGTAATGACCTTTAACGTAGCCGGAAGTGTTAAGATGATCATATCCCTACTCAACTTATCAATACCGTGAGCATTTGATTTTATTGATAATATAATCTTTGCAACATATTCTTCACTTACATTGTGAAATTTAAATTCATTACACCCATATCGATGAAACTCATATTGAGTTAAATCAGAAATGGTTAAATTATTATTCCCGGGAACATTAAGAAAATGGCTATTGATTATATTTGGGTCGTCGAAAAACACAGGAAGCGTTCTCAATTGCTTAATGTTAGGAAGGACGGACCGTTTCAAGTTCTTCCACAATAATTTTGGACGGTTTAAGTTATTATTAATTTGATTATTAAAATATGCTTTTTTCTCCCAGTATATACTAATATTTGCCAAATGTTTCAAAGATTTATATTGAATTTTATCGCTATCCAAATTAGTTTTCTTAAACTTTGCATGGCTTTTATTCCGAAGTTTCATGATGTACCGAACATTGCTAGTTAACCACGGTGAATTTCGATCACGTACTGCTATGGACTTTTCAGGTGCATGGATGTTAAATATATTTAGTAACAAATAAGTAAAAGTTGATATCATTTCATTAACGCAATCCATTTTAATTACACTTTCCCAATCTACTGAGGCAATCATATTATCAAAGTGAATTAAATTGATTTCTTTTATAGGTCTATAATTAATACATTTTAAATGAGGTTTGGGTTTTATTATTTTAAGGGTTGCCAGAATCATTGCATGTGCTCCAAGATCATTCACATGGTTAACTTGTATGCCCTTGACTTCAGCATCAGTACAGACGAGGTCTATTAACGTCTCGCTGTGAGATGTAAAATGTGTGGGTTCTTTAACATAGTTTATAAGACTAGTATAATGCAGAAATTGTTGAAGTCTCAAGGTCATATTATCGTTTTCATTAAGAACATTTATATTAAAATCACCCAATAACACCACTTTGTCATAACACGAAAATGCTGCTAATGAATCAGTGAGAGCGTCGAAGAAAGTATCAACATTTACCCATTGGGGTCTGTAGGCTGTGCCTATTAAAATTCTAGTCGAGTTGATGACAAGTGATAGCCACATTTGTTCAACGTCACCAATCGAAGAAGGATGCGAACAAGTACGGACTGGAACACCACTTCTAATATAAAACCCGACACCGCCGCCACGACTACGCATAGAGGATGGACGGGGAATATGTTTTAGAGTATATCCAGGTATAGACGGTGCACGACCGGACTCTCCGGTCCTAAGCCATGTTTCATTTATTGCCATTAAATCCGGTGACAATCGCTCCAGTGCAACCTGGAACTCATCATGGTTAGTGCCAAGAGATCCAGCATTAAAAAGACCAATTTTCAGATATTTTGAATTGAATTAAAACTCTTAAGAAACCACAACAGTAAATAACAGTGGACATCCAGCCCGATTATTATAAGCGAATATACTCGACCGACTAAGAATAATAGTAAAACCTTATATGTTACAATTAGAAAATATAAATACACACAAAAGCACCGAATGCGTGTAAATATTATTCGCAGATAAACATTTAACTCAGAACTGAATCTATTAAAATAACACGTAATAAAAATGTTGGGAATCACAGGACTACGGTACACTATACACATATAATATGAAGTTCCATTTGCACACGAGTACATATATGTCAAATAAATATTACCGACGTACAACAATACATATTCAGATATATATACATATTTATATGTGTTGTGTAGTAAGTGAAATAGTAATAGCATTTTATAATTATATTTCGTAAAATTAATATTATGTTGGTAAAATATTTGAGATGCATTAATAGGGTATATTAAGTCAAAGAAATAATGTATAATGAAGAATATTCTAATTGTTATAGATATGGCCATCATTTGTTCAATGAACAGTAGTAGAAACATTGTCATCAACACACATAATACGACACACACCTTAAACGATAGAAACATGATTATGCTATGTATACAGTTAAGCAAAGTAAGCGGCTTAGCCAATGAGAAAAACACAAACCACATTAAAATTAACAGTAGCAGTAGTAATGAAGTTACATTTTTACAAATGAGTTCAATTAGCACATAAATAATTGCACTAAAATTAATCAAAATTATTAAAAAACCTATACAAATAATACAGGTTGAAAGCCAAAGAAACAAAAGAAAAATTATATAACTAAAAAATAGAAGTAATGATGTTACTTTTTTATAAATACGTTCATTTAGCACATCTATATTCACACTAAAATTAAAGAACTTTATTAACAAAGTTATACAAATAATACAGGTAAAATACCAAAGGAATAAAAGAAAAATTATATAACTATAAAATAGAGGTAGTGAGGTTACATTTTTATAAATAAGTTCTATTATCTCATTTATAATTACACTAAAATTTACCAAAATTTTTAACAAACCTATACAAATAATACAGACAAAATGACATAGGAATAAAATAAAAATTATATAACTAAAAAATAGGAGTAATGAGGTTATGTTTTTATAAATTGGTTCATTTAACACATTGATAATTACACTAAAACTAAACAAATTTATTGACAAACCTACGCAGATAATAATACAGGCGGAGTGCAAAAGAAATAATAGTAAAATTATATAACTTAAAAATAGAAGTAAAACTTTAAAACATTTATAAAAACATGTAAAAACTTTTTTTAATTGGCTATTTCGAACTATTTTCTGATAAAACACCAAAAATACGTTCAATATCAGCAATAGATCGCAATTGGTGTATTTTCGAACTATCACTCTGTCTAGCAAATATACGTCCCTCCTTCGTCCAAATGTATTTCCAATTAAGACCTCTCCCAATATCACGTGCTTTTCCAAATAATTGACGATTAGTACTAGTAAGCCTCTCATTGAGATAAAAAGGTCTAGGTTCATGTGATGGGAGGCCAAGATCTGCTGTTGTAGCCCCACGGCGAACACGAGCATTTCGTAACAATTCGTCTCGAATAACTCGACGACAGAGGCGTACCACAATATGACGATGACGTGGGGGACGTCCCAGGGCTTGTGTTTTTAAATCAGAAAAGCGCTGACTATTTCCCACTCTACTGGCACTAACTATGTCACTCTCTTCGAGCTGAGTGCCCAACTTGGCTGCTACCGCAATAACGATGTGTGGAACTGATTCATTGCTATTTTCCGGGATACCAGAAATGTCTAAGTCATTTAATAAAGCCTGTTGATCACGCTCATTAAGATTTACTTGTAACTGAGTTATGGTATTTCGCAAATCCTGATATGTGGAAGGTAAATTTTGGTTTTTTAAAAGACACAACTCAGCCTGTAGCTTTTCATTTTCACTCTCTAAAAGAGATATTTTGTTACTGAAAGACGATATGTCAGTTTTTACCTCTACTAGTTGAGCAGATAAAAAATCTGTAGTTTCCGTAAATTCTTTTTTGAGTTTAGCCACTGCTATATCAAACTCTTGCTTAATCTCCTTAGTAATTGAGCTACGCATATGATTTAATTTCGTATCAAGAAGGGAAGAAAGTTGCTCAAGGGAGATATTTATACATTTGTCTGACTGGCGTTGTAACATACTACTGGTGATGATCGTATTAGCTTGCTCAGTAGATAGCGACTCATTTAAGTCCCCTTGACCCTGAATAATATCCTCACATGACATGTCAGTCTGGTTAAGCGTTGATTCGAATTGTTTTCTAACAGGTGTGTCGTCCTTAATACGGCGTGATGTTACATTCACACACGAAGGACAGCACCACGTACGCTTAATATCATGATTTTTATTCATAAACTGAGCCGTAGTAATATTTAGGCATTTATAATGATACGTGCCCTTACAGCGTATACAAACTAATAACTCTTCGCGACGAATCACTTGAGTACATGCTAAGCATTTCATGGTTCTGTATTATTCGTATAAATAATTTATACTGATAGTAAGCAAATGAATTCAATAAGCAGGTACTCGGTAAATAAACCGACGAGCCAAATGTGACACCCTTGCTTAGCGACAGGCCATTAATTAGATGCTGGAGCGAGCAAGATAGACTATGCGCAAATACAGGCCAACGACCGATACAAAGAATAGGTATCACACCTCTCAGCTGACATTCACAGTACAAACAAATGCACGTAATTAATGCACTTTATAATACACTTTGCACAAGGTTTATAATATTAATTATATCTTTCTAAAACACAAACATTAAGTATCAAAATATATTGACTTTAAAAAAGTTTGAAATAACTTTACAAGCTTATTAGGAACAAAATAAAGTAACAGCTGACTGACAACCGTGTTTACACTTCAACGGATCGCGGCTTCGATTCATGGCATCACCACATCTATCTGCTGGAACAGCAGTTATGTACTGCCATTAGTATGTTAAAAACTCATCCAAACTAATTAGAGGCAGAAAAATTATTCCACTACCAAACTAAAATTTAAATTGCGGGTATTTATACTTAAGTAGCACCCTAGCGTATGTTTAATATACCCACACAGTTTCTTTTGCTTATATGAATGATACAACGATTGCAAATTACTTTACTGGATGCGTATTTTTCCTAATCGAAATTTAAATTAAAATCACTATACGTGTGCTCATTAGCGACGTCCATAATACATGTCCGATTGCTTAGAATACTGATGATTGTGCTTATTAATTCCTATTTTAATTTATACTTGTACTCAAATATAAGACTAAACAAATTAAAAGGCCGGTATATCATCAAACTTTTAAAACGGGACAAATAAAATAGATTTTTAAAACATTGTTGTCCTTAATTCGTTTAATCTGTTTTAATTAGATTAAGACAAAAGTAATGCAATATTAGTATTACATACATATTCTAATATCTGCTTAAAATAAAATATCGATATTGAATCAGCAATACTGAAAGAAGCTTTACTGATTGCAAATTTCGCTTACAAATGAATACAAATTGAGACGAATTTATATTCGAGTTGATTTTCATGCGAATTATTCGATGAAACAGATTCTTGAATCTCATTAAATAAAAAAAAATATTTCTCACAGTTGTTTAAAAGCTATATTTGCCAGACCGCCTGCTTGATTACTGTATAGAATGAGATAATGAATGTATTCAAACTACAACGTATGCACCAAATTTCAAAACGATATAGGTAAGTCAACATAAAGAAATTCTCTCAATATCTGGTAAAGATAATCTGAAAAAATATTATCATATTGATACGATTGCCTCTTGTATTGATATTTTAAGTTGTACTTCTGCATTATTTTTGTATTTAATGTGCAATGATGTGCAATTAGAAATAGTTTTGAAAATCCAAAAGTGCACGCCTCATTAGCGTTTCATAGAATTTTGATGAAAAAATAAATCAACAAAATAAATCGATTGCACAAAATTTAAAATCGATACAGGCTGTATGGTATATTTGTCCTTTGTCTATCAAAAGCTAAAGAGGAAAATGAAAGCGCCTTTAAATTTTTAATAGCAATAAAATGTATAAAACTTGAAAATCATTTTATTAAAAAACGACGGGTACTATTGATATGAAATAGGGAACCAGTTGACGTAATTCTGAAGCTAATAAAAAAAACCAGTCTCGATACGTCAGTTTTTTTTTGAGAGTTATCAGGACCACATACATAATCAACATCCGAACGACGATGTAAACTTTTTTCAAACCGTTTTTTATGAAAGTACCAATATAAAATTATTTTTTAAAAAACATAAGATAGATTAATTAGATTGGTTTCTTGATATACGGCTACTCATACTATCGTATAAGTACAATATGGTTATGATTATGATAGAGGAATTTTAAGACCACAAAATTGCTTAAAATTGATGTGTTGAGAGTAATACACTAACAATAAAAATATATGCCAAAGAAAGTGACATATCTGTGGAAATATATAGATGATAAAATATATCTCGCCTATGAACAGTCTTTGAGGAGGCCTCAATTCAGCAATGGACTTTTGATAAGCTGTAATAAAAGTTAAAGTTAAAGTTGCAGCCTGTCTACGTCCCACTGCTGGGCACAGGCCTCCTCTCATTTCTGAGAGGGTTTTAGGGCAAGGAAATGTCCGCCGCGCTGCCCCAATGCGTCATTGCACCAATGTGAACTTCAAATGTCTTCGAAATATTTTTTTGTTCTTATTTCTCAGACATGCAGGTTTCCTCACGATGTTTTCCTTCACCGCCGAGCACGTGGTAAATCAGCACTTAAAATTGCAATTAACAATTTCATTGGTGCCGGCGGGGATCGAACCCGGGTTGCTCAAGTACTGTGAAGCTTACAGCGAGCGCTAACCATCTGAGCTTCCACGGCTCGGTTTAATTACAAGCTGTAATTAAAGATAAATAAATAGATGATAAATTGTTTTTAATCATACCAGACGATGAAACAATATAACCAAGATAATGGGATATCTTATTCACAATCTAAAGTGGAAAAATAATTTAATTGTGCTTTAGAATTGACCTAGTTCAACACGAGGTGATTATTTGCTAATTTACATTGTTAGAAGTCAACTTTGCGGCATTGCTTTAAAAAAATAATGTTTCACGTCAAACGTAAGTGCACGTAATAAACTCAACGCTTTATAAAAAAAAAGTTATTTAATTTTTTACATAATAAAAAACGTTCTGATTTATTTTATTGATAGATAGATATAATATATATATAGAAATAATCGTTACGATTGTAATTGCTTTTCAAAAGGATAAGCAGTGAACGCAAACAATTATTATTTATTTTATATTACCGTTCACTGAGGGTAAGTGGCCAACTTTCACAATCGTTAAAGAACATAGGCGAAGAGGAAGAAGAAGCCACAAAATTCTAGCACATTTTACATTTTATAGTTCAGTTGAAAATTTAGGCTTAATCCAACTCTGTTGGTATCGCATCAAAATAACCAAAACCGACGTGTTTGTCTGCAGTCATTAAAAATAAATCTGCGCGGAGTTTCTCGATGGCAGAATCGGAAATGAGAACTAGGATACAAATAAACCAATACAGACTTTTAGCAACTATAACTTAATAAAAAAATAATTTGAAAACTGAGATCTGAAATCTTTATTTATAGAAATGAGGTTGCCACGGGAGCATATACCTCCCCAATGTACCCACGTGGCACCCGTCTTCTTCTTCTGTGAACTTCTGTGGATGTCGATAAGGAATCAATGTGCAGAAGCGCTGTCAACCTGAGGACTAAGATGTAATGCTAATATATATAGATAAATGTTATTTATGAACATCTCCACGTTTTCAGGTCCGTCGTGTATACTTGCGTACGTTGATTTATACATGGGTGAATGTGACCTAATATCTCAAAAAGCAACATTATATATTTACATTATATAATCGCTAAACTAATGTCCTAACACTCGACTCTTGATAACTAAGATTAAAATTCCCATTTAGTAACCAAATGAGGAGTTGATAGGCAGGGTAAGCCTAATCGCATCCACACCAATTCTTTATAATATTTAATTGCCAATGAACTTACAGTTCACCTGATTGTAGAGTGCTATGGACACTTGCAACCAATTTTACAAATTATAGATCGTAGATGCGTCCGAGTCATCCCTCCCAAACATTCATCATCATGATCATCATTACAGCCCTTCACAAGTCCACTGCTGAACATAGGCCTCCCCCAAGGAATGCCATTGTGGCATTCAAGCACGGTCCTGAGCCACCTGCATCCATCGACTTCCTGCATATCTTACCAGGTCGTCACTCCATCTAGTGGGGGGACGCCCGACACTTCGTCCGACGGTACGAGGCCGCCTCTAGAGAACCTTTTTTCCTCATTGGTTGTCGGTTCTACGAGCTATATGGCCGGCCCATTGTCACTTCAGCTTACTAATCTGTTGGGTTATGTCGGTCACTCTGGTTCTACTGCGGATATCCTCATTTCTAACTTTATCACGCAGAGAAACTCCGAGCATAGCCCTATCCATAGCTCGCTGAGCGACCTTGAGCTTCCTCATACGGCCAGCAGTGAAGGACCACGTCTCAGTTCCATAGGTCATCACTGGCAACACGCACTGGTTGTACAGTCCCAAATATTGTTTGCCTATAATAAGTTATAAG
The DNA here is from genome assembly GCA_033319125.1 of Parnassius glacialis. Classification (NCBI taxonomy): domain Eukaryota; kingdom Metazoa; phylum Arthropoda; class Insecta; order Lepidoptera; family Papilionidae; genus Parnassius; species Parnassius glacialis. Next base: position 32,584,807 of record JAVANC010000005.1, on the reverse strand, counting down.
TGTTATTAACATTTTTATTGTCATTAAAATAGTATGTACCACGTAAGTACATTACATACATTAGTACGTTAGTTAATACATCAATTATTACTCTGTAATAGATATTTTTTTTTATATTTGTTTCTGTGTTTTTTAATATTTATTTTCTGTTTGATAAGTCAATTTTTATAATATAAATATGTATGTCTTAATACTATTAGTGATTTTTGCCAAAGTTTCCGATTTAATAACAAAGGTGCAGCAAAGTAATTTATGCTAGGTTGGTGACCGTTTCGTTGATGCGGCCCAATTTTTTTTCTTCGTCTTCTTTTTTGTTTTGAATTTATGGCAATCAATGTGGTGCTTATCATGACTTTAAAATAAATACATACGTAACTAAAACAGACAAAATATTTATTTGAATATTCATTGGTCCATCTGTCAGCAATCTTGTAACTTCTGAACGACTTGATCGATTTAAATGATATTCACACAATATATTATTTAATTATTTTGATGAGACAAAAGTTCGTAGCTAAACTAGGACCCGATAATTATCTCTGTTGTCAAATTAAAACAAATTCTATACTTGTGGACAAAAATAACTCATAATCACATTATATTATGTTGGTCTAGCACCACACATGTACACTAGATTTAACTTAAGACTCTGTCAACTGTGTTTCTTGCAAATAAAGAATTTGTAATTTGTAATAAAAATCACAAAATCTGGACCCGAGTAAAATGTGTTCGAATACATTTTATATTTGCTCTGTTATAAAACGAATGAAGAGTGAATTCGGAGTAAAATGCGCCAGCTACATGACAACATTAGACGGCCCTACAATTAATATCATATATTATAAATTTACAACATTATTTACAAAAAGTAACTATTGTTGGATAAGTATAAAAATATCCTCACAATTATACTAGAATCTAGAAGTTTCCTTCAAAATGGCAAAACGAGCACAAACCCTCACACCATTGATTCAGGTACACGAATAAAGTTATTTTAGGACTAACGTCGATACGAATCCTAGCTGTTGCAATATATTGATTGTGTTTAAAATTGAAACTCCAGTTTTAGTAGAATTGCAAACAAATCCATTACCTATTATGTCAATCAATCATTAACAAAGTTTCAATATAAATTCGCATTCGCACACTTCATGCTTATTTCAGTACATAAGGAAGAACTTATTAAAATAACGTATAGCCAAAGTATTGATCATTTTAAAACTTAAGATATATTTAACGCTACAGCCTAAAATTCTTTAAGGTAAGGAACTGCCCACCGTACTCTCATATAATTTGGTAATAAAATCATAACTTATACGTGCCAAAGCAATGAGCCATAAATAGAAAGGAATTAAAGTCACATATCAATTTACATAAGCCTCTGAATTAATTACATTTTGAATAGTTTGATATACCGCTATTTGTATTTGAACAGAGTTTCGAATACATAATAATATCAATGTAATATTGCCAATCGGCTTAGAATGTCAAACCTAATTTTGCATATGTATGGTGTATTAGAAACAAGTTTTTGATTATTTACAATGAAATTTACATTTTATAAGCATTCGCTCTATTTTTTTATTAATAATTTCTCAACTGATTTTAAGAAATGTATGTTTTCGCATAATATTTAGATCGTCATCGTCATCATTACATCCCTTCACAAGTCCTCTTCTGAATATAGGGATTCCCCACGGAATGCCACAAAGTAAATAATATTCGGCATTTAAAAGTATAACGAAAATAAGCGGTCAAGTGCGAGTCGGACTCGCCCAAGAAGGGTTCCGTAGCAGCAAGTAACATAATTTATGATTTATGACGTTTAAAATAAACTACTTACTAGATCTCGTTCAAACTAATTTTCGGTAGAAGTTTACATGGTAATGTACATCATATATTTTTTTGGTTTTATCGTTTACTTACTTTAGAAGTTACAGGAGGGGGGGGGCACACATATTTTACCACTTTGGAAGTGTCTCTCGCGCAAACTATTCAGTTTAGAAGAAAATGATATCATCATCATTATCATTACAGCCCTTCACAAGTCCACTGCTGAACATAGGCCTCCCCCAAAGAATGCCACAAAGCACGGTCCTGAGCCACCTGCATCCATCGACTTCCTGTATATCTTACCAGGTCGTCACTCCATCTAGTGGGGGGACGCCCTACACTTCGCCTGCCGGTACGAGGCTGCCACTCGAGAACCTTTCTTCCCCATCGGTTGGCGGTTCTTCGAGCTATATGGCCGGCCCATTGCCACTTCAGCTTACTAATCCGTTGGGCTATGTCGGTCACTCTGGTTCTACTGCGGATATCCTCATTTCTGAATTTATCACGCAGAGAAACTCCGAGCATAGCCCACTCCATAGCTCGCTGAGTGACCTTGAGCTTCTTCATCCGTCCAGCAGTGAAGGACTACGTCTCAGTTCCGTATGTCATCATTGGCAACACGCACTGGGTGTACAGTCTCGTTTTCAAGTTTTGAGGTATACCTGACAAGAAGATGTGCCTTAATTTCTCGAACGCTGCCCAACCGAGTTGAATCCGTCGATTGACCTCTCGGTCGAAGTTGGACTTACCTAGTCGGACTATTTGTCCCAGGTAAACATACTCGTCAACAACTTCGAGCTTAGTGTTCCCAACAACTACCGGCATAGGTGTGACATGTAAGAAACTTCAATATCATTTTTGAAGACATATCCATAGATACCCCACATGTATGGGTTTGATGGAATAAAAGTTTTTGAGTTTCAGTTCTAAGTATGGGAAACCCCCAAAATTTATTGTTTTTTTTGTTCTATTTTTGTGTGACAATCTTAATGCGGTTCACAGAATACACCAACTTACCAAGTTTCAACAGCATAGTTCTTATAGTTTCGAAAAAAAGTGGCTATGACTTACAGACTGACACACAGACAGACAGACATGACGAATCCATAAGGTTGCCGTTTTTTGCCATTTGGCTACGGAACCCTAAAAATGAAATGAAAAAATTATAAATTATCTATTTTACATTCTTAAAAAATCCTAAATTAATTTCAGTTTTTAATATTGAAGTACGTATTTTTAATATTCTATTCTTTTATACAGCATACCATCATCCCACAAACGTTACAACAAAAATTTAGCAATGTGGGTGGAATAAATCATTCTGATTTTATTATAACGTATTTAGATAGTAAATACCACTAACTAAAACGTATAGAGTACATATCGTATACCGTAAGGAAATAATGACAAGGTTTTAATGGTTGCAATTCAAACAGCTAAGCTAAAACCCACAACACCTGACACGCGCAAGACTTTGATGAATAGAACCGAATTCGATTAATCTACAAAGCTTGTTCGTGCGTAGAACAATAACGCCTAAATACATTCCCGTGTCGACGTTATTTTGCTATTGGGAAATCTTGTCAGACCCGTTATTATTGGAAATAAAGCGGCACAAAATGTGCTCTAATATTATTCTGAATATATTTCATTTGAAACATCAACATTCTTTGTTTGATAAAAGTATGCTTTACTATTTATTATTTAATACTCTGGATTGCAGAAATTTTATGAAAGTTATATAAAACAAAATTGTTAGTATATTCTCCCTTGTTCTTCCTTTTCTTTATCAGCTCATAATAGCGCAATGGAATGTGCCTCTCCCACAATTTCATTGACACGCTGCTCCCCTTTGGCGCTCTGACTATTAAGTCATCATCCTAAAGTCGAGATGTTCCTTAATTCCACAGACTGGTGATAGAGAGTAGCATTAATAATGGGATAGTATCGGCTCTGCGTGCACTGATCTTCCTGACAAGAATTCCATTGACTCCAAAAGTTTCGTTGGTGAATTTGGGAAAATCTTTCAAAAATACATACACGAATTCTGGTGTGATGTTAAATAATAATAAATGTTAAATAATAAAAAAGTGTGTGTATACTTATCTACACACGTAGGAAGTTATACTCCTTTAGCATAACAAAACCCACTAAAGTAGTCGCTTTTAAGTATTAATGTGCGCGCGAATCGTAACAACTTCATAGTGTCGTTTTTAGGTGTCAGTGTGCGCGCGCGTCGTAAAAATTCACTCTCAAATTTTTTCAAAACGCCCCAAAAGAAGTATAACTCCCATAAAATAAATAATAAAGTTAATATTTTTATTTCTTCTTTAATAAAATATATTCGAACAACACATAATGTAATAGACAAATGTAGAGTAAACAAATATTGACGTAGAGTAGAAATAAACATAATTAACGTAGTCGTAAATAAATATTAACACATTTTTTGATCAAAATAACACGCAGTTATCAAAAATGCATAATATTTAATAATACAGTCAAGGGAAAAAAGACGTTCGACGATTATGCCTATAAATTACTTCGAAGTTTAATATAATGTACCAAGTAATATAATATTATATTTGACTTTGTTGGAATCTATTTCTCTTTACAAAGAGCTTAATATTTATTAAATTCATTCATTATAGTCTTAAAGAGTTTGTAGAATAGAATAGAATAGATTTTTTTAATTCAATATAGATCACATGTGTTATTTTTGTTGAAAGTCATGTTTTACCTTACCACTGGTACGAAAAAACCTCTACCTAGGAGAACCAGCAAGAAACCCAGCTGGACTTTTTTAAAAGTAAATTTTACATGAATGTACAACCATTTACAAAATTTATTTAAGAAACAACTTGGAAACGACCACCTCAGTCCCAGGGGTTATTATCAACCATGTATTCATATATATTATAATAACCTTTTTATACAGTTTTTGTTTAATAAAATATTTAAACTTGGTAATAGAGAGAACTTATATAATATATACATATTATGGGACTTTGTTGTAATAGCGTATACATTGCCCCAAATATGAATTACCGACTCTGTGGAGTCGACAAATTGGTATCACTAGCTTGTGTTTGTTCCTAGTATTTACAGAGTGTATATCACTTTTTTTACTAAACCTACCTTTGTTTTTGTGAACATGCATTAAATTTTAATATAATATATTGAGATGCCAAAGTTAATTTATTATTTTGTTTTTATTTTTCTCTAAGATACTCTCTCGGTTTTAAGTTATAAATAGCTCCCATGGCCCTTTTCTGTAAAACAAAAGTAATTTCTAAATCAGCCGCAATTCCCCATAGCAAATTCCCATAAGACATTATGTTGACACTAGTGAGACCTCTTATCTTTTTTACAGCATATGCTGCAGAACTTAGTCTACTTGCTAGTTTGGCTATATCGGGGCCCTACTGGAGCTTTGCGTCGAGTGTGATCCCAAGAAAAAGAGTGGATTCAACAGGGTTCTGTTTGTTCCCATTTAAAAACACAATGGTATTTAGATTTTTAACACTCGATGTTCTAAACTTACATTTATTTTATTTCCGTTTAAGTGTAGATTACTAACGTTAAACCAATGCACTAATTTTGATATATCATTATTCACTTCGTCACATTTAAATAATTGAAGCTTAATTTTAAAAATCTAGAAAGTATTATCAGCAAGTAATACTATATATTGATTAACCTCTACAAGGCAAGGTAAGTCATTAATATACACTAGAAATAGGAATAGACCGAGAATTGAACCTTGAGGGACACCCATTAATACAGTTGACCTGGAAAAACTTTTACCATTGATGATAACTTTCTGCGTTCTATTACTTAAATATGAAATAATAAGTTTAAGTGCTATTTTCTTGACATTATAGTACTGTAGGATCATCATATAGGATATATAAGGACATATCTTGGACAGATCACAAAATATACCCAAAGTATCCTATAAAATCTCTTATGCACAAAAGATATGTTTAATACGCTTAACTCTAGCGTTAGTTGTCAAGCAACCCCTTGTAAAACCAAATTGATTTTTATGAAGCAATTTATGTTAGTTAAAATTTTTAAAACTATTTGAGTCTTTAGCGTTTTGCCCGTGAATAAGCAATTATAAGTATATCGTACCAAAATGGAGTCTAGTCCATTTTTTATCCAATATAGTTAAACGAATATAATTTGTTTATAATTAGTTTAGGGTGACTCCCCACTAAATAGAGTGACGACCTGGTAATACATGCAGGAAGTCGATGGATGTAGGTGGCTCAGGAGACACGCTTTGTGACATTCCTGGGAGGAGGCCTATGTTCAGCAGTGTGGACTTGTGAAGGGCTGTAATTATGATGATGATGATAATAAGTTTATATTTGCCGAGAAAAGGTTGCTCATTAAAGCGTTGTTTACTGCTTCATTACACTTCGTTGCTACTGTATGTTTTTTTTTTTACTGTGGTACTGTATGTGTAACGGATGTTTTATTCTGACAGAACGAAAGTGAAAAACTTTAACTTTATGAGGTGTTTAAACAATGCCAAGTGTCACCTTTGAAAATAAATGGTGGTAGTAGCCTTATTATTATGACTAAGATGGAATGACTCGTTTCAAGTAAAAAGGGTCTCCGGTTCTCTACACTGGCCATACGAAACACAGCAGCATTAAGCTGTCTTTTTATGCTGGTATTCTGTGAGAAGGTGGTTCTGCCCATTCGAGCCAACCCATTCGTGCCTATATTATTTTGTACAAGTAATGGTGTATGATAATATATTAATTTCTACAAGGAATGATACTTCATTATTTTGTTAATCCTAATGTTATTTAATTCAATCATTAATTTATTTAATAATAATCTAAATGCTTTAAATTTATAATATGCTGTGCATATATAATAATTATTCTATCTTACCCTATTTCTGATACAGACAGTTCTCAAAGATGGCCTACATTTTATTTTAAGCAAAGTTAACGGGCGTCTGTTTTAACAGTTTTGAACTACGATCTTTCAAAGTAGATCATTCAAATTAAATAACAATTTTTACCACATAAATATGACTATTTAAGTTATATATATAATATACGATATAGACACACTGAACCTAAACGTTAAGTTGGAGAGATCTCCTCTAATGAAGTCAACGCTCCGTCCCCCTCGTGCTCTGTTCCAAGGTCCCGAAACCTTTTGGCTCGAGTTACAAAACCGTTTTCAGTGCCTATAAAACTGCAATGAAGTGGACGATATGAATGACAAGCTCATGGAAACTGTCCATGTGGTCCGAGCTAAGTTCTGCAAGATCCGCCGCAGAAGAACACAAAAACTCTCCGATCAAACTCTTAATCTCATGGCTGTTAGTCGGGAGAAGAAGCTGCATTCTTCAAAAGATTTGACAGCATACAGGCAACTGAACAGACAGATCTCCAAATGCATGCGGCGTTAAAAGTCGTTGCTAACTGCATACTTTTTCGAAATTGAAATTTTCCGCCATTGAAAATGTCTTTTAACTTTGAACAGCGGAATACCTGCTGTTGGGGCAATGTTAGGAGGATATAGTGGATGAGGAAGGGTCTCTAGATTTAGCTTTACTAATTTTGCCAACTGTTCGTCATACAGTTTGTGAGGTATCCAATTGTCAAGCTTCTTTATTTTACGATTTCACCGCAAATGATCTCATATTATTTAGATACATATATATCATTACATGGTACATTAATACCAAATGCATGCGGTGGGACTAACGCAACTTCAATACAGCTTGTATTGAAGAAGCGATCGAGCGGAAACAAGGCTCCAAAGTCTTTGCCAGGGATCTGTCTGCTAGAAAGAGCCAACTGTCAAAGCTGAAGACCGAGTGTGGCAGCATCGTTTCCGGGACACCTGAGATTTTGAGTGAGATTGAGAGGTTCTATGGGCAGCTGTACACGTCATCGTTAGAGCCACACGCAAGTGTGAGTAACTTTTTTTTATATAATATTGTGACAAACGAGCACACAGTCCACCTGATGGTAAGTGGTTGCTGTGGCCCCATAGACATCTACATTTATCCTCGTTTGCAAATCAAAATGCAGATGCGTTGCCACCCGTGAGGACTAAGATGGGATGCCTCTTTTCCAGAAAAAGGGTCTCCGGTTCTCTACACTCACCATACGAAACACAGCAGTGTTAAGCTGCTATTTGACGCTGGTATTCTGCGAGAGCGTGGTCCTTCCCCGGTCGAGCCGACCCATTCGTGCTACAACTATACCAGTAATATAGCTGCAGCATGGCTCTACCACGTACAAAACGTCTTAGCTTACTATTATCTTGTTACTTAACTTTTAGCAACTCTTTACATCGCTCTACTTTATTGTTAGGTTGTTTTCACAACATTTATTGAGCTATTCCCTCATTTCACTGTCTTTCATTTTATTATTAAGTTTTAATGTTGTAGAGGATAAAATGCTTAACAGTAGTCTATAAAAACTGGCAGGACTTGCTTTTGTATCATCACTAGAGTCATAAAGTAGTTATGTGGTGTCTTTTCTGGCTAAAACTGTATTATTATTTGCCTTAATTTTATTGTGCATCTGTATTTTTTTTTATTTCATAACCTTTATAAATTTGTACAATTTTTAATTATGTATTTTAAATAATTTATTATAATGACTATAATCTGTACTAATATAATAAAGCGGAAGATTTTTTGTTTGTTTGCACGCTAATCTCTGGGACTACTAGCCCGATTTGAAAAAATACTTATTTATATGAAAGCCAGATTCAAGGAAAATAGTATAGGCTATTTAGATTTAGGCTACTCCTCTCTGTTTTTATAATATTTTTTCGACTTTTTTTAAACAAGTCGGAACAAAGAGCACTCCCTAACTGCTTTCTTCATCATCGTGCGCTGGCGTAATTGTTAGTGATACGTAAATAAAATGTTCTACAAAAATATTAATCTTTACCTTATCTAAAAAAAAATCCGCAATACTTTATGTTTATTTCGTATACATAACTTATAATAAGGTATTTTATGACAAAAAATTATTGAAAATTAAAATGTAATTTATGAGCCTATTAATCCTTACAGACAAAAGTAACTTCATCATAAAGATAATAAATAAGATGCATAGTTAACGAGATGATGAAAAATTAAAAAAAATTCAACACTGCTCGAGGAACGAACGAGACACATAACCCTAACCCTCCGATGAGAACCGAGAGAAACCAGCAGTGAACGCCTATATAAGACCACAAATCCTCGCTAAAGAACTCGAAAAAGATTTCTTTCAAGGATGATTCGCGAGGGTACTAAAATAAAAATAAAACATCCCAATTTCAATTTAGAAGATGGCTAGGTGCTACCATTTACTTAAGTTCCTATAATTAATAAAATTAAATCCCAACCCAAGTACACAACTGGAAGACTTCAAGATACTGTAAGTTCATACTGTGTAGATCGGAACAAAAATTAATAATTTTCATGTAGAGGTAGCCATGTTTAACTATGGTAAAGTGCTCGAAACGTCGGAAATACAAAATAAGTTAGTTTACTCGATAAAATACGTAAAAACTAGTTTTATTAAAACAATATGTGGTTTTCTCTAGATATAGTATAATATGGTATTATTAAATTAATGTAGTTGGGCATTATTATCCATAAATGTTTAAAAAAATGTTTACAACTTCTTATCTAAATTTTGAAAGTTATTATAAAGAAAATAGTAACCTACGCGTTATTGAAACTTAAGGAATGTTTATAACAAGTTGCGTAAAACTGTGAACACTCTGTATTTTGGATGTATATATGTGTAGGTATTCATAGAACCTTATTCCGACCTATTGCACATCCGAATAGCCTTTTACACCAAACTTGTAATCTTTTACTTGTAAATCGCTAGTAAACGCAGTTTTTCTAAATACTTCGGAATATGGTGCTTATTTTAGAACACCTCGAAATAAGGTGTCTTTATCTTATTTTTTTTTTAATCTGAATGTCAACCGTGCACTTATCCACCCGAGCTACCTCATGGTGTGGGTCGAACTGATAACCAGTACTATCATTGAGACCGGTCCTTTTCGCAGTTTCATGCTGCAGCACAGAGTTTTTTAGGTGTATTTTCTTATATTTATAATGTTGCTAAATATTTTGTTTTATTTACCTTTTTACATATAATTACTTTTTTATATGTTGTGATGCATGCTTAAAATGGAATAAACGCATTTCTTTCTTTCTAATTTTCTTCGACGACTTGAGCTTTATCCGCGGGACTCAAAGCTTAATGTCATGCATAACTTGCTTGACATGTTGAAGCTCGGCGGCCTCCTTGTTTCAGAGAGCACAAGCGATCTGTGACAGTAAGCACCTGATCGCCGAGCTATTTTAGATATTATGTTCAACAATGGACTTAAGATGAGCTTTAATGATAATAATCGCTTCCTCAAATATTTTGTCACGAATTTATTAATCATTTTTAATTCTAAACTAAATAGATATTAGATAAGATATTTAAAATATTTGGAAGCATTCTTTTGCTTCTCAACTATACGAAAAATAAAGCGGCAGAATAAAGTTTTCAGTCTTGTGTTCTTGTATACAATTTGCCGAAAGATATGTAACATGGTGTAACTAGCCTTTCTCGTTCAGTTAATTTAAGTGTCCAAAAATACTTACCTCCCATATTGAAGGTGCCGGATGCGAACCCGCGACCCGCAGAGGTGCAGCTAAATGCTAAAGCGTTGCGCTGTTGTCTCAAATTGTGTATTTAATGATTAACTGATAAGAATCCTGCTTATCAGTTATGAGATTGATGCCATACAATATTTTTTTATTTTCTTCAATAAGTATTAATCAAGCTATTATCTCGAGTCTCGATTGTTTTTTCGTATTTTAGAGACTCGATACTTTTCGTATTTTAGTCTCAAAAATAAAGAGATTTTTGAGACTTAATTCAAATTATTATTAGTATTCAAAAATCTACTAATCAGAAAAAATAACAGCAAGAATATGAGCTTAATAATTTGTTAAAACCTCAACAAGACAGGAGAGAATTAAACTTCCATGTCTAGCAATGACTTGCAAACAATCTTGTACGTGGAATAAGCTCCGTTTGAAAATGGTGGAGATAGAAGGATATTCTTAGACCATTGCTATATAAATATATAATATCGATCTCCTCCTACTAACGTAGGAGCAGAAAGGTCTTTTTATATCGCAGGTTACTTTTGTAATAAAATCAGATCTTCTGTGTCTGAGTACATTAAATGCTCTTTGTTTTTACGTGTTCACTATAAATATTGAAAAAAAACCTCATAAATAATTGTTAATTTTACTTGTGATTGAGATATTTTAGTTTTCCAAATGTGCACTAAATAATTTTTTCCTTTTAAAACAGTGATATCTATTATAAATTTCATAAAGTAATATAACATTTTATGTAACAAGAAAAATGTAAGTAATAAATAAATATTATTAATACATAAATAAATAAACAACTAACGTATATAAGTGCAAATAATTATATTTACAGAATGCTTAGATAATTCTGACTGTCATTATTAAGTTTCGTTTGTTATTTTAATTTAATAGTGTAATAATTTAAATAGATAATGGTGATATTTATCAAAAATATGACGATTAATCTGATTTTTAGTTTGAATAATTTATGAATAAATTGCTGGTCTGTTATTGTAAAAATCCGATTATCCTTACGGTTACGTTAAGAGGTTTTTATAGATATAGCTTTACAGTTATGTCTATATTAATGCTTAATCTAAGAATAATTACATCTTTTTACTGCTATATATAATAATAATTAGTACATAACTAATAAAATTTTATAAAAGAATGTTACTGAATACTTATTCGTACACCATCGAAAATTTTCAGACTTAAAATATTCAGACCGGTAGCCATTAATGGAATGATTTAGCGCAATTGCCACGTTTGGCAAAATAACTTACTAAACTGTTATACTGAAAATTATATGCACAAAATTGTGATTAAGAAGCTCTTTATTGAAAATTTTCGATACCCCTTCGCATAGCAATAAATTCACCAAGTTATTATGGTATCAAGTTAGCTGATGCAGTTAATAGAAACTTAACACTTTCACTGTCCGGTTTGCAGACACAATAGTAAGACAATAGCAATGACCTATATGTAGTAGTGCAGGGGACAGCAAAAGGGTTAAGTGTACTGTTAAATTTTTATCGCTATTTGATGTGATATTTCGTGGCATCGTTAGTTCACTGATTACTAGTTACTTAACCATATCACAGTCCATAGTCATACAAAATATTATCTTTTCTTTTTATGCAATTCGCCGTAATATTTCATAGCAAGGGAGCAAAACGTAATAGTTCCCACGATAACCAAACTGTCTTGTGAATTGAATTCTATGTCCTCATTTAACCATGTGATTGGCGGTGAAGTAGTGATAAAAAAGAGGGCGTGATCAAATTACAGCCATATGAAAACCACAAACACGCATTGGAGTTAATGTATTTGAGCATTGCGGCGGCGTAGTACTGTATATAGTCGTAAGATGTGCACATCCTACCTACCAAGAATGATTGCGAAACTATTAAAATTAAAAAAAAAAAACTAATTTTAATAGATCAAATAGAAGATGGATGGGTGCAGCCATATGCAAGGGATCGAATAATTAACAAAATTAAATCCAAACCCCAGCATACCGCTGCAAAGTTCAAGTTATTGTAAGCTCATTCTGCATAGATTGGACTAAAAATTAATTTTCAACAACTGAAGGTAGTCGGCCCAACTGTGCCATCGTCAAACATCCAAGATTATGGGTGCTTGTAAAACACCCGAAACGTCAATAAGGAAAAATGAGTATATTAGAAGCCATAAAATCTGCAAAGGTAGTTTTTAATTCGCGTGAATATAAGAAATCATTATGTGACAGTTAACAGTTATTCGAGGTCATTGATGTTCCTATTCTTATTTGAATCGCATTTTATGAGTCGGCTCTAAATCTTTCCTGCTCCAAAACCTCTGCATCCTTTGCAGCACATATATATATATATATATATATGTATGTATATGTGTATGTATATGTATATATATATATATATATATATATATATATATATATATATATATATGCAAACTTTGAAAGTTGAAGAATGTGGGTTGAGAATGGGTGAGTTAACCGTCAAATGCGTTTTGTACGCCGATGATCAAGTCATATTTGCATCGTCGGCGGTCGAATTGCAAATGATGGTTACTCTAATGAACTTGTCATTGAAAGAAAGGGGTATGAAAGTGAACGCAAGTAAGACGAAAGTGATGGTTTTTGAAAGAGAAGAGAGTAAAACGTTATGCGAAATAAGAATAGAAGGGGAGTTGATTGAGCAAGTGGATGAGTTTGTATATTTGGGATGTTTATTTAGCAGGGATGGTAGATATGATGAGGATATAAAACGACGAGTGAATGCAGGAAATAGAGTGAATGGGGCTCTACACGCTATTATGAGGAGTCAGAATGTGTCAAATAAGGCACGTGTGGCAATTCATAGTGCTGTGTTAGTCCCTACTCTAATGTATGGTAGTGAAAGTTGGGTCTGGCAGAAGAAGCATGAGAGTAGAATAATTGCTGTAGAAATGCGGTCCTTAAGGAGTATGCTAGGGCTGAATCTAGATGACAGGGTGAGAAATAGTGTGATAAGAGAAAAGTGTGGTTTGCAAGATGACGTTGTGACCAGGATTAAAAAAGGAATGCTTCGGTGGTTTGGTCATGTAGAAAGAATGAAAGAGGAAAGAGTGACAAAGCAAATTTATGTTGCAGAAGTGAATGGCAGGGTCGAGAAGGGACGCCCTAGACGAAAGTTTATCGACCAAATCGGCGATACATTAAAAATGGGCCAGATTAGGAGTACCCTTAACCGACGAGCGTGTATGCGTAGGTATATGGATGTGGAGGAAGCGAGAGAGGTGTGTCAGGATCGTGCCAAATGGAAGTCCGTAGTCTCTGCCTACCCCTCTGGGTGACAGGCGTGAGTCTTTATGTATGTGTATATATATATATATATATATATATATATATATTATTGTTACTATTGTTACTATTGTTACTTTAATGGCGGGCTTATTATGCAGTCTTTATTTAATTTATATATTCGGAGATAAAAAAAATATGTTTATTTATTATTTTGAGCTGTCAAGTAAGTGTTGCTACCCATCTGCTGTTACATTTTCAGATACAAAAAAAATTGTCAGGTTTTACTAGACGTATAATTCACACTCGAAAGATAAATTTTACTTACGCATAACGCACTTCTGGATATTATTGAAATTTTTAAAATCTTACTTGTGTATTCCTGCATCATATTAAACTATGTCCAATTTTAATCATCTACGTCAATTAGTCTTTGAGAAAATTCCTGTGGCAGACAGAAACAGAGACAGACACCGAGTTGATTGAGCAAGTGTGAATCACTTTTTTTACTAATTTTGGCACGAATAAGTGATGATGAGAGTGAAGCCGCGTGTAAAAAGCAAGTTATAAGTAAATTATCAGTTTAACTGTAACACTTAAATTTTGGTACGTAAACAGTGGTAGAACCACGCAGCAGCTTTTGCTGTTGCACGTATGGGCCGGCTCAAGCCGGGTTGGTACCACGACCTCACAGAATACCGGCGTGAAGTGGAAGCTCTGCTTCTGCCTTTCGTCTGGTGAGTGCAAGTGGCCGGAGGCCCAACTTTTTATTCCTTCCTCTGTGGTATACCTGTTGGAGGCAGATCTAAGCCATGGTTTAGTCGCTCCTGTAAAATAGCTAAAAGCAGGAGTGCTACCGGGCCTGGGCTGATGCATCAACGTCCCGGGATACAAATACCAGCACCCTTAGAAAGAAGTATAATTCCGCCTTCAGGTCCTTCAAAAGAGTCATTGCCAAGACAAATTCAGAGCACATAAGCAGAAATGACGAAAAACTAGTTCGCCTTCCTTCGGGAACCCGTGCATTCTGGTCTCCCGCCAAGGCTGTCCAAGGGAACTTCTGGCAGCCATCTCTTCCATCTCTGTACAGGGAGGAACTCACTGGTCCATGTTGTAAGGAGAAAACCGATCTGCTAGGCTCTTTCTTCGCGTCCAAATCGACTCTCGATGACACGGGGAGCACACCACCGACCATCCTACAGTATGAGTGCTCCTTGCCGAATGTGCGATTCACACAGCGCTCGGTTTACAAAGCACTCCTCTCCTTGGACATCCACAAGTCGAGTGGGCTTGACGGAATCCAGAGATGCTCCAAAGTTTGCACCGGTTCTAACGCGTCTTTTCCGATACTCCTACTACCTAGGCGTAGTCCCGAAATCATTAAAGACGGCTTTCGTCTACCCGATCCCTAAAAAAAGTGACCGCTCACAACCGTCTAACTACAGGCCTATCACAATCACCTCCTTGTTATCCAAAATAATGGAATCCATTACAAACTGTCAGCTCATGAGGTACCTTCAGGATCACCAGCTGATCGACTACTAATCACTACTACTAATCTTCTGGTCTACCTGACTCATAGATGAGTGGAGGCAGTAGAATCCAAAGGGTTAGGCATTGTCCGTTTGAACACTGCGAAGACCTTCAATCGGTTTTGGTACAAGGCGCTCTTTCCAAGCTCCTTTCCTATGGGCTTTCCGAGAAATTGAGCAATCGGATCACCAGCCTTCTTACAGACTGGAGCATCAAGATGATTGTGGATGATGCATGCTCCGATTACAAGCCTATAGACGCTGGTGTTCTACAAGGCTGCGTGCTATTACAAAAGCTGTTTCTTCTGCATGTCAATAATATGTTGCAAACCAGTAACATTCATTGTTATGCAGATGGCAGCAGTAGTGATGCTCTATACACCGGCCGTGCCAATATTTCTCGGGAAAACGTCGAGTCTTGCTGAACAAAGTCTGGGATTGGTGGCGGCTAAATCTAGTTTAGTTTAATCTTCAGAATACACAAGTTTGGGCATTTACCACTAAAAAGAACCCCTTTATCGTGTCTTCTCAGTTTCAAGGCACTTCCCTTGTTGCCTCAGCCAGTATCAGAATCCTCGGCGTCGACATGTCGAGTGACGTGCAGTTTCGTAATCACTTTGAAGAGAGAACATTATTGCCCTCAATAACAATAAAAACCAAGAACGCCGGAACAATATTTAATGCCGGCACACCGCCTGCAACTTTACAAGGCGCAGGTTTGGCCTCACATGGAATACTGTTCCCATTTTTGGGCTGGGGCTCCCCATTCCTTCCACTTGACCGCATCCAGTGCAGGGAGGCTCGAATTATCGATGACTTAGTCCTCTCCGATCGGATCGATTGTTTTATCCCTTTGCATTTTCTTTCGCATCTACCACGGGGCGTGCTATGAAGAATTGTTCGGATTAATCCCAGTTGCCAAATTTCACGAACGCACATCCCGGCAAAACACCCGATACCATCCACACCATCTGGATGCTTGGCGGTCGACCACTGTACGTTTCACTAGGAATTTTCTTCCGCGTACTACCTCTCTGTTTACCACCTACGATTTTTCCGGACCGATACGACTTTGGGACCTTCAGGAAGAGATTTTAGTACTTTCTAATAGGTCGGCAACGCACCTGCAATTCCCCTGTTGTTGCAGTTTTTCATGGGTGTCGGTAGACGCTTACCAACTGGTGAGCTATATGCTCGTTTGCCACCTCAACTATAAAAAATAACAAAACGGAAGAGAGTGGGTACAAATTGACGGACAATTATGTTTTATTCAGTATATGTATAAGAAAGATTGTGCTGTGCTAAGAAAGATTATTAACCCTGAGAAAGATTAGACAGAAATAAATTTAATGTCTTAATTAATTAATTCTATTGTAAGCTTGATATTAATATTTGCTAAATTTTACTAAGATAAAATTTACATAAAGATATTTTATTGTATAATGTATTTTAAGTCAAGCATCTCAAAGGATAATTTTCGAGCTTTCCTTCATTAATATTTCACCAGATTAATAACCCGCAATTGTAGTCCTAAGATTGGGTCGGAGATAATGTAACCACAAAGGACTTTATTAACATAAATTTATTATTAAGTATAAGATCACCATTATGACCACCCATTGCTGTTATCTTGATATATTCCGTTACCATTCAGCTTATTAAAGTCCACTGCTGAACATGGGCCTCCCCATAGATTGCCTCATAGGGAGATATTTGCCATACCTGCCACGCTTGGCAAGCGGGTTGGCAACCGCAGTTTGTTTTATTTTTAGTCGTTATTAGGAAGACGCTGCTGTCCGTCTCTTGATTTGTTTTCCTCTGTCGCCTCATACGACACCTACGGGACGATATGTAGTAGTAGATGTTGTTACACCGCTTCAGTTTATTTTTTTATCCTTTTTCGTCTAAATACTTTTATTAAAAACTATAATCCTCATTTTGCTACACTTAGAGGTGAAATTTTTTCTGCAAACGACATTGTTCTGCGTCCATACAAAGTTCGCCTAAGAACCAACAGAGAAAAAAAATACCTTTTTAAGTCCGAAATTACACATAATTGCATGTAAGAACAATAACTCCTGACGGACACTTCTGAAAACATAGATATTAGCAATTATCATAGAGATTTTGAGATTGTTTTATTTTTATGAAACATTACTACGTTATTGCTAATGTAAGCAGTTCAGTTTTAGCCTAGCACTTATACGGTAATTAAAACTCAGGTTGTGATTAAAATATTAATTTTATTCATACCAAATAAACACAAAATATACAGTCTCATTTGGGTTAAAGTCCGTGATTCAAGCCAGGTAGGTCGCTAAAGAAGAGTATCGATATCCGTTGTTCAAGCCGAGTTGGAATTTATAAAAACTTATCGCATAACAAACCAACTGCACAGTGCACTTAGATTCCGAAAACATTTACAGAAATGTATTTTTTCAAACGAAACGAACACGATCGCACGTCTGACGTCTATCTATTTTAACGTGTTGTCATCTGTCAACGTTATTGACGTTTTTTTTTTTGCGTGGCACAATGCTGATTTGGCCAATGAGAGTAAAATAGTATTGTTATTTTAGATTAAAACAGATGATTTCACAGTACCCTAGTTCCTTGTGGCATATATTAATCTAAGATATATTTTTAAATATAAACTTTTTCATAATATATTTGAGTTTATGACAACTTTTGAAATATGTGAGTGAAGGTATTGTGCGATTAGCCAAATCACAGGAGCCTATAAACGCAACACATTCGTATTAAAAAGTAGATACAAAGTTCAAAACCTAAAAAGTCCTTTTTATTTTGATTTTACAAATCAGGAGTGTCCGTTTCTATCTAATGAATGTTATCTAATGCATAATTAAGCATAAGAATTTTGGTAATTGAAAATACGTGTTGGATCTTATGCGAGTTTTAACAATGTCCTTTATATGGGACCACACTTTAATAAAAAAGCATCAACTTCGGTTCACAATTGACAGCATTGGCAAGATATTGCGGAACATACATACAACAAGCTAACAATAGAATGTGACGCCTTCAAAAAGGGAGTCAACCTCCTTGGGAGGTTAACTCCCTTTTTCAATTCGTCTAAAAAGTAACCCTTCCAACTAGAAAACTTTTTATTTTTATTACACTTAGGGCTGATTTTTCCATCGTCTGACAAAAATCAACATAATGACAACCTGACTAAATATAAAAGTGAAACAAAAATATGTACTTAATATCGCATGTTTAACTTTTATTAGCGGCTCCCATGTACATTGTAGTAAATACTTATTAAACTCATTTACATGCTATTTATAACCATTAAAATGTTTGCTTGGCTCTATAATGGAAATTGTTTTGCATTTAGTTCATTTATTAGTATTAAGTATTTCAAATTTTTATACCTATTATCCCTTTAAAACGAACGTAAAGTGGAAATCAGAGAAAAAAGCCGTTTAAAAAGTGAACATTTTACTTAATCGAATGGACAGCTGTTGTGCTTAAATAAGATATAATATATCTATTAAGAAAAGGAAAGTGAACTGACTGCGAAACTTAAAATTCGTGAACAAAACTACTTTTACGGATTCTGTCGCGTTTAATTTACTTATTTAATTATACTAAAGAAAGCATCCTAATTTCAATAGAGAGTGAAGTTGGGTTCTACCACCTGCTTGGGATCCTATAATTAATAAAATTAAAACTAAACCCAAGCATACCACTGCAAGACTTCAAGACAGAGTAAATTCATTCTGCGTCGATCGGACCAAAACTAATAACTAAAAAAGCTGAAGGTACTCCGGGTAAACTCTGACATCGGAACGTCAGTCACCTCAGTAAACCGTTAGTGGGTTACTGAGGTTACTATAAGTGCTGTAAAGCACCTGAAACGCCGGGAATTTAAAATAAGTTAATTAAGCGCAATAAAATCCGTAAAAGTAGTTTAATTTAATGTGTAGTGTTCACGTAAATATAAGAAATTATTATTAAAATTCGCGAGTTCAAATTTGTCATATTATGACTACTTACGTAAACCGCTACTAACAGCCTAGTACATCTATTTCCAGCTTGATCGGAGTAAGTTACATATATCGAAATGTATTTGACCTGAATTATTGTTATTATACCTTTCCTCTCTTTCTCGTTTTTGCTAAGCTTAATAATAAGAATAAATCTGTTGTAATATGTGTAGACTTTAACATCAATCTCCTAGAAACTTCCTCAATCAATATTTTTTTTTTAGATTAAATAAATTTAGATCATTTTTGAAATCATATGGTCTTTTTAATTTATTTTTAGAGCCAACGCGTATTGCTCAATCTAATGCAACATGTATAGATAACATTTTTACAAATGTGAAGCCGTTGCATAAATGTATAATTCAAAAATTAAGTTCTGATCACTGTGGACAAGTAGTTTCGTTACCATATGTTCACAAAAAGCAAGTAGATAAAAAAGTTGTGTTTGTTCCAGTTAATGCACGTCGCTTGGAGAAATTTAGAAGTAACATAGTGAAAAAACTTCCATCACTTTCATACCAAAATGATCCAAATTTTTTGAATGGAACATTATTTAAGCTTATTTGCAATAAATTTAATAATACTTTTACTTCTAAAACATTCTCCTTGAACAGTCGGAAGTCATTTAATGAATGGGCGACAGTAGGAGTCCATAAGAGCAGACATAGGTTATATGATCTTTACCATGAAAGGTCATATAATGATAGCGTCGAATTTAGGGAATATGTAAAAAAATATTCAAAAATATTTAAAAGAGTGTGCTCCACAGCCAAGTCTTTGCATTTGAGCAACAAAATTAAGACCGCTTCTAATAAAATTAAAATGACATGGAGTATAATTAATAGCGAAACTGGTAAGATCAACTCTCGCAATTCAAACTACCAGTTAAGTGTTAATAACAAATTAACCGAATCAGATCAGGACGTTGCAATGGTTTTCGAGAAATATTTTACTGATATTCCGATATTAACCACTAAGTCATTGAATTCTTCTCCTGCGGTCGCCGAATCATTTCTTAAACAAAATGTAAATGCGTGTACAAAGAATTTTACATTTCATAAAGTGTCATCAAAAGATATTGTAAAATATTTTAAAACTATTGATGTTAAGCAAACTGCGGATCTGTGGGGGATTTCCGTTAAAGTTATTGCGTCTATTATAGATATAATCGCGCCTCATTTAGCTATTATTTTTAATACTAGTATCGAATCTGGTGTGTTTCCTGATTTAATGAAGTATAGTAAAGTAATACCTTTATTTAAATCTGGTAGTACATTAGACCCCGCCAATTTTAGACCTATTTCTGTACTACCAACACTTAGTAAGATTTTTGAAAAAAAATATTCTTGATCAAATATTAAATTTCTTTAATATAAATAATTTACTTCATAAAAATCAATTTGGTTTCACAAGGAGTCGCTTGACAAATGATGCCGGTGTTGAGCTGATTAAATATATATTTAATGCATGAGAGAATTCACAGGATGCTTTGGGTATATTTTGTGACCTATCCAAAGCCTTCAATTGTGTTCACCATGAAACATTAACCAGGAAACTTCAACACTACTGTGTTAGAAGTGATGCTCTTAAATTAATTATTTCATATTTAAGTAAGAGAACGCAAAAAGTTGTCATTAACAGTATGAGTTCTTCCGGGTCGATGGTACAGATGGGCGTGCCCCAAGGCTCCATTCTCGGCCCCTTTCTGTTTCTTGTATACATTAATGACTTACCTTACATAGTAGGAGATAACCATGATATAGTATTATTTGCAGATGACACTTCTTTAATTTTCAAATTAAATCGACATTTGCTAAAATATGACGAAGTAAATAATGCTATATCTAAATTAGTAAATTGGTTAATGTTAATAATTTGCATTTAAATGGCTCTAAAACGAAATTTATGAAATTTATGACTCCAAATGTCAAACAATTAAATACTAATGTAATTTTAAATGGGGAGAAACTGAGTCTTGTAGATACCACCATTTTTCTTGGAATCACACTAGACGCGAAGCTTCAATGGAGCCCACATATATCAAAACTAGCAAGCAAAATTAGTTCTGCAGCATATGCCGTAAAAAAGATTAGAAGTATAACTAGTGTTGAAACAGCTAGACTAGTTTACTTTAGCTATTTCCATAGCATAATGTTGTATGGTATTTTGCTATGGGGACACGCAGCTGACACTGAAATTATGTTTGTTTTACAGAAGAGGGCCATAAGAGCAATTTATGATTTAACGCTTAAAGAGTCGCTGCGACAAAAATTTAAGGAAATTAATATATTAACTTTGGCCTCTCAATACATTTATGAAAATGTAATGTACGTACACAAAAATAAAAGTAGTTTTACAAAAATAAGTGATATTCATTCTGTAAATACTAGGAACAGACACAAGCTAGTAGTACCAGTTACTCGACTCCATCGAGTCAGTAATTCATTCTTGGGGCGATGTATACGCTTTTACAACAAAATTCCAGAAAATATACAAAATTTGACCTGCTCAAAGTTTAAAAACTTTATTAAACTAAGTTTGTATAAAAAGGGTTATTATAGTATATATATAGTATATATAGTATTAAAGAATTTATAGATGATAATAACCCCTGGAAATGAGGTGATCGCTACCAAGCTATTTCTAATTTGTTGTGTTGTTAATTTGTGTAACATACATGATTGTAAGCTGTTATTTAAAAAAAAGTCCCGCTGGGTTTCTTGCTGGTTCTTCCCAGGACAGCGGTTTTTTTTCGAACCAGTGGTAATTATACAAAAGAGTGACTTTCAATAAGTATTATTTATAATCTTTATTGAATAAAAAAGTTTCTGTTTCTGTTTCTGTTTTTTTTTTATATAGAATTGGGGGCAAACAAGCATGAGGCTCACCTGATGGTAAGTGACTACCGCCGCCCATGAACAACCGCAACACCAGGGGAATTGCAGATGCGTTGCCGACCTTTTAGAAAGGTGTAAGCTCTTTTCTTGAAGGTTCCTAAGTCGTATCGGTCCGGAAAATTCGCTGGTGGTAATTGATTCCACAAGGAAGTCGTGCGAGGGAGAAAACTTCTTCTAAATCGCACAGTGGTGGACCGCCAATCATCCAGATGGTATGGATGGTTACGCGAGTTTTGTCGCGATGTGCGATGGTGAAATTGAGCGGCTGGAATTAGTCCGAACAATTCCTCAGAGCACTCCCCGTGATAAATGCGATAAAATACGCAAAGAGATGCAACATTTCTACGCAGTGCCAGTGCATCGAGCCGATCAGAAAGAACTCGGTCGTCGACGATTCGAACCGCTCTGCGCTGGATGCGGTCAAGTGGAAGGAGCTGGCACTGGGGTGCCCCGGCCCAGAGATGAGAACAGTATTCCATGTGGGGCCGAACTTGCGCTTTGTAAAGTTGCAAGCGATGTGCCGGCAAGAAATACTGTCTCGCTCTGCTGAGCACGCCAAGCTTTTTAGAGGCCAATTTGGCCTTCCCTTCCAAGTGACCACGAAACTGCACTATTCGATATGTCGACGCCAAGGATTCCGATACTGGCTAAGGCAGTAAGGGGAGTGCCTTGAAACTGAGGAGATACGACAAAGGGGTTCTTTTTAGTGGTAAACGCGCAAACTTGTGTCTTCTGGGGATTGAACTGGACTAGATTTAGTCGGCCCCAATCCGAGACTTTGTTAAGCAAAGACTCGACTTCAGATACAAGTTTGTCCCGGTACTCGGCGACGTTTTCCCGAGAAATATTGGCACGGCCGGTATATAAGGCATCACCAGTGCTGTCGTCCGCATAGCAATGAATGCTACCAGTTAGCAACATATCATTGATATGCAGGAGAAACAGCGTTGGTGATAGCACGCAGCCTTGTGGAACACCAGCGTTGATAGGCTTGAGATCAGAGCATGCACCGTCTACTACGACCTTGATGCTCCGATCAGCAAGGAAACTGGTGATCCATTTGCACAATTTCTCGGGAAGCCCATAGAAAGGAAGCTTCGAAAGAAGCGCTTTGTGCCAGACCCGATCAAAGGCCTTCGCTACGTCCAAACTAACGGCTAATGCCTCCCCCTTGGACTCTACTGCCTCCGCCCATCTATGAGTTAAGTAGACTAGAAGATCACCAGCTGATCGACCCCGACGAAAACCGTACTGGCGGTCATCAATCAGCTGGTGATCCTCAAGGTACCTCATGAGCTGGCAGTTTATAATGGCTTCCATTATTTTGGAGAACAAGGAGGTGATGGCGATAGGCCTGTAATTGGACGGGTCTGAGCGGTCGCCTTTTTTAGGGATCGGGTGCACCAAAGCTGTCTTCCATGAATTCGGGACTACGCCTTGGGAGTAGGAGTACCGGAAAAGACGCGTTAAAACCGGTGCCAACTCCGGAGCACACGTCTTCAGCACAATGGGAGGGACTCCATCGGGCCCACTCGACTTGTTGACGTCCAGGGAGAAGAGTGCTTTGCGGACCGAGCGCTGTGTAAATCGCACATCCGGCATGGAGCACTCACATCGCGGGATGGTCGACGGTGGGTTCCCCCCGTCATCTAGAGTCGAGTTGGACGCAAAAAGAGAGCTCAACCGATCGGCTTTCTCCTTTGCGGCATGGGCCAGTGAGTCGTCCTCTCTGTGCAGAGATGGAAGAGATGGCTGACAGAAGTTCCCTTGGACAGCCTTGGCGAGAGACCAGAATGCACGGGTTCCCGAAGGAAGGCGAACTAGCTTCTCGCCAATTCTGCCGATGTGCTCAGACCTTGCCTTGGCAATGACGCTTTTGAAGGACCTGGAGGCGGAATTATACTTCTTTTTAAGTGCGTTGGTGTTTACATCCCGAGACGTTGATGCGTCAGCCCAGGCCTGGTAGCACTCCTGCTTATAGCGTGATGCTATTTTGCAGGAGCGACCAAACCATGGCTGGGATCTGCCTCCGATGGGCACAACAGAGGATGGAATAAAAAGTTCCATACCCTGAAGTACCACATCAGCAACAGAATCGGAAACAATGCTGGGATCTTCCGGCGAGAAGCAAACCCGTCCCCAAGGGTAGGATGCAAAAAAAGACCGCATCCCGGTCCAATCAGCTGACCTATAGTGCCAAACACGGCGGCAAGCTGTAGATCGCAACTGCGATTGGAGCGTGAGTGGCACCGTACTCCGTATCAGACAATGGTCCGAAGAGCCCAGAGGGGCATCGACGGAGACCTGATATCCGTCCGGATGAGAGGTCAGCAGAAGTTCCAACCGGGAAGGTACGTGGTCTTCCACATCTGGGATCCGCGTAGGCGAAGTAACCAGTTGTGTTAGACCATATGCCAAAGCAAAGTCATAGACAGATCTACCCGCATGATCGGTTAAACGAGAACCAAGCCATTCAGTGTGGTGGGCGTTGAAATCACCGAGTATCACGATCTCTGCAGATGGGACCTGTTGTAGCACGGAGTCTGCAGCCATTTGGACGTGGTCGATGAGTCGGTCTGTGTCGGCATTACCGCTATGGGACCTATAGAGGCACCCTATATTTATATATTTCCTCATTAATTACTGTAGATAAATTATATAATAAATTTCATAGATCCATAAACTCTTCTACTTATCACCAAGAGACATTCTTTCACATCCATTTATCTATGCATACATGCTCGTAGACCAAGGGTACTCTTACTTTAGCCAGGAGTTTTGGCGGGAACTTTTCCGGCGGCGGTTTGCTGCTCCTGTATTATTGTTTAAATAATGGTTTGAAGTGGACTTTGATATGTAAAAGTGGTGCGATTTTATGTATTAAATGTCTGCGCATGTGAACTATTAGTGGAAACTGTGAAACAAGTGATCTAATGGTGATGTGATTCTCAAAATAAGGTGTCTGTCTGCTTAGGTGCCTTGAGATACCATCGCCAACCGTCAGCTGTCTGCTGGCTCAAGTTGCCGTCAAAATCTCCGAAGGGCTGCACAATGTGACGCATCAACATATTGTGAAGCAGTATACTATGAAGGATAATTATAATATATTGTAACTTCAGGCTCAGAAGGGCTAGATCCCAGAGCCGTTAAGCCAGTTATTAAGAAGAATTACTTTAGCCATTCTTCTTGGTCAAAAACATCAGCCCCATTTCTTCTAGAATGACCCTTGCCGATTCTGCCTCTCATTTATGCGGTATAAATTTGTTTTATCATTTTTCCTTACTTATTTTCCTACATCTCAAAACCACCAAAGCACCCCTTTTCTAATTCTGGTCACAACATCTTATTCAAACCGCACTTTTCTCTTATCACACAATTTCTCATCCAATCATTTATAGTCGACTCTAACATACTCCTTAATGACCGCATTTATATGGCATTAATTTTACCTTTATAATCCTTAGTCACTCCTAACTTTCACTACAAGACATTAAAGTAGGAGATAACATAGCACTTTGAATCCCACCATAGAGCGAAGATCCCTATTCACCCTATGCAATGCCTTCACTCTTCGTAATATATTCTTGTCATGTCTACCATTTCTGCTAAACACTACTTACATACAGACACTTAATACACAAACCCGAAAATAAGAATAGTAGCGAGATTCACTTGCTCACCCCCTACTATTTTTATTTCACAAATCGTATTACTTTCTTCTCTTTCAAAAACAACACTTTCGGCTCACTAAGATTCATTTTCTTTTATTATTTCGTAATACGAATTAATAAACATGTAACCATGTTTATTAATATAACCATTACTTGCAAGTCGCCCGCCTACGACGCAATTATGACTTGATAGTCGGCGTGCAAAAGGCATTTGATGGCTAAGTCACCCAATTCTTAACTCACATACTTCAACATTCAAAGTTTCCAAACAATATTCAAATATGTTTAATGGCTACGGGGAAACTATACAATCCGGTCTGACGCCTTTATGGATGCCAATTATGATCTCTAATATATCAAAATCTCTATAAGCGATTAAACCAAGCAAACAATGTAACCAAGTGCTCTACCCAAAACGAGGCCAGCGCTTAACATAAAGCTAGCCTGAAATATCACTTGTATTATTTTTATCAAACCAGTGGATATAGATT
The DNA here is from genome assembly GCA_033319125.1 of Parnassius glacialis. Lineage (NCBI taxonomy): Eukaryota > Metazoa > Arthropoda > Insecta > Lepidoptera > Papilionidae > Parnassius > Parnassius glacialis. The sequence goes on along the minus strand of JAVANC010000005.1, from coordinate 32,558,437 downwards.
AAATAGTTAAAACCCCCTATTTTTATATTCTTTTAGGGTAGAATTTGTCTTTAAATTTAAGTAGGTCCACCCATCAGATAGAATTATTTAAATCAGTTCAGCTGATTCCGAAAAATTCGATGAAGAAATGGCATCAATCTTCTCTTTTTTTGATGTCAGTTAAAATAAGAAAAACTAGCCGATTCTGTTACAAGTATGTTATTTTCCTCTACGGATTAAAGGTAAAACCTTGAGTAAGACCACCGATATTAAGTTAAGCAATCAAAAAAAAGTAGCAACAAAAATTGTTTGCGTTGTAATTTTTAACAGTATCTTCGTCTATTTCATTTAAAGGAAAAAGTCGAAATTAACCACTCGAAAAAAAATCTCTTTATTTCAAGTACTTTGCAAAATATTGAATAATCCTATTTTAAAAATAAGAATTCTATTGATTTACTAAATAATGTATAAAAATTACATAATTTCTATTTTCAAAAGCTAACAAACTTGCGTGATAAATCAATCGCATTCAATAGCGTACAAAGACAAATAGACGATAAAAGACAATAAAGGCTACTCCACCGGGGAAACATAAAACTGGGGAGTGATAAATGGCTATATATTTTACCGTCCTGTGCATTTAGATGATTTATTATGAACCATTTAGATATCTTGAATTGTTTTAAAACCTTAATTAACTGTACCATGTGGAATACGATAACCACATTTAACTTATGAGATATGTGTGTGTACTTTTGTATAGGCATATGTTATACGTGTTGATGCAGAAGTTATAATTGTGATTACCGTGACAAAATATTTTAAAAGTTTAAAATTTTTCGTTAAAATGTGAAGTTAGGTATATTTAAGTATCTTTGATAACCAACATCGTATTGTTGAATTGTTGAGTGCAACTTGCATTTCATAGTAAAACAAGATGCTAATAAAATGCTTGAGTATTAAGCATTTATTATTTTTTTCATAATAATAATTAGTAACACTAAAATTATAAGTTTTTAATGATCTCCGTTTTATCAAACTTTCAATACTTATACTCAATTTCATTTTTTGTTTTTAAATAATTAATTGCCTTAATATCTTAGTGTTGCGCTTACCTACAATTTACAAGTAAGTACATGTTATATATAGTTTTATTGCTAAAGTGTTACATGTTACGTACTTAGTTGATAAGTCACATAAATAAATAATGTGCACGACGCAAACAGCGTGATACAAACGAAAGACATTGTAACCGGCACTAGTTGAACAACCTAGGAGCAGTGGGCATGACGACGGTGTAATTATCGGGCCACGCCTCCGGTTCGACAACTAGCTGGGGTTGTGCGGAAGAACTGGCGCAGCCTTATGCGGGATTAAAACATAACTTTGTGTAAATAATTGTATTACTTATGTTGAACGATAAAAAATAATGTTATATTATAACTATGTTTAAGGTTGAGTTGTAACTATGCAATAACTCTCCCAAATAAAGGCACCGTATGAACAGGGAGAGTTAGCATAGACTTAAAAAGTAAACTATAATTATTAAATATAGTAAATATTTACTTTTTAATATAATAAATATATTAAGCCATTAGGCACATAATATAATAACCAAAGAGCATGTTATCGTGACGCGGCCGCGGAGCAAATGAAGCCTCGCGCACCGCGCCACGACGTTTTATATTTATAGTGCTGAGGCGGGGGGAAGGATTCTCCGCCTAAAGCAGCTGAAAATTATGATTTAGCACTGTAAATAAATAAAAATATTGTTATGTACACCTTAGTATAATAATTAGTTGTAAGAATATTATATAGTTAATTATGTTTGTTAGCTCGTAAGTTTACTGAATAAATAAAGATAGGCGCGGGGGTGAGGCAAGGGTCCGCTGGCCAGCAGCGGCCAAATCATATAAAAGACGGGCCGGCCGCTAGGGTCGGCAGTCGCTCTCCAGCCACCGAAAAGGCACCAGCAAGAAAAGAAAGTAAAAGTTCCTCCTCACCGCCGCTTGCCTCCAGTTAAAAGCAAGACCAGCGCGTTTTATTCCATTTTTCGCACGGCGTTACGGCGATCCGTAATATTAATGGTCCTTCGAGAAGCCGGATTACTAGAAGAAAAAGACAATATCGGTCTTGGTATTGCCGGAAGAAAGAAGCAAACCGCAAGAACGAAAAAATATTATTGTGAAGAAAAATGGTGATTACGCGTAGTAACAGCGGAGAATCATCGAAGCGTCGCAAGGATGAACAAACAACCCAGGGGGCCACAGAAGAGGCCTCCGGGGGTGACTCAGCCGCTAGTGGTTCAACAAACGCCACTAGTGAAACCACAACGGTTAGCGATACGACCGCTACCTCTGCAACCGATAGAACAACCGCAACGGAAGAAACCCAGCAAGAGGGTGATGAAAGATCGCAGTGCACAATGAAGCCGGGCGAGACTAGGTCACGCCGCTCCGTAGCCTCACGCAAGAGACTCCTCGCGGAGTTAGAGGCGAAAGAGCGGTTAGCCGAACTCAAGCTCGAGCAGGCTCAGTTGCAAGCAAGAACGGAATTGCAAGAAATACACGTGCAGCGACTACAAGCAGAAGCCGGATCAACCGATGATGAAGATGAAGAAATAGAAGACGATTTGGCACCAGTGCGCATTAGTACATGGTTGCAAGAAAAACCTGCATCGCAACCCGCGCCACAACCAGCACTGCAGATCGCACCACCCGTACTTCAACAGTGTGCGCCGCAATACGCTCCGCAACATACCGCGCCGCAGAAAAAAGACTATGAACAGGCGCAGCAACAAATCGACGTCGCTACCTTAGCCGCTGCTCTATCACAAGCAGTACGAAGCACAAGGGAGCCGCCGAAATATATACAAGAGCTGCCCTCATTCAATGGTAGCAGCAAAGAATGGCTCAGCTTCAAGACAATGTACGAAGAATCTTCAAAGTACTTCACGGCGAACGAAAACATAGCGAGAATACGCCGAAGCTTAAAAGGGACAGCAAAAGAAGCCGCAGGTTGCCTACTTATAAGCCAACCAGATCCCAAAATTATAATAGAAGCTTTGGAAAGGAGATTCGGACGACCAGAAGCGTTAATTCACTTGGAAATAGAGAAGCTGAAGCTGCTGAACAAAGTTACGGACAATCCCAGGGAGCTATGCATATTTGCAAATCGCATAGCAAACGTAGTGGGCACCGTGGAAGCACTCAAGAAAGCACACTATCTGCATAGTCCAGAAATGACGCGAGTTATCACAGACAAACTCACGCCCATATTGAAAAGCAAATGGTACGACTATGCAGCCAGAAAGAAAGAAGATATCCCAGAGCTTAAGAAGATATCAATGTTCTTAAACGAAGAAGCGGATAAATGCAGCGCGTATGCCTTGCCGGAGTTCATCGCAGAGGACAGCGAAACGAGAGAGCGAAGACCGAGAAAAATAGAACGTGCCTTCGCCACAAGCAAGAAACCATATGAAGAACGCTGCCCTCAATGCAAACAAGAACACAAACTGCCCGATTGCAAGTCATACGCCGCTCTGTCCACAAATGACAGATGGGAAGTAGCAAAGAAGTACAATATCTGCTACCGCTGTCTGCGAGGCAAACATCGTCGATTGCTGTGCAAAGCTCCACCGTGCGGAAAAGACGGATGCATGATGAAACACCATAAATTGTTGCATCACGACAGAACAGCAGTAATGGAAAAAGAACCCGCTATGGAAACCGCAACATCGGCAAAGGAGGTCAACACAGCGACTCGACCGTACAAGCACCACCGCGCTTACCTAAAGATTGCGCCCGTAACAATAAGGGGGCCGCTGAGCTGCGTCGAAACATATGCATTATTGGATGAAGGAAGCACGGTCACCTTAGTCGATGCCTCAATCGCCGACGTCATCGGCGCCGACGGCCCAGCCCACACAATGTGGATAAAAGGGGTCGGCTCGGAGGTGAAACACGAGAAGAGCAAGATCGTCAGCTTTAAAATAAGAGGAACGTACGCGCAAGAAGAACACAACATAGAAGCAGCGCGTACGGTAGAGCGGTTGGACTTCGCGCCAGAATCCGTGAATGAAAATCACTTGGAGAATTGCCCACATCTGTTGGATATCAAAGAGGATATCACCTACGAACGCGCCTCACCGAAAGTACTAATCGGGCAAGATAACTGGCACCTCATAGTGTCTAGAAAACTGCGCGTCGGCCGTCGAGACCAACCAGTCGCCTCATACACCAACCTGGGCTGGGTTCTGCATGGCTGTCATAGCTCATTGACGTCGACGGTCACCTTCTGCGGCAGACTACATCAGAGGGAAGATGCACCACCGATAGAAGAAGAAATAAAAAATTATTTCAAATGTAAAAAGGGTCTCCGGTTCTCTACACTCACCATACGAAACACAGCAGCGTTAAGCTGCTATTTTACGCTAGGATTCTGTGAGAGCGTGGTCCTTCCCCGGTCGAGCCGACCCATTCGTGCTACAACTATACAATTAATATAGCTGGAGTTATGCAATATGTGACGTTATTTAAAGCGTCCCTTTAAACAAACATACACAAAAGTTAAACTGTAAACTCTAGTTGTAACCAACCTTATGTTACATTTGAACTTGATCCAGAACTTAGATTAAGTGCAAACTAGATTATGGGTAAAGTTTAACCCTACTTATATACAGTATACCCTAACCATTGCCAAAGTTTGTTAAACTCTCAGTATTACTTATTTCTTGTTACGATTTATGAAACATTGTTTCACATACGTAAATTAGCTACGGCAAAGGTACCTACTATAGTTCTGAGGAATGAGAATGAAAATACTCTAGCAATAAAGCAATACATAACATGCGATAGTGGCGTAGGAGAATCCATTACACTATTTCGTCTCGCAGGTGTCGTAAGGAGTGACTACGGGAAATGGAATAATTTGCCAGCATCTGTTTTTCCATTGGATGACATTTTATTATGTTTTAAATACACATAATACATTTAAAATTAAAGCAGTCCTATTTATTATATATTATGCAATATGAACAACATGACATATTGCATTTTTAAGGAAGACTAAATTTATCTAGTTACCCTTTTATATTTTATTTACCTATTTATGGAGTGACGACTTGATGATACAAGCAGGTAGTCGAGGGCCGTCCTTTGTGGCACAACATGAGAGAGTAATATTTTCAGCATTGCACTAGTGATGGACTGTTATGGTAGTGATCATCATCAGCCTGCGGCAGTCCACTGCTACACATAGGCCTCTCCCAAAGCGCGCTCACTTAGCCCGATTTTCGGCTACACGCATCCAGTTTCTACCAGCCACCTTGAGCAGATCGTCGCTCCATCTGGTCAAGGGGTGTCCCACACTACGTTTGCCTAGTCGCGGCCTCCACTCCCAGGATCTCCTAAGTGTGTGTTGTTTGTGGATTATACAGTGGTCCCAAACAACCGCCGGTACGACATACTCCGCTAAGCGTCGAGTCCGCATACTCCGCCAGGCGTCGAGGTCACCGGCCGTTAGGCCGATTCTTGGCACTCAAGCGCGCTCCGAGCCTTGTAGTGTCTAGTCGCGTGCACGAGTGCTCACTAAGCACTTCCCCCAACTATTTCGTGAGGAAAGGGGTAGGCAGTGCGCCTAAAAGTGTTGCGGCCACCCATCTTCGCTTCCGTCCGTACCCAGCGTCGCGCGTCATTCGTTGTCAGCCTGCTAGGTAGGGAAATTAGACTTAGACACAGCATCAGCCAAACAGAACAAAAGTAACATGACGGGTAAGGGGAAGGGAAGATATCCACCGATCGTAGCAGAATGCCTCCCGAATTGGACGAAGCATTTTGAGGTACTCAACAAGAAGTTGGGTCACCCTCCGAACGTTCGTCCATTCGGGAAGGGGGGTGCGCTTCTCCCCCAGAGCCCGGAGGAATTCTGGGCCATGCAAAAATACCTCGTTGAACTATCCAAGGAAATACCAGCCATGTCCTGGTACTGCTACACCCCCGAAGAGGAGAAGCCCACAAAAGTGGGCATTAGGGGGCTGCCAGTAGATACGGACACAAAGTCAATAGGGGAGGCTATCCAGAAATTAGGATTTCCGATACGTTATGTGAAGGTAATCCCCCCGCGCAGAGGCAGGCTGGGATGCCTGTACTTCGCGCAATTGGAACATCTAAGCCAAGAAAGGGTAAGCGACTTATACAAAGTAAATGAATTACTTTACATGAGAAGAGTCGTAATTGAAGCCTGGCAGGGACGAGTGGGCCCAGCACAGTGCCACCGCTGCCAGGCGTTCGGACACGCCTCCTACAACTGTTTCAGACCTATTAAATGCGTCCGTTGCGCGGGGGAATACGCTGCAAGGGATTGCCCGAGGGGTAGAGACGAACCACCTACATGCGCTAACTGCGCTAAATCACACACAGCCAATGATCGTCGATGTCCGGATTTGAGGAGGATCGCACGGAAGCAAGGGATAACACTTCCCGGCTTGCTTCCAGAAGCGCCGAAGCCGATTCCAGAGAGTCGGCCGAGGACCGTTGAGACGAAGAGGGATGGGCAACCATAAGAGGGAAGAGGGGGAGGCAAACAGTCGCCCAGCAGCAGGACATACAGGTGATATTGCTGGGAGAGACAAAATTAAATCCATCAACGCATCTTAAGCTGCCAAACTACCACATTTACAGAAGGGACGAGGTCAATCCTTAAGGGACCGCCTACAGAGGCACGGCGGTTCTAGTGAGGAGAGACATCGTCCATCAAGAACTGGACCTGCCAACATACGAAACGATGCGCTCTATCGGCATAAAAATGGAGGCGGCGGACGAGGAACTTAGGATCTACACAGCATACCGCCCGCCAGGGACTCCATTCTACTCCTCAGACATCCGGACGGTAATGGAAGGCGAAACACCAACCAACGTCGCGGGGGATCTAAACCCGAAACACCCGGAGTGGGGGTCCAGAGTGATCACCCCGCCGGGTTGTGAACTTTATAATGACGCCAAGAGATACGGCTATGACGTTTTAGGTCCCGAGGAACCAACGCACGTCCCTACCGATTACCGAAAATGTCCGGATGTATTGGACATCGTGCCCTCTAGGAACGTCAAATACCCGGTAGTGGTAGAGGTTCTGTACGACCTGATGTCTCAGCACCTCCCGATTCTTATCACCCTTGGCCTCAAGGCAGTGACTACGCTGCCCGGAGCTCTCAAAAGGAAGATTAATTGGAGGCTCTACCAAAAGCACCTAACGGAGAGACCTCCAACATATACACCAATTAACACAGCGGACAACGTAGATGCCGCTGCAAAGAGAATCACAAAGACAATACAGGAGGCCCTACGCGCGCCCTCCATGATCGTTCCAATCACTGGAAGGAGTGAAGAGCTGCCACGGGAGATCTGCGTGCAGCTCAAGCGCAAAGAGCACTGAGAAAGCTCTGGGCGCGTACTTGCTGCCCCAGAATTAAAACGCAGCTGAATACCTTGTCGGATGAACTGTCGATTGCAGTCTGGGCCCACAGAGGTGAGGCCTGGGAGCGGCGCATATCGAAAGCAAACGAGGAAGATGCGTCGCTCTACAAACCGAACCGGCAGTTAACAAAAACCAGACCCCCTGCTTGCCCGTTATCCAACAACGCGGGTGAACGTTGTTACGAGGCCAAAGGTAGAGCGGATATCCTAGCAGAGCACTTCGAGGAGCAATTTATGCCAAACCCAGCAAGTGCGGAGTTCATGGAACTACATACCCGGAAGGAGAGCCGCGTACAGGAGTTCCTGTCATCGCCCGCGCCACCGCTTGCAGGAGAGTGGTTTATATCCCCCGCTCTATTGCGGAGGAGAGTAACCCGCCTGCAACCCAGGAAGGCGCCGGGGCACGACGGTATAACCAACGCAGCACTTCGACAGCTGCCCAATAGAACACTTGTAGAGCTAGGTCGACTCTACAACGGCATACTGCGGACATCCCACTTCCCGGAGGACTGGAAAATCGGCAAAGTGATCGTTCTGCCGAAACCCGGGAAGGACGCTACTACTGCACTTAGCTAAACTGTGCGAAAGATTGTTGCTAAGAAGCTTCTGCCCGTGCGTACAACTTCGTGCAGAACAGCGCGGATTCAGGATGGGCCACTCAACAGCAACACAGCTGACCAAGGTTCTGCACTATCTTGCGGCCGGGTACAACCGCGGCCGCACATCGTTGAGCGTCTTTCCCGACATAGAAGGCGTTCGACAGAGTGTGGCACACTGGACTACTTTATAAATTAGAAACACAAACAAGTACCCCTCCTGCTATGTTGCGGCTAGTGGCGTCATTCCTCAGAGATAGGAAGTTCTACGTCTGTGTAGAGGACGCCGAGTCCGCAGTGAGACCAATTAGAGCCGCCGTACCGCAGGGCAGCTATCTGTCGCCAATCCTGTACGCGGCTGACACCAATGACATTCCCACCCTGGCAGACCACCTGCGCAAATGGGAAGACGATGTTGAATTAGCGCTATACGCGGACGATAATGCCTACTTCAAATCGTCTAGAAGAGCCCACATAGCCACTGCCAGGATGCAGGGCCTGCAGGACCTGCTGCCACCATGGCTAGATGAGTGGAGGATGGCCATCAGCGTTGGCAAGACGACGTCTCTGCTCACTCGCCGCTTTAGGAACTTCCCACCACCGTTGACGCTCAGGGGCCAGGAAATCACATATGAAAAGGCCGTGACGTACCTGGGGTGCCGGATCGACCGGATGTTGCGCATGACCGCGTCTATCTCGCCGTCCGCAACGCCAGATGTCCGCGGGCGGCGCTCCGTCCGGTCCTGCCATCCAAATTACAATATATATATATATATAAAACATATATCAGATCAAGATTTACACATGCTGCGCCGGCCTGGTACGCGCTCCTGAGCAATCATCAGAAGCGGCGACTACAGGTCCAGCAGAATTTTTCACTACGGACCATCGTCGATGCGGGTCGCTATGTCCGGAACGACGACATCGCGGCCAACTTGAGGATGGAGACTGTCGAGCAATTTGTGGCCCGACTAGCGCGCGGCATGTACGACCGCGCAGATAACGGGCCACATGAACATCTACAAAACTTTGTTCCCTTACACGCTCGGCCACCGGACGGGCGACTTCTGCCAAGAGAACTCCTCTCTATAGCGATTAGAGAGTCGAGTAACAACCCTCAATGCCGCAGACAGGCCAACTTAGACGCCTGGCCGCATTAGCTGCCTGGCCACATTAACCACCTACAGCACAACCTGGACTACCTCAGACCGAATTAGCCGCCTTTTTCAGGAAAATGGCCATATTATCCCACTTTTCAGGCGGAGGCCATATTACCCGCCGTCATGAAAAAAATGTCTTTTCATGAATTTTTAAATTAACTATAGCGACCGGGGAATCGAACCCGAGTCGCTGTTTCATCCAACAACGCCATAACGGCTCCCACGACCGGTGCATAGTGATGCACCGCGAGGAGATTCCGGGCAAAGGGGCCATGCCCCATACCTGCTGTGTGCTTTAGCACATATGCAGATGACTACTTAGTGCCTCCACTCCATAACACGTCTACTCCACCGGTTGTCACCTCTGCGACAGACGTGGCAGGCCTATGATTGTAGTGATATTGATTATTAATTATTATTATTTTTCTTTATAGCAGAGGGGGCAAACGAGCATGCAGCTCATCTTGATGATGAATGAAAGTGTCGACCGCCGCCCATGAACAACTGCGACACCAGTGGAATTGCAGGTGCTACTACTCGTCTCTTAAAGGCCCTTAAGTCGTCTTCGTCTGGAAAAATCACCGATGGTAAACGACTCCACAAAGTAGTCGTGCGAGGAAGAAAACTCCTAGTAAATCGCACAGTAGTGGACCGCCAAGAAACCAGATGATGTGGATGGAAACGTAAGTTTTTTTACGATGTACGTTGATTTAATTTAGTGACTGGAATTAATCTGAACAATTCCTCAGAGCACACCCCGTGGTAAATACGATAGAAAATACAAAGGGATGCAACATCCTTCGCAGCGCTCGAGTCGACCCGATCGGAAAGAACTCGGACCGAACCCGCTACCGAAGTTTTATTTTTGTTTTATTGTATGTGTAGTTTTATATAGATATATTTAAGTTTTCTATAAAAAGTACTTTCTATCCGGTCATTAGAAGCGACTTCTTACGGCTAGACCCACTTGCCGTTGCCTCATCGGACCGCGGCGCGTTTGCTTCATGCTTCTTCATTTTCTCAAAATTTTTCTTAATATTTTCTTTAGTGACAATATGTTCAGACATTTTTTATTAAACTGTCGCAAAATTAAACTTTTAATAAATAGTAAAAACCGACTTCCAAAACAATAAATAATAAAACGAATTCAATATAGGTATTATCTATTTGAGTCGGTACTAAGACATTGTATAATAACATAGTAATAATTAAAGCCCCGATTTCAGAACAGCTATCAAGTAAAAATTATTATATTCTTATAATCTTTAAGTTTTTCATTAATTGAAATAAGAAATATCACATATCAATAAATAGTTATATTAAAACGTATTCTCCTATTTTTCTTCAAAGTTATATATAGGTCCAATTCTAAAAAAAAATCTATATAACAAAAAAAGCAGAATAATTTAAATCGGTTCAACTGATACGAGAAATCAGTCAACTTACTCAAAAAGACATACGTGTCGAATATAGTACCCCTCCGTTTTTTGATCTCGGTTAAATTACGTTTTCATTTATGCATACCATGGCAAATTAAGAGTTCTCATATTCTTGTTTTATTAAGATAATTACATCATATATTTTTTAAATTCTCATTTATAAAAAAAATAATTATGTTTATTTAAACTGGTCTGGTTTAAGCTTAGGAAAAACATCGCGTTTATTGAAAAGCGAGCGGTCGACTCGAAGGCAAGTTGTGGTTTGCAAACTGTGAAACTTTGATTTTAACGATTGCCTTCCAAGATTGAAATACGAGAATAATGCCAAAAGCACTGCGAACTTTCTTGAATTATTAAGGTTTGAAGGGGTATTGTTAATAACTTACAACCAAGTCCACGGTTAAAAACTTACAACGGTATTAGCAGATTCATAAAGTAGCAAGTACAAACGATAAGTTTCGAAGAAAATAACCTTTTAAAGTAACTCTTGAAATGAACTTTGAAACGTAGCTAGCTGCACAGAATATTGGCTTGGGTGATGGGTTTCTGATGTATTAAAATATCGCATATGCTACACGAAAAATATCCAGATCAGAAGCAGAGGGTAAGGTTAAATGTACAAGACGTCTAGTACTGCGATAACAACAAATTCTCCCTACAAGGGTACCATGGCTTCTTCACCAGGGCCATTATTATTTACTGGTGAAGAAGAAGTAGAAAACAAATGGTTTATTTAGTCAAAACAAAAGAAAAAATAAGAAATTAGTTTAAATACTTTCATTTAATTTAATGTCTAAGGTACCAGGTGAAACTAAGTAAAACAAAAACAAATGGTCAGAATTACCCGTCGTTCGTTTTGTGAGTTTAGTTTATTTAGGATTTCACAGCGGTTCACAGTGATAAATGAGCGGCTAGCAATATATTACCTTAATGCATTGTGCGCTAAAATTTAACCATTTTTCATTCTCCAGCTTTATATTTCCCACTACGCTATATTTTGTCTTTAGTTTACCGATACTGTATGAGTATAATTTAACACTAAATATAAGAAATTTGAAGGCTTAAACAATTATTTTAAACAATCAATTTCTACACTTTAATTATTATGTGAAATATAAAAGCCATAATCTCTTTATTTAAATACAATATTATACCACAAAGGGCTTGGCACCTCTGATGACTTAGATGGAACGCATCATTCTTAATTGGATCGAATGTTACTTAGGGTCAGGTCACACCGAGACGTGATACAACGCGACGCGGTGTACACTTTTTAAGATAGTGATACAAAATATGATTTTATTAACTACACAAAAAGATACACTTGATTTGAGAAAATTCTAAAATTCCCCGTGGCATCGCGCTCAGCGCAGTGTGCAAATGCGGTGTGCTGCCAGCGACTTCATGATGCGTCTTGCGACGTCGCGATGCATCTCGCGGCATCGCGCTGCTCGGTGCAAAACCACTGACCCTTACATCAATCAGTGCTCATTTGTCACTCCATGTGTAGAAAAAAAAAACAAAGTAAATGTACGAGTAATCATTTTTAATCTTCCAATTTAATCTTCCTTACTGTGTTCGATTATATATTGTATTTCTGCATCAGTAAGATTTTTCTTTTCAAAAGGAAAGTACGGATGTGAATACCACTTCGCGGGAGTCCGAAGTCTATAATTCTTATTAAAAGAAGACAGAGTTTCGATTTCTTCTGCTGTAAGAGTGAAATCCATGATATCGATATTTTGCTGGATACGTTCTTTGTTCGTTGATCGAGGAATAGCTACCAGCCTCCGGTCCAACTGGAACATATTACAGAAAGAAAACCATAGTTTATATTTATATATAACTAACAGGACAAGAAAAAGCATAAAAAATAATAAAAATCATCATTTAAATCCCCATCAGGTGAATTGTACATATGTTTTCCAAATATGTTGAAAAAACTGTATACGACCCGAATGCGCACGCGAGCAGCAGAATACATAATATATAGCACACAAAGCATAAAGTTAAGTTTTATCGGAGCAGACGCATAAATGTGCGTGAAGACAGACGTCGTTGACGGTTTACATTATGATTTCCTATATTTACGCGAACACTACACATTTAAATAAAACTAGTTTTATCGACTTTATCGCGTATATTGTCTTATTTTATATTCCCGACGTTTCGAGTTGGACGTCCCAATGTCTTAGTTAACCACGGCTACCTTCAGATTAAAAATTATTAATTTTCATTCCGATCTACGCAGTATGAACTTACAGTATCTTGAAGTCTTGCAGTTGTATGCTTGGATTCGGATTTAATTTTATTAATTATAGGATCCCAAGTAGATGGTAGCACCCAGCCATCTGCTCTATTGAAATTAGGATGTATTTTTGATTTCAATAGCCTCACGAATCATTCTTGGAAGGAATCGGTATTCTTTAGCGAGGATTTGTGGTCTATTAAATCTAATGTAGTGACGGGGGCGATCTTGTACGTGTTCACAGACTGCAGACTACCCGGACCGTTGATTCTTTACATCAGCTACGTGTTCTTTAACGCGGGTTTTTATTGATCTTTTAGTTTATCCTATATAAGAGAGATCATATTGATACATGATCATACCCGCCATTATATTAGATTTGATAGACCACAAATCCTCGCTAAAGAATACTGAATACCGAATACCGATGTCGAACGTTCTTTGCGCCCGAGCTTCTACAGCGCAAAGTGCTACAATATTATTAAAAACCTGAGCCCACCGAAAGTATACATCGGTACCCAACTAGGCAGCGGAACGTGCCTAATAGAGGTGAAGGTCTTAACTGGGTGAGGTGTCGGGGAACATGTCTTCGAATTTTATTCATACGGCATACCATACTCATAAGTCCTACACAACAAAATTTTCCTTTCCGCTTTAAGCGTGTGCAATGTCCTTTCAGCATTTGCTTTGCATTGACCATTATTTATAAAGCGCAGAGACAAAAACTAGACTCAGCGAGGCAACGTTTTGTGTACCTACGCTCCAGTCAACCGTGTACGGTTGCCAAGCCAAGCGACCAAATAAAATTAGTTGAATTCATAACGAGATTTAAAGAACGACTTTTAAAGTACAATATATCATTGCCTTTTTGAATTGGAAAATATAAATATTTTTTCATACCGAAATCTTAAATTATTCAAAGAATTTGCTTACTGTTAACTCATTCTTGCCATGTTTTGTTGACTTGCTGCCCAAAATTTGTTGATGCCCTTTCAGTCGTTGCTAACTGCATACTTTATCGAAATTGAAATTTTCCGCCATTGAAAATGTCTATTAACTTTGAACAGTGGAATACCTGCTGTTGGGGCAATGTTAGGAGGATATAGTGGATGAGGAAGGGTCTCTAGATTTAGCTTTACTAATTTTGCCAACTGTTCGTCATACAGTTTGTGAGGTATCCAATTGTCAAGCTTCTTTATTTTACGATTTCACCGCAAATGATCTCATATTATTTAGATAAATATATATCATTACATGGTACATTAATACCAAATGCATGCGGTGGGACTTACGCATTTTTAATACAGCTTGTATTGAAGAAGCGATCGAGCGGAACCAAGGCTCCAAAGTCTTTGCCAGAGATCTGTCTGCCAAAAAGAGCCAACTGTCAAAGCTGAAGAACGAATGTGGCAGCATCGTTTTCGGGGCACCTGAGATTTTGAGTGAGATTGAGAGGTTCTATGGGCAGTTGTACACGTCATCGTTGGAGCCACACGCAAGTCTGAGTAACGATCCAAGAGCGAGTCTTATCCGGCACTATTCCGAAGATATCCCGGACGTCAGTTTGAGCGAGATTAGAATGGCTCTCCAGCACCTTAAAAACGGCAATGCCCCAGGCGAGGATGGAATTACAGCGGAGCTTCTGAAAGCGGGTGGAAGACCGGTACTTGAAGTCCTTCAGACGCTCTTTAATTCCGTCCTCCATGGTGGCATTACACCGGAGGCGTGGAGCAGAAGTGCGGTGGTCTTGTTCTTCAAGAAAGGTGACAATGCTCTCTTAAAAAACTACAGACCGATTTCCCTTCTGAGCCGCGTCTACGTGCTGTTTTCGAGAGTCATTACGAGTCGTCTCGCACGCAGACTTGACGACTTCCAGCCTCCGGAACAAGCCAGTTTCCGAAAAGGCTTTAGTACCATAGACCACATACATACCCTGCGACAGATTGTACAGAGGACAGAGGAGTATAATCTGCCTCTTTGTCTTACGTATGTGGACGATGAGAAAGCCTTTGATTTCGTCGAAATTTGGGCGGGCTGCAGTCCCTTCAGCAATGCCAAGTTGACTGTCGGTATATCGAAGTGCTGAAGTGTTTGTACAGTAGAGCTGCGATGGCTATCCGAGTACAAAATCAGAGTACGAAACCTATCCAACTGCAGAGAGGTGTAAGACAGGGTGAAGTTATATCCCCGAAACTCTTCACCGCTGCATTGGAAGACGTTTCCAAGCTGCTGGACTGGAAAGAATGGCGAGTACATCACTCACCTTCGATTTGCCGACGATATAGTCCTTATGACAGAATCGCCGGAGGACCTAAGCACCATGCTCAATGACCTCAATAGTGTCTCCCAACGAATAGGTCTTAGGATGAACATGGATAAACAAAGATCGTGTTTAATGTCCATGTCACACCTATGCCGGTAGTTGTTGGGAGCACTAAGCTTGAAGTTGTTGACGAATATGTTTACCTGGGACAAAAAGTCCGACTAGGTAAGTCCAACTTCGACCGAGAGGTCAATCGACGGATTCAACTCGGCTGGGCAGCGTTCGGGAAACTACGACACATCTCGTCAGACATACCTCAAAACCTTAAAACGAAATTGTACAACCAGTGCGTGTTGCCAGTGATGACTTACGGATCTGAGACGTGTTCCTTCACTGCTGGCCGTATGAGGAAGCTCAAGGTTGCTCAGCGAGCTATGAAGAGGGCTATGCTCGGGGTTTCTCTGCGTGATAAACTTAGAAATGAGTATATCCGCAGTAGAACCAGAGTAACTGACATAGCCCAACTGATTAGTAAGCTGAAGTGGCAGTGGGCCGGCCATATAGCTCGAAGAACCGACAAACGATGGGGAAGAAAGGTTCTTGAGTGGCAGCCTCGTACCGGTAGGCGAAGTGTACGGTGACCTCCCACGAGATGGAGTGACGACCTGTTAAACATGCAGGAAGTCGATGTATACAGGTGGCTCAGGACCGTGCTTTGTGGCATTCCTTGGGGGAGGCCTATGTTCAGCAGTGGACTTATGAGAGGCTATAATGATAATGATGATGATGATGATGATGATAGGTACATTAACAATTCGCTGATAGTGCTAGGTCCGTAAGGTCATTGCAATACCAATACCGTACCGTTTGAGGCGCATTTCTTCCATGTCGAAATTCATATTCATGTCCATGGAAAATATAACAATATACTGGGCTTTCTGTCTTACATTACTAAATAAAATAATTGTCTCAGGTTTGTTGTACAAGTAATTAACGGCACCCCTTTACGAACATCCACAGCGTCGCATGTACAGCTAGTTTCAAATACCGCAAGGATTTGAAGCGTGTTAATTATTCATTCTTAATGTACTTTGCTAGTTTTAATGAAAACTTTTTTACTATTGTAGATAAAAGGTTGTGAAAAATTATGTAATGTGCCATTAATATATAAAATTATAAAAATATCTCATACTTACCAAATACCTAAGTAAGATCTGTGGTACACTTTTATTATATTTGCCAGCTAAATTCCTTAGAGTTGGATGATCAGCACGTGGTGGCGGACCATCTTGTTTACGACCAAGAATGGCTCCAAACGGACTATATGCCATTACAATAACGCCATGTTCACGACACCAATCAATTAACTCGTTTTGAGTTATGGTTGGATTAACCTGTTAAAATATTTATTATAATTACTCAATGTATTGAGTGTAGTACAGTGTGTGTGTGTGTATATAATGGGGAACACCTAAGTTCAGCAGTAGACTTTAATAGGCTGTAACGGTATTAACATCTCTACTCAAATTATTTAAAACAAAAGATAGTTATCATATTTAGGTACCCACAAGTCTAGGTTCATATAAATCCATAGCTCGTTGGTACGAATACGGCTTAAAGTAATTTTAGGTCCAATGTTCGTGTATGCAAGTGAAAACAAAAATTTTTTATCGGTCATAGTTTATCGGAATCGTTTGAAATATCACAGTATTTGCTATATAAAGAGTGTGAATGGCAGCGATAACATTTTGTTCAAGTGTAAATAGGGCCTCCGGTTCTCATCATACGAAACACATCAACGTTAAGTTACTATTTTACGCTGGTATTCTGTGAGAGCGTGGTCCTTACCTGGTCGAGCCGACCCATCCGTGCTAGAACTATACTACTGATATACCTGCAGCATGGCTCTACCACGTATAAGACACAATGTCTTCACTGAATTGCAATATATTAATAAATTAAAGGAATTTTCATATATTTGAGAGCCATGGTATTACAGGTGATAATCACTACTCGCCTTAAAATTTCTACGAGAAAATCGAGATTTATTCTTATCGCGATACTAATGACACTGTTATACACAATTTTAATTATTGATTTGCCACGTACTTGTCCGTAACGAAGGAATGAGCTTTTCTGAGAAATAAAAAATATTTAGATGCTATATAAAGTTCATCAATTATTTATTTATTTAAAGCTTACAATGTATTATTTTGCTTACCTCAATTTGCAAAACGGCAGGTTTTATTTCACTGTTGTCCCAAAGACGTTGCATTTGACCAATATTGAAATTTGAGACACCTATTGATCTAGTGAGATTTAGATTTTTTGCATTTTCCATTCCTTTCCATGTTTCAAGATAGTCAGTCATACTAATACTTCCATCTCTCTGAGGAAAACCAAATAACAAAAAAAATATACCCCTTTTATTTAAAAAATTAAAATGAGGAAAATACAACGGGTTGCACTCCGGGAGTGCCGGCAGAAGTGAAAACTTGAATATTAACGTTGTGCATTTTTGATATTTTGGAATGGCGGAGATTATTTATTATTATCTTATTTCATTTATTTTAATTCAAAATTATTTGTTTGGTAAACCACACACATGTGCTTATTGTGATGTTATGAAAATATAGGTTAATGCTATAAAGTATAAACATATTACAAATATTACATCTATAATGTGTAAGTACATATGTATCTATATTAATAATTTCGTCAAGCAGTACAGTAGACTCGATCGAAACTTAATCTTAATAATAAAATTATATTATATAATAAATAAATGAAAATTAATTAAATCTAACTTACTTCCTCTCCTCAGCCGCGCTGGCTGTCTGCTCTCCGTCCGTCTTACGAATTTTCGATCAGGACACGTGACCTGACGCGAGTTTAACATTTTTCACCCATTACAAAAAAAGTGCACAACGCCGCTAAAGAAGTTTTCACTTCAAAAGCGAAATTAAAAGTGAAAATGGATTTTTAACGAAGTGAAAGACACTCCAGAAAGTAATCTTACTTAATGAAAACTTCGATCAAAAGAAAAATTTAATTTGAATTTCATTTAACACTTTTTGACCTTTTTAAAATATCAGTAGTCAACTATAGATGTATGATTACAAAGTAAGATTTTATTTAGTGAGTTTTTTAAGAGACGTCTGTTAGAGATCTCGAGAAGTACTAGCTTTCGATAGTCGACAGCAGGAGCAGAATCTTTCTTACATAAGTTTTACTTCAGTAGCGAATAATTACGGGTTGATGATGATTAAGACGAAGAATGCAGCATCATAAATTATGGCGTGTTTAAACTGAAAACTTTTTTGTAATAATAAGCTGTTTTGTAAACAAAAAATGTCCTATAGTTAGATTTATATGTCAGAATGTGACTGTAATAGAAATAAAAAAGGTGTGCAGTTCACACACGGTAGAAGTGAAACCTTTAAATAAAACGAAATATAAAGTAAAAATATTTCACGGCAAATTATTTATTTAATATGATCATTTTCAACCACAAGTGCGGCATAAAATAAATATAAGATAAAAGATTAATTTTATAGCAACTAAATGTTACAATCCTTATTAATAGACTTAATTTTAGTGTTATTAAAATTGCTTTGTAATAGCTCCATATACTTTATTCTATAAATGAAGTCATTTTAGCGAACAAAATTTTTTTTTTATAACTGTATGGCCCTTGGTATTGTGATAATGTCACAATAATTCTGCCAATGTCCGGTCTTCGGTCTGTCACACCTTGTCTTGAGGCTTTCCGGTGGAAAAGGAGTTAGTGGTTATTAGGTGAAAATGTGGAAAAAAACAAAGCAACTAAATACATGAATTGTGGACCACACAATATAGAGTAAAAATCTAGTTATAGGAGGGTATTAGCCTGGGCAGGGAATATAGAATTAGGTTAAGCTAAATTTAGTACACAATAATTATAATTTAATATTATACATTCGAATATATTTTGAGATTGTATTGACATATATGGAATCGGGGGTAGTTAAGAAAGAATTGATATTAACTGGACGAGGGATTGTTTTGGGAAGGATGTCATATAAAGAAATTGGGTGATTTTGACAACTGAAGAAAATGTGTTCTGGAGTACCTTCATCTAGACCACATTCACAGAGGGAATGATCTTTGATTCTAATTTTAGCTAGAAATACAGGAGTGCAGACATGCCCGAGCCTTAAACGGCAGATTGTAGATGTGATTTGTTTGTTCAGAAACCTAAATTTGAATTTTTTTTTTTGGATTTTACCAAAGTAGAAACCTTTACTATGTCTGGATATGCTCCATTCTCTGTCCCAAGAATTCTTTAATTCAATTTGAGCTAATGACATTAAATCATGAGAGTAATTCATTAAATGAGGACAGCCAGTATCTACAGCTCCTTTGGCCCAGGAGTCAACCTGTTCATTTCCTTCTATGCCACAATGACTAGGAATTCACACAATCTCTACCTCAAGCCCACTCTTATTACAATTTAGTATGAGTTCTTTAATTTTCAGTATCAATGGGGAGATGGATTTCATTTTAAATATATTGCTCTGTAACGACATTAGGCAGCTTTTTGAATCAGTAAATAAAACTGATTTAGGAATTTTATGGGAAAAATATAGGATATAGCCTCATATATGGCTACAGCTTCCCCTGTAAAAACAGAAGCCTGAGGAGGGCATCTATAATTAAGGACAATTTTATATTTGGGAATCCAGACTGCAGAACCGACACATTTGAATGAAGACAATTTGGAAGCATCAGTAAAAATATATAGCCAATCAGGCCATTTTTTTGTCACTAGGTTATAGAAAGTTCTGTTTGCAGTTGGAGAATTTTTATTAATGTTTAAATTCAGAGTGATTTTAGGATTTAGTAATATAGCTTCATAGCTGGTTTCAAAATAGGGTAGAATTGGGGATGTAACACAAGGATATTCAATATTTTTTAATCTATTTAGAGATTTAAGAATAGGGGGCCAGCTTTTATTAGACCAATAGGAGTTGTTTACAACTAATAGTAGCAAGGATTCTAGTTTACGATGTAGGGGGTGAGATGTTAGTTGTAGTGTTTTTGAGATAAATCTATGAGCTAAAAACTGTCTTCGTAAAGAGAGAGGGAGATCAACACATTCTACTTGTAAGGCATTTTTAGGAGTTGATTTCATTGCGCCTGTGATAACACGTAAACATCTTGTTTGGATAGCTTCAAGCCTACTAAGGGCCGATTTGTTGCAGGGCTCCAGGAGAAAAGAACCATAGTCGAAGTGACTACGGATGATGGCATTGTATAGACTTTTTTGACACATGGGGTGAGAACCCCACCATACGCCAGAGAGAGATCTAAGAATGTTAACACCTTTTTCACATTTGTCACTGATGTAATTAAAGTGAGCAGTACCGGTCATATGACAATCTAAGTCAATACCTAAAAATTTAACTTTGTTAACAACTGGAATAGATTCACCATTATATGAGATATCAATAGTAGGGATAACACGTTTTCTACTAAATGTTATTATTTTGCTTTTAGAAGGTGAAAGAGAGAGGCCATGGTCAGTAAGCCATTGATTAAGATAATATAAGCCTCTCTTAAGATGATGGGAGGCAATTGGGATATCAGGAGCCGTTACATAGATAGCAAGATCATCTGCATATTGTAATATGTCACAGAAAGACGAAATTGAATGTTCCAGGTCATATGTGTAAATATTATAAAGAATAGGGCTTAAAACCGAGCCCTGTGGTAGACCCTTCCAAATTGTTCTGGGCGAGCTTAAAATTCCTTTATTGCGAATTTTGATAGATCGTTCCATGAATAGATTGTAAATGAAGTGAACAGTCTTCGCAGGGATGTTCAGATGAAGCATTTTCCGCCTGAGCACCGGAAGGAGAACACTGTCATAGGCAGATGATATATCAAGGAAACAACACACCAAGTATTCATTTTTAGAAAAAGCCAACCTAATATCTGTAGTAAGGATACTCAAACTATCTAATGTGCTTTTCCCTTTTCGAAAACCAAATTGACTTTTTGCAAGGATATTATTTTGTTCCAAAAACCATTCAAGTCTGTTTTTAATTAAATGTTCTAAAATTTTACAAAAAGTAGATGAAAGAGCAATTGGGCGGTATGAAGAAGCTTCTTTAGGATCTTTTCCAGGTTTGAGGATAGGTATAACAATTCGGTTTGACCAAGACAGAGGAATATTAGAAGATATGTAGATATTGTTCAGAATTTGGAGAAGAATTAATTTTCCCTTAAGACTTAATTTACATAAACATGCATATGGTATGCCATCTTCTCCTGGGGAAGAGGATTTTAAGCCAGATAACACAGACTGTAGTTCGGACAATGAGAAGATTATCTCATTATTGTTGATGTTAGACGGGACTGGAATCGGTGGGCATATTGCATTTTCATTAGGAACAAAAGGAGGAGCTAGCATATCAGAGAAGACTTCTAACCATGATAGAGAGTTATCACAAATGTTGCTATCAGAAAGAAAAGATCCACGAATTTTTTTTATATTTTTCCAAACTATTGTTACTGGAGTATTAGGGGACATGGATTCACAAAATATTTTCCATCCACTTTTTTTCTTTTTGGAAAGAAGTCTCCTTGTTTGAGCAGAGGTTTTTTGAAATAGTCTAAAATTATCGGTTGTCATACAGTGATTGTAAAGTTTTCTGCAGCTTTTCTCCTTTTAATCATAGTGGTGCATTCAGCATCCCACCATGGAGGGGAGGATAGGTTCTTGTTGTAGAGTTTTTTGATTGGGATAAATAAGTCAGCTGCTTCAGTTATATATTGTACCAATAAAGAGTAAGAAGTTATTGGGTTGGTTGAGGAGTCAACCTGCATTTGGGTAAATTTAGTATCTAAAAATTTAGTGAAATTAGTCCAATCTGCATCTTGGAGCTTATATTTAAGGAGGGGCGTAGTGGAGGGAAAAGGAATAACCGCATAGGGTTTGGTAATAAGAATGGGAAAGTGATCACTTCCATATGTTTGATTGAGAGTTTTCCAAGAAAGCTGAGGGGCTAGATTAGAAGAACAAGCTGTTAGGTCGACAGCAGACCTAGGGTCTAGTCCTGGATATACTCTATGAGTAGGGGAACCATTGTTGATGATGCAAGCATTGATAACTTTTTAACGGTGGTAGAGCCAAGCAGCAGTTTTTGCTGTTGCACGTATGGGCCGGCTCGAGCCGGGTTAGTACCACGACCTCACAGAATACCGGCGTGAAGTAGAAGCTCTGCTTCTGCGTTTCGTCTGGTGAGTGCAGGTGGCCGGAGGCCCAATCCCCCCCCCCCATCAACATGGTAGTGGAATTACACAATAGACTACCCCAGGAGGGTACCAGTACCCCTGGAGAATCCCTCGCTGAGCATCCACGACCATGTTATTCCAATCCTGAGCGTGGGTGCTCAGGCTGCCCCGCGTATTCTGGGGGGGGCAAAATTCCGCTCAAAAACATAACTGCTCGGGGTAAACAGAGCAACAATACCAAGGCGACCCCTGCCACGCTATCCGTGAATTTCTTCAACATCAGGGGACTTCACTCTAACCTAAACGCCGTCCACTACCATCTCGAGACGGCGAAGCCGGCCTTGCTCTTCCTGACCGAGACGCAGGTTTCCTCTCCGGCTGATATTTCGTATCTCTCCTACCCTGGGTACAAATTGGAGCACTCCTTTGTGCCTCGGGCTGGAGTTTGCGTGTATGTCAGAGAGGACATCTGTTCTCGACGCCTCGGCAGTCTTGAAGGTTCGGACCTGTCCATCCTTTGGCTACGCGTAGACAGCGACGACCACCCGCGCGTCTACGGGTGCCTCTATAGGTCCCATAGCGGTAATGCCGAAACAGACCGACTCATCGACCACGTCCAAATGGCTACAGATTCCTTGCTACAACAGGTCCCATCCGCAGAGATCGTGATCCTTGGCGATTTTAACGCCCACCATGCCGAATGGCTCGGTTCACGTTTAACCGATCATGCGGGGAGATCTGTTTATGACTTTGCCTTGGCATATGGTCTGACACAACTGGTTACTTCGCCTACGCGGATTCCAGATGTGGAGGATCATACACCTTCCCTGTTGGACCTTCTGCTGACCTCTCATCCGGACGGATATCAGGTTTCCGTCGATGCCCCTCTCGGCTCTTCGGACCACTGTTTGATCCGGAGTATGGTGCCACTCACGCTCCCTTCGCGGTTGCGTTCTGCAGGTTGCCGCCGTGTTTGGCATTACAGGTCGGCGGATTGGGACGGAATGCGGTCTTTCTTTGCATCCTACCCATGGGGGCGGGTTTGCTTCTCGCCGGATGATCCCAGCGCTGTTGCTGACTCTGTCACTGATGTGGTGCTACAGGGAATGGAACTATTTATTCCATCATCTGTGGTACCCATCGGAGGCAGATCTCAGCCTTGGTTTGGTCGCTCCTGTAAAACTGCATTACGCAGTAAGCAGGAGTGTTATCAAGCCTGGGCTGCGGCTTCGGCGACTCGGGATGTAAACACCAGCACACTTAAAAAGAAGTATAACTTCGCCTCCAGGTCCTTCAAAAGAGTTATTGCCAAGGCAAAGTCAGAGCACATAGGCAGAATTGGCGAGAAACTAGTTCGCCTTCCTTCGGGAACCCGTGCATTCTGGTCTCTCGCCAAGGCTGTCCAAGGGAATTTCTGTAAGCCATCACTACCATCTCTGCACAGGGAGGACGACTCACTGGCCCATGACGCAAAAGACAAAGCCGACCTTTTAGGCTCCCTTTTTGCGTCCAACTCGACTCTTGATGACGGGGGGAAAACACCGCCGACCATCCCGCGGTGTGAGTGCTCTATGCCGGACGTGCTGTTCTCACAGCGCTCGGTTCGCAAAGCACTTCTCTCCCTGGACATCCAGAAGTCGAGTGGGCCTGACGGAATCCCCCCAATTGTGCTGAGGACGTGTGCTCCGGAGTTGGCACCGGTCCTAACGCGTCTTTCCCGGTACTCCTACTCCCAAGGCGTAGTCCCGAATTCATGGAAGACAGCTTTTGTCCACCCGATCCCTAAAAAAGGCGACCGCTCAGACCCGTCCAACTATAGGCCTATCGCGATCACCTCCTTGTTCTCCAAAATAATGGAATCCATTATCAACTGCCAGCTCATCCGGTACCTTGAGGATCACCAGCTGATTAGTGACCGCCAATACGGTTTTCGTCGGAGTCGATCAGCTGGTGATCTTCTGGTCTACCTGACCCATAGATGGGCGGAGGCAGTAGAGTCCAAGGGGGAGGCGTTGGCCGTTAGTCTGGACATTGCGAAGGCCTTTGATCGGGTTTGGCACAAAGCGCTTCTTTCGAAGCTCCCTTCCTATGGGCTTCCCGAGAAATTATGCAATTGGATCACCAGCTTCCTTGCAGATCGGAGCATCAAGGTTGTTGTAGACGGTGCATGTTCTGACTAAAAGCCTATTAACGCTGGTGTTCCACAAGGCTGTGTGCTATCACCAACGCTGTTTCTTCTGCATATCAATGATATGTTGCTAACTAGTAACATTCATTGCTATGCGGATGACAGCACTGGTGATGCTCTATACACCGGCCGTGCTAATATTTCTCGGGAAAACGTCTCCGAGTACCGGAACAAACTTGTGTCTGAAGTCGAGTCTTTGCTGGACAAAGTCTCGAACTGGGGGCGACTAAATCTAGTCCAGTTTAATCCTCAGAAGACACAAGTTTGCGCGTTTACCGCTAAAAAGAACCCCTTTGTCGTATCTCCTCAGTTTCAAGGCACTCCCCTGGTTGCCTCAGCCAGTATCGGAATCCTCGGCGTCGACATATCGAGTGACGTGCAGTTTCGTGGTCATTTGGAAGAGAAGGCCAAATTGGCCTCTAAAAAGCGTGGCGTGCTCAGCAGAGCGGGACAGTATTTCATGCCGGCACACCGCCTGCAACTTTACAAGGCGCAGGTTCGGCCTCACATGGAATACTGTTCCCATCTCTGGGCAGGGGCTCCCCAGTGCCAGCTCCTTCCACTTGACCGCATCCAGCGCAGAGCGGCTCGAATCGTCGACGACCGAGTTCTTTCCGATCGGCTCGACTCATTGGCGCTGCGAAGAGATGTTGCATCTCTTTGCATTTTCTTTCGCATCTACCATGGGGAGTGCTCTGAGGAATTGTTCGGATTAATCCCAGCCGCCAAATTTCACGAACGCACATCGCGGCAGAACTCCCGATACCATCCACACCATCTGGATGATTGGCGGTCCACCACTGTGCGATTTAGAAGATGTTTTCTTCCTCGCACGACTTCCTTGTGGAATCGATTACCATCAGCGATTTTTCCGGACCGATACGACTTAGGGACCTTCAAGAAAAGAGCTTACTCCTTTTTAAAAGGCCGGCAACGCATCTGCAATTCCCTCCCTGGTGTTGCAGTTGTTCATGGGCGGCGGTAGTCACTTACCATCAGGTAAGCCGCATGCTCGTTTGCCCCCTCTCCTATAAAAAAAAAAAAAAAAAAAAAATTTGAATAAGTTCTGAAGAGTATACATCACAAAAATGTGACCCCCAAGATACATGATGTGAATTAAAATCACCAGTAATAATAAAAGGGAGAGGTAACAAAGAAAAGAGAGAAGATAGTTCTTAAATTAAGTGAGTATTTGGATGAGGGATATATATATTGAAATAATGTTGATTCCTGCAATTTTTGCAGCTACAGCATTGATGTTTTGGCTGTGAGGAGGGAGTGTAATTTGAGAAAAAGGTAGTGATTTTTTTATGAGTAAGCAACAACCACCATAACCATCATTTCTATCTTCACGGAGGCAGGTACAGCCTTGCAAGCGAAATTTGGAACCAGGAAGGAACCATGTTTCAGAAATAGAGGCAACCGAAATTGAATGTTTATTTATTAGGAAGATGAGTTCTGATTTTTTAGGGTGCAAGCTTCTACAGTTCCACTGTAGAAGATGGAGGTCTTTTGTTTGAGTCATTTATATTATCTATTAAACAAGCGAGATTAAAATTTTTTTCTGCAACGTTGTTCGGTAGTGAGTCTGACATTTTCAAAATTAAATTATTGAGGAGAGAAATTAGGGATTCAACAAGATTTTCATTTGGAGATATTTGATTGTGTTTATTGGATAATGCGCATCCATTTGGAGTAGAGGATGGGCAGTCTGCAACTATTCTTTGATGGGCTTGTTGGTCATATCCCTTGGGGATTCTAGGGATGGGGCGGGGAGATTTGAAAACGGTTTTTCTATATGCCTGTGACATGGTGGGGAGGTTGAAGGAGGTAGTAGAAGTAGGTGAAAGCTGAGTAGAGGCCACTTCAGAATATGGTTTTTGAAGATTGTTCAAACGAATAGATGGGATTTTGGCTGACGCTTCTATATAGGATATATTTTGTTCTGACATCATAACTTTGCTAGATTTCTGTCTATGGTGTTCTGGACAATTTTTGTTATTAGCAAAGTGATTTTTGGAGCATAACAGACAAGTGGCTTCGCTTTCAGGAACAGAACAACTTGCTCCAGTATGCTCTTGGGCACAACGGAAGCAGCGTGGTTTAGAGCGGCATTGATCAGCTACGTGGCCAAATCGACAACACTGTTTGCACTGGATGGTGGGGAGTTGATAAGTTTCAACAGCAAGGGATGTGAAAAATGCATATACGTATTTGGGTAGTATCTGGCCTTCAAATGTCAAAACAATAGATTGAGTAGGAACCCATATTGGGGATGATGACCCTTCAGTAAAAGTTTTTCTCTGAAGACGGCGAGCTTTTAGGATTTTACCACAACCAGGGGGAAGCTCAATAGCTTCTGCAAGTTCTTCCATTGACCAATCCACAGGGACACCGCGGATGACACCCATTCGAGAAACTTTATAAGATGGAATAATAGCAATCAATTTTTCTTTTGCGAGCATTGGATTATTAAGGAATTTGTTAGC
Source organism: Parnassius glacialis (assembly GCA_033319125.1). Classification (NCBI taxonomy): domain Eukaryota; kingdom Metazoa; phylum Arthropoda; class Insecta; order Lepidoptera; family Papilionidae; genus Parnassius; species Parnassius glacialis. Next base: position 32,531,325 of record JAVANC010000005.1, on the reverse strand, counting down.
CTCATCTGCTGAGCAGAATTCAATAGAGATGCGATTTCTACCAACACTTTTGACTCCTCCTTTTTTAATGTTTCCTATATTATTTTTAGACAAGCATAAACCTATTTTAATTGGTCAAAGTGATAGCCCTATTCTAGGGTCTGTCGAAGACCGGGAGATGTGGACAATGAAAGGGCCTTGATCATTTGGCCCATACATTCTAAGATTTTGTTCTAGGCAGGGATGTTTATATATAGTATTTATTGAAGCTGTTAAATCAACTACAGAATTTTTTTTATATAATACTGGATCATATGTTCAAGTCTCAGCATGTCTTTTTTACCACGATTACAATCATTATTATCACTTAATCCAAAGCACATGTCTTCATCGGGAGTGTCAGGGTGTTTCTCACGAGGAGACCCCGTTTCGTCACCCATAATTGAGTGTATTGTTCAAAATAACTATATCTTATAAACGTAATCTACTTACAACAGAGGAATCCACCACCACAAAATAAAGGAATTAAGGAAAATTAACCAAATACCGGAAAGCACTCACAAATACGTGTTAACCATTCGACCGTTGACCATCTAGTGGATATTTGGATAAAAATTCTCCACTGCCGAACAAAAATTGATTGACTATCAAACTGGTACATAAGATATGCGCTAGATGGCATAAACACAAATCTATACATATAATAAAACTGTAAATAGCAAATGTCTGTACATTTTATATTTTTGTAATAAAAGTGATTGAGGGGTACTAAAAATAAATAATTAAATACATTTCTACCATTTTTAGAATTTTCTGTCTGTCTGTTTGTTTGTTAACGTATCACGTATAAAGTACTAATTTATATCATAGGAATTGTTAAGGAAATTATAAAGTGTATCTTCGGGTTACGTTTAGTCTTTATTTCATTAAAATCAGTTCATTCCATCAAAAGTTATGATAAATATTCTGAAGTATGGTATGCTCAACGGTGGCTTTGTTTGAGTCATCAAGTGCATTTTAAACTAGTATCATATCATAAATCATAGTTAAATTATGTAAAATAATGATATAATTATGTATATCTAAAACGCAGTAAACAAAAGTATTAAATAACGTATTAAATATATTATACAAAAATATATTAACCTTATTAACTAAATCTAAAGCACAATAGTTAACCCATTTCATCGATAGATGGTGGTGTTGTGCAAATGTAATGCAATTGCAATGTGGTTTTTTTCTGTAGATGAGTTTTCATATTTACTGCTAATCTTTATTATATTACTCGCTGCCCAACTGCATGTTGACAAACTCAATTTATTCTTTACCGCAGAGTACTCTATGTGGTAAATCAAATTTTAAAAGAGCTATTAACAATTTTGATTTGGCGAGGGTCAAACTTTATTTTTTGCTTACTGTGGAGGCACTGATTTACAAGTTATTTTACGTTTTATATAATGTATCAATAGCGTCAATTAATCTCTTTTATTTTTAGAATTGATGTTAGCAGCGCCATCTCTCTTTAAATATATACATATAATAAAAATGATGATAACAACATGTTGTGTCTCTTTCTGTACATTGTATATATATTTTGGTATAATAAAATAAAATATATAAAACAATAAAAATAATTAAACAAGTACATTTTTATAATTTTTAGAACTATCTGTCTGTCTGTTTGTCTGTTTTTAAATGAACGCATCACGTCTAAAGTAAACATCTTTTTTTTTTCAAAGAAATCGTTAAGAAAATCATAAAGCGTTTCTTCGAGTCACATTTAATCTTTGTTTTATGTATTATAATTGGTTAAATCTATCGAAAGTAATGATTATATTTTGAAATGTAGGTTAGAATTTGTCCAATGACGCCATAAAATCTCAGAAATAGTAGTTAAAAGATTTGAGTGTAAAAAAAATGTATAACATAATTAATATATTTATACCTAAAACACAAAAAGAGATTTAAAAAAGGATGTTTTCTCACACAAAGGACGTAATAGATGGAGTTGTACAAATTACAACCTTTTCTGAATTGCTGTATTGAGATTTTTCGCCGATGAATCGCATTGAGACTTCCTGAAGAAATTTGTATCTATCGAAGCCATACAACGGAACCCGACCAAAAATAACAAAATTGCAACGAAATGTCGTGATATTGTATTTATAATATACGCAAAATCAGTACTACCATTTTAGCGCTTTGGGAACTAGATTAAGCGCTTTTTTGGAATGTATAGCGCGCATTTCGAAATTTTAGCACCTAGCGCTTAATCCAGCGCTTTTTAGTGTATTTAGCACACATTTCAAAATTGTAGCGACTATCGGGTTATTAACTCTTTTATAGCAGCACTGTTAGTCCACATTACCGAAAATAATAATAATGAACTTTATTATTTTTTCCCACAAATAGTACATTGCAGTTTATCTTTTTCAAACATTTTTTCCACAAAACAAAGAGCATGGGAGACAAGTCCAAACTAGGATACCCTGTGCTATGGATCTCCCGGCTTCCCCTTTAGGATGATCAACTTGTTTTTTTTACCGACGACTATAAGCGGGGAAATCCCCTTTATTAAAGTTTTCGTTCATGGTTTTGGCAACGCATTTATTTTGCTTTATTCAGTTTCAGTCCGTTGTTTAAAGCACAGCTAAGTTAAAAGTTATAACACAAAGAAACTGTGTAGCAATCACAATCAGATGCTGACATCTGAAACTAAGTTGCGAAATACATTGCACTTTAAAACAATAAATGACATTTTTATTGTTCGTACAGTACTAACTACTGTTGACAGCAATTGCCATAATTATAAGTCGATGTCCTGCGAAGTATTGATACATCAAAAAAAATATTGCTACAAAAAAACTTAATGTTGTTTTCTTTATTATGATTATATTTTCTTGAATTATAAATTATAATAAAAACACAAACTTTGTTTGTAGTTAATTTAGCGCGAAATCTAGGGCTTTTTTAAAGCACTGTTTTCATTAAATCTAGCGCTTTTTGTGTTGTCCTAGCGCTGAATGAGTTTTTTTTATCTGGCAGCACTGCCCAAAAACCCTCTATTAAGAAGTAACTTTCCTTTCAGTTTTAAGCGCGTTCAGTTCCCAGTTACAGTCAGCGTGTGTTATAAGATGACCGTAAATAAAGCGAAAGGTCAAAGTTTGTTTTGAAAAGAGTGTTTTGCACATGGCCAACTCTATGTTGCTTTTTCCCGCGTTAGTAGCCCCCGTAACCTTTTTGTGTACATCCCGGCTAAGCCTACTTCTAACGTCGTTTACACAGAAGCTCTATCATAAACTACTTAGAACTTTGATGATAATGTTTTATTTTGTTACCACTTATTGATACAGTAATGATATAAACCGTTTAATATTCTCTTACCTAAACAACAAATTCTCTATGTAAAACCTATATACGCGAGCTACGCCGCGGGCACAGCTAGTAATTTAATATAAATCGGTAAGCTATGAAATCGTGGATGAATTGATTGGATATGATAATTTTATTTATTTCATAAATTTGTTAATTTTTTAACTGTTTATTTTAACAGTTAAAGTTCATATTATTATTATTTTTTATAGAATCAGGGGCAAACGAGCATACTGCTCACCTGATGGTAAGAGACTACTGCCGCCCATGAACAACCGCAACACCAGGGGAATTGCAGGTAACAGTGGTAGAGCCACGCGTCAGCTTTTGCAGTCGCACGGATGGGCCGGCTTAAACCAGGGTGGTACCACGACCTCACAGAATACCTGCGTGAAGTAGAGGTTTACCTCTGCGTTTCACTTGGTGGGTGCAGGTGGCCGGAGGCCCTTTTTACTCGAAATGAGGCATTCCATCTTAGTCCTTACGGGTGACAACGCATCTGCATTTTGATTCGCAAACGAGGATAGATGTAGATGCCTATGGGCCACAGCAACCACTTACCATCAGGTGGACTGTGTGCTCGTTTGTCACCCTTATCCTATAAAAAAAAGTGCATTGCCGGCCTTTTAGAAAGATGTAAGCTCTTTTTTTTAAGGTCCCCAAGTCGTATTGGTCCGGAAAAATTGCCGGTGGTAAACAATTCCACAGAGAAGTTGTATGTACGAGGAAGAAAACTCACTAGCCAAGCATCCAGATGGTAAGTATGGAATCGTGAATTTGACGCGATGTTCGTTCGTGAAATTTGGCGGCTGGAATTAATCCGAACAATTCCTCAGAGCACTCTCCGTGGTAGATTACATAGAAAATGCAAAGGGAAGCAACATCCCTACGCAGTGCCAGTGAATCGAGCCGATCAGAAAGGACTCGGTCGTCGACGATTCAAACCGCTCTGCGCTGGATGCGGTTAAGTGCAAGGAGCTAGCACTGGGGTGTCAAGAATTCAACAAGAAAGTTGTACGAGGAAGAAAATTTCTTGTAAATCGAGCAGTGCCACAGCCACCGCCTTGTAAAGTACCAGGCAGTGTGCCGGCATAAATACTGTCCTGCTCTGCCGAGCACGCCAAGCTTTTTAGGGGCCACTTTGGCCTTTTCTTCCAAGGGACCACGAAACTGCACACTATTCGATATGTCGACGCCGAGGATTCCGATGTTAGCTGAAGCAACAAGGGGAGTGCCTTGAAACTTAGGAGATACGACAAAGGAATGCTTTTTAGCGGTAAACGCGCAAACTTGTGTCTTCTGGGAATTGAACTGGACTAGATCTAGTCGCCCCTAATCCAACTTTTATTTACTTCGTTTAACTAACCAACTTTAAAACGCAGTTACAAAGTAAAACCGAAATAATAAGAAACTAAAAATACTAGCAATGTTATTCACATTACTAAATTTCCCTTAAACCACTATTGATACGTATAAAAATGAAATATGCATGTGATTCGAACCCGCAACCTTTCGAGTTCGCGGTCCGTATTCTGCCATTAGGCTATTGTCGCATTCTACACTGTATTCTATCTCGTTCTCTCGCAAGCCAAATCCTGTGGATGTACACAATTGTCTCTTTTTAGTGTCGCTGTTTCGATTCATTCAGTTTCATATCACGATAGTAAAGAAGTTTTCACTTCAAAAAATGTTTTGTCTCTACCCTTTTTTTAACCTCCGACGAAAAAGAGAGGTGTTATATGTTTAACTTGAGTATATGTGTATCTGTCTGTGGTATCGTAGCTCCCAAACAGATGAACCGATGTAGATTTAGGTTTTTGTTTTGTTTGAAAAGTGACTTTATAGAGTGTTTTTAGCTATGATTCAAGAAAATCTTTTCAACCGTTTTAAGATCATCAGGTCTTTTTGTTTTGGGGTTTTTTTTAATTTTTATTTTGAGTTATGAATGTCCGATGTCGAACACCTGTGTTTTTATTTAGAATATGTAATCAAATAAAATTGTTTCTCTCGTTCTACAAGATATTTTATAACTCTGGTAATAACACAAGATTTTAGACACATATTTAAAAAAAAACAACTTTACCTTATACGCCATTGGATAATGAACAAGATACAAATCTACGTAGTCTAGTTTCAGTTCCTGTAGTGACCTTGTTAAAGCCGCGACCACCTCATCCATTTCGTGAGCGTCGTTCCATAACTAAATTATTGAAAATACGAGTATTTATATATTTACACCTGTACTGGAACAAACTTTGTGTAGAGGTTTTGAGCACTACAGTAGAGTATAACTACCATACAACAACATCATCATCATCATCATTACAGCCCTTCACAAGTCCACTGTTGGACATAGGCCTCCTGAGCCACCTGCATCCATCGACTTTCTGCATGTCTTACCAGGTCGTCACTACATCTAGTAGGTAGGGGTTCGCGCTACACTTCGCTTACCCGTACGAGGCTGCCACTCGAGAAACTTTTTTCCCCAGCTGTTGGCGGTTCTTCGTGCTATATAACCGGCCCACTGCCACTTTATTTTTTATTATTACTAATCCATTGGGCTATGTCGGTCACTCTGGTTCTACTGCGGATATCCTCATTTCTAAGTTTATCACGTAGAGAAACTCCGAGCATAGCCCTCTCCATAGCTCGCTACAACAACATGCCACTTGTTTAATGGTCTTACTATCACTGCTACTAAAATTTACGCGGAAAAATTATTTGTAGGTCACAAATACTCGTTTCGTACGAAATTCGATTCATTTATATTTTAAAATAAATTTACACAAAGTAACGCCTTATTACTTTAATTATACGAGTAGTATAAATGTTAATCTTAATTTAGGTTAGGACAAGTTAGCGCCCGTATTTGCGCATATACTTGTGGCATTATAATTTCTGCTTAGCACTAGGGAACACTACCATCAATATAACGATATGTGTTTCGCCTTTAAACAAGGCATCATGAAAAAAATTGACTCGGCTATGGCTAAACGCTGAGTTAATGCCACGTTTAGAAGTGAAACACTAAAAGAATTTCGCGCGGATCTTAGCTCCCTCTTTAGTGTTTTATCTAACTTTTTGAACCTAACTTTTGGATGGAAAAAGATTGACAAACGAGTAAACAGTCCACTTGATGGTAAGTGGATGCTGTGGCCCATAGACATCTACATCTATCCTCGATTAAGTATCAAAATGCAGAAGCGTTGTCACCCTTGAAGACTGAGATGGAACGCCTCGTTTCCAGTAAAAAGGGTATCCGGTTCTCTTACACACACCATACGAAACACAGCAGCATTAAGCTGCTTCGTGATACAACCATAGTACCACCATAGTAACTTTATAGCTATTCCTTGTAAGTTCTTTTTCTGTATGTACTACAAGTTTAGTAAATCATATATCACATAATATAAATTTCACAAAGTAACTTTTAATTATTTTGATTATCGTATAAGTGTAAATCTAAATTTAGGTTAGGACAAGTGATAGCCTCCGCATTTCTTTGCTTACGTAGGTATTTATACTTGTAACACTGCATTATAATATCTATTTTGTGATTTTCAGGTATCAGGAGAGTATGAAAACATATTACTATTTAATTTCATTATTATTATTATTTTGTAGATTATTATTAAAGCAAAAAAGATTACGCTAAAACGATTAAAATGGAAATGTTTAATTAATGCGCAATATATTTTCCTCGCAGATTTTATTCAATCAGAAAAGAATGAAAATTTACTTACTTTAGTTGTTATGAACAAGTCACGACGGTCGCCCTTTTTATCTTTCAGAAAATTGCGTACGCCCAGACCAACTTCGTCCTCAACGCGATATAGAGGGGCGGTATCGATATGTTTGTATCCAGACTCTAGGGCCCATTGCACATCACGTGCCAGAGTGAATGGTTCACTGGTAATACTCGCGTACCCTACAAAATATCAAATTATTAAATATTATATTATTATTAGTAGCTTTCAGAAGATTAACACCTTCTTTGCTGGTGGTAAGTGGAATAGGTTGAGGTAATGTAAAACAAATAAGTGGACAGATTTTATTCAGATGAAGCCCTAAATAAAAAAGCCCTTAAAATAAATAATGTTATTTTAAAAATAATACTAGCATGATGCATCTTCCCATATTGTTAAGAAACTGCAGAATAACGTGCAAAATACTTACGTATATATGTATTTTATAAACACAATGTTACCTGCTAGAGCCACGCTGTAGATATAATATTAGTAGTATAGTTGTAGCACGAATAGGTCGGCTTGACTGGGGAAGTACTACGCTTTCACAATACCAGTGTAAAATAGCAGTTTAACGCTGCTGTGTTTCGTATAGTGAGTGAAGAAAACCGGAGACCCTTTTTACTGGAAATGAGGGCGACCATCTGTCCCAAGGAGGTGTCGGATTTATCGTCCACAAGTCTCTCGTTAACAACGTTGTAAAGATCGGGAGTGTGTCGACGAGGGTTGCGTACCTTATACTCAGAATCACCAAACGGTATTCGCTGAAGGTCATACAGGTTTACGCACCAACCTCGGCACACCCCGATGAGGAGGTGGAGGAAATGTATGAGAATATCTCTAGAGACATGCATTCCTCCAAAACCCAATATATGGTATTAATGGGAGACTTCAATGCAAAACTAGGCACAAGAGAGAACGGTGAGCTGAAAGTAGGGAAATTTGGAATAAGGCAACGGAACCCAAGGAGCCAGCAGCTGGCCGACTTCATGGAGAAAGAGGGACTTTTTATGATGAACTCTTTCTTCAAAAAGCGGCCCCACAGGAAGTGGACCTGGTCGAGCCCCGACGGTTCGACAAAAAATGAGATTGACTTCATTATGACGACCAGACGACAACTGTTCAGTGATGTCTCAGTGGTCGCGAGGGTGAAAACCGGCAGCGATCACCGAATGGTTAGAGGCACACTGAACCTAAATGTTAAATTGGAGAGGTCTCGTCTGATGAAGTCAACGCTCCGTCCCCCTCGTGCTCTAATCCAGAGTCTCGAAACCTTTCAGCTCGAGTTACAAAACCGTTTTCAGTGCCTAGAAGACTGCAATGAAGTGGACGATATGAATGACAAGCTCGTGGAAACTGTCCATGCGGTCGGAGCTAAGTTCTGTAAGACCCGCCGCAGAAGAACACAAAAACTCTCCGATCACACTCTTAATCTCATGGCTGTTAGACGGGAGATGAGGCTACATTCTTCAACAGATTTGACAGCATACAGGCAACTGAACAGACAGATCTCTAAATGCATGCGGCAAGACTTACGCAACTTCAATACAGCTCGTATTGAAGAAGCGATCGAGCGGAACCAAGGCTCCAAAGTCTTTGCCAGAGATCTGTCTGCCAGAAAGAGCCAACTGTCAAAGCTGAAGACCGAATGTGGCAGCATCGTTTCCGGGACACCTGAGATTTTGAGTGAGATTGAGAGGTTCTATGGGCAGCTGTACACGTCATCGTTGGAGCCACACGCAAGTGTAAATAACGATCCAAGAGCGAGTCTTATTCGACACTATTCCGAAGATATCCCGGACGTCAGTCTGAGCGAGATTAGAATGGCTCTCCAGCACCTTAAAAACGGCAAGGCCCCAGGCGAGGATGGAATTACAGCGGAGGTTCTGAAAGCGGGTGGAAGACCGGTACTTGAAGTCCTTCAGAAGCTCTTTAATTCCATCCTCCATGGTGGCATTACACCGGAGGCGTGGAGCAGAAGTGCGGTGGTCTTGTTCTTCAAGAAAGGTAACAACGCTCTCTTGAAGAACTACAGACCGATTTCCCTTCTGAGCCGCGTCTACGTGCTGTTTTCGAGAGTTATTACGAATCGTCTCGCGCGCAGACTTGACTTGGCGAAATTTGGGCGGTGCTGCAGTCCCTTCAGCGGTGCCAAGTTGACTGTCGGTATATCGAAGCGCTGAAGTGTTTGTACAGTAGAGCTACGATTGCTATCCGAGTACAGAACCAGAGTACGAAACCTATCCAATTGCAGAAAGGTGTAAGGCAGGGTGACGTTATATCCCCGAAACTCTTCACCGCTGCATTGGAAGACGTTTTCAAGCTTCTGGACTGGAAAGGATACGGAATTAACATCAATGGTAGTACATCACTCACCTTCGATTTGCCGACGATATAATCCTCATGGCAGAATCGCTGGAGGAACTAAGCACTATGCTCAATGACCTCAATAGTGTCTCCCAACAGATAGGTCTTAAGATGAACATGGACAAAACAAAGATTATGTTTAATGTCCATGTCACACCTATGCCGGTAGTTGTTGGGAGCACTAAGCTCGAAGTTGTTGACGAGTATGTTTACCTGGGACAAATAGTCCGACTAGGTAAGTCCAACTTCGACCGAGAGGTCAATCGACGGATTCAACTCGGCTGGGCAGCGTTCGGGAAGCTAAGACACATCTTCTCGTCAGAAATACCTCAAAACCTTAAAACAAAATTGTACAACCAGTGCGTGTTGCCAGTGATGACTTACGGAACTGAGACGTGGTCCTTCACTGCTGGCCGTATGAGGGAGCTCAAGGTCGCTCAGCGAGCTATGGAGAGGGCTATGCTCGGAGTTTCACTGCGTGATAAACTTAGGAATGAGGATATCCGCAGTAGAACCAGAGTAACCGACATAGCCCAACGGATTAGTAAGCTGAAGTGGCAGTGGGCCGGCCATATAGCTCGAAGAACCGACAACCGATGGGGAAGAAAGGTTCTCGAGTGGCAGCCTCGTACCAGTAGGCGAAGTGTAGGGCGTCCCCCCACGAGATGGAGTGACGACCTGGTAAGACATGCAGGAAGTCGATGGATGCAGGTGGCTCAGGACAGTGCTTTGTGGCATTCTTTAGGGGAGGCCTATGTTCAGCAGTGAACTTGTGAAGGGCTGTAATGAATGAATGAATGAATGAGGCATTCCATCTTAGTCCTCATAGGTGACAACGCATCTGCATTTTGATTTGTAATAGCGGATAGATGTAGATGTCTATGGGCCCCAGCAACCCCTTACCATCAGGTGGACTGTGTGCTCGTTTGTCACCCTTATCCTTTAAAAAAACACATCGTTTTTACCTCCAATATATGTTATTTTAATGAATATTTACATTATTACTGCGTTTCATAACAGGTTATAACTTACATCAGAAAGGTGACCTAAGCTAGTCCCCAAAGCTATGGCTGGTATTTCATTCCCATCGTTCAAAGTAAATGCCAACGGGGTTGCGCAAACCTGTTAAATGAAGCACAAGAATGTCATTTATCATAAATTCTAAAATATGAATATTGGAGAATATAACAAAATGATTTATATGTATATTGTTTAACCCTATTCTTGGTACTGTGTACAATTTGATACGTTCAACTTTTAGAAAATCCCTAGACCTTCTCAAATTAATTTTTCAAACTTTTATTGTTTTATATGTTATAAAATATATATTAAAATACTATTTAAGTGCTTGCAATACCAAAAAGAGCTGTAGAACGCAAGAAGGTGGACCCATCGAATGCGTCTACGCATCGCAAGGTAAGAATAATCTTTTTTTTTATTATATTTTGTTCAAATTCTTTTCAAAAGTAATTTGTATAGCTTATTATACATTCTTGTCATAAGCATTATTTTCCAGCACCTAAATGAATTGTAAGTGCTTGTTATCTTTTGTGTTTTTCGAGTGTAACAAATATGATACATTGCCAGATGGCGAATATTTTAGATATTTTTTGCTACGTATCAAATAATATGTGACATTGCCTGATTTGTATAGTTACTACTCGGGTTTGATTTCCAGACCGCGGCTATAACTAAGCTACGATTGGATTGGCTGTTGTGGCCAAAATGTGGTCAAGATGACAATTTTATTACAATTATTTCTTGTTTTCTTTCGCAAGTATGTACTTCCTCACCTTATTATTCAACAATAAAGAAGAGCTCATCAAATCGTAGCTCTTGTTTCGACGACGAGAGCAAAATCGGATTTGGACGAAAGTGAATCATCTGCGGATGAATTTCAGTACTACACCCGCCCAACGCACTCCAACAGCAGTTCACCACCTCCATCACTGTCATATTCAATAGAAAACCTAAATCTTCTCTGAGATGACGATATCGAGGTAAATCAAGTGGTTGCTTCAACATCTTTGGTACTACATCAACTGTCATCAATGTCATCACCATCAACCAACCCTTGTTCGCCATCAATTTTATCGCCCAATTCATCAGCAACTGAGACTAGTTCTTGGTGACCTGTACTGTTACCATTTATAATGGCTACTCCCTCACACGTACCTTTACCAAGAGTTAGTAACTTCAAGCGGCGTAATCAGTTACCGATGCTGTCGCCATTGTTTGCACCTTCTCCTTCAACACTCGTTCTACTCTTTCAAAGAGGCCTAGACCTTTCACAGTAAAGCACAGAGTAAAATCCTGTGTTTGGATAACTTTTTAACATCTATTGAGCTGAAACAAAATTTACGCAATGAACGCGGCATTTTTGCAACGAGTACAATCTGAGCAAACAGGCTCCGAGGAGCGGAGAAAAGACTACCCACGGATAAAAATCTAAAAAAGTGTACAGGATCTCATGCACAAGTCGTATTCAATAAAAACAAGATTGCTGTTGTCAAATGGTTCGACAATAAATGTGTTATTGCTGCAAGTACTTTTGTGGGTGTGTGTTCTACCTAGACTGTGGTTCTTTACAAGAAATAAGAAGGTAGAAAACTGCCAGTTGCCAGTAGAAAACTTGCCCCAATTTAATAAAAGAATATAGCACTAACATGGGCGGTGTAGATCTCGCTAACATGTTGGTTGCTCTATATTGTACACCATTCCGAGGCCATCGTTGGTATTTACTTATTTTACTTATTTATTATATAATATAAACAATTCCTCGTTTTTATATCGGCGTGATAGAAAAGTCAGAATGGATACCAAAAAAACGAAATTCACTGAAAATACTTTGGGATGGAAATTTTTGAAAGCCTACGGAGTCATTATAGAACTGATATGAGCGATATCAGCAAGCCTGGCATGAAATCAACCAATGCTATGCAGAAGCCAGCAGCTGAAAGACCGCCAGATGCTGTTCGATATGATCAAATTGCTCCATTATAAAACTATAATAACCAGCAGAGGAAAGTGGATGTATCGCAAAAAAGGACTGACTAAATTTTTTTGACAAAAATGTAATTTGAGGTTGTGCTTATTGCCGGAACGTAATTGTTTCATAGAATACTATACTAAAAACTAATACTTTATTTATTTATTTAAATTTTATTTTTAATTGTAAAACGACCGATTTTTAACTTGATTTTTATGATTGATCTCAATTTACAAATAATTTAGATATATAAGATATAAAGGCTGTTTTTAATGTTAATTTTTATGCATATGTAGATGTACAAAATAAATATGTTTTATTTTTTGTTATATCACTCAGAATGTTGACATTCTAGGTTTTATTTTGTTACAATTATATTTAAACTCATTTATTAACTTCACTCAAAGACTGGCATTGTAGCAAATTAAATACGTAGATTCCATAGCGTTGATTGTTAAGAGCCTAGCAATGTATCTAATATGATACGCTCAATAAATGTTGAATTACTTATATTATATTATTTTATTATTTTTATCCCTTCACTAATCACCCAAGAACATATTTAAGATTATTTTTTTCAATATTTCTAAAATATTTTTTCTTGCCAAGTATAGGGCTAAGGATTTTATCTTTTTAAATTTACCACGACTACTACAAAACACACAAAATGACAACAATTAATATAAATAAATTAATTATACGACATAAAATTCACCAAAAAATAATTTTGTTCAATAATATTTAACAGTGGTAGAGCCACGCGGCAGCTTTTGCTGTCGCACAGATGGGCCGGCTCGAACCGGGGTGGTACCACGACCTCACAGAATACCAGCGTGAAGTAGAGGTTTACCTCTGCGTTTCGCTTGGTGAGTGCAGGTGGCCGGAGGCCCTTTTTACTGGAAATGAGGCATTCCATCTTAGTCCTCACGGGTGACAACGCATCTACATTTTGATTTGTAATAGAGGATAAATGTAGATGTCTATGGGCCGCAGCAACCACTTACCATCAGGTGGACTGTGTGCTCGTTTGTCACCCTTGTCCTATAAAAAAAATATTTATTTATACGTTTTTGTTCCTATTATTAAACAATGAATTTTATTCTAATTTATACCGTGTTATATGAATGCCCTCTTACAAAACCGCGAACAGCAATTACATCATCTTAAATGATCATCTAAAATGGCATCAAGTAAGTACATCTGGTTACCCTGCCAATGAACTGCTTTCTGTATACTACGGAGTTTACCATCACTAACATCAACGACCGAGTGAAAGGGCAGCCTTAGAAGATCACAAATCTTACCTATAACCCAACTGTCTCATATACATCTCAAATATGGACTTAAAGAGATTACATGAAATTCAACATAATATGATGTCTCAATCGATTTTACAAGTTAACCAAGTTTCGTCGACATACCTATACCATACGACCATCCCACTTTACACTATAATGATAGTAAGTATATTGGTACTTACAAGCTTTGTTACTTTAAAACGTTACGGACTATTGCAGTGCACTAGAAAAGCGTCGCAATCCCTATCCAAAGAAGACATCTACGCGAAACCTGTAAAATCTGAACCACAGAAGACAGCAATACTTCATCATCTCATGAATCAGAAATAGTTGATGTTCTCAGGGGGAAGGTATTATATGGATGCCCCCTTACAAAACCGCAAACTACGCGGCAACCTCATATTCCCACATAACATTTCAACATTGTTTTCATTAGGCAGTTCTGCTGACTTGATGGGAATATCGATTGCCGTGGACTCACAATGACGCGGTGTCAACCGACATAGCACCTTACCAGAAACCTAATGCAGCGAGGCAATTCAGCTGACTTGATGGAAAATGTGGCTGCCGTGGATTCAAAGTGACGCCCGCGGTGTCATCCGACACACCATTATATATATGAAACTATATGATGCCACTTAACTTTGTTTCAAACATCGAACAAGTGTAGACTTAATTAGTATTAGTTCTTTTATTTGTAATACTACGTGGTAGAGCCATGTTGCAGCTATATTAGTAGTATAGTTGTAGCACGAATGAGTCGGCTCGACCGGGGAGGGACACGCTCTCACAGAATACCAGCGTCACATAGCAGTTTAACACTGCTGTGTTTCGTATAGTGAGTGTAGAGAACCGGAGACCCTTTTTACTGGAAAAGAGGCATTCCATCTTAGTCCTCACGAGTGACAACGCATCTGCGTTTTGATTCGCAAACGAGGATAAATGTAAATGTCTATGGGCCACAGCAACCACTTACCATCAGGTGGACTGTGTGCTCGTTTGTCACTCGATCCTATAAAAAAAATTATAAAAGTTCTTTTACATTAAATTTATTAAAAATAATTAGGTTTTTTTTGGATCCTCCGGCAGCGACATCCATAATTACCGTCTAATAATAAATATTATAAATAAAGACATGGTTGATTGGAGAGGAAACAAACTTACTTGAACAAAGTTAAATGAAGCAAACAGAAATAAGTAAACTAACAAATTAACGACGTCCATGTTTCAAGATAATCTGTTAGTTTAATTCTGTAAGTTTGTATTGTACGCTTCTCTGGTTAATCATGTTTGTATTGAATATTAAATTACAGATATCATAAAAATTTTATCGATACGCCCCTGTAAATAATATTAATTGTATTAATTAATATTATTTTTAGTAGCAACCCGACACTGCTTTGCTTGGAAAAGATCTATTAATGTGTCGTAATTTAGATTTAAAATAGTACAAGACCATTTATTTTGTCACACTTTTTAAGTATATTTAAGATTTCCGGATATATCCGGAAAACTTAAATATAATTAATCTAGGTTATATTATAATATAACCTAGATCTTTCCTGGCATTGTTCTCTATTTTTTCGTAAAGTTTTGATCACAATCGGTTTTGCCATTCCCAAACAAACAGAAGGACAGACAAACATTTAAAAAATGATTGTTTACGTCTTAATAGCATACAAATAACCCCATGAGTTTAATAGAATCAAGTTATTTTAATATTACAGGCAGAAACTTCAATTTTATTATATTTATAGAGATTTATCTATCTAATCAGATTTGCAAAAGCCAAATAAAAAACAAGTATTGGCATCTGATAGATGGTGAAATAACCATCTCAGTTCTTATGTCAGGCCAAACATATCCAGATCTGTGATAGGCTGCAGGGTCATAGTGCTACGTGTCTGACACTGCAATCACCAAACCGCTTGCCCAGCGTGGTGATTAAGGGCATAACCTCCCAATGGTAAGCACCAAAAAAACACGGCCCCCACTTCCCATCCGTCCCAATGTACCTGACCGTGGTGACGGTCATGGCAACAATGGGACAGGGGTGCTGAAAATCCACGGGAGAGGGCAGAATATCACCACAAACTGAACCTGACGACGTACAGTGGACGATTTCTGCGGCACGACCAGAACATTGCAGAATTTTTGACAGACGTTTTGGAGTTGAGTAAAGTTCGAAGAGAGGGAAAGACACGCTAATCCTGAAATCAAGCCATCTACTCTACTATTACGAGGAACATGATCTTTCCCATGGCAGAGTAGGCTTTTGCTTCAATAGAGTTCTTAGTAACAATATTTTGGAAATCTCCAGTGTGTCGACGACAGCGGCGTATCTTTTTTTAAAACTAACTGAAAAACATACTGTGAAGATTGTACAAGCTTACGCACCAATTTCGACACACTCGGACAATGAAGTTGAAGCTATGTATGAAGACATAGCGAAGGCTTTACACAACACCACTAAAGCCCACTTTAATGTTGTCATGGGAGACCTTAACGCCATAGTTGGGAAATATACAGGTGTTGAAATGATTATAGAACCGCAAAGTTTTGAAAGTAGAACACGCCACAGGGCGAAAATGCTGATCGACTTCCTCGAAAAGGAGAGGCTTCATCTAATGAATACCTATTTACAAAAAAAACCTCAAAGGAAGTGGACCTGGCGCTGGCTCAATAACGTGACTAAACATGAGATCGACTTCATCATGACAGACAAATAATACATATTCTGAGATGTCTTATTATAGAAAGCGATCACGGGCTTGTTCAATGCACTCTGAATATCGATTTCAAGAATGAAAGAGCGAGACCAAATGTGTTTCAAACCGTAGCGGGATCCCAAAGTGTGAATTTGGAGCTCCGGAATCGATTCAATGCCCTAAAACCTACATTGAATAATGACGAGGGTCTCACTAGTGTGGTCAAAATGTTAAAGGATGAGGGGAATAGTTTGTGTAGGTAATATTTAGGCCGAAAGTCCAAGCTCTCAGACAAGACAATTCAGCTTATGCAAAAGAGATGTGAAGCAACAACAGCCGCGCCATCAGAACAACTGGCACTCATCAGACTCGTAAAGAAAACTGTACGGCGGGACCTATGGTGCTCCAACGCAAACTTTATTCAAGAAGTAATAGAGTGAAGCAAGGAACACAAAGTCTTTGTTCGGAAGCAAAATGAAGATGGCAAAACGCTTACGGTGAAGCCTGAGATTCTCGCTGATATCAAAGACTGTTACAGTACATTATATGCCTCCCAAAACCAGCAACCTGACTCCAAATGCGACGATCCCAGAACCACGCTAACCCGCCACTTTACCGAGGAGCTGCTAGATATCTGGCTGTAGGTAATCGAGTTGGCTCTCGGGCAACTTAAATATGGAAAAACCCCAGGGTAGGACGTAATTACAACACACAGCTTTTAAAAGCGCGGGAACAACCACTGCTAAAAGAGCTCTGTCGAAATTTAACTGCATTTTACGAGATGGGAGAACTCCAAAGGCGTGGAACAGAAGCATCGTGGTCTTGTTTTAGAAGAAAAGTGACAAGGAAATGTTAAATAATTACTGTCGTGTTTAAATTGTTTTCGAGGGTTAACACGAATCGACTCGCGTAGAGATTTCACTAATTTCAACCACCCGAGCAGGCTGGGTTTCGAGAAGGATATGGCATCATAGGCCACATCCACACAGTGAGGCAAATTTTATAGAAGACCAATGAGCATAATCAGCCTCTTTGTTTGGCCTTTGTGGACTATGAGAAAGCCTTTAACTCTATCGAAACTTGGGCTGTTACGAATTCCTTGCAGCGTTGCCGGGTTGACCTGCGATACAATGTCTTGAGATATTTAAAAACCACAAGCCTGAATCCGTTCAAGTACAGAGTGGTCTTACAAAACCTGTTCAGTTGCATCGTGGAGTGAGATAGGGAGACACAATATCCCCGAAACAGTCCACGAATATTTTTTTAAGACGCTAAACTGGAATGGACACGGCATCAATATAAACGGCGAACACATCTCACACGTACGCTTTGCTGATATTATCGTCGTCTTGGCAGAATTGCTGCAGGAACAATAATACATGCTGGGCAGCCTGAATGAATTCTTCCAACGTGTCGGACCGCCTATGAATTTAAATAAGACAAAAGTCATGTTTAACAGTCATGTCATACCAGATTCGATTATCTTTGATTATTTGAGTTGGCTGGCGGCAACTGGATGCGTGAAGTTGAATATCGGGCTAAGTGGCACGCCTAGGGAGAGTCCTATGTCCAGCTGTGGACTACCGCAAGCTGATGGTGATGATTGTCATGATTAATAGAAATGAAAATTGACGTTAAGTTACGCGTTGTGATACATTCATGATTCATTCATTACAATATATGTAAACTGCCGAACATAAGCCTCCCCCATGGATTGCCCCATAGGGCTAATATTTGCCATAGTTGCCACACTTGTCAGACGGATTGAAAACCGCAGCTTTTCTTATTATGTTATGAACTCTTAACAAAAAGTTGTAGCTGGTCAACTGCGTCATAAATTACCTTTAAGCTATTTTTAACTCGAGGACAAACGCTCGCCGTAAATTTCAAGCAACCCGAGTTTGATCTTAGCCAAGACTAATTTAATTGATATTTGCAATTTGAAGTGCCGCTTTATCACGTGCTCGTCAGTAAAGTAAACACCGTGAGGGAACATTTATGTCTGAGAAATAAAATATTTAGAGGATATGTAAAGTTCACCGACAGGCACTGGAGCAGCACAGCAGTCTAATTATTCTAAAATCCCGTAAGAAACGATAAGAGGCCTGTGATGTGTCCAGTAGTGAGCCTAATTAGACTCATTTTCATATATTAAGAATTCCATCAATAAAAATGCAGTTGTAATCACGACAATATGTTGGTTTTGCGTTGTTAATGTTTTTTTCACGTCACTAAGTCTATGTCGCTAAAAGAACGCCTTTGTCGTACCTCCTCAGTTTAAGGGCACGCCACTTGTTGCCTGAGCCAGTATCGGAATCCTCGGCGTCGACATATCGAATGACGTGTAATTTCGTGGTCACTTGGAAGAGAAGGCCAAATTGGCCCCTAAAAAGCTTGGCGTGCTCAGCAGAGTCGGCAAAAAAAGAGCAGGCAAACTGCCTGGTACTTTACAAGGCGGTGGCTGTGGCACTGTACGATTTACAAGAAATTTTCTTCCTCGCACAACTTTCTTGTGGAATCGTCGTAGGTTTTAGAGGAATGTATGGCTATGGAGATATCCTAATACATTTCCTCCACCTCCTCATCGGGATTTGCCGAAATTAGTGCGTAAACCTGTATGACCTTCAGCGAATACCGTTTGGTAATTCTGAGTATAACTCTCGTGGACACACTCCCAATCTTTACACATGTCTACCTCATTTCGACTAGTTCCTAAAACCTCATGACTTTTGATAGATAATGGATGTTGGGTACAGCCACCATATATCATGTATCAAAAGTCATAAGAAATCTGTCACTGCGATCGCCAACCCACTTTGCCAAGCCTGGCAATTTTGTATTTTACGTGACAAATCCTTAATCGGGACAGGTTCATGAACAGTAATGGACTTTTGCGGGGTGATAGAGAAGAAGAAGAATTAAATTCTGTGACTTAACCAAAGATATTTAAATAAAACTTTCTTTTTGGATTGATTTGATGTCTTATCGCGCTCTACTTTAGGTAGAGGAAGAGCGAGATAAAACATTTTATGCAACTTGACAGAGTTTGGAGTATTTTAAAATAAAATACAAATCAAAGTCAATCTCATTGTATTATACAAAAAACAGTTTTGACCAACAAATCATTTTCTTTTGAATTAAATATAAACCCCATCTCTAAAATAGACATCACAGACAAAATTTAGACACAAAAAATATCCTTTGCCACTATTTTTATTTTTCTAATTATTTACTTATGAAACGATGTTTAGCTTCTTGCACTAGTTCCAAATGTGTTGAAGGAATAGATTTTTGTATGTTGGTAGCCAAAGTTAGCATTAAATTAAGGGTTTTAACTTATTATTATATTTTTATTGAAGGCATTTACTTTAACATTAATTCAGTTATTTTATCTGTACTTATAAATCATTCCAAATGAATAAGCGTTATTAGTTATTACATAATAGTTGTATTATGTAATAACTAATTTTACGACATTTTACGTACGTAAACAGATTTTTACTAAAATAATAAATGCAAAGTGCGATACAATCTATTAATATGTTTTAAACATTAAATTACATGTTATAAATATTACTACTAGGAACCCAAGTCCAATACATAATAAAATATATAAGAATAAATAATAAAATAAGGCGCCAAAAGCCATTAGTACATTATTTGGTTAATTACGGCGATCCTTATTTTTTCCAAATGATATGTGTCAATAAATACAAGTAAATTAGTTACAGTAAAAGAGATTATTTGAC
Source organism: Parnassius glacialis (assembly GCA_033319125.1). Classification (NCBI taxonomy): domain Eukaryota; kingdom Metazoa; phylum Arthropoda; class Insecta; order Lepidoptera; family Papilionidae; genus Parnassius; species Parnassius glacialis. The sequence continues at coordinate 32,511,117 of JAVANC010000005.1, read as the reverse complement.
GTCGTATAACAACCGTCCAACTGTGAGGCCTCCTTCATTTCTTAGCAATAGGAGGTAATACATACCAGGATGGAATAATACACTTTCTAAAATTTCTCTTCACCACTTAACATTAGAAGCAAACCAACGAAATCTTTAGCATAGTGATAACTTAAACAAATCCGTTAATTTATTCTTATCCAAGTTAACAATTAAATAAGTAGCATACTCGAATAATAGGAAGAAAGTGAAACATCAACTAAAAAAACCAACTAAGCATACTCGTATTTATAATCCAACGAGACTAGTAACTAACAAAACATATTATGCTAACAAATATAAGATTACTTTACATTGATAATTATTATTCTTTATTATGCTACAAAAATAACTAAAACAGTTTTTAGTTTACAAAATAGTTAAATACACATCGCAACAATAATAAGCATTTTTAAAATTACAGCTTATTTTTCAAATTGAGGAAAATTGGTTATGTATAATATTATATTGTCACAACACAAGTAATTCATGTCCCCAACAGCTTTACTATAGGTACTTTTAACTGCAACACAAGTTAAAAGTAAAGGAAAAATACAGCCTTTATACGTCTCCATACGTGGGCAGAGGCCACCTCTCGTTTGTGAGAAAAATCTAAGGGGTCTTAAAATAATAAAAAATTGAATAGTGAGTTCCAACAAAGAAGATTTGCTATCTTAATCGCGATATCTATAAAGGTTATTTCAATACTAAATTCAGAGTTGTGTCATTTTAAACGTTGCTTCTAGGGAATGTTTAATTTCAATCAAAATGAGATGATAGACATATCTAAAAAGTTAGTTTATTACTTCACCGAGTTTTTAATAAATTAATATTTATCATAGTTTCTATGTGGAATAAACCGTATAGATATGTACATATTATCGTCAGAGTGAGGATAACTTTTATACAATTAAAACAAAATGGAATATCGGCTTAACAACAACAGCTAAACAACGTTTTAAACTTGTAAATTAATACATTCAAGGGGCTGTGCACTTATGTTTTTACGGTTAAATATTATATTTACATTTAACAGCATTTTTGCTTATATTTACATTTCTTTCAGTAGATTCTTTTACTTATTATGACATTATTAATATAATTATTATATTGATAAATTGAGAGGTGCTGAAATGATTCTGTTTATACCTGTCTGAGAATACTATAACATAATTTTTGTATATTTCTCTCGCCTATTACACTATGTCTACTCAATTTTATTAAAAAAAATATATAAAGAAAACAAAATTACAATAAGGTTGCTACATGCTTTTTTATACGTAGCATCCGTAAAGTAATTTTTTACATGAAATTGAAACAGTTCCTTTTTAATAATTATTTAAAAATATTTTTCAAATGGATTTAATAAGAAAATATTTTGAATAATACTGTTGTGGCTAATACTTGAGCAAATAATTGTGAAATATATTTATTACAAAATGGCACCGTTTAAAATAATACTTTTACTTTTAGATTTAGTTAAATATAATTAATAGTATTCAAATGTACGTTTGTCAAAAAATGAACAATGAACATTTATGGTCCTTTTTACATCTATTGATATAAAAAATATAACAAAAAAATATTTTGGGGCAACGTTATTGATTTAGACAGGTAGGTACCCTGTATTGTAGTGTATCCTGCGGGTTAACAGAAGAGGTTCCGGTGATCGACTGACGGCGGAAAATCCAGCCAACAATAACGAACGAAATATACACTGGTGATAGTGATAGTGTACACAGTACGAGAGTTTCGACTCCAAACCCGCCTGTCCCGCGTTGTGAGTGTGAGAAAATCATCTTAATAATGCATGCCTACTTACGCATTCTTGGAAATGCCTCTATACATCAGACTAGCAGTGCGATTGGGCAGCTATGGCGGGAATCGTGGTAGGATGAAACAGAAGATGGGCAGCAACATCTTCCTGATCCACCCACCAAGCGTCGCAACTATGGTAAATAAAAACACATGAGGCTATCCACGGGGGAAGCCTAATAAATAATACGTGTTTTTACATTTTATACGTGGTAGAGCCATGCTGCAGCTATATTAGTAGTATAGTTGCAGCACGAATGGGTCGGCTCAACCGGGGAAGGACCACGCTCTCACAGAATACCAGCGTAAAATAGCAGCTCCATGCTGCTTTGTTTCGTATGGTGAGTGTAAAGAACCGGGGACCCTTTTTACTGGAAAAGAGGCATTCCAACTTAGTCCTCACGGGTGACAATGCATCTGCATTTTAATTCTTTATTGAGGATAAATGTAGAATCTATGGGTCACAGCAACCATTTACCATCAGGTGGACTGTGTGCTCGTTTGTCACCCTATCCTATAAAAAAATACAATACTTTCAAATTTAAGATCTTCAGCTTTTGATAGACAGTAATGCAAAAAATCAATTTTAATAATTCAAAAAAGAAACAACGCAGTTGCAGTGTAATTCCTACTGCCAAACGATTCCCACTAAAGTTACACGAGTATGGTGAACATGATGATCATGATTCATACGAGCAAAAATATTTAAAAATAAGGCATATAAAAAGTAGATCACTAATCAAAAATAGTTAATAATATTCTTATAACAAACAACAGGAAAGCAATCTTTGGTTATTGTAGCTTTGGGTTTAATATCACAAAATACGTTTCATATTATTTTTGTTGTTTCCGCACACGCCAGTAAATTTTTCCAAATAGCTGACACGAGTTTTGATTTTTTTATCATTTTAGAGTGTCAAACGGGCTAACAGGTCAACATCACGATGTCCAGTAGCTACTGTAGACCATGTACACCTGCAACCTATTTCAAACAAAAATGTTTATAAATGTTTCGTCACCCCTGCGGACTAAAATGGCCTTTATTACAAACAAGTACTTCCTTGGTACAAAAAAGTAAAGTAAAGTATTATCAGTTCATAATGTAAGTTTTCTTCTATCATACCAAGCATGGTATTTAATGATAAAAATGCTAAAATATTTCGACGCGTTTTTTATTACCTTACATATTTATAAAAATTTATTTTATTGTGATTTCTCCAACGCTCTATGTTATAGGTTTGTACAATCGAGGAGAACTGCTTACGGAATAGATGGCATTAATTTATATGTGGCATGTTCTTGAATATTTCTCCTTTTCTGCATTCACGCGTTGCAAAAGTTCATCGGACCAGCGGTGAGACGTGCGGTCCACTGTCGATGGCACTGTCAGACATTGTACACCGCCGTACTCGCAGGCGATCTGAGGACAACGACAAAACTTGTAATTAGTTCGCCTATATTTTATAATTACGCCAAAAAACTAATATACACTCCACTGCTTGTCATAGGCAAGCTTTCATTTGTGAAAGATTTTGACATAGGTTGGATCCGCACTCGCTTAATGCGGATTTGCGCACTTAGCATAACCTAGAAATATTTTTATTTATTTATTAGTATGGGGACAAAGTGCCTGTTGTTTCTAAATATGCAGCGGGGCGAGGTCCTATATGGCGGCCGATCAATTTGTATGACTCACGGACCACCACGCTATACGCCCTGCGTTTGGCCGCTGATCGCACTACGGCCTGACAACATGCAGGCTTCTCACGATGATTTTGCCCTTTATCGCCAATCACATGATAGATTAGTACTCAAAATTACATTTAAGTATTGCGTGCGCGAGAGAATGAAATAAGGGTACGATAGTAATGAAACAAGCGCTCAACATACACGCAACATTAAGCTTTTAATCAATATTTATTATTTTGCAGTCTATCAGTATTAAATAGTCACCCGACATGTTTTTTTAAGTATGGATGCCTACAGTCTACCTTTTTTTGTTATTACAATTATCAGAAGTCGAAAACCGATTCAAAATTATTACAATAAATACAATTTTCGGTACGATTCCGATTCTGGACCTTATTAAGGTATAAGTTTAAAAATAACAGTACTAAAGTACCAACATTTTTCAACAAGCCGATCGAAGTTTGACGCCTTTATGGCATTTTAGTTTAACGGTTATATTATAATATAACATTGAGCACAGCATAGAATACAGAAATTTACTTCAAAAGATATGATACAGATTTCTTAATTATTTTTAGTTTCTTGTTGTAAATTTTTACGTTTAATTACCAGTTTGATATTTAAAATTTCTACAAAGAAGATTTTGCATAATTTTTGTATGAAATAGCAATGGTTTTTGAGAAATATTTTGCTGATATTCCGATATGTACATGTACAAGGAATTTCACATTTCATATAGTATCATCAAAAGATATTGTAAAATATTTTAAAACTATTGATGTTAAGAAAAGTGCGGATCTGTGGGGGATTTCCGTTAAAGTTATTGCGTCTATAATAGATATAATCGCGCCTAATTTAGCTATTATTTTTAATAATAATATCGAATCTGGTGTGTTTCCTGATTTAATGAAGCATAGTAAAGGAATACCTTTATTTAAATCTGGTAGTACATTAGACCCCGCCAATTTTAGACCTATTTCTGTACTACCAACATTTAGTAAGATTTTTGAAAAAATTGTTCTTGATCAAATGTTAAATTTTTTTCATCATCATCATCATTACAGCCCTTCACAAGTCCACTGCTGAACAAAGGCCTCCCCAAAGAATGCCACAAAGCACGGTCCTGAGCCACCTGCATCCATCGACTTCCTGCATGTCTTACCAGGTCGTCACTCCATCTTGTGGAGGGACGCCCTACACTTCGCCTACCGGTACGAGGCTGCCACTCGAGAACCTTTCTTCCCCATCGGTTGTCGGTTCTTCGAGCTATAAGGCCGGCCCACTGCCACTTCAGCTTACTAATCCGTTGGGCTATGTCGGTTACTCTGGTTCTACTGCGGATATCCTCATTCCTAAGTTTATCACGCAATGAAACTCCGAGCATAGCCCTCTCCATAGCTCGCTGAGCGACCTTGAGCTTTCTCATACGGCCAACAGTGAAGGACCACGTCTCAGTTCCGTAAGTCATCACTGGCAACACGCACTGGTTGTACAATTTTGTTTTAAGGTTTTGAGGTATTTCTGACCAGAAGATGTGTCGTAGCTTCCCGAACGCTGCCCAGCCGAGTTGAATCCGTCGATTGACCTCTCGGTCGAAGTTGGACTTACCTAGTCGGACTATTTGTCCCAGGTAAACATACTCGTCAACAACTTCGAGCTTAGTGCTCCCAACAACTACCGGCATAGGTGTGACATGGACATTAAACATAATCTTTGTTTTGTCCATGTTCATCTTAAGACCTATCCGTTGGGAGACACTATTGAGGTCGTTGAGCATAGTGCTTAGTTCCTCCAGCGATTCTGCCATGAGGACTATATCGTCGGAAAATCGAAGGTGAGTGATGTACTCGCCATTGATGTTAATTCCGTATCCTTTCCAGTCCAGAAGCTTGAAAACGTCTTCTAATGCAGCGGTGAAGAGTTTCGGGGATATAACGTCACCCTGTCTTACACCTCTCTGCAATTGGATAGGTTTCGTACTCTGGTTCTTTACTCGGATAGCCATCGTAGCTCTACTGTATAAACACTTCAGCACTTCGATATACCGACAGTCAACTTGGCACCGCTGAAGGGACTGCAGCACCGCCCAAATTTCGACGGAATCAAAGGTTTTCTCATAGTCCACATACGCCAGACATAGTGGCAAATTGTACTCTTCGGACTTCTGTACAATTTGCCGTAGGGTATGTATGTGGTCTATGGTGCTAAAGCCCTTTTGGAAACCGGCTTGTTCGGGAGGCTGGAAGTCGTCAAGTCTGCGCGCGAGACGATTCGTAATGACTCTCGAAAACAGCACGTAGACGCGGCTCAGAAGGGAAATCGGTCTGTAGTTCTTCAAGAGAGCGTTGTCACCTTTCTTGAAGAACAAGACCACCGCACTTCTGCTCCACGCCTCCGGTGTAATGCCACCATGGAGGACGGAATTAAAGAGCCTCTGAAGGACTTCAAGTACCGGTCTTCCACCCGCTTTCAGAAGCTCCGCTGTAATTTCATCCTCGACTGGGGCCTTGCCGTTTTTAAGGTCCTGGAGAGCCATTCTAATCTCGCTCAGACTGACGTCCGGGATATCTTCGGAATAGTGTCGAATAAGACTCGCTCTTGGATCGTTACTCACACTTGCGTGTGGCTCCAACGATGACTTGTACAGCTGCCCATAGAACCTCTCAATCTCACTCAAAATCTCAGGTGCCCCGGAAACGATGCTGCCACATTCGGTCTTCAGCTTTGACAGTTGGCTCTTTCTGGCAGACAGATCTCTGGCAAAGACTTTGGAGCCTTGGTTCGGCTTGATCGCTTCTTCAATACGAGCTGTATTGAAGTTGCGTAAGTCTCGCCGCATGCATTTAGAGATCTGTCTGTTCAGTTGCCTGTATGCTGTCAAATCTGTTGAAGAATGTAGCCTCATCTCCCGTCTAACAGCCATGAGATTAAGAGTGTCATCGGAGAGTTTTTGTGTTCTTCTGCGGCAAGAAAGAGTTCATTATAAAGAGTCCCTCTTTCTCCATGAAGTCGGCCAGCTGCTGGCCCCTTGGGTTCCGTTGCCCTATTCCAAATTTCCCTACTTTCAGCTCACCGTTCTCTCTTGTGCCTAGTTTTGCATTGAAGTCTCCCATTAACACCGTATATTGGGTTTTGAAGGAATGCATGGTTTTAGAGATATCCTCATACATTTCCTCCACCTCCTCATCGGGGTGTGCCGAGGTTGGTGCGTAAACCTGTATGACCTTCAGCGAATACCGTTTGGTGATTCTGAGTATAAGGTACGCAACCCTCGTCGACACACTCCCGATCTTTACAACGTTGTTAACGAGAGACTTGTGGACGATAAATCCGACACCTCCTTGGGACAGATGTTCGCCCTCCCGGTGATAGAGCAAGTTGCCGGATTCGAGGATTACCGTGTCCTCCCCCTCTCTTCGGACTTCGGATAATCCTATAATATGCAAGCGCAACTTGTTTATCTCTTCTTCCAGCTCCACGATCTTCTCGTCAGTCCTCAGGGTGCGTGCGTTGTACGTTGCCAGGTCGAGTCGTCGTAGGTGGCAACCGAACCTCCACCGGAGATTCTTAGCACCCCCTGCCCCGCCGTTACCATGGTCGCCACCGTAGCCAGGAATAGCGGGGCCGTCGGGGACTAGGGGCCGTCTGATTGTTGTTTTCATCATTGGGGGGTATTTGCCATAGTTGCCACGCTTGGCGAGCGGATTGGCAACCGCAGTTTTTTTATTGTACTTTCGGCTATTATCAGGAAGATGCTGCTGCCCATCTCCCGCCTGTTTCCCTTTGTCGCCTTTTACGACACCCACGGGAGGATATGGGGTAGTGGATATTCTTGACCGCCACTACACGGCAAATTATATAAATTATAAATATTATAATTTTTTTTAATATAAATAATTTACTTCATAAAAATCAATTTGGTTTCACAAGCGGTCGCTCGACAACTGATGCCGGTGTTGAGCTGATTAAATATATCTTTAATGCATGGGAGAATTCAAAGGATGTTTTGGGTATATTTTGAGACCTGTCCAAGGCCTTCGATTGTGTTCACCATGAAACATTAATCAGGAAACTTCAACACTACGGTGTAAGAAGTGATGCTCTTAAATAAATTATTTCATATTTAAGTAAGAGAACGCAAAAAGTTGTCATTAACAATATGAGCTCTTCCGGATCAATGGTACAAACGGGCTTGCCTCAAGGCTCAATTATCGGCCCCTTTCTGTTTCTTGTATACATTAATGACTTACCTTACATAGTAGGGGATAACCATGATATAGTATTATTTGCAGATGACACTTCTTTAATTTTCAAATTAAGTCGACAATTACTAAAATATGACGAAGTAAATAATGCTATATCTAAATTATTAAATTGGTTCAATGTTAATAATTTGCATTTAAATGGCACTAAAATGAAATGTATGAAATTCATGACTCCAAATGTCAATCAATTAAATACTAATGTAATTTTAAATGGGGAGAAACTGAGTCTTGTAAATGCCACCATTTTTCTTGGAATCACACTAGACGCGAAGCTTCAATGGAGCCCCCATATATCAAAACTAGCAAGCAGACTTAGTTCTGCAGCATATGCTGTAAAAAAGATTAGAAGTCTAACCAGTGTTGAAACAGCTAGACTTGTTTACTTTAGCTATTTCCATAGCATAATGTCGTATGGTATTTTGATATGGGGACACGCAGCTGACACTGAAATTATATTTGTTTTACAGAAGAGGGCCATAAGAGCAATTTATGATTTAAAGCCTAAAGAGTCGCTGCGACAAAAATTAAGGAAATTAATATATTTACTTTGGCCTCTCAATACATTTATGAAAATGTAATGTACGTACACAAAAATAAAAGTAGTTTTACAAAAATAAGCGATATTCATTCTGTAAATACTAGGAAGAGACACAAGCTAGTAGTACCAGTTACTCGACTTCATCGAGTCAGCAATTCATTCTTGGGGCGATGTATTCGCTTTTACAACAAAATTCCAGAAAATATACAAAATTTGACCTGCTCAAATTTCAAAACCTTTATTAAACTAAGTTTGTACAAAAAGTGTTATTGTAATATTAAAGAATTTATAGATGATAATAACCCCTGGAAATGAGGTGATCGCTACCAAGCTATTTCTAATTTGTTGTGTTGTTAATTTGTGTAACATCATGATTGTAAGCTGTTATTTAAAAAAAAAGTCCCGCTGGGTTTCATGCTGGTTCTTCCCAGGACAGAGGTATTTTTCGAACCAGTGGTAATCAAATAAAAGAGTGACTTTCAATATTTAATTATTTATAATCTATATTGAATAAAAAAGTTTCTGTTTCTGTTTCTGTTATATTCTTACACAACCACTACACGCGATCAATTTCTTCTATACCACATCATAATACAAGACACGACACGCTTTTGCTACGCACAGAGATTGCTATTATATATATTGCACTGATTTGCTATGCATAGACATTGCCTGTAACCTACTGACGCTCTGCTTCGCTTTTTAATCGATTAAAAGTTGTTGGTTCATTCTGTTACTTACTAATATCTTAATTAAATTCTTATTTTTCCCGAAAAATGGAAAACTGACAAGTTGTGATACTAAAATTGCCTGCCGTTCTGAAGTACTGGCCATTTCAAATGAAAATAATTTTTGTTTGGCTAAGAAGTTTAATTTCAAATTACTTTTTCTAAAAACGTGAAACTCTTTCTTCATAATTAGTCACTTTTTTATTAATTAGTCACTTGTTTATTGATTAGTGTAATATTTCCTTCGCATTTGAATTTCTTTAGTCATCATGGATACGTTAAAATTCGAGTAATTATGGAATATGAGTACCGTCATGGCTGAAATGCGGCACAAGCGGCACGCAACATCAACGACGTTTACGGAGTGAATACTACAAACGAACGCATCACCTATTATTGTTTTGCTCGCTTCCGTTCTGGACATTTTGTCCTGAAAAATGAACTCCGTGTTTAAAACTTTGGTTGACAATGACGAATTAAAGGTGATTGTGGAAGCTGATGATAGTCAATCTACGGCTGAATTAGCAGCAGCTTTTGTCGTTAGCATCAAAGCAATATTGGTCCACTTGCATAAAATTTGCAAGGTAAAAAAGCTTGAAAAATGGTGCCCCACAAACTTAATGATCGCTAGCGCAAACTACGCGTGGAAACGTGCCTTGCACTGCTCAGCAGGCACACAAACTAAGGAATTTTGAAGCGCATTTTTACCTACGACAGGATTCTGTTTGATAATCGCAAGCGCTCAGCAAGTTGGTTGGATTTTGATTCAGCACCTAAATAACGCCCTAAACGGAAACTAACCCCTAGAAAAGTGGTGGTCACTGTTTGGTGGTCTAGCGCCGGTGTGATTCATCATAACTTCTTACCAAACGGGGTGAGCATTCCTCCGTACGTGTACTGTGAAAAACTGAACACAATGATGGAGAAGCTCGCACGTCTTCAACCAGCTTTGGTCAATCGCTCGTCCCTTTTGCTCCTGCACGACAACGCACGACAACATACTGCACAACGGACGGTCCCAAGTTACAAGAAATATATTTATATTAAATTTACCCCCAATATAATTTAAACTTCTATATCAAATATAATTAACGGGATAACGTACAAAAAGTTGAATTTGTAAGAGAAGTGGGTGTAATTTTTAACAAAATGTTTAAACATAGCAGACTTAAAGCTAAATTTTATTTTACGTAACGTCAAAACATTTCAAAAGCTTTGTCATATAGCAGCACCTTAGTGTATCATTTGAATGTGTAGTGACCTCACTACATATTTACTCTAGTTAGTTTAGTCCAGTTAGCTTTCTAGTCAAGGGTTGTAGAAAACATTTAATCACACATTTATGTTTTAGATCTTTATTGCATCATAAGGTAGATAGAATTTCTTGTCTTTGTGTAAAACGTGATTTTTTCATCACCGGATATTTAATCCTTACTAGATAAACATGATGAATTAGACGAAGAAGACAAAGAGGACGAATTGGATGAGCTGAATTTATTTTGCATTTTGTAGTATGTATTGTAGTACCAAATGTTGAATGGTGACTTGATATACTTTCTTGTATTTACGGTTATCGTCACGATTATTAACAAGGTTAACTAATAGTCCCCCTCCCCGGAATACTTGAAATAGTAAAACTTCAAGAAAACACCCGGTGTTCATTGCAATAATAACATAACCTAAAATAATACTCTTACGCTTATCACATTTTTCAGTAAGAACGATATAATTCTACATGTTACATGTAGTGTTCAGTGTTTAAATTAAGAAATTATCGTCTAATAAATTTTAAAATTATTTATTAATAATTTAAAAAAATAATATTTTTCCACAATAAGGTCACTTTGCTGAATAATAATATTACTAAATAAACATTACACATTTTAAATTGCAATAGTAACATAACGCAAAATAACTATATGTTGTTAAAATATTTGTTTAAAAATTGTTCTTACCATTTGTTGCAATAACGTATTCGTTGGAAATATGATGTCCTTGCCCCATGAGTAAAGAAATCGTACCGTACAGAGGCAAAGCTTCATATAACCGCGCTGTGGTAGGTACACTACTACAAGCTACAAGTTGAGGCACGTGTGCATGAGCACTGGCGGCTCGTCACGTGCAGAGAGAAACTGCTTTAAGCCGGCTCGGCCAGTACTCATACTCAGGGTTGTGTAAGAAATAATAAGTATCAAATTTTGTTTTTTAAAGAATGATTTGTATCAAATTAAATATGAAAAAGTATAAATATGGTTTAGATAGATTTAAATCTTATGGAGCTTGCCGCAAGAGATACCGCTAACTTTGTAAATAAAATTTATAATTTGTTTGATTTCTTACATTCAAGTACACTTCCATCTCCTAATAAATATAAAAGAGCTTTTCGATGCGATAATTATCAAATTGGTAGCTTGTAGAAGAAATGCTAACATTTTTCAGGAACTTAAAATTAATAAGAAGTTATGGGCAGAAAGACGTTACAAATAGCATGGATTTCATTCACGGATTTCAAGTGTCTATAAAATTTTTAATAAAACTTTATGAAGAATTAAAATCAGAAGAAATTAAATTCATTTATATTTACGAGACCTCTCAATCAAGATTGTCTCGAAAATTTCTTTGGAAAAGTCAGGCAGGCGGGTGGTAACTCCCAGGAACCAACATGTCGTCTAGTTAGTATTACCTTCAAAAAGATGTTTATAACCAATATCTTAGGAAAACCTCAAAATATTAATTGTGAATACGATTTTGATATGTTACTTATGAAACCAGCGATTGTCGTTTATTTACAAATGACTATTATCTATTTGATTTACTAGAAAAAAAAAGGTTTAGTCTATGCGTCGGGATATTTGTATAGAAAATGTTGTCTCGAACACCACAAATGTGAGAAAATAAAATTGTACGATAATAGATATAAGCAACCTATAAAAATGTATATTCATTGAATAAAGATAGTGTTCAATAGGGTTTTTTAATAATACTCCCTGATAATTTTAACGCGTTTGCTTGAGCAAAAATTTCGCGAAAATTTTGACGTCGAAAGAAAAATTGCAAATATTTAAACGTGTGCAAGATTTTATATCTCTATGAATTTAAAATTTCAAATTCTTTCCAATAAAAAAAAACTTTACATTAAATTTAGAATTTACTATTTAATTAATAACCACAACTAATTCTTGAAAGACAATAATTATAAAATTAAAAAATTTAGAATACGTAGTTTATAAAAAGAAATATTATATCTTAAGTATCTATTAAACTGCTGATAAACGTTTTGTTTATTTAGTTTTATCCTTATGTGCCAACCCTACTAAAACAGGTAGAAATTTTGACAGTTCATTAGAAGCTTTGTCCTTGCGCATTACAGCACACGTGTCTTTGTTGATTAACTAAGATAGAACATTATTGAAATAAAAATTATGACGCCTAGCAATAGCCTGCAATTACCAGACTTTTCGCCATCTAGCGACCTAACTTGAAAATAAGTTTTTGTCCTTATTTCATCAAAAATATACCGTTATGGGAATGTTTTTTTTAGTCAAATCATGATTTTGAGAGATGACGTTCTTGCAATAAGTGAGCGATATGGTATAAAGTTTTGACTATCCAACATTTACGATCCTTTTTAATAAATAAAATATACCTGCTATAAGGAAGTCGATGACTACTAAATTTTGAAAACTTATAGAAAACTTATATATACTTCTCTTGCAGAACGTGCGCAAATGTACGAACCTGCAGCCAGTAGCATTAGTTACCCAGTAGAGGTGCAGCAAAGCACGTTCGGTGAGTAAACTTGAAGATGTATTTTAGAATTACAGGCATGTTTCCAGTGATACTAGTTACATGGAACTGAAGTAGCAACAAATGGTCGGTTAGCATACCAACGGAAAGCTCCCACACAAAATTAGATACATGTAGATGAGAAGTGCGAGCAAGTTGACCATTGTTTGTTTTAATTACCCGGTAATGGTGCAGTAGTGCACGATCGGTGGGTACGCCTACAGAACTAGCCCCGGGTGCGAGCTCCCACACGAAGTGATTGCCGAGCTCCACTGCGTCGCGCGGCCGCAGCGCGTACTTGCTACGATTCTTCAACGCGTGCGGCGCGGCCCATCGTCGGGTTTTGCGCGCAGTTACGAGTGGCGCTGGGGACTCTGCGTCGTCCTGTAATTGAAAGTTATCTTATGTGGGATAAGACGGTAGTATATAATTTTTTTACAGAATAGGGTGCCAAACAAGCAAACAGTCCACCTGATAGTAAGTGGATGGTGTAGCCCATAGACATCTACATTTATCCTCGATTAAGAATCGAAATGCATATACGTTGTCACCCTGAGGATTAAGATGGAATGCCTCGTTTCCACTAAAAAAGGTCTCCAGTTCTCTACACTGACCTACAAAACACAGCATTAAGCTGCTATTTTACGCTAGTATTCTGTGAGTCCGTTGTCCTTCCCCGGTGGCTCCACCGAGCTGACCCATTCGAGCTGCAACCATAATATAACTGCAGCAAAATTAATAATTCAGCAGTAAAATTTTGCAAATAAGTATTTAAGACTGCTGTGTGGTTAGTACCCATAGAGTGAAATAAAGAATATAATACGATTTGACACCACAGGAGTCGCAGACGGTCTGCGACTGATTCTGATTTCCTAAGTTGAGGAAGTCAGAATACAACTTAACCCTTTCGCTGTCCCGTGCACTACATATAGGTCATTGCTATTGTCTTACTATTGTGTTTGAAAAACAGACAGTGAAAGTGTTAATAATACCGATTTGAAAACCTCAAACTTGCTACTACGCCATCCAGAATTTATTGTTAATATATCTTTGTAAACATGTTTGTACTTTCAGCCTATTTTATACTATTTTATTTTCAGCGCTCAGACACTACGAAACTGCATCCAATCTAACCTCTCTATCTCATTACGAGGAAAAGAAATACGAATAGTCCTATATTCGTAGCAGTTGTACCTTTTTTAGTTCAATATCCAGTGAATAATTACCCTACGAATTGTTGTAGAATACCAAATGATACAATCGCGTTGGCCACAATTCCGGCACGATTTCCGCTGCTGGACTTAATAGCAGGCACGTATGCACAAATATAATTTAGTCATAACGACGTCCTTCGCCGAAGTGGTGGTAATGTTGGTAGTAAAGTGGCTAAACGCTCTTGAGATGCAGCACGTACGGCTCTGCGACGAGCCTTATCAATATGATGTAAACGCGTCATTAGAATAATTCTACCGCTCCTCGAGGTCTGGACCTAGCGCAAAGGTGGAAGACTAATCTACTGTCCATTATTTGTGTAAAAATCCACGCAAACTGACAGCGAAATTATTTCACAGTATTGAAGTAAAAGATGCTCTTTTCTTTTGCTGTCCCATATATTGTTCTGGTCTGGGGCTTATAGGTCCTTTGGTTATGTGATACTTATCATAAAAAGGAATGTGCCATCTATATTACATGCCTAGCATGTCGTAAAAAGCGACTAATGGAATATTGGGTTTGTGATTGTGAAGGCGACGGGGCTAACAATATGGGCCGATATTGCAGCATTCCTACTTCGCGTCGGGGATAGCAACTTTCTCGACGTTTTTGTCAATGAAACGCCAACAAGACAGCAAAATTTTGCAAAACGTAGATAACGCTGTTTTATATAGGAAAAAAATGAGAAGAAGCACGACCCATACCTCCCATCGCAAATAGAAAAACGCGTTTCTAAACAAGAAGGCGGAGGGCGCCTTCGAGGGCGGATTGTAGGCGGCGCGCAGCGCTGTCAACAGTGCGGAGAGCGTGCGCTCGCGCCGCGGCATCACCACTTCGTCCACGTCGATTACCAGCAGCCAGCCCGCCACCGACATCGAACGGTACAAGCAGTCGTTGAACGCGGCGAATTGGCCCTCCGTTCTAAAAATAAACCAACTGAATGTCATCGTCATTATATACACACATCTACAAATGCCTCTGACTCGTTGGTCTAGCAGTCTCAAGCGCAACTGCTGATCATTAGGTCCTGAGTTCCTCCCTTACCAAGTTCAGTTTTCCTCTCAAGAAATTCGCAGTAGCAGTCCAGAGTCATGAAGTTGGAAATTTTATATCCATTATCCGCTGTCCTAGGAAAGCGTGCAAGCAAAGTCGTTTAATAATCAACGGCTTTACTTGCACGCGTATCTGATCTCTCCGATCGTATCGGATTGCCGTCTCATCGCACTATGTGGGTTAGGGTACACCTTGACTCTTATAGCATATATCTTTTAGAGATCGAAACTATGATGATGCACACACTCGTGTACTATAATCCTAGCTTGCACAGATGGCTAATCCTTGTTGAGACTAGCCGCCTAGACCTATTTTTGTGTTATCAATTTTAACATATACCTTTGTGATCTTAAGTGGGAGCAGCACGAATTATTCAGCTCGACCATCAGAATAACGCTGGTATATTTTATAAATTAAGGATATAGATCCGTAGGACATTTTACTGATAAAGAGACATTTTATATCAGTCTCCAGGGATGGCAAATCTACATTTTGATTTTCAATCAAAGTTAGATAGTGACTTTAGGCACAGCAGCCGATTAAACTTGCCATGAAGTGCAACAAGTGCTCCTTTGTTACCCTTACTTATTTTAATAATAAAATCCTAGATACTAAAGTACTTCTTCAAAAATTAAAAATTTTGTGCAACCGACTTTAATATAAATTATTTATTGTTGAGTTTTTGAAAACCACTCCGATTTCAATAAAAGTTATTATAACGACCTGGGAAGCACAGCCTTTGAAACAAATTAAGAATTTTCCAAATCGGTGCAGGCGTCTTCGAGTAATAAATAATAATTCTATATCTTCGAATAATAAAATCGGTGAACATACATAAAAAAAATTCCGACGAATTGAGAACGACCTCATATTTGAAGACGGTTGAAAATATTGCATAAAAATTATAACTATTTGAAAATCAAAACAAATGTCGACATAAATATTTGAATCAGCTAAAATAAAATCACTAGTGAAATAAATATGGTTAATCTTAAAGAAAATTTTAGTCCGAGGGCGCAGATAAAGATAATTCCAGATTAGCTGATAACCTTATTTTACGAGCCTTCTCACAACTCAAATTCATTCCTCCTTTTGTGTTAAAGCAAATTATGGAACTCGAACAATTGAGAAAGCCTTATCGCTAAACAGGTCTCTTTCAGGCGAAGCTTGGTGAAGGAGATCATTTTTATTTAAACATATTAAGAAGTGTGCATAAATAGTAGATATACAAGTATGTAATAATAAATATATATGCGATATATTATGAGATAATGCAATAATCATATACAAAGTAATCTACATTACTAACCTTATTTCCACCTTTGATACGATGGGAAGTTTCCATGGCAGTAGTGTTACAAGACCTTGCTTTCGATAATGGTCGAGTAAACATGCTACGGGCGTACTTAGTGATTCATTATACATGTAGAAGTGGCTTACGCCCAGCAGCCGATTCAACTCGAACCATTCAAGCAGCCATTCATCACGAGCATAAGAAAAGTGAAATGGCTTCACACACACATGCAGAGTTTCCTGCAACAAATAATTTTGTAAATGTTAAAGACACCAATGCCTTTTTATCTCATATTCATCAACCTGTAATTGATCCACTGCTCTTTTCATATGCACTTAACATAGTAGAAGCAGGAATATATGCTCCCATCTACTATATTAGACCATAGCTACCCCAGGAGGGTACCGGCACCCCTGGAGAATCCCTCGCTAAGCATCCACGACCAAACTAATCCACTAAATTCCAAAGACAGACGACAAAATTCTGCTCGCGACTAAAACTGCTCGGGGCAAGCGAAGCAATAAGACCAAGGCGACCCCTGTCACGCTATCTGTGAATTTTTGCAACATCAGGGGACTTCATTTCAACCTTAACGCTATCCACTTCCAATTGGAGACGGCGATGCTGGCCTTGCTTTTTTAACGAGATTGAGGTGTACTCTCCGGCTGATACATCATATCTCTCCTACCCGGGGTACAAATTAGAACACTCCTTTGGGCCTCGGGCTGGAGTTTCCGTATACTTCAGAGAGGACATCTGCAGAGGCAGTCTTGAAGGCTTATCCTATGGCTGCGTGTAAACAGAGACGACCATCAACGCGCTTACGGGTGCCTCTATAGATTCCATAGCGGTAATGCTAAAATAGACCGACTCATCAACCACGTCCAAATGGCTACAGAATCCTCGTCACAGCAGATCCCATCCACAGAGATCGTGCGTGATCCTTGGATGGATCCAATTTTAACGTCCACCACACCTAATGGATCGGTTCGCGTTCAACCGATCATGCGGGGAGATCTGTTTATGACTTTGCCTTGGCATATGGTCTTACACAGCTGGTTACTTTGCCTACACAGATTCCAGATGTGGAGGACCATGCACCTTCCCTGTTGGACCTTCTGCTGACTTTTCATCCGGATGAATATCAGGTTTCCGTCGACACTCCTTTAGGCTCGTACCTTTGTCTTGTTCGGAGTGTGGTGCCACTCACACTAATGTCGCGGTTGCATTCTGCAGGCTGCCGTGTTTGGTACTATAGGTCGGCCGATTGGGATAGGATGCGGTCTTTTTTTGCATCCTACCCTTGGGGGCGTGTTTACTTCTCGCCGGGAGATCCCAGCGTTGTAGCTGATTCTGTTGCTGATATGGTACTTCAGGGTATGGAACTTTTTATTCCATCCTCTGTGATGTCCATCGGAGACAGATCACAGCCATGGTTTGGTCGCTCCTGTAAAATAACATCATGCTAAAAGTAGGAGTGCTACCTGACCTGGGCTGATACATCAACGTCTCGGGAAGCACCACCGCTCTTAAAAAGAATCATAATTCCACTTCCAGGTCCTTTAAAAGACTCATTGCCAAGGCAACGTCTGAGCACATCGGCAGAATTGGCGAGGAGCTATTCCACCTTCCTTCGGGAACTCGCACATTCTGGTCTCTCGCCAAGGCTGTCCAACTTCTGTCAGCCATCTCCTCCATCTCTGCACAGAGAGGATAACTCACTGGCACATATCGCAAAGGAGAAAGCCGATCTGTTAGGCGCTCTCTTTGCGTCGAACTCGAATCTCGTGGCCGGGGGGGACACACCGCCGTCCATCCCGCGGAAAGGGTGTTCCATGCCGGATGTGCAGTTTACACAGCGCTTGGTTCGCAAAACACTCCTCTCTCTGGACGTATGCTAGTCGAGTGGGCCTGACGGAGTCTCTCTCATTGTGCTGAAGGCGTGTACTCCGGAGTTGGCACCGATTTTATCGCGTCTTTTCCGGTACTCCTACTCCCTCAGCGTAGTCCCGAATTCATGCAAGACAGCTTTGGTGCACCCGATCCCTAAAAAAGCGACCGCTCAAACCCTCCAACTACAGGCCTATCGCCATCACCTCTCTGTTCTCCAAAATAATGGAGTACATTTTAAACTGCCAGCTCATGAGGTACCTTGAGGATCACCAGCTGATTAGTGACCGCCAACACGGTTTTCGTCGGACTCGATCAGCTGGTGATCTTCTGGTCTACTTGACTCATAGATGGGCTGAGGCAATAGAGTCCATGGGTGGAATTAGCAGTTAGTTTTGACATAGCGAAGGCCTTCGATTGAGTCTGGCACAAAGCGCTTCTTTCGAAGCTCCCTTCCTATGGGCTTCCCGAGAAATTGTGCAATTGGATAACCAGTTTCTTTGCTAATCGGAGCATCAAGTTCGTAGTAGACGGTGCAACGCACCTGCAATCCCCTTGTTGTTGAGGTTGTTCATGGGCGGCGTTAGTCACTTACCGTCAGATGAGCCGCATGCTCGTTTGCCCCCCCTTCTATAAAAAAATGCCATAATCGAAATATTTTTAGATGTATGTTACATATATAGTAGAAACTATGTGGCACGTCTTTATAGATACATATTATTCATCATTTCATCATCATTACAGCCCTTCACAAGTCCACTGCTGAACATAGGCCTCCCCCAAGGAATGCCACAAAGCACGGTGCCGAGCCACCTGCATCCATCGACTTCCTGCATGTCTTACCAGGTCGTCACTCCATCTTGTGGGGGGACGCCCTACACTTCGCCTACCGGTACGAGGCTGCCACTCGAGAACCTTTCTTCCCCATCGGTTGTCGGTTCTTCGAGCTATATGGCCGGCCCATTGCCACTTCAGCTTACTAATCCGTTGGGCTATGTCGGTTACTCTGGTTCTACTGCGGATATCCTCATTCCTAAGTTTATCACGCAGAGAAACTTCGAGCATAGCTCTCTCCATAGCTCGCTGAGCGACCTTGAGCTTCCTCATACGGCCAGCAGTGAAGGACCACGTCTCAGTTCCGTAAGTCATCACTGGCAACACGCACTGGTTGTACAATTTTGTTTTAAGGTTTTGAGGTATTTCTGACGAGAAGATGTGTCGTAGCTTCCCGAACGCTGCCCAGCCGAGTTGAATCCGTCGATTGACCTCTCGGTCGAAGTTGGACTTACCTAGTCGGACTATTTGTCCCAGGTAAACATACTCGTCAACAACTTCGAGATTAGTACTCCCAACAACTACCGGCATAGGTGTGACATGGACATTAAACATAATCTTTGTTTCGTCCATGTTCATCTTAAGACCTATCCGTTGGGAGACACTATTGAGGTCATTGAGCATAGTGCTTAGGTCCTCCAGCGATTCTGCCATGAGGACTATATCGTCGGCAAATCGAAGGTGAGTGATGTACTCGCCATTGATGTTGATACCGTATCCTTTCCAGTCCAGAAGCTTGAAAACGTCTTCCAATGCAGCGGTAAAGAGTTTCGGGGATATAACGTCACCCTGTCTTACACCTCTCTGCAATTGGATAGGTTTCGTACTCTGGTTCTGTACTCGGATAGCCATCGTAGCTCTACTGTACAAACACTTCAGCACTTCGATATACCGACAGTCAACTTGGCACCGCTAAAGGGACTGCAGCACCGCCCAAATTTCGACGGAATCAAAGGCTTTCTCATAGTCCACATACGCCAGACATAGTGGCAAATTGTACTCTTCGGACTTCTGTACAATTTGCCGTAGGGTATGTATGTGGTCTATGGTGCTAAAGCCCTTTCAGAAACCGGCTTGTTCGAGAGGCTGGAAGTCGTCAAGTCTGCGCGCGAGACGATTCGTAATGACTCTCGATAACAGCACGTAGACGCGGCTCAGAAGGGAAATCGGTCTATAGTTCTTCAAGAGAGTGTTGTCACCTTTCTTGAAGAACAAGACCACCGCACCTCTGCTTCACGCCTCCGGTGTAATGCTACCATGGAGGAAGGAATTAAAGAGCTTCTGAAGGACTTCAAGTACCGGTCTTCCACCCGCTTTCAGAAGCTCCGCTGTAATTCCATCCTCGCCTGGGGCCTTGCCGTTTTAAGGTGCTGGAGAGCCATTCTAATCTCGCTCAGACTGACGTCCGGAATATCTTCGGAATAGTGTCGAATAAGTCTCGCTCTTGGATCGTTATTCACACTTGCGTGTGGCTCCAACGTAGACGTGTACAGCTGCCCATAGAACCTCTCAATCTCACTCAAAATCTCCGGTGTCCCGGAAACGATGCTGCCACATTCGGTCTTCAGCTTTGACAGTTGGCTCTTTCTGGCAGACAGATCTCTGGCAAAGACTTTGGAGCCTTGGTTCCGCTCGATCGCTTCTTCAATACGAGCTGTATTGAAGTTGCGTAAGTCTCGCCGCATGCATTTGGAGATCTGTCTGTTCAGTTTCCTGTATGCTGTCAAATCTGTTGAAGAATGTAGCCTCATCTCCCGTCTAACAGCCATGAGATTAAGAGTGTGATCGGAGAGTTTTTGTGTTCTTCTGCGGCGGGTCTTGCAGAACTTAGCTCCGACCGCATGGACAGTTTCCACGAGCTTGTCATTCATATCGTCCACTTCATTGCAGTCTTCTAGGCACTGAAAACGGCTTTGTAACTCGAGCTGAAAGGTTTCGGGACTTTGGATTAGAGCACGAGGGGGACGGAGCGTTGACTTCATCAGACGAGACCTCTCCAATTTAACATTTAGGTTCAGTGTGCCTCTAACTATTCGGTGATCGCTGCCGGTTTTCACCCTCGCGATCACTGAGACATCACTGAACAGTTGTCGTCTGGTCGTCATAATGAAGTCAATCTCATTTTTTGTCGAACCGTCGGGGCTCGACCAGGTCTACTTCCTGTGGGGCCGCTTCTTGAAGACAGAGTTCATCATAAAGAGTCCCTCTTTCTCCATGAAGTCGGCCAGCTGCTGGCCCCTTGGGTTCCGTTGCCCTATTCCAAATTTCCCTACTTTCAGCTCACCGTTCTCTCTTGTGCCTAGTTTTGCATTGAAGTCTCCCATTAACACCGTATATTGGGTTTTGGAGGAATGCATGGCTCTAGAGATTTCCTCATACATTTCCTCCACCTCCTCATCGGGATGTGCCGAGGTTGGTGCGTAAACCTGTATGACCTTCAGCGAATACCGTTTGGTGATTCTGAGTATAATGTACGCAACCCTCGTCGACACACTCCCGATCCTTACAACGTTGTTAACGAGAGACTTGTGGATGATAAATCCGACACCTCCTTGGGACAGATGGTCGCCCTCCCGGTGATAGAGCAAGTTGCCGGATTCGAGGATTACCGTGTCCTCCCCTCTCTTCGGACTTCGGATAATCCTATAATATGCCAGCGCAACTTGTCTATCTCTTCTTCTAGCTCCACTATCTTCTTGTCAGTCCTCAAGGTGCGTGCGTTGTACGTTGCCAGGTCGAGTCGTCGTAGGTGGCAACCGAACCTGCACCGGAGATTCTTAGCACCCCCTGCCCCGCCGTTACCGTGATCGCCACCGTAGCCAGGAATAGCGGGGCCGCCGGGGACTGGGGGCCGTCTGTGTGTTGTTTTGATCATTGGGGGGTATTTGCCATAGTTGCCACGCTTGGCGAGCGGGTTGGCAACCGCAGTTTTTTATTGTAATTTTGGCTATTATCAGGAAGATGCTGCTGCCCATCTCCCGCCTGTTTCCCTTTGTCGTCTTTTACGACACCCACGGGAGGATATGGGGTAGTGGATATTCTTGACCGCCACTACACGGCTTATTTTTTATATTATATGATTATTATTAGGAACATAATAAATAAAAGAAAAAAATAAATCTGTACATATAAATAAAATTTAAGTGTCTGTCTGTTAAATATTGAAATAACTGTGTTTTATTGACCTGAAGGATTATATGCTTGTCATTAAGACATGAATAATGTAATTTTTGTCTATTTCCTCTGTCTATCTGTCCATTTCTGTCCATGCTTACGAAGACCGAAGAGAACAATCTGCCACTTTGTCTTGCGTATTTGCGCGACTATGAGAAAGCCTTTACTTCCGTCGAAATTTGGGCGGTGCTGCAGACCCTCCAGCGGATGGCTAACCGATTGTAGTAAAATTTCACGAACTGATAGAGAGCAATGCTTCTTGAAAAACTTTGTTTTGTTTTTTTTTAAACGATAAATTGATACAATCAACCTACCTCGGCAAAACCAGCTATTTAGCTAGTTTGGGTAGCTAGCTTTATATAATTAAAAGTTAAGTCGGCATTAACAAACACTTGACAGTATAGTGGAGGTGTAAGAATATCCACCGCCCTATAATTATGCTGTGGATGTCGTCGTA
This sequence comes from Parnassius glacialis, assembly GCA_033319125.1. Lineage (NCBI taxonomy): Eukaryota > Metazoa > Arthropoda > Insecta > Lepidoptera > Papilionidae > Parnassius > Parnassius glacialis. Next base: position 32,488,364 of record JAVANC010000005.1, on the reverse strand, counting down.
ATAGGCGACAGATGTAAAGAAACCAAGAGATGGACAGCAGCGTGTTTCCGATAACCACAAAATTAAAAAAAACTACATTTGTCAACCCGTCTGTCAAGTGCGACAACTATGGTAAATATCCCCCGGTACGACGCAATCTTTGTTCATTTTTCAAATCATGACTTTGATGGCTGCAATGAATGGATGAAAAATGAATCATGGATACATTAAGGTTGTTCATAAGAGGTCAACTATGTGTTACACGAAGTCGTGCCATTGCATTTTTGTACATATTTCAATCTAATGTAATAATTTCACAAGATGATAATAACAACGAAATAGCTTATTATTTTATTTTAAAGAAATGTTGTACTCAACATTCCCTTGAAAGAAATTAACAAAAATAATATCACAAATTTGTTTTAATTTTTATAAAAAAAATATTTTATGAAAAAAATAGTCAAGCGCTCCTAACCTGCCGGTGCCCGCAGAGGCCACCGAAACATCTTTAAGGTTGGATATTGAACCTTAGGTATGTTGTTTTTGTTTTTAATTATAATTTTAATTTTAGTACTAATTCGCTGAACTATAGCGGGGAGCGAGTTAATATTTTTAAACTAACAGGAAGGGTCCAGAGGTGTTCTTAAAAGAATGCAACACACAGATTTTTCAATTTGTTCTTTGCTACTCAAACATTAAGCTAGGCTCATTGTACACATCTATATGAAGGCTCATAGCTAGTAGACCGTGTTTGGGCTCCTTTGATAGTGCTTTATGAGTAGCTTCTGTATATATACTTAGTATCTGATGATAGAAGAGAAAAATATCGTCGGAAACTATGTGGCGGCACGTAGTTAATAGGTCTAAATAGCTTTTAATATCGATAACACAGCATATTTGGGTTCTTAGAATAATCAGTATATATCTATTATTACGGCATTACCGTAATAATAGATATTTTATATACAGGCCCTTCTTACTGGAAATGAGGCATTCCATCTTAGTCCTCACGGGTGACAACGCATCTACATTTTGATTAGTAATAGAGGATAGATGTAGATGTCTATGGGTCGCAGCAACCACTTACCATCAGGTGGACTGTGTGCTACTTTGTCAACCTTTTCCTATAAAAAAAAATAGATCAAAACAATTTTGTGCCCTTTCTTCGGCTTCTTTAATTTCTGAGACGTGCTTCTCAATCGTTCTAACTATTACAACGCTATGCTATTGTGTGGATTGCAGAATAGTTTTCTTTGATATATGAGTAGATCTGTTATTACTACGTCGTCTAAAGATCGTACTCTACTAAAAGTCACGTAAGCTTGCCCTTTGGCTAATGTTTGGGTCCAAGATATATGATTGCCTTATTGAATGTTTTTTCTTGTAATTTATTAGACGGTAATGTATAAATTCTGTAGAAAGTTTAAAATAAAAAGCGAAATTGTTTCTACGTTATTGTCTAAACATCTGTCTATTTGTCTGTAATTTGTATGTTTGCTGTCTAACAAAATTTTATATCCCTACATTTTACCACCGAACTGCTCCGTGTAAAGTTTTGTATCCCCATGCGTTTTTTTTTTATAGAATAAGGGTGACAAACGAGCACACAGTTCACCTGATGGTAAGTGATTGCTGCGGCCCATAGACATCTACATCTATCCTCGTTTGTGAATCACTTACTCACACACTTACACAATCAATTACTTCACGCTGGTATTCTGTGAGGTCGTGGTACCACCCCGGTTCGAGCCGGCCCATCCGTGCGACAGCAAAAGCTGCCGTGTGGCTCTGCCACTGTTAAAAACGTGACCGTCAGTAGTTCATATTATACCGAAACTACTCACCTAACACTATCAAAAGAGGCAAACACGATTCACTAGCTATGTGCCTTCGCAGAGTTCTCCGATGTTGTTATGCTGCATCAACAGACCCTCAGCAGTTCATGTACAGATGTTACTTATAATATAATAGAATAGAATGTTTTTTATTAGAATAGAATAATTTTTTATTCAATATTGATTATTACATAATTCTTATTGAAAGTGATTTTTTATTTACCACTGGTTCGGAAAATACCTCTGTCCTGGGAAGAACCAGCAAGAAACCCAGCGGGACTTTTTTTTCAAACATATTTCACTTAACAATAATTTCATTTATACAATTTTTAAATCATTTTTAATAGAACCAGCATGGTGGCGATCACCTTATTCCCAGGGGTTATTTTCATTCATGTATTCCTTGATATTATAATAACCCTTTTTGTACAGTTTTTCTTTAATAAAACTTTTAAACTTGTTTATTGATAAACTTTGAATATGTTCTGGGATTTTGTTGTAAAAGCGTATACATTGCCCCATAAATGAATTACTGATTCTGTGGAGACTAGTAACTGGTATTACAAGCTTATGTTTGTTCCTAGTGTTTAGAGAATGCACATCTTTATTCTTATTAAAGCTATTTATGTTTTTATGTACATACATTAGATTTTCATAAATATATTGCGATGCCGAAGTTAATATGTTTATTTCTTTAAATTTTTGTCTGAGGGACTCTTTACAATTTAGGTTATAAATCGCCCGAACGGCTCTCTTTTGCAAAACAAATATAGCTTCAATATCAGTCGCATTACCCCATAGCAAAATTCCATAAGACATTACGCTATGAAAATAACTAAAATACACTAATCTAGCTGTCTCAACATCTGTGAGACTTCTAATCTTTCTTACAGCATATGCTGCAGAACTAAGTCTGCTTGCTAATTTAGATATATGGGGGCACCATTGAAGTTTCGCGTCAATAGTAATACCGAGAAAAACAGTGGTATCCACAAGACTCAACTCCTCCCCATTTAATAGCACATTGGTATTCGAATGTTTTACATTAGGTATTGTAAATTTAATACACTTTGTCTTATTGCCGTTCAAGAGCATATTGTTGGCGTTAAACCAATGTACTAATTTCGATAGAGCATTATTTACATCGTCATAATTAATTAACTGCCGTTTGAGTTTGAAAATTAAAGAGGTATCGTCAGCAAATAATACTATATCGTGATTATCCCCTACAAGATAAGGTAAGTCATTAATATAGATTAAAAACAGGAATGGGCCAAGAATCGAGCCCTGAGGAACGCCCACTACCGATCCGGAGGAACCTTTACCATTTATCACGACTTTTTGAGTTCTGTTACTTAAATATGAAGTAATAAGTCTAAGCGCCAAATTTTTTACACCGTAATGTTGTAGTTTCCTGATTAATGTTTCATGATGAACACAATCGAAAGCCTTGGAAAGATCAAAGAAAACACCTAAGGCATCCTGTGAATTCTCCCGGGCATTAAAAATATATTTCATAAGCTCAACGCCGGCGTCAGACGTCGAGCGACCCCTTGTAAATCCAAATTGGTTTTTATGAAGTAATTTATTTGTATTAAAAAAAATTAACAATTGATCCAAAATAATTTTTTCAAAAATTTTACTAAGAGTTGGTAGTACAGAAATAGGTCTAAAATTAGCGGGGTCCAATGTACTACCAGATTTAAATAAAGGTATTACTTTACTATACTTCATTAAATCAGGAAACACACCAGAATCGATACAAGTATTAAAAATAATAGCAAGATGAGGTGCAATTAAATCTATTATGGACGCAATAACTGTCACGGAAATCCCCCACAAATCTGCGGTTTTCTTTACATCAATGGTTTTGAAGTATTTTACAATATCTTGCGGTAATACTTTTTCAAATATAAATTCTTTTAAACAGATATTAACATTCTGTTTGAGTAATGACTCGGCGACAGTTGGAGAAGAATTCAAAGACTCTGTTGTCAAAATAGGAATATCAGTGAAATATTTCTCAAACACCACTGCGACTTCTTGATTTGATTTAGTCAATTCATTGTTATTTTTTAATTGATAGTTTACGTTACGAGGTTTTTCATTACCGGTTTCGCTGTTAATTATACTCCACGTCATTTTAATTTTATTCTTAGCCATCTTAATTTTGTTGCTAATATGTAACGATTTGGCTGTGGAGCAAACTTTTTTAAACATTTTAGAATAATTTTTGACATATTCTTTAAAAGTATCAGAAGGATTATATGATCTTTCATGGTAAAGGTCATATAACCTTTGTCTGCTTTTATGAAGTCCCACTGTCGCCCACTCATTAAATACCTTGCGACTGTTTCCGGAGAATGTTTTAAAAGTAAATGTTTTTTTAAATTCATTGCTTATAAGGGTAAATAATTCTCCATATAAAAAGTCTGCATTGTTCTTATAAGAAAGCGATGGAAGGTTTTTTACCATATTACTTCTAAATCTCTCCAGGCGTTTTGCATTAATAGGAACAAACACAATTTTCTCAATTTCCTGTTTTTTGTGCATATAAGGTAATGAAACCAGTTGTCCACAGTGATCTGAACTAAGTTTTTGAATTATTGATTTGTTGATTGGTACAACAACTGTAAAAATATTATCAATACAAGTTGCACTACACCCTGCAATTCGTGTAGCTTCAAAGAATAAATTATCAAGATTATAGGATTTGAACAAAGAGCAAAATTTAATACTGATGGAAGAAGTTTCCAGGAGATTGATATTGAAGTCTCCACACACTACAAGAGATTTATTCTGTTTATTAAGCTTAACTAAAACTTCTTCCATAATTTTTTCAAAGGTATCATAATTTGAACATGGGGGTCTGTAAACACTGACAACAATAAGGTGCTCAAGCTCAACACATGCCATTTCTACAGTACGCTCAACAGAGAGGCTCACAATGTCTTTACGTTCTTTACATGATAAGGATTTATTAGCTAATATTAAGGAGCCACCACGTAATTTAGTATCTCTATTGAACGAACTGACCACCTGGTGATTACTGAAATTAAATATAGAGTTGTAACTTTTTAACCAATGTTCAGTAATACATAAAATATGAATAAGGTTACTATTTAAAAATAATTCAATTTCTAGTTCTTTGCCTAACATACCTTGTATATTTTGATGCACCAGGTTAATACAGTTTTTATTATTGCTATTTTGTGAAATTACACAATGAAGTATAGTTGAATTGTATTCTAAGGTATTTAAGTTATCTTTGCTAGAGATTACCTCTATTGTCTTATTATCTAATTTAAATTACTTGGAACTAATTCCAAATCATTTGTGAAATTATTTTTCTGCTCAATAAAAGCAGGTGTTAAGGTAGCCAATAATTTGGCTGGGTTAAAATATAAATAATGAGATAGCGTATTTGCTACCAGTCTCAAACTAAACTTTGATAGGTAATACCTATCTCTTGTCAAAAACTTCTTAAATAAATTATTAATATCCACTAAATGAAATTTATCATTATTATTCTTACAATTAAATGTCAAATTTAAGTTATTATTACATGTCGAATTATGCATCATTAAATTTAAATAATATCTTAGTTTATTTTCCTGTGGCCACCCCTCTATGTAAGGCAATGTAAACAAGATAACTTTAACCACATTTATGTTATTGAGATATTCAATATATTTTAATAATTGATTCTTGTTCATATTGCCTCTTCTCCCAACAAAAATTATTAATATACTATTAGGGTTAAATTTACTAGTTAAAATTTTATTCATAATATCACTGAGTGATGCTCCAGGCATGCAGTAATTACTTATCTGTTGCCTTTTTAAACAGTTATTCAATGATATACCCAATTTTTTTCCTATGTCATCACTATACACAATTACATTATTTTTTTCATTACTTTTTAAATTTATCTGCTTTGTTATGGTACTGTCATAGAGTGCAGGTAAAGAAAATGAAGTATTACTACTTGTCATATTATTAACACACACTGTCCCTAAAGAACCTGGCATTGAGTGCTCATATTCATTTTGATATTTTAATAAGGAATCAAAACGTTTCTCGTTATATTTACATGACTTTACCAGATTATCCATGGCCAGTATGTGTTCTTTTATCTCATTACCTGCTGATTTATACTTATTTGACATAGTTTGTAATGAAGTTTGAAGTGATAAAATTTCTGAATTAAGACACTCTATTTCAGTCTCATAACAATTTTTCATGTTTTCCACCTCAATTGAATATAATTTAATTTTACTAATTAACTCTTGCTTTTCCTTACATACATTTGAATAATTTTTAATATTAATTTTAGTTTTAACTAATTTTTGAACTTTCCTAATATATTTATTGATTTTTATATATTTTCTTAATTTCCTTCTGCTGCATGTAATCCTTTCTGCTGTTCTTGATGAGGTAGAATCTTTAGTCAAATCTATTGTAGTGGAGGGTACAATGTTACATGAGATTTACATTCTACGAGCTCAACGAACAGACTCTGAGTTTGAAATGCTTGCACGTTATCAATGTATTGTTTTAATTGTGAAATCTGCTCATTAGCTTCAGTTAATTGTAATTTCAATGCAGCAATTAATCTGAGGGCTTCCTCATATTCTTTGCTGCATCGGTCAAACTCATCGACTGTCCCCTGGAGCTGATCCCTTTCCTTTGAAATATCTGTATAGTCTCTATGTATCTTAACCATATCACTTTTCAACTGTGTAGTTTTCGAAATTATACTTATTATTTCCTTTTTCGTTGTCATCCCTTTCTTTAAGTAACAGCTCACACTGCTCCCTGGACGCCCTCAGTTCTTGGAGCGCCAGATGAAGTTGGTTCTCCATCTGGCGCGTTTTGGCGTTGCGAGTATTCATTTTACTATATATTTTATATAGCAAAAGAAAACAAAGATGGAAAATCAAGGGAACAGAGTAAGCAAATATCTAATTGTAGGACTCTAATAACAGATCTCATATTAAATTATCAAGAAAACAATTCAAAATGAAATCCGAAAACAACAAAACTTAAGATATATCGTAAATATTAAAAGGGATAACAAGAATTACAGTAACTTATAAACCTAAGTTTTAAACGATGTTCGTTACCTGCTGTCACTTTAAATTGAGAGGCACTAAAAATTTATTTATTTAGATATTTACCACTTTCATTTATTACACAATACAATTTGTTCCTAATTAACAACTATAACTTAAATTTGAGGTGGAAATTATCAATTACAATATTTATTTTTACGAAATTATTTGGGAGCAAATTATTTAAGTATTTGTCACCGGGGTTGCCACAGCAAAAAAAAATATTCAATATACATAACGTAATTCTTATTGAAATTCATTTTTTTACTTTACCTACCACTATCAAAATGGCTCAAAATCTGTTCATAAAAAACCACATAGGCGCGCACTGGTGGTTTGTCACAATGAAACATATAATAATAATAAGAATTATGGCAAATAAATCTCAAACTCTTCACAAAAAACAGCATCTAATTCAGTCAAGTCATCTCGGGAAAAAATGCGCTAAAGTAATTTTAACGATCTAAAAATGTTTATTACAGCGCCCCTAGGTGAGTTAACACCATAATAACTATCTAAGAACCATCGCCAATGAATCACAAACCCTTTACAGGAAACCGTATCTAAATCGGTCAAACCGTTCTGCAAATAAATTGGAACATTCGTTTGCACACACAAGCAACTTCCCATCCTAAACGCAAACACCACCTCTGTTCCGTCGTGGGTAATAAAATATATTTACATACAATTTATTTAACAAAATATTTACTTCAAAAATATTTTTTATTATTTTATTGCATCAATTCATCAAAAATTGAAATGAAAAACGAAATAAATTACAAAAGTCTACATACATCTACAATAAAAAGAGATGGTAATTTCGGGATATGTATGTTTTGTATATTATTTATGCCGTGAATCAAAGACGAAAAATATTTATACATACTTAAAAATTAAAAATATATAAAATATACTGACATCTTAATGTTCCAATACTTACCAATATTGGTTCCACTTAAACTAAATAATAAAATAAGGAAAGTCATGTTTCGGAACTTTAATTTACCATTAGTTATGTACTTGCCTAGAATGCTCTAAGATACATGTTTGATTAAGCGTACGCGTTTTTAAGGCGACGACCAAATAGTTCTTCCTATTTTTGATCAGCCCGTAGTGGACTTACCGCTGCTGGACTTAGACCCCTTCTCTTAGGGAGGATTTGACTAATCATCGCGTATGAAAGTTGGATTGATAACCTATGACGCTGTTCTCTGTCGCAAGTCGCAATGTATTTTAAATCCGGTGTAAACCGGATGTTTATACCGTCGTCCTTTAGACAGGGTTATTTTTCAAAGTGTAGCCAACTTTTAAACTTAAGTTCAAATATATGAATAATTATATATTGTTTATATATTATTATTACAGTTTTTTAAAATACGAGTAAAACCTTTAAATAAAATTATCCCAAATTGAATGTATAAAACACATTCAACGTTTTTTTCCTAATTTAATCCTCACGAATGTGTGCGTGCACAGTAAAATCAATTAAAATGATGCATTACCCTGCATTTTGAATTTTCCAAATCGGTTCGTTCGGTCTTCGAGTAATCGTTGAACATTTAAAGAAAAAAAACAAAGATTCCGTCTAATTGTAAACCTCCTCCTTTTTGAAGTCGGTTGAAAAAGAACAGAATGTTTGAGATTTTTTTTTAATAATTTTTTCTTCATTTGCCTACTTTACTTATTCTGAACCTTCTCTGCAAATTTGGCCGTTTATTGCAAAATAACTAGTGTCCGACCGAAACAGGATTTTCAACCAAAACTGAAACCGAAAACGAACCTTCGGTCTAGGTGTCAGTTTCGGCCGAAACCGAAACCGAAATCGAAACTTATATAGACATTTTAATTTTATATTTTTATACATATTTAATGAAAAACAGTTATTGTAATAGTCATATAGAGCAATATATTTATTTATTTTAAAGTAATAATCAACAATTTAACGTTAAAAAAATACTTTTTTGAGTAAATTTTGTAGAAAAATCAACACTATCACCCTTAAAAAGTTTCTCGCTGATTGAGAACATGTTTTATTGTGTTCACAATATTATTAATATTATTCAATGAGAGCATTAACCCGGTATATCACACTCACACACTTTCAAAAAATATACACACAACTTAACAAAATCCCAGAATATATACAAAACCTGCTCAAAGTTCAAAAACTTTAATAAACTAAGTTTGTATAAAAAGGTTTATTATAATATTAAGAAATTTATGGATGATGATAACCCCTGGGAATGAGTTGATCACTATGTCTAATTTGTTTTGTGTTGTTAATTGCGTTATACACATGATTGTAAGTATTTAACAAAACAAAATGTGCAGTGCAGTGCTCTCGCCCACGGCCTCGCACTTAAAGAGGCCTCGCGAGACCCCCTAAAATGCGATAACCCCAGACTTTACCACAGATGACTAATTAATTTGATCACTTTTACGCTCGAAAAAGAAAGTCACAAATTTAAGTGTGTTTGTTTGAGGCCTCGCAAGAAGCCCCTCTTAAATGCGACTGCGAGGCCGTTGTGACTTTCAAAGACCGCGATTGTTACATTGACGAAATACGAGACTTCTCAGGATTTAATAGATATGAGCAGTTACGAGGGTGACACTGAAAGCTCTTAGAGAATCAAAAACTGAACAAACTTGCAAGTTATGAGTTTTATTATATATTTTCAAAATAGTTTCCATTCACATCAATACATTGCTGCATCCGATGGAACTACTGAGAAAATCACTTTGCACACTCGTCCTTAGAGGTCTCTTTGACGGCATTTTGAAACGCAGCCACTGCTTCCTCGGCATCCATAAAACGTTTTCTCGAAGTTTTTCTTTTATTTTCGGAAAAAGATAAAAATCGCAAGGTGCGAGGTCGGTGTTATAGGGCGAGTGACCCAGTAATTCTACGTCTGAAGTCACCATGAAGTCGATTGTTTGCTTGGCGGTGTGCGTCAAGGCGTTATCGTGGTGAAAGAGGATCCTACTGAGAGGTCTTTTCTCCCGAAGTTTTTCCAAGACAAGTGGCTAACAATTGTTAGTGTACCACTCTGCGGTAGTAGACAGCAGACCGTCTCTTAGTTTCAGGATCATAAAAATAAATCCAGCTTTCGTCACTCGTAAGTATGTCGAACACAGCATTTGAATCGCCTCCGTTAAATCTTTGAACCATTTCACAACACCAATCAACACGACACGTTTTTGGGCCCCTGTCAAATTATGAGGTATCCACTGACCGCTAAATGTTCATGAAGGATTTTGTGCACTTGACTCATACCGATGCCTAAGCTTGTCCGAATCTGCTGATAACTCACTATTTTGTCAGTCTCTATCATATGCCGCACAACACTGAAGTTATCTTCAGTTGTCGCCGTAGAAGGCCGTACCTCACGCGGATCATCGGTGAGATTAGTGCGACCACGTTTAAACTCATTAAACCAGTTGTAAATAGTGGCACGAGATGAGGCCAATCGAAGTCTGTCATAACTTTCTTGTTGACTTAATGACATCGAAATTCATCAAAATCCTTAGATTATTGATAAGTTGACTTAGAAGATGACTTATTAATAATCTAAGAAAAAATCGTTGTACGAAAATTTTCTCGTGTTAAATTCATGCTGACGTGACAAAAACAATTTTCAATTTGCCACCAAATCGTAAACAAATGACAAATTAAATCAAATAAAAAAAATTAAAATACATACACAATAATATTGGCAAAGAGTTCCATCTTATTTTTTTATTATATCGTTTACAAGTGACCAATTCTAAAAACTTTCAGTGTCGCCCTCGTATGTCGTGTCAAAGCATGTTTGGTAGGATTGATCTATTGGGTAAATCCTTGGAACGAAAGAAAAGCGGCCGCATTGATGCAACTTCGCCCACGTTTATATTTGTCCACGCTACGCCTCTGATTGTAAGCTGTTAAAAAAAAAGTCCCGTTGGGTTTCTTGCTGGTTCTTCCAAGGACAGACGTTTTTTTTCGCACCAGTAATAATTAAATGAAAGAGTGACTTTCAATAAGTATTATTTACAATCTATATTAAATAAAAATGTTTCTGTTTCTGTATAATTATGAAAAATACACGAGCCACGAACTCATCCGAATGACGCACGATAATCCACGAACACTGAGTTTCGGCGGCGCCGAAGGTTCGGCAGATTTTTTGCCGAAACTGAAACTATTACCGAAACTAGATTCTTTTGCCGAAACTTGCCGAAACCGAAACCGATACCGAACCTTCGGTCGGTCACTAAAAATAACCCTATATAAGAAGCAACAGTAGCCTAATAGTAGGGTACCCCGAACTCTAAAAGTCGTAGGTTTGAATCCGCCATTCGACTATCTGTATTTAATTACTCCTAATACAAGAATTTGAAACTAAACGGTATTTTTTTTTAAATATTCACCTCTTAAACCGCCTATAAAACAACACGGCAATTAGTTTTCAATTAATGATCAATTATTAATCGCCGCGTAGTGGCGGTGTAATAAAATCCACTCCATAATAGGTATATCATCCAGTCACTGGTGGATAACGTAAGAGGTGACAATAGGGAATTAAATAGAAGGAGAGCAGTAGAATTTTTCTGGAACCAACTCAAAATAATAAAAACTGCGGTCCAACTCGCTTACCAACGATGGCAACTATGGCAAATATAGTGCGATATAAGGCAATCTATAAAGGCCTATGTTCAGCGGTGGTTTTTAGATGGGCTGTATTGCATTAATGAATGAATTTCGAGTATAATTAGCATGTACTAACGTAGATATTTTTCACAAAATACCAACATTCCAAACAAATATTTTTGTGTGCCATGTACAAGTAAAGCTCTTAATTTATCATACAAATACATAAAGAATATAATTATTCAGAGCAACTAACCTCAATTCCGCTCTTTGGCTCCGTATCGAGAACCGTTAGCAAGTTGGTAGGAGGACGGTTCGGTGAAGAGCTCGCAAGAACCGACAACGAGGCGCCAACTGTTTCTTGCGGCTTTACGCCCGAATCGCGCAACAAGCATAGTACGTAAGTCGCACTGTACTTCAGATTCCAATTTTCTCGGATGGGCTGGAAGCCAAGAAAATAATTTTTAATGTGTAAGTGGTAAATATGTAATAATTACAGTGATAATTAAATGAAAGACTAACCCGTTTAAAGTGTGAATAGTTTTATTAAAAATAGTGATGTACATTCTGTAAATACTAGGAACAAGCACAAGTTAGTTATACCATTTACTCGACCCCCAAAGGGTCAGTAATTCTTTCATGGGGCAATTTATACGCTTTTACAACAAAGTACCAGAAAATATGCAGACCTTAACTATCATGATTTAAAATTAAAAATTTTGTACTGCCGACTTTAATATAAGTTATTAAGAATAACTGAAAACCTATTGGTCTGACCTTGATCGAATTCATATGGAACTACACAAGAAGTACCAGATTTCAAATAAAAAAAGAATCATCGAAATCGGCTCACCTAGTAAAAGTTATGAGGTAACACACATAAAAAAACATACATTCGAATTGAGTACCGTCTCCTTTTTGGAAGTCGGCGGAAAAGGCTTAAATTATTAAAAAACAAAAATTGTCCAGTAAGGGTTATATATAATAGTATAATAATACTACTAAATAATACATGACTGATAACAACCCCTGGGAATGAGGTGATCGCCACCATGCCAATCTGTTTCTAAATGTTTTCACAACAATATTGTATAAAATATTATGTTGTAAACTGTGCTTTAAAAAAAAGTCACGCTGGGTTTCTTGCTGGTTCTTCATAGGAGAGAGGTTTTTTACGTAAAAGTGGTTAAAGTAAAAAATTACTTTCACATTTCTGTAATCTATATTGAATAAAAATTATTCTATTCTATTCTATTCTAATCATAATATTTAACTATTTTAATTCTATGAATTGAAGTGCAGTGGCGCAGTAAGAAAATCTACTACGCCAAATCGATCCGTGGGAGTCGTAAGAGGCGACGGAGGGAAACTGAAACAGGAAGTGGAAAGCAGTGTCTTCCTGATAACAACTTAAATAAAAAAAAAACTGCGCTTGCCAACCCACCTGCGAAGCATGGCAACTGTAGCAAAATTTATGGCGGAGGCCTAATGTCAGCAGTAGACTTTTATAGGCTGTAATATCCATTAATATCCACAAATAAATACAAAAAAATGATTGGAATTATTTGAAATATATAATGAACTAAAATAAAACGATATGAACACCATTCTATTTTAGATAATAATATGCCTTAGTCTTTACAGACATTCCTGTAAATGAATTTATCGGTTGTTTATTTATTTTATTCTACCTAGATAAATGCAAAGATTTAAATAAATAAAGATTTAAACAAAGTGTAGATAAAATAAGGTATAAGATTTAAATAAACCTTGTACCTTATTTCATCTACACTTTGATAATTAACAGATTAACGAAATTTCACCAAAATAAGGGTCGTATACAATATAATCCAGTCTGCTTATTATATTTTAACGGCATAAATATGAAAGAAAAAAGATTATATATAAATATTTCCCTGCTGCTTTAAATTGATTTTTTTTTTTGAATTATTATGATTAAAATTTCATCGTTAGGCAAACTGCGTTAATGACAAGAAATTATATTATAAAAAGCAATGAAAGTCACTTCTGCCTCTTAAATAATTAAGCTAAGCATCAGACGTTACTTCGCGAAAATTTATTAAATTAAAAGTGAGAAAATTAATTTGCTATGACTTAACATTTAGCCATCGCAGTATAGGTTCGGTAATATGGTGTCTCGAAACATGTACATACATATATACGTGGCGTGTATTTTCTAGTGTAAAAAAGTAAGAATGTTTTTTTAACATTATCCCCATAGAAGGATCTTTTCCTGTTTAGCAGAGGAGGCTTATTTAAGGTCTTATTTTGGATAAAAAGTGATCGATGAAGGTTTTGACTTTGAGAAGAAATGAATAACGTGACTCTTTAAATTAGGTACTACTAAACTACAAATACGCATCATTTTGGTTTTTCTTGCAAATTCTAACTTAATAATTTTGTCATTTGTGCCAAAGAAATAGACATACATACATATATATACATACATAACAGTGGTAGAGCCAGGCAGCAGCTTTTGCTGTCGCACGGATGGGCCGGCTCGAACCGGGGTGGTACCACGACCTCACAGAAAACCAGCGTGATGTAGAGGTTTACCTCTGCGTTTCGCTTGGTGAGTGCAGGTGGCCGGAGGCCCTTTTTACTGGAAATGAGGCATTCCATCTTAGTCCTCTCGGGTGACAACGCATCTACATTTTGATTTTTAATAGAGGATAGATGTAGATGTCTATGGGCCGCAGCAAGCACTTACCATCAGGTGGACTGTGTGCTCGTTTGTCACCCTTATCCTATAAAAAAAACATACTTTCAAAAAACAATACCCTCGTACTAGAACAATCGGGTATAAATTACTCTGTCATTTATTATTTTTATATATAAAAATTACGTGTCACCTTGTTTGTCCGCGATGGACTCCTAAACTACGAAACTGATTTCAATGAAATATGTGTTGTGCATTCTGATCCAACTTGAGAGATAGGATAGTTTTTATCCCGATAAATGACCCTCAAATTTTTTTATTGCGAATTTAAGGATTTTTAAAGGAAGGGTCGTCGGAAAGGGCAGAACAACGTCTGCCTGGCACGCTAGTATAAATATAATTACTAACTTTAAAAGTACCTTAACTCTGGCTTTTAACGTTAAAGTACGATTGTCTGGCAGCCACAAGCGACAGATCACTGCGTCCGCACCACGTGTCTTCGTAGCAGCTATAACTCTCACAGCAGCTACCGTTCTTCTTTCCACGTAGGCCGAGTAAACGTAGAACCTAAATCTGAAACATAATTTAGTATATTTCATATTATTTTTATTATTGTACCATAATATATTTTATTTCACATTAGTATAATATATAGCATAATATATTTTCAATTTGTATAGTTTTGTTTTTGTTTATCTATACAAATAAATAAAATTGGTGTCTGTTTGTAATGCCACAATTACAGTTTTTTACTAAATGCATATGAAAGTAAATACGGTACTTATAACTAAAATATAATTTTTAAAATTTTGGTCTGTCTGTCTGTTTGTTCCGGCTAATCTCCGAAACGGCTGGACTGACTTTGACGGGACTTTCACTGGCAGATAGCTGATTTCATAAGTAGTAACTTAGGCTACTTTTATTTTAGAAACACGATTAGGGTTCCGCGCAAAAACATAAAAACCCTAACACGCGAGCGAAGTCGCGGGGAACAGCTAGTATTATAATAAATATTTGCAGTGTTTGCCGTGTTGTGGCCGTGTAAGATAATCCATCTATCCGTTTTGTCCCGTGGGTATCGTAATAAGAGACTATAGGAAATGCCAGAAAAATATTATGGCTGCCATAAGATGGCGGTATACAACCTTGTATACACCAAACGTTACCCAGACTGGCGACGGGCAGCAACGTGGTAGAGAGACGCTGCTATTATTATGGTTGCAGCACGAATGGGTCGGCTCGACCAGGGCCCTATCACTAAAAATTATTATTCGCTTCGGAACGGTTAAATGTTCAGCAGTGGACTTTAACAGGCTGTAACGACAACGCTATGATTTAATAGAATCAGGCGTCACTTCGCGGAAATTCTTTATATTAATGATTTTAAACATTAACTACCTAAGATTCGAATAATAATTTATTTCTCTCATAGAATACCAACGTAAAATAGCAGCTATATAATGCTGCTATGTATCGTATGGTAAGTGTAAAGAACCGGAGACACTTTTTACTGGAAACGAGGCACTCCATTTAGTCGTCAGGGGTGACAACGCATCAGCATTTTGATTATTAGTCGAGGATAAATTTAAATGTCTATGAGCCACAGCATTAACTTACCATCAGGTGGACTGTATGCTTTGTCACCCTTATTCTATCAAAAAAAGTTTCAAAGTGAGGCGTCTGATAATAGTGAGATCGTCAATCCACCCGCCAAGCGTGACGATTAAGGCAATAAATTCTCCCTATAATGGATGAGACCCATGTTCAGCAGTGGACTTTTAAGGGCTGAAAAAGAAAAAGAAAAAGAAGATAGTGTAGGTGACACCTCCGCGATGCAGTGGCTTAACAATGATTTGCAGCGGCTAAAGTTTGCGGATTTGAATCCCGCACGGAACAAGCATTTGTATGGCCTATAAATAATTATTGTTCCAGGTCTGGATGTTTGTCTTGTGAAATTCATGTACGTAAACTGGGTAGTTTACGATACATGAAAAAATTCTAGTGTGGAGGCAACGTTTTATAAAAAAGAGGAAAGAGGAAACAGAGGAAAAGTTAATCGAGATTATTAAGGGCTGATGAAAAATAAGAAAAAGTAGATAATGAACGTTAAAGGAGATGAATTCTTTGAGTCTTTTGAGTATATTTTTTATTTGAATGTAGCTATAGTTGTTTTTCAGTAGTAATCGTTTTTGTTGAGACAGTCTCGCGCGGTCGTAAAAAAATAGTGACATTTAATGCGCGGACAGGTGAGGCGAGAATCACTCGCGCGGGGTGGACGATTAAGTAGTTACGTTTGGTGATATTTTTGTTCTAGAGCCTGTTTCGACCACAATGTCCAGATCCGAATGCCGTCAAATTCTGATTTCTCACGAATATTAGCTCTGGCGGGAGTTCTAACCAAGAAACATTGACTTAATATAGGTATTATAGTTTATTAATAAAAAAATGAATTATTTTTTAGTATATTTAATAACTCTAATCAAGCCACGTAGTACGTCTTTGAAGCACTGTGACAAAATATTAATTAGCAAAATGTATGAGTATATCATGAAATAAAAATAAGCAAATAATAATTAATCCTTTGTTTATTTCTAGATAAACCCTTCCATGTCATCTAATGTCTTTTTTGTATTTTGTTACACTACACTTTTAATTTGTTGTAATATTTCTATGGTTATTCTCTTAACATTAATACTGTTTTCTGTTCCATATCGACATGACATATTGTTTTCTTGATGTAATATCAATGTACATAGTATATATCGCAGAGGACAACCGCTCGGAGTTCTGTCATCTGTTCCATCTGTTGTCGATCAATCTCACATACTTGGATTAGACAATTTCATAGTTTGTGCACGTTCACGAACGACGAATATGAAACATTTAATATGTTTATGAAGATTTATGTCAAAAAAACGTGAATACATCGTTCCTAGCTTATTTATTTTATTTTTAGTTTAAAAGAATCGACAGCAACTACTTATAATATCTACGATAACAACTAATATTACGGTGTGTTCAAAACAACAAAATCTACGTACTGTCATATAAAATCTCACTAGTTACAATTTGAAAATGACAAAAAACTTCATATACAAGTCGGCACATAAGATCAAACAATTTTGAGTTTGCTCACTCAGCCACTTATTTTATGAAAATACAAGCAATTCACTAACATTATATATTATTATATCTAATTTTAATAAGTTGCATGTATATTCACATACCTTTTATAATATTTTCTGAAACAAATAAATAAATAAACATTTTTTTTTATAGGAGAGGGGGCAAACGAGCATGCGGCCCACCTGATGGTAAGTGACTACCACCGCCCATGAACAACTGCAACACCAGGGGAATTGCAGATGCGTTGCCGGCCTTTTAAAAAGGAGAAGGCTCTTTTCTTGAAGGTCCCTAAGTCGTATTGGTCCGGAAAAATCGCTGGTGCTAATCGATTCCACAAGGAAGTTGTGCGAGGGAGAAAACTTCTTCTGAATTGCACAGTGGTGGACCGCCAATCATCCAGATGATATGGATGGTATCGCGAGTTTTGTCGCGATGTGCGATGGTGAAACTGAGAGGCTGGAATTAGTCCGAACAATTCCTCAGAGCACTCCCCGTGGAAGATGCGATAAAATACGCAAAGAGATGCAACCTCTCTACGCAGGGCCAGTGAGTCAAGCCGATCGGAAAGAACTCGGTCGTCGACGATGCGAACCGATCTGCGCTGGATGCGGTCAAGTGGAAGAAGCTGGCACTGGGGAGCCCCTGCCCTGAGATGGGAACAGTATTCCATGTGAGGCCGAACCTGCGCCTTGTAAAGTTGCAAGTGGTGTGCCGGCATGAAATACTGTCCCGCTCTGCTGAGCACGCCAAGCTTTTTAGAGGCCAATTTGGCCTTCTCTTCCAAGTGACCACGAAACTGCACGTCACTCGATATGTTGACACTGAGGATACCGATACTGGCTGAGGCAACAAGGGGAGTGCCTTAAAACTGAGGAGATATGACAAAGGGAACCTTTTTAGCGGTAAACGCGCAAACTTGTGTCTTCTGGGGATTGAAGTGGACTAGATTTAGTCGCCCCGAGTCTGAGACTTTGTTCAACAAAGTCTCGACTTCAGACACAAGTTTGTTCCGGTACTCGGCGACGTTTTCCCGAGAAATATTGGCACGGCCGGTGTATAAAGCATCACCAGTGCTGTGGTCTGCATAGCAATGAATGTTACTGGTTTGTAACATATTATTGATATGCAGAAGAAACAGCGTTGGTGATAGCACGCAGCCTTGTGAAACACCAGCGTTAATGGGCTTGTAATTGGAGCATGCACCATTTACTACGACCTTGATGCTCCGATCTGCAAGAAACTGGTGATCCAATGGCACAATTTCTCGGAAAGCCCATAGGAAGGCAGCTTCGAAAGAAGCGCTTTGTGCCAAACCCGATCGAAGGCCTTCGCAATGTCCAGACTAACGGCCAACGCCTCCCCCTTGGACTCTACTGCCTCCGCCCATCTATGGGTCAGGTAGACCAGAAGATCACCAGCTGAGCGACCTCGACGAAAACCGTACTGGTGGTCAATAATCAGCTGGTGATCCTCAAGGTACCGCATGAGCTGGCTGTTAATAATCGTTTCCATTACTTTGGAGAACAAGGAGGTGATAGCGATAGGCCTGTAGTTGGACGGATCTGAGCGGTCGCCTTTTTTAGGGATCGGGTGCACCAAAGCTGTCTTCCATGAGTCCGGGACTACGCCAAGGGAGTAGGAGTACCGAAAAAGACGCGTTAAAACAGGTGCCAACTCCGGAGCACACGTCTTCAGCACAATAGGTGGGACTCTATCAGGCCCACTCGACTTGTTGACGTCCAGGGAGAGGAGTGCTTTACGCACCGAGCGCTGTGTAAACAGCACTTCCTGCATGGAGCACTCACACCACGGGATGGTCGGTATTGTGTTCCCCCCGTCATCCAAAGTCGAGTTGGAAGAAAAAGAGAGCCTAGCAGATCGGCTTTCTCCTTTGCGTCATGGGCCAGTGAGTCGTCCACCCTGTGCAGAGTTGGCAGAGATGGCTGACAGAAGTCCCATTGGACAGCCTTTTTAACAGTGCTAGAGCCACGCGGCAGCTTTTGCTGTCGCACGGATGGGTCGGCTCGAACCGGGGTGGTACCACGACCTCACAGAATACCAGCGTGAAGTAGAGGTTTACCTCTGCGTTTCGCTTGGTGAGTGCAGGTGGCCGGAGGCCCTTTTTACTTAACAGTGGTAGAGCCACGCGGCAGCTTTTGCTGTCGCACGGATGGGTCGGCTCGAACCGGGGTGGTACCACGACCTCACAGAATACCAGCGTGAAGTAGAGGTTCACCTCTGTGTTTCGCTTGGTGAGTGCAGGTGGCCGGAGGCCCTTTTACTGGAAATGAGGTATTCCATCTTAGTCCTCACGGGTGACAACGCATCTACATTTTGATTTATAATAGAGGATAGATGTCTATGGGCCGCAGCAACCACTTACCATCAGGTGGACTGTGTGCTCGTTTGTCACCCTTATATTATAAAAAAAAGGCCAGAATGCACGTGTTCCCGAAGGGAGGCGAACTAGTTTCTCGCCAATTCTGCCGATGTGCTCTGACTTTGCCTTGGCAATGACACTTTTGAAGGACCTGGAGGCGGAATTATACTTATTTTTAAGAGCGCTGGTGTTTACATCCCGGGACATTGATGCGTCAGCCCAGGCCTGGTAGCACTACTGCTTATAGCGTGATGCTAGTGTACAGGAGCGACCAAACCATGGCTGGGATCTGCCTCCGATGAGCACCACAGAGGATGGAATAAAAAGTTCCATACCCTGAAGTACCACATCAGCAAAAGAATCGGCAACAACGCTGGGATCTTCCGGCGAGAAGCAAACCCGCCCCCAAGGGTAGGATGCAAAAAAAGACCACATCCCGTCCCAATCGGCCGACCTATGGTGCCAATCACGGCGGCAAGCTGCAGATCGCAACTGCGATTGGAGCGTGAGTGGCACCGTACTCCGGATCAGACAATGGTCTGAAAAGCCCAGAGGGGCATCGACGGAGACCTGATATCCGTCCGGATGAGAGATCAGCAGAAGGTCCAACAGGGAAGGTACATGATCCTCCACATCTGGGAACTGCGTAGGCGAAGTAACCAGTTGTGTTAGACCATATGCCAAAACAAAGTCATAGACAGATCTACCCGCATGATCGGTTAAACGAGAACCAAGCCATTCAGCCTGGTGGGCGTTAAAATCACCGAGTATCACGATCTCTTCGGATGGGCCCTGTTGTAACACGGAGTCTGCAGCCATTTGGACGTGGTCGATGATTCGGTCTGTGTCGGCATTACCGCTATGGGACCTATAGAGGCACCCGTAGACGCGGGGATGGTCGTCGCTGTCTACGCGCAGCCATAGGATGGACAGGTCCGTACCTTCAAGACTGCCGAGGCGTCGAAAACAGATGTCCTTCCTGACGTATACGCAAACTCCAGCCTGGGGCACAAAGGAGTGTTCAAATTTGTACCCCGGGTAAGAGAGATATGAAGTATCAGCCGGAGAGGACCCCTGAGTCTCGGTTAAAAAGAGCAAGGCCAACATTAGTCGCAAGCGGAATTTTGCCCCCCCCCCCCCCCCCAGAATACGCGGGGCAGCCTGAGCACCCACGCGCAGGAGTGGAGTGGTTTGATCGTGAATGCTCAGCGAGGGATTCTCCAAGGGTGCTGGTACCGTCTTCTGTTCAATTCCACAACCATGTTGATGGGGGGGGGGGGATTGGGCCTCCGGCCACCTGCACTCACCAAGCGGAACGCAGAGGTAAACCTCTACTTCACGCTGGTATTCTGTGAGGTCGAGGTACCACCCCATTTCGAGGCGGCCCATCCGTGCGACAGCAAAAGCTGCCGCGTGGCTCTACCACTGTTAAAAAAACAATAAAAACATACTTTATTTTATACACAAAAGTAAGTCAGCCTCAGAAGTTTTCCTTTCAGATATATGAAACACATTTTCAAATAGGATATATGTTTATAAAAGACTCTCGCTATTTATTTGGATTTGATATAAATTAAAAATTCGCATTACCGAGACTTTCAATAATGGAATTTTGATTTAAAATGATGAAGTCATTATAATAATATAAGTCATCACAATCATAATAAACAATTAATTTGAAGGCATATTTCGTAACATATTCATTCTGATTTTGGTTAATTAATGACAGGTGGAAAATATTTTGATGATCTTCTCCATAAAGCGATACCTACTTACTTAGGGCCGTTTGCGTGAATAGCGGCAGTTGAAATGATATTAATATCTGCACCGGAGAGCGCACTCAAGATAGTCACGCGATAAGACGAGAATAGCGTTTTGATATTGTTAATTAGATATTGATAAATATTAATACTTCTTAGCCCATTTCCATCTCCTGCCAAAGATACAAGTATCCGTTAACATTCCTTAAAGGAATATTTAATATGGTTTTGTCAAAATAATAAATAATCGTTTATTCAATTGAAGCAAAAATTATAATATAAAAGCAATTTTTTGACATTTAAAAATGTCTTTTACCTAAAATTGCTTAGATTATCTTTTTAAATGAGGTATAAAAGAAACACAAGACAAGAGTATAGTTATAAAAAAAAAATATTTTGTTTAAAGTTCTAAAAATAAAAAAGACACATTGAGGATAGAAGTATATACTACTGACCACAGCATCCACTTACTATCAGGTTCGCTATGTGTTAGTTTGTCACCCTTTCTTATACAAAATACTATTTCCTTTTGCTACCTGTCGGATTAGATTTTTTTCGTAATTTGGGAAGAATAAAGCGAAATTTCCAGAGTCTCGTGTCCGTTAGTTATCCGAGTACAAAGCGAAGCGGAGTAGTTTTTTCAAGAGGAACTTGTTGCATATTCATTACTCGCCTATTTTATTACTTAAAAATTCAACGTTAATGAAACACTATCAAGCGTGCAAAGCTGTTTTCCCATAGACATGTACCTACTAGAATGTAAGTAGTGGGATGTATATAAAACCTATCAGTAAGAAGACTTCACTTTCTCATAATTGCTAGTCGTTACTGAGCACTGCTAAGACATACTGTATCAAAACTAAAGCCCAGACTTCATAAGCTATTCCATGTTTTACATTTAAATAGTTTTAGTTTTTGAATTCTTTTTTTTTATTTTTCATTATAAATTTTATTTTATGTTTTTCCTTATGGGTTAACTATAACAAATATCACAACTTTCAGGGTAACAACTAGAATATCTAAATAATTAGAACTTCATGGCCTATTTTCTACGCAGGTTATTTTTATAGAATAAGAGTGACAAACGAGCACACAGTCCACCTGATGGTTAGTGGATGCTTTAGCCTATAGACATCTACGTTTATCCTCAACTAAGATTCAAAATGCAGATGCGTTGTCACCTAAGGACTAAGATGGAATGGCTAATTTCCAGTTAAAACGGTCTCCAGTTGTCTACAATCACAATGAGAAACACAGCAGCATTAATTTAGCAATATTCTGCGTTCCTTCTCCGATCGACCCGTGACCTATTCGTGATACAACTATAATATACCTGCAGCGTGGCTGTACCACGTATAACCTTTTTTTAAATTCATATGGGACCACCCCTGTAGAGGTTTATCTTATTTTCTAAAAATATATTTAAAGTTGTTCATCCGAAAAATCGGTTAACAGCCATAAAAAGACACTACATTTGTTCACAAGACATTTGATCATTACAGCCTATCAAAAGTCGGGTTGGCAACCGCAGTATTTTATTATTTTGAGTGTGGTCTGATAGGTGTTGCTGCCCTTCCCTTGCTTAGTTTCCCTATGTATCCTTTAAAACACCTATGGCATAACGTGGCAGTGATGAAATCTGGTATGCCGCAAGTACACGACGAACACACAGCGGAAAAAAATAAATAAATATATATATATATATATATATATATATATATATATATATATATATATATATATATATATAATACGCTTATTAAATCCCCTCATTCATTGCAACCGGTTAATAATATCTGATACAACCTTTTAGTGAATTGAATTTTAACATTGTTATCCTTATCAGCCGTTAAAAATGGGCGCGTAATATTTTCGAATTTTAAAGTAGGAAGCGTAATGAAATCTGCTCTTCGGAAATCGTTTATATTAAAATTATACATAGTATTCATAGTTGCCCAAACTATTTTAGATTTATTTACTGAGTTTTACTTATAAAGAAATCGTGTTAATCTAACAATTTAAAGATGCAATATTGCTTTTCAACGTATTTAAGATTGAGATATACGTTATGTTTATAACCTTTTCCAAAACCAAATTATCAACGTTTTTATTAATATATACTTAAAGGTATAACTATTTTATAAATTATGTGATTATAACTCAAATCCATAATTGCTGTCTACAAGCATTGCAAAAGGGAATTTTGAATGACAATTATGTAAAAAGCAGTGAACGAAAAAAAAGTGATGACAGTTCAAGTTGTCGCCTTAATGGGTTTGCAAACATTTCCTTGTGCTGACTTGTCACTGACTGAAATAAATTTCAACATGGCATGTTTAAGAATCGTCGTTTTAATGAACCTAAAAATACATATTTTTTGTAAGGTATGTATGGAATGGTTGTTTTAAAATAATGAAATTAAATTTAAAAATGTACACAGAATAAAAATGCGCTTTCAAGTATCTTTCTAAAATAGTTATTTAAAAGTAAGTATTTTCTGAAAAAAATACTTTCATTAACGATTAAATTCACAGACAGATTATACGACCGTGCAGTGGCAGTATAAGAATACTACAATAGGTAACATACCGTGGGTTTTCTAAGAGGCTACAAAGGAAAACAAACCAGGAGATAGGTAGCAGTGTCTTCTTAAAAACAACTTGAAATAAAAAAACTCCAGTTGATGATGAAATTCGGAACAAAAATATATAAATGTGTAACTTAGATGCATTTAATGTGCCGTGTTTATTTGCAGTCTTTAAAAGCCCTACACGATCGTTTACAAGCACTTCTCGAATAGTTTTTTAACAAAAAAAAAACTCGGCGCAACTTCTCCTGAACATAAGTATTATTAGAAAAAAAAATGTTTCAAACATAAATATATTATACTTAGAATTTTAAACGAAACAAAAGAATAATATTTATTTCGTAAATAAGCTTTGTAGAAACCGTGTTTCTCATGGTGAGATCCATAATTGTCTCATGGTGGTGTTGTAACAATATCCACCTACCGCATAGAATAGAATAGAATAGAATAATTTTTTATTCAATATAGATCACATGTGTAATACTTATTGAAAGTCATTTTTTACTTTACCACTGGTTCGAAAAAAAAACCTCTGTCCTGGGAAGAACCAGCAAGAAACCCAGCGGGACTTTTTTTTTAAAGCAAATTTTACAATAATGGTTGTACTAACTATATAAGTACAAAATTTATTTTAGAAACAGCTTGGAAGCGATCACCTCATTCCCAGGGGTTATTATCAACCATGTATTCATTTATACTATAATAACCCTTTTTATACAGTTTCAACTTAACAAAACATTTAAACTTGCTAATGGAGAGAGCCTGTACACTTTCCGGGACCTTGTTGTAATAGCGTATACATTGCCCCAAGAATGAATTACTGACTCTGTGGAGTCGAGAAACTGGTATCACTAGCTTGTGTTTGTTCCTAGTGTTTACAGAATGCACATCACTTTTTTTACTAAAACTACCTTTGTTTTTGTGAACAAACATTAAATTTTCGTAAATATACTGAGAGGCCAAAGTTAATATATTTATTTCTTTAAATTTATCTCTAAGAGACTCTCTCAGTTTTAGGTTGTAAATAGCTCTAATGGCCCTCTTCTGTAAAACAAAAATAGTTTCTGAATCAGCCGCATGTCCCCATAGCAAAATCCCATAAGACATTATGCTATGGAAATAACTGAAATAAACTAATCTAGCTGTCTCGACACTAGTGAGACCTCTAATCTTTTTTACAGCATAGGCTGCAGAACTTAGTCTGCTTGCTAGTTTGGATAAATGGGGGCCCCACTGAAGCTTTGCGTCGAGAGTGATGCCAAGAAAAACAGTGGATTCAACAGGGCTCAGTTCTTCCCCATTTAAAAACACATTGGTACTCAGATTTCTAACATTCGTTGTTGTAAATTTAATACATTTAGTTTTATTTCCGTTTAAATGTAAATTATTAACGTTAAACCAATGCACTAATTTTGATATAGCATTATTCACTTCGTCACATTTAAATGATTTACGTTTAAGTTTAAGAATCAAAGAAGTATCATCAGCAAATAATACTATATCATGATTATCCTCTACAATAGAAGGTAAGTCATTAATATACACTAGAAACAGGAATGGGCCGAGAATTGAGCCCTGAGGGACACCCATTAGTACAGGTGAGCCGGAAGAACTTTTACCATTAATAATAACTTTCTGCATTCTATTACTTAAATATGAAATTATAAGTTTAAGCGCTGTGTTCTTGACACCATAGTACTGTAGCTTCCTGATTAATGTCTCATGGTGAACGCAGTCGAAGGCCTTGGAAAGGTCACAAAATGTACCCAAAGCATCCTCTAAATTCTCCCATGCACAAAAAATATGTTTAATAAGCTCAACTCCAGCGTCAGTTGTTGAGCGACCCCTTGTAAAACCGAATTGATTTCTATGTAGCAATTTATTAATATTAAAGAAACTTAACATTTGATCTAAAATTATTTTTTCAAAAATTTTACTAAATGTTGGTAGTACAGACATATCATCCCGCGGTATTGTAAGAAGCGAAAGCGGGAAACAAATCAGGAGATGGGCAGCAGTGACTTCCTAATTACGACTAAAAATAAAAAAAAACTGCGGTTACCAACGTGGTATTATACAAAACGGTAACTAAATTAAACGCTAGTATGTTATAATCAAATACTGTTTTAACACAGAACATATTATTTTGCAAAAATATTAAAGTTAAAACCGAAATCAAAAAGAAAAATATAGCTGTGTAGACAAGGATTGAAATACTCCAAAACAAACGCAAAAGGGAAACAAAGAGCCTTCGAGAGTTCTAATAAGAAAATAATGCAAAAGGTTTCTTCAACTAACGAGAATTTTAATAGCTGATCTGTGTCTGTATCTATTTTCCTAGAATTAACTTGTTAGGCTCAGGCATTTGTAACCCCTTTATTTTAAAACTTGTAATATACATCACAGTGGCAAGTTTCACTAATTGATATAATAAAATCATTTATTTAATTCTAAAAAATGTTGGTCAACGATTTCGTGTTTACTAAAGAAAAGGTTACATTCTTATATATATATATATATATATATATATATATATATATATATATATATATATATATATATATATATATATATATATATATATATATATAAAAGATTACTACTAAGATACTAGGATACTAAGATACTATATATAATTATACATTCTTGGTCGCTTTTGCTTTCGAATAATCGGAATCTATCAACTCTACGATAGATATCGTAGTACCATATGGTGACGAAGCTTGCGCGCAAATATAGAGGCTGTCATTCGCCGCACCCGTGCACAATGCAATGCTTTTGCGATAAAAATGGGATAAGGAAAATTAAAATTGTAAGTCAACCAAAATTTTAACAATTTGTATTTTTGCGCAAATGCTGGCCCCTACAATTGGATCTGAACCCAGGAACCAAAGCATACGACCCTTATGCCAGAATATTAGGTCGACTAGAAAATACTACTAAATAATACGACTAGATAATAGATGATTGGATGTTTTTTTTTCTTTTTGGAGGTAACATGTTCAAATGTATACAGGTACACAATGTACTAATATCAAGTGAATACTAATGAGTTTGATATCCTTATCACCCCATAATGAGTTCACCGCTGGATATTGAACACAGGCAGGGAAGATTTATAGTAATCGTCATACTTTACAAAAAGATTGGCGAAATATCATTCGTTTAAATATAAATATATCTTTTAACACCCTTAGAGTAAACGTTCAAATAAAATAACGCAAAATCGAGAGCTAAATAAGAAAGTAATAATTTTGCAAATGGAATAGCTTTTAAAGCAAATCGCAGCTACTCAGCTAGATTTTCCACCGAATTGACGATCAATGAGGCGAAAACTATACTGATTTTTATTTTTTGAAATTATATAAATGGTTAATGTTTACTCGCAAATTATTAAACGATAGAAATATTAATTTAGCATTCAAATTAGCCTTTCCTTATTATAAAGTTGTTATTATTTTTTTTTTCTTCATTGCACAAAAGATATTGTACAAAAGGCGAGCTTAATGCTAAATGGCAATCTCAACCAACCTTGGGTAGAAACAGAGAGTGAGTTATGGGCAGTTAGGCTGTCATGGTTAAATTCAATAATTCAATTCAAATTATATCAATATATATCTACAAAACAATACAAACATTTACAATTAGCAGCATCAGTAAAGAGTAAAAAAAAGGTTTGAAGAAAAATAAATATAAGGACTTATTTTTGCACTGCCAACCTACCTCTTTGTACCCTGCAGATTATGTGCGGTGTTCTGGCAACTGACTGAAGAATCCATCCAAAACGATAAACCAACAAAGGTATCATTATTCCTATTTTTAACCAAACTGTTATTCAGAAACTGACTATCCTAACGTTTCTAGTATAATGAATAATGATTCAGATAAAGTAACTGATCACTGCACCCTGTAATAATTAATTTTATTGAACAAGTTACAATTTTTCGACATTCAAATAATTACAAAACTGCTAATTTCTAAATATTTTACTAATGATTTGTCGTTTTTTTACTATTTATATTTATCTTCTCAATTCGTTATTGAACTTACTCTGTTTGTATTATAAAACGGACTAATTAAATGATAGTAATTGTAGTTTTAAAAACTCAAGACATTCATTTAATTAAGTAAACATTCAATACAAAAATCTTCGAGTCATATTAAAATTCAGTCTTTGTTTTAATATTTTATAAACAGGTTTCTTGCTATTGATTTCCTCGAGCACTGTGTACGCTACTTGGAAAAACTGTAGTACGTCGCTCCTCCTCTCGTTTCCGAAAACTTGTCGCAAGCACACGATGCCATTTTTTATATTTATTATGCCTTTAATACCTAAATAGTACATATTATGCAGTACCTTAATACATATACTACATAAGTTACATAAATGAAATGTTACAGTATGTTAAAAAAATAAGATTAACTGCATATTAATTGATACATAAATAGGAAACAAATATCTGAGGAAAAAAAATATCGTACTGCTTCACTATATTCTAAAATTATCGATGTATTCCTAGAAGTGAAACGTCATGACTGTTACTTAATTATTAGTAGATAATAATATCCATAAATTCAAAATCACTGTACAAATAGCTTGTAAAACAATACTGTCACATAAAAAATTCATGCCAGAAAATTTTTATGAATGTTTCATGCTGATATTCAACAATTGCATAGCCTATGATAATAATTGCAAGCAAACACAAAGCCACTCAAAGTATTGTCTGCTGAACTACGAAATAAGTCAGGTTATGGAAAATTCTATTTAAAGTTTTTTCTAAATTATTGATCTATCTCAATAGTCTACTTTAAGTCAGTACAAATTATGGAATGGAATCTCAGGCCAACAAAAAATGCTAGAAACAACACTGCGATCTTTTCAAATGACGCTGGAGCTGGTCAAAACCATGCCAAAATACCTATTCCAAGGCGCAAAACTTATCCCGATCTTCAGCTTCCATGTATACAATTTTTACAAACATTTGTTTAAAGTACCAATCAACATGGTTTTAGTTACATATGTGTGCGTTCAACAATGTGCCTTTACGTGCTGATAAAGAAAAAAGAAAGAAGAAAGATGTGTGTGTGAGTGCTGTTGTAAGTTATAAATGAATAACAGTGTGTGTCAAGACGTTGTTATGGTTTCACCGTCATCTAAAATGTACGTATTGTGTTTTGTCTAATCTTTCTTTATTAGTCTGAAAATGAAGTGGAACGTTGCTGTATTTATCAAAACTTTAAAAATAGATCATATTTTTCTAATGATACCTAAATAAATATCTGAAAAAC
The DNA here is from genome assembly GCA_033319125.1 of Parnassius glacialis. NCBI lineage: Eukaryota > Metazoa > Arthropoda > Insecta > Lepidoptera > Papilionidae > Parnassius > Parnassius glacialis. Next base: position 32,458,984 of record JAVANC010000005.1, on the reverse strand, counting down.
GGTTTACACTGCAGGCCATCCCTAGACCTTTCTGATTATAATCGAGCGGAGCGGTCGAAAATCTATTAAATTTTTGTGTTTTTGGTTTTTAGTTTTTGAAAATCTTTGAAACAGCTCGAAAATCTAATCAGATCGAATTCATGAACACTTTCGAACGCCGTTTCGCTCTTCTCGATCGGTTGATTTGTTCTAAATATATCTTTCGACAAAATATACACACACACACACACAAAACGTCGGCAATTAAAAAAAAAGTAGAATTAAATGCGATAAAATCCATAAAAGTAGTTTTATTTAATATATATTGTTCGCGTAAATACAAGAAATTACCACAAACTATATTTATAGAAAATGGAATGAAATTTCACTGATATTCCATTTTGTGCCAATTGACACAAAGTATGTAATTTAATTTGTGTTACAGTCGCCCTTAGTGTTGAGTTTGAGATTTCTCATATGAGAGAAACAAATGTAAATAAATTTATTTTCATTAACAATAATATGGAACACAGATCAAAGAAACAAAAAAGTAAAAAAAAATTGCAGCTTATGAGACTATGAGACTGAAATTTTTGCCTTTTATTAACAAAATCACAATCAATTTTAATATATATTTGGACTATGCTGATATGTGCAGTAAGTAGTAGGAGCAACTAAACAAGCTTGAATGTCTGCAGAATCTATCCATCCGCTTTATATTTGGTTTTAGGATTACGTCTGCCAATTTCGAAATCAACTCAATTAGCTTCCAATCCGCCTTCGCCGGAAAGCTTATATCCTCTATATTAATCTTTAAGATACCTTAAGGAACAATTTCACTATCGACATGAATTTCATGGCCATAATTTGCGTTAAGTATACAGCTAACTCTACCCGTGTAGTGGCGGGTAAGAATACCCACAACCCTATATCTTCCCATGGGTGTCGTAAGAGGCAACAGATTGAACTGAGGCACAAGATGTGCAGCAGCATGTTTCTGATAACAGCAAAACAACAATTAAAAAACTGCGGTTGCCATCCCCTTCCAAGCGTGGCAGCTACAGTACAATACCCCCCATAAATAAAATTACGAAAAGACGGCTCCCAGTTCCCGGCGACCTCGCTATTCCCGGCTACAGTGGCGACCATGGTAACAGCGGGGCAGGGGATACTAAGAATCTCCGGTGAAGGTTCAGTTGCTGCCTAAGACGACTCTACGTGACAACTTACAACTTACAACTGAAGATCCTGGAGTTGGAAGAAGAGATAGACAAGTTACGTTGGCATATTATAGGATTATCCGAGGTCCGAAGAGAGGGGTAATCCTCGAATCCAGCAACTTGTTCTATCGCCGGGAGTTTCAGCTCGAGTTACAAAACCGTTTTAGTACTTAGAACACTGCATTTCAGTGGACGACATGCTCGTGAAAATTGTCCATGTGGTCCCGCAGAAGAATGCAAAAACTCTTCGATCACACTCTTAATCTCATAGCTTTTAAACGGGAAATGAATCTGCAGTATTCAGCAGAGTTGACAGCGTTCAAGCAACTGAACAGACATGTCTCCAAATGCATGCGGTAGGACTTACGCAACTTCAATACAGCTCGTATTAAAGAAGCAATCGAGCAGAACCAGAGTTCCAAGGCCTTTGCTAGAGTTCTGTCTGGAGCCAGAAAGAGCCAACTGTCGAAGCTAAAGACCGAATATGGCAGCGTCGTCTCGGCATTTTGAGTGAGATTGAGAGGTATATGGGCAGCTGTACACAACATTGTTGAAACCACACGCAAGTGCGAGCAACGATCCAAGAGTTAATCTTGTCCGACACTATTACGATGATACTCCGGACGTTAGTCTGAGCGAGATTAGAATGATTCTCTAGCACCTTAAAAACTGCAAGTCCCTAGGTGTGGATGGTATAACAGCGGAGCTTCTGAAAGCGGGTGGAAAACCGGTACTTGAAGTCCTTCAGAAGCTCTTTAATTCCGTCCTCCAAGTTGGCACTACTCCGGATACTTGGAGCATAAGTGCAGTAGTCTTGTTCTTCAAGAAAGGCGATAACGCTCTCTTGAAGAACTACAAACCGATTTATCTTCTGAGCCGCGTCTACGTGCTATTTTCGAAAGTCATTACAAATCGTCTCGCATACAGATTCGACGATTTCCAGTCTTCCGAACAAGCCAGTTTCCGAAAAGGCTTTATCACCATAGACCGCATACTTAGCTTTCGGCAAATTGTACAGAAGTCCGAGGAGTACAATGTGGCACTATGTGCTAAATTCAGTACCTTCAGCGGTGTCAAGTTAACTGTCGGTATATCGAAGTGCTAAAGTGTTTGTACAGTGGGCATTTGATTTATATCCGAGTACAGAACCAAAGTACGAAACCTATACAACTGCAGAGAGGTTTAAGGCAAGGTGACGTTATATCCCCGAAACCCTTCACCGCTGCATTGGAAGACGTTTTCAAGCTACTGGACTGGAAAGGATACGGTACTAATATCAACGGCGAGTTTATCACTCACCTTCGATTTGCCGACGATATATTCCTTATGGCAGAATCGCTGGAGGACCTAATCATTTTGCTCAATGACCTCAGTACTGCCTTCCAACGGACAGGTCTTAAGATGAACATGGACAAAACAATGATCATGTATAACATCCATGTCACACCTATGCCGGTAGTTGTTGGGAGCACTAAGCTCGAAGTTATTGACGAGTGTTACCTGGGACAAATATTCCGACTAGGTAAGTCCAATTTCGACTAAGAGGTCAATCGATGCATTCAACTCGGCTGGGCAGCGTTCACATCACACACATGCACATCTTCCCGTCAGGTGTACCCCAAAACTTGAAAACGAGACTGCACAACCAGTGCGTGTTGCTAGTGATGACCTATGGTACTGAGACGTGGTTCTTTACTGCTGGCCGTATGAGAAAGCTCAAGGTCGCTCAGCGAGCTATGGAGAGGGGTATTCTCGGAGTTTCTCTGCGTGATAAACTTAGAAATGAGGATATCCGCAGTAGAAACAGAGTGACTGACATAGCCATTAGTAAGCTGAAGTGGCAATGGGCCGGATATATAGCTCGAAGAACCAAAAACCGATGAGGAAAAAAGGTTCTCGAGTGGCGGCCTCGTACCGGCATACGAAATGTGGCGTCCACATTTGACCAAATAACCAAAAATATTATACTGTTAAAATATTATAAATCACAATTTAATTTCACGTTCATCTTATCAGGTAGAAATCGCTCATAGCGATATGACTACCGTTTGTAGTTGATAAGTTGTCAGTTAATGTAATTATAAGAGCTTTTAGAAAACATTACTTCGCAAATATCCGCGTTATAAAATAAAATGATGTGTCTTACCAAGTATGAAGAGCACCTCCCTCAATTGCGCTAAGTTAGCGGTTAGCCACCGTAGAGTCTATATCACCTGAGGATGCCTCGTGTAGAGTCGAAACACGTGCTTATTGTCGTCAGTGGTGTGTCTTGCCTAGTGTAGTGGTGTTGGGAGTAGCGATGCTGGGATTAGTGGTGACGGGGATAGTACATGCAATTAAGGGAGGGCGGGAAGTGCTCTACATACTAGGTAAGACACATCATTTTATTTTATAACGCGGATATTTGCAAAGTAAATTTTTCTAAAAGCTCTTATATAATAGATTTCCGCAAAGTAACGCCTGATTCTATTAATTATAATGTAATTATTTTATTACATAGAGTAACTATATTATTACATATTTTAATGAGATATTTACTGAAGGAGAATGTAGTAATAAGGATACTTAGGTAACATAAGAGATCTAGATCTGTGACATCTACTGATCCTCCAAAGGGTATTTTTTAAACACGCTAAAAAATTAATTTCTCAATTTGACAGTAGGCTGCGGTAACTAAAAAGGGTTTCGGCTTAAATATTTTGGTGCTTAATCGTAACTTTTACAACGATCCAACTGGTCTGTTTCTTTAATTTAATATATTTGATAACGCCTTAACTAAAGGGAGAGAGCAGAGGGAATAAAGTTGTCTGTACTAAGTGACGCAACTTGGAATATCTAAGTCGAGCACTGGGCCTGGTGGACCGATTATAATTATAATTGGAAACAGAAAAAGAGAATTCACAACAATAATTTCAAAAGATTTAACCTTCCTTACACAATCAAAAAGTTTTATATCCCAACGGAAAAGTTTATTATGTTAATAGCAGCGTGGCTTGGAAAGATAACGTCTTAGGTCGCATTAAGCAAGGCTTAATAGCTGCCAACGATAGACTCATATTGTGTACGTGCGCGAGCCTTCCGCCTTTGATATCGTACTTTAACTAACCGACTTCAAAAAAGAAGGAGGTTATATTGCTTCAAAAATATTTGAAGAACAACATATCTTCCAGGTTACTTTTCTATCGATAATGATTTTATAGTTAGTTAGTTACAGCCTATATACATCCAACTGCTGGGCACAGGCCTCTCCACATTTTTGAGAGTGTTTTAGGTCAAGGAAATGTCCACCTCGCAGCCCCAAGTTGGCGAACTTCAAATGTCTTCGAATTTCTTTTTTCTTATTTCTCTTTCAAATTTACAGTGAGCGCTAACCATCTGAGCTACCACGGCTCCTAATGATTTTTATAGCAATCCGATAATATGTGAAAGAAAAGAAAGTAAAAATATCTTTATTTCGAGCTTGAAAAACTACATTACATAATTGTATTACCTGTACATTTTATACCATCATTACTGCAGCAACAAAAACATCCTACTCAGCATTATGCTGCAGTGGAATAACCACAGCATTTATGTCCTACCCGTGTCTGATGTCCTTATTTTAGAACACACGAGAAGTTGTCTAATATAAGTTTTGTCTATGATACATAAGATAATAAATACGTGATGAAACTAATCATGATGATTTTATTGACACTACAGGCTATCATAAGCCTGTTATTGGTTAGGCCAACCCAATAGATTGTCTCATATATATTTTCCATAGTTGCCACGCTCGGTATGTGGGTTGGTAATTTATATCTAGTTGTTACCAGAAAGATACTGCATTTAGATACCCTTTTCCTGTTTTATTTCCCTCTGTCGCCTCTTCCAACACCCACGGGTTGATTTGGAGTAATAGATACTAGTCAGAAACCAATTATAAAACTAAAATACAGTTTATAAAACTAGACACTAATAATCAAAACAAAAATGACATTAATTTTTAAGAATATTTTTTTTATTGTAAATTACTACCTAATATTCCTATTATGATTTGTAACCCTTGACAGTACATTTAATATGTCATCACGCCAAGACTAACTTTTTTAAAATAATGTATTACATTTTTTATGGTTCCGTACCTCAAAAGGAAAAAACGGAACCGTTATAGGATCACTTTGTTGTCCGTCTGTCTGTCTGTCTGTCTGTCAATACCTTTTTCTCAGGAACGCGTGAAGGTATCAAGCTGAAATTCATATCAAATACTCAAGTTTACTGTCACTTAGGGCTGTGGAAAAATGAAACTTCTAAGCCAACGTAATCAAAAGATACAGCCGTTTATGCCGCAAATTTTCGACATTCGCAAGGGAATCAAAACCTACAGGGTACTTCCCGTGAACTCAGAATCTTGAAATTTGGCACGAAGCAACGTTTTATAGCACAGATAAAGGAAAAAAAACGACGGGTTGCACTCCGGGAGTGCCGGCAGAAGTGAAAACTTGAATATTAACGTTGTGTATTTTTGATATTTTAGAATGTCGAAGATTATTTATTATTATCTTATTTCATTTATTTTCACTCGAAATTATTTGTTTGGTAAACCTACACCGCACATGTGCTTATTGTGATGTTATGAAAATATAGGTTAATGCTATAAAGTATAAACATATTACAAATATTACATCTATAATGTGTAAGTACATATGTATCTATATTAATAATTTCTTCAAGAAATACAATAGACTCAATCGAAACCTAATCTTAATAATAAAATTATATTAATTAATACTAACTTACTTCCTCTCCTACGCCGCGCCGGCTGTCTACTCTCCGTCCGTCTTACGAATTTTCGATCAGGACACGTGAGCTGACGCGAGTTTAACATTTTTACCCATTACAAAAAAAGAGCACAACGCCGCTAAAGAAGTTTTCACTTCAAAATTGCGAAAAGCATAAATTTTTAGTTTCAGCATATAATAAAAATATTTTTAATAATTTTAAACTTATATACCTGCAGATTTGTTCGAGACCCTCGGTGCGCGAGTCCGACTTGCACTTGGCCGGTTTTTTTTTAAGTTAATCTGATATATGAGCATACAGTCCTATACCTCATGGTAAGTAAATGCTATCGCTCAAGGACGTCTACATCTATGCCCGATTAGGAATCAAAACACAGATATGAGTTATCATACCTCTGGACTAAGACAGGATGCTTCCGTAAAGTGTCTGGTTCACGGCACCCATCGTATGACTTACAGCAATATTATCATAGCTGCTATTTAACGCTGTTATCCTGTGAGAGAGTAGTCCTTAACCGGTCGAGCCAAGCCCATTCGTGCTACAATCATAATATAGCTGCAGCGTGGCTCTAGCACGTATAAAATTTATTATATAAATTATTACACCTTCTCTACTTAACCAAGTTAAAAAAACGAAGGGGTTTTCACGCGTTTGTTTTTTTATGAATGTTCACCGATTACTCGGAAACGGTCGCATTAATTTCAATAATACTTTATTTATTAAATTAATCACATACTTCAGGTGTGGTAAACTTAAAAAAAACAATACCCACCCACCCATCCCCCATCTCTTATTCCCCTGACGAACTGGCCTATTCGTAATGGAACCATAATACTCCGTAGATAGACTCCACGCGTTATATGAAAATGTCACTAAACTGAAATTATAATATATTACTACATTAGGCCAGCATCAAAAACTTCTTTATATGCTAGCCGGATGCAGCATACAGCTAAAGCATAGGCATCCAGCAACCAGGCTTTCCACTTTCTTTTAAATAATTCCTTATCACCACATTCCACTTCAGTAAAAATCTCATGAAAAATATGTGACACTAGTATATATGTTCTAGTCTCGCGGCAATAACTTATTTTTTAAAGTGTATTTTTTATTATTATCTAAACATTATAAAATCCAAGCGTTTAGCATATGTTCAACGTATTTATTTTGAGTAGTCTCTCTAATATATTTTATACTAAATTATGTTTTGACGGCTCCGTGGCGCAGTGGCTTAGCAATGAGTTGGTGCGCTGGGGGGTGCGGGTTCGAATCCCGCACGGAACAAGTATTTGTATGGCCTACAAATAATTGTTCCGGCTCTGGATGTTTGTCCTTGTGTAATTTGTGTTTGTAAACTGCCTCCACGATACAGGAGAAAATCTAGAGCGGAGTTAAAAAACTCTTGTACTTGTCTTATACTTACTTAAACTTAAGCTTCACATATCAGGTAATTTTTTAAAGAAACTATAATTGTTTTCGATTTTGATGCTAATTAAAATTGTATAATTCCTCTGTATAAATAGTAAGAGATACCTGCTAATTTATTTAAATTAATACCTCAATTTTCATTATTACCCAACAACTTGACTATCGCATTATTTAAATTTTCTTAGAAAACATAGCACATTCACGGGCGTTTATGAAGTATCTCGCATCTACTACTTCTGAAACTGTAGGAAATGGGAAAGAAATTAGGTTTACATTGAAAATACGGCTTCACACCCGCTGCCCACCTGACGCTGTTATGGTTTGCGCCTATAAAGTTTCGTAATAATCATTAGTGCTCTCGTGGCGTAGTGACTTAGCAATGAGTTGTTGCGCTGGGGGCCGCGGATTCGAATCCCGCAAGGAACAAGTATTTGTATAGCCCACAAATAATTGTGCCGGGTCTGGATGTTTGTCCTTGTGCAATTTGTGTTTGTAAACTGCCTCCACGATACAGGAGAAAATCTTAGTGTGGGGGTAACGTTTTTTCGACTACAAGATAAAGGTAAAGATAAATGATTTAGATATTTCAAAATATCTGTGGTGCAAGGTGCAACTAATACATCTTAAACAACAGGAAAAAAAAATGCATTAAAGATTTAGAAGAATTTTTATTTAGTTGAAAATTATTACCATTTACTCGTCGCTAAAACAATATTATGTTTATAAGCCTACTGATGTTAAAAATTTGATATTAAAAATGCGAGTATGTTTGTTGATTTATCCTTCTTTCACACAGCAACGGGGCAAACGGTCGACATGATTTATTGCAATTTTTAGCCCGGGAAATTTTGGGTTTGCCAAAAAACATTCACTGTGATTAATAACTACTTATATATAACACGAACACTACACATTAAATTTTATCTGGTGGTGATTTTTCAAAATAATGTCGTTTTCTTATTTCCACTCGGTCAAAGCTACAGACAAAAGCTAGTAAAGTTTGCCTTAAATTATAAATGTGAAAGTGTGTTTGTTTGTATGTCCTACTTTCGCGCAGCAACGGAGCAATGATTTAATGAGTTACATTTTTATCCAAGAAAAATGCAGGGTTCCTATAGGATATATCTGGATGGTATTTCTGCAATTACACTAACTGCAGTAAAACCAAAAATATTATTTCCAACCACTACGCAGGCGAAGCTGCGGGCAAAAGCTAGTATCGTAATATAAATTTGAAAGTATACGTTTGAATGATTGTCCTTCAATCACGTTAGAAAGGTTAAACGGACTCGAATAAAATTTATGATTTAAGTTTGATCTATACTGTTATATAGGATACTTCTATAAAAGTTATTGCTAAAGTTTAATTTACCCAATAAAAGCGAGGGGTTTAGTTAGCTGTTATAATATGTCATAATAAATTTAAGATTTTTTATTTATTTATAATAACTAACTATATAATACGACCACGAAAATACTGTGGTAACATTCTTAAGAGTGCACGATAACGATATTGATTAATAGTATACAGTGAAACGCTTTACAATGTTAGTATTTTTTAAAGTTCAAAGTTTTAATTCAGGATAACCTAATCGTATTTTATAGCCGACCATATTTTTAATGACAGTAAGTGCGCTTATCATTCAACTTTTATGTCAATTTTTTTAACAACCTACCAGATTTTGTGGAAATTTTATTGTTATTTATATATAAATATTCATTACTAGTCACGTTCCGTGCCTTTGTATATAAAAATAAAATATAGTACTCATTCATTGTCATTTTTTCTAGGTTCTTAATTTTTGTTACATTTGTCATTCATCATACATATGTAGGTATGCTTCAATTTAACACAAGTGTTTCAAACTGTTTAAAACAACCCAAATTGTACACAATAACGTGGTGTAGCCAAATAAATCTCGACGTCCGTTGGCAGTAATAGGATGTGCTTCCACTAAACTGATTTTGAGCGGACTGAAAATTCCTGCCTTAAAATGGCTTGTTGATAAAAGCTTGAGTCCGATGTCATTTATAAATTTTGTTTATCGTTCTAACTTTACTTCGGAAACAAACGAAGCATGACTACTAAGCAATTTTTACGAGTAGTAAATAACATAATGAGAATAATATATAATGTTACATAATTTTTAACAAATATTATTCATTCATTCATTATAGAATCAAAGGCAACAAACGACCATACAGTTCACCTGATGGATGCAGGTGGATGCTGCCGCAAATAGACTACTACATCTTTCCTTAACTAAAAATAATATTGCAGATATGTGGTTACCTCTGACGATGAAGATGGGATGCCTTGTTACCTGTTAAAGGGTATCTGGTTCCCGAAGTGTGGTCCTTCGCCGGTCAAGTTGACCCATTCTTACTTAGCCACTTTATAATTTAAAAAATGGTAAAGTCATAAATAAACAAAAGTGTACTTGGATATATCCATAGCTTTACAGATAATTTTTATACATAGCAAAACTGGAGAAAAAAGCTATTTATATAATTAATTAAATATTTCCTTTGCATCGTAGGACGAAGTATCAATTCATAAAAGAGATATATTATCATCCATTACAGCTAGTAAAAGCCCACTGCTACATAAGCCTCCCCCATAGATTTCCTCATCCCCCTATTATTTTGCATAGCTAGCATTATCGCTATGGGATCTATATAGGCACCCGTAGACGCGGGGATGGTCGTCGCTGTCTACGAGAGCCAAAAGATGGACAGATCCGTACCTTCAAGACTGCCGAGGCATCGAGAATAGATATTATCCTCTCTGACGCATACGCAAACTCTAGCCCGGGGCACAAAGAAGTGTTCTAATTTGTACCCCGGGTAGGAAAGGTCTGGGTCAAATAGAGCAAGGCCGGTTTCGCCATCTCTAGATCATAGTGGACGGCGTTAAGGTTCGAGGGAAGTCCCTTGATATTTCAGAAGTCCACGGATAGCGTGGCAGGGGTCGCCATGGTTTTATTGCTCTGTTTGCCCCGAGCAGTGTTAGTATATTATATTTTGTTCGCTTGTCTGTTTCGGCTTTCACGAGGTTCTCGTCATAAGGAATGGTAATGTCAACCAAAAATATCCTTGACTGTGCCCGGTCCATTAACACAATATCTGGTTTATTAGCAAAAATAGTCCTGTCTGTGAAGATGGCCCGGTCCGCTAGAGCCTGGAGCGGTCATTTTCGAGCACGGATTCCGGCGAGTACTTGTAATAAGGCAATTTCCGATCCATGAGACCGTATCTCAGAGCGAGCTCCTGATGTGCCGTACAACCGGAGATGACATTCCTAAGTGACTCTCCGTGATGGCGACAAGTTCGACATATATCGACAGTGCCATTCCTTAGGATGTATCTCCGATAGTTGTTGGTCTTAATAACCTAATCCTGTATCACACAGACAAAATGCTCGGTTTCTCCAAAGAGGTCACCAAAACGTAACCAGTGGAGGGAGGCAACTTTGTCTACTAAAGGCTCATGTAGAGCCTTGTAGAACCTCCCGAACCTCTATAGCGGGAAAATATATATAAGAATAAATATATATAATATAAGAAGAATTATAACAGTATGTTTTTTTGTAAGTATAGAGGTATGATTTGTCTTATTTTTTTACATACGTGAAACTTGTTTGCTGGATGTATAATAAGTTTATAAATAATAATAATTGATTTATGAAGAAAAAACGTAGGAACATGAAGTAAAAATATTTAATCTTATGTCATTATCTAGGGAGAAAACAAAGGACACGTTTGCATGGACTAAATGCCACCCATGTATTCTTTTAATTATTAGGACACAAGCGAACGAGACAATTAACACAACAAGTCAGTGTGAAGAATTTGTATAAATTTAAGTATTTTGAAATTATTATTATGTTGTTTTCCTAAAAATGTATTTTTAAGTTAGTTTTATTAAAACACAATTATGTACATTCTTTATAACTTTACAAAAGTAGTAAGTTAGAAAGGAATTATTATACTGTCTAGTGTTGCCACATTGAGATCGTTTATATTCTTGTTAGACAGGTTATATTATATATATTCATAATTTTTATTGCATGTCTTAAGCGCAAAGTGCGTAGGTATGTTCTACTAGCGCCTAAAAATCAAAATTCCAACGTTTTGTCGCATAAAATCGTATCTAAAAATTATATTGAACATAGAAATGATATAAAAATCAGATTGTCAGAAAGATAAATGATTGTTGAACGTATTATTATTTTTTTTAATCGATAAACTGCTATTTTTAAATAAAAAAGTGGTTTTAGTGGCTTATGGTGTAGATTTATCAAGGCCGCATGGAGTCGTAAACACGATAACTTTTGAAAATATCAATTGTTTAACTCTATCTATTTTTTAATCTCTTCATCTATTATGTGGAAAGTCATGGAATGTACATGGCAGCTTAATTTTGTTTTGTTTAGTTATAATTAATTTTTTTCGGCTGCAAAATGTTGAAACTTTTGTTTTTTTTTATAGGATAAGATAAGATAAGATGAAATGCCTCGTTCCCAGTAAAAAGGGCCTCCGGCCACCTGCACTCACCAAGCGAAACGCAGAGGTAAACCTCTACTTCACGCTGGTATTCTGTGAGGTCGTGGTACCACCCCGGTTCGAGCCGGCCTATCCGTGCGACAGCAAAAGCTGCCGAGTAGCTCTACCACTGTTATTTTTACATTTTCTGCCGTTACTGCTGTTTGCGGGGCCCCGGTTCTTTGGTCACCTTTAAGATTAATTTTACCCCTTCTGAATTTAGAAAACCATCTAAAAATTATTGAACATGATGGAGCTGAGTCCCCTAATGCAGATTATAACCGTTGTAAACTTAATTGTTCGGTTAAACCAAATTTAAAATCATAATATATCAAATGGCGATGTGATTGAGGTTTTAATAAATTCTAAAGTTACACTATCTGGTTTTTTAATAAAAGATACAGTTAGTAATATTTTTTTTATAGGATAGGGTGACAAACGAGCACACAGTCCACCTGATGGTAAGTGGTTGCTGCGGTCTATAGACATCTACATCTATCCTCTATTACAAATCAAAATGTAGATGCGTTGTCACCCGTGAGGACTAAGCTGGAATGCCTCGTTCCCAGTAAAAAGGGCCTCCGGCCACCTGCACTCACCAAGCGAAACGCAGAGGTAAACCTCTACTTCACGCTGGTTTTCTGTGAGGTCGTGCTACCACCCCGGTTCGAGCCGGCCCATCCGAGCAACAGCAAAAGCTGCCGCGTGGATTACCTGTGTTTTAGCAGCCTTGTATGTAATTTATTTTACTAAATAGACTGCTTCACTCAGTCCGCGGTCAACCGCCATCGTGAGTGGATACTGTATCGGTTGTTTGCAGCGGCTCAGAAAGATCGCTATATAAATACAATATATTCAAGAAACCAAATTTCATACATACTTGGTTATTATAATAATCAGAGATTTTTATTACAATATTTTAAAAGCATAGAATAAATAATAGTAGCACGTACTTAAAGTAAGTAGGATGTTTATATTTATGCTTAAATACGTCTCGGATTTTATGGAGTGAGCTGAATGATGATATGATGATCATATAAGCATTATGAGTATTTTATTTTTTATATATTATATATATTTATATAGAGTATTTCATTTTCACTTTCGGATTTGCAAGCTTTTTTTTAATTGAAGTTTGGCATAAAATTATTGGATAATTGGAAGTATAATAAGGTTATTAGTGAAAACTTATAATAAATTATGTTATACGTATTTTTTTAATGTTAGGTCATGCACAATTGGATTTACCAATAGTTTTATTATTTTTTATTTTGTTGCTAGCTATTCAAATAAATTTCATTGTTAGAAGGCTGATAATTATTATTATTATTAGATTAGATATTAATACATAATTTATACAAATAAACTGAGTTTATTTGTATAAATTTTCTTAATAGTTTGTACTAATATAAAATAATGATACAGAATTTGCGTTGGTATCTCTAGGTGTTCTAGTACTAGATTAAATTTAGTCTTCGGTTTCGTTTGAAAATATAAAAATCAATTAAAACTTTTTTTTACGGATTTTATCGCGTTTAATTTACTATTTTAATTCCCGACGTTTCGGGTGCTTACCATCTGACAAACTAACTGCATTTTTAGATCACCTTAATTCCATAAACTCTAAAATACAACTCACAATGGAGTTAGAGGCAAACAATTCTTTAGCTTTCCTAGATGTTTTAGTCATCCGACATCCTGACAACACTATTGGTCATACTGTGTATGAAAAAGATACATACCAACCGATATTTAAATGGTGAATCGCACCATCATCCATCACAATTAGATACCGTGGGGAAATATTAGTTTCAGAGAGCACGAGGGATCTGTGACAGAAAACATCTGGCCGTCGAGCTTCAGCACATCGAGCAAGAATTGCAAGACAACAAGCTTCGGGTCCCGCGCCTACGTCACAGTGACCGAGTGAAGCCGACCACATTCGAGCGTGTGCCTGCTGTACTACCCCATGTCAGAGGATTCACAGACAAGGTTGGCTACATTTTGAAGCGAGCTGCTATTAAAACATACTTCAAACCGCCGAAGAAGATTAGTCAAATTTTACCATCCGTCTAGTGTAATATCCCTCTACAAGATGCAGGAGTGTACAAGCTTGATTGCGAATGTGGTCTCCCTTACATAGGACAAACAAAAAGATCCATTAAAACCCGCGAGAAGGAACATATAGCTGACGTGAAGCACCGACGCTCTGGGAAGTCTGCAGTCTATGAACATGTTCAAGATTGTCCCCGCCATTACATCAGATTTGATAGACCAAAAATCCTCACAAAAGAACACCGATTCCTACCAAGGATGATACGCGAGGCTATTGAAATTAAAAAACATCCTAATTTCAATAGAGCAGATGGATGGGTGCTGCCATCTGCTTGGGATCCTATAATTAACAAAATTAAATCCAAACCCAAGCATACCACTGCAAGATTCAAGATACTGTAAGTTCCATAGGTAATACACTATATACCAGGAAAGTTCATTCTGCGTAACTCGAACCAAAAATGAATATTAAAAAACTGAAGGTAGCCGGGCTAACTGTGACATCGGGTCGTCAAACATCTCAGTACCCCCGTGACCATGGGTTGCTGTAAAGCACCCGAAACGTCGGGAATTAAAATAATAAATGAAACGCGATAAAATCCATAAAAAATAGTTTTATTTAATGTGTAATGTTCGCGCAAATATAGAAAATCATTAGAAAAATTAATCTTCGATCGAACACTACTGTTGCTTGAAATTTAAAAGCAGCAAAGTATATACCATTACATAAATAATAAAATATGTATTTGAAAAGTAGATAGTTTTAATTTTTTAATGTTTATTTCTTTTACTTTTACGTGTTATTGCCTACTATAGTTTTAGTTAATAGCCTCGCAAAATATTATACTGAGCTCCTCGCCTGTCCTCTGGCCTCCTCCGACCACGTTTAACTACAAAATACGGGTGATGGAAAATTGTGCACGAACAGACACGTGGATAGCCCATAGCCCACATAATCCCAAATCCAATATCTTATTCGTCGCCTGTAACGACACGCTAGCGAAGTAACACACTTAGTACATTATTTTTTTGTTATAAGTCCCACATTGAGGTAGTCAAACAAGACCTACGCGGCTTGAAAATGCTATGTATTTAGCAACCCTAGTCTAGGTATAATTGAGTTAAAGTTAAGTTAAGTTATGGCCTATATACGTCCCATTACTGGGCACAGGCCTCCTCTCATTTCTGAGAGGGTTTTAGGGCAAGGTAATGTCCGCCGTGCTGTCCCAATGCGTGTTGGCGAACTTCACATGACTTCGAAATATGTTTTTTTCTTATTTCTGAGACATGCAGGTTTCCTCAGGATGTTTTCCTTCACCGCCGAGCATATGGTAAATCAGCACTTAAAGTTGCAATTAACAACTTCATTGGTGCCAGCGGGGTTTGAACCCCGGTTGCTCGCTTACTGTGAAACTTACAGCGAGCGCTAACCATCTGAGCTACCACGATAATAAAAAATAAAATTTGTAAACTTTTACAAAGTGTGTTTTTTATATTTTGTTTAATACTGGTATAATAAGTAGTTAATTTTAAAAGCTTTTTAAACTTTAACTAAAGACGTCATGATGACGACAGAAGAGTTCGCTAATTTTGTCAAGCACAGAAAAAGTAATAATATCTCGTAAATTGATATTTTATTTTAATTAACAAGCATATAGTTTATATTAACTAAATACAAAAAACTGTTTTCGCATATTTTTTTATAATTTTTTGATGAAATCAATCATAAAAAATGAGTAAGGTAAACGATGAATGAATAACGTAGGATATAAATAATTGCTAAAAGCCTTTGTACCGTAACGTAGGAACCTATACTTTGTACAAATTAATGGGGTTTCATTCATTACAACCTATCAACAGGTCACTGCTCAAGAAAGGCCCCTTCTCTTGATTGCCTTATAGAGAGGATACTTGCCGTAGATGGCAGGCGGGTCTCAACCGCAGTTTTTTATTATTTTGAGTTGTTATGAGGGAGAGTGAGGAGGAGAGAGGTGTCGTCCTCTTACTACATCCATAAAGTTATTACAAGCGTTAGTGTGGCTCAATTTAATTAGAAACCAAGCAAAAATATATTGATTTCTGTGTTTTAGAAACAAAACTAAGATTTTGAAATTAACAACTTCGTAAGCAAGACAATATGGTTTTTAACATAAAAAACATAACATAAACACTCACGCCTGGCACCCAGAGGGGTAGGCAGAGACTATGGACTTCCATTTGGCACGATCCTGACAGACCTCTCTCGCTTCCTCCACATCCATATACCTACGCATACACGCTCGTCGGTTAAAGGTACTCTTGATTTGGCCCATTTTCAATATATCGCCAATTTGGTCGATAAACTTTCGCCTAAGGCGACCCTTCCCGACTCTGCCGTTCACATCTGCAACATAAATTTTCTTTGTCACTCTTTCCTCATTCATTCTATCTACATGACCAAACCACCGAAGCATTCTTTTCTTAATCCTGGTCACAACATCATCTTGCAAACCACACTCTTCTCTTATTAAACAATTTCTCACTCTGTCATTCAGATTCATCCCTAACATACTCCTTAATGACCGCATTTCTACAGCATTTATTCTACTCTCGTACTTCTTCTGCCCCACCCAACTTTCACTATCATACATTAAAGTAGGCACTAACACAGTATTGTGAATTGCCATACGTGCCTTTTTGGACACATTCTGACTTTTCACAATAGAGTGTAGAGCCCCATTCACTCTATTTCCTGCATTCACTCGTCGTTCTATATCCTTATCATATCTACCATCCCTGCTAAACACACATCCCAAATACACAAACTCATCTACTTGCTCTACCAACTCCCCTTCTATTCTTATTTCACATATCGTTTTACTTTCTTCTCTTTCAAAAACCATTACTTTCGTCTTACTTGCGTTCACTTTCATTCCCTTTTCTTTTAATGTCCTGTTCATAAATGTAACCACCATTTGCAACTCGGCTGCCGACGACGCAAGTATGACTTGATCATCGGCGTACAAAAGGCATTTGACGGTTAACTCACCCATTCTTAACCCGCATTCTTCTACTTTCAAATTTTCCAAACAACTGTCCATAAATAGGTTGAACAGCCACGGGGAAGCCACACAGCCCTGTCTGACACCTTTATGGATGCCAAACCAGTCCGAGTAGGCCCCGTTGATCCTGACACAGGCACTAGAGTCCCTATATAGAGACTTCAATGCCTGTTTCAAGCCAGCGCTCGACCCAAATGAGTTCAGTGTTTGCCATAACACATCCCTATCCACTCTGTCATAAGCCTTCTCCAAGTCTATGAACGCACAAAAAACTTTTTGGTTTTTGGCCAAAAACTTCTCCGCGATCATGCGCATGGAAAAGACCTGATCCGTACATCCCATTCCCTTTCTAAATCCCGCTTGCACATCCCAAATTTTTCCATCAGTTTCTTTCATAACTCTTTCAATTAGTACCTTAGCATACAGTTTCCCCACAATGCTAAGAAGGCTGATACCACGGTAGTTTTCACAGTCCTGCTGTGATCCTTTTCCTTTATATATTGGGACTATTACGGCTTTGCACCAGTCTCCCGGTACCCGCTTAAGTTCCCAACATAAATTAAACAAGGTGTACAGCAGGTCTGCTACCACTCCTTCTCCAGCCCTTAGCATTTCGAGAGATACTCTATCATAACCGGCTGCCTTACCTGCTTTCATACTTTTCATTGCTTTCATTATTTCATCTATACTTACATCTCTATCTATTTCGTCTTCTTTCGGAATTTATATTTCATTTAATTTAAACGTCTCATCACTCATAAACACGCTTTCAAAGTATTCCTTCCATCTCCTTAAACTCAAAACTTCGTCATTCAGAATACAGCCATTCTGGTCCCGTATAGCATTCATTCTAGGCTGTTTTGAATGTCCCCTGGTAGTTCTTACGAGTTTCCAGAACATTTTAATGTTTGCCTGGAAGTTATCCGATATTCTTCTATCATTCTTATCCGTTCTTTCTTGCTTTTTCCTTTCAACTACTTCTTTTACTCTCTTATTTAGGTGTCTAAAGACTGCCTTTTTCCTTTCAATATCACCATTCATACAGCTAGAATTACTAGCCTTGGTTGCTAGTAAATCTAGCCATGCTTTCTTCTTTGCTTCAACTTCCATCCGTACCTCATCATCCCACCATAACGTGTTATTTTTCCTTTCATTCTTTCTTTTACTTACACCACATACTTCTGTAGCTGCATCCACTAAACCTTTCTTGATATTATACCACACAGTTTCCAAGTCTAAATCATCATCATCATCATCATTACAGCCTTTCACAAGCCCACTGCTGAACATAGGCCTCCCCCAAAGAATGCCACAAAGCACGGTCCAGAGCCACCTGCATCCATCGACTTCCTGCATGTCTTACCAGGTCGTCACTCCATCTCGTGGGGGGACGCCCTACACTTCGCATACCGGTACGAGGCTGCCACTCGAGAACCTTTCTTCCCCATCGGTTGTCGGTTCTTCGAGCTATATGGCCGGCCCACTGCCACTTCAGCTTACTAATCCGTTGGGCTATGTCGGTTACTCTGGTTCTACTGCGGATAACCTCAAGTAGTGCCGTGTAGTGGCGGTCAAGAATATCCACTACCCCATATCCTCCCGTAGGTGTCGTAAAAGGCGACAATGGGAAACAGGCGGGAGATGGGCAGCAGCATCTCCCTGATAATAGCCGAAATTACAATAAAAAAACTGCGGTTGCCAACCCGCTCGCCAAGCGTGGCAACTATGGCAAATACCCCTCTATGAATGTAACAAAGAGACGGCCCCCAGTCCCCGGCGGCCCCGCTATTCCTGGCTACGGTGGCGACCATGGTAACGGCGGGGCAGGGGGTGCTAAGAATCTCCGGTGGAGGTTCGGTTGCCACCTACGACGACTCGACCTGGCAACGTACAACGCACGCACCCTGAGGACTGACGAGAAGATCGTGGAGCTGGAAGAGGAGATAGACAAGTTACGCTGGCATATTATAGGATTATCTGAAGTCCGAAGAGAGGGGAGGACACGGTAATCCTCGAATCCGGCAACTTGCTCTATCACCGGGAGGGCGACCATCTGTCCCAAGGAGGTCTCGGATTTATCGTCCACAAGTCTCTCGTTAACAACGTTGTAAAGATCGGGAGTGTGTCGACGAGGGTTGCGTACCTTATACTCAGAATCACCAAACGGTATTCACTGAAGGTCATACAGGTTTACGCACCAACCTCGGCACACCCCGATGAGGAGGTGGAGGAAATGTATGAGGATATCTCTAGAGCCATGCATTCCTCCAAAACCCAATATACGGTGTTAATGGGAGACTTCAATGCAAAACTAGGCACAAGAGAGAACGGTGAGCTGAAAGTAGGGAAATTTGGAATAGGGCAACGGAACCCAAGGGGCCAGCAGCACTCTCTGAACTCTTTCTTCCAGAAGCGGCCCCACAGGAAGTGGACCTGGTCAAGCCCCGACGGTTCGACAAAAAATGAGATTGACTTCATTATGACGACCAGACGACAACTGTTCAGTGATGTCTCAGTGATCGCGAGGGTGAAAACCGGCAGCGATCACCAAATGGTTAGAGGCACACTGAACCTAAATGTTAAGTTGGAGAGGTCTCGTCTGATGAAGTCAACGCTCCGTCCCCCTCGTGCTCTAATCCAAAGTCCCGAAACCTTTCAGCTCGAGTTACAAAACCGTTTTCAATGCCTAGAAGACTGCAATGAATTGGACGATATGAATGACAAGCTCGTGGAAACTGTCCATGCGGTCGGAGCTAAGTTCTGCAAGACCCGCCGCAGAAGAACACAAAAACTCTCCGATCACACTCTTAATCTCATGGCTGTTAGACGGGAGATGAGGCTACATTCTTCAACAGATTTGACAGCATACAGGCAACTGAACAGACAGATCTCCAAATGCATGCGGCGGGACTTGCGCAACTTCAATACAGCTCGTATTGAAGAAGCGATCGAGCGGAACCAAGGCTCCAAAGTCTTTGCCAGAGATCTGTCTGCCAGAAAGAGCCAACTGTCAAAGCTGAAGACCGAATGTGGCAGCATCGTTTCCGGGGCACCTGAGATTTTGAGTGAGATTGAGAGGTTCTATGGGCAGCTGTACACGTCATCGTTGGAGCCACACGCAAGTGTGAGTAACGATCCAAGAGCGAGTCTTATCCGACACTATTCCGAAGATATCCCGGACGTCAGTCTGAGCGAGATTAGAATGGCTCTCCAACACCTTAAAAACGGCAAGGCCCCAGGTGAGGATGGAATAACAGCGGAGCTTCTGAAAGCGGGTGGAAGACCGGTACTTGAAGTCCTTCAGAAGCTCTTTAATTCCGTCCTCCATGGTGGCATTACACCGGAGGCGTGGAGCGGAAGTGCGGTGGTCTTGTTCTTCAAGAAAGGTGACAACGCTCTCTTGAAGAACTACAGACCGATTTCCCTTCTGAGCCGCGTCTACGTGCTGTTTTCGAGAGTCATTACGAATCGTCTCGCGCGCAGACTTGACGACTTCCAGCCTCCCGAACAAGCCGGTTTCCGAAAGGGCTTTAGCACCATAGACCACATACATACCCTACGGCAAATTGTACAGAAGTCCGAAGAGTACAATTTGCCACTATGTCTGGCGTATGTGGACTATGAGAAAGCCTTTGATTCCGTCGAAATTTGGGCGGTGCTGCAGTCCCTTCAGCGGTGCCAAGTTGACTGTCGGTATATCGAAGTGCTGAAGTGTTTGTACAGTAGAGCTACGATGGATATCCGAGTACAGAACTAGAGTACGAAACCTATCCAATTGCAGAGAGGTGTAAGACAGGGTGATGTTATATCCCCGAAACTCTTCACTCTTCACTCTTCACACACATCTTCTCGTCAGACATACCTCAAAACCTTAAAACGAAATGGTACAACCAGTGCGTGTTGCCAGTGATGACTTACGGAACTGAGACGTGGTCCTTCACTGCTGGCCGTATGAGGAAGCTCAAGGTCGCTCAGCGAGCTATGGAGAGGGCTATGCTCGGAGTTTCTCTGCGTGATAAACTTAGTCTAAATCATTCATACACAATTCAGCCACACCACTTATATTTTCTCTCAATCTACATTTGAACTTCTCTTTCACACCTTCATCTTGTAACCTCTCTGTTCTTATACGCTGTAACGCAGTGGTAGACACGGATGTCCGATGCCTCCAACGTCTGAAAAGACCATTAATTCGGCATAAGACCAAGTAATGATCCGTCCCTACGTTAGAGCCCCGGTAAACCCTTGTGTCTACCACCGCGCTCCTCATTCTTTCGTCAACAATTATGAAATCTATCATACTTCTATCATCACCTCTTTCCCATGTATACGTGTGAATCTTCTTATGACGAAAGAAAGTGTTCGTCACAAAAAGACTCTTTTCCACGTATACGGCGAGAAGGCTTTCACCATTCTCATTTATACTTTCATCACCAAACGTTCCCAATATCCTTTCATAACCAAGCCTCCTCACCCCAACCCTTCCATTAAAATCGCCTAATATCACAATATTTTCATTAACCTTGCATTTCATTAGCACCATCCTTACCAACTCCCAAAACTGCTCTCGGATATAAGTGGGCTTAGACATGTCTGGGGCGTAGACCCCTAAAACAAACAACTTCTTTAAGCCCACTTTCATTCGTATCCATAGCAGTCTCGGGCTTACTTATTTATACTCTTTCACACAATGACCCATTCTTTCTGAAAGGATGATACCGACTCCCTGGCATGCCCGCTCGGTCTCGTCTACACCAGACCAGTACGCGGTAAACATGCCATGTGTAGTGACATCCTTTCCCTTCCGTTTCGTCTCATTTACACATAACACGTCTATTCCTCTATCATGCATCATATCGCATACTTCATCCATCTTATCATTCATTCCTCCACATACATTCAATGTAGCCAGACGGGCTTCCGCAATCCACTTTTCGCCCCTCCGGGGGACAGAACGTGACGGGTGGCGAACCTCGTCGCCGGTTTTCCTCTCGGAGATTCTTCGCACCCCTGCCCCATTAAAGGGGCGCCGGGAACTCGGGGCCATTTCCTTAATTTTGTGCCTCATGGTGCGAAAGTAGGGTGTGGTATTTTTTTTTTCCGCCGCTACCACACGGCGAGGAGCCGAGTCAGTTCTTTCGGCTTTGTCGCTTGCTTAGCACCACCCGGGGGACACGTGTAGGGTGGGCCTAGGATTAGGTGGTCGAAGCCTACGGACGCGAGGGACTCATCCCCCTATTATCCCATGGTTTTTAAGTTAGTAGATATATGCCAAGTTTAGTAATTTGCGGGTGCAGTAAGATAGTCAATTATTTTTCATTACTCATTATTCTCAAAAAACCTAGAAACGGTTTCAAAACCAGGACTATGTATGGCTTATAATTTTATTTACTTATCGCATTGTTCATTTTCTCTTTATGTACGCAAAGCGACACAGGAGATATTTTGGGAGTTGTAACGTTTTTAAGTTTTTTATTTAAAAATTTTATGTCGTAATAAAAACAATACTACAGGCTATATTTTCTCCCATAAAGAGATCAGCGTGACTGCCATAAAAACACACGTGCCAATTTCTATATCACTTACCATAATGTTTTTCGTCTCCATAGTTGAGTATGAGTACAGAAAATACAACTTAACATAAAATAAAAGTGGTTGAAATGCTCACTATCTTGCTTAAGGCCACCACCGGCCTTCTGTATTCATTAATTCTAAGCTTGAGTTCGTCATTTCATCTAATGGGTGACTTTCTACGAATGAGATTTCCGCTACAAACTTCCGTATATAGCCATAGCGTACTGGTTTGCTGGGCTTGCGGAAAGTAACTCTAGATCTGTTGCGATATTTATGAGTTACATCGCAAAGCTCGCAGAGCCATGCGATAAAATGCGTAATGTGCGATGCATGCGATGGAAATAATAAGCCACGCAGTCATAAGCAATCTATCATCTAATCAACCTGAAAATATTCTACTGCTGCATAAAGGTCCTAGTAAATAGGAATATTATACATATAAAACCTTACTATGCTCCCAGATCCTTTGACACTTAATAAAACTGAAATAATAATAATAATGTTTACAGACATATTTCTAACGTATTTATGAGTGAAATAAGCTTAAGTTATTTATTCTTGAAGTGGATTCTTAGAGCTGACAGAAAGTAAAATAATGTGTTGCATTAATGTTAAGTTATGAATAATGCTTTAGATGTCCTCAAGAAAAGTATCAAGTGTGTTCATGCAGTTTCACTCACATTCAATGTCTAGAATTCACATTCTAACTATATGAACATACAATACAATAAAACAGAATAATATTACTCAATACACTTGTACATTATTCATAAAAATAATTGAAAGTCATTTAAAATACGTTTATTATTGGTTTAGAAAAGTCTCTGCCTTGGGAAAGAACAGCCTAAAATTAAAACACTTCCTTTTTTATCAAATAATAGTGTACAATTGCATTTAGAAACATCTTGGTAGCGATATTATGAGTAGTATATTCATAAAGTTGTCTCTCTACATCATTCATTCTCTCAGATATTTTCTGTCTTCCAGATGATTCAATTGGTTCATTGTTACAATTTACAGTAACTGAAATACTGGCGTGAGGAGCAAAATTCCAATTCCTATTCGAACTGATGGCAGAGTATTCTTTTTCTGATTTTCCTCTAGTGCGTTATTTACAAAGATAAAGTAAAACTTATATTTTATCTGTGTACACAGTGGATATTCAATCATCATATGCAAATTTGTATTAGAACTAAGTATATTGATTATAAGTAATTACATCTGTTGTAAAAATATAATATTTTTATAAGTCCCTTTTAATATATATTTTATAGTATATATTTTTAATGTAAAATCGATACAATATCTTTACTTATATAGATTTTGAAGTTCATGAAAGCTTTAAACAAGCCTAAATTAAATGAAAATTATTATATAATACATATTTCTGTACCGTGGTATTTAATTAAGGCCTTAACAGTGGTTGAAATGCCTAAATCTTGGATATTTAAGTAAAAAAAATCTCAATCACTGTTCATTTAATCCATAAAGAAAAAATACAGGGTAACAGAAGAGGATTTGGTAAATGTTTTTAATTGAACAAAATTGTATTTTTGTCAACTCCTTATTAGAAAAAAAATCCCCAAAAAGTACGTATCTTTGTCATATTTTGCAAAATTTCTCCAAAACGGCACAAGCTTTTTAAAAAGTTCTTACACTAAAAAAAAGCTCTTAAAAATATCAATATTTTTAATTGAGAGTTTTATTTTTATTCCCCGTTTTATAAGAGAATATATCATTTTTCCCTGAAAATGAATATATTTACGCGAGCGCGCATGCTCCGTCGCCCTGTCAGCCTGTCACAGTCCGTTTTCGGACTACATTGAGGGTGGACCGCGCGTCGGTGTTGGAGCAACTTCGTTCAAATATATATTAGTTTTTTAAAAGTTTATACTCAATTATAAATATTTTTATGACTAGAAATACTTAATTTAGTTAATATCTGTACACTGGTAACTGTAAATATCATTTTCTAAATAAATTAATTTTTAAAGTGCCCAAAGAAGAAGAAATTTTCGCGGCGACGTTGATTAGTGAAATTGAAAAATGCATTTTTATATAATTTAGATGTGGGACGACCAACATGCTCTCGTTACTTAGATTTCGATAGTTTTTAATACCTATGTAATTTTTTTGTTGCATATTTTTATTAATTACTTGATACTGAATTTTATAATATGTATTACAATAAAACGCTGTTTTATGAGTATGACTTTGTAAAATATTATTGGGGAGGGAAATATAGATACAGGTACTTACATTTAGGTACACTGTTATCTAATTAAATCAAACAATTTAAATAAATAAAAAAATGGTGCTTCCTTAAGTATAAATAACTATATAAAGACATTCTTGGGTTTTGGTTTTTTTTTATGTTAGACAAACTATCATCTAAAAATTGTAAAAATTTTAAATTGGAGAGGGGTTTCTCTACGTGATAAAGTAAGAAAGGAAGATATTCGCAGTAGAACCAGAGTAACTGACATAGCCCAACGGAATATTACAGTGAAATGGCAATGGGTTTGCTATATAACTTGGAAAACAGATAAAAAATAGGAAGGTTCTCGAGTGGCAACCTCGTATAGGTAAGCGAAGTAGTACTCAACTTTTATTCCTCTTCACGTATTCTCATACGATTTTCTTCACACACACACACACACACACACACACACACACACACACACACACACACACACACACACACACACGCACACGCACGCACGCACGCACGCACATACGCACACACACGTGCACACACACGTGCACACACACACACACACACACACACAAATAGGTCGCAAATAATATTTACCTACAAGGCAAGAGTGAATAGGTTTTTGCTAAGTCAGTGCAATTCACCATTACCACTATATATACGTAATGCATATACAGGCTACATAACCACTTACCGATGGGATTGTAGTTGCTTTACTACTTGCTGGGTAAAAATAGTAAAAAAAAATTACCCTGTGAAAGTTTGCATTTAGATATAATTTTTCTTACCAACCATAAAAATATGATAAGAATATGTATATAAGTATAAAGGTTGCCTCACACGGGACAGTAATATAATATTATATCTTCCATTATCTACGCATGAAAACTTTTAAAATCTCTGAATGCCGAAGTATATTCATATAAAGAGGCTGAATAGAGCCACATTGATATGCATGGGGATCGTTTTGTAATTTCACATCGTTATCGAAAAAACATTGTACGTATTTCAGGTGGCGGTTTGCAAAACACGATTCCACAAAAATTCACTCAATAGAAAATAATTGCAAAGTTGCTTCTGAAAATACTTAAATTTCCAACGTCAATTTTTTCTTACGTGGTAGAGCCATGCTGCAGCTATATTAGTAGTAGGTATAGTTGTAGCACGAATGAGTCGGCTCGACAGGGGAAGGGCCGCGCTCTCACGGAATTACATGTAAAATAGCAGTTTAACCCTGTGTAATGGTATATCTAGAGAACTGGAGAAACTTTTTACTGGAAACGAGGCATTACATCTTAGTCCTCACGGGTGACAACGCATCTACATTTTGATACGTAATCGAGAATGGATGTAGATGTCTATGGAACGTAGCAACCACTTACCATCAGGTGAACAGTGTGCTCGTTTGTCACCCTTATTCTATTAAAAAAAAACTTTCTGAGATTTCAGTAAAATAATGTTAAGTATTGTAAGCACTCGTACAATTATATATCTCATGTTAATAAAGCTATTGGGCTATTTTGATTTTTAATAAAGTGATTTTACTTTATAGGTTAAATAATATATTTACCCTTCTATATCAAGAACCGTTTTTCAGTCACTCCTATTGAGTTTGACAGTGCTTGCTGAAATTTAGCATCTTTAGATGGATCAGAATCGCCCGCTGATCCGGCTGTTAGGTATTGCAAAACTGATCGAAAATATTTATTTTTACTTTCCTGCCGAAGATTAACTTGTTTTATTTTATTACGGTCAAATAATATTTATTAGGTTATAAAGCAAGTATTTACAAATATTTTCATAGTTTTGTTATTCTATTGTTTACAGTTTTTATCACGTCTTAGCTTTACACCAAGAATTACATTAGAAATTCTTGATGGGATGCGATGTAAAGCGCATACTTTATTTTCATCAAGAACTATAATATATATATATATATATATATATATATATATATATATATATATATATATATATATATATATATAAATATATATATATTTGTTTTTTTTACCAGTAGAGTTTCAACACAATCCTAAAAAAGTTCAATGAATTAAAAAAATGCCGATAATTATATAATTTCAAGTCAGTGTTTTACATTTAAAGATCAGTTATAAAGAGCAAAAATTCTTATTTTCATTTCGATTAATTTTATTCGAGAATACAATAAATGTGAAAGGGCTTTTATCTGCAATAATAATTTCCATCAAAAATAACATAGACTTATAAAATTCATATACACGGTCAATCATTCTGAAGATTATCAATTGTACTACAAAATATTTAAAAGACTATTTCCAGTATAATGACCCGAATATCATCATTAATGTTTGACTGGCACACTTAAAAGTTTTAGAACATGGCTAAATGATTGACTATTATATTATGATAAGGTCATGCTTTTCTATAAAAAGTTGCAAGAAATTTTAAATCACGGCACCTATTGGTTTGTTTTACTTTTCACTTTATTAGTGAAAAACAAGATGGACTGATCTAAAAGTTTACTTTCTTGTGTAAAAAGTGCTATTTAGAATTTTATGCAAATGATAATTAAAGTTTCTATGTAAATAAGTGTAACATGGCGGGTATTATATTCAATGGTAGCGGCCATCCATATTTGCAAAGCCAGCATCATTTTCTGTACAGAAAACGGCAAAGTGTTGATCAAGGCACTATAAACAAAGCAGCTGATAAAATGTTATACTCATAACTGTTAACAAAAACTGTTTCTGCAAATGGTCTTATAGATAATAATTACTATTCCGCCATATTAGGTGCTAATAATAGCTCCATTAGAAGGAAAAGAGGTAAAATTTTGTTTTATAAATGCGCAATCAATATTGTTTTGTTTGCAATTGAGCATAAAATAAAAAATAACTTCAGCCAAAGAGCATAACTAGCATTATACTCAGGCCCATCAATTGGTATGGAAAAAAATAATTTTACCAGGTTTCAAAAAATCAATCAAAATTCAAAAAAACATAAATATTAAAATAAAAAAATGTACATATAATCAATGTCTATACATACATATATTGATTTATGGCCGCTTAGTAACTGACGGTGACTCAGTATAACATCCTACAGTCACGCCGAAACTAAGAGGAGAGAATCACTGTAGAAAAGGTAATAATTTATTGCGGTAAAATTTGTGATAAAATTAAAAAAAAACTTACACACTTATCCAAGTTAATCTAACTTAGTCTAACTTATCCTTATGCGTTACAAAGAAAAAACAAATAATAAAATAGCGAGATGGCGTCAGTTTTTAAGAAGATATAACAAAAATAAACAAAGAAAAATTTCAAAAAAGTTCAGTATTTAATTGATTATATACCGCTGACACTTAATCACGCTTTTCGAAACCACGCCAGTTGTAAACAATACTTGTGTGAAAAGATAAAATCTTCTTTTCAAATTTCCGCCGAGTTGTAAGTAGAAAGCCAAATAGGTCATGTGTCAATTTTAATTAAATATATTTTATATGAAGTGATCTTGACTACGTTTCATCAATTAACCATTGGTAAAAATTAAAACAGGAATTTTACAATTGTGTTTACAAGAAACATTATTAGTTGAACCTTGCAGCGTGTTGATTATTTTTATTATTAATACCCATAAATGTATATATTATTAATAAATAGTTCCCACAATATTTTGGATTATTTTTTATTTTACCCTATCTGCAATGTTCTACGCTCTATAGAAAATGTGTCGTATGACATGATTGACAATCTTTCGAACGTTTTATCTATGTACAAAGATGTTTTACGTTTTCGTCGCCTCCACATGATATTTTAGTCCGCATAAGGTACCCACCCTTCTGTATCTGAAACGAATATAAATATTCCTACAAAGTAAAGTAAAAGGCTATACAAGTCCCTCTACTGGGCACAGAACTCTTTTTTTATTTTTGAGAGGGTTTTAGGGCAAGGAAATGCCCACCGAACTGTCCCAATGCATGTTGATGAAAATTGCAATTACAAATAGCATTCGTGCTGTCGGGGATCAAACCCGGGAAAAATTTACAGCGAACGCTTTGACCCAAACCTACTAATACGATACAAATAAATACGATTTAACATATATAATAAAAAACTCTTACGTACTTAAAACTTGAACACTTGATAGCTCGTGACGCCTACCGGACAAAGCTACAGCACAATGTAATTGAAGATGCGTAACTACGACATAATTCTCAGTGATGCGCAAGCATAACAGGCAGTATATCACTTTTATAATTGTCATCTCTGCAGTCTATTAATCTTTGCACATAAGTAATACAGAACTTAGTCGCTAGACGGTGTTCACGTTGGCTGAAATCTCTGCGATAGCCGTTTCGTCAAGGTCATTCAGGCTTGTTAAAGCCTTAAGCAAGCAGTGTCATGCCCAATATATGTTCAAATACATAATAAAAAACGATTAGTAATTATTATTAAAATTAGGTATTGATATATAAATATAAATTTTTATAATGATTTATATTATATAATATGACGATTAGGAAAATGAACATAACATTAAATGAAACCAATTTTTACGGATTCTATCGCGTTTAATTTAACTTTTTAATTCGCGACGTTTCGGTTGCTTTACAGCACCCGTGGTCACGGGGGGGACTGAAGTGTTTGACGTCCCTATGTCATAGTTAACCCGTCCGTCGATATTAATTTTTGGTCTACGCAGAATGAGCTTATAGTATCTTGAAGTCTTGAAGTGGTATATTTGGATTTGGATTTAATTTTATTAATTATAGGATCCCAAGCAGATGGCAGCACCCATCCATCTTCTCTATTGAAATTAGGATGTTTTTAATTTCAATAGCCTCGCGAATCATCCTTGATAGGAATCCGTGTTCTCTTGCGAGGATTTGTGATCGATCAAATCTAATGTAATGGTGGAGATGATCTTGAACATGTTCACAGACTGCAGACTTCCCGGAACGTCGGTGCTTTAAGTCCTTTAAGAGACCACATTCACAATCCAGCTTGTACACTTCTGCATCTTGTACAGGGATATAAGACTTGGCGGATGATAAAAATTGACTAATCTTCTTCGGCGGCTTGAAGTATGTTTTAATAGAAGCTCACTTCAAGATGTAACCAACCTTGTTTGTGACTCCAGTCAAGCGTGTACCTGTTGTACAAATAGGGTATTACAGCAGGCACACGCTCGAATGTGGCCGGCTTCACTCGGTCACTGTGACGTAGACGCGGTACCTGAAACTTGTTGTCTTGCAATACTTGCTCGACGTGCTGAAGCTCGGCGGCCACATGTTTTCTGTCATAGACCCGTCGTGCTCTCCAAAACAAAGATTTTCCCACGGTAGCTAACTGTGATGGATGATGGTGAGATTCACCATTTAAATATCGGTTGGTATGGGTCTTTTTACTATTCACAGTGTGACCAATAGTGTTATCAGGATCTAGGATGACTAAAACATCTAGTAAAGCTAAAGATTTGTTTGCCTCTAACGGCATTGTGAATTTTATTTTAGAGTTTATGGAATTAAGGTGGTCTAAAAATACAGTCACTTTGTCAGATCGTAAAATGGGAAAGTTTCGTCAAATCGTCGGGAATTAAAAACTAAAATTTAATGCGACAGAATCCGTAAAAATTAGTTTCATTTAATGTGTAGTGTTCGCGTAAATATAAGAAATCATTGAATGAATATAACATTAAGTGTCGTTTTGAATCTAATAAAAAAATTGGCTTTTTATGAAATAAACGCGAAAAATATTATTCTAATGATATGTAAACATAAGTTTTAAAGTTTCAATAAAAAAACTTGCTAAACTTAACGAAATTTTTGCACTTTATCAAAAAAAAAAATATCTCATTAAAAGTCTATGAATATTATCTTTATCCGTCGTTTTAATTACATAAACATTTTCTGTATATCTTTAAAGGTACAAATTATAAAGTAAAATAAATGCAGATATTTTCCACGTCGAAATTAGCACACATAAACACTGAGCTTATCATTAAGTTTCACAAACAATTCATGGTAGCGTTCCACTTTCACACCGGTCTGGCATGCAAATAGAAACTATACAGTGAATATTTTTTTTACATATTGTCGTTCCAACTTATGCTCATTATCAGCCCGTAATTAATCCAGTGTAGGTTATAGTCCTCATAGTAGAGATAATTTGCCGTGCTCAGCATAATTACCGGCGATCGTCATACCAAAACCTTGAACATACATAAATAAACGCGTCGAATGTAGAACATTGAACTCGGTTTCGTAGGGAAGTAATTTTTATGCAACATAAATGGTCGAAGTAGTATCACAATCTCACAAATTATAGCATGTAATAGCATCTTAATGCTGCTGAATTTCGTGTGGAGAATTTAGAAAACCGAAGAACCTTTTAAATGGAAACGAGGCATTCCATCTTAGTCCTAAGGGTTAACAATGTATATTGCGTTATGATTTTTAATCGAGGACCAATTAGACTGGGAGATGGTAACAGAAAATAGTCTCCCATTTTCTCCTGCATGCCTTTTTAAGAATTGATAACTAACCCTACAATATGAAAGATATAGGGGTGACGAGCCCTTACGCGCTTGCACATCATAAAGAAAATGGCTTCCCTTTGTGTAAAGAATTTTAGTATTTTTCCGTGACATTATATTGCATGCCTTTGTAATATAACGTAGTTGGAACAAATTTAAGCTATAATAATTGATGGCATGCAATTCGCAATGGCCGACGGCGCTCAAAGGGTTACGTAGAAATGAAAAAAAAAATAGAACATTTCCGTCTTTACAAATTGCATGCCGTTGTAAAAAATTAGTTTTTTTTTATCTCAAAAATACTCTATGAAAATTGGCATGCACCGCTCGTATAACCAAGGGTAGAAAATATTAGGAAAATGTTGTGAAAATTTAAACAACTTGTCCGTGATGTAACCCCTTTCATATTTAAGGGTTAGTTATCAATTCTTAAAAAGGCACGAAGGAGAAAATGGGAGACTATTTTCTGTATCATCTCCCAGTCTAAATGTTAGATAGATGTGTATGGGTCGCAGCATCCATTTACCATTACGAGAACTGCGTACTCGTTCATCATCCCTATTTTGTTAAAAATAAGTATACAGATAATACTTTATAATATTAATAACTATCATATTTGTTAAAATAAAAATAATTACCTCCCAATAACAAAAACAGATTTATAATATATATATATATATATCTTTATATATAAAAAGTACGTGTCACGTTGTTTGTCCGCGATGGACTCCTAAACTACTGAACTGATTTCAATGAAATTTCTGGTCAATGTGCAGTTTGGTCCAACTTAAAAGATAGGATAGCTTACAACTCAATTTATAGTCGCAATACAATATTATTTTATTGAAAATTATTTGTCTATTATTTGACAGTCACAATTATCTGTTAGCTCTAAACGATTCTGTCAGATGACGATATCTGTTGACTGGATTGAGTAAATATTTAATAGATGGCGCTATGTTAAAAAACCAACGTTTAATATAAGCTACAATTTAGTAGTATAACCACCACGTATTGCTGTAAGTATTCAACAGATAGAACCGATTTCAAAAAAAAATTGCAGACTGTGTGCAGTTTGGTCCAACTTGAGAGATAGGATAGTTTTTATCCCGATAATTGACCCTCAATTTTTTTATTGCTAATTTCAGGAGTTTTTTTGGGAAAGCAAAAGGTCGTTCAGAAAGGGCAGAACAACGTCTGCCTGGTCAGCTAGTATATATATATATAATAGTAATAACGTAAAAAAATACATTAAAATATCTAAACAAATAACTTTTTAGCCGCGTCATTTGCCTAGCCAGTCTATAAAATTATCAGGCATTATAGTACCTGATAGTAACTGAAACATTTTATTTTATTAATTGACCAACTCGGGGTAAGCATACCTAACTTCTGGAATAATATTACGTGCAAGAAACAAATATTGTTGGTTTTCGGATCTGAATTGTCTCCGTGATCTTACCATCGCATTTATTTAGATCCCTACTATAATATCGGGACTGTAATAAACAGGTCTAAAAGTAATGAGTTGTTGTATAAGTTTTCATAAAAAGTAAAAATTACTTGGTGGAAACGTCTCTAAATGGGCCACTAGCTAATTTGTTTAACTAAATTAATTACGGAATATGTACCACAAATTTTGTTACAATCTGCAGCTCGAGAAAAATACCAGTAGTGGTATGCGTGGTGACCAGAAAACCCTAGTGTATGCGGGAGGTGTGGTCCACGAGACGCCCACGCGGTGGGGGTTTTTAAACCATTTCCTACGATAGCTCAGGCCACCAGGTAGAGGATGATTCAAGTTAAGTAGATAAATTCGAAGGACCAGCGGGTAATTGCATATTCATAAGACCAAATATGCTCACCTGCGACCTTCGGATGCGGGCGGCGCGGCGAACTCCTTACTTCAACAACTGTAATGCAGTTATCTTCAGTACGATAGGCTGATTAATACGAATAGTTCTTGCGGTATCACACAGTCTTGCTGGCGACAGTTCTATAGATTTTCGTTGTTGCGACACGTGCAAGGCGTGTTCTTCTAGCGAGCGGTAAGCGACGAACGCGTAAACATGCGACTAGCGTTGCGCGATAAAAATGACGCGTGTGCGTGCGCCCACATTTGGAACGCGACTACCATCGACAGGGTGTTGCCCACAGGGTCATGACATGCAACTCCCGAGGCGAAACCGATTATTTAAGATAATGACAGGAAGCGACCCATGGCCCATCCATTACTTTTATAAGTGTTTATTATATTTCAAAAATATACATTATTAAACAGTAAAATTAAAACCTTCCGAATGCAGGATATTCCTCTATCGATTAGGCACTGTATACGATGATAATATTTCTCCTTTTTTAACTGAAAGAATATGTAAAATATTCTCTTCAATGTCCTTAGAACTAGAAACTGAAAAAATGTGGGTGCGAGGTCCGGCAAGAAAAGAATGAAATAGTTTGTTACGTGTAAGTTCATTCAAATGCGCTCGGGCATTGTCGTGGAGGCAATAAACGTGGTTACGTTGTGGACGCTTTTCCTTAACATTTTTTTTTAAAAAATAGGGTGGAAAACGAGCACACAGTCCACCTGATGGTAAGTGGTTGCTGTGACCCATAGACATTCACATCTATCCTCAATAAAGAATCAAAATGCAGATGCGTTGTCACCCGTGAGGATTAAGATGGAATGCCTCTTTTCCAGTAAAAAAGGCCGCCAGTTCTCTACACTTACCATACGAAACACATCAGTGTTAAACTGCTATTTTACGCTGGTATTCTGTGAGAGCGTGGTCCTTCCCCGCTCGAGCCAACCCATTCGTACTACAACTATACTCTTAATATAGCTGCAGCATAGCTCTACCACCAACAAAACATTTTTAGCTAAACGTAATGTTCAGTGTAATGTTGCGCTGTCATCGTCTGCTTTTGAGAAAGAAATTCAATCATAGTTTCTTCTTTTGCATCCCGTTACAACACATAACTTTTTCTTGAATATGATATTTGGTTTCTGAGAATTTTTGTGGTTTTTCTTTCATCCACCAGATCGGACATCAGAGACCAGATGAAGAACATGATCCTGTAGAAGACCCACTTCACGTAAAATGTAACTTGTCCAATAGCTTATGGTTTTGCGTCAAGAGGGCATTTCCATAAGTAAGCATGCGTAACTATCGCTGCTCTTGCGATAATGTATGCGAAACTCAACAACATAATTTCCTAACGCAGGCAGATATTAAGCAGATGTAAGAGCTATAGTGCCTAACACACTATTATATTTTTGAGTATTGAAATATGAATTCTCATCAATATGCAGTACCGATTGTACGGTGCCCTTTGGTTTATCATATCTTCACTAAATACGTATATGCTTAAAAGATGCACTAGACTAGTAGCTGAAACCAAACAGAAGAAATAACATGTTACTAAAACTGCGATGCAAAGTTACAAATTATCACAGTAGCAAATAATTACCTTCATTCACTATCATAAAACAACTTTAAACACATACATTTGTTTTTTTAAGCTTGAAGTATTTTCAGAATGTAGTATTTATTAGCGAATTATGATATTTGAGCCCGTAAGCAAATACAAGCCTTTCTCTAGGCTTTTCATCGTTGGCCTTAAATATTGTATTAATTTTACATTGTGATTTAAGCATTTTTCAGAAAATATTTCTTACTATGAATATCTTAGTAAAAATCTTTCTTAGAAGTGTGTAAATGTCGAAAATAAATATTAACGTTGAGCAAACTTTAATTATGTCACATAAATATTAAATCATATTATAAAAGTTAGATCAAAATTTTATAGAGAATGCCACAAAGTATTAAAACCGCTTATTTTGATGTAAATAAAGAATAAAAATAAATAAATTATACTCCTATGTTCAGAATAATACTCTCATTGGTATTCTCCGCAAATTACTTAACAATTATTAAGGATATAATTTAAAAACCATACTGATGTTCTGATCGAAATGTAAGGGACAATTAAATAATTTAGTAGTATATCGTTATTTTTCTTTAAAAGATCTGATTTAATCTAACCTAGTAAAAGGCTACCAAAATTCTTCTGGCGCTTTTCCAGCTGCTTCCGTGGCACGGTCGCTCGCTCGGCTCGCATGGTGAGTTCGTGTGTGTATATGCCCCGCTGGGTTTATTGCTGTTATTTCCAGGACATAGATTTTTATCTACATATAATATTGAAAAAAAATATTTATTATTAAATTAAATTATTAAAGTGTATGTTAAGTAAGATTTTTAAATTCATTTTAGTGTTCCATATCTAAGCGTTAAACGAAGCTCTATTAATGGCACTCTGCTATGTGTCTGTCCATCTATTATACGTCCGGATGTCACAGATCTCCAGCTCATAGACGGAATGAATTATTTATTGTGGAATGTTGGGCCAAAACCGATTACTGAATTAGATATATAAGTAATTAAATTATGTTTCAATGACATATGTGCCGAATAAATTTAGTTTGTAATTTGTGACAATTTCTTTGACAGGTTGTTGCGACTCGGAAACAATATATTTCTTAGATTTTAAATTTGGAAACCTTTTTTCCCAAAACCGAAATTCTTGTTCTTTATTTTTATCAGCACCTACAAGTCCGCTGCTGGACATTGGCCTCTCCACTTACGATGGGTTTGCCTCAATCGCCATCGCTAAATATATGTATTTATAAGCCAGAAGTCTCGCAATTTTGACGCTGCTGACCATCGCCGATTTGGGTATTTTACGTCTGATGTAAACGAAATGATTATACCGCAATCTGTCCAAACAATACATTAAATTATGATTATAAAAGCCGAATTACTAATTTTAATAAAAATAATTCTAAAGGGATTCTATACAATTAAACGGAACCGAAATATCATTTTTCACTTTCACGTGGAGTATCAGAGGGCTGACTTTTTATTTTTACAACCGTCCGTTCGTTCATCATCATCATCATTACAGCCCTTCATAAGTCCACTAACATAGGCCTCCCCCAAAGAATGCCGCAAAGCACGGTCCTGAGCCACCTGCATCCATCGACTTCCTGCATATCTTACCAGGTCGTCACTCCATCTAGTGGGGGGATGCCCTACACTTCGCCTGCCGGTACGAGGCAGCCACTCGAGAACCTTTCTTCCCCATCGGTTGTCGGTTCTTCGAGCTATATGGCCGGCCCATTACCACTTCAGCTTACTAATCCGTTGTGCTATGTCGGTCACTCTGGTTCTACTGCGGATATCCTCATTTCTGAGTTTATCATGCAAAGAAACTCCGAGCATAGCCCTCTCCATAGCTCGCTGAGCGACCTTGAGCTTCCTCATCCGGCCAGCAGTGAAGGACCACGTCTCAGTTCCGTATGTCATCACTGGCAACACGCACTGGGTGTACAGTCCGTTCGTTACCGATATCTTTTAAAGTATTTTATTTATGTAAACCTTTTGAAAATAAATAGATAAAGCTAATAAAAATATCTAATTTCAAATCATATGCACCCTACTTCTGGATTCATACTTGGATTTAATCATAATGCCATGCGTAAGGCATTTTATTCATTCAAAATTCAAGCAAGGGAGCACGGGTGGAACGGAACGAGGGCCCTTGTTGCTCTATGTAGTATGTGCTTTATTCCTATAATTTTTACGCAGCAAAAGCTCATAACCTTGACATACAATTAATTTGTTTTTCCCGTTATTTATTTGTCATCACTATCACAACCTATATATATGAGGGCTCCCATTTTCTCTGCCACTTAGGAATGAGGTGAAATTACTGTTCCTATCTCTGGGCTGGGGCTCCCCAGTGCCAGCTCCTTGCACTTGACCGCATCCAGCGTAGAGCGGCTCGAATCAACCGAGTCCTCCCCAAACGGCTCTATTCACTGGCGCTGCGAAGAGATGTTACATTCCTTTACATTTTCTTTCGTATTAACCACGGCGAGTGCTCTGAGGAATATTTCGGATTAATACCATCCGCCAAATTTCACGAACGCACATCACAGCAAAACTCCCGAGACTTAGGGATCTTCAAGAAAAGAACTTACTTCTTTTTAAATGGCCGGCAACGCACCTGCAGTTCCCCTAGTATTACATTGGTCGCCTCACCTGATGGCAAGTGCCTAGGTGAGCCGTATGCTCATTTGCCCCCTCTCCTATAAAAAAAGGTTTAAAAATTTTCCAAAACACTTAATTATACAATATCGAATAATTCCTTATATATTAATGGACTCTATTTTTTATTTTTTTATTTGATTTATTATCTATTACATTTTAAACATAAAACTATAGCTATCAATTCATTTAATATCCTTTAATTTTTCAAATATTTATTTACGAATAACGTTCCTTAATAATTCCACAATTAATTATTAATTATTTATTTGCATTTACTTTTAAATACATTATACAGATCTACTTATCCAAAATTAGCTATAAATTCAATTCCCGAAAATAAATCCTAAAACGAAATCTCAAATAAAATTAAAAATTGAAGCGATCGGTCACGTCATTGTGATCGGTCACGCGTGGCGCGATTCAGGTAAAGTGCTACGCTAAGCTACGCGCGGTAGGACTACACACGGTTTAGAGAATCGTTCTCGCACGACCCTTCCCAAGCCTGTATCAAATAAATCTATAATAATAATAAAGCTATTTATTCCATATCATTACTTTCTTTTTACATTTCTGTATATGTTAGTAAGTTATAGCTTAAAATTAAGAAAGAAATACTTATAATTAATGTTAGTGTTATTTATAAGATATGGACCCCTGTTTGGGTAAAGGCCTCCTCCATTCTTTTCCATAAATCTATATGGGTATATAACTAGTATACTTATCACATATCGCGATCAGTGTTATTATCAGCTTATCACAAGTAACGCATGCATTTAATTAAAACAAAATAATTTTCATATATTCGTATTACGTAGTTCCTTGTCTACGCAATACATGACTCTAAATTAAATCCAAAACTAAATCTAATATATACAAATTTTATAACTATATGGACTAATTATTTGCGGGACATTGTTCCGTGTTGCCAAATAATTTTTAAAAAACTTTAGCGCTTAGGATTATCTTCTCAAGTAATAAATATAACATAGCTTATAATTTTTCTTTAATAACTACCACTTCCATTACATACATAGAATATATATATTGTACTGTGTAAAGCTCCTCTGTCGGCCACGTCAACGTACATTTTTATAATTATAGGTATTATAATTATTATATAGGTCTTGGTAAAAAAGACTGAAGTAAAATAAGATCGTATCTTAGGTACTACCTGGGATATATTTTTTGTATTTTTTCAAAACGGCTATAAGGTCATTATATGCTAATATCATCATTATATGCTATTTCAATGCTATCCATTCGTTACCGGACACCCGATATACATATATACGAGTATACAGTATTTTTATTATGATAGAATAATGACAGTTTTAATCAAAACAATCAATACGTAATTAAACTAGAGTAATCTTCCGTACATAATTTCAATTCGAAAGTCTCCTTTCATTCGATATGAGATTAAAAGATTATTAAAGTCCCTGTAGATTCACAGTGATTGTACCAGGCATGTTTCTAAGAGGCCGTTAAGTCTTTCTTGAGTACTCTTTACGCGTTGAGGCTCTTATCAAACCCTTCTGTTGTAGCTGCAATTTCTTTCCGCTGTCTAAAATTCTGTTAATAACTATCAAACGTCTTGTTCAAGAAAATATGGTTTACATCAATTTGTCAATTACGGTATGTTGCACTGATGTTTTAAAATATATTTGATAAAAACTATTTAAAAAATAACTTAGAAAAGATCTGATACGTGAACACCAACAGGTGGTAGGACTCTCTTGCTGCCTAGAAATCCGTGTTGGTGGGTATCACCCTCTTATTTATTTCTACCACCAAGCAATAGTGCATGCACTACTGGCTTTCAGTCTGAAGGAGTGCCACAAAGCAAGGTCCAGAGCCAACCGCATTCCGACTTCCTGCATGTCTTACAAGACAATATAACTACCATTAATTATATTTCTTCTTTTACCTAGATTTACATACTTACTCCTTTCACGTCCAGTCTTGAAATGTTCGGGTATTTTAAAACATATTGATAATGATCTTAAAATAGCTATAGATAAAAAATCTAAATTTGACTTTAAATACAACAACCTGGGAAAATATTCAAGCTACCTTATCTATAAAATTTAGCGGTATCGGTGTGAGAAATTTTTCTAGCGTTGTATTCATTGCTTGCTTTCCTTGCTTCCGTGCATAGTGTGAGGGAATTATGTAAAATTGTTTTAAATAATACAGTAGACCTGATTTTATACAACCGATTTCAATAAAAATTATTAATAATAACACATAAACTATTTGTCAGACCTTTATCAAAAGTCCAGATGTCAAATAAAAAAATAAGCATTGAAATCGGTTCACCCAGAAAATATTTATAAGGTAACACACATAAAAATATACAGTCGAATTGAGTACCTCCTCCTTTTTGAAGTCGGTAGAAAAATAATAGGATATTGTGTCGGTACGAAGTGTGCAAAATTTTTTAACAATATTTACATAGTGATCAAGATCAAGCCCGCCGTCCGTCTTCATATGGAAAATCCATAAACACAAATAAAATTGAAGTATCTGATTGTAATATCAAAATAACTGACTTCTATAAAGCACAGGAGGCATTTTGCAATTTATTAAGACATGAATACCCCTTTTTAAAATATTATAGATGTTAAAAATTTATTACATAAAATCCGCGTGATATAATAAAATATTTTTTCCTAAAATCTAGTCACTAGTTATACGCTTTACCATCAAGTAATCTCGGCACATTACTCGATTATGAAATCTTGCGCATCACCGTTGAAATTCCACTAGGAACGGCTATTTTTTCAACCTCATCAGTGCCTTTGTGATAGCAGCGTTGACGAGTTTGCTCCACGGACTTTCATGTAAGATAATTGCTGGTAGGTTTTTACGGCACTGTTCTTTGAACGATGTCATCCGAAGAGCTCTTGTCTATATAAATGTTTCTTCGGTTTAAGAGCCTTCTAGAATATTTAGAGGATAGAAGTAAAGCTCTAGTGTAGGATGCTACTTACGCAGACACTTTAACGGCCTCGCATCTCATCGTTTAGAGCCGGGACGGCATCAGAGGTAGCTGAATTAAGTGGCGCAAATATGAGTCTCTGAGAGATTACTACATATTTGTACCATTTGCTGTAGAGACTATCGGTCCGTGGGGTCTACGTGCGGTGAAGTTCCTATAGGGACTCTATCCTCCACTGGTCGTCGCTACTCGTGATAAAAGGGCAGGCTCTTTGCTCGCTCAAAGACCTGCAGCGGAGCAACGCAGCCAGCGTTCTTAGCATGACACTACGGGGAGTAGGACTGTATGATAATTTAAGTTATTAGTTTTAGTTTATTATTATATATTATTATAGTTTTTTAAATATTGTATACCTGTATTTCAATGTTATGTAAACAATAAAATTGTAAAGAATATGAGTTTAAATCAACATAGGAACACTTTTTTCCAATAAAGTTTACATGCATCACTTTTATGTATCAAAATTCACTTTAAACTATCATTTCAATTATAAAACAGGAGCAACAATATGCGATCTGTAAAACGCTCGTATGTGGTGTACGTTATATGGGATATGTGAAAATTCAGGCATGTAAAACTATGGTGGCTATATATAGATATTTCCATAAAAATACTTTAACCAATTAATTTAAAACATTTTAATTATGTTCATGGCTGTATGGGCTGCATGGAAAAATATTACAAAAAAACATGCAAGTTAATACTCAGCGTTGTTACCACAAAATTGATCGAATTTCGAAGACAAGTTATACTAGTTATAATTAACGTATCCCAAGTTGTATCGCAAATTTATTTGTCAAAGGAAAGCGATTTAACCCAATTTAAGCTAATATAGCTTATTACCGTAGTATCGCTTTTTTAAACTATATTGTTTGAGCTGTTATGTAACTTTTTAATCACCCAATTTTTGGAACGAAATTTCTTATTGGACGTTACAGATTTTTTTATAGGATATGGGTGACAAACGAGCACACAGTCCACCTGATGGTAAGTGGTTGCTGCGGCCCATAGACATCTACATCTATCCTCTATTACAAATCAAAATGTAGATGCGTTGTCATCCGTGAGGACTAAGATGGAATGCCTCATTTCCAGTAAAAAGGGCCTCCGGCCACCTGCGCTCACCAAGCGCAACGCAGAGGTAAACCTCTACTTCACGCTGGTTTTCTGTGAGGTCATGGTACCACCCCGGTTCGAGCCGGCCCATCCGTGCGACAGCAAAAGCTGCCGCGTGGCTCTACCACTGTCAACAAGATTTGGCGGATGGAGGCTAGGATACAAAAAGTGTAAGATTTTTCCGTCACGGCCCTCTCTATAGCGTTTTATTTTAAATGACACTTCATTTTATTAGACGCTGGTAATTCATCTATTTGTATTTGATAATCAATAATAAAATACGTTTATCAATAATAATATACTAATAAAGAAATTTCGTTCCAACCGAATGTTTCACGACACTCACGCATGTTTTTTATTTAATGTGTAATTGTAGGAACGCAGGGCTATTCGTCTATTTGCCCACCAAGGTTACACTGACGTTTCAATTCGCAAACAGTTAGGATGATGAATAACCAAAGAAAATCAGCCATTTTCATACTACGGTTCATAAATACATTCGTATAATCAAATAAGTGAAAATTACTTTGAAAAATATTTCAAGTTGATTTTTTTTTCAAGTTGCAACAAATAAGAATCTAATAAAATTATTAAAAAATTATATCATTAGTTGAAATGTTTTAACTTCACGCAATTATTATTTTTTCATATTATCTCTAATTTTTTTTTAATTTACAACAAGGAAACCTGTATAATTATAAATATTTTTAATTATTCAAATTTTTATGGTTTTGTTTCATTTTGCCTTTCTTCCCTGCGGAGGTGGTAATTTGGCACTTAGAGTCTCGAGAAATCGAATGCTCTCACGACTTCAATAGTAGCAATACTTATAAGTACGTTTTTATTAACTCACTTTCTTGTTTGTTTGTCTGTCCGTCTGTGGTTCCGGGTGGAATATTGCAACTCAAATTTCGAGGACTTCCCAATGAGCTTAGAGACTTGAAATTTTGGACATAGCTCAGAATCAGGTTACAATAAAAGAAATGGAAAATACGTTGTATATTAAATTATATAGTACAAAATAAAAAAAAACACGCTTGTTAATCTATTATAGTTACATACACGACGAAAGCTTAATGAGGTCGACGTTTCTAGACACATCTTGGCTTGAACCCAGACCAGAAAAAATATTAGAACATACTCGAGAGGCGACTGACAATAAAATTCCGAAATAAAGTTTCATACCACATTAATTATCTTAAGTACGCTACGCATATCGTAGCACAAAACTACAATAAACGTAATATCTAATAATACATTTTATAAGATAAGGTTACATTTATAAAATTGACGAGTCTAGTCTCACAATCCTTACTAATATCATAAAATTGCTATTTTATTGTTATTTGGT
Source organism: Parnassius glacialis (assembly GCA_033319125.1). Taxonomy (NCBI): domain Eukaryota; kingdom Metazoa; phylum Arthropoda; class Insecta; order Lepidoptera; family Papilionidae; genus Parnassius; species Parnassius glacialis. Next base: position 32,416,046 of record JAVANC010000005.1, on the reverse strand, counting down.
ATTAACATTACTAATATTCCCTTTAACCACACCGGGTAAGCTTAAAATGCTCGTGTTAGAAGTGGTCCACAACAATACTCGAATGATGGATTCGAACCCACGACCTTGAGTTCACGGCACCGCACCTTACCATTTCTGTCGCATAAAAAAGACGTATTGATCTGTATTTTATAAATTGACCACTTATAATAATATGAAAGAGAAGTGTTGTTCGGAGACGAGAGTACTTTATCTTGGAGAGTCTTAAAAAGGCCCTTAATGCGGCGATTACATTAGAATTAGAAGAAGCACTGTTCAAAAACATTTAAAAATAATAAAAAGTCTTAAGTGCCATCAATTAATGTCTAGTTATAAATATTAGTGAAGTTATCGATTTCTGAAAATTATTAAAGACCACATTTTAAAATTTACTATTAGCTGCCATTTTTTTTCGAAATACGGCCTTCAAGAAATGAGCGTAATATAATTATATTTTAAATACCGGCAACACGCTTGCAACTCCTCTAATATTTTGGATGTTTATAGTCGATGGTAGTCACTTACAAAAAGTATAATATAAGAGGAAGCCTGAAAGTAGCGCCAGTGGTAGAAAAGGTGAGAGGAAGCAGATTGGCATGGTTTGGGCATGTGATGCGGAGGAATGAAAGTCATGTCACAAAACGAGTGTTGAATATGAATGTGGAGGGACACACGGGCAGAGGAAGGCCGAATAAAAGATGGATCGATTGTGTGAAGAGTGATATGAGAATGAAAGGAGTAAGTATGGAAATGACGGCTGATAGAGAGGAATGGAACAAAAAGATTTACTGCGCCGACCCCAGATAATGGGAAATGGTTTAGAGAATGATGATTCACTTACAAAAAAAACTATGGAGAACATCTTAAAGTACAACGGATCAACAGGCTTGCTGACACTCAACTTACACAATGTCATCTTAGATAACAGACGTGTCCTAAGCTGTGTAGTAACTACTTACTAATAACACAGCACACACTATAACAATGATTTAATTAGGTTTTAATTTAGTTAAATTTAATGTAATTGTAGGCTCAGATGGCCATGTCTCCAAACCCAAAATTATGTGTTTTACAAAAGAGAAACGTTTTATCCACCTACGATCATTATCTGCGATCCAGAGAAGTCAGGAACTTTGATTAAATTTACTGTTACGCAGTTTTTCGCTACAGTTCTTTTTTCAACGACTACAGTTTTCAACTTTGGTGAGTTGTACATTGTAATAAAGCTGTGAGCGTTCTATTACGCTCAGTAATATTATACAGCTAGCGTTATAAGATTTATAACGCTAGCTGTATAATGCTGAGTTGTAGATTAATTCTTAATAGATTCCGTGTAATTTTATTTTTGTAATATCTCTTAATTAGTTCGATTGTAACTGCTACTTGTTTCGAAATATGTATTTTTTTTAAACACTTAAGCTGTAGCAGTGCGGGGCCAGGGCGCTCATGGTATTATATATCATATTACATAGATGTTCATAAAAATTCATTAGAAGTAAGTATTCTCGTCTCTTATTTTATGTAGTAGAGCCATGCTGCAACTGTATTACGGTTGTAGCACACGGCTCGACCAGGAAAGGACTGCACTCTCGCGGATTGCCAGTGTGAAATACCAGCTTAATGCCATTCTGTACCGTATGGTAAGTGTAGACAAACGGAAAGCCTTTTTAGTGGAAACGAAGCATTCCAGTCCTCAGGCGTGACAAAGCATCTACATTTTGATTTTAATTGATGTAAATATCTATGGACCATAGTTTTTTTTTATAGAATAAGGGTACAAGCGAACCCACAATTCACCTGATGGTAAGTGGATGCTGTGGCCCATAGACATCTACGTATATTCTCGATAAAGAATCAAAATACAGATGCGTTCTCACCCCATAGGACTAATATGAAATGTTTCGTTTCCAATAAAAAGGGTTTTTGGTTCTCTACACTCACCATACGAAACACAGCAGCATTAGGCTGCTATTTTACGCTGATATTTTGTGAGAACGTGGTCCTTCCTCGGTCGAGCCGATCGATTCGTGGTACAACCATAATATAGATGCAGCTTGGGTCTACTATGTAAGAAACGTATTTTTTACCCTTATTCTAAAAATAATTACATAATAATAATTACTATTAAATACCATTTCCTGTGCGGTCATTGAACCGTGACCTATGGCTTTGCTTCGAAAGGTTTTGGTCTACAACTTAACCGTCATCCAAAAGCAAAGAACCGATATTTTAATTATTAAGAGAAAGTTTTCATATTTGTAATCATCACCATAATTACAGCCCTTCTCACTTCTAAGATAACAAAAGAACATTGTTCCAGGTCAGAGAAAAAGAAGGAGATGAAGTAAATAATGCCGATAACAAAAATAGAGTACATAACAAAAAAAGACCACTATAATGACCATTAAGATTATTGTTACAACTAAGTTTTTTTTAAATGAATTGAGAAATGAGACGACGTACATGTGGGGTATTTATGGATAGGTCTTCAAAAATGATTGAGGTTTCTTATATCATTTTTTTCTAAACTGAATAGTTTGCGCGAGAGACACTTCTAAATTGGTAAAATGTGTGTCTCCTCCCCCCCCCCCCCCTGTAAGTTCTAAAATAAGAGAATGATAAAACTAAATATATATATATATAATGTACATTACCATGTAAACTTCCACCGAAAATTGGTTTTAATGAGATCTATAGTATGTGCCATATCGATTGAGAAAAACGGACAATGACCTCAGATATGAGCCGAGTGTCAAAAGGCGTAACTTACAAAATCTCAATTTAGATGTGATAACAATATTTAAATATTGATATTATTCCCACTTCTAGGTCAGCACATATGTTTTGTTTTTTTGTTTCTTAAATAATATTGTCTGTGGTTCCTATAAACATAGTAAAATCTTACGGTACATCGCGAAAAATGTGTTATATTTTATATTTCAATTTATGGTAAGTAACGCAGCAATTCATTTAATAACAGTTTCATATTAAAAAAATATTTGAAGCAATATAATCACCATATTGAGCTTTTGCAAATTCATCCCTTTAAAATAAACAAAACGCGCGTTACGTCAGTTCGTTCTAAAAGAAACGTGACAATGGCAGCCAGAGATGCGTCACCTTTTTTGGGCCGGTCCGCCATTTTGTTTTCATTCGTGTTCGGATAGCGCTTGCGTGTGTACGTCTCGGGTAATTCATAGCATTCATTGCATTGTTTTAGTTGAGTTTTTACTGTTAAATTTGTTATATCGTTAAGTTTTTGTTTTTTGAATCTGTTATATTAGTTTTACTGTGACGGTCGTTACTAAATCGACATGAGTTCAGGAGAATTTGGTGAAGGACCCGGTCCTTCAACATCAAGTGGAAAGAGACGTCGCCGACCCATAATAAACGTAGCAGGTACGTACAAATAGGTACAAATGCGACGACGTAGCCTTTCTATTTCTTAAAGCGCTCTTTTTATGTGACCATGTGGTATTTATTTTCTAAAACAATATGTATTTATGTGATGTAGTACTATGGTAGTATATTTTTGTCATTTATTTACAGGCCCATCTTCTGGAGCACCTTTAACGTCACCAGTAAAAAAGAGAAAACCTACCACTTTGTCGGTCGGGGAACAAGAGATTATCATTAATGTATACAAATATGTCAAAAACACCTGGCCCGAAGACGTGTATCCTTCAAACGTTAATATGGTAGAAAAGGTTTCGGAGATCTCAGGAGTCAGCAAGAGCACTATATATCGCGTATTAAGCGTGTATAGAGATTCCCATAAAATACCAGAAAAGGGAATAATTAATAAAAGAAAAAAGTCTGTAATTGACAAGTTGGACGATTTTGATAAATCGGCTATAAGAGCGAAAGTGCATCAGTTCTTTCTTGCAGGAGAATTACCGACTTTAGACAAAATTTTGCTCAGTATAAATCAAGATGACCAGTTGCCAAACTTGAGCAAAACTTCCCTGCGACGTGTGTTGCACCATTTAAAATTCAAATATATAAAGAGAAACAGAAAAAGTGGTCTAATAGATCGCCCAGAGATAGTTCTGTGGCGTACCAGATATTTGAGAGAAATACAAATATTAAGAAACGAGGGACGTAACATTTTTTACCTTGACGAAACATGGATTAACGCAGGTCATACTATGGGAAAGGTATGGGAAGACACCACAATTGAATCTTCTCGTCAATCACGGTTAGAAGGCTACTCTACTGGCGCGAAAGCCCCTTCGGGTAAAGGAAAGCGATTAATAGTTGTACACGTTGGCAATGAAAATGGCTTTTTGGAGGGATGTGATTGGGTATTTGAATCATCATCTACTGGTGACTACCATGAGAGTATGGACGCTCTCCATTTCGAGGACTGGTTTAGAAAAGTAATAGAAAAACTGCAAAGCGGCGATGTCATAGTTATGGATAACGCTAGTTACCACTCCAGACGTTTAGAAAAAACCCCAACAATGTCTTGGCGGAAACAAAATATGCAGGAATGGCTAGAATCTAAACAGATCGCATACGTGCCCTCGGACACAAAGACCCACTTAATGGAAAAAATAAAGGCAGTTAAAGATAACTATCGAAGTTACGTCACCGACGAGATGGCAAAAGAAAAAAGCATCACAGTGGTAAGGTTACCTCCTTATCACTGTGAGCTTAACCCCATTGAACTTGTGTGGGCAGATGTGAAAGGGTACGTTGCACGAAAAAATACAACTTTCAAGTTAAAAGATGTTAAAAATTTACTTAAAGATGGTTTAACTCAAATCACGCCAGATAAATGGAAAAACTGTGTTCAGCATGTCCTTAAGGTTGAACAAAAAATGCGTGGCATGGATGATAGAATTGACCAAACTGCAGATCGCTTTATAATTAATGTTACAGATAGTTCATCAAGTGAAGATACGAGTGATGATTGCACCGAATAAAAATAAAGTTCTTATATAATATTAAAAATAAAGTTTTATCTTTTGCATAAGTACGTACTTATTCGGTGTCGTTATCACTCGAATCTTTATATGTGTTATAAATTAATGTTTTTTGTTGTTAAATGAATAAAGTACTTTATAACAATAGATGATTTTTCTTCTACAGCGATCTTTCACATAACTTTTTAATAATAGTTAATAAATATATATTATATCAATCATTATAAAAAAATCATTATAAATAAAGAAAGTACTACATATAAAATGTGCCTATATATTGAAGGTTTGTAACCCCTGGTTAAACGACCGAAAGGTCATTGTCCGTTTTTCTCAATCGATTTGGCACATACTATAGTAAGTAGTTTTTTTTAAACGTCATAAATCGTAAATTATGTTACTTGCTGCTACAAAACCCTTCACGAGCGAGACCGACTCGCACTAGGCTGCTTATTACTGTAAAAGAGGCATTCTATCTTAGTACTCACGGCTGACAACGCATCTGCATTTCGATTCGCAAACAAAGATAGATGTAGATGTCTATGGGTCACAGCAACCACTTACCATAAGGTGGACTGCTCGTTTGTCACCCTTATTCTATAAAAAAAATGTCAGTCACTGATCTATCACCTATCCATCTGCCAGCATGGCAATTAAGGCAAATGCTCCCAACTATGGGTGTACATATTCAACAGTGGACTTTTAGGGGATTATAATGGAGAAGATATTTAAGTACGATTAAATTCTACAAACCGTGGAGTGGCGGTGAGTGGATATCTTCTTTTTTTTTTCGTTCTATTGATGTAGTAAGAGGCGTCTAAGCAAAACTGAAGCAGGAAATGGGCGGCAGTTGGTAAATAAAATTAATTCAGTATCTTAATAATATATTTCAACTGTAGCATTTCATAATTTTTCCGTCGACAAAATCTCTTTCAGTTTAAAGCTAGCGGAGTTAGCAGTTAAACGAGAAAATTTTTGAAACATGAAACATGAAGCTTTCGCAATACGTAATACTTAAAGTGTTTCGTAAGTGATTTTTATAACTTTATGGTATGGAATAAAAAAATATTTGTAGTGTATTTTGCTCGTTTATACATTTTATCCAACTTCTCTAAAATAAAGGTTATGTTTCGAGTGTAATTATATAAGTTATCACGCGGTAGGGCCACGCTGCAGCTATATGCTGGCTGAAGCAGGAATGGGTCAGTTCAACTGAGTTAAAACCACTTTCTTATAGAACACCAGCGAGGAACATCAAAATAATGCTGATTTGATTTATATGGTGAGTGTAGAGAACCGGAGACACTTTTACTCTATAAAAAATGTAACGTTTTAGTCCTTTATAGCCTCTTCTGGTCAGCTTAACGTACTTTGAATTGTAGTTGCATTCGTGTTTATCCCCATATTCTCATAGGTTAAATGTTAAGGCAATAACACCAATAAGGCATTTGCAATAAGTTATGTTGGACTCGCGCCGACTAAAACCCCATGGTGTTCCACCTTCGCCGCCTGAGGACTAACTAAAATAACCAAGAACTAGAAGAAGAGATAGAAAAATTGCGCTGGAATATTATAGCATTATCTGAGGCCAGAACAGAAGGGCAAGACACGGTCATCCTCGTATCCAGCAATTTGTTCTATCACTGATAGCGCGGCTAATTGACCCAAGGAGGTGTCCTATTTACTGTCCACTGGGCTCTCATTAACGACGTGGTTAAAATCGGTTGTGTGTCATCTAGACTTGCAAGCTTGAAAACTACTTCCAATGTAGCGGTGAAGAGTTTCAGGGATATAACGTCAATATGTCTTCCATGTCCTGCAGTTTGGAGTTTTATTTCTGTACTCGGACAGACATCGTAGCGTAACTACACAAGCACTTCTAGACCTGGATAATCCGACTGTCAACTTGTCACCCCTGAAAGAAATGTAGCACCACCCATATTTTGACTAAATCCAAGGCCTTCTGATACCAGCACGCTGATAAGGGCAGACTATTTTCTTCAGTATTCCATATAACCTGCCGAAAGTTATGATCATGTGGTCTATGGTAATAAAACCTTTTCGGGAACCAGTTTCTTCTGGAGGCTAGATGTCATCGAATCTGCCTACGAACCGATTCGTATCGACACTTAAGAGAATATAAATTGGTCTGTAGTTCGTCAATGGGGTTTTATCGCCCCTTTTGAAGAATATAACTACCACTCTTTTGTTGCAAGTCTCCGGCATAGCAGTCGGCGGCGGCGGGGACGATGGACTTAATTAGTTTCTAAAATACTTTACTTTAAGTATTTTAGAAACTAATTTATTCCGTCGAATTTCCTTTTAGTTTTGCTTTGATTCCATTATCATCCGGAACTTTGCGTTTTCTTAAGTTGCTGTAGAACTATTCTAATCTCTCCGGGATGTCATTAGTGTCTATGGGCAACAGCAAACACTTGGAGGCGTGGACTGTGTGCTCGCTTGTCACCCTAATTCTATATATAAAAAACAACTGGGGTCAACAGCTGCCCAAATTCATGAAAAAAAGGGGAACTCTTCATGATGAACTTTTTTTTTCAAAAGCTTCCCAACAGTAAGTGGACCATACAACCTCGACATTTCGACAAAAATGAGATAACATTAATAAGATATGGATTTTTTTCAATGAACAGAAAATATCAAAATTTCTATGAAGACATAACTTTGAAGAAAATTTAATTGCTCAAAAGCGATAAATGTGTAACATAGTTACATCAATGGCAATATTATAGAAAGACTATTATTACCACAAATATTGAGATAAGTTAATACTTCAATTTTCATTGTAAGGATATAAAAATTGATTTTTAAACGCTTTAAATGTTCGAAGCGGACAGGCGATGCGCAAAGCAATAAAACATCCTGCAGTTTTTGTCGAACGGCTGAAAGGTAATCCTGTTGCCTATAAATCCTTTGCTAGGTATAAAATCACGAACTTTATATTTACGCAAATCCAGCCAAGTAAAAAAGAGATTTCAATTTTTATTTTAAACACGTTCGGCTACTTTTCTGTATTCAACCAAATTTGTATATGTGATATTTATTTCTAAATTAAAGTATCATTCTCTAAACTCTAGTATAAAATCCATAGCATATCAACTCAAGCATGCTACAGATCTATAAACAGGAAAAATACAACTAAGAATAGCCTCCGAAAACGAAAAGATTTAAAAGCGAACTTAAAACACTTATCAAGCTTTTCGTTCATAGAATTAATTTGCTACAATTATACATGAACTGTATAATAATTTTTTGTACGCGGAACACTAGATGGCAGAACTCGTTTTCTGCCTAAGTATTGTCTCGGTAGGTACCACTCTCTTACCTATTTTTACCACATAGCAGTTGTGCATACACTGCTAAGATATATTGGTCCTCGAAGGTGACAACACATCTGTCATCAGTCGTCTTTATTTGCCTCCATGGACACCTGCTATAGCTAAGTGTGAGGTGATTGAAAGTTCGTTTGTCACTTCTGTTTAATAAAAAATAAATATTTTAATAACATTTGAATGTAAAATTCTCTAATCAGAGGAAAACTTAGAAGAAGTTATCATGAAAGAAATAACGACAATTACAACTCATCCAGATGTGAAAACAGAACTGGCTGGAACTCAGACTATTATCTGTCTAATAAGCCACAAAATTACTTTAAAAGTTATACTACAATTAAGGCGGTTTTTTTTAAATTTATTGTGTCGTTTGAGCAAATGCATATTAAATATGTCTTTAAAGGCATAATCATTGTTCTATCACTAAGCATTATTATTGTAATGTAATATTGCGTTGGTTTAATTAAAGCAAACAAGTAACACAGAAAATATAACAAAAGAGACACTGTTACAGTAGGTAATCTAAAGTATGGCACGCTACTCGGCTAAATCGGGAAACTCGCTGATCAAGAACTGGTGTGGTCTTCCAGTATTATTGCGAGTTGTGGAAGAGGTTAACGGAACTTTCATGTACTCTATTATTACCTACTAACCCTAAAACTATGGTCGTGGATTGTGCGCTCTCTTTTTAGACCCGGGGTCCGGTACCAAGTTAAGGAAAAAGTATTTTATATTTTATAATCCAATTCCATAGGTTTAGTTTAGTTTCTAGTTTGAAAAAGTAACTTACCTAGTACCCGCTACAGGTTGCCACACGGCATCGAGGGGCGCGTGTGCCGGCGGTGGAGGCGAGCCTCCTTCGCCGCCAGTCTCTGTCTTCCCCTCCCAATTCTGACAACAAAAATAAATTACGTAAATAATCGTACGTACCTATGAACGGTATCGTCCGTCTTCTATTTGCTTTTGCAACAAAACTACAACAAGACATCTAATCTGCCCATAGTCTTTTTTTATAGGATAAGGGTGAAAAGCGAGCACACAGTCCACCTGATGGTAAGTAGTTGCTGCGGCCCATAGATATCTACATCTATCCTCTGTTACAGATCAAAATGCAGATGCGTTGTCACCCGTGAGGACTAGGATGGAATGCCTCATTTCCAGTAAAAAGGGCCTCCGGCCACCTGCACTCACCAAGCGAACCGCAGAAGTAAACCTCTACTTCACGCTGGTATTCTGTGAGGTCGTGGTACCACCGCGGTTCGAGCCGGCCCATCCATGCGACAGCAAAAGCTGCCGCCTGGCTCTACCACTGTTAAAAAAAAGTCTAGTCATTATAGCTCATCATAAGTGAACAATACCACATAGTTGTTATTAGGAAGACGCTACTGCCTATCCCCTGGGTTGTATCTCTTTGTTGCTTCTTATGACACCTACAGGACAATATGAGATAGTGCGTATTCTTACACCGCCACTACACGGTCAATATGTATAATAACTATAGTTCACATACTATAGAGTAATATATTATTGGTATAAAGCTGCTCCCCGTCACCGACTTCTAAAGAATCTATGTAGAATATTGCCTTTTATAATACCCACGATGTGGAAATAAATTTGACATTTACAGGGACTTCTAAAAGTTCTCTTACGAAAAAATACTTACTAAACGTTTTCCTTTATACATTTAAAAAAACTTTTGTGAGGTTTCTTTCACCAAATTTATAATAAACGGTTTCTTTTAATTATGCCAACGTATAAACCGATAGAGAATATATCGCCCAGTTACATCCCCATCCCGTCATCCTCAGTGGGAGTCGTTAGGGATGACTCTTGAAAAAATCAGTAAGATCTCATACCCTTCCATAGAAAATAAAAATACGGTTGAATCCCTGCAACTTCCCGTTAATTTCAAATGAAAAGCGCTCCAAAGTCCTCGAAGATCTCAAAATCGTCATAAGATTTTCGAGACAAATTCAAGAGAAATCGATGTCGAAATTTTTTCACATCGATTACTCCTGAACGAATGAACCGATTTCATGTGATTTGCGGCAATTGCTGTTGTTTTTTATAATCAATAGATATATTAGTTTGATAGTTATCTCAAAAAGAAATTGTTTTTGAAAATATAATTTTTGAGACTTCTCAAAATCTACTGAGCCGAATGAATTCAAATTCACATGAAATCTAATGGCAAGAGACTTCTTTCGAATGCCATGAATTGCGTTTCCATCGGTCAAGCAGTTCAAAAATTATAAGTAGTTCACATACAAACACACACACACACACACACACACACACACACACACACACACACACACACACACACACACACACTCACACATACATCCATACGAAGGCACATCCTCGTAGGAATAGTCAGAATAACTTCGTAGGACCTCAAAACGTGAAGATCTGATGAGAACTCGATTTTCGAAAAACGGAGTGAAACCAATTACTTCCCAATTTTTGTAAAATCAATGATTTTTGTAGCGGGAAATTAATGATAAATAATAGATAGTGCTTAACACTCTTTTGTCAGGCGTGAATAAAGCAGACTGATTCATACCTGTCCTTTTCTTTATATATCATTGGTATACTCAGGTGGACTCAGACCAAACATAAAGCCTTAAATAGAAAAGTTTTCATCACTATCACTTCCCACAGAATGTATCATCTGAGGTGATCGATAACAATTGCCGTGGAAGCATGGTCGGCGTGGCTTTTCTAGCGCCCTCAACTAATTAATTACCTCTTGACGAAATCGGATGAATCATTCAATGAGGACGTCACCATGTGTGATAAAGTGCTACTCCACTATTCTTAGCCAAAGAGAAATGGTAAGACCCAGTAGTACAGAGCGTCTCCAATCGGGAGACCGTATGGAAGGAGAAAGAACTCTGCGGGAGGTTCTTCAAGGCTCCATGAGTATACGAGACTTTCGTAGACACAGGCGGTTCCGTCACCAGGCTAGTTCGGTGACCTATTAGGCAAAAAAACAAAGCTTTTGTCTGTGTGATACAGGGTTAAATTATTTAGACAAAAATTATCGGAGATACATCCTACAGGATGGCACCATCGACATCTTTCGAGCTTGTCGCCGTTCCGGTGAGTCACTTAAGCATGTCAACTCCGGTTGTTCATTGCTTTCTTACGCTGAGTATTACACAAACACAACCTAGTAGCCAGGGTCATACACCAGGAGCTCATTCTGAAGTACGGTCCCGTGGATCGAAAAATGCCTTACTGTAAGAACTTGCCGGAAGTAGTGCTCGAAAATGAACACGCCAGACTCTACTGGGACCATGCCATCATCACGGACAAGACTATTTTTCCGAATAAGCCTGATATCATATTGGTAAAGTCTACAATATTTTTGGTTGACTTTACCAATCATTAATTATAATTTCATACGTGGTAGAGCCATGCTGCAGCTTTATTAATAGTATAGTTGTAGCACGAATGGGTCGACTCGACCGGGGAAGAACCACGCTCTCACATAATACCAGCGTAAAATAGCAGCTTAATGCTGCTGTATTTTGTATGGTGAGTATGGCTATTTACGTAGAGAACCGGAGACCTTTTTTACTGGAAAAGAGACATTCTATCTTAGATCTTACATTTTAATTCAAAAACGAGGATAGATGTAAATGTATATGGGCCACAGCAACCACGTACCATCAGGTGGACTGTGTGCTCGTTTGTCACCCTTATACTATAAAAAAATCTATATGACGAGAACCTCGTAAAAGCTTAAACATAAGAAAACAAAATATCTGGACCTGGCTCATGAGGTGACCGACATGAGACTATTCTTGCAAATAAGCCTGATATTGTATTAATAGACCGGGCTAGCCAGGGATATTTTTATTTATCTATTTATTTAATTATATTTTATTGTATTTATTATATTATATTAAGTATATATTTTATTACTTTTTACATATGTAATACCTTTATTATTACTTGTGCATCCCTACCAAATGAGAAAACAAAATAAGTTATAGGATAAATAATAATACGAACAATTTATCCCATAACTTATTTAATATATATGTATAATATGTATTAAATTTCCGTAGTTGTTGAATGTGACCTAATTTACTGTACACCCGAGAGGTCAACGAGTAATATTGACGTTTAGCAAACTACAAAGTTGAGTACCGTGGGACACATCTCTTTTCTTCGCTGAGACATTGGCAAAGATGCTACAACTTATCGTCTCTCAGATACGATATCTGTGAATGATAAATTTAAAGTATAACTGTCTTACGGTTAATGTCCTGCAGTTTCGAGAGGGATTTTAAAAGGGAGAAAAGACGCTACTTTTACAAAGGCTTTTAAGCCCTTTCCAATTTCAATATACATATGAGTTTTGGCTGTACCTCCCCATATTGCAATACAATACAGCTTGGCAGACTGACAAAGAGCTTTGTTCACATATAAGAGAAGGAAATAATTCGCCACTGGGTTTGTAAGTTTTAATACGGGATCTTTTGTGAAATTTCGTGAGCCTAACATTAACTACTTCTTCGGGATTTTAAAAAGCGTGTTTAAAAGATAGATGGCCCTATAATTACTTGTTAGTTGATTTTCTCTCCTTTTAAATATCGGAGTTATAATGGATGTTTAGAATCAACGGGGAATACCCTTGTTTCCAGGCGTAGGTTATATACGTAACATAGTGGGTCAACGCGATAATTTATGGATTGTTATATATAATCATTGTGTTAATCTTATCCCAACCTAGGGCTTTTGCATACTTTATTGTGTTTTACGTAGTAAAGCCATGCTGCAGCTATATTAGTAGTATATTTGTAGCACGAATGTGTCGGCTTGACCGGGAAAAGACCATGCTCTCACATAACACCACATGGTGAGTGTAGAATACTCGAGACCCTTTTTATTTGAAACGAGGTATTTCATATCTGGGGGCACGGCAGTGCCCCCGCCAAGTCGAGCAAAAAAGCGGCACGGCCGTACCATCCTTTTCTCGAAGCAGTTCAGGCCATTTTCGAAACCCTATAACTTCGTTATGGATAAAACTAGAAGCCTGAATTTTTACTAATTAAGTAGGCATTGTAGAGACTCAGTATATTTCAAATTTAATTAAAATTGAACCAGTAGTTTAAGAATTATAACTAGTCAAAGTTTCTTAATTTTGTCACTCACTGACTGACCGATCATCAAAACTCTGAGGCACTTCTAGCAGACATAGAAACTTCAAATTTGGAATACAATTATTGTTTAATATATAAATCAAAGAAAAATTAAAATATTTTACAATTTCGGTCCAGTTTTCGAGATACATTAACTGCATAAATAACTTTGTAATCCCATATAAACATATAGTATTACAAAGTTACATTTGCAGTGAATGAATCAGTGTACCTATATATGTATAATGGAATAATAGGTGTAAATAGCTACCTAGATATAACTATCTACAAAAAGAAATGAGATGCCATCAAAAACATAACTTGTAAAAAAAGCCAAGTCTCGCAACTCAGTTCTTTACCATAAAAAGTTGTGAGATCCATGTAATACCAAGTCGGTTAATTTATTCAGTCCATAGATTGATACATAGATTGACTTGGCAATCGCACTAAACAATCTAATTTAATATAATATGTGTTACTTGTGAGATATATTCTGTTTTCATGCGATTGCCAAGTCAATCTATGTATCAATCTATGGACTGAATAAATTAACCGACTTGGTATTACATGGATCTCACAACTTTTTATGGTAAAGAACTGAGTTGCGAGACTTGGCTTTTTTTACAAGTTATGTTTTTGATGGCATTAGTCCTTACAGTTAACAACACATCTGCGTTTTCTTTTTTTTTATATAGGAATAGGGTGACAAACGAGCACACAGTCCAACTGATGGTAAGTAGTTGCTGTGACCCATAGACATCTACATTTATTCTCGTTTGCGAATCAAAATGCAGATGCGTTGACACCCGTGAGGACTAAGTTGTAATGCCTCTTTTCCAGTGAAAAGGGTCTCTGGTTCTCTACACTCACCAAAAATTTTCATTTGTAATCGAGGATAGCTGTAAATATCTATGGGCTACAGTAACCACTTACCACCAGGTGAACTGTGTGCTTGTTTGTCACGCTATAAAAAAACAATTTTTTTATCTCTAATGGATAAGTGGGTATTAACATTATCGATTCGAGGCTGCTTTGAGTTTGAGCTTTGACACTTACTAGCATGTGTGTTTCAATGTTGTATGTATTTATTAAGTAAAATACATACACATACAACATTAAAATATGTATTTAGTTCATTAAGTGATTCATTTGGTTGTACATCACGAGAATTAACTGGGTGTATTTATCATCTTTTTAAATTGTTTATATTTTGTTGCTTTTTTTCAACAAATTTCTATAGACAGGTATAACAATATCTAGACCAGCAACGGAAAACAGTATCAAAGATACCGCCAATTACTACCAAGCGTAACGACTATAACAACTTAACTCCCGGTACTGGGAGAGTTCCATATTCAGTATTGAACTGTGATGAACTGATGAAGAAGTGGAAGAAGTTTTCAATACTAATAATAGTATTAAAAAGTTGTCAAATAAATTCATTACCTATTTGAAATAAGATATTATTTTTAATTAAATTATTCTATTTTGAAATAAGATAGCAATTTCCGTTTTAGTCATTGCGCTGCGAAATTTACTACAAATTTCATTATAAGGCGAGGTTGTTTAAAGGCTGCTTTCGGGGCAGTAAGCATAAGTAATTTGCAGCGCTACGACTGTCGTAAATTAAATACCAGGCTTGGCTGCAAACAATGTTCCGTGTAAAGATCAGCTTACCCCAAGACCAATCTTAATTGGATCGACGAATAAGTTCGTACAAACGTTCCTCTGTTATCTCCCCGGATAATGATAGGAATATAAAAGCCCACTGCTGACCATATGCCACTCCCACAGATTGCTTTATATGGAGGTGCTGCCTATCTTTTCTTTTGGTTATGTCGCCTGTTACGACACCCAAAGGATGGTATGCGATTGTAGATATACTTACATCGCGACTACACTGTTCCGGATAATGATATTAGAGTAAATACATTTTTACGATGTACATTGCATCGTAAAAATGTCTTTTTTATAGTATACGGTGACAAACGAGTACACAGTCCACCTGATGGTAAGTGGTTGTTGTGACTCATAGACATCTACATCTATCCTCAATTAAGAATCAAAATGCAGATGCGTTGTCACCCGTGAGAACTAAGATTGAATGCCACTTTTCACACAACTATACCCCTAATATAGCTACAGCATGGCTCTATTTTTATTTTCAAGTTTAATAGGATCCCAAGTAGTTAATCGTAATGTGATATAAAACAAAACTTTGTATCTGTTCATATAAACGATCTACTAAACTGGGTCTAGTTGCCAAAGACTTTAACTTAATTACAACAACTGACACAAAACTCGCGATAACACTGATAAGGTTTCCAAAAAAATACGTATTATACCGATGTTTTTAAAGTTAATTAGAAACGAAGAATATATTTTTTAATAATGTTCTTCCTAGCACTAGTAAATCTTCCAGCTGCGGCCATTAGCAGTGTGTCCACTCCTACGAGTATAATATTCTGGTTTTTAGAGTATGAAGACTCAATATAATTACAAGCAGTGAGGCATTTTTTTCTGAATCCTGCGATGTGACATAAAAGAAAAGAAAAGAAAATAAGTTTATTTAGTAACTCATTATAGCAATTTGCTTGCAAACTGTAACTATTTTGTTTGAATTTAGTTGCAATGTTTATTGTCTTCAGTAGTCACCTACCAACAGGATTTTCTTCTGAATCGCGGAAACACAAGAACAATAATTCAGACCTTGAACTATCATTTATAGGCCATGCAAATACTTGACCCTTTTCCGGCGCCACGGAACCGTCAAAATCCGTTAAGTTAAATTATTTATTTAAATTATTTTATCTAAATGATATTTCTAAGCGCTTTTTATAGAATAGCAAAAATTTATTTGTCAAAAATTCTAACTTCTAATCTAAATCTAACCTCTTAGTATTTACGTAATCGACTTTTACAATTATAATATTTTTTTATAAATTTAATATTAAATATCTATAAAAGTGAAACGCCGGCCAAGGAAAACCTCTGTGACAGACGGACAGACAAACACCAATATAATATTTCATATGTCTAATTATATATGTATATACATAATAGCATACCACCATAATAGTTTCATCTAATAAATTTGGTACGAAATAAGAAAATACATTAGTTTCACAAAAATGATGGTCTCTAAGTATGCATTAGTTGGTATGCACTATTTGTTATATACGAGTACATACATATGTATGTATTTCTGAAAGTTTGGGTGACGCTCGTTGAATATATTATATTATCTCACAATGGATTGATCTTTAAATGAACATGGACAAAACAAAGATCTTATGTAACTCCATGCTAGTGAATATCTTTCTCTTTTTTATTGTTACTGGCTGGTACCCGGCGCTTTGCTGCCGCAAAAGAAATAATTGTGGAAGTATTGTTTAAATTTGGAAGAGTTATATAGTGAATTAACTTTCAAATAAATTTATAGGTACGATACGCGCGCCACCTAGTGTAAGTTAAATGTTCTATGCCTATAACCTGTGCGTATGTGTAAGCAATATGTTGACAAAGTTTTACCGCAATCTGATGAACGGTATGGCAGCGCATAAAATACGAACAAACAAACATTAATTTTTATGTATTAGATAAACATCGACTTCGAGCAATCACTGTTAGGTTTGGACCAAGAATGCATCAGTTGGTATGCATTATTTGTTATATATACGAGTACATATGTATGTATTTCTGAAAGATTGGATGACGTTCGTTGAATATATTATATTATCTCACAATGGATTGATCTTTAAATGAACATGGACAACACAAAGATCTTGTGTACCGTCCATGTCACACCCATGTTGGTAGTATTTGGAGGCACTACGCTCGAAGTTGTTGACAAGTAGAATATTTACTTAGCACAAATCGTCCGAGTAAGGAACATTACCTTCGATTGCGAGGTCAATCGACGGATCCAACTCGTCTATGCAACGTACGGTTACGACACATTTTCTCGTCACGTATACGTCAAAACTTAACGACAAGAATGTATAACCAGTGCGTGTTACCAGTGATGACATATGGATCTGAGACGAGATCCTTTGACGAGATTTTGAGGAAGCTCAAAGTCGCTCAGCAAGCTATACTCGTAATATCTTTGCATGATAGACTTCAGTTGAGGATTTTCGCAGTAGAACCAGAGTAAGAACATTATTTATTATTTCTACTAACTAAATCTAACAACGTTTCGAAGTGAGATTCTACGCAAAAAAAAAAACTCCGCGGGTATCCTCTTTTCTGTCATTCTTGTAAAGTTGAAATTACAATAGCTCAATACAATTATACATAATTAAAAATAATAACAGGCCCATTAGTAACTGAAACCGTAATGAGTAAATCCGCAGTAGAACCAGAGTCAGAGTAACATTAGGTATTATTTAATTATGATCACGACCATTTTATAATATGTACTAAAACCGTTATAACATAAATTATATTATCCAGTATGAACTGTGAAGCAACAGTTAGGATATTACTTTGTTTAAAACATATCTAGGTTTAAAAGAAATCTATGTCTAATAGACACCTTCTACATCTATCCTCGATTGAGGATCAAAATGGCTATGTACTTGTACCTGCCACCCAATAAAAAGGTCTTCGGTTCTCAATACCGAAACTTACCAGGTATTCTCCAGGTATTCCCAGGTCGAACTGATCCATTCGATCTGCAGATTCATAATCCATTTGTATTCCATAATGTACACATTAATAAATATTAAATTATCACAATATAGACCCTGACGGTTATAGTAAATTAGAAAAGAGGAGAACTCATAATTGTTTTATTATTCATTATTATTATTATTTATATATTTATAATGGTTCCACCACATAAAACTACAAACTTTGAAATATAATATAAATAATTTTAAATAAAAATAAATAATTTTAAAGATAAGTAGATATTTCAATTACGATTATCTCCTTGTGCTACACATATAAATGATTTATTACTTTCTTTCTTACATAAAGCATGAGCGGTAGAGTGGCATTAACTGAACTTTTTGTTTGATTAAAATAATCTGAACTGCGTCATATTAATAAAAAAACTACAGGCTATATACTTTCCACGGCTGAGCATAGGCTATTTTTTTTACTTCTGAGAGGTCATAAAGTAATTAGAGTAAGTAAGGGCAGGAAAAAATTCGTCGCGCAGATTAGGCTCAATTTACATTGCGTCGGAATGGAGTGGAACGGAAGTGTCCATTTCGCCTCGTCGTGCGGGAAGACCTGCCAATTCGTGGGAATGCTCGGGTATTCCCGCGACTGCACCTTGATACTCTAGACACCGTTCAGTTATTTAGTCTAGATATTTTATTTGACAAGAATAGTTAATTGTATATTATTTTCATATTTCTTATTTATGAGGCAGAAGAAAAAAAGATGAGAAAAAGAAAAATATCAGAAAAAGGAAAGCAAATATTTGGGTCATGATTTATGGAAGAAATTATAACGTCACTCTTCACGCCACATCCCGCGGATTCCACAGACTTCGCCGACAATAGCTACGGGAATTCTCGAGAATGCGCGAGAATTCCCCGGAAGATTCCCAACTTCTTTTTTGGCTCATATTTAGTTTGCACATTACACAATTAACATAAAATTAATTTTACTATGTACAATTTCGTTACAAAAATTCGCCGTTCCACGGCAATGCTTGATGTACTTTACGTATTCTTCACTAAAATAACGAAATTTTTATTAACAATTGCATTGGATTGGACCCAGGTTGCTCGCGTACTGCGAAATTAACAGCGATATTATATTAAACGCTGATAAACAATACAAAAATATATGCGTTGTAAAATTGTTTTCAAGCTATAAAAATTACCAAAGGTAAAGAACACAAAACGTTAAATAATTAATTGAAAACTTCTTGGTTTTAAAAATCGAATACCATTTATTTATTTAAAAAAAGATTCTCGGTGTTATCACAAGGTTTTGTCAAACTTGTTTAGTCGTTGAGAAAATGGAATTGGCTCGAGAAAATTCAAGAGCGATGATTTATTATGACTTTCGAAGTGGTTTAATACAAAAACAGTGTATTGACCGGATGATTTCTGCATTTGGTGATAAAGCCCCATCCAAAACCACAATTTATCGCTGGTTTGCTGAATTTCAACGTGGACGTGTCAAGCTCAGTGATGATCCCCGTCAAGGTCGTCCAAAAACTGCAGTCACCCAAGAAAACGTTGATGCTGTGCGTAAGCTGATTGAGGAAGATCGACATGTGACATACCGCGAAATTCAGGCAAGTTTAGACATTGGCATGAGTCAAATACAAATAATCTTGCATGAACAATTAGGTGTAAAAAAGTTGTTTTCCCGATGGATACCGCATTCGCTCTGTGAATTGCAAAAAGCGGCTCGCGTTACTTGGTAAGTCAGAACTCTCGAAAGATTCCACGCAGGATCCTCAAATGCTGTATACAACATCGTATCGGGTGACGAATCCTGGATATACGCGTACGAACCCGAAACAAAAAACCAGTCACGAGTTTGGGTGTTCGAAAATGAGTTAAAGCCAACAAAAATTGTTCGTTCACGGAGTGTTGCAAAAAAGAAATGGTGGCCACGTTTGTCTCCAAAAACCGGATGTTATGACTATTCCTTTTGAGGGACAAAGAACGGTTAATACAGAATGGTATGCTAGCATACAAATGTGTGGCAAACAATTGCCACAGGTCGTTTCTGAACTCCGTAAAGAGAACTGCAACCGCCGCATCATCCTTCATCACGACAATGCGAGTTCTCATACCGCACACAGAACAAAAGAGTTTTTAGAGCAAGAAAACATAGAATTATTAGACCATCTGCCGTACAGCCCCGACCAAAGCCCTAATGATTTCTATACTTTCCCTAAAATAAAGAAAAAATTGCGTGGACAGAGATTTTCATCACCTGAAGAAGCTGTGGACGCCTACAAAACGGCCATTTTGGAGACCCCAACTTCCGAATGGAATGGTTGCTTCAATGATTGGTTCCATCGTATGGAAAAATGTGTCAAATTTCGCGGAGAATAATCCGAAAACCAATAAATACATTTTTAAATAGTAATATTGTGTCACTTCCTTGATTCCCGAAATTTTCAGATATCAATTGTCACAATATCCATACGTACTATCGTACTTAGTTAAAAGGAAATTCGCTGCGAATTTCAAGAAGCTTAAGTAATTTCCCGCGTAACAATTTCTGTAGATTAAATACAACGCCACGTTGGAAACATTGTTTTGTGTGGTGAAAATGTACACAACTTTATACCGGGAGATGAAATTAGGTAACTTGTTATTTAAATTATCTAGGAGTGCTATTATTATTTTTAGCTTCATAAAATTAGTACTTAGCTCAGCCATATTATTATTAAACCTTTCCTTCAAACTCTCTCCGGAAACAAACCTTACACACATTTATATGACATTAAAACAGAGTATAATATATATATATATATATATATATATATATATATATATATATATATATATATATACGTCCCACGACTGGGCCCAGGCCTTCTTTTATTTCTGAAAGGGTTTTAGGGCAAGAAAATGTCCGTCCTGCTCAAATGCGTCTTGACGAACTTCACATCTCTTCGAAATATTTATTTTCAATTCCCGGATGTGCAGATTCCCTCGCGTTTTTTAATCTTCACAACAAAGCGCATTGTAAAATAGCTATTAACAATTTATATATATTAATAAAAAAAATATATAGGATAAGGGTGACAAACGAGCACACAGTCCACCTGATGGTAAGTGGTTGTTGTGGCCCATAGACATCTACATCTATTCTCAATTACGAACCAATACACTGATGCATTGTCACCCATGAGGACTAAGATGTCTCGTTTCCAGTAAAAATGGTCTCTGGTTCTGTAGAGAACCAGAGACTACTCACCATACAAAACAGAGCAGCGTTAAGCTGCTATTTCACGCTGGTGGTCTGTGAGAGCGTGGTCCTTACCCAGTCAAGTCGACCTATTCGTACTACAACAATCCCAGTAATTTAGCAGCTAAAAATATAGCTAGCTAGCGTAAACATTTTCATTGATGTCGGCGGGGTTGCTCGCGTACCGATTATTTTATAGCGGGCGCTTAGCTCACAGACATACCACGGCTCATTGTATAAAATAATAACAGGTTTAGCAATGTTATAATAATGTTATACTTTATGAGAATTTATTAAACATAATAACAGATTTAGCAATGTTATAATAATGTTGTACTTTATGACAATTTATTAAACATAATAACAGATTTAGCAATGTTATAATAATGTTATACATTATAATGCTATGCACTATGTATCTTGTGCTATTCATCTTACCGCACTAGTTATCAATAATCAACAACAATATAAGAGCTTAAAACGTTAATAATTTAATATTAAAATTTTTGTACAACTGACTTCAATATAAAATATTAAGAATAATTCAAAAACTGTTGATAAGACCTTGATCTAATTTATATGGGACCACATGAGGAGCACATAAAAAACATACAGTCGAATTGAGTACCTCCTCTTGTTTGAAGTCGTTAGAAAAATCGTAAAATACCGAAACACATCCACGCTGGGCTTGCAGAATCTGAGCTCTTAAAACAATTCTTCTTTGTCAAATATTTTCCTTTCTCATTTTGACTAGCTTTAACAATTACAAAAATTTAATATAATCGTTGTTGCGTCTGTTAATGATCTTGTAACTTCTAAATGACTTGAACGATAAGTGACGCTGGTTTAAAGCTATGCAAGTATACGATAGGTAGTGCTGAAATCAAGTAATTATTAATTACTATATTAATGGACAACAATGAATCATATTCACGATATGTATTGGCTTGAGCCCAAAAAAGACTCGATAGGTAGTGCTCTGGTCTAGTTATTATTTAATTTTATATTTACAATGCAAAAAAACCAGAGCAAATGCCGGGCCGCGCATCGTGCCGCCTAACAGAAAAGTTAAAACAATGTCTGCCGGTCCAGCTAGTATGTTAACAAAACATCGATCGCTTTTGAGACTGTACCACAATAGCACTCATTAACGTGCAATGAAATAATATTAATTTTTTTTATAGGATAAAGGTGACAAAAGACCACAAAGTCCACCTGATATTGTAAGTGGTTGTTGCGACCCATAGACGTCTTCATCTATCCTCGATTACGAATCAAAATGCAGATGCGTTGTGATTAAGATGGAATGCCTCGTTTCCAGTAAAAAGGGTCTTCAGTCTGCTGTGCTCTCTAGACTCACCATGCGAAGCACAGCAGATTTTAGTTGCTATTTTACGTTGATATTCTGTGAGAGCGTGGTCCTTTCTTGGTATAGCCGACCCATTCGTGCTACAACTATACTACTGACATAGCTGCAGCATGGCTCTACCACGTAATAAATAGTTAAATTAATACATAATTCAATTAAATAGTCCCGCAAAATGTCTTATGCGAGTACCTATTGATGGAAAGAAGCACTATTAAAACGACAGCATCGGCGCTATGCTCACCAACTCGCAATATCTTTTAAATAAGGAAGAAAAAGAAAGAAATTACATAATACTGAAAAGTTAATGAGTATAGATAAGTAAGATTTGAAACCATAATATCATTAGAAAAATCATAACTTCACACCAAAAACAACTGACGATTGTAGGATCAATTATTATTAACATCAAAATAAGCATTATATCATGTTGTGCAATTATCATCACAACACAATCACACGTTCAGTGATGAACGTAGGTCTTCCACAATAACAGAACAAAATAATTCCTTTGCGTGACCTAGTACCTGACCTAATAAAATTCTCTACACGTTATAGCTAAGTCTACCGCTCGTAAACTTATTTTTTTACAACAGTTAGTTGTTGGTTTTGATAAACGACCAGTTCCTTAACACGACCTTACCTATGCTTTAGATTATGTTCATTCTTACTTTAACAGGGCGTATGAACAAAAATTTGCTTCTTCGCAAGCGGTAGCAGAGACTGTACATCGTTTTAAAAACGCTCATGTCTGTTTTAAGACAAATCAATAAAAATTTTACAGATTCTTCTCTACAGTGGAGCTCTAGCAGCGAATACAAAACTATTAATAGTTACAAAGTTATTCCGTAAATAACAAAAATAAGAACTTAATTATAGTAGGTATAGTTGTATTTCTTATATTTGACAGGCAAATTAAAATTATCACATGTTGTTATACCCATTATTGTAATGCGGTGGGGACAACTTTCTATCTCATAAATTTCCCTAGTGTTGCCCATATGTTTGCCGCAAGGGGAAAACCTCAAGAGAAATAATTTGTACGTAGAAGCTAAAATTCGCAGATAACTTTCTAGAAGCATTTACACTCGCTGTTATGAGGTATCGTGGTAGGTACAAACAACGAGAAAATATTGCGTTAATATGAAATTTAAATTTATAAAAAGTAAAAAATTAAATCGTGTAGTTCATTGAAGTCGACTTTATACTTTATACAAAGTTTTTTTTTACCCTTTTGTATGTAGCTAATATGAGTATGTCTAAGTAACTACAGTAAAATATTTATGGGACCAACCCTGAATTTTATTATTTTTAATAAAAATTAACGAAGACATATTTTTTATATTTTTATTAATTATTAAATTAAAAAAAGAACATAGATGAATTAAGATCCTCTTTCTTTTAAGTCGACTAAACTTCCTATTTAATTCGTCCGTGGCACGACACTATGCAAAACATAGGAGCATTATGCTGCTATTTCACGCTAATATTCTGTACGAAAGTGACCCTACCCCGGTTAAGCTAACTTATTCGTGCTGCAGCCATAAAACCCTGAAGCGAGGCGCAACCACGTTAAATAATTCTTGGTACCATTTATATTACAAAATATTTTTACACATTTTCATCACCATAATGGAACTCCTAAATCTAGATTATATCTATAGACGTATATTACGTGGTAAAACCAAGCTGCAGCTACATATATTATGGTTGTAGCACGAATGGGTCAGCTCAACTGGGAAATGACCAAGCTCTCACAGAACACCAGCGTAAAATAGCAACTTAATACAGTTGCGTTTCGTATGATGAGTGTGGAGAACCGGAGACCCTTTTTACTGGAGACGAAGCATTCCATCTTAGTAGATGTAGATACTTAATCTAGGAATAAATGTAGATGTCCATGGGCCACAGCCTCCAGTTAGCATTAGGTGGACTGTGCGCTCGCTTGTACCGTTATGCTATAAAAAACAGACCTCCGTTAACCAATCGTAAACATTTATATATACGTGGGAGCCATACTGCAGTTATATTTGTGGTATAGTTGTAGCACGAGTGGGTCAGCTCGACCGGGGAAAGACCACGCTCTCACAGAATACCAGCGTAAAGTAGCAGCTTAACACTGCTGACCGGAGACCCTTTTTACTGGAAAAGAGGCATTCCATCTTGGTCCTCACAAGTGACAACGTATCTGCATATTGATTCGCAATCGAGGATAAATGTAGATGTCCATGGGCCACAGCATCCACTTACAATTAGGAGGACTGTGCGCTCGCTTGTACCGTTATTCTATAAAAAATAGACCTCCTTTAACCAATCGTAAACATTTATTTATTAAAGACTGTAGGTATTTACTAGGTGGTAGAAGTTATTTTCTGTCTGTCTGGGTAGGTACCGCCAGCTTATTATTTTTGCCGATAAATAGCAGCGCTTGCACTGTTGTGTTCCGATCCGAAGATTATAGACAGCCAGTATAATAACAAGCATTGAGGCGTTCCATCTTTGACCTCAAAGGTGACAATGTATCTGTAGCCTTCTTTGTTTGAAGTTGGTTGCAGGTGGGGTTACCAGATGAAAAAATTAAAAGTTCGGAGAAGAGGCCTGATTTCCATTTAAAAATCCTGAGACTTTTTAATAGTTTGAGAAGAAAACCTTACTTAAAAAGGTATCTTCCATATGAAGTATGATAAAACTGTTTAAGTACCTACTTGGATAAATAAGTTTTGATTTTAATTGTGGAATTATTACCAAAGGAAAATTATTTTTAGTTTGTTTAAGTTTTTATTAAAGAGATCTTTAAAATGTAAGCTGTATTATATTGAAAGTTCTAAAAATCCTGAGATTTCATGAGATTTGCAAAATCCAGCTGCAATCCTGAGAAGAGTCTAAAAATCCTGAAATCTCAGGACAAATCCTGAGATATGGTAACCCTACTTGCAGGTGTCCAATGACTACAGTAGCCACTTAGCAGCAGATGGACTGTAAGCTCAATTGTCACTTCAGTTTTATCAACAACAAAAAACACGAATGTGACAAAAATCACTACCCGATACAAATGGATAATGGTACAGCTAAAACAATACATTAACACGTTAATGTACGAAACGAAAGATTACAATTTGTGATACTTGCTAAGCGACATTTAATAGCTGTAGCATTTATTGCCCTTTGAAGCTTTATATTCAAGCAAACAATCAAAATTTATTTCAATATATGTAAAAATATTTTATCTTGGTATATAATAAAGAAACACTTAAATGTTTAATGCGTAAAGATTTTATATTGATAGTCAAGTTAATTGATATTTACGCATAAAGAGCTAGCAAAATGACAAATTTCTGCAACTTTTTACTGTAAAATTATTCATAATTTTATTTTTTGGATAGTTAAATTATTCATAATTTTACATATTGTTTCTATTTTTAATCGCTTTTCCGCCAAAATTTCTTATAAAAAAAAGATTTTGAACAGTCGGGCAACAAGCGCTGGGACAGACATTTCCTATCCCAAATATCCTCTCAAAAATTAAAGTGTGCTTAACAATAGGTCGTTTATAGACTGTAACTTTGCCCTTACTTACTGTGCCCAAAAATAAATAAACTGCTAATTAATAGGTAACCTACAAATAAAAATGTTCACTTCTCTATCTATTTTTTTCACTCTTCTATCTATATGAAAATGCAGATACGTTGTCACCCGTGAGGACTAAAATGAAATGCCTCGTTTCCAATAAAAAAGGGTCTCCGGTTCTCTACACTCACCATACGAAATACAGCAGCGTTATGCTGCTATTTTACGCTGGTATTCTGTGAGAGCGTGGTCCTTCCCATTCGTGCTACAACTATACCAGTAATATAGCTGGAGCATGGCTCTACCACGTAAAAATACGATATGAACTTAGATATCAACCTACTTTTGGGTGTTACCGCAGTCAGGTAAAACGTTGAAGCCATTGCCAAAAGCATCTGACAAACTTCATTTACACAGGCCGGTGGACTGCCGAACGTCTAATGTGGAAACTTCCGGCGTATACCAAAACAAATATATTGAAACTATCTACGATACAATTCGCCTGCCAAGTGTCGATTACGGTTATAAAATAGACTGTTATAAGTCTGGCGATAAATACAACATTTTGATTACAATTCTATATCCCTTGTTTGTTAGCTGACCTTGGAGAAGGGCCTCAAGAGCTGCGTGCAGACAGCAGGCCGTTGTTTATAAGGACGCTGTAAGGTCACAAGCCGGCGATAACTTACGATACAAACAACACGTTCAATCCGCGTAATAAATGTACCTACATAACAGGTAGCGTCTTTTGAATAAATGTATATCAGGAAAGGCTAAGCAGTAGCATTGACTAAAGGAAGCGCACTCCTTAGCTTAAACATCGTGAATTATTATCGGCGATAATTATTATTCTTAATGTTCTTTATAGTAGAGACTATCGGTCCGTGAATATCCTAAAGGAACTCACTCCGCGACTGGTCGTTGCTGTTGGTGATAAGAGGGCTGGTTCTTTTCCCGCTCAAAGGCTAAGTATAGCCATTCAGCGGGGAAACGCAGCCAGCGTTCTTGGCATGATACCGCGGGGAGTAGGACTTTATGATAAGGTGGAATGCCTCTTTTCTAGTAAAAGGGGTATCCGTTCAGGGGGTTCTCTACACTCACTATACGAAACACATCAGTGTTAAACTGCTATTTTAGGCTGGTATTCTGTTAGAGCGTGGTCCTTCCCCGGTCGAGCCGACCCATTCGTGCTTACAACTATACTACTAATATAGCTGCAGCATGGCTCTACCACTATTATAATGTCGTAAACACGCCGTGAATTTCGGTGAGATTGTGCGGCGCCCAACGCGAAACTGTCCTCTTCACTTAAAGGTATTCGTGCAAAATCTCGTACACTCATTCTGATCCAATATGCAATATGTTTTGGATCTCTTTATACGTAATTCGCCTATTCTCTTGAATCAATTATTCACTACTAGCACGTTTCTTACCGTAACAAGCTTCAAAGGGTGACCAGTCGTTTCTACATTTCTCATAGTTATACCATGCTGAATTTTGTTATTCGAAAGTTACACAATTGTTTTCGAAGGGCATTTGTCCATCAGTACCATTTGAAGCCTATCAAACGAATCGTTTAGCTTAAGGCGTCATTTGAAATCGTAGAAAATCATCGCGCGAAATTGATCCCGACCCATTATTCAAAGACGTAAAGAATGATACCCGATATTTCAATTTAGCTCGTAAATGTGGAGGAAAATTTGAAATTATAGCATTCGTAATTTACCTTAAATACCCATTTTTTCAAAATAAAATAAAACTGTCCAGTCTTTGTAATGGATATCATAAAATAATCCTTGTGTCTGTCAATATAATACAAAAATCTTTTTTCCGCAAAAAAAAAAAAACCTGTGTGGCCTGTCGTTTAAAAATACGTTTACAATGTTCATCCTCATTTATTTGTTTGTCTGCCTTTCTGTTCCTTTGTAATCTGAAGGCTGACTTAATGGATTTAAAAGCATGCCACGTCGTTAAGTAAGTCAAAATCCCGAAGTGCCATAGAATAAGAATTTTATGATAATACCAATCCAGCACTCATTAAACATGATTAATAACATCCATGATTGAAACGAAATGTTTATCACATGTGGTTTTGAATAAAACCAAATTTTACGGATTTTGTCGTACTTAATTTTAAATACTCAATGTTTCGGTTACATAAGTAATGTGTAGTAATTTTTTAAATACAAAACTCAAAACATATGATATTATTACTTTTAGCAAGCACTTTCCCCCCTAGACGTTATATGACTTTACGCTTCACCTAAGTATAGCGATACAAACATTCTTCTTACAATTAACAATAATTTATATTACCTTTAGCTATTTACAATTAATAAATCATTGTTCATTTGATTATCAGCAATAGTGGCACCACAAAATGTTTATTAAAACCGGGGAACAAAGTTTAAGTTCTTGTATGATAAATTCTTTTCATAATGTCAAACTTAATCTCGTAGAACAGACACCGCGAATAAGATCCGAGCGGCAATGCCGGGCGCGCGGTCAGAGGCATAGTGTACCTTTGTATGGCACAGACTAAGTTTGAGTCCGTGGGTAACGCATGTTGCAAACAACCAAGTTGCAAACAGCCACGCTATCCGTCAGGGGACTTCACCCGAACCTAAACGCCGTCCACTACCATCTCGAGACGGCGAAGCCGGCCTTGCTCTTTCTGACCGAGACGCAAGTGTCCTCTCCGGCTGATATTTCATATCTCTCCTACCCGGGGTACAAATTGGAGCACTCCTTTGTGCGTCGAACTGGAGTTTGCGTATACGTCAGAGAAGACATCTGTTCTTGACGCCTCGGCAGTTTTGAAGATTTGGGCCTGTCCATCCTTTGGCTACGCGTAGACAGCGACGACCATTCGCGCGTCTACGGGTGCCTCTACAGGTCCGATAGCGGTAATGCCGATACAGACCGACTCATCGACCACGTCCAAATGGCTACAGATTCCTTGCTACAACAGGTCCCATCCGCAGAGATCGTGATCCTTGGTGATTTTAACGCCCACCACGCCGAATTGCTCGGTTCACGTTTAACCGATCATGCGGGGAGATCTGTTTATGACTTTGCCTTGACACAACTGGTTACTTCGCCTACGCGGATTCCAGATGTGGAGGATAATACACCTTCCCTGTTGGACCTTCTACTAACATCTCATCCGGACGGATATCAGGTTTCCGACGATGCCCCTCTCGGATCTTCGGACCATTGTCTGATCCGGAATGTGGTGCCACTCACGCTTCCCTCGCGGTTGCGTTCTGCAGGTTGCAAAGCATTTTCTTTCACATTTACCATGGGGAGTGCTCTAAGGAATTGTTTGGATTAATCCCAGCCGCCAATTTCGCGAATGCATATCGCGGCAGAACTCCCGATACCATCTACACTATCTGGACGACTGACGCTCCACCACTGTGCGATTTAGAAGATGTTTTCTTCCTCCCACAACTTCCTTGTGGAATCGATTACCATCAGCGATTTTTCCGGACCGATACGACTTAGGGACCTTCAAGAAATGAGCCGACTCCTTTTTAAAAAGGTTCCCCTGGTGTTGCAGTTGTTCATGGGTGGCGGTAGTCACTTATCATCAGGAGAGCCGCATACTCGTTCCCCGCCCACTCCTATAAAATTATAATTATTATTTTTATTATTTATTTATAACACAACTTTTTTACAAAACTAGTGGAAATATCTTTTTAAATTTGGAAGTTTTATTTGTTTAATTAGGAATTATAATACATTCATTAAAATTGAATGAATATATCATTAAATTTCAATGAATGTATTATATAATTGAAATAAATTTTAGTAAGTTAATTTTACTGTATCTTTATAGTCAATTAATTAATAAAAAAATTAACTTTGCACAAGTGCAAGCAATAAGTTGACAAAGTTTTACCCCAATCTCATGAACGTTATGGCAGCGCATAGAATACGAATAAACAAATATTAATTTTTATATATTAGAAGATACATGTAAGGTACAGTCAAATGAATACTATAGAACGTAAAATTTTATTCTTGAAATGTACTCAGATTATTTGAAATGTTTCTTTATAAGAATTTTAAATGGCTCAAGGGTCGAATAAATGTTATGCTTAACTTGAGCAGTGACCATTACTTTTAATTGTATAGTCACTGTAGGCCGAAGTTCTGTTCGAAATTATATCTAAACACGTAAAATATTACTTATTTAATAGTCTAAGTCGCGCTCTCTTACTTAATAATGCATTATTGTAGTTGGATTTTTTTTATAGGATAAGGGTGACAAACGAGCACACAGTCCACCTGATGGTAAGTGGTTGCTGCGGCCCATAGACATCTACATCTATCCTCGCTTGCGAATTAAAATGCAGATGCGTTGTCACCCGTGAGGACTAAGATGGAATGCCTCATTTCCACTAAAAAGGGCCTCCGGCCACCTGCACTCACCAAGCGAAACGCAGAGGTAAACCTCTACTTCACGCTGGTATTCTGTGAGGTCGTGGTACCACCCCGGTTCGAGCCGGCCCATCTGTACGATAGCAAAAACTGTCGCGTGGCTCTACCACTGTTTAAGTGGGATAAGTTACATTTTTCTGCCGACTTCCAAAAAGGAGACGGTACTCAATTCGAGTGTATGTTTTTTTTTATGTGTGTTACCTCATAACTTTGTACTGGGTGAACCGATTTGGATGATTCTTTTTTTATATGAAAGCTGATAGTTCTCGTGTGGTCCCATATGAATTTGATCAAGGTCAGACCAATGGTTATTAAGTTATTCTTAAATAACCTATATTGAAGTCGCTTATATTGAAGTCGGCTGTACAAAATTTTTAATTTTAAATTATATCATTATATATTTTTTGCTCAAGCAATGGTTAAGTCAACTATTTCACTCCTTTATTATATCCATTACAAACGAAGAAGCAAACTGTTTGGTTTCAATGCGCGGCATGCAAACAACAAATATTTGATGACTTGCCAAACGTCAGATAGTCCAATTGTGGAAGGGAGAGAGAAGTATAAAGGCTCGATATTATGGCGAGTACTTATATATTTTCTGCTGACTTCCAAAAAGGAGACGGTACTCAATTCGCGTGTATGTTTTTTTTTTATGTGTGTTACCTCATAACTTTGTACTGGGCGAACCGATTTCAATGATTCTTTTTTATATGAAAGCTGATAGTTCTCGTGTGGTTGAATTTCCCACGTGAATTTGATCAAGGTCAGACCAATTGTTATTGAGTTATTCTTAAATAACCTATATTGAAGTCGCTTATATTGAAGTCGGCTGTACAAAATTTTTAGTTTTAAATTATAGCAAGTCGCGAGGCTAGCTAATGTAACTTACGTTTGTTTTTATAGGATAAGGGTAACAAACGAGCACGCAGTCCACCTATGGTAAGTGGCTACTGTGGGCCATAGACATCGACATCTATCCTCGATTACGAATCGTAATTCTGATGCGTTGTTTGCATGTTGAATGCATAGTTTCCAGTAAAAAAGTTCTCCGGCCTTACACTCACCATACGAAACACAGGAAAGTTCAGCTGCTATTTTACGCTGGCATTCTGTTGGACTTCGGTCGAGTGGTCTTTCCCCGGTCGAGTCGACCCATTCGTTTTATGATTCTACCACGTATAATACGTAACCACGTATTAACACATAAACGTAATACCACGGCCAAGTACATTTATTTTGAAAAAGAGAAGAGACCACCCCTTGACCCAGTGCGTGTCATTAGAATATTTCTCAGACATGCTGGTTTCCTTATACATTTTCCTTAACTGTTAACCACGTGGTTAAATCTACACTTAAAAATTCAATAAATAATTAGTAGTGTAAATAAAAGTATCTAAGTTCAATCCTTACCTGTTCTATTTAGTTAATTTAAAGGTAATATTAATTAACACGAAACCAATTTTATAATTTAAAATGAAATTGCTTTTTACTATAATTAAAAAGTGAGCTAACATGAATAAGTCATAATTACAAAACAAACCAGAGCGTTAATAAATATGCAAAAAGAAAATTAACATCTCTATGATATACATTTTCCCAGCGTAACCCACATATTTTCCGCAATGTTAAGAGCAGAAAAGAGGAAACATCTCAAGAGACTTACCTGTTATCTAGCAAATGCGTCAACTCATAAACACTGCGCCGGAATAATTATCTAGAAAGTGCTACCTACGTTTTCCATTTTAAATTCCCGAATGAAAGTAAATTGGAAAAATTGTTGAATGAGCATAGTTCCATTCCAGTAACCAATCCAGTCATTTACCTATCTGAGTAAAAATATTATATTTGTGCAAGTAAATTATTTTATTTGTTTTTAGTAAATTACACATAGTATATAAAACCAGTTAAAAAGCCACACATAGAGACATAAAAAATCAATACGACACGATATTTGGCCGCTTAGAGCAGCGCGGCAGACACTTTCTTGCCCTAAAACCCTCTCACAAATGAGAGGAGGCCTTTTCCCAGCAATGAGCTCGTACATAGGCCGTAATTTTAACTTTTACTATATACAGCAACCACATAGCGCGTTTAGCTATGAGAGCAATTCTCAAAGTTTTATGAATGGGAGAATCTGCTGTAACAGATTTATCTATAAAAACCATTACAAACCAAATACAAAAGGATTATCAAACTGAAATAGGCTACAATAAAGATTGTAGAATTAGGGGAAAGTTTTTTTTTTATATATATTGATGTTTGACAAAAAAATCTAATTTATTACGTAGAAAAATATAGAGTTCATTTCATTTCATTTTATCAATATAGGATAGGGTAATATATAATATAATACCCACTATTCGAGTGTAAATTTTTTAAATCACAGGAGTAATCGATGGGTGCAAGTGGCTCAGATTCATTCGTTATGACAGTCTCTGCGACAAAACCGTATTTAGCAGTGTAGACTTGTGAAGAACTTGACAACAATACCAGCATTCAAAATATGTAAACATATGAGATAAATTAAAAAATGTAAACTTATTAGATCGGGGCAACATTGAATTAAGCAATCCTACAAAGGTACAAAGCAACAGCATATCATCATCATCACACAAATGTGCAAATAATAGTTTCAAAATCCTTACTCTATTCTTCAGGTGTGTTACATTTTTTAGTTAAAGAATTAGGTCATATTTTGATTTGACGACATTATAGCTCTTTAATAATCGGTAGCGGAGTGGCTAAGCATTTGGCTTAGATGTTGCGCGCCACGTGCATATATTTTTATAGGTCCTATAGCCTATTCCTGGCGAAAGAGCACGGCGCATCCAACGATACCTCATTTGCCGAAATACGACGAACAGTTTATCTTCTTCTTTTATATAGTTTATGGCCTACCAAGTTTGCTTTACAATATTTGATGACTTATATAGAGTTTATCTCTTAATAGAATATAGTAGTTCAATACAATATGTATAATAAATAACATCGACCTCGTAAATAAAATCCGCTGATAAATATTTCAAAAGCACTTCGATTTGTCCTGAAATCAATACAATACCCTTTACATACACAACGATAGATTACCATTGGACATTATTGCTTCAATAATTTAACTAGTACAGAAATTTCACTGAATGATGCAAAAATACAATTGCCAAGTTATTTGTAGAGAAAAATAAATATTTTTTACTTATAAATGATGCGTAATTCAGTTTTATTTTTATTATTCTGAAACAAATCATTAATTAGGAATATAATGAAAATAAATAAAATTGTATTAAAAATATATTATATTAACAACACAATATATTGCAGTGTAGTGGCGGTTAAGAATATCCACTACCCCATATCTTCCCGTGGGTGTCGTAAAATGCGACAAAGGGAAACAGGCAGGAGATAGGCAGAAGCATCTTCCTGATAACAGAAAATTATAATAAAAAAATGCGGTTGCCAACCCGCTCGCCAAGCGTGGCAACTATGGCAAATACCCCCATGACAAAAGTTACAAAAAGGCGGCCTCCAGTCCCGGGTGGCCCCGCTATTCCTGGCTACGGTGGCGACCATGGTAACGGCGGGGCAAGGGGTGCTAAGAATCTCCGATGGAGGTTCGGTTGCCACCTAAGACGACTCGACCTGAGAACATACAACGCACGCATCCTGAGGACTGACGAGAAGATCGTGGAGCTGGAAGAAGAGATAGACAAGTTACGCTGGCATATTATAGGATTATCCGAGGTCCGAAGAGAGGGGGAGAACACGGTAATCTTTGAATCCGGCAACTTGCTCTATCACCTGGAGGGCGACCATCTGTCCCAAGGAGGTGTTGGATTTATCGTCCACAAGTTTCTCGTTAACAACGTTGTAAAGATTGGGAGTGTGTCGACGAGGGTCGCGTACCTTATACTCAGAACCACCAAACGGTATTCGCTGAAGGTCATACAGGTTTACGCACCAACCTCGGCACATCCCGATGAGGAGGTGGAAGAAATGTATGAAGATATCTCTAGAGCCATGCATTCCTCCAAAACCCACTATACGGAGTTAATGGGAGACTTCAATGCAAAACTAGGCACAAGAAAGGACGGTGAGCTGAAAGTAGGGAAATTTGGAATAGGGCAACGGAACCCAAGGTGCCAGCAGCGGGCCAACTTCATGGAGAAAGAGGGACTCTTAATGATAAACTCTTTCTTTCAGAAGCGGCCCCACAGGAAGTGGACCTGGTCGAGCCCCGACGGTTCGACAAAAAATGAGATTGACTTCATTATGACGACCAGACGACAACTGTTCAGTGATGTCTCCGTGACCGCGAGGGTGAAACTGGTAGCGATCACCGAATGGTTAGAGGCACACTGAACCTAAACGTTAAGTTGGAGAGGTGTCGTCTAAAGAATTCAACGCTCCGTTCCCCTCGTGCTCTGTTCCAGTGTCCCCAAACCTTTCAGCTCGGGCTCCGAAACCGTTTTCAGTGCCTAGAAGACAGCACTGAAGTGGACGATATGAATGACAAGCTCGAGGAAACTGTCCATGCGGTCGGAGCTAAGTTTTGCAAGACCCGCCGCAGAAGCACACAAAAACTCTACGATCACACTCTCAATCTCATGGCTGTTAGACGGGAGATGAAGCTACATTCTTCAATAAATTTGACAGCATACAGGCAACTGAACAGACAGATCTCTAAATGCATGCGGCGGGACTTGTATTGAAGAAGCGATCGAGCGGAACCAAGGCTCCAAAGTCTTTGCCAAGGATTTGTCTGCCAGAAAGAGCCAACTGTCAAAGCTGAAGATCGAGTGTGGCAGCATCGTTTCCGGGACACCTGAGATTTTGAGTGAGATTGAGAGGTTCTATGGGCAGCTGTACACTTCATCGTTGGAGCCACACGCAAGTGTGAGTAACGATCCAAGAGTGAGTCTTATCCGACACTATTCCGAAGATATCCCGGACGTCAGTCTGAGCGAGATTAGAATGGCTCTCCAGCACCTTAAAAACGGCAAGTCCCCGAGCAAGGATGGAATTACAACGGAGCTTCTGAAAGCGGGTGGAAAACCGGTACTTGAAGTCCTTCAGAAGCTCTTTAATTCCTTCCTCCATGGTGGCACTACTCCGGAGGCGTGGAGCAGAAGTGCGGTGGTCTTGTTCTTCAAAAAAGGCGACAACGCTCTCTTGAAGAACTACAGACCGATTTCCCTTCTGAGCCGCACCTACGTGCTGTTAGACATTATAAAGAAGTATTTGGCTTAGAAATTAAGCGTAAAATAAAAGAAAATACATGCAAAAACATTAATTACCCATTTGGTGGTTGCGTAAGAGAATGCATTACCCCATGTCATCACGCGGGTGGTGATGATATGGGATAGCAAAACAATTAGACGGAGAAAAAGCAAGTTAGTAAAAACGTGTTAAAATTAATTAATATAAATTGGCACGGTTATTATCGTGGTACAATTTTATAAGAATCCAACAACAATCACTTTATTATGAAAGTAATCACTTTTAAAAAATAAGAGCAACACGGATGAAATCAAAAATATTTGAATCGTGTCCGCAATGTAGTCACGTTTTCACCATTTATTTTAATGTTTCTTTTTTAAGCGCCATAGTTTCGCGTGTTATGTTATGAAAAACGTTTCTTTATTTTGCTATGTTTGAAACAATATGAAAATGTTAAATATGATCATAATCGAAAAAGGTTCACCTTTTTCGATGTTAACGTATATACATTTTAGAATTCTAGGTTACTGATACTGGTAAACTCACATTTAAATTATTTACCACTCAATTAAAATACTAGCACAGACTAAACCAATCAATGTAAACAAAGAAGCGAACTCGATCGAAGCGATTTTTTGAACCTACACTTTAGGTGGTTCACATATTCAAACTCAAAGCAGCCGCATGCAAGTTAGATGTTCTTGCAAAGATGCGATAAAACTACATACTTTAGCTTATAACCTCTTACAAAGCGCAATTCTGTTTGCGTTGACAGTCACCTTACTGCTTAGGACTCCATGACACCACGTAATGCGATCAGCAAAGGAGTGACATTATTTTTAACGTTTGTCTAAATTTCAACCAATCGATGACTTGTGTCTTCAAGGTAAGATTGAATAATCAAGCAACTGTAATTTACAATATAGTACTATATTTTTTTTTATAAAATTAGGGTGACAAATGAGCACACAGTCCACCTGATGATAAGTGGCTGTTGTGGCCCATAGACATCTGCATCTATCTTCGTTTGCGAATTAAAATGCAGATGCGTTGTCAGCCGTGAGGACTAAGATAGAATGCCTCTTTTCCAGTAAAAAGGGTCTCCGGTTCTCTACACTCACCATACGAAACACAGCAGCATTAAGCTGCTATTTTACGCTGATATTCTGTGAGAGCGTAGTCCTTCCCCGGTCGAGCCGACCCATTCGTGCTACAATTATACTATTAAAATAGCTGCAGCATGGCTCTACCACGTAGAAATCATCATCAACATCGCCACCCTTATCATCAAATAAATGGATTCGTACTGTGGCGGGGCTGTCTTTGCGCCACAAATGTACACAACGAAGCATAAATCACGCTATCAAAGTTTCGAAGCACTGTGCGCCCTATAAAGTTGTGCACTAACGCACTGAACGTTAGCCGGCCGGATATCTCCCCTTTTCCTTACCACGGCCAAAGGAAAACCGAAATAAATATAGCGTAGCGGCCTCCTTGAATTGTTATTAAATTCCCTCTCACAATTATATTTTAGGTTTTACTTCATTTATAAATTCTAACTGTTAAAAATGTTTAGGTTGTGTAATCAATACAATACTCAGCTTCTGATTTCGTATCAAGGACAGGTCTGATTATCTGGGGATTACTGCTGCCTTTATATATAGGCTACTGAAAACCAACTGACAGCTTTTGGCCAGTGGATGGAAATTTCAAAAAACCTATTGGTAAGCACGTTTTATGTTTTATATATAAAAAAACTGCTTAGCTTCGAGCACAATTGTAAGGCAGTCAATCTCTTGAGCTTTATATACAATGCATTTCGGAAAGTGTCTGCAGGAATTATAGGATATAATTATTAATATTTGGCGTAGTAAGTGGCTTAGCAATGAGTTGAAGTCCTAAGGCCTCGGGTTCGAATCCCACACGAAACTAGTATTTGTGTTGCCTACAAATAATTGTATGGAATGAAATAAACCTGGATGTTTAATATGTAAAATGGCCCACGATACAGAAGAAAATCCTAGTGTGTAGGTAACGTTTTTAACAAAAGAAAAAAATAATAGCTGTGGTAACTAAGAGGATGAGGGCACCTTAAGACATGTTTGAGAGTTCCATTTCATTCAGCAACACACAAAATAATTATCACATGTACTACACATAATATGGTCGATAAACAGCCGTTTACGTCATCCCATGCCAACTCTGCCACTCAGTTATGCAGCATTTAACTTTGCCACTTACTCTTGTTCTCATTCATTTCTTCTATATATCCAAGCCACCGAAGCATTTTTTTTAAATCCTGGTCACACTTTATCATTCTGAGTCGCACCTAACAAACTTCATAATGACCGCATTTCTACAGCGAACGGCTTCGACGCTGTGGTAAATGCAGCCCTTTCACCCTTGCGTAGCAAATCGCAGGCACCTCTGCCGTAGCAGCTGAGGCTACGCAAGGATGAAATTGCTGCACTTACCGTAGCGCCGAAGCCGTTGCAGAAGTAAATTTGGGACAATATTCCTGTGTAAACAAGTGTGTAAACATGTTTCATTTACCGCTATTACAGCCATTAGCCTTATTGGTCTAGTGGTTGTAGTAGTGCGACTGCTGATCATAAGGTCCCGGGTTCGAATCCCGAGTCGGTGCAAAAAAAATCAGTTATTGAGTTTTTTCATCAAGAAATTCTCGGAAGCCGCCCGGAGTCAGGAAGTTGGCGGTGTCTCACCCCATGCCTCGGAAAGCACGTAAAGCGGTTGGTCATGCGCCTGATCTCTCTCCGGTCGTGTCGGTTTACCGCCCCATCGCACTATGAGAGTGAGGGAATAGAGAGTGTACCTATGATTGTGCATACACTTGGGTACTATAATCCTGTCCCACGCAGATGGTGTAATGTGAATTGTTAGAATTTTGTTTTCTGAAAAAACTCTGATTGTTCTCCGCTGCGACTCAATTCGTTGTGTATGAGTCCCTTCTTCAGCTACAAATAGATTGTCTGGGGCCGAGTAATTAACTTTTTTATGGGTGACCCGTTTCGTTATATGCAGATTTTAGTTACTGAAATTTATTTTTATCGTAATTAATTCAAAACACGTTTCCGAAATCCAAAAACAGTCTAAAAGTTTCAAGTTTAACCCCGACAAACCTCCTAAACCAAAAACATAATTAAAATCAAGTACCGGACGTCATTATAGCCAATCCAAGATTGTACAGAAATAGTATCTGAAAGAGTATTGACATTGACAGACAATGAGGTACCAAATGTGACTGACATGGGACACTAATGCAAGGAAAAAGATGTTCACGCGAGCAACGCCACGGAAAACGCTGATACTTACATAATATATTAATAAGCAGTTGTATTCAATTATACCAAGTAAATCCTCCAGTCAATATAAGTAGCCAGTAAAACATTTATAATGCAAATTAAATTTATTCAAACTAATTTGTAATACCTCGAACAACGTTTTCTATAGCCACCTTTTTATTATTTAAATATACACCATTGCCCTTCAACTCCAGCCAGCAATAAATTACATATACACATACATGCGTTTACTATTATTTAAATCTGTCATAGACCGGCTGCTCTTTGTATAGGGACGTTTATAAATCGCAATTTATTCTCTCACTATGCTGTTC
Organism: Parnassius glacialis; assembly: GCA_033319125.1. Lineage (NCBI taxonomy): Eukaryota > Metazoa > Arthropoda > Insecta > Lepidoptera > Papilionidae > Parnassius > Parnassius glacialis. The sequence continues at coordinate 32,376,468 of JAVANC010000005.1, read as the reverse complement.
CCACACGACAGACACGTTTTGTTAGATAATATTTTATCATAAAATATTGCAAAATATATTATGCCATATCATATTATTTGACAAAATATACATAGAACATATAAATAAAAAGTAAATGTCTGTCTGTAATATCGAAAAATCAGCCTTTTATTGCGCGGAGGGGGTTATTCACATGGCGTGAAGACATGAATAACCATTATTAAAATAATTTTGTCTGTATGTCTGTCTGTCCGAGCTAATCTTCTGAAACATGAGGAACAAATAGAGAGCAATGCCAGGAGTCGATCCAGGATATATTCGTCCGAAAATCTTGGTAGATTATTTTCGAGAAAATCTAAAAACTAATCAGTTTGTTGATTTTCAATTTATTAACAATTTTTGTTTGATCTGATTGTGATTGAATTGATCGATCTTTAATCTAAATAACACCACATCAATACTTCCTAACCAGGCTAAACCGAGGAGCGTCGCTAGTGGCAAATATAAATTTAAATATATTATTTTATAATTTAAATATTAAATATCTTAATAATATATATAATTCTTCTGTCCCTGGTGTACATGACTGAACTCCCCCTAAACGGCTAGACCGATTTTAATAAAACATTTTGTGTGTGATTCAATGAGGGCATCCACGACTTTTTCTGCCACCAGGGCGGCGCCACTTTGCAATGAGGTAAAATATTTGACAGATTTCATAGCGGGGACGATAATTTCTTAGGAAAATGTAAAGGTTGATGTTTCTTTCCGTGTTATTACTTATGTTTTATATCAATTAGATTAGAAATGAATAAACGAAACTATAAATATAACTAAAAGTAGAAAAATAAAAAAAAAGAGTTATAAAGTACAAAAAATTTAAAATCAAACCACTGACGCATTGTGTTGTGTATAAATATAATACTCTAGATAATGATAAACTATTATTTAAAACTAATTTCTCAACTAACTGACATCGTATAACAAAAAACTTTACCTCAGTCACAACTAGCGACATCTGGTGAATGGAAGATTATTAGCCCTCATTGATTTGACAATGGTTTAGATTCACAGTTGGACCCGATAGGTGGCACTGTTTCATAAAGATTCATAAATCACCCGTGCGAAGCCGGGACTGATCGCTAGTAATTTTATAAAACTTTGTATTTTAGTATTATGTTACTTAACATAACACTTAAATATAGGACATTATACATATAATACGAGTAAATTGAAACATGAAACAAATTCTAAGTTTTATTAATTATAACCTTTACCTGGTCATAGATAACTAAATACTCCAGCTATTCTGTTGCACTGTACTTTCCTCTACTTTCATAGTTCTTTGCATTTAGTAAAAGCACTTTTTTTTTACTTTTTAGCCAATCGAATGAGAAAGCACGTTCTTTTATAGTTAGATCCGAAATAATAGTTACAGAATGTTAAACAATGATAAACATGTTTAAAAGTTTCCACTGGTGGAAGAACGTGTATAACATCGAACAAATTGAATTAAAATATAACTTAAGTGAAAGATTGTTATATTATACCATTTTACGAGCAGTTTTATTTCACAAACTTTATCATTGCAAAACCGACATAATATTAAACCGTCCAATGTAGTGTCATATGTAGTTAATTTAAAATTATTAATAACTAGCAACCCGCCCCGGCTTCGCCTGGACGTCATAACTAAATAACGCCACGTTAACACGTTGCTGTAACAGACTTGAAGTTTCTCAGGTAAAATATATCTTAGATCCCTTCTGGAATTTCTCTCTATCTGATCGTAAAGTTTTATCGCAATCAGTTCAACCATTCTTAAGATTAGCCTGAACAGACAGACAAGCAAACAGACAAAATTAAAAAAAAGATTATTTTTATTTTAATCGCATTCAAATAATCCCGCGGGCTTAATAGAAACCAGTTATTTCAATATTACAGAGAGACGCTTGAAATTTATTAATATGTATAGATTAATCATCGGCTTTAAAACTGAATAAGGCTTTTTATTTATTTTTCTCTACTCACTATTCACTAATGATAGTATTATATATAATTTAATAAAAAAAGTAGTTTTACGCGGTAGAGTCACGCTGCAGTTATATTAGTTATAGCACGAATGGGTCGGCTCGACCGGGGAGGACCACGCTCTCATCGGAGACCCTTTTTACTGGAAACGAGGCATTTCATCTTAGTCCTCATGGGTGACAACGCATCTGCATTATGATTCGTAATCGAGAATAAATGTAGATGTCTATGGGCCACAGCAACCACTTACCATCAGGTGGCCTGTGACCTCGTTTGTCACCCTTATACTATAAAACATATTATGTATTACTTTTTGTCAGAAAATTAATGAAATAAATTAAAACATCAAAGAATATTATCAAGCACCTTTAAATTAAAATGCCGAATCTTCATTTACTGAAATGTAAAAAGAATCTACGCTAGTGACAACAGAAAAGAGGATTCAAATAAAATGGATCTTATTTTATTCATTGAAGTAGGAAACCTAATCTTCAAGATAGAGAACACTCTTTTCAATCATACTATACTGGCTAAATAACTTTTTGGTTATGACTCGGAATACTTTATGTCAATTTAGTTACAATGAATATGACAACAAATCCTCTGATATTTCTGGGCATTATTTTTATCTAACGACCGTTAGTTAGCCTATGTTAGATGTTAGTCCATCCCGAGGCGTTGTCTTTATTTTCTCGAATTAAGTGCATTAATGTTCTATATATACAATATGTAACAAATACCCTATGGTTCCCGTTAAGTACGTTATCGGGATCAGTATTCAAACCTATAATAACTTTTTTTTAAAAACACGACCATATTTTTTAAATTTTATTAAAAAAAATAATTTTATGTGGTTTTATTACCTCTTACTGACACCAGCCGATGCTAAAGCTAAGTAAAGCGGGGTCTTTGACAATCCTCTTACTCCTCACACAATGCAGAGGTAATAAAACCATATACCATTTGCATAGAATAATTTTTATAAATAAAATAGAAAAAATATTGTTCGAATTTTTAAAAAAAAAGGTATTTCTATACGTGAATTATGAATCTGATAACGTACTTATATATATATATATATATATCAAAAAGGAAGATGTTTTCATCGACTGAGGTAAAGTTTTTTTGTTACACAGTGTCATTTAATTGAGAAATTAGTTTTAAATACTTAATAGTTTATCATTGTCTAGAGTATTATATTAATATATAACACAATGCGTCAGTGGTTTGATTTTTAATTTTTTGCACATTATAACTCTTTTTTTTTTTTAAAGTCGCCTTTTAGTTATATTTATAGTTTGGTTTATTAATTTCTAATGTAATTAATATAAAATATAACTAGAAATACAGAAAGAAACCTTAAAAATTACATTTTCCTAAGAAATTATCGTCCCCGCTATGACATCTGTCAAGTATTTTACCTCACTCGAAAGTGGCGCCGCCCTGGTGGCAGAAAAAGTCGTGGATGCCACCATTCGAGTGTATGTTTTGTTTTTTTATGTGTGTTACGCGATATCTTCGCAGATTGTGACCCAATTATGATGATTTTTTTTATTTTTATTAGGTTACACTTTCCAGGTTTAAGGGTTCCATATAAATTTGTAGAAAAAATTTCACCCCCAGGGTAGCAAATAAATAACTTCTCTTTTAGCAATATGAGATCGGTTTTTACTTTTTGTTAAAAGTTGTAATTATTTGAAACAGTCGTTATTACCATAATTACTTGTCTTTACCAGTAGTTTTGCATGACGTGGGTTCAAATACATGATAATGCTCTATAGTATTACCTGCATAGTATGTGTACGGGTAATAAAATTGTATAGTAGTTACACGACATGTTAATAGGTTTAAGGAGAGAACTTGCAAGTCTGAGAAAATAAATTAAAATATTTCAATGATATTTTATGTGCGCCAACACGCCTTGAAGTAGCGCGATGGACATTTCCTTGCCCTAAAACTCCTTCAGAAATGAGAGAAGGGCTGTGCCCAGCCTAGGGACGTATAAAAGCTGTAACTTTTTTTTAAATAGGGTTTGCTAACTGAGTGATATTATAGAATAAGCTCTTTAAATACTACTAATGGTTATGTTATTACTTTTGTATTCGTTTATCAACTCGGTTGCAGAGTTTTGCGTTTTTAGGGTTCCGTACCTAAAGGATATCAAACGGGACCCTATTACTAAGCCTCCGCTGTCCGTCCGTCCGTCCGTCTGTCTGTTAGCAGGCTGTATTTCATGATCCGCAATAGGTAGACAGTCGAAATTTTCACAGAATATGTTGCCGCAGTAACTACTAATAATAAAAAATAAAATAAATTAAAAATTAATAAGGGCTTCCCCACTAGAAACGTGTATTATGATGGTACAGAACTCTTCATGCGCGAGTTCGACTCGCACTTCGCCGGTTATTATTATTAATTGCTACAGATTTCTTCTCATTCTCTTTAAAAAAAATCCTGTATCGTAAAGGCGTTTTACATACATAAATATCAGGTGAACAACCCCTAGAAGCGAAACAATAATTATCTGTAGACCATACAAATAATTGTTTCGATGTGACAATGGCATTTTCAGTAAATACATAGAAACCCCCTTAGTATTACTTTGTTAAATCTTCGTATTTGTGCTTCGATTTTATTTTAAAATGTATATAATTTATTTTTTATATTTTCATGTATTGTTATTGATAATTTACATATAGTCAAATTTAGAAAAGATTAACGTCTTTTACTCGTACTCGATGAACCGGTGAGAAAAAAATTACTTTAATCGCGTTGAATCCATTTCCGCGCAAACACCTATTACAATAAACACTACATTCAAATTATTTCATTTCCGAGTACAGCGGACTATGTTTACTTCTAGTTATTTGCATAAAACCTCGTTGATACGATATCGTGTAGGGTAAATCTTATCTATCTAATCATATATAATAATAGTATATAAGGATAAAGCAATTTCCCTTCGGCGACTGGTTATTAACAAATTATTTAAAAACCTAAATCGTCAAAGTTATCGCTACACGAGGCGCTCACGTTTTTTTTTATTTTTAATAACATTGAGACGAAAATTAATCTGACAGTTCACCTAATAGTTAGTGGCTACGGCAGCCGTAGTAATCCAGAACTTACTTAAAAAAACGTAATAGAATTTATTATAATATAATAATTTTGATCGCTATAAATTATAACATATTACCTTTTGAAAGCCATTTTTTATTTATCACTGATTTGGAAAATACTGGGAAGAACAAGCAAAAACACCTAAAAGGATAATGTGTTTGATCATATAATTTTACAAATTAGTATAAATAATTAGTATAACAAATAATAATAGAATTAGCATGGTAGCGCCTAATTCCGTAATATTTGAATAACCTTTCTTATTCCCAACTAGAAATGCGTTGTCACCTCTGATTAGCAGTCAGCTAATGATACCGGAGCAACATACACTTGAAAGACGACGGCATAAGAGTAAGACCACAGGCGACTATTCTGATTTTTGATCGGAAGCGGTGGGATTCACTTTGATTATTACCAATCGGAAACGGTGCCTATCGATGACAGTTATTAACTTTAAGTACCATCATATCATTTGTTACTAGTTACATTCACTTAAACCTCGACTTAAAAACTGGTTTTCAACTTTTAAACACGAATATTTATATAAAATATTATATTAGAGCCTGACCAGACACATGACTATAATCGTCACTTTAAATTAGGTCATAGGATAATCGGACAAATCGAAAATGCGAAAATTCTAGAGAAATTCCAAAATAAAACTCTAATTATGAAAAAGCTACTTTTACGGATTTTATTGTGTTTATTTAAATTATTTTATACTTGGTAGGACCACACTGCAGCTATATTATGGTTGTAGCACGAATGAATCGGCTAGACTAGGTAAGGACCGGGCTCTCACAGAATACCATCGTGAAATATCAGCTTAATGCTATTGTGTTTTGTATGGTAAGTGTACGAAAGTAAATATTAAGTGAGTGTTTGTAGACTTTTTACTGGAAACGAGTATTCTGTATTGGTCCTGAGGACTGACAACGCATCTGATTTTAAGCTACAGTACCTACTTTACATCAGGTGAACTGTGTGCTCGTTTTCACCCTTATTCTATTAAAAAAGTCTTACTTGTAATGTGAATGGCACGGTTTACTGAAATGTTTGACGTTCCGGTTTCATTGTTAACCCGAAGTTTAACCTACAGCTTTTAATTATTAATTTTAGTTCAATCTACGCAGAAGAAAATTCCTTAAAAAATGGGTATACTTAAATTTTAATTTATTTTTATTAATTACAGGATCCCAAGCAATGCCGCCTTCTTTAAATTTGAAATAAAATAAAATTGCGATATCTTTATTTTTATTTTAGTAGTCTCATTACAGACAGATCTCCAAATGCATGCGGCGGGACTTACACAACATCAATACAGCTTGTATTGAAGAAGCGATCGAGCGGAACCAAGGCTCCAAAGTCTTTGCCAGAGATCTGTCTGCCAGAAAGAGCCAACTGTCAAAGCTGAAGACCGAATGTGGCAGCATCGTTTCCGGGGCACCTGAGATTTTGAGTGAGATTGAGAGGTTCTATGGACATCTGTACACGTCATCGTTGGAGCCACCCGCAAGTGTGAGTAACGATCCAAGAGCGAGTCTTATCCGGCACTATCCCGAAGATGTCCCGGACGTCAGTTTGAGCGAGATTAAAATGGCTCTTCAGCACCTTAAAAACGGCAAGGCCCCAAGCGAGGATGGAATTACAGCGGAGCTTCTGAAAGCGGGTGGAAGACCGGTACTTGAACTCCTTCAGAGGCTCTTTAATTCCGTCCTCCATGGTGGCATTACACCGGAGGCGTGGAGCACAAGTGCGGTGAAACCTATCCAATTGCAGAGAGGTGTAAGACAGGGTGACGTTATATCCCCGAAACTCTTCACCGCTGCATTGTAAGACGTTTTCAAGCTTCTGGACTGGAAAGGATACGGTATCGACATCAGTGGCGAATACGTCACTCACCTTCGATTTGCCGACGATATAGTCCTTATGGCAGAATCGCTGGAGGACCTAAGCACTATGCTCAATGACCTCAATAGTGCTTCCCAACGGATAGGTCTTAAGATGAACATGGACAAAACAAAGATCATGTTTAATGTCCATGTCACACCTATGCCGGTAGTTGTTGGGAGCACTAAGCCCGAAGTCGTTGACGAGTATGTTTACCTGGGACAAATAGTCCGACTAGGTAAGTCCAACTTCGACCGAGAGGTCTATCGACGGATTCAACTCGGTTGGGCAGCGTTCGGGAAACTACCACACATCTTCTCGTCAGACATACCTCAAAACCTTAAAACGAAATTCTACAACCAGTGCGTGTTGCCAGTGATGATTTACGGATCTGAGACGTGGTCCTTCACTGCTGGCCATATGAGGAAGCTCAAGGTCGCTCGGCGAGCTATGGAGAGGGCTATGCTCGGAGTTTTACGGCGTGATCACCTTAGGAATGAGGATATCCGCAGTAGAACCAGAGTAACCGACATAGCCCAACGGATTAGTAAGCTGAAGTGGTAGTGGGCTGGCCATATAGCTCGAAGAACCGACAACCGATGGGGAAGAAAGGTTCTTGAGTGGCAGCCTCGTACCGATAGGCGAAGTGTAGGGCGTCCCCACACGAGATGGAATGACAACCTGGTAAGACATGCAGGTGGCTCAGGACCGTGCCTTGTGGTATTCCTTGGGGGAGGCCTATGTTCAGCAGTGGACTTATGAAAGGCTGTAATGATGATGATGATGAGTCTCACAAGTCATCCTTGGTAGGAATCGGAGTTCTTTCTCGAGGATCTATAGTCTATCATATTAATGGCTAGGACCGTCTAGTATATGATCGCAGACTGTTTTTTCCAGGTCATTGATGTTTTAGGTCAGTTTTTTATAAATCTTTTCGCTTGTCCTATATATAAGAGACTCATTCACAACTAAGCTTGTTCTCTTGCAAAACTGGCATGACTTGTTGAACCTCCGTAGCCAGGTGTTTACATTTTATAAAAGCAGAGATTACATTGTACTTTTAGTAGTTTATCACTTCAAACCTTTCTCGGCATATTCATATAAAAATAAAATAAAGATTGGCCCCATGTCGCCTTGATTTGATGGCATTGTTTATATTTAAGATAATCAAAGACCATTTATTTCCCTATTTTATTGTTTGTTCAAAAAAGTTTTCGCGTACCTCCTGATTTCGCTCTCTATCTGCTTATAAAGTTTCATGGCATGCTAAAAATCCCTGCGCTTAATAAAAACCAGTTATTTTAATATTACAGATAGACACTTCAATTTTATTTATATACGTATATATAATACTAAAAAAGATTAAAACTAATTGGGACTCCACTTTTCCCTTCTTTATTAAAAAATATTACAATATCTAACATAGATGCAGGTACTCTTTTACAGTAAGTTTAATCAAATCTTGGTAGTGGGCGTCCTTTTTACCTAGGACAACATCTCGTTAAGTAGACACCACACTCTTGCTGTCAAGCATATTAAGCTATTTTTGCCTCCAAGCTGCAGTGTGTGAACTACCGTGTTCTTATCTTTAGGATAAGATAGAAATTCGATAAAATTACTGATTGTTAGACATTTCATCTTCGTCCTCAGAGGTGCCTATGCAAAAAAAAACCACAGACATATTTTAAAAACTAATTAAAAGTTAAAAACAATTCGATGCTTTTGCTTATTATTATTTATAGAAAAAATTGTATTACCCATTGTGTCAAATAAAAGTAAATTGCAAACTGAACTTATTTTATTCTTTATATACAAAACACTACACATAATTTTCTATTATTCTGTTATGTTTATATACCATGTTTTTGTTTTCTTTTTGGAATATAAATAAATCGGATATCTAAAAAATTTCACCTGTAATTCCTCATTGTATCTGGATCGTGTCGATCCAGGGGCATTAGGTCGTTCAAGTAAAAGCAACTCAGTTAATACAATAACACCGAACACCGCAAAGAACATGACAAAGATAAAGAAGCTGATGTTGGCGCGCTCTTTGGCGCGGGAAGTAGCCGCGCGCGCGCGCCAACGCATTGTGCCAGCACTGCACTAGCATGAATGAACTTCGACAAAGACAACACTGCCGAGCACGCTATTCGGTCACCAGGGCCGCGGCATCACAATAACGCCGCGTCACAACACAAGACCTTCGCATACTGACGCACAATGCTGTGACAGTAGTCAAGTCGACTAGACAAACTCCGTCAGCGTTTTAGGTTGCAAGTGCAAATTTCTATTTCTACAATTTAATTTAGGTAGGTTATAATATTTACTTAGATAAAAGCACTATTTGTTATTTTCATAAGTATTCTTAATAATTAAGGCTCTGGTTATATGACATACACCACTATCCAAAACCTTTTTAACAATCGATTTACGTTATCATACTTGAAATCAATCTATATCTAGTCCTCTTCTGAAACCTTTGCATATTTCTTTTTGAGCCTAATTAATGTTATTATAACATTGAGAAACTTTAAATTATTGAAATAACAATTCATTTAAAATATTTATAATTGATCAATTGTTATAGCCCATAAAACTTTTATTTATTTACTTATAAATTCATAAAGCAGTTTGCAATCACCAACGAAATCACTTAGATATATATTTAAAATGCATTGAAGAGTAGATCGAAAAGGTGTATTTAACTACATAGCTGGCATAAAGAGTTGCATAAGCAAAATAAAAAGAGTAAAAATATATAGATATTAATAGGAAAACCCTTAAATTTTTGTTTCTTATTATTTAAACTTAAATACATTTTTAAGTACACATTTTTTGCAGACATACAAGTAATTTCTAGCTTATAATATTAAATTTTAAAAATTCATTATTTGAGTTTTATTTACGAATCACTTGCGATTCAAAGACGATTTTGTATTTGAAAAACAAAAGCTAAATACTACTCTGTTTGTACAACTTAATTGAGCCTTGCAACACGGAACTTCGAAGCTTAACAGGCGCATGCGCGCCGCCCGCCCCACGTTCAATGACTCGTTTCGTTGACGACGATTACAGACAACGTAGAGCTTTCCACAAGTTTCTTTCCTAATAATAAACCAATAATGGTTATATTTATATCACACCGTCTTATTGCCTACCTAACTAGCTAGCTGCTACTGAAAATGGCAACTTATGATTTCCATGTTCACATTTTAAAGATTATCTGTGTACATGTAAAAATATAGATTAGCAGTTTGTATACAAAGAAGCTAAAGACGTAGATCATCTACTAAGTTCTTATTACATCAGACAACATTTCATCCCGTACGTGTGTAGATAGATTTTTAAGTGACTATGTTATCTTGAAAAAAAGCAAATAACCCTGTACTGGTTTAGTACTAGGTATCATTGACAGTTTTATTTAATAGACGATAGACGGTAGGGCGGCCCCCTCCAGGCGGCTTTTATTATACAACCAGGTGTGTATATGTGTTTGTATTAATAAACACATACAGGCGTTTCAGATATAAGTGTGTTAAATTAAATTGACTAGGATAATTAATGATTTCTTATATCTACCCGAACACTACACATTGAAAAAAGCTACCTAAAGGTCGGAATTAAAAAAATAAGTAGTATTAAACGTGATAAAATCCGTAAAGGCATTTTATTCAATGACTAGGACATTGTTTTACATATAGTTTTAAATAGACTTTTCGACATAGTTTTTCTTTTACCGGTTCCTAGATAAATCATGTTTATCAAATTAATTGGTGTACATTTATTAATATCTAAATCTGTCTAATATTATTAAATTGTATTAGTGCCTATTTCATTTTCAGTTAGCTTACTTTGTAATTTAAAAAATATCAACAAACAATTTTGTTACATTTAGGAATTGATAAGCAATTTGTCGGAATTTATATTCCTTCTTATCGCAATAACCATTATCGATTTTACAATACCAACAGAACGAAATGAAATAAAGTTTTGATTCATTTATCACGGCGCTATCCTCGTAATGTGTTAAAAAGTAAACATATTTTAAACAGCAATTTGCATTAATTTTAACAGAAAAAGAAACAGAAAATTTTTTATTCAATCATCATCATCATCGTCATTACAGCCCTTCACAAGTCCACTGCTGAACATAGGCCTCCCCTAAGGAATGCCACAAAGCATGGTCCTGAGCCACCTGCATCCATCGACTCCAAAATCGACGCCCAACACTTCGCCTGCCGGTACGAGGCTGCCACTCGAGAACCTTTCTTCCCCATCGGTTGTCGGTTCTTCGAGCTATATGGCCGGCCCATTGCCACTTCAGCTTACTAATCCGTTGGGCTATGTCGGTCACTCTGGTTCTACTGCGGATATCCTCATTTCTGAGTTTATCACGCAGAGAAACTCCGAGCATAGCCCTCTCCATAGCTCGCTGAGCGACCTTGAGCTTCCTCATACGGCCAGCAGTGAAGGACCACGTCTCAGTTCCGTAAGTCATCACTGGCAACACGCACTGGTTGTACAATTTCGTTTTAAGGTTTTGAGGTATGTCTGACGAGAAGATGTGTCGTAGATTCCCGAACGCTGCCCAGCCGAGTTGAATCCGTCGATTGACCTCTCGGTCGAAGTTGGACTTACCTAGTCGGACTATTTGTCCCAGGTAAACATACTCGTCAACAACTTCGAGCTTAGTGCTCCCAACAACTACCGGCATAGGTGTGACATGGACATTAAACATGATCTTTGTTTTGTCCATGTTCATCTTAAGACCTATCCGTTGGGAAGCACTATTGAGGTCATTGAGCATAGTGCTTAGGTCCTCCAGCGATTCTGCCATAAGGACTATATCGTCGGCAAATCGAAGGTGAGTGACGTATTCGCCATTGATGTCGATACCGTATCCTTTCCAGTCCAGAAGCTTGAAAACGTCTTACAATGCAGCGGTGAAGAGTTTCGGGGATATGACGTCACCCTGTCTTACACCTCTCTGCAATTGGATAGGTTTCGTACTCTGGTTCTGTACTCGAATAGCCATCGTAGCCCTACTGTACAAGCACTTCAGCACTTCGATATACCGACAGTCAACTTGGCGCCGCTGAAGGGACTGCAGCACCGCCCAAATTTCGACAGAATCAAAGGCTTTCTCATATTCCACATACACCAGACATAGTGGCAAATTGTACTCCTCTGACTTCTGTGCAATTTGCCGAAGGGTATGTATGTGGTCTATGGTGCTAAAGCCTTTTCGGAAACCGGCTTGTTCGGGAGGCTGAAAGTCGTCAAGTCTGCGCGCCAGACGATTCGTTATGACTCTCGAAAACAGTACGTAGACGCGGCTCAGAAGGGAAATCGGTCTGTAGTTCTTCAAGAGAGCGTTGTCGCCTTTCTTGAAGAACAAGACCACCGCACTTCTGCTCCACGCCTCCGGTGTAATGCCACCATGGAGGACTGAATTAAAGAGCTTCTGAAGGACTTCAAGTACCGGTTTTCCACCCGCTTTCAGAAGCTCTACTGTAATTCCATCCTTGCCTGGGGACTTGCCGTTTTTAAGATGCTGGAGAGCCATTCTAATCTTGCTCAGACTGACGTCCGGGATATCATCGGAATAATGTCGGATAAAACAAAAAATTAATTTTTATTCAATATAGATTATAAATAATACTTATTGATAGTCACTCTTTTGTATAATTACCACTGGTTCGAAAAAAAACCTCTGTCCTGGGAAGACCCAGCAAGAAACCCAGCGGGACTTTTTATAAATAGCAGCTTACAATCATGTATGTTACACAAATTAACAACACAACAAATTAGAAATAGCATGGTAGCGATCACCTCATTTCCAGGGGTTATTATCGTCTGGGGTGCGAAGTCAGAAGTCCTCCACGTGTGCCTGGTAGTTGCGGGTCCCTCTCGATACGTCTGAAGGGAAGAGCAGCTACTGGGCCAGTGCACCCTGGGCGCGGCAGTAATCTTCCTCGAGAAATGAGAAGAAATTCTTACTCCTTGGGGAATGTTACTGCCGCGGCTAATTATTCTGACATGGATGGGGTCCGTCCCGGACCAACGGTGCGTTCCACTGCGTGACCCTCTGATCAGCAGAGGGCATAGCAGAGGAGTGAGGGCGGGCTCGGTGTGCACTTACCCTGCCTCCGGGCAGACAGTGAAGGATTCATCCTTTGCTGTCACCGCCGGTCTCGTAATCCCAGTATCGAAGTGTCGTGGATCAGGTTTCGCGGCTTTGATAGGGACCGAGGGTCTTGGCTTAACCGCCCGGACCACGAGGGAGAAAACCTCTATAAAAAGTTACCCCGAATCTCAAGCGGCGACGCACCGCGAGGGGATGGATGGCTGACGGGGTTCTATGAACAAATCAGTCGCTAGTGCGCTCCTCGCCAGGGTACCTGCAGACCCCCTGGCGAGTAATAAATCCTCGAAATCTGCTTAACTTGGTAAAGGTTCTCTGCCAAGGTGAACCTTTAATTCCCCCATACTCGTGGGTACAAAAAATGGAACACCAAATACAAAAAAACAAAACTGCCGGCAACGGCAACGTAGAGGAGAGGAGGAACGATGCGGGGACAAAGTCCGACGCCGCATCGAGCAGCGTGGGAGGCTCAGAGAGCTCCCGACACGTGGGGCCTGGGACCGCGGAGACCAGCAAGTTCTTCCGCAAGCGGTCCAGGCGGGATGGCGACCAGGGGTCGGCATCCGGTGAAGAGGAGGTTTCGGCCCGGAAAATCCCCACCAACAGGCGGGGCGGGCTGAGAGGCAAGGGGAGGGAGCTCTCTGCCAATCAGAGGGCCGAACGAGCGGCAAAGCTTGCCGAGGAGGGGCGCCACCCGGACGATACGGCTCGGGTATCAGGCGAAGAGACGGATGCGACTGGCGGCTCCGAGGTGGAGCGTAAGGCCAGATTCGTAAAGGAGGTGGAGGTCGCGATCAAGGTCGTGGCCCACAAGCAAAAGGCCTCCTCGAAGTTAAAGGCCATTTCCGCGGCCTCCGCCTCCATCATGGCGGCTGCGGAGGCCAACTTTGTTGGGGCCGGGCCTAATGCGGACGAGGTGGCGAAGCTGCGGGCGGACGTGGCCTGCCTGACGTCCGCCATGGAGACTCTCCAGAAGGAGACCTGGCTAGTCTACATGAGCCTACCTCACGCGCGTCGCCCCAGACGCAGCGCCCAAGCCAGCCCGTGCCGGTGGAGAACCAGGTTCTGAACCTGGTCCGGCAGGAGCTGGCTGCCTTCCAGCACCGGTTCTCCGTGCTGGAGGGCATCGTCCTGCGCCCCCCCCCCCCCTAGGGGCAAACAAGACGGCGGCGAGGCCGGCAACGGTCTCGTACACGGCGGCCACGGCTGCCGCATCCAGGCCGGGGCCGTCCAGCCAGTCCTCGGACGGGGCTGCAGTTGCCCCTCCCCCCCCCCCCTGAAAAGCCGGCTCCGGCAAAACCGATACCGGCTGAACCGGCTCCGGCTAAGCCGGCGACGGGAAAGAGTGGCAAGGCGAAGGCGAAAAAGGGCAAGGCGGCAGCACAGGTGGTGGCTGCGCCAGCCCCAGTGTCTACAGCGAATGGGACAGCGCCAGCGGCAAGCCAGCTGCCGCCGCCGCCACCGCCCCCCCAGCTCCCTACACCTCCCGCGGCTGAAGCTGGTTGGCAGGTGGTCGGGGACAAAAAGAAGGGGAAGAAGGCAGCCAAAAAGGCCAAGGAGCAGGAGCGGCAGCGCCAGTTCAGGGCGCGCAAGATCGCGGCTAGGCTCCGCGCCCCGAAGACCGCAGCTGTAGTGATTACACTACAACCGGACGCGGAAAAGAAGGGCGTTACCTACCGCGATCTGTTTGCGAAGGCGAAAGAGGCGGTGGATCTCGGGGAGCTCGGGATCACCGGGGGCCTCCGGCTCAAAGTCACCCAGACGGGAGCCCGTATGCTGGAGATCTCGGGGAATCCAGTGGCGCGACCGCGGACGCTCTGGCTGCGAAGCTCAGAGCGTCCCTGAACGCGGACGAGGCCCAAGTGTCCAGGCCCGTCAGATGCGCCGGCCTGCGCATCATGGGTCTGGACGACTCAGTATCGGAGGAGGAGTTGGTGGCCGCCGTCGCCAGGTCCGGGGGATGCACTACTGACCAGGTCAGGTCAGGCGCCATACGCCCGGACCAACAGGGTATGCATGCCGCCACTGTGTGCTGCCCTGTTACGGCGGCCAAAACCATAGTGGAGGGCCGAAGGCTTCTGGTAGGCTGGGTCTCAGCGCAGGTTAAGCTGCTGGAGCCCAGACCTCTGAGGTGCTACCGCTGTCTCGTGGGGCATCACGTATCAGTGAAATGCGCCTCGGAGGTTGACCGCAGTGGCCTTTGCTTCCGCTGCTGTCAGCCCGGATACATATCGGCGACCTGCTGCGCCACGCCGCACTGTGATGCATGTGCGGCGACCGGCAAGCCAGCCGATCACTGGGCCGGAAGCAGGGCCTGCGTGCCACCCGCCAAGGCCAAGGCCGTGGGTAGGGGAGGGCCCTCCTCCGCCGCCACCGCCTCTATGGCCACCGCCGCAGCCGCAACTGCCGCCGCCGCCGCTGTCACTGTCGCCGCCGCCGCCGCCGCGACACCGACGCCCGCAGAGGGGCGCCCCGTGGAGGAAGCTGAAATGGAATGCCTATAACAGCCCCATTAAGCTTCCTCCAGGCGAATATCAACCACTACGCCTGCGCTCAGGATCTGTTGCTCCAGAGCGCATCGGTCCATGGCGCAGTGGTCGATTAATATCGCTGTGGTTGCTGAGCCATATTTTGTCTGGCCTAGGGATGACTGGGTGGCGGACCTTAACGGCTCAGTGGCCATCATTTCTTCGGCCGCCGCCGGTACCCTGACCCCTGAAGGTGTCAGGAGGGGTCAGGGGTGCGTAGCAGCACGGTTCGGGGAGTTCGTCATTGTGGGGGTGTACTTCTCCCCGAACCGATCTCTCGCCGAGCTCCACAACCCTCTTGTAGAGCTGAGAGCAGTCGTCGTCGGAAGCTTTCCCCTCCCCGTACTTGTCTTCGGGGACTTCAATACCAAGAACTTGGTTTGGGGTTCTCGTCGTACAGATGTGTGGAGTAGGATGGTGGAAGACTGGGCTCTGGAGACAGGCCTGGTCGTCCTAAATCGGGGTTCTGTCCCCATGTGTGTGCGGATGCGGGGCGAGTCGGTGGTGGACATTTCATTCGCTAGCCCCGCTCTGTCGCCGCGTGCCATTGACTGGCGAGTCATGGAGGGGGTGGAGACCTACTCCGACCACCGTTACATCCGGTTTGACGTCTCCACCCAGCCCTCGAGCGCGCCAATCCAACAGGCCCCGAGTGGGCCGCGTTGGGCGCTGAAGCAGCTGGACCGGGAGCTCCTCCTGGAAGCCTCGATAGTGCAGGCCTAGGTCTCATCACCGGACAGGCCTGCCGACGGCAATGATGAGGCAGGGTGGTTCCAGGAGGCCATGTCCGAGATATGTGACGTGGCAATGCCCCGCGTCCGGCCAGGAAGCGCCCGGCGTCAGGTGTATTGGTGGTCGCGTGAGCTGACGTCTCTGCGCGAGGCGTGTGCCGCCGCGCGGCACCTGTACGCCAGGCATCGCAGGCTCCGCATTCGTCCACCGAATGCGGCAGCCATTGAGGCGGAGCTGTACGAGGGATACAGAGCGGCGAAGACCGCCCTCCGGGAGGCTGTCATGCGGGCCCGGGATCGGGCCCGTGAGGAGATGCTGGAGACTCTCGACAGAGATCCGTGGAGGCGCCCTTACAAGATGGTGCGGGATAAACTCCGCACCTGGGCCCCCCGCTGACGCAGAGTCTCCGGCCTCAGCTCGTGGAGGACGCGGTGAGCGCTCTGTTTCCTGCGCGAGGGGAACATCCGCCCCCGCCTATGGCTCCGCCACCTGCAGTGGCGGAAGCGGATCACCAGGACGACAACGATGACATCCCGGAAGGGACCGGGGTAGACCTGAGAGTGGCGGTACGTAGGCTCAAGGCCAGGAATACCGCCCCAGGACCCGATGGCTTGCCTGGCAAAGCCTGGGTCCTGGCCTCGGAGGCTCTTGGGCCCCGACTGGAGGGGCTCCTAAGCGCATGCTTGGAGAGAGGCCAATTCCCGCTTCGTTGGAAGACGGGAAAGCTGGTCCTCATTCGGAAGCCGGGGCGCCCTGCGGACCCTCCGTCCGCATACCGGCCCGTGGTGCTGCTCGACGAGGTGGGCAAGCTCTTTGAAAGAGTCATTGCAAACCGCCTCGCCGAGCACCTTGCGGGGACGGGGCCGGATCTTGCGGAACACCAGTTTGGTTTCCGCGCTCTACGGTGGACGCCATCATGCGCGTGAGAGCCCTCACGACGGGGGATGCAGTGGCCAGGGGGGGGGGGGTTGTTTTGGCGGTGTCTCTCGACATCGCCAACGCCTTCAACTCCATGCCCTGGAGCTGCATTAGGGAGGCACTCCGGTATCACCGGGTGCCGACCTATCTCCGTCGTATAGTCGGGGACTATCTGACGGACAGGGCCGTCATCTACCCCGGTCGCAACGGTGAGTGGAACCGGCGAGAGATGTCGTGCGGTGTCCCACAGGGTTCGGTTCTTAGACCGCCCCTGTGGAACATCGGTTACGACTGGGTGCTGCGCGCCGCCCTCCCTACCGGCGTCAGCGTAGTTTGCTACGCTGACAACACGCTGGTACTGGCACAGGGGGGGTCGTACGAGGCGGCGCGGAAACTATGACACGCGGGGTTGCGATAGTCGTTGAGAGGATCCGGCAGCTGGGTCTTGAGGTGGCTCTGCACAAGGCCGAGGCCATGCACTTCCATGGTCCTCGGACCAGGCCACCACCGGGATCCTCAGTGATGGTAGCAGGGGTATCCGTCGGCGTCGAGTTGACGTTGAAGTACCTAGGACTCGTCCTCAACGGCCGATAGAACTTCGTTGAGCACTTCTGACGTTTGGCTCCCAAACTGGAACGGACCGGGGCTGCCTTCAGGCGGCTCCTGCCGAACCTGGGGGGGGCCAAACGCCTCCTGCCGGAGGCTCTACGCGGGGATTGTGCGGTCCATGGCCCTTTACGGGGCCCCGGTGTGGGCGCGTGGTTTGGCGCGGCTTGCCGTCCACCACCTGAACGCGCCCCAAAGGGTGGTCGCCGTGAAAATGGTTCGCGTCTACCGCACGATCTCCCGCGAGGCGGCGTGCCTCCTTGCCGGATTGCCGCCATGGGATCTGGAGGCGATAGTCCTCGCGCGCCTGCACGAATGGCGCGCGGAGTCACTGTGCCGGGGGAAAACCCCGCTGCCGCGGCAAGTTGTCGTGCAGCGGACAGACTTCCGGCATGATCTCATGGCGACATGGAGAGAGCGACTGTCGCAACCCCGTGCTGGGCACGCTACCATAGTGGCGATAAGACCCCTCTTTGAGGAGTGGCTTGAGAGACGCCACGGCGTCCTCACCTACCGCCTGACGCAGGTCCTCACCGGACACGGTGTGTTCGGGAGGTTCCTGCACCGAATCTGGCGGGAGGAAACGCCCGGGTGCTCCCACTGCGAGGATCGACTGGAGGACACGGTGGAGCACACCGTGGAGGTGTGCCCTGCTTGGGCGGAGCACCGCCGTGTCCTCGTAACGGCGATAGGCGGTGGCGACCTCTCGCGTCCGGCCCTGGTCGAAGCCATGGTCCGGAGCGAGACGGAATGGGATGCCGTCACCACCTTCTGCGAAGCAGTGATGCTAGCGAAGGAGGTGGCGGAGCGGGAGAAGGAGAGAGCAGCAGCTTTCCTTCCCGGCCGCCGCGGGAGACGCCCCGGGCGTCGGGGGCTACGTCGTGGCCACCGGCGCGGGCCT